>JARGCV010000003.1:26323750-27695000 GCA_034064705.1 Bothrops alternatus | reverse complement strand
GCAACCAAATTTCCTTATATCAAAGTGCAACTGATGATCAATATCTTATTGACACTCCTTATTCTCCAACACAGTGTGCTTCGTAATTTATCTGGAAATTTTATTTTTAAAATTCATTTAAAAATAAATATAAATATAGCTGCCCATCTTAAGCACATAACTGGAATGGTGAACAATACATATGAGAACAGTAGTGATCGTACATTCAAAGCAAACTTACCTCAAAATGCATATAAAGACTGAACTAACATGGTTTAATCATATCTTCACATCAGCTGCAATTGCTGGCACTATTCCGTAGCACTATGGCAGAATAGACACTGGTGTCCAATGACTTCACCAGTTACAATAGATGTGATCAAGTTATTTAGAAAGAACTATAATATTACTTGTTTTTACCTACTACTTTTTCTGATCCACTGGGTCAGATAGCTGTGGCAGCAAATTTCCCTAGTTTGTCATCACCTCCCCAATTGCAAAAATGGCAATAATTTCCCTTGCTTTAATGACTTAATTTGCTTCATTGTGCTCTATATGAAGCTTGATTAGAGTCCAGAAATTTTAATTTTTTTGCAAAAGACAACTGCTAGGCTGCTATAACTGTTATATGAATTCAGAACCATGTTACACACATTTATCTGCCCTGCTTTCTGGGCCCTATCTTAGAAGTTGTTTTTATTCTTAAAACAATACACAGTTTAAAACCTAACTGCCTAAGCAATTGCCTTGACACATTAAAGTCCAGCTGTTAAGGTTAGCAGGAATCTTAAAGAAGTCTTCATTTTTAAGATCTGTTTTTAAGACAGACAGAGAGAGAGAGAGAGATCTTCTACTGTGTTGCTTTCAAATTGTGAAATTCCCTGGGGACTTTCCAATTTTACTGGGGCTTTTTAGATTGATATAATATGTATGACTTTATCCATTTTTAATAATGTGTAATAGGTGCTTTATTTTTACTTACTAGTATTTTATTACCTGCCTTGTGGCTAAAAAAGCAGATGTAATTAATTATAATAGCAGCAGCAGAAATAGCCATTCTGCAATTCCTTTTTTAAATAGCAATTTTATTTTAAAAATTCACTTACGAAAAAACTAATACAAACTAAAAAAAGAAGGAAAAAAAAAGAAAAAGTAGGAAGTGCCAAAAGAAAGGGAAAATAGAAAAAAAAAAATAAGAATATAGTGAAGAAAAAGAAAAAATATATAAAGAAATTACTTCATTCTTCATCATAACCAGTATAATCATTGCTTTTATGAAAGAAATGGAGAAATAAAGATGGCTCAACTAAAAGTGAACCCGACAACTGGGGTGAAATGAAGATCTTTTGAGTAAAAGAGCTTCTCTCTGGACAAAAGGAGGACTTGAGATCACCCACAAGACTCCAGACAGGAGCTTCTTGTGAGGAGACCACAAGGCAGCAGTCTCTAGCAGGTTTAAAGCTCTGGGAGACAAGAGAATAAACGCTGGGTTTGCATACTTCCTTTTCTAATCATTTTCTGAAGTAACTTGTTGACTCTTTTCAGCTATTGGAAACTTTTGGATCAACAAATCTGAAAATACCAGATGAATTTCCTTCAATCCATAATAATGGTTTTAAATACTAGTTTTAAATATATATATATATATATATTAAAAAATAAAAAATAAAATTGGGATAAACTGCAAAAGGATGATTAGAAGGTTTTGGAAAGTTACAAATGGACTAAGAGTCCAGGTGGATTTGAAATAAGATTTTGAAATCGTTCCCATGGGAAGATGCTTTTGAATTCTTTTTAAAAACAGGATAGGATGGGACTTTGATGGGTGGACACTGCAGGGAACTTAAAAAAAATTTTTTTACACTTTCTTTACACACAAAAAAAGATTAGATTACACGTAAAGGTGATGAACACCTGAAAGATATTTTTGAACAGTGGACCCAGAAGTTAATTTTAATTTTAAAAGAGTCTTCCTTTAAAGCAGGGATGTCAAACTGTCAGCCAGATGCATCATGGTGAAACCGCACCCACCCCATTGCAAAAAAGTCACGATACGTCGCAACATGTGACGTGACGTTGCGAGTTTGACACCCCTGCCGTAAAGAGTCTGTCTAAAAGATGCTATAGAAGAGGAACAAGTTTTACCAGACCAGTCTGTGACTGATTTATTTCCATACCAGTCCTGACATTCCCTAGTGTTCTGTTTTCATTCATTCATTTCATTATTCATTCCATTTATATGCCAACTTTAAGCCAAAAAACCCATGTTGTATTGTTCCACCTATCCAATATATTTCCACAAAAATATTGGTATGAAGAAACAATGTGATTGTGTCAATCAGATATATGAACCCAGACATGAAACCAAGATTTATGGTTTAGCATTATGGGCTGTTCAAACAAAAAAAGAAAAGAATGAATGCTGATATGAATCTTCACAAAATATGCATTTGCTAATATACCTCCATGTATGTTTGGAAATATTTTTATAATTTAAATTGAAATCTGATGCATCGTACCTTAGTGACTAAGACCAGGACCAAGTAACCTTATGATTGCTGATTTTATTGACAAAAATCTCAAAGTCCCAGCAACTATCTTTATCCTAGATTTTGCTTAGACAACCTTTAAAATAAGTTTTCTTGAATGGAGTCATACTACACTAAGCTTTGGCATCTTAGGTTCATAACCTGTTGGTTTAATTACGTTATGTATGAATCCAGATACTCCAGTTTATTCAACATAATATAGCTCAAAACAAACCATGCCATAGCTATGAATTCAGTTCAGGGATTATATTTTCTGTTTCTATATCTGGGAAAATATTTCATTAACTCACTTGATCATCAAGTTCATCTTTTAAAAATGGCATTTCATCACCTTCCTTAATATCCCATCTGTAAAAGAGCAAAAAAAAAGGGAGGGGAAACTGTTCAGTTTTCACAAAGTAACATTCTGGTCTTTACTGGAAGGTTTTGCTTATCCTAAATTAGAGGTCTTCAAACTTGGCAACTTTAAGACTTGTGGACTTCAACTCCCAGAATTCCTCAGCCAGTCCAGGGCTGGCTGAGGAATTCTGGGAGTTGAAGTCCACAAGTCTTAAAGTTGCCAAGTTTGAAGACCCCTGTCCTAAATGGATTGTCCCTAAATGAAAGAATGTCCATCATAACATAGCTGAACCTTGCAAGTTGACTCTCTTTACATGGTTTAGCAATCCTCCAATCACCTACATACAAGGCATCACATTGCCTTCACTTTATCTAATCCATGATTGATAAAGAAGTCGAAATAACAGGATAGAAACACTGGGGTAGATCACTCTGGTAGGAGAATAATGACAATTTTATTTTTAAAAAATATTAAAATTATATGCCACTCATCTTACATTGCCAAGTGACTCTGGGCAGCTCCTATTTACCTATTTAATTACCGATAGGTAAAATCGACTGTTCATATTTAAGAACATGAACCTGTAACTGTCCAGAACAAAAACTGATCAGCTGAATTCCTTTTAACATTTGGATTCAAACTGACTAAATTAGAAACTCTCTTATACAAATATTATATAGTTCTATATACATACATGTGTGCTTATATGTGTGTGCATATATACACATGGATGCACATACACACACATACACATGAAAATAGACACACACATCAAGATTAAGTCATAGTAAATCTGTGAATTATAAGATTTGAAATCTAACATCTGGAATAAATCAAGCTGGTAATAGCTACTGAATGTATATTTAAACCAGTTGTGCACGGACTAAAAAACTGAATCAAGAATTGTTTATATTAAATGAAAAAAAGCTTGAGCAAACATCATCTAGAGCAGCGGTTCTCAACCTTTTTCAGGCCGCGACCCCGACCTGTCAAGTGCCGCGCATGCGTGGCCCTACCCCCTGCGCCGCACATGCGTGGTGCTACGCTGCGCATGCATGGTGCTGCGCCGCACATGCGTGGTGCTGCCCCCTGCGCTGCGCATGCGTGGTGCTGCCCCCTGCGCTGGCCGAGGTGTAGGCCGCTGCCCGTTCGGGGCGGTGGCAGGCAGGTCCAGGTGCTCCTGGGCGGCCGCAGTGGTGACGGTGCAAGGCGACCACAGGCTGGGCCACCAGCTGGCCCAGCCCAAGGGAGGTAAAAAACCCGCCGGGCCCCACATGTGCCAAAAACCTTCCCTGCGCCCACCGCTGCCCCGCTAGCCTTACCTTCACTGCCGCCCGTTTGGGGCGGCAGCAGGCAGGCCCAGGCGCTCCTGGGCAGCCACGGCAGCGACGGCGCAGGGTGACCACGGGCTGGGCCACCAGCTGACCCAGCCCAAGGGAGGTAAAAAACCCGCCGGGCCCCACGCGCGCCAAAAACCCTCCCTGTGCTCGCCGGCCTCCCACCTCCCAGCCCTGGCCCTCTTTTATTTACATTTTTAGTAGTTGCTCAGCAGGGAGGGGTGGAAACTTACGGAGAGCTCACCTTCACTGCAGACAACTTGCAGCACTGTTTGCAGACTGGGACTTTTGGCGGGCTCAGCAGGGCGGAGACAGCCTGGTCAATTCCTTTTGGCTTTTGAAAGCCAATAGAATTAGACTCTATTCAAGAGAGTCCATTCTATTGGCTTTCAAAAGCCAATAGAATAAGAGGGAGTAGCACAGCTAAGGAAAAGGGGGAAAATGGCGGACTGCGTTGTTTGGCGACCCCTGTGAAATGGTTGTTCGATCCCAAATGGGGTCGCGACCCACAGGTTGAGAACCGCTGATCTAGAGCAAATATTATTTATTATTTATTGACTAGATAACTGTATATCCCACTATCCTATGCCCTCTGCATTTGCACGGTAGGATTTAGAGAAACGTTTTCAAAAAAATGAAACAAATCCAGCATAAACAAAGCACATCTTTTCTTGAGATTGTGCAGAAGCCAGATGAACAATCCCAGGGGAGGGGTGTGTGTGGAAATGAGCTTTTTGAAGGATTTTCAGTCAGTATCCTGGAATGCCCTGCATGATCCAAGGCACTTTTTTTTGTTTTTGTTTCAAAGTCCTGAAGAGTCTGATTATGACATTCAACTGAGGCTGCAGCAGAAGAGATGCTGAAACTGTTTGTAAACTTCTCTCACCTCAGACTGCCAGTCAAGTTATTATTTGCAATTAAAGTCTGGAGGGGGCACTTTCATCATTGCATGTGTTGTTTAAGTGAGCAACTTCTTAAAATGCCAGATAACTTATGAACGCACAAAAAGAGAAATTAATCACTCTAAGCTTCCACATGCAAAGAGGGTAATAATACCTGCTGCTCAAAATAAAAACTTTTATACTACAGTCTAAAAGCATAAGGAAAAGGAGTAAATGAACACTTAAATATAAGGACCCTTTCTTCTTCCTCAAATTGTCTTCTGTGGTTTGTCTTCCTCACTGCTGATCTTAGAAAGCAGAGAATAGGTAGAGAACACCGTGTGCCAATCAATACCTCCCAACATCTGATCAATAGGGAAGTGCAAACACCGTCATTCAGTGAATTGGGTTGCCCAAGTGACTGCAAATCCTGGAGTAATACAATTCATCTCATAGGGAAGGGAAGGGAAGGGAAGGGAAGGAATTGTTAGCACCCTTTCCATATTTCTAAAATATACTGCATGCATTTGCCTATAGAAATATCAGAGCTATTGATAAAATGTCAAAGGTGGAACCTCCACAGTTGTACTGAAAATCCTATTGCTAATGAAAGGATAGCATGACAACAATTTTGCATCTGTGCCTTTTCTAATAGTTGTAACCATGGCTGCACATTGCTAGAATGAAGGGAAGTGAAATATATATATGCTAAACAATGCTTACAAGCAAGGCCTATGAACAGAATGAAGGCTGCCTGTGAAGGGAATGTAGAAAAGCCAACTGTCCAGGAGCTACAAACATGTCAGAACTCATGCCAAAGCAAGGAGAGAAATAAAGCTAGAAAACCTCCCCACCTATTTTGTGTTTTGGGATTCGAGGCATTGAAACACAGCACATCGTAAAGCAAATTTCTTTATTTCTCTTTAACTCCACTCCAAGCAACTGCAAAACAGGCAGGCAGGCCTTTTATAGATTTCCAACCCCCAGGCAGTCCAGCCAATAGGAATTCCTCTTTCTTCGCGCCTTGCACATGCACCGTAGTCCGGCGCCAGCCAGTCTGGTCCCGGGCAGCTTTTAGGTTGCCCGGGACCATTTGCAACAATTCTGGGCCTGCTGAGTTCCCTCATCAGGCCCAGGACAAAACAACAACAGCAACAAAAGATGCACCAGCTGGGTGAACTCTTACCAGTGTTATCTCCTCTCCCTTTTCTTGGAGTATTGCAATAGGAAGGAGGCAGTTATAAAAATTTGCAGACTCAGACCAGCTAAATCCTCTTTTAAAGTTTTAAAGTGGAATTTAAGGACCTCTAATTTCCAGAAGCTCATCTGTATTCATTAACCTTAAGCTGGCTGTAAGTACTATAGCATAGTTTTTTTCCAGATTTCAGTAATCTGATTTACCTCATGCATTAGGATTATGCTAACTGGGTTGCAAAAATCTGAATCACAGGATGGCCGCACGGAGTTAGACTGACTGTTCTGTTTCTTTGTTGCCATTTATGGGTAGTTCAGATTTTTGCAACCCAGATATCGTAACCAAACTGAAGAAGAGGAAAGTGATACAGAACATTTTCCATTACACACGTGTCAATATATAGCGAGACAAAATTGGCAACTGAATTCACACTTCTTGTCCTGGCAGATAACCGTCAATAATGGTTATGTATTAATAGTCAACTATGTTTCCACTTAAGCAGTACATAAGATAACAAACTAGAAAGAGTAAAACCTCAATTTAACAGACCCTTCAGGAGAAGCAGGTGTTCATTAAAACCAAGTGTCTGTTAAATCCAAAGATTCCCTCTCCTCAGTGGTATCTGTAGAAGGTGGTTAGGTGGTTAGGTGACTAAAGCAACATTGAAGCAGCCCAGTTGGGCAGCTTATACATTCAAACAAACAAACAAACAAATAAATAAATATTGCATTGTGAACCCACACAAAAAGAGAAGAGTGGTACAATGTGTTCTGACAAATGCAGTGAGATCTCAAAGTGGCCACTTCTTTGCTTCTTTTTCCCTTCCCGTCTATGGGTGATTTGTCTCAGCGCCAGCCCCTAGGAATTGTGGAAAAAACCTTTTTTCTTCAAATGCTACCAGGAATAAAAATATTGTGGGAAGCCAGCCCCCGCCCAGAGAAGGAAATATTAAAAGGGCAGAAAAATATTTTTTTCTCAAAGGATCTTAAAGAGACAGAAAAGCATGCCCAGTTTTTTCTTAATAGCCCCAAGTCTGCCTCCCCCAAGCAGAAACCAGCTCTGTACAAATGCAGATGTAAACCATCAGGAAAGTTGGAGCTAGGATTAGGAAGACAAAGACCTAAAATCTGCATACCCCACCTGAGGCAGGACATGGTAAAATTAACTCACGAAGGCCAAAAGGCACACCCAAACTCAGGACAGAATATATGACATAGGAAATAATCAAACAAAAAGCTCCAGAGGGTATAAAAAAAACCTACTTCCTACATGTGCTCAGTCCTTTTCTCTCATCTTTGCTGCCAGAACCATCTTCCTGTCTGGCTCTCCTCTCTAATAAACTACAACCTTCTTCCCAAAGCAGTTGCCATGTTTATTCCCATCTTGGATGAACCAGGATGAAGACTTTTCTTTCAACATATTCTTCCCAGCACCTTCCAAGCCTCCCTTCTTGACCTTGGCCAGTGCTGTCACCTAGTTTGCCTCCAACTTGCCTCCTCTTGCCAAGAACTCAAACATGAAGAGAATGCAGAAGCGTATCTGGTTTTTAGGGGAAGCACTGACTACTATCTTGACTGCTTTTCCCAATAGTAGACACCTGATTGCTTCCAGAAAAGCTACCTGGATGAAAATTCTGTCCATTATAGCCAAAGTTCACTAAACCAAGATCGATTAAAGCAAGGTTTTAGTAAATATAAAATCTACTTGATTTAAAGTAGTAGAAAGTAGCACAAAATCCTACGAAGTCCTACTGTGAAATTCACCTTAGACTGCATTCATTCAAGCAGCAGAAGAGGTGCTGTTTGGGTGTGCTATATTCTCTCCTCTAAGACAGAGACCAGGATGAGCAGAAATTTGACAGATCAAGATATTCCTGGTATGCAGGTTCATTGTTTAGATTTTTTGCTTTTCAAGAAGTTTCCTCCAGGCAAAGAGTTTGAGTAATGATAACAGCAATGCTACATCATTTTTAAAGATTCCATATCCTTGCGGAAACACAGTTTAGCAGCGGTCTCCACCCTTTCCGGCTTGGTGGACCGGCAGAGGTGACAGCAGTGGGGAGGGAGAGAGGAGATGGTTTTGCAAGTGTGCTACTTTCACAAATGTGCATTCGCTCGACAAAAAACTTCTGAAGCCCGTTTCTGAATGGGCTACGGCCGGCTCTGGGTCATAGGCTGGGGGTTGGGGACCCTTGCAGTGCAGCATTATTAGTCCTACGCAGAAAATAAAATATTTATTCTTCTCACACAACCAGTGTGATATCAGTACTAAAATATCATATCTTGTTTGAAATAAGAAGTGATCAGACCAGGTTCCATCCTACCTTTAGGCATTATTAGGTAGAAGATGCCAACCGAAAGTAGTAAAGACATAGTTGGCGCGTCATGTTGCCTATCTCTGTACCCAAATTCACAGGTGAAGAAAAATACATTGTCACCTGGGTAGAGTTGCAGTAACAGTTGATCATCAGCCCTCATGGATAGAATGAAAAAGTTTTATTATGTTCTCCATTTCAGCAAGTATGATGTCTTGGTATAGGCAAAGAGCCAAAGTAAGGATCTTCTAATGCAGCGGTTCTCAACCTATGGGTCGTGACCCCATTTGGGGTCGAACGACCGTTTCGCGGGGGTCGCCGGATACCCCGGCCCGCCAATTTTTTATTATTTATTTATTTTTCGTTGCGCGCGCCACGCATGCGTGGTTTGGGCCATCGCGCATGTGCCGCGCATGCGCGGATCGGCCCATCGCGGTCCGCCATTTTGTTGTGGTTTTTTTATTTTTTTTATTTTTTTCGTCGCGTGCGCGTCGCGCATGCGCGGATCGGCCCGTTGCACGCGCGCCGCGCATGCGCGGATCGGCCCATTGTGGTCCGCCATTTTGTTTTTTTAATTTTTTTTGGGTTTTTTTACATTTTTTTTGCCGCGCATGCGCAGATCGGCCCATTGCACGCGCGTGCGTGCCCGGGTCGGGGTCGCAGCACGCATGGGCGGCGCAAGTGGGGTCTCAACCTGAAAAAGGTTGAGAACCACTGTTCTAATGCATCGAATTTGGTTTCTAAGTCACAAGTTATATTTACATTACTGCACAATTCTTATCAACTGTATTCAGAGAATACTCTATTAAGACCTATACCCAGGTAAATGTGTTAGGATAGTAGTCCGAATCTCAGTTTTGTTCTTTCAAAAGATGCCAATCTTTGGTAACAGGCCAACTTCAGGAAGACAGAAACTTGACTGCTTTTCCCCCCCTGGTTGTTCATCATTTAGCATGCTAAATCGTTGAAAAGCAAATTTTTGTTTTCTCAGTTGATAAAGCTCATCCTCCACTTATTAACTCTATTAAGCTGTTACAGAACAATTAGATTCTAGATATCTGACTTTCCTATTTTCTTGTGTGACCAGAAGCTGGCTTTTCTTCCAGTCCTTGGGGCACACATGCAGAGCTAGTTTTAATTTAAATACCAATGATAGCTAGCTGCAGCTCAAGATTATTAGCATTTATACTCCCTTAATAAAAACAGAAGCACTGTTTGTTGAATCCTTCGTTCGCATGCGAATGATGAAGACACATGGTAACAGTTAACTACTCTTTATTCTCCTTCTCAACAACCAAGCAAAATACAAAAGGCACGCAGGCCTTTTTATATGGCCAGAAACCCGGACAGTGTCAACCAATAGGAACAGAGAGTTTTCACGTCTTGCACATGCGCACAAGGCTGGCGCCACTCTGTCTGGTCCTGGGCAGCTTTTGGAATGCCCGGGACCAATGCAACCTTCCCAGCCTGCTTTTGCAGACTCAGGACACAACACTGTTAGTCATAAGTCATATAACCTATTTTTTCCTAAAATTCTTACAGACAATCCAAAACTGTTTTTTACAATCTTATAAATTTGGGATGTGTGTGTGTGTGGGGGGGAGGATTTTCAAATAGGATTCCAGCAGTGCAACCCACTGAAAATGCCTCCTTTGCAATTAAATTGATTTTAAAATGCTTTGTTAACTCTTAAAATGTGTTTAATGTAACAAAAGCAAATCTCTCACTTATTGGTCACCTCTGAGGATATTATAGTCATCTAAAGGTTGTAGATTTAATTTGAAACTTGGAGCATTAACTCACATGGGAACAGGGGCAAACCAAAAAGAACTGGCATTTTTATTTCCACAAACTAAGATGTCATGTGTTGCTTTGGTCCAAATAAACAGCAGCAGCACTGAATCTCCTGTTGTTACTGGATTTTATGGACTGGGTCCTTAACCTGCATGATATATAAACTTAAGAGCCAGCTTCCCACTAGCAATAGCAATTATAAGAAGTAGTTTTTATGTCAAGATGGGTCCCTATAAAATGGCCATTTATGTTAATAAAAAAGGAGAGGTAAACACCACTACCATCCCTGCAGCTTGCTCTTCTAAAGAGAAATGCTATAATTTTGCAAGAGTCCTAATAATTCAGGTCTAGGTTGATATTCTAAATGGGGCAGTCTAAATGGGATCCTGGAGAATTTATACATTGGACAGGAACTGCCATTAACCATATAGCAGTCTCTCATAGCTTGTTACTCTTGGACAAATTCAAAATCAATTGCTGCCTAGATAGTAATCTCCTGCTAGCTTTAAATCTTCATCCTTTGAGTCAGGAATTATTTCTATTTGTGGACAATCTGTTCCAGCCAAATTTAAATATAAGATTTTAGATTTTCCTATTTAAAGTGGCTGAGAAAAATTAATTCTTTATTTATGGAGAGACTAAACTCTTTTTAGAGATCAGAGCATCCATAATTGCACACTAACCAGGCCAAGGTATATCTAAATAAATAGACAGTAATCAAATACCCCCTCCCCATTTCAATAATTTGCTTATGAGTGCAATTAAACAAAGAAATATATTGTTGCTTTCTATCATGCCTAATAGTTCTTTATATAAAAATTATATGTGGCTTAATCTAAAAGCATTAAAATAAAAACAAAGAAAATGAAGCAATATATGCCTTGAGAGTCAATGCCATCTATGCTCCCATCAAGTTTCACACAAATTAAAAAGCAATATTAATTATAGATATTAATAAAAAAGTAGTGTATTAAAGGAAGAATGTGTAAAAGAATTTAGAGTATTCAAGAATCTATTAATATACCATATAAAGTAGCATTCTTGGAAGCCCCACAGAATCTATTTCTTAACTTAGGCTATCCCAAAGGTTTGATTTGCTAGAAATCACACCAAACCACTTTTTGTCCCATCTTATACTAAATAAAAACTAGGTGGAATTATTTTAAGTTCTGTTCTCACATTTCCTTCCATCTCTGAACTGTGTAATCTCTTCTTCATCACTCTCTCCTTCCTTCATCCATTAACAACTCTTTCATACTTTGTCCAAAGTTACTTTAGCTCTAAAATCTTTTACATCATGGTAGCAGTCAATTTCAGGAGCCAAATTTAGCTACTTTCTTGTTTCAATTTATCTAAACCAGCGGTTCTCAATTTGTGGTCAAACGACCATTTCACGGAGGTCGCCAAACAACCCAGTCCGCCATTTCCCCCCCTTTTCCTTAGCTGTGCTACTCCCTCTTATTCTATTGGCTTTTCAAAGCCAATAGAATAGACTCTCTTGAATAGAGTCTAATTCTATTGGCTTTCAAAAGCCAATAAGAATTGTCCAGGCTGTCTCCGCCCTGCTGAGCCCGCCAAAAGTCCCAGTCTGCAAACGGTGCTGCAAGTTGTCTGCAGCGAAGGCGAGCTCTCCGGAAGTTTCCACCCCTCCCTGCTGAGCAACTACTAAAACTGTAAGTAAAAGAGGGCCAGGGGTGGGAGGTGGGAGGCCGGCGGGCGCAGGGAGGGTTTTGGCATGCGTGGGGCCCGGCAAGTGCCTTACCTCCCTTGGGCTGGGCCAGCTGGTGGCCCAGCCTGTGGTCGCCCTGCGCTGTCGCTGCTGCGGCCACCCAGGAGCACCTGGGCCTGCCTGCAGCCGCCCTGAATGGACGGCAGCGAAGGTAAAGCTAGTGGGGCAGCGGCGGGCGCAGGGAGGGTTTTTGGCGCGCGTGGGGCCCGGCGGGTGTCTTACCTCCCTTGGACTGGGCCAGGAGCACCTGAGCACCTGGGCCTGCCTGCCGCCGCCCTAAATGGGCGGTGGCCTACGCCTCAGCCGGCGCAGGGGACAGCACCACGCATGTGCGGCGCAGGTCAGGGTCACGGCCTGAAAAAGGTTGAGAACCGCTGATCTAAACGTTCAAGTATGCCATATCCCAGCAACACATAAAGATCTGCCTTTTCAGAATAGATGATAGATAGATGATAGACAGATGGACAGATAGACAGACAGACATTATTTATGTGCAATCAAGTCTTTTTTGAATTCTAGTGACCATATATATAGATTATCTCCATGACAATCTACTACTCCATCCTGTTCTTACAACTCTCCCAATGGTGCACTCGTTGCTACCATAACTGAGTCCATCCACCTTGCTGCTGGTCAACCTGCTCTCTCTTTCCTTCCAACTTTCCTAGCATTAGAAACTTTCCCAGACAGTTGGGTCTTTAATGTGTCCAAAGTAGGATAATTTAAGTCTGGTCACTTATGCTTCAATTGAGAATTCTGGATTGATTTATTCAATGATGCATCTTTTGTTTTCTTGGCTGTCCACCGTATTCTCAAGAGTCTTTTTCGATACCATTTTTGTTTGTTTGTTTGTTTGTTTGGGGACAATTTAAGAAAACCACTTAATAATCACTTAAATTGTTTAATCAACCCAACACTTCAAAAAAGAATGAAAAAAATTACCCAGTTTGAGGATTCAATTTTTCTAGAGGAACTCTGAGGTTCATAAAAATATAGACTCACAGCATTGTATTCCAAAGGTGCTTTTTCATGAGGCAAATGGACTTTCTTGTTTTTTTCTTTGAAGCCGTTTCACTTCTCATCCAAGAAGCTTCTCCAGCTCTGACTGGATTAAACCTCCAGGTGGCCTCAACAACTCTCTAAAAGAATGCAAATGACCAGCTGTCTGCAAGGAGTATAAATCCTGCCATTCCCCACCAACCAGTCAGAGCTGAAGAAGCTTCTTGGATGAGAAGTGAAACGTCTTCAAAGAAAAAACAAGAAAGTCCACTTGTCTCATGGAAAAGCACCTTTGGGATAACTATGAGAATCTCCATAAATGTCGCAGCATTGTACTTTGGCTACAGTAGTTATGATCAGATAGATATCCATCTGGACTTTCTAATTATTTCAAAATTAAAATTTGTGTTTGGGAATCATTAATTTTATTTGTATTTATGAAATTTAATTTTTAATCTAACTTTACTATGTTTAAATAAGCAGATTTGATACCAAATATTATTTCAAGAATAGCAAAGTAACCCTACTGGACATTTATTTAATCATTTTTATAGGTCTTCCTATGGGAGCCATGTGAAAAACAATTAGAAATGCATTAAGTAACTCAAAACTTTATTTAAAAATTTTTTATCCTGTAAATTATTAACCTTAAAAATTATTTAACCTGTATTTAAATAGAGTTTTGAGTTACTTAATACATTTTTAATTGTTTTTCACATTGCCTCTATAGGAAGACCTATAAAAAATGATTAAATACATGTCCAGTTGGGTTACTTCGCTATTCTTGAAATAATATTTGGTATAAAATCTGCTTACTACTTGGATGGGAGATTACAGGAAAGTCCAAGTCTGTAGGCTAAACAGGACATCCATCCATCTATCCAAGAAGAAGACAATGGCAAACTGCTTCCATAATGAAGAAGTTACATGGATCTATTAGGGAAAATATTACACTGCTCTAAGCAAGTAAGCTGTACATTTACAAATGTGAACTTTTAAAATGTAAAATACATACCTGAAAAAGTTTTCAACTTAAATACCATTCGAAATTGATACTCTGTTCCATGGGTCTTCAAACTTGGCCCTTTTAAGACTTGTGGACTTCAACTCCCAGAATTCCTCTGCTGGCTGAGGAATTCTGGGAGTTGAAGTCCACAAGTCATAAAAGGGCCATGTTTGAAGACCCCTGCTCTATTCCTTTAAAAGAGGATACATATTAACAAGTGTGAAATCTTTTTACCTTCTGGCTCTACCTGTCAACCTATCTTTCCCTCTGGCTTTACTGCTCACCACCAGGAGTGATTTGGAAACTGACTCAGTGCTGCTCTTCCTGCGTTGTCCTCCACCTGAAAAATAAGCCACATAGACAGATAAAGAGCCAAACAATTCAGAAACAGACTAGGCATGCTTTAATCTATGATACTAGCCTACATAGGATCATTCATCCCTGCAGGTGATGCGGACAGGAGAATCATGCTGAACAAAATGAAAAATGTCCTCATTCATCATGTATCGGGGCTTAGGCTGAAGACTTATACTAGGGGTCTTCAAACTTGTCCCTTTTATGACTTGTGGACTTCAACTTCCAGAATTCCTCAGCCAGGCACTCTGGCTGAGGAATTCTGGGAGTTAAAGTCCACAAGTCATCAAAGGGCCAAGTTTGAAGACCCCTGACGTATGCCATAGAAACTATCCCTCAGTTAAGCAGATATAAATTTGGCAACTATCTGGGTGGGAGACTTCTTGGACATGTTCCCTGTGAGTGTATTCAGATGATACAGCAAACCAAAGAGTCCCTGGTTCAGAAGTGTGAAAAATAAATAGATGAAAAATAAAAATAATCTAATTTAAAGGCAAGCTATTGTGCCTATGCACACTACTCCAATCCTGCCCAAAGACTCTTCATAGGATAGGTTTGAATTACAAGTCAGTCACAAATCACCCCTTCCATGATTTATTCAGTTGTTTTACAACAGATTGGAGAAAGAAGTCAAGAACAAGCCAGAGAACCATTGTTTCTGACAACAGGTTAAATCAACCATAGCCAACGGCATTGCATTATCTGCATCAGCTCAAAGGAAGAAGCCCTGTTTAGAATGTCCAAATACTCTCCTGTAACAGGGGAGAATGAAACTCTTCTACCATGTTACTGTGACTAATTTGTAGAGTCCTTTGTCAATGAAGATTCTCAATTTCCTCAAGTTCTTGAGTCTCCAATGGTAGATGTAATGACTGGCAGGACATGTTGCCATGATAGTTGGGAATGATTCATTCTGGGACAAACTGATGGTAATTGCCAATTTTCCAAATACTGGAGGTGTGGTGAAGCCAACAGGCATTTTTTTTTCTCTTTTATAGGTCTAGAACTGTGAACCAGTCCCCTGTGCCTCCCCGCCCCAAAATTAAGTTGGCCCTATTGCAGATGGCTTTCTGGAAGCAAGGCTTGTTTCAGAGAGCTTTTGATCATAATGATGATGTTGCCTAGTTATTGATAGCAATAGAAATGTAAGATTTTAATTTTTATCCTTACAATAGACATTTTAATTTAATAAATTGTTTTTTTATCATGGACATTTCTGTGTTTGTATTATATTTTGTAAATGATTTGGAGTCAGTTTTGCAGTGCAGTGGTATATAGGATAGATGATAGATGATAGATAGATAGATAGATAGATAGATAGATAGATAGATAGATAGATAGATAGATAGATAGATAGATAGATAGATAGATAAAGAAGCAAACTAACTAACACTAATCCTTATCTACCCTTCTGATGGTAGCATATGGTGTGTTGTTTGTCAGACTTTTCCCCAGCTACCTGTCCAGTTATGCCTTCACAGGAAGAAAAGAGAGTCTATACAGAAGTGATAAATCTTTCTGGGGGAAAAAATCACTTTCTTTTTTATAGCAGTGGCACAAATATCCTCCAACAATGATGAAGTCAAAGTGCAATAAACAAAGCCACAATGGCAGCTGCATTATAGCATTAAAAGAGAGAAGCAATCATAGATCTACTGACTTTTACACTAGTAATTTTTCCTGGAATCATCCAGGGATTGAATAATGGTCTTAGGATAAAATGTCCACTGTTATATAATTCTTTTTCAAGACCCCCCTTTTTTTCCAAGATAAGTAGCCTATGAAAAGCAGTCACCTTTTGTAGTATACATGAACTTCTTTCTTGGATTTACTCACCTTTCCCATCAGAAGGTAGAGCTCGTAACTGGGACTTCCGGACACTTTTCCCCCCTTGAAAGAACAAAGAACAACATGAAAATCTGTACACTTTTGCAAGTTGAGAAAGAGCTGTGATAATAGTGAATAAACAAAGGAAAGATTTTTGTTTGATAATACAATATGCCTACATACAGGGTAAAACCTCCAATTTTTCTGAAAGAGTATCTTTTCTTTTATGAATTAGAATATGTAGGGGGGTTTTGCGCATGCGTCAAAGTGGATAGACGCTATGCCGGACGCTCTCCAAACAAATATTAAAACATCGGAATTAAACCTCCGCTAAACCCTTCAGAGCCTCAAACAATGTTAGACTAAAGAAAACAGCTAAAACTTCTGAACCTGGAAATACCCTGGGTGGATTGGAGAAGGAAAAGGAGCCGTAGGAAACTTTACTTTCTGTTCTGAACTGTAAGTAATTAAAGTTGCAACAGGGAGAGAATATGGCGTCGGCCACGGAAGTAGAACTTACAAAAAGAATGGAGGCTTTGGTGCAAACTTTTTCTGTTATTGGCCGGCAGATAAAAGATATGCAAGATATTGTTGCAAAAACAGCGAATGAGTTAATAGAGGTGAAAACAGAACAGAAAGCACAGGGTATCAGGGTAAAGAAGTTGGAGGAGGATAGAGATCAAGATCGCCTTCGGTTGCATATTTTGGAGGACAGATCAAGAAGGGCTAATATACGCTTAAGGGGGTTCAAACAAGATTTCGCTGACGGTAGAAACATGATTCAGAATGTTAGCAAATGGTTTAAAGATAATAAAATTGAAATTGAAGAAGACCAAATTGAACGTGCACATTGGGTTTTTGGTATACGAAGAAATGGAATCCAAAGGGACATTATAATCAAATTTTCTTTTGAAAAAACAGCTACGGAAGTATATAAAGATTTAAAGAAAATTACCAACCTTAATTGTAAGGGGATCCCAATCAGAGTTCTGAAAGACTTATCCAGGCAAACATTACAAGCCAGAAATAAAATGAGACCAGTTGCAGATGCCTTATTCCAAAGGAGCATCAGATTTAGCTGGCAATATCCGGCGATCATAATTGTTTATAAAGATGGGAAAATGTACCGGGCGCAATCTTTGGATGAAGGGAAAGAATTGTTGGTGAAGCTTGGCTTTGATCTGGATTTAAATCAGCAGACGGAGAAAGACGCGGAGGCTGCTGGAGCAGTTGGGAACGCAGGAGTTAAATATGTTAATGAGCTGATTGCAACGGCCCTCCAGCCCTTGGAAATGGAAGTGGGTGGAGAAATTCAAGCGTTGGAAGAAAGGCTAGCACTTTTAAAAGGCAAAGAAAAAGAAAGAGAACTGCAAAAGGCGATGCAGCTGGCCTCAAAAGAAATTCATAAAGAGGCAGAACTAGCAGAAGACCCAGCTAAAGAGGGCCGGATCACGAGGCAGAAGAAAAAATGAACAGTTTGAAATAGTGTGATTCACAAGGTTTTCCTACTTGTAAGGGGAGTGATAAAGGCCTAGTCCTTAGTTCTAACTTTAAACTTTGAAGGAAATAGGTAAAGGAGGCTTGGGGAGGGGGAGTGCGGGGGTTTTATTCTTGATGTGATTTTTATTAAAACTGTTTAGGGGGAGCAGCAGATTCGGCAGAACCGCACCCCCAATGGTGCCCGGCCGTTATAGTGGAATGTTTTTCCGCTCTTCTCTCATGTTGAGAGAAGCGGAGGGGGGGGCACTCTGGTGGGAAGGTTTTTTTATAAAGGTGGAAATCTCATTAAAGCTCTGGGTTGCAGGAGGGAAAAATCAAATGGGAAAGTTATGAGTGATCAAACAATTATGGCAGTGAATATAAATGGTCTGGCATCGCCCTTGAAAAGGTATAGATTAATGAAATTAGCAAAAGAAAACAGTGTGGACTTTTTGTTCCTCACTGAAACTCATAAGGTAAAGAAAAAAATGGATAAATTGATTACTAATAGTGATTGGAGGATTTTTGAATCTCGGGGACAAACAAACAGTAAAGGTGTGGCGATATTAATTCATCAACGGAATCAGTTTCAAGTGGTACAAACAAAAGGGGATAAGGAAGGAAGACTATTATTTGTTAAAGTTAAAGTAAATCAAATGACGATGACTTTAGCAGTAATATACGCTCCAAATGTAAATGCTAAACAATTTATATTGAATGCAAAACGTAAGTTAGACGCTTTCTCAGAAGGGACTGTGGTATTCGCAGGGGATTTCAACGTGGAAATAATGGCGGATAAGAAAGAAAAGAAACAATTGAATTTAAATAAATTAAATATGATAGACACTCATGCTGACAAACTACATAGGGGAACGTTTTACTCTGCAAGACACAATAAGTTTAGTTGTATTGATTATATACTAGTGAATAAATTAGGAAGTATTCAAATCAAAAAGGCAGAAATAAAAGACAATTGGATTTCAGATCATGCTCCTATAATGGCGGTCTTGAAAATACATTTTAGTAGGAAACAAAGAATTTGGAGATATAATCAGGTTGTCTCAGTGAATGAAAAAAATAAAGAAAAAATACAGAAAGAAATTCAGGAATTTTTTAAAACAAATGAGGATGGGGAAATAAAGCAATCAGTAATTTGGGATACTAAAAAGGCAGTTATTAGAGGACATTGTATTAGCCTGGAGTCTTTCATTAAAAAAAGTTGGAGATGGGAAAGAGAGGAAAAAATTAAAGAGATAGAGACAATACGTGAAAGATTAAGGATGACAAAGAATAGGGAATGGAATAATTTATTAAAAATTAAGCAAAGACAATTAAAGGATATAGAAGAACAACAATGGAATAATATGAGGACGGCGGTAACGCAGAGAATTGAAATGTGGGGAAAGCAGTCAGCAAAACAAATGGCAAATTATTTGAAAAGAAGGAAAGAAAAATCAAATATCAATGCTCTAAGAGATAAAAATGGGTTATTAAAATATGATAATAGAGAGTTAGAAGTTGTAATGAAAGAGTTTTATGGAAAATTATATGAGAAAGAACATGTCACTGTACAAGATATAGAGGTTAATGAAGAGTTAAATGAAGAAGAAAGACAATTGTTGAATGCAAATATAACAAAGGGAGAAATAACTAGAGTTATTAGAAATTTGAAACCTGGGAAGGCCCCAGGCCCTGATGGGTTTACAGGAGAATATTACAAAACGTATATGGAGGTTTTATTACCACATTTGGAGAAATTATATAATAATGTTTTATTAAACATGGATATTCCACAAACGTGGAGAAATTCTGAAATTGTAACTATCCCAAAACCAGAACGAGATTTAAAAGAACCTGGTTCCTACCGCCCAATCAGTTTGCTAAACCAAGATTATAAGATTTTTATGAAAATTCTAGCAAATAGATTAGGAAACATATTACCCAGAATAATAGGGAAAGATCAATATGGGTTTATAAAAGGAAGAAGAATTTATGAACCAATTAGAAATATAGTGAATGTGCTACACCATGCTACAAGAACTAAACGGAAATTAGGATTGTTGAAGTTAGACGTTTATAAAGCTTTTGACAAAATAAATCATGACTATTTATTTCGACTATGTAAAACTTTCAACATGGGAAATAGATTCAGTCATATTATACAAGAAATATATAAAAAAAATACAGCTTATATTAGAGTAAATGGGAATAGAACAGATGAGATAGAAATAAATAATGGAACTAAACAGGGGTGCCCCCTATCTCCGATGCTCTTCGTAATGGCAATAGAAACACTAGCTAATAAAATTAGAAAAGATAAACAGTGGAAGGGATACCGAATTGGAAACTTAGAATTAAAATTAAATCTCTTTGCCGACGATGCCATAATAGTTACAGAAACACCAATAGAGATGGTAAAAAGAATGACAATTTTACTTCAAGAATTTAAAGAACAATCAGGGTTAAGAGTAAATATGGAAAAATCAGAAATTATTTGTTTAAATACTGGACCCAAAGAACAGATTGAGATACGCAAAGTATCAGGTTTAAAATTGGGACGTAAAAAGATGAAATACTTAGGAATATGGTTACTAAAAAATCCAGAAAGAATGGCTGAGTTTAATCATAATTTAGTATGGAAAAAGATTCAAAAGCAGATCACAAAATGGAAAAATAAAAATTTGAGAAGAATGGCAAAGATTAGGGCATTAAAAATGATGATAATTCCAAAAATGTTATATATGTTACAAGTAATGCCGGGGACCCTCCCTAAAGCAAGATTAAAAGAGTGGGATAATAAATTGAATCTTTGGATTGAAGGTAATAAGAGACCAAGAATTAAAAAAAGGTGGTTGGTAGCCATGGAGAGCGAAGGGGGGTGGGGACACCCGTGTTTGGAATATTATAGGGATGCTTATCAAATAGATAGATTAATGGATTTACAACTATTTGAAGAGAGATTCTGGGTAAGATTAGAAAAAGAAATTAATGACATACAGGATGAAGAACTATTATTTAGGAAATGGAATAGGATATATATAAAAAGCTTAATAGATCCCGCTAAGGCAGTTATAGAGAGTTGGACGAAATGGCAAAGTAAATTGAAAATGACGAATTCTAAACTAGCGACGCTGCAGGTAATAAATACAAATAAGGAAGGTAATCTCACGAAAATAATAAGGGAATTAAGGAGTAAAGGAATAATGAGAATTGAGCAATTATATGAAAAAGATGGAAAGATTATTAGAAGTAAACTAGAGCAATGTCTGGGCCAAGAAAGATGGTTACAAGTTAACGCAATATGCACATATTTAAGTAGACGTGAGAATAAAGAAACACTCCTCAGACAAGAAACAATTTTAGAAAAGATATTACAAGAAAAGAATAAGCGCACAAAAGCGCAAGCAAGTAACATATATAGGGTCTTATTGCAAGTAGAGGAGGAAGTTGTAAAAGGATTGACAAGGTATTGGCAGGACGAATTAGAAATTAATGAATGGGAAATGGAAAGCATAGTGGAAGACATCAGGAAGATTAAAAATACAAGGATAAGAGAGATGAGAAGAAAAATTTTACATAAATGGTATTATACACCATTACAATTAGCGCACTTCCATAGGGAGAAGAAAGGGAATTGTTGGCATGGATGCAATGAAAAGGGAGTATTTATGCATATGTTTTGGGAATGCGCTGAAGTTCAAAAATTTTGGAAGCAAATACAAATTGAGGTAAATAAGATGCTAAATATTAATTGGAGAATAACTAAGGAAGTGGCGCTATTAATAAAAAATAGTGAGGTAAAGGAATACAAGGAAATTAAAACTGCAGCAATAGAAAGCGCACAAGCAACTATAGTGCTTGGGTGGAAAGATGCGAAGAAATGGAATATACAAA
This sequence comes from Bothrops alternatus, assembly GCA_034064705.1. Taxonomy (NCBI): domain Eukaryota; kingdom Metazoa; phylum Chordata; class Lepidosauria; order Squamata; family Viperidae; genus Bothrops; species Bothrops alternatus. The sequence goes on along the minus strand of JARGCV010000003.1, from coordinate 27,673,323 downwards.
ATTGGTGTAAGTACATGGTAGATCACATTCACTATCAAATAATGGAAATTAGATTACACAATTATAATGAAGGTAAATTGGTGGCAACGATGAAGCGGTGGGAAAAGGTAAAAAATTATATGTTGAACTTAATAGGCGATGCAAAAATAAAGAATAAAATTCAGTCACTCTATAAAGTATGAATAATGTAACCCAGAGTTGAGAAGTATATATGTAATAGAAATTGAATCTTCCATATTGGTGGTGGGATTAATGTTTGTTAATGTTTGTATTTTGTCTGGTGGAGGGCACTTTTCATAGTGCACTGTTTTATGTGTTCAATTAATAAAAAAAAAAAAAAAGAATTAGAATATGTACTTTAACCTTTAAATACCACATTTAGTATTCAGCATAGGCTCTGTAAACTATGTCTTCAAATCTTCTCTGTCAAACTAACCATTTTTTTTGAAAAAAAATCTTTTACTAAAACAATCAACATTAAACATAAGATCGTATTAAAAAGCAATCATCATATAACCTGCAATACAACACTAAGGATTAGTCTTTGTATACGTCTGGTTTAGTAAACATTCCTCACTCCTCACGTCAAGCCTCAACTATACGCCTGATACATTTTATTTGATAGGTGTTTCTCTTATATATGGTCTATCTACTGTTTCTAGTCTATCACATATTGTTCATTCGAGCTTCTGAAGTAAATTCGTCTCAGTAGTAGTGCAATCTTTTATGATCCCTAACAAAAGATCCTGAGGTAGAAATTCAATAACCTGAGGTAGAAATTCAGTACGCCTTTCCAATATTAAAGCAATCAACATTAAACATAAGATCATATTAAGAAGCAATCATCATAAAACATAAAAATACAACATGAGGTATTAGTCTTTGTAAACGTCTGATTTGGTAAACATTCTTCACTCCTCACGTCAAGCCTCAACTATATGCCAGATACATTTTATTTGATTGGTGTTTCTCTTGTATATAGTCTATCCACTGTTTCCAGTCTATCATATATTGTTCATTTGAGCGATCCTTCAAATACGCCGAAATTTTCGCCATTTCTGCCAAATGTATTACTTTCAAAGTCCAATCTTCAATAGGTGGCATTTCTGGCTTCTTCCAGTATTGTCCCACCAGCAGCCTAGCTGCTGTGATCAAATTCAGAATTAAGTTCGTCTCAGTGGTAGTGCAATCTTTTATGATCCCTAACAAAAAAACCTGAGGTAGAAATTCAATACGCTTTTTTAAAATGGTTTGGAGTGTCCACCATATCTTCCTCCAGAAGGCTTTAATTTTTCTACATGTCCACCATACGTGAAAGTATGTAGCTTCCTCGTTGCCACACCTCCAGCATTTAGGTTGGGTGTCTGGGTAGATGTACGATATTTTTTCGGATCTAGATGCCACCTATAGAACATCTTGTAGAAATTTTCCCTTAGATGTTGCGCTTTCGTGAATTCTACATTTCTCACCCAGATGTCCTCCCACGTTTCCATCGTGATAGGATGCCCAAAGTCTCGTTCCCACTTTACCATACAGGTCTTGATTCGCACAGTTTCAGAGTCCATTTCTATCAGAGCGCCGTACACTCGTTTGATGTGCATGATCCCCTGCTCTCTAATTTGTTCAATTAAGTTCTCATCTGTCCGGGATAAGCCTTTCCTCACGTCTTTTTGCCACCTAGACTGCAGTTGCAAATATGATAGCCAGGTACCCCCTATTCCTTCTTCTGCTAGCGTATTTGGTGGCTTTAATGAAAACCCATTTTCTTCTTCTAATACCAGTTTACTATAGGGCACCACTTCCTGCCCTTGGGATGTATTTATGTCCCCTATTGCGTGCCCAGGTATCGCCCAGATGGGGATCTTATCGTGAAGAAGGTACTTATATTTCTTCCAGACCCACAACAATGGGGTTCGTAAGGGGTTCTCTCGGAAGTTCGTGTCAGCCTTTTTGTCATACACCAGGTATGTGTGCCATCCAAATAGTAGACCATGCCCTTCAATATTCAGTATTCGTTTGTTTGTCATGTTGATCCAGTCGCTCAGCACCACCAATGCCGCAGCGTAGTAGTATAACTTTAGATTGGGCATTTTTAATCGCCCTCTCTTCCTTGTGTCTTGGATGATTTTTAATTTAACTCTCGGTTTCTTGCCACCCCAAATAAATCTGTTGATGCCCTTCTGCCAGTCGTCCAGTTCCACGTCCTTTTTGAGTATGGGTAGCATTTGAAAGAGAAATAGAAATCTTGGCAGTACGTTCATTTTTACAGCCGCTATCCTGCCCAGCATGGACAATTGTAGTGTTTTCCACCTGTCCAGGTCTGTTTGTATCTTGTTCCACAGCGCCTCGTAGTTATTTTTGTATAATTGCGCATTTGTTGCTTCTATCTCCACTCCTAAGTATTTAACTTTTTTAACTATTTCACAACCCGTTATTCTTTCCAAGTCCCGTTTTGCTTTGTTGTCCAGATTTTTAACTAACATCTTCGTCTTAGATATGTTTACTTTGAAGCCTGATACCCTACCATAGTTTTTCATTATCTCCATCAGTCTCTTTGCTGATTGTACTGGCTGTGACACTGTCACCAGCAGGTCATCTGCGAAGGCACATAGTCTGTAGTCTTGTTGTCTAATCCGTATGCCCTTTATGTCTTCTGCTGCTCTGATCTTGTTCAGTAGAGTCTCTAATGTTAGAACAAATAGCAGAGGTGACAGCGGGCAGCCCTGTCTCATGCCTCTTTCTATGTTGAATGAGTCTGTTAGGTCACCATTCACAATGATCTGGCCTGTTTGTTTCTGGTAAATTGCCACTATGGAGTTGAGAAACTGCTCTCCCATTTTCATCTCCCGGACCAGGTTTGTCAGGAACGGCCAGTTCAATCTGTCGAAGGCTTTTTCTGCATCCACAAACATGAGAGTGGCGGGTACCTGGTTATGCCTTTCCAAGTACTCTATTATGTTCAACAGCTGTCTCACATTAGTTTTCATCTGACGTCCTTGTATAAATCCCGTTTGATCCGGGTGAATTATTTTTTGTAGCACAGTCATTAGTCTGGTGGCCAAAACTTTTGTGAAAATTTTGTAGTCCGTGTTCAGTAGTGAGATGGGTCTCTAATTTGCAGGTTGTGTATTATCTTTTCCCTCTTTGGGGATTAGGGAAATGTAGGCTGTTTTCCAGGAGGGCGGGACTTGGCCCCCTTCTTGTATGTTGACAAATAGCTTTCTGAGGGGTTCTAACATTTCCTCTTGGAGATGCTTGTAGTAAGTAGCTGTTATCCCATCTGTCCCGGGTGATTTTCCTTTTTTCAGTTGTTTGATCGCCGAATGTATTTCCTCCTTTGTGATCAAAGCATTCAGGGCATTTCTTTGTCCATCGGTGATGATCGGTAACTTTTCGTTTTGTAGAAACTTGGCTATCTCCTTGACTGGTGTCTTCTCCTCGGCGTATAGCTTTGAATAGAACTCGGTAAAAGCTTTCTTGATGGTTTCTTGTTGAAATTCTTCCTTGCCTTTGTACTCTATCTTTTCAATTATGCGGGATTTCTGTTTCTTCCTTATGGTATAGGCCAGCCATCGACCCGGTTTGTTGGCATTACAGAATGTCTTGTGTTTTGCGTATTGTATGTTCCTTGCCACTTGGTCTGCCATCAACAAGTCAAATTGCTTTCTTAGAATCTTGATTCCTTCTTTGGTGATTTTGTCTTCCGGTCTCTTTATTAATAGCTGCTCCTTCTTGCCTATCTCGTCTTCTAGCTCCTTTCTTTTTTGTTCCTGTTTACGACGGTGCCTGTTATTCATGTCCATGAGTATCCCGCGCATATATGCCTTGCTGGCATCCCAAATCATTTCTATGGGTGTTTCATTTATCATATTTATACTGAAGAATTCCTTCATCGCCCTTTTGCATTCAGCCACCTTTTCTTCGTGTCTAAACAGGTTTTCATTAATTCTCCAGGATCTCCTCGGTTTCCAACCTCGTCTTAGTTCCATCACTATCGGGTTGTGGTCTGATAGTACTTTGGGTAAAATTTTCACCGTTTTTAGGCTAATCAGCAAGTCGCTAGATGTTAATATAAAGTCAATTCTGGAGAATGATTGATGTCTATCTGAGAAAAATGTGAAATCTTGCTCTTTGCCGTGCCTTTCCCTCCATACGTCTGTCAATTCAAGGTCCTCCTTCATGTCGAAGAAGGATTTGGGCAACTTGGAGTGTTTTTGCAGTTTAGGTGCAATCCTTTTCTTATCCAGGGTGATCTCTATGACACCGTTCCAGTCTCCCAGTATGATACCTGATCTGTAGTTGAGTTGCGTTAACTTCCTGTGTATCTGTTTGTAGAATTTTCTTTGTTGTTGATTTGGTGCATATATGCCCATCACCAGGATCTTCTTGTCTTCCTGTGTTATTTCAATTGCTAGGTATCTACTTTGGGAGTCTGATTCTATTAGCTTAGCTATTACGTGTTTCTTTACATATATAACAATCCCATTCTTTTTTCCTGGTGCCGCCGCAACAAAATGTGTGCCTAGTTTGTTGTTGATTAAGTATTTTTGGTCCGCCGCTCTGATGTGTGTTTCTTGTAGGCAGATTATATCGTTTTTACTTTGATTCAGGTAGTGAAATATTTTCCTCCTTTTCTGAGGGGAGTTCAACCCGTTAACGTTCCAGGTCAAATATTTACTTGCCATTGTCGATTTCAGGATACTCTTGCAAGACCGCTTCTGTCCTTTCTCCTGCTTTCTTCCTTGGTCTCGTTCCCATGATATCCGGATTGGTGCTCATATTGAGTTGTGGGGTCTTGTCTTGCTAGTCTGTGCGTTTGGTAGTGGATCTTAGTTGCCTTGTCTCTGTAGTCTGCCATGTTTCCTTGTTTCTGTTGCCCTCTGTTCTCTGCGCCATCGTATCTCGAGATGGTCCAATCCCTGCTCCTGCTCCTGTACCGATCTGTGTTTCTGGGTAGTTTGCTCGTTGGTCTATGTCCCTTCCACTTTCGTGTGGCCCGTCCGCGTTGTCCCTCATTGTGGATTGGGGTATTTCCGATATCAGTTCGTTTTTAAGGAATTCTTTGGCTTTCTGTATCGAGTTCAGGTGGTACCTTTTTCTTTTATAGAGAAGTGACAGTCCCGTTGGGGCTTCCCATCGATATTGCAGAGCGCGTGATCTCAGTTCGTTGACCAGGAACTTGTAGTCCTTTCTGTCTCGTAGCATCGCTGGGGGGATCTCCTTCAGTACCTTCACCTCCTGCTCCTCTATGTATAATGTCTTGTTGTAGGACGTTACGGAGATTAGGTCCCGGAACCCCTTCGTCGCGAAGTGGATGACCACGTCTCTTGGTAGGTGTTTGTTTGTTGCTGCCCATGAGTTCACTCTGTGGACTCTGTCGAATTGCCACACAATATCATTGACTTGCCTTCCCAGGAATGTTGCCAGGGCCTTTACAAAGATTCTGTGCAGGTCTTCTGGGGTTTCGTTTGTTGTCTCTTTTAAACCTCTAAATCTGATTGCAGACGCCATTTGCCAGTATTGCATCATGGTGGATTGGTCCTGAGCCACACTTTTCATCTCTGTTGTTTGTTCCTCCATGTGTCTCTCCACGCCTTCCACCCTTTTTTCCACACTCTCTCTGATCTCCTTAAGATTTATCCCCATCTCTTCCCACATTCTCTTGTTTTGTGTCTGCATCACTTCCTTAATTTGGTCCAGGTCCGCCGTCGCCGCCCTGCGTTGTTCTTCCCACTTTCTCTCTAAATCTCTGCCTTGGTCTTCCAGCATCCGTTTTATATCTTTGTACCTTTCCTCCATCCTCTGTTCTGCCTCTTTGCACCTTTTCTCCATCCTTATGCCCACTTCTTCAAATTTTTTATCCATCCTTTCACCCAGTATCTCCATCATTCCTTTTAACTCTTGCATCATGTGTGTTGATGGGCAGTCCTGGGTCTGCGGATGGGTCTATGGTCCTGTGGGTGGATGGGGGGTGGGAGGGTAGGTGGGGTGTCTCCTGCTTTATTAGAGAGCTGAGCCTGGGAGGATGCAGTTACCTTTTGGGGTATCAGTTTGGTCTTCCTCCCTGGTAAATTCTGCCCTCTTCAGTACCCCTGGGGCTCCCGTTCTGGTGGGTCTGGGGCGCAGTGCGTGGGGTAACACTCACCAGTCCCTCTGCCGTCCAGGGTACTCTTTCCCTGATTCTTCCCCCGCCGTCTGCTTCTTTGCCGCTTCCTTCTTTAATCTTCTCTCCTCGCCTCTATTGTTCCAGCCCTCGTGTCTTCAGGCCGGCCGCAGCTGGCCTCTCTGTCTTCTGTTTGCGTCCCCTCTGGCGGTATTACTTCAATTTTCACCTTTTCCGGGTCGCCGGGGCTTCCGCAGCCGTCTGCGGGTCTCCCTCCCTGCCTCCGATGCTTCGGGCGGCTGGAAATCCGCCGAAAAGTCGATCGCCGTACCGGAGCTCCCTATGGACGGCTCCGTACGGCAAGACCAGAAACCGGAAGTCAGGTCCTAACCATTTTTAATAGCAACTAAATTCTATACTGTGAAAACAAGTTGATTTATGCTAGCAGCCAAGATACATAACTGAAGCATCTCTTTGGAAATCAGGATTTTTGTATTCTAAGACAACACCGAATGAGGCACCGCACTGTGCCTCAACCCATGGAGGGTCGATCACGATAGCCGAATACAGGAACATATGCGGACATGCAGATTTCCTTGGGGTGAAGCGACCCAGACAAAAGGCTGCATCCCCCTTTTATTACTTTCCTTTATGGGTGGTTACACAAAGCATTGAATATACAAGTAGCCAATAGCATAGTTACACTTGTAGCCAATAGTTTCAAACCGTGCCACAACTTTCCTTCACCTATCAACCCCTCCTTCTCCCTCTTATCTTGTCACCTCCCCTTTTCCTCGAAACTCCATTATCCTTTGTTTCACAAGACTGATTCCTTTGACTCCTCATGGCAGTTTCCTTTTTCCACCTACGCTCCGTTCAGCTCGCACACGATCCTAGGGCGTAAGCCATCATATCAACAACAGAAATGTAATATTCCATCTGATGTTGCTTTCTTTTCTGAAACATTGGATACCTTACTTAATTCCAAAATTAAAGTTATTGGGGTCTTTCAGCTGTAATAAACACTGATTTAAGGTTAAAGTTTCTCTTATATTTATTTTCTGCAGAACCACATTGAAGCAAAACTGCATTAGGAATTGAAGCATGGTACTACATGTCCCATCATTGCCTTCTGTCCTTTATTTTGGACATTTTTGTGAGTTTTAACTCATATAAAAATGTTAAACATATGATTCATCACATAAGATAGGACATAAAAAAATAAGTAGAATCAGAACCATACTGGCAGTAGTCAAAGATCAGACAGCAAGCAAAGAAAACACTCAAGAATTGAAATGTTCATGATTTCAAAATACTTGAATCAATACTTGACTCAAGTAGTTTTGCTAACCTTTTTTATTCTGGGGACAGTCCAAGACTGGTTTTCCATCCCTTATATCCTCAAACCTGCAAATTAAAAATATAAATCATGAACTTCGACAGATTAATCTTTTCTAAGTATTTCAAAGCCATCAAACACAAAGACATTACAAAACTGAACTGAATTACAACGGGTTTCATAATATAGTGTTGTGTTCAGACTGTTCTGAACTATTCCAATCAATTTTATTTAGTTGCCATAAGTAATAGTCAGGAAAAACCCTTACTGTTATGATTTCTAGTTTGCCATCTAATCTATATACAAAAATTCATTGTAGAATCTAAGAGAGATGTTCATTAATAAGAGACCCAGAGAGATTTACAGATTATATAGAAAATAAATTGTGAAGACCTTGTTTCTAAATATGCTGAGATACCCTTTTCTCATTCAATTATATATAGCTGGCAATATAATAGGGACTGCTGAATTCATTTATTGAGGCAGAGACATTGATGCACTATAATCTTTCTTTAGTAATCATAAGCCATTTGCCAGTAAAGGTGTTCTTGAAATTTGGAGATTTCTTGTTCTACCAGATTATAAAATCTACCAATGTATAATATGCAACATGCAGAATGTGTAGAGACTGATATTATTATGGTTGCTTGCACAGACAGTTAGATGTTTAGATTGGATTTGGAATTTTTATCTACCTCTTGAGTTCTTCCCAAGGACCTGAGATACATAGAAATTGTTATTTGATGATGTGAAAGGTAAGAACACACTACATAAGCTGTTCCAGGTGAAGTTCCCTTTTGTAATTGATGGTGAATTTATCTATGCCAAAGGTTTCACTTAATAGAGGAGACCTGGAGAACATCCTGGACAGGGGGAAACAGGACCTCCACGACCTATGCCATAAAGGGAAATAACATGGAGATAACCTACCTGCACTTGGTTTTCTCTACATCCCAAGCCCGTCGCCATTCACCCCTTGCATTCTTGTGGCGGGTGAGCCTCTCAAGATCAATCTGATCCCGTTCTTTCTTCCATTGTATGTATTCTGACCGTTCTCTCCCAGTCAGGGTGCTGTTTTTTTCTGTTGGGCTCTCCTGGGGAGAATTCTCTGTTTCCTAATAGAAAAAAATAATGACTAATTAATTTGAAAGCATTCCCTGGGTATTCCAAGTATAAGGTGAAGATTGTTTTATTGGAATAATTTTTAGTACCAGTATTACTGGGAGCTCTTACTTGATTATATCACTGTATTTATACACCACCTTTCTATTGAGACGTCCAGGTGGTATGTGCAGTTTTTTCCTAGTTTTATAATCACAGCAGCCCTGTGGATGGGCTGAGGTAAGAGAAAATGACAATCATCACACAACAAACTCCATATTTGAATAAGGACTTGAACCTGGGTTTCCTCACTGTAACTCCAACCCTTTACCCACCATGCTACACAGACTAAGGTTCCCTGACTGAAATGTAATTAATTAATTCCTTCCTTCCTTCTTTCCTTCCTTCCATAGCAATCCTGCTATATGAAGTGAAATGAATGCTTGCCAACATATAGGCAATGCTATATTTGCATCCATTTCATATCAGTTTAGAATGGTCTTCCCCAATCAGGCATTCTCTAGTGCAGTGTTTTTCAACCTTGGCAGCAATGAGTTGTGTGAACTTTAATTAATTCCAATTTTTATTAAAGGTTTTTACAGCAATAATAAGAACTAATAGAAAAGAGAAAAGGAAAGGAAAAAATAAAAGAAATAAAAGAAAAATCTAAAAATGCAATAAGAAAAAATTAGAAGTAGACAAAAAGAGAAAGATATAAAGAAGCAGATTCTTATAGTCTTCACAGCAGTTATAGTTACAATTATATTTTAACCCCTCTCTCTAAAGTTACATTATGGCTCTCTTATTTCTATAGTCTACCCTATTTAATCATCAAAACCATAATTCAAAGTTCATTTTGTGCATTTTTATGCAAAAAGTCTGTAGCTGATAAAAGTAAACATTGTCTTTTCTCTAATCAAAGAAGTCAGTTTGTCCATCTGAACAGCACTTAATTTGTCTTCAGTTGGTCTTTCCCCTTTTTATCTTTCAATTTCATAAGAGATGGCTAGCTCAAAATATGACACAGTTCTTAAAATGTGGAACATTGAGTGCTCAGCAAATAAATAGTAAGTGTTTTATAAAAGATCATTGCAGTACAAAGCATACTTCACGGACAAGCTAAGGCAATATAATTCAGGAACTGCTGCACAAGCAGGTAGAAAATTGTGATATTTGAAATAATGCAATTTTTTCCTGCCTGTCTATCTATTCATCTGTCTATCCATAGGATTTCAAGCAACCTAGTATTTATAGACTCTGAGTAGCCTACAACGATCAAAATACAAGGTTAAAATATCTAATACATAAGAAATTCCTAACATGTTATAAGGGCCACACATAGGATAGGCTGATTTCCAGTTCTGGGCACCACAGTTCGAAATTCAAAGTCTCCACAATTCAGAGGAAGACTTCCAAGCTAGTACCTGGAAAGGAAGCGCAATGAGGAATTGTTAAAGGGTTTGGGTGTGTTTGGGCTATAGAAAAGACAACTAAAGGAAATATAATAACTCCCTTTTTACGACCCTATTTATTCTCTACTACCTCAGAGAATCCATGTTAGAGTCGGTGAGTTAAAACTTCAAGGAAGTAGATAGGATGGACATCAGGAGAAACTTTCTGACTATATATGCTCTCAACCAATGAAACAGACTGCTACATAACCTGTTGCATTGTAACTGAGGGTGGATGATCATCTGTCATGAAATGCTCTAGTAGTAGATCCAGTGCTTGCTTACTTATTTACTTTTATTATGATTTACAAATAATTCAAGGAGGTGAGCATATCTAATATGCTTTCCTCCTTGTTTCCTGTGAGGAAAGTTGAAGTAAAAGAGAGTGCTTAGCCCAAAGTCACCCAGCTAGCTTTAATGCTAAAGGTAGGACTAGAACTCATAGTCTCCTGGTTTCTAATCACTATATCAAATTGAGTTTAAAAGCATGCCTTTTAAACATACAAAGTGGTAGTGCTAAAATATATAGCATGACCATTTCAGATTGACATATAATATATATACATATAATGTATATACTGTAATGTATATTCAGACATCAATTAGGTTTTCGTAGGTATGTAGTAAAAGGTATGTAAAAAGCAAGCATTTAAAGAATTCATTTAAGACACACACAGACAGACTTTCCTTTTTATAGTTTTTAGTCCCAATTAAATTCACTGTTTAGATGAATTAAATAAATGCTTTTTAATTCCCAAATTGGATCACTGAGTAGTAATAGTTATTTAACTCACTGAGAATTCACCATAGGGAGTCTCTGAGGTAAAGAAATATGTGTCATGATTTTTCAAAATTAGGAGCCTTTCCTATCCTGGTATCATTTAATTATATTGTATTACAATCCCCATCTCTCATATGTATCTGAAAATTTTCACATTGGGAAACGCTATCCTAAAATAAAAAGGTTTTATTGCCTGAGTTCTCTGTTATGAACTATTCAAAATTTATACTTATATAAGTGGAACTTAACTTGCACTTCCAAAATGCATATGTACAAAACTAAGGACATTTCTTTTTTATATATATACAGTATATAAATATTTTATTAATTTTCTAATTTTACAATCATATGTACTTAATAAACAACATGTTGTCTGGGTCCATTGGTAATTCAGTGATACATAATTTTCTCAGTCTATTTCCAATACTACACCATCCAGTGCTTCCTTGATCCTCTCTTCTTCCAGTGGTATGCATTTTTCCACATTGGGCAAATACAATTCTTGTTACTGTTAATACATATACAATTAAATATAGACATCTTCATCACATTCTTCTGGTATTATACATAATATCAATAGTGTCAGTTTATTATATTTTTTCTAGCCAAAACATATCTCAGTTGCATTTGCACTTAAAATCCATTTGTTCAATTAATATCCTGTTTTTCCCGCTTTTTAAATTTTAATTTTCCATCAATGTTCAAAGTATCTCTATTCAGTGCTTTTTTTGTTAAAAAAAAAAGTGCCAGAACTCACACATCCAAAAAAGGTGCTGGAACTCTGTTCTGGGTGTACTATGACAAAAAAAGCCCTGCCTCTATTGCTTATAATTTTCTCATAATAAATTATATTTGGGTAACCAAAAGCTTCCCTTATTCAAACCCTTTTAGAATTTTCACATTTCCCATCTCATATATTCTAGTTACAAATCCTATCCTTCTAATTATAATAATATTATTTCTAACAGTTATCTATTTTCTTAACCTTATTCAAATATCTGTTTAATTGTATAATATCCCATCTAAGAAAATCTCTATTTTCTTCAGTCTTACTCTAGCTTTTTTCCTTTACCAAATAACTTTCCAAGTCAGTGCATTTGAATCATCAAGTAATTCTTCCTCTGTTTTTGTACATATTGTTTGGAATGAGAAAGAGAATTTGATTGAAGTATTTTTGGAAGAATGCTCAACCCATTTATATTCATTAAACAGCCTCCATTCTTTTCCTTCAGTTTTTCTTTTCATTTTTGTTTGTCAATATTCAGCATTTCTCCTAACAGCTTTATCATCCGTTCGATCAGCTCTTCTTCCTTATCCATAAATGTGTTCTGAGATCTTGACAAGTAAGATATCTTTTCCATTTCCGGTGCTATCACTGCATCTTTTAATTTTTCATTTGTCTGTATCTGTCTGTTAATTCCTTCCTTCAGGTCTTCCATCTTCATATCCGATTCTTCTAATTTTCCTTGTTTTCTAGGTTTACTAGTTCCTTCTTTTTAGTCATTGTCTGGATGTGTAAGTTTAGGTTAGAAAATTGTTCTTTTATCTCATTTGCATTATTTTTAAGTCCCATCATGAAATAAAACAATTGTCTCTTGGATTGATTTCAACATAGAAAAAATTTCTTTCTGAGATTCATTAACATTTTCTTGTTGGTTTATCAAGCTGGGGGCTTCGGAGACAAGTGTTAAAGATGATTAAGGCTAAGTATGGAACACCCATTTTGTTTTTGTATGTAGTCTTTATAGTCCAATAGGGTCCCCAACACAGATAAGCAGCCCAAGAGTTTTTTTCCCTTTTCCCAGCTGCAGTCTGCAAAAGTGAAAGTTTCCAGGAACAACAAAGAGTCTTATCTAAGTCCAAGCTTCAAGCCAAATTTCCTTTAAGCATAATAAATTGTAGTGCTGTGTTTCACCATCTTCCAGCATTCCAAATCCAAGCTGATTTTATAGACTTTCAAATATCTTTTCTTAAAAAAAGTCTCAAAGATAGTTTTAGTCCTGAAATTTCAAAGCTATATATCTGTATTAATTCCAAATTGATCTTGTATTTTTCACTGCTTTTCTTTTCTTGAGGGAGCGAGGCAAAAACTTCCCTTCCCTCTTTCAGGGAGGATTCTTTGCTTTGGACATTCTTTTTCCCAGGAGAGTAATGTTAAGGTCATAAAAAGAAGATAAAGTCTCACCCAGTTCCATCCACATTGCTAAAAAAAAGTGCTAGTTAGTGCTTATCTTCAGTTGTCAGAAGCTTCTTACTGGCCACACCAATGTAGCCAGTCTTACTCTCGCCAGTTTGGAGGGCTTTCTCAGATCCAGAGAAAGGGCCACCACCCCTCTGCAATCAATGAGGCTCCCCTCCTTCTTCGTCACTTCTCCAGGCAACTTTCAACCCTTTTTAGGGTGCGCAGTGGGGCAAAGTCCAACATGGAAGATGGAGCCCTGTCTTCCTGCATCTGTTACACTGCAACACCTAACCAGAAGTCAAAACTAAGGACACTTCTTGTTATATCAAAATGATAAATTTAAAGTCTAAATGGCTGGGCCTACTTTGGAAATGTTTCAGATCTTGCACATGACACATCCAAGGACAGGTGTAATTAAAGTGGATTTCCCAAACTTTTCAGAAAAATACTTTCAGCCAGATTGTTTCAGTGATTCTGGCTGCAAGTGGGGTTTGAACCAGGAACTTCACACACATTTAACTATTCTATTGCGCTTAAATGTACATAGCCAACTTTTTCCACTGTAGGGAGCCCAGATGGCCCTATGTACTAAACACCATCAAGTACACAAGTACACAAGACAGGGCAATGTTCCTTGAGGAGATAATTATGTGCCAGCCTCCAGTAGCCTTGTGATCTATTGTTGTAGCAGCCGAATGCTAGTCTTGCTGAAATGTTTAAAGACTTTAACAACAACAAAGGGTGAAAAAGGCAACTCAGAACAAAAAAAAGAATGTATCTGAACGAAAAACCATCAACACAGCAAGAGTTTGCTCTAATCCATTAGAGGTTGCGGCCAACCAGTAATTTTCTGGTCTATCAAGTCAATAATATCCAGTAGAGAGCCAAATATACAGCTTGTCTTACAACATTATTTTCCCATGGGTAATTCATCTTTCCCCTTCGAAGGCTGCCACCCCCACTTTTCCTCCAAACAAGAATTAATCTATTTTATTGCAGATCAAAATAGATGGGAGGAAAATTAAAGACCAGGAAACCTGTTTCCAAGGAGACCCACCTGTGTGGGTGGGCCAAAGAGAAAGGAACAAGAACGCTTCACTTCACTACCAAAAGACAGAGCAGTGCCTGACAAACTGAGCTATATGTGGTTGGGGAAGGAAGAGGTTTAAGATCCCCATTTGAATTATTGGAAAAACCCGTCTGGCTTTACAAGCCCCAAGATAAGTTTATAATAAGATTCCCTCTGGCATCTTGATTTCTGTCTGCTTCCTAATTGTTTTTCCTAATGTTACATCTACAATACCTTCCCTGCCAGACATGGGAGTTTAGAGAGATAGCAAGCAGTATGAGAAATAAGAGGTGTATGTATAGCTTAGGATGAAACTTTTGTTGCAGAGGAATACTTCATGTATAAAGACCCACCCGGGAAGAGACAGTTTGGATATTCCAAGTCTGAAAATAAACCATAAAGCAGCCTGTTGTGTCCTGAGCCTGATGAGGAAACTCAGCAGGCCCAGAATTGTTGCAAATGGTCCCGAGCATTCTAAAAGCTGCCTGGGACCAGACAAAGTGGCGCCAGCCTTGTGCGCATGCGCAAGGCATGAAGAAAGAAGAACTCTTATTGGTTCACTCTGTCCGGGGTTCAAGCCCTATAAAAAGGCCTGCGTGCCTTTTGCTTTTTGCTTGGAGTTGGAGTAGGAGAATAAAGCATTGATTAGTTGTCACCATGTGTCTTCATCATTCACACGTAAACAGAGAACTCAACACTGGCGACGAAGGTGGGATCCTTTGCAAGCTGAAGAAAAAGATTTCAGGACTTACCCAGGAAGTCCTGAAGAGGGGAAGACGGCGTTTGAATCAGGGTCCCAGCCTGCCAGTACAGCATTGCTGGAGGGTGAGCTCGGCTAAAGGACCTTTTCCCCAAACAGCAGCTTGTAGAGGAAGCGAGTGGTGAAGGTCGTAAAGTTACAATGTCAAAGATTAGCCATTCCCAGAGAGATGGAATTCCTACGTAGCACGAGTGGAGAATTCAGAGTAAATCAGATTAGAGAAGACGGCCTGAAGGCAGTAGCTCTTTTGTGTGCCTGTGGACAAGAAGCTTTTGATATCACAGAAAATCTGGTGGCCCCTGCACCTCTGGAGTCAGTAACATATGCTGACTTGAAGAAAATGTAGAAGGAACATTTCCAGCTGAAGTTATCCATCATTGCTTGTAGGCACGCGTTCGAGCAGAGAGACCAGAGGCTGGGTGAATCTGCTGCGGACTTTATTGCAGCCTTAAGGCAAGCAGCCAGACCTTGTGAGTTCAAGGATCTGGAAGAGAGGTTGTGAGATCACTTTGTCTGTGGCTTAAGGAGCAGAGACTTACAACAAAAGATTTTTGTAAAAGAAGATGTCTCCTTCCAAGATGCGTTGCAAGAGGTGGCAGCTGAGGAAGCAGCAGGCAGGGCTGTGAAGGCCTTGCACCTCACCAGGAATCCTCCAGAAACAGCTACCGTCCATCAAGAGGATGCTCGAGAAGGATCAGAAGTGGATCCTGAAGAGGAGGTCGACAGACTTCACCAGCCAGCTGAGAGGAGGCAGAAGGGACATCCAGTCATGGCCCCAGCATCTTTTCAATGTTTCGGGTGCAGAGGACGCCACAAGCGAGCTGACTGCAGGCTTCGCTCTGCCATCTGCAGGGCGTGTGGCAGGCAGGGCCACATTGCATCCGTCTGTTTAGGTTACCAGAAGGTTCAACCTCAGGAAGAATTGCTTCTGAAAGGTACCAGGGTCCCCAGCCAAAACAGAGTGGGTTTCTGCGCATCGCGCAGGAGCATTCTAAGAACAGGGACATACAAGCCCCTTAAGAAGAAACTTTCCATTAATGTAAGATTACAAGGGGTTCCCTTACTGATGGAGTTAGACACAGGGTCCGCTCTTTCCATTATTTCAATTAATACCTTTAAAAGGATTTGTAGCAGTAGTGGACTTCGAGTTAAACTCAGGCCATTGAATCTAATACTCACTGATTTTCAAAATTCTATGGTGTGTGTTAAGGGGGAGGCCACCCTTAGGGTACAGTATAAGGATTTTGAAGGTCCCCTAGATGTGGTGGTTGTTGGGGGTGAATGTATGAGTCTTATTGAACTTGATTGGTTCGAGGCCCTGGGAATCCAGGTAACTGGGCTGCACAGCTTGCAAATGCTGGGCCTTGCAGAGGTTTGCAAGGAGTTTGCAGATGTGTTTAGTTCAGAGCTAGGATCCTACAAGAGGTCTCCCATTTCGCTACGGTTAGACCCAACCATCACGCCCATCAGAGTTAAGCCTAGGAGGGTACCTTTTGCCCTCAAAGGTAAGATAAATGCTGAACTGGACAAATTGCTCCAGCAGGGCATTTTAGAACCTGTGGATTCTAGTCCATGGGAAACTCCCATAGTAACGCCTCTAAAGGCTAATGAGGAAATACGTATATGTGCAGACTTCAAGTGTACACTGAATAAGGCGTTGCAACAGCACGCTTACCCAGTCCCTGTTTTAAGCCACATTCTGGCCTCCCTCAAGGGGGGGCGCATCTTTGCAAAACTTGACCTGACACAGGCCTATCAACAGCTACCTGTTGATGAGGCAGCTGCAGAGGCCCAGACTATTGTAACTCACAGGGGAGCCTTCAAGATCAAGAGACTGCAATTTGGGGTCAATGTAGTCCCTGGCATATTCCAAAGTGTCATGAACAGCAGACTTCGAGGTATTCCTGGGGTCTGTCCCTACTTTGATGACGTCCTCATTGCTGGGGAGTCATCTCAAATCTTAGCAGAAAGATTAAGGGCTGTCTTGCTTCGTTTTAGAAAAGCAGGCCTTAAGCTAAATCAGGATAAATGCAAGATAGGAGTCACTTCCACTGACTTCTTAGGTTTCAGGATTGATGCCCAAGGCATTCACCCTGCTGAAGCTGAACTACAAGCCATTCAACAAGCCCCAAGTCCAAGAGTGAGCTGTAAGCCTTCTTGGGGCTCTTAAATTTTTACCATGCATTTCTCCCACACAAAGTTGCAGTGGCAGAGCTGTTACATAGGCTCTTAGACAAGCATGCTCCTTGGCAGTGGACTAAAGTCCATGACAAGAGTTTCAATGAGGTTAAGGCCTTGCTCACTTCTAATGCTGTTTTAGCACATTTCAATGAGCAACTGCCTGTTTTCATCGCATGCGATGCATCTCCTTATGGGGTGGGAACTGTACTTAGCCATCTGAAGGCTGATGGGACACAAGTCCCTGTGGCTTATTGTTCAAGGACTCTGTCTTCTGCAGAGCAGAATTACGCTCAAATTGACAGAGAAGCATTGGCCATAGTGGCTGGCATTAAGAAATTTCATGATTTCTTATATGGCCGCCACTTCACGGTATATACAGACCATAAGCCTCTGTTAGGGTTGTTTACTACTAACAAACAGACACCACATATCATTTCTCCTCATATGCTGAGATGGTCCATTTTCCTGTCAGCATATGACTACACTCTAGTTCACAAACCTGGAAAAGAAATGGGCCATGCAGATAGCCTAAGCACACCCTGCTCCTGCCATAAATATTCTTTCCATTCAGGAGTTGCCTGAATCTCCCCTCAATGCTAGGGACGTGGCTGCTGAAACTGCCACTGATCACACGCTTACACGCGTGCTGACTAAAGGTGTTGTCAGGATGGCCTGATTCGTGTCCAGATGCGACATTTCAAAGTTTTTGGCATAGGAGACATGCACTGTCTACCTTTAATGGGTGCCTTTTATGGACCAGCCTCATTGAGGTCTAGAATCTTGATTTCTCTGCATGAGGGACATCCTGGGATAGTCAGAATGAAAGCGCTTGTGTGCAGCCATCTTTGGTGGCCTGGGCTCGATAAAGCCATTGAGGACCAGGTGCACGGGTGCCAAGTGTGCCAACAATCTCGGCCTGAAATGCCTCAGGCCCCAGTACATAGGTGGGAGGAAACTCAAATCCCATGGTCTAGGGTGCATATAGATTATGCTGGGCCCTTTCAGGGGCAATTCTTCCTGACTGTCGTTGATAGCTATTTTAAGTGGCTAGATGTTGTTCTTGTTTCCTCCACTACTACTGCCAGGACCATCCAGGTGTTGAGAGGAATTTTTACATCACACAGTCTTCCAGATGTACTGGTTTCTGATAATGGCCCTCAATTTACGTCTTCTGAGTTCCAGGCTTTTCTTCAGGCCAACCTGATCCAGCATGCGCCATCGGCTTCCTTCCATCCATCGGCTCCCTTCCATCCATCCTCCAACAGACTGGCAGAGAGAATGGTGCACACCACCAAAGATGCCCTCAAGAAATTGACTTACGGTAACTGGCATCACAGGTAAGCTGACTTTCTTCTTGCACACCGCACCACACCTTACACAAACACTGGGAAGAGCCCAGCTGAACTCCTCTGGGGTCGCAGACTCATTACTAAATTGGACAGGTTGCACCCAGACCGGGTGGCTTCACAGGTGTCGCAACCGCAGGCACCCAGGAAACTACAGTTGGGTGATACGGTCTGGGCTAGGAACTACTCTCCTGGTCATCTGTGGGTTTCTGCTGTCATCTGCAAGATCTCTGGACCTCTATCATACGAAGTGACCTTGGGAGATGGCCGTGTCCTGCAGCGTCACATCGATCAACTGCGTTGGCAGTTGTCCCCTGTGGATTCCGCCCCTGCCTCCACTCTCTGGTGGGGAGGGGGCCCAGGAATTAAGTCGCACTTCAGGTCAACCTCCTGAGACACAATCTCACACTTCAGGTCAACCTTGTGAGACATAATATCACTGTTCCTGGGAAGTACCGCAGGTCGCTAGGGATTTCACAGGGGAGGTGCAAGAAGAAGCTTCTGGGACAAGAAGTGAAATGTCTTCCTCAAGGAAAAAACAAAAATCTAGCTGCCTTTTGAAAAAGCCCCTTTGAGAGGAGGCAGGAGTATTAGGTATGTTTGTCACCTTGAGTCATATATTTAAAAAGGCAGAATAAAAATATCTAGTAACAACAATAAAAAAGACATTCAGTCCCACTTCACTCTAATTGCTGGGGATAATAGAATAAAGTGCCCCCTCCCCACAATAAGCCAAGGATTGGCAGATGTTTCCTTTACATTGTGACAATTGCAACCATTTCTGATGGCTTCCACCTTCTTTGCATTTGTATCTGAACTGCATTGCTGTAACCTTCTCTTGCAGTGATATTTTTTCCCCTGTAGAAAAATGAAGAGCTGTGCCTCCAGGGACTGGAGGCATCTCTGCGTGCAAGCATATTCACCGGGGTCCAGTATAAAAGGGATAGGTTGTTTTTGGGTGAGACAATATTTGTTTATAGAACATAGTAGCATTAACCTTTCAAGGGGTTTAGAATAGGAGACAAATATTTTTTGTATCCACCTAGCGGGCTGGATGAGCGATAAGGAGCACCCCAAGTTTACTGGAAGGAGGTCTCTGACAATGATGGGAACAGGAGAGTATCACTGTCAGGAAAGGAGTTGTTTACCTTTCAGCTCAGCTTGGCCACAGCTGTGCCTGCTCCGCCGTACTCCTTTGTCTTCGGCTGGGACAGGCAAAAGAGCTCATCTGCGCTGGCTTAATGAGTCATCATCTCTAGGAAAGGGAGGGTGATTCAATTTCTGCTCCGTTAATTAAGAGCATTGCTTGGCTCACAGGAGCCAGGCTCTCCCTCTGGGTTCACAGGCCATAGTCCTTGCATGCCGAATCCAGTTTAGTTTTCTTTGTTGAGTCGATCCCAGCGTGTCAGATCCAAGAAAGCTTTATCATGTAGCTGCGAGAAGGAATGGTTGCATGGTTTGATGGCACAGGAAAGGTATTCTGCTGGTTGTACAAAGTCTCAGCCTGCACAAAATCTCACAGATAAGCCTTTTATTGTCCTTCAGCTGCCAAGGTGAATCAAATCTCAAGCAAATGGACCAAATGAAGTGGATCCTTCCCTTCCTGGCACATCTTGGCTGCAGCGTGGTTAAGTTAAAGAATTGATTTGGCAAGCATTGTCCTCTAGACAAAGTGTGGAACTGTGCCACCCAGCTAAGGATACTTTATCAATGGTCATACAGTGCATTTTGCACCCTCTGGTGGACTTGTGCTGAATGGCATTGTGACAGCCTGAGCTAATACCGTAGCTAGCTGGGCTGAGGACTGATTTGGTGAAAGGGACCAGGAGCAGGCCTGTGATGTGCTCAGAAGCCATCTCAGTCTAGACTGAATTCTGTCACAATCACTTAGACCAGGGGTCTTCAAACATGGCCCTTTTATGATTTGTGGACTTCAGCTCCCAGAATTCCTCAGCCAGGGTGCCTGGCTGAGGAATTCTGGGAGTTGAAGTCCACAAGTCATAAAAGGGCCATGTTTGAAGACCCCTGATTTAGACTATAGTTTTTTCTTCTCATCCATTTCTCACTAGCATATTTATTATGGGTAACTACTAGCAACACCAGCTTCATTTGTGCCCATTTTCTAAGAAAATAGAATACACAAAGGTGCTTCAGGTGAGCATTTTATAGCTAGAATTTTGTTTTGTTAATCCAGGCATGTATGTATATATGTATGTATGTATATATGACTAAAATGAACCCATCATTTGTTGGGTGATTTCATTTGTTGGATATGTATGTATATGTACAGTATATAAATGCATTCCCCCCCCCATCCTATTCACTTGTTCCAATCCTTGGAGACTGCCTGGTTAAGTCCGGGGTTTTTTGGCAAGTTTTTTTCAGAAATAGTTTGCCATTGCCTCCTTCTTAGGGCTGAGAGAAAGTGAAAGGCCTAAGATCACCCAACTGGTTTGTGACTAAAGCAGGGCTAGAATTCACCCTCTCCTGGTTTCGAGCCCAATGCCTTAACCACTAGACCAGGGGTCCTCAACCGTGGCAACTTCTGGGAGTTGAAGTCCCCAAGTCTTAAAGTTGCCACGGTTGAGGACCCCTGCACTAGACCAAACTGAGTTTTAAAAGAGGTGTTTTTTAAACATACAAAATGGTAAAGTTAAAATCCATAGCACAATCACTTTAGATTGACAATCTATTCATCTTATTGACATCAGTTAGGTTTGACTAGCTGTGCAGTACTATCCGGCTCATTGACGACTGCCCTGTCATGGTAAAGACAGTTAATGGAATAGGACTGGGGAGATTCAGATTCAAGTCTACCTTCAACAATAAATGTTCATAACGTAGCTTTGAGACAGTCATTCTCTGCCTCACAGTGCAATTTAGTGGGGATAAAATGATACAATATCCCATGCCTGAATAAATATGATGATGATGACAACGACTTTTCTAGAATTCTGTAAACTGGCATCACTTGCCCATCAAAAACAATATAATCAAATCTAACTGGGTGTAAACTAATGGATGGTCTATCTCAGTGTTTCTTGGTAACTTTAAGAAGTGGGGACCTCAACTTCCAGAATTCCCCAGCCAGTAAGCAACATGTTGACTAGGATATTCCGGAAATTGAAGTCAGGTTGAGAAATACTGGTTTATCTATTCACTGTCTGATCTGTTACTGGCCACAATTACACATGATTTATAAAGTGAAAAAACATGCAGTGACACAACAAAAGTAAATTAAAATGGGCAAACTGAAAAACGCTTTCACACTCAGGTGTTTCTGTAGAAAAGAAATATTATCACCCTCAATTCACCTTCCACCAGTACAACAAAACAGAAACATTCTGGTTAAATTCATGGATATGTAGCTGGGAAGCAAAAGAAGCCAAAATAAGGTATTTTCAAATAGATCCTGTTTCTAATGCACATATGCTTGAGAGTGAACAAAACTGAATGGGAGGTTCAATCCTCACCTTTCTGAGGTGTACAGTCTTGGGAGGGTTGTCTTCACCAACCCATTTCCTCTCTGTTGTTTTCCTTTCATCTGTCTAAAGAAATAAAGAAGGACAGTCTCGTTTATTTTTCAGAAAGAGAGATGTTTCCATAGACCTGGAGAAAGTCCACAGAACTTGCAAGAAAAACTCAACAATTTATTTTTAATTAGGAATGGGTGGAACAAAAGGGATCACAGAAGTTATTTCATGAATTTATCCAACAGAGAAGAAAGTCACATAAGAAGAAAACAAGCATGGTTCTTGCAAATCTCTTCTGTTCCAGTCTGCTGGCAGAAAGGAAGAGTAGGACTGTAACTCAAAGTTTGGCCTTTATCTATATCAGCACATTTATTCAAAAACACGTACAGAGAAAAACCTTCTGCATGGCATTGAGGCAATATTTTTTTCACTATTTGATTTGATTCACTAATTGAAAAACGCTTTTAAAATCTTGGGACATAGTAACTCTCTACATTCTTCACAAGGCTAAATGGTGTTTCCAAGTATCGACCACAGGGCCAAATGGGGAATCCTAGGATTTGGAAGATTCCCAGATAATCCCAGATAGTCAATGGTGGCCACAGTATCAAAGATAGCACTGTGCTATCTTGGTCAATTGAAACTGTAGACATATGCCATTTCAGACTCTGCTATAATATTGATTATTCTTTGTTGACTATTATCACTATTGATGATGTTCATTGCCCTGATTCATGTGCTGAGTCAGGAAGATATATAAATATTAGATAAATGTTTTATCTCTTTGATAAAACAGTTGAACAAATCAATTGTTACTTGGAGGTTGCACAGCCAATAAGAAAATTAAAATGCCTTCATTGGGCATATCCTCCCAACACAATGATTAATTAGTTCACCTTATTGCTAGGCTAGAAAAAAGCACCAATTTTAAAGAGATCCATGGCTGAGATCTGAATGGCAGGGAAGGAAGATTCTTTCTATCTGTTAGCTGGCTGGTTGGCTAGCAGGCAGTAACAGCAGTGAAGAAAGGGTAGCAGCAATTTTATTTACAGGTGCTTGAGCCAGAAAAACAGGTTGAACAGGCAGGATGGGAGAGCGACAGCCAGGAAAAGGTATTTGTGTGTTCAAAATGTCCTTACAACAGGCAGCACCTCTGCAAGCCTGCTCCATGCCCGTATTTCTGTAGCAAGGTTGGGAGTGTGTATTTGCCAAGGTAAAGATCTAGTTTCTGCACAGTCAGCTGCTGGTGAAGACATGTAATTTTCTTCAGAGCATACTATGGGACTGCAGTGTAGTTGTTATTCCTGTTCCTGATTGGCTGAGATGCTGAGCATATAGTACATTTTGTGCCTTGCAAGAGACAAAAAAAAAAATCTACACCCTTCCTACCCTAAAATTAATAAACCAATACAATAAGCTGGTTCAAAACCTCCTATATAAAAGTCTTCCTAATTTTACATCTTTCTTATAATTTTTACACCCTGGTTGAAAGCTGCATCTGTGTGAAATCGATCCCTCCTTGAGCTTTATGTCTGAAAACTAAAATACAAAAAAACGTAAACTCCCTGGAGTTTTTCAAAAAAAGAAAGGAAGAAAGACAGGATGCTGAGAAGATGAGCAAGCTGGAATGAATAGATTTTACTCCTGCTAATTGCCTGGGACCCTTTTATCCGAACATCAAAGTTCTTACATAGATAGACACATAGAGCAATTGCACAGTGGAAATTCCATCTCCATCCACCCTCTCTCTATCATAAAGTATGGATTTACATAATGCTTGATTTTATTGTACAATTTTCTTACATTTGCAGCAAAACTACATCACAACATCCAAATTGTTGGAAGGACAACTTAGAAGGGGGGGGGGAGAAGAAAGACAGAAGATGACACTGATTTGCATATATGTTAGCTGATTTCAATGATCAATATGTCTAGTCAGTCCCTTGTTCAGATTATTATTAGTTCTACTTTAGAATTAAGAAAGTGCTCTTTGTTTCCATCCAGGATATTCAGCAGATTGTCAGTTTTTAATCTACTTCTTCTGGATTTTTTCCCCATAGTAAAGCATCAGTTACTAGATGATTGTACTAAAGTCAGGGTTTGCTACATTCTGGGGCTCCCTTAGAGTACCATGATTTGGGATTAATATAATGGGTTGCCAATTCACTGGAAATGTCATGTTCTTTTAACAAGTAAGGAACCGGCAGCTGAAATTTTTGACAACAGAGAAATCAGCCTTGTTAAGCTACCAAGTCTGGAATTATAAAGATGGCAGAACTTTTGAAATGGTGAAACTGACCTGTTTGATCATGGAGAAGGCAACAAATACTTTTACAAAAGGTTGGAAATATCCTATGGTCTTTTGCTGAAAATAGAACAAAATGAATGGGTGAGTGGGAAGATATGAATGAGAAGGTTTGGATTCTATATAAATGGTCTTACAGAAGATGAGTGGTTAGCATCCCTCATTGTTATCTGGATTTCATTTTGATTTGTTGGTTCCAAGGAAGTAGAAAGTGCAATGTGTTAGATGACGTCTATCACATGTAGGCTAAATACATGTCTTACCTGGCTTCTTTGGAAAACACAAGAATTGGGGCTGAATGTCCCCATTGGTGAGATGGTCTGACTCTACACCATCTCAGGATAAGAGAAATCTTGCAGAAGATGGTTGAATATCTCTTTTGAATGAAAACTTCCTCCTGGAACCAATTAATTAAGCAACGGCTTTTTGGAAAAAAGGGAAAAAAAGTTGCCTTCTGGTGAGATGGGCCAGAATTAATTAATTAATTAATTAATTTGCACGAATGATTGATTGATTGATTGATTGAATGAATGAATGAATATAAACAATAAATGGTAGAAGTATAACTACAGAATCCTGATGATGAGAAAACAAATGATTTAAATCCTTTTCAGGGAGGCCTAGATATTCAGCTAGAATTGCAGCAGTTATCCTATGGATGATCTCTGTCAGGAACTTGATGGGACAGTGTACCTCTCCTATTCCTCTTTTGGCAGTCTTTCATATTACAAACTATGGTATCCTTTAGAGTGCCTAT
The DNA here is from genome assembly GCA_034064705.1 of Bothrops alternatus. Lineage (NCBI taxonomy): Eukaryota > Metazoa > Chordata > Lepidosauria > Squamata > Viperidae > Bothrops > Bothrops alternatus. The sequence continues at coordinate 27,648,475 of JARGCV010000003.1, read as the reverse complement.
GAGAATTAGAAATTAGGGACACAGTTTTGCGGTGGTTTCTTTCCTTCCCGAATAAGTGATAGCAGTTATAAGGGGAGGGGGGGGAATGTCAATCTCATTAGACAGATTAGATCATGAAATCAACTTCATAGGATGACTAAAGCTAATTTTATTGACTATGGTTATTATAATAGAATCTTACAAGTCTGACTGATCTGATCTTGATCAATAACATGTTTACAGCACTTATGGAAAATTGCAGTAAAAGTGTTCAGTAAATAAATTGGCGCTAATTAAGAGCTGTTTACCTTCAGAAAAATCATACTGCATCAGTCTGAAAGTCAGGTTCTGAAGACAATACTTCCCTTTGCAGGTCAGGGACATATTGCTATTGCTTGTTGCTAGCTTTGTCTTACAGGTATTCATCCGTCAGAAAAGTTCCACGTTGTTCCAATGGTTCAACCATACAACTCACTGCGGCCAACTCAACGCAGGACAAACGCCATTGGCCAACTCACCACGAGATAATTCACCACAGGACAATGTTGAAGAAACAGTCAAATAGAATCATTAAAGAAAGGATGCCAAAGGAGGGACAAAATAAAATGTGAGTGACAAAAATTAAAAATATTTTTTTATTATTATTTTAAATAATTCAATTGAATTGTTGAATTGTCCTGCAGCGGTACGCTCCCACAGAGAGGGCCTCCTCAGGGTGCCGTCGGCCAGACAATGTCGGCTGGCGACCCCCAGGGGGAGAGCCTTCTCTGTGGGTGCTCCCACGCTATGGAACGAGCTCCCCCCCCGAACTCCGTACGATGACAGACTTACGCACCTTCCGTCGGGAACTAAAAACGTTCCTTTTTCGACAAGCCGGCCTGGCATAGAAGCTCCGGTTCCAGCAGGGTTAAAATGTTTTAGGGGGATTGTGTAATTTTTAAATGTTAAGTGTTGGGTTTTAAATGGGCATTTTACGGCCAAAATTGTTTAATTCATTTTTAATTATTTTAATTTTGTATATTTATATGTTTTTAAGTTTTTAGGCTGTACACCGCCCCGAGTCCTCCGGGAGAGGGGCGGTATAGAAATTTGAAATAATAAATAATAATAAATAAATAATAGCGAGTTGCTCAGTGGTGAGCTGGCCGTGGTGGGTTGTCCTGGGGTGGGTCGTCCTGGGGTGAGCTGGCTGTGGTGAGTTTGGCCACCGCTGCGTCCCATTCCGGCCTCGATAGTATCGACAATAGCAGTTTCTGGGAAGAGTTTTTTACCTTGTAAACCGTAGCTGCAGCAAGCCCAACTAGAAACAAAGTAGGATTCCTGGCCTTCTGTGCCTCCTCATTTTTCTATTTGCCAGCTTTGTTTTGTTTATCTAACATATTGCAATTGTCTGGCAAAGTCTGTACAGCACTAGGTTACACGTAGCTTTACATGAAAAGGGCAGTTGCTGCCAAATGCACTGTTTATATCCCTTTTAAACACCAGGATCAAATGCTTGTGTTCTTCACCCCAGGAGCCCTGGGCTCAGGGACAATGGTGCACTGTTGCTGGGAAAGTACTAGCCATTAGGGAGAGCCCTGAACTGGCTCTCTTAGCCTTCTCTCCCAGCATGATTTAGACTCCTTGATTCAGTGTCTCCATTTGATTCCCAGCAGGTCCATCAGACATCTCCCCTGAGAAAATAGTCTGGTCCATCTGAGTTGTATAGCTCTGCAGGCTTCTCCATTCAGCACGAAACATTTTTTTCTCCCTTTTCAAGCAAAAAGGAGGCCAGGGCACTCCCCACCGCCATTGAGTTTCACCCTGCAGAGCACAAAGGACACACAAAACTGTGCTGCTCTTGGGTTAATCTTCTCTGTCAGCAGCATATCACTTAGACTTCATCTGTTTCAGGCGGTCTTAAATATGTTTGGAAATCTTGGCCCAGGAAGCATAAACTAATACACTCTTTAAAAAGTAACATTCTTAAGACATGTATTCTCAGAGGGAGCCCTTCCAGAGCAGAACCTTCTGTTGTAACCTACTATGGTCTGAGACAGTAAATTGACTGTTGCTATTATTACTACAAGATTGGTCTTCTATGGAAGTGAAAGTAAAATTTGGAACTTGAACAAGTGGGATGGAAAAGTTATTGATGCTTTTGAATCTTTCTGCTGGAGAAGACTCCTGGGAATACCATGAAAAAAAAAACACCAAATGCCAAGAAAGTAAAGAAATGAATAATCAAATACTGTACATCAGCCTAGAATTCGTGCCTGAGATGCTAATGACCACACTCAAACTATCCTGCTCTAGATATATTATGTAAAGAGCTACAGAAGCTCTCTGGAGAAATCTATAGTACCAGAAAAAGTAAAAGGAAAGAGAGGAAGAGGACCACCAGGATTCAATTACAGCAGCAATGGATAGACTGTTTGAAAACTGAAACCCAGTAAGAAGAGATCTGGTTGGTTGGCTACTCCACTAATGAATCCAGAAGAGGAAACACTCTCTCTGAAAAGTAGCCCCATGATTTGGGGATACTATTCAAGTTACGACTACTGACATAACTCTGTTCTAAAGGACAATGCTGGAGACAGAACATGGTGAAGAAAATCTATCTATATGGTCATTAAGAGTCGGCACTGTCAGTCAGTCAATCATTATAAGAGTAGAACTATGTCTCCTGATAATAGCCATAAAATGTCATTTAGAACAACTCTGCTTGAAGAATTTTTAAACTTTTACCTATTGTTTACTTACGCAAGCTATATCTGGGCTGCAAAACTCCAGTTGACTAAGGGGTAGCAGCACCCAGTTAGTAAATAAAATCTTCCTTGATACAAATTCACTCCTATACTTTTTTTGGCAGCAATTTCAATATTGTTTCTCACTACCTTGCCCTGGGTTTTTATTGTTGTTGTCTGATGACCTCCAAGGTCCCTTCCAACTTTATTATTATTATTATTATTATTATTATTATTATTATTATTATTATTATTATTATTATTATTATTATTATTATTATTATTATTATTAAATTAATTAAATTAAATTAAATTAAATTAAATATTATTATTATTATTATTAAGAATATTATTATTATTAAGAAATTAAATTAATAATAATATTACCAATGGTGTCCCATCAAAACCCTCGCCTGATATAACCCAGTTTAGGTTGAGAGCCCATTCAAGGACAGGCAGGTACTGCTACTGGCTAAGATAAGGTATAATAAGCCTCAGAAAATGTCATCAAACCTGCTAATTGCCTTCTTTTGGGCCAATTATTGCATTTTCTAGTTCCAACTTTTCAAGTTCTTACAGGCTTGAGGATGGAGGTAGTGAAAAACATCAAATCTGCTGTTCCAGATTATTTCTTATCATAAGTGCTCAACAGCATTGCTATGTAGATGCACAAGCTACATATGTATAAAGAAACTCATTCTGTCTACTTGCTCACAATCCAGTAGTGATAAGCCTTTTAAGTATGACAACATATACATCTCATATAAGTAATGGGAAAAACAACAGCTCTGAGTCAGATTCTCCCTCATGTAAGATAACATGTTCTCAACTTATTGTAGACACTTGTAGTCAATGAAAAATAAGATCACACTTGGAATATTGCATCCAGTTTGCTCGCCACAATATAAAAAAGATGTCAAGATTCTAGAAAGAGTGCAGAGAACAGCAGCAAAGATGATTAGTGGACTGGAGGCTGATCTTGGAGTCCTAGTGGACAATTGCTTAACTTTGAGCAGGCAGTGTGCTGCAGCTGCCAAAAAAAAGCCAACGCAGTCCTAGGCTGCATTAATAGAGAGATAAAATCAAGATCACATTAAGTGTTAATACCACTTTATGGTGACTTGATAAGATCACCCTTTGAATATTACATCCATTTTTGGTCACCACAATATAAAAAAGATGTTGAGACTCTAGAAAGAGTGCAGAGAAGAGCAACAAAGATGATTAGGAGACTGGAGGCTAAAACATATGAAGAATGGTTACATGGTATGTCTACTCTAGTGAAAAGAAGACTGGGGTGATATGATAGTAGTTTCCCCAATATCTAAGGGGCTGCCACAAAGAAAAGGGGGAGCAACTTATTCTCTAAAGCACCTGAAGGCAGGACATGAAGAAATGGATGGAAACTAATCAAGGACAGAACCAATCTAGAACTTAAGGAGAAATTTTCTGACAACTAGAACAATTAATCAATGGAGTGACTTGCCTCCAGAAATTGTAGGTGCTCCAAACTGGAGGTTTTTAAGAAGATTTTGGACAACCATTTGTCTGAAATGTTATAAATGATGAGCAGGGGGTTGGACTAGATGACCTCCAAGGTCCCTTCCAATTCTGTTATTCTGTTATTTTCCAAGATCACCTAAAAGCTATAAAATCAACCAGTTAAAATGTTTAGCACTTCTTCATTTGCTCCTAAGGAGTTTTATTCTTTGTATGTACTTTTGCTGAAATCCAACACAAAATTTGATGTCTTCCATCCTCAAACTCAGTAAGAGCTTGAAATTTTGGAGCTAGAAAAATCATGCAACATTTCAAGAGAATACAATCAGTAGGCTTCATTGGTTTCAAATAATAAGCCATGGTCTATTTTAGCTATGATTTATTGAACAAGCCACAGTCAGTTGAGTTCATATAATATTTAAGCTATAAAAATAATGTAAATGTTGCAATTCACATAAAATTGAAAAAATTGAAATTATATGAACCACAATTACTGTATTTATAAGCCTGGCTCATAAATATTGAATTCATATTTTTTTTTTGCCATTTCTATACTGGAGATTTTAATCCCATCATTCTGTTTTGGGGGGAAAAAGCAGGAATCTAGTTGTACTTTTTCCACCTAAAACATTTTATTAAAAGTTGAAATTAAATCAGGTGCAATTCATGAAAGTTTATGCCTTTTAATACAATTTGTTAATCATAAAAGATGCTACCAAACTCCTGATTTTCTGCCACCGTAGATTATGATTAATCTCTTTCTAATCTAGACTGTCATTGGGAAGGACCACTTTTTCAAGGAGCTGAATCTCTTGCCATCTCGCCCATTTTGCCCATCTCAGGAAAACTGAGTGTGGAAAAGAAGTGGAGTGGCCAGGAACAGCTACAAAGCTTAATCCAACAGGACTTGAGAGATCAAGGCTGCCTGATGTATGAATTGTCCTTTTTATTCTGGGATCTTTTAGGCCAGTGTTTCTCAACCTTGACAATTTTAAGGCATGTGGACTTCAACTCCCAGAATTCCACAGCCAGCATTGCTGGCTGTGGAATTCTGGGAGTTGAAGTCCACATGCCTTAAATTTGTCAAGGTTGAGTAACACTGTTTTAGGCTAAGTAGCATGAGCCACAGCAACCGATGAGGGACAAAATTGTGCAACACAGCAACAAGAGGAATTAAGTTAGGTCTGCTAAAATGTCCCAGGAAAAAAAAGAAAGGGGTCACCACAGCCTGGTGTTTTTAGTAGTGCCCTTGTTTTTCCTCACCTCAAAGAAGATTGCTGTAAATTTAACCAGTTGCCATCTATATTAACAGGCAAAAAGGACCACAAAATGTCCCTGGCAGCAATATGCTTCCTCCCCTTCCTCCTTGCGCAGTTGCTATAAAGCCGGACATCAATTTTGTCCTACCATAGGAGGGGAGAAGCAGCTGGCTAAGTGGATTATTGCAGTTTAAATGCAGAATCCGTTCCAAAGGTTTCACTTCCCAGAAGCTATTAAGAGAACAGCCGCTGTCTCTGCATCAGTAAGTTGCACCCTTGTCAACATATATTAAAATTAGCACAAAAATTCTAGACAAGAACTGGAACTCTTGGGGGAGGGCATTTGGAAAGCGCTCACCCTGCCTTGGTTTTCCATTGTAATAGCAATCTGCATTCTTCCTCTATAGAAAGCAAGCTGCTCATCCCTCTCTTCTTCGCTGATATCTGGGCCCTCTGCTGGATTCCCAGGCTCCTCAGATCCCCATTTTTCTCGGACAACCCGCTTTCCCTGCAAAGGGACGAATGAGAATTACATATTCTTCCCGACAGACAAATGCCTGCTTCGTTCCACATCCCTTGTAATCCATGTGAAGTGTAGTGGCTTAGAAAAAGAGCTTGACTTTGGTGCCAACCATAAGTAGAACTATTTCACATTTCCTTTCCGCTTGGATAGGTTCTGATTAAAAGCCCAGTCCCAATAAATGAGGAGGGGAGAAAAATCCCTGATAAACTCAAGGTGTTTATCTATAAATCTATAACAAACACCATGCGGTGGTGTTAGGGTACTGTCGTGTTGGGGTTCCACCTTTTATTAAGGGTAATTTGTTTGGGGCTCTTGCCTATCAACAATCAATTGGGCAGCCGCAATTTAACATTTGTTACGATGTGTTATAATATTTTCTAATAGACTAAAAATTATATATTGCACAGATGGAAAGGCAGATTCGGGAATTTTGTCGTCTATTTTGTTTTATTAAAAGTCTGAGATTTATGAATTTGTGCTGGGTGACAAAGAATAGCTTACGAAAATGGACGCGAGGCTGAGTAACAGAGTAGAAGGCTGAAGGCAGGAATTTGATTTCAGTATCATAGTTTGCCATAACCAATTCACCACACAATCTATTCTCTCTAATCAGCCTGATTACTAGGGCAGATTTTTCTTTTTTGCTGTTAAGTCAACATGCTAGACCCCTGTTTTGATCTCACAAATGAAGGCAAATATACGTGTCCCAGGATAACGTTGTAGGATCCAATTGGGTTGGTCACCGAGACAAGAGGTTTAGTTTTTTTTAGCTTTTGGACTCGCACAGGAGCCCATCCTGAGGGAATTTCTCTCTCACCAGAATGTGTTTGAGAGAAGTTCACATTCTGGTGGGAAAGAGGTTCCCTGAGGATGGGCTTCCACACACGTCTGAAAGCTTGGAAGACTAAACCTCTGGTCCCGGTGACCAACTCAGATTGGATCCTTTTTGATCTAATGTAGAAATCTACTAATAGATCCTAATCTGCAGTGTACCTTCCTCTTTTGAATAAGTGGAATATTCTCCCATAAAGATTGCCACCACTAGATTACCAATAATAATTACAGTTCCCCTAATATTCATATAGATTTCATTAAAAGGCATTTGAATAAATGTTGTATACATTGTGAATCAATCTCCTTGCTTATAAAGTTTGTTGGGTCATGTTCTAGATTGGGTTGGGAAATCAGGTTTAAAACCTTCTGAAATAAGAAACTTGGATGACTCTTTCTTAGTAGAACTTCTGAAAAACTAAACAAAAAGAAGGATGACAAATCTGCTTATATAGCAAATTCATTGGATGTCTTTAGATGTATAGCAGGGGTTCTCAACCTTGGCAACTTTAAGACTTGTGGACTTCAACTCCCAGAATTCCTCAGCCAGCAAAGCTGGCTGAGGAATTCTGGGAGTTGAAGTCCACAAGTCTTAAAGTTGCCAAGGTTGAGAACCCCTGATGTAGAGAGTAAGGAATGCGACCTTGACAGAAATATGCAAGGCTGAACCATTTTTAGGTTAGAACAACAAGATAACATTGGAAGCAGCTCAGGCAGATCTCTTCCTAATTCATTGGAGCAAAACAAGGGAAAGGAGGTGGAGCACAAACAACTTGCAAGATATAATAATACTAATACTAATACTAATACTAATACTAATACTAATACTAATACTAATACTAATACTAATACTAATACTAATACTAATAATAATAATAATAATAATAATAATAATAATAATAATAATAATAATAATAATAATAATAATAATAAAGTTGGAAGGAACCTTGGAGGTCATCGAGTCCAACCCCCTGCTCAGGCAAGAAACCCTATACCATTTCAGACAAATGGCTGTCCAGTCTCTTCTTAAAAACTTCCAGTGTTGGAGCATTCATCACTTCTGGAGGCAGGTTGTTCCACTGGTTAATTGTTCTAACTGTCAGGAAGTTTCTCCTTAGTTCTAGCTTGCTTCTCTCCTTGATCAGTTTTCATCCATTGCTTCTCGTCCTGCCTTCAGGCGCCTTGGAGAATAGCTTTTCTGTCAAGCTGATTTACTTCATGAGGCTGACACGGGGTAATTCATTACCACCATAATCCTGTGCCTATTTCCTTAGAAGCAGGTCTTTCTATGACAGTGTTTCTCAACCTTGACAATTTTAAGGCATGTGGACTTCAACTCCCAGAATTCCACAGCCAGCATTGTTGGCTGTGGAATTCTGGGAGTTGAAGTCCACATGCCTTAAAATTGTCAAGGTTGTGAAACACTGTTCTATGAGCAGCAGAATGTACTTCCAACAAAGCTAAATTATCTACCATTTAGATTTGTAAAGTTCACCCAGAGTCTCTGCTGACCTGGGCAAACCATTTGAAATATAATAAATAAAGGTGATTTCGTACTATATGTGATTAATATTTGAAAGTGAGTGACATAAAAATGCTACAACTGCTTTTATTTGGTGCCTTTATGTCAATGTTGATGATTGGCAAGATTCTGGAAGTGGTTTGACATTACCTGCTTCCTAGGTTTGAGAGAGACAGAGTGAATGGCACAAGGTTACCCAGCTGGCTTTGTACTAAGGCAGGACTAGAATTGGTTTAGTCTAGCTCTCTACTACAACTGCTAGCTCCTTTTTATCCTTTCTTGTGGTACAATAGAATTTATAAGGAGTCTCCCTTCATTTTATCCCAAGTGAAGGATGCTGAGCACCGAAATAATGACAGGTTAAAAATCACCCAGTGAGCTCCATAGTTGAGTGAAGACTTGAATATGGTCTTCTTAGTGTAGTCCTCCTCTTTAACCTCCTCCTTTATAACTTGAAGTCCACAAGTCATAAAAGGGCCAAGTTTGAAGACCCCTGGTTTAAACAAAGTATAATGTATTGATCCAAGGTCATGCAGGGATGGAGAGCTTTTTTTCTAGATCAGATGAGATTTGAAGTTATATTTCCACATGACCCACAGCACCCAGAGCCATACCTTTTCCCCTCAATCCGGGTTACCATGCAGCGTGCTGCTAAGAATTGGGCAAATAGAAGCAGGAATTGGAAGGAGGATATAAACAATGTGATCTGGGGACCGAGTAGATAAATAAGTATGTATTCCAGTATGCCTTTACTATTGATTTAGCTAGTAGATAATCACCGTATTTAGGAATCATGTTGCTGTTGATGATGTTCGCTTTGTTATTTTTATTGTATAATTCCCAGAGTCACAAACACTGTAACAAATAAACATGAGGAGATTATCAATCTAGTATAATACAGTAGATCTATGAATGGAAATTAATTCCCAGGTGATAGCTACTAAAGAAATGCAGGCATTGTTAAGGTATTTATGGCATAATCTATTGTGTTAATATCTTTTCTTGAATTTGCGATGCTTCTGAAGCACATATGAAGAAATCTGCAATAGCTATTTTTTACTGAATACCTAATGTAAGATCTTTAAAATTAACACAAAATCCAAGAGAACTGGAAAAAAAAGGGGGTGGGCGAAATACTACAGACAAGGTCAGAAGAGTAGTGTTTGTAAGAAAGCAAGCAAGAGATCTTCCTCAACTGCTTCCTTGCAATGTTATCTCCAAGGATTCAACCATTGTTTCTTTTGTAGACCCACCTTGCCTTTGTTGTCCATGGTCACAGCCAACTGAACCCGTTTCCCCATTCTGAATGTGAACACGTGATCGCTTTCTTCATCGTCTTCCTCACTACCAACCCCAAAGCTTGAGGCAGAAGAGCAACTGCTTCCCCACTTCTCGTTCACAATCCTTTTCTCCTGGAAATGGAAGGGAGGATGGTCACAAAAATTAGGAACATTTTATGTTTATTTATTTTTTTTTTACCAAAAATGAACTTGTCTAAGAAAAATCTGCCCCAACATATTCTTTGCCAGGAGGTGTTTGTTTTGGGGTTGTTGTTTTTTTAGATTGAAGAACAGCCCCTGAAAAAAAATCTGGAAAAAAAAAATAACAAAATGATGCCACATGTTTACCAATGCAAAGTCAAAGGCTGATGTTGCTAAATGTGTTAGAGTAATAGGGAAATAAATTGAAGTGTGGCATATGTCGAATGGACTTGTATAGCTTATTGAGTCGTTTCATAAACCATGAACCGTGGTGGCACAGTGATTAGAATGCAGTATTGCAGGCTAATTCTGCTGACTGCCAGGGGTTCAATCCTCACAGGCTCACAGTTTGACTCAGCCTTATCCTTCTGAGGTTGGTAAAATGAGAACCCAGATTGTTGGGAGCAATATGCTGACTCTGTAAGCCACTTAGAGCAGGCTGTAAAGTATTATGAAGCAGTATATAAATCTAAGTGCTATTGCTATTTAAATGTGCTATGTAATTTGAAAGCCTTCCCCTACTGTTGACAAGTCTAAAGGATAATTAGTAGGGACACTATGGGTGTCTTTGCATTTACTTTGCAGATTTTCTTATACTGTAACCTTCTATTAGCCTAGGGAAGGACCAAGGAGGTATAAATAATTATCAGGACTGCAGTAACTCTGGAGGTACTTTAAAATCACAGTTCCAGAGTTGCCACTTAGAAACCACTTAGGCCTGGAGGCCAATCTCCTGTTCAGGCAGGAACCCAATTGAGAGAGTCCTAAGAGATGGTGGCCTTGAACACATCTGGAAAAGATCTCACCACTTCATTTAATATTTCATTCTCCTATCAACTTACTACTATTGCTAGGGCATTTTTAAAATATTTATAACCCCCCTTTTGTAAATTAAGATTGCAAAAACAAAGTTACTCTGAGGCTATGGAATTCAGACATGTCCATCTGTGTGATCCCCCTTCAGATATTTGTAATATGTCATCATATTCCTTCTCAGTCATCTGTCTTCAGATTAAGCATATCCAGTTATCTCCTTTCCTCCATACTGGGCCATGCACTTATGCAGAGGATGAGAAAGAGGAATTATGTATTACTACTATATTTAAAAGAAAATCTAAAAGTCTGACCTAAGGGTTGCTGCTCTATATGCTTTTCACTACAGTTTAGCTGCCCACAACCTGGTGCTCTGTTAGTCTACAAGTTCTTCCATCTCTATTGAAAAATAATGTCAAGTCATCCTTGACTCCTAATGGCTTCATTTGCACATCCATATAGTTTTCTTGGCAGCAATATGAGAGAAACTTTCCATTGTCTGACTCTGTAATGTTTTTCCTACTTTCCACCCTGTTTCTCTCCCAAAACCAACATGGTTATTCAGGTTTTCCCACCTTCTCAAGTAAGTTTCTTCCATCTTTACTTATATGGAAACTGATTAAGTATGATAGGAATAGTAATCCATCACACATAGCAGGCACTAGATTGGGAAATGTGAGGAAGTAAGGTTGGGATCTCTGCCTGTGCTTTGGAAAAGCAGCTGCAGCCACCAAAATTACTTTCTCTGCACTTCCCACATTCATCCAGATGTTCACTCCTACATTTACTTACTCCAGCTGCCTGGCTAATTGAGCCAGACCCTGATGTTTTCAAGGATGTATTGATGTCCAGAAGCAGCCTCACTCCACCCAGTCTTTTGAGTTTACAAAAGCAAATGCCAAGACAAAATGGAAAAGGGTGTGTGTGTAGCAGGAAAGATAAAAACAAACAACCTACAGGAAAAGAAGCGGGGGTGACACCTGTATATTGACAGCTATTATAAGCAGGCAAGAAGACTTGTATTCAACTGCCAGGACCACAAGCTAGTGTGAGTCCAGCTTGGAGCTCAGCAGTAACTAGAAAAGGAGTAACTACACTGAAACAGCACCACATCCCAACGGTGTAAGAAACTTTGGAAAAAGGCAAAGATTGCATGTTACTAATATAATCTAATACAGCTAAAAATTCCTATAATACTCCATTTCTTTTTCAGCAGAAAAGGGAGAGTGTGCTTACATTATGTGGTTTGGTGATAGTGATGGTAAGGCCATCTGGCCTAGCCTTCCTTGTAGTGACAGCCATTCCTTCTTGTTCGGCTCGTTTCTTGTCTTCTTCTATTTCCTGAAAAAGTGACATTTAAATCTTTTACCAGATCAGCTGCCAACAGTAAAACAAGTGAACATTTGAAACATCATGGTCAAGGGAGAAACATAAAGAACCTTGAAGAAATTATATGTTCTCCAATAAAGAGTTCTTGCTATCATTAAATACACATACAAGCCAAGATTTTGCTACTGTATTATCTCCTTTGCTTGGATTTGCAAAGCTGTATTTGTACAACCATGCTCAGCTAAAATGTGGTTAGCTACTTTATTTATTTATTTATTTATTTATTTAATTTCTATGCCGCCCTATTCCAAAGAACTCAGGGCGGCTCACAGCATGATAGAAATCACAATAAACACATATCTATAAAAAACCCTTAAGCTAAAAGAAACCAATCACTCCACGAACATACACAGAAACATACACTGGCTAGGGGCAAGGTGTTAGCTGCCCCAGGCCTGCCGGCAAAAGTATGTTTTAAGCAATCTACGAAAGGCAAAGAGGGTGGGGGCGACACGGATCTCCGGGGGAAGTTGGTTCCAGAGGGCCGGGGCCGCAACAGAGAAGGCCCTTCCCCTAGGCCCCGCCAGGCGACACTGTCTGGCTGACGGGACTTGGAGAAGGCCGGCTCTGTGGGCCCTAACCGGCCGCTGGGATTCATGGGGCAGCAGACGGTCCCGTAAATAAATATATATATATATATATAAATAATAAATAAATAAATAAATATATATATATATATATATATATGTCGTCCTTTTCAGAAATTGTACACTATCACATATGGAATGAGAGTTTAACATAAATAGCATTTGCAACACCAGAATGCGTCCGCGCGAGCTGTCTCGGGTCTTCCTAGTCATACCCATATCACTCCGGCCCTTCGCGAGCTGCACTGGCTTCCAATTGGTCTCCGAACACAATTCAAAGTGTTGGTTATGACCTATAAAGCCCTTTATGGCAATGGACCAGGTTACTTGCGGGACCGTCTTCAGCCTCATGAATCCCAGCGACTGGTCAGGGCGCATAGGGCTGGCCTCCTACGGGTCCCGTCCATCAAACAATGTTATTTGACGGGCCCTAGGACAAGGGCCTTCTCCGTTGCTGCCCCAGCTCTCTGGAACCAGCTTCCCTCGGAGGTGCGTACTGCCTCCTCCCTCCTAGCTTTCCGTAAACTTTTAAAAACCCATTTATGCCGACAGGCTTGGAGGGTATGAACTTTGTTCTCCCCCCGGGCCGAGGAATCGCCTTCCATTGCTGAGTGTTTATTTGATTGTGTTTGCTTGTTGTATGTGTCGATTTTTTAATTGGATGTAATTATTGTTATTGATTTTTATCTTTGTCTATGTTCTTGTTGTGAGCCGCCCCGAGTCTTGGGAGAGGGGCGGCATACAAATTTAATAAATAAATAAATTTCAGAATGTATAAAAATGTCAGGTTCTCCTTCAGACACAAGATTTTGCAGTCAGAAATTATAATTCCATTATATTTGAACTTAATCCACTAGCATTTTTTTTATAGGGAGGTGGAAATATTGAGCAGGAGAAGGATCATATTAAAACCAAAAAACTAAAAAAAGGGTAAGGAAAGACTTCCCAAACCCAATACACGTTAAATATTGTAGTTCAGTGGCTATAATAAATGTAAATAAACAAACTAATTATCTGGAACTTGTGTTACTTGTACATGTGGTCACCAGGTAGTAAACAGAATGTACTATTGACTTAAAAATTGCTAAAAAGAAAATCTCTGGGTAAAAATATGAGTCGTTAGCAGAAAAGGAATAGCTTAAAGGATGATCTGGAGCAGAAAAATTCTAAACCTGCCCAAAGAATGAGAGTCAAACTATGAGATGCATTTCTAAAGCTGCTTATTAAATCCATCTTATCTCAGAATAATTGTCTGGTAGTTACCCTAAAGAAATGTTACAGTGAAGAAATAAACAGGGATAAGAGAAGGCCAGGAGATTTATGCCAGATAGGTTACAGCCAGGGAGGCTTAGAGGCTGCAGTGAGACCCTTCCTGATTTACAGAGTTAGGGGAACATGGTTGGTCAGTTCTGCAAATTTCACATCCATATTTTTCATTTAATTTTAAGCCTGGCTCTTAATAAAAAGATACCTAAACTGATGGTGACAGAGTTTCAGCTTAACATGCAAATTTTGTTTCTGCTGAATAATTTTCCCTACAGGAAAATGAAATACAGGATTCTTTATTATCGTCCATCATGCTTGCAAGAAGAGCGAATTGGTCACTTCTGCAAGCTGATGAATTTTCATGACCATTTTTGTGCAATTACTTTAAACATGATTGGAATACTACTTGGTCAGTTATTTTTAAAATCTGTTGCATATTCATTATGTGGATAAGCTCCAGGCAATGCATCATGAAATGGGTTAGGTATATACATATGCAGAATGGAACTGAAGCAATGTTCAACGTGAAGGATGCTTTTTCAATGCTGCATAATGCAAAAATAAGGGGTGGCCGAACCACATTCCATAAGCGTGAAAAATATTGTGCAAAAGCTATATAGAAAATTGTCTGTTACATATATAAGAAGGTCTTGGCATTTGTCTACAGTGGATAGGATGTTCAATTTGCATGCTAATGCAGACTTACCTAATTTGAATTTTCAAAATCTATTCATGACCCTAGATGAAGCTAAAAGCCGAAATCAATAGTTTCCCTTAAGTTTTGCAAAGCAATTCATAATTAGAAATCTACATGAAATGTATACACCATATAACGACCAAATACAACAAAGATATGTAGAGAAAATACGTATGAAATTCATTAAATTAAGGGAAATTTATTTATTTATTTATTTATTTTGTAAACTTTTATACCGCCCCTCTCCCGTAGAACTCGGGGCAGTTTACAGCCAAATTAAAAACATAAGAATAATAAATATTTAAAACAGAATTAAATAGCCTAGGCTGTACTAAAAACCAAATTAAAATCCCATACTAAAACCCTAACTACTTAATTTAAATTACATTAAAAACCCGAGGAGCTCTAGGCCAGGCCGGCTTGATTGAAGAGATAAGTCTTCAATTCTCTTCTGAAGGTGCGGAGATCATGACATGTCCGGAGTTCCGGAGGGAGCTCATTCCACATTGTCGGTGCTCCCACAGAAAAGGCTCTCCCCCTGGGCGCCACCAGCCGCCATTGCTTAGCCAATGGCACCCTGAGGAGGCCCTCCCTGTGGGAGCGAACTGGTCGGTGGGAGGTATTTACTGGCAGTAATATATGTGTATATTAGAAAAATGCACATTTTAGGAGACATTTATATGTAAATCTATATGAATTGCCATGAAGGTCTTTTTTTAAACAAAAAATTACAGTCTTATAGTGAGATATAACAATAAATGAGAAATTGAGCAAATTAAACCTCTGATATTTTCCTATCTCTAATGATGACTGAGAGCCAGTTTGGTGTGGTGGTAAAGGCTAGAAATTGGGAGGTTGGGAGGTTGAATTCCACCTTAGGCACAAAGCCAGCTAGGTGATCTTGAGCCATTTATTCCCCCTCAGTCCTAGGAAAAAAGCAAGGCCAAGCCATTTCTAAAATCTTGCCTGAGCAAAATTGAATTGAATTGAATACTGTGTTGGCCAAGTGTGATTAGACACACAAGGAAGTTATATGTCTAATCTTCAGGGATTTGTCTAATTAACACTGGCTTGAAAGCACCCACCTCCCCACTATAAAAACAACAACAACAACAACAACAACAACAATGACTAGTAATGGCTCTTTGGGGTTGAGTTCTGACTTGGGATGATGGTGATTGAACTTAGGTCTCTTAGACTTTGCAAAGATAAACAGGCAAGGTCCTGAGTGATCCCTACACAGTAGCCATTCCAATAGGATATGCCACAAAGAATCTCTATAGACAGCCCTGACCTACCCTGTGGGTTAACATGTGCATTATTTAGACTACAAAAAGGAAGAAAAAGCCAAGAGTCAGGTTTTTCAAAAGTCATTAGATTTTTTTTTGTTAGGAAAAATTTAAATACTAGTCAAACTTTCTTCCTACTAACATTCAAATGACTATGGGAATGGAACTATGGGAAATACCCAATTTGTTTCCAGCAGAAAGTCATTGCAAAATTCATGGAATGTCTGCAAAATTCATGGAATGTCACAGAATTGATAGGATTGCAGTTATTTTGGAAATACCCCTTATCTAGGTAGTACATCCCCCTTGTGTTACCAGGGGTAGCCAGCATGGCTAGCTCAGGAATTCTGCGAGTTGAAGTCCACATGTCATAAAAGAGCCAAGGTTGCCTACCCCTGCCCTTGACCAATGTAGGAATCCACAATACTTTTACATTCCTAGCTATGAAATCATATATACTACTTCCAGTATTGGAGGCCATATATTTTGGAATATTATTTGTTGAAGAACATAAGGAAAAGGCTGCTGCTATGCTCATGTTGTGTTTGGATTGTTGTTTTTAAATCTTTATATTATGTTCATAGGATTCCTGCTGGTCTTTGAGACTGTACAACACACAAACTAACTATCAGAAAGAGCAGATCATGTTCACTGGACATGTTCAGAGACAGAGTAGATATCAAGAAAAACACTAGAAGAAATGGAAGCACTGGAGGTCTACAAAAGTGATTCATAAATATTTTATAGCATTTTTATTAAAGGCTACAATCAAAAGATAAAAAACTAATATAAACTAAAAAATAAAAGAAATGTAGAAAAGAAAAAAGAGGAAGAAAAATAAGAATATAGTAACTAAAAATATAAAGAAAAATATATACCTGTTTATCACAACAGGTATAAACAATTTTAATAACATCACCTTCTTTCAAAATACAACAAATGATCTTTCTGTTATCTACAAACAAATCCCTACATCCTTTGTTGTTCAGTCCTGCTTAATAAAAATACATTAAGAGTTAGCAGAGATATCAACATATCTATTTTAACCACGGTTTAAGAGACTTAAGAAAATAAAAGAGTTGGAAGGAGGTCTTCTAGTCCAACCCTTGGCTCAGCCAGGAAACCCTATACCATTTCAGACAAATGGTTGTCCAATCTCTTCTTAAAAACCTCCAGTGTTGAAGCATTCACACCTTCTGTAGGCAAATCTTTAAATAAACCTTTTTATTCCTTCCATTTATTTTTAACTATCTTGATATTTAATCCCTTCAAATAATATCCTAGAACTTGATGTCACAAAATTCTTTAAAATGTTAACAAGTTGTTTTTTGTAAATTTAATATAGGGAAGTATCCAGGTCACTTTTTCAGTTTGTTATTTGTATATCCCTTTTAATTATTAAGACATCAACCAGTTTCATTAGTATATCCGGTGTGGCATCCTTTTCTTGTAGCCCGTCTCAGTCTTCACCAGTAAAACTTGTTCCTCTTCCACAACATTATTTAAATTCAGTGCATCCACAGAGGCAGACACCTTTAAAATTAATTTCTGGGTCCACTGTTCAAAAAATATACCTCAATATGTTGAATGTTAAAATATTTTGCTCCATTCTAGTAGGTCAAATTTAAGTGGTCTTCTCTTTTAATTGTAATCTTTGGTTTCTCCTGGTTCCCTCTAGTGCGGGGGTCCCCAACCTGTGGGTCGTGGCCCACTACTGGGCCGCGGCCTCTTGGCTACTGGGCCATGTGGATGGCCTCCCCCAAGCGTCACACAGGAGTAACCTTGCACCACGCATCACCCAAGCGCTAGCTCCACTCTGAGAATTGCGCACACACTTGTGCTGCCTGTTTGCGTCACACACACACGCATGTGGCCCTATGCCTCCTCTTCCTTTCCCTCTGGGCCACCAGCGTAGAAAGGTTGGGGACCTCTTCTCTAGTGTCCAGCTTTCAAAGTTCCATCAGGATTTTTTTTTTAAAAAAAGAATTCAAAACAATAGCATTTTGCCACAGTAGGAGTTTTACAATTAATTCCAAAGTCTTATTTCAAATTGATCTGGATCCTTGATCCATTTGTAACTTTCCAAAATCGGTGTTCTAATCACCCTTTTGCAGTTTATTCCCCTAAAATATTTTTTTACATTTTTTAAATTTGTATTTAAAATATCTTTCACTAAGGATTGAAGGAGACTCACCTGGTACCATAAAAAGTTGTCACTCCAGAGGTTCATAATAGCTGAAAAGCAATTAACCACCAAATTCAGAAGGTCATTAAAAAAAGAAAGCATGCAGATCCTGTGTCCATAAAAGCACCAACCATAATTTGAGCAAAGATGGCTTTCTCTCATCTTACACACCTCTAAACCCACCAAAGGCTGCTGTTTTGCAATCTCCTTGTGAGGGACCCCTGTCTGGAGCACTTGTGTACAATCTCAAGTTCTCTACTTGTCCAGAGAGAAATTAGAAGTAGCCAGCCACTCACCAGCTCTTCATTCTGATGTGGTCTTTGGCTCCACATTTAGTGGAGCTGTCTTCACCATTTCTTCTTATGAAAGGATATTTATAAATATATAAATAAAGCCATTTTGCACAGCATAAAAACACCTTAAGAAATAATTAAAGGCCAACATATAATTAAGAAAAGTATGTGTCTATATTATGCTTCTACCATTTATCAAGGTTCTTAAGAAAGAAAAGGAAAATTGAGATGTACAAATGTATATATCTGCTTAAATCTTGAAAAGGTTAATAAAGTTTGTACTTAAAGAAATGTAATTATTTCTAATGTTGGAAGACATTTTTTCTAAATGGAATTCCTCAAGAAATTATTGGCAAGCATTGTTGACAAACTAGTACATCATGCTGACTATATTAGTTAAACTTCACATTTTATTTGCAGTGCTTGCTATTTGAAACCAAATAGGAAAGAAGCAATTCTTTTCATGGATGCCATCTTAATTTAAAATGTTATCAATCAAAGACAATGATAAAATCAAGTAAGCATCTTAAGTAAAATAAAAATGAATGAGTGATAAAGTTCTACCTAGCTGCTCATAATAGGCAGCTTATTATGAATCCCCACAATACAAATAATAAGGATATATTTATATTACAGAATGTGTGGATAACCTTGTTCTCTTAGTTCAGACATGTCAAACACAAGGCCTGGGGGCTGGATGCGGCCCACGACATGGTTTCATGTGGCCCATGAAGCCATCCTGGAAACAGTGAGGGAATGGCCTCCGCTGCCTTGGCCCTGGCCTAGGCCACCAGGGAGCCAATGTACAATTTTGTGGTGGCAATCTATGCTGAAACGCATTCAGTCTTAGCTCCTCAAGGCCGTCTAGAAACAGCAAGGGACCGGCCCCTGCCGTGTTGGCCCTGCCCCCTGGGCGCGCACTGGGGAGGTGTCACCCTTTATGAGGAATGAAGAATGGCCCTTGCCTACTTCACCTATCTGACGATGGGCTCCGGGGGAGGGGTTTCAGCAGGCAGTGGGGCTCTGTCCTCACAGTGCCTAGAGGCTGAGCCAAGCGGTGCGAAACATGAGCCAAGCGGTGCGATGGTGTTTGGTTTACAGCAATTTATTTGGATAATAAAGCTCTTGCCTTGCCTTCTAATATCTTTGTCACCTAAAAATATTGATGATGATAATAATAACTACAATCTATCTAAAAATGAATTTAGTAGGCTCGTGCCTATAATTTTGGAGGAAAATAGTTCCATTGAGTACCAAGAGGAATAGCAATTGCAGCAAGCTCAGGTGAATTCTGAGATATGCAAAGATAAAATTAAAAGTGAAGGAATTCTACCCTGTAAAAGTCCTTTGACACTGAAAATGCTCACCGGCTTCTAGCAGTTGCTGTAGACTGGGTATCCATTCAGCAACAAATGTCAAACTCTGAGAGGAGAGAAAGTGGCTTAGCTGAATCTCTAAGAGTTTACAGCAGCTGCCTTCCTCCAGCTGATATCTTCCAGATATGTTGAACTACAATACCCATCATTCTTATCTACCACATGTAGAAGGTAACATGTTGGAGAAAGTCGCTTATATTAACTTGCACAAATGCACAACTAATTACAGGTATATATGTCTATACACTTTACAGAAAAAGCACAGAAAAGAAGAAAGAAGAAAGCTGGCTGAGGAATTCTGGGAGTTGAAGTCCACAAGTCTTAAAGTTGCCAAGGTTGAGAACCCCTGGCTTAGACTAATTTACACTTACAACATAACTGTACATGTCTTTCTGTCTTCCATTCCATACATTTTCTTTGGTTCTTTAAACATCTCACCTCTTTTTCAGACTCTCACCAACTCCATTGAACTACAACTTTCTCAGACTTTTATTTCCTCTAGATTTGTTCACTCCTCCTTTATAATTTTGCAGTTATACCAATTTGATCTTCAGTCTTCCTCCCTGTGTGATCAAATCATCTCACCATACTGATTATTCACTTGTACAGCCTATCCATAATCATGCAACACTCGTTCATATGTGACCTTCTCTTCTTGTTTCACCATAAAAAAAAGTTCTTAAACACAAGTAGTCCTTACAACAGTTCATTTAGTGACAGTCTGAAGTTACAATGGCATGGAAAAAACTGACTTATAACTGTTTTTCACACTGACCACCATTGCAGCATCCCCACGATCATGTGAACAAAATTTAGACAACTGACTCATATTTATGATGGTTGCAGTGTCTCAAGGTCATGTGATCACCTTTTGCAACCTTCTGACAAGCAAAGACAATGGGGAAACTAGATTCGCTTAACAACTGTCTTACTTAACAACTGCAGTTATTCACTTAATGTCTTTGACACTAAAGGTTGTAAAATGGGGCAAAACTCACTTAACTGTCTTGCTTAGCAAGATAAATTTTGGGCTCAATTGTGGAGGACTATCTGCATCCCATTCCCATTGCACTTAACTTATGTTGTTTCTGATGTACCCAACTCTCATTCTATATATCAAGATTGGCGAATATACTCTAGTATATACTATTTTTATTTCTTTCAACATTCATTCCTCATAACAAACTACTGTATGTCCTATCCATTACCTTTCTAGACATTTTTAAGCAGCTATTCACCAGTCACCTTTTTCATGTATTCTTGAGTCTCATAATAGCTCATTCTTCATGTGTTTGTCTCAGTCCCACCTACATATTTATGTCACCTTAGCAGATTTCTTGTTCTCTCTGGGTTGCATTAATTCAGACTATTGCACAATATTTCCCAAAAACATATCTAGCTTTTCCTTTATCATTATTCACTGAAGTGTAATGCTCAGCTATAATTAACCTATGGATTTCTATTTTCATACACACCCACAACAACCTAGAGAAAACAAATTCATATTTTCTGACACACATATTAGCCTTTTCATTGACAAATAAACCTACACCTTCGCTTCAAGATCAGACAACACACATTCAGGGGTTTTACATGCTTTTTCTTACACTTCACATCATACACACACACAAAACATATTTTTTCATTCATTGGTGAGTTCAGGTTTATATTTATCCCTCTTGCATTCCCAACTTTTTTACATGATGGTAATCACTAAATGGGCCATTTAGATATTAACTGCATTGCTCATCATATTGGTCAAATGAGTGTCAAGGGTGAAACTTTGGCAGCTACGTGCCTCTGCGTTTCACATAAAATGTTTTAATAAGTTGGGGAAGATGTAGCTCAGCTTATGAGCTTTAACTGATAAACTGGTACCTCTTACCACATGCAATGTTTCCTACTAATAGCGATGACAGTGCTAGCTACTTTTGGTCTATTGCAGCCAGTACACCACAAGTGCAACTAAAAACCAGATTTACCTCAAGGATTCTCACAGTTTTCTGCCCAAACCAGAAACTACAATTCAGAGCAAAGTACTTTTTCTCACATCCAACCAATTAGGATATATATGTAATACACTGCCACATTTATAACTAGCTGATTACCGTAACACTGAACAGGACTTTTTCTATTTGGGAAAGAAGGATATACATACAGTATTGCAGCCTGAGATAGCATGTCCCATTATTTGTTTGTTTGTTTGTTTGTTTATTTGTTTATTTTTTATTTCATTTGTGCCAATGAATGGAGATTCACAGAGAGATAGCAGCAGCAGGAGCAAAAACAATGAGAATAAGGACTCAAATGAAATGCCCCAGAATTTGAGGCCCTGTATTAAATCCAGCGACTCGTTGATTGGTGCACACTGATCCAGGCATTGCCACACAGTCAGCATTTTTCCTTTCTGTTTGTTGCTGTGTTGCAGTCAGGGGATATTCTCGCTGCCAAGCTACTGGAAAGAACATTGACTTGGTGGTCATTGGAAATGGAAGGTGACACCCCCTTTGCCCTCGCGGGCAGAAAGCCCTGTGGTACAGTGATTCAGGCATGGAGTTATAAATGGCTCTAGCAGAACAAACGTGCAGTGGCTGTGAATGAGAAGGCTTGTTTGCTGGCTCGCTGGGGAAAAAGAAAACCCTAGAGGCCACTGGAAGATGAGGAGGGGGGGAGAGTCTATCAGTCAGAGATATCTTTATTAATATCAGACAAATGTTGGAGGGGATGGGAAGGGAGTCAAAACCAAGCATGAAGTAGGAAAGTAAAGTTTCAGAGAATTTTTTTGCCATATCCACTGATTCTAAACTATCGAAAGCTGCCGATCTTTTTTCTAGATTATGGTTCTGACTAGGATTTCCCAGTGTGCTTCCCAAATCAGCTGTTTCTGGTATGAGGATGAAAGAGAAAGAAAGAAAGAAAGAAAGAAAGAAAGAAAGAAAGAAAGAAAGAAAGAAAGAAAGAAAGAAAGAAAGAAAGAAAGAAAGAAGCAGGGGGTGAGGGGGAAACCACTGGGGGATGGGAATTGACAGGATAGGGCCTCAGCCCAGCACTTCACAGTGTCAGGAGGTGCACTGCCAGTCTTGGATCAGATGGGTGCATCTTCTCCAGCCTCCTAGTCTTTGAGTGGGAAGCATCTTTCATTACCCAGCATTCTGTTTTGTTATGATTTCTGCTAAAATACGTCTTCTCTCTCTTTGGGGGAGAGGGAATAGGGAATCTAACTTGCCTGCCTGGAAAGACAATCCAATAACAATCTACTGCAGGAAAGCCACCTTTTTTTGCCCTCCCCAGCCATCCAGCTAACAATCTGCTGGTTGAAAACAAAAGACTCTGAAACAACAATGCAATTTTTAAAAGAAAAAACAAAGCAAAGAAGTCACTCCTTGGCTTTCAGACTGCAAGAATGGCTCCCCACATCCCTCCCGGTTACAACAAAGGCAGCACTCACAGAATGGTGCATTTTGGACATCAGAGGTGAAGCTCGGCAGATTCCACAGCAGGGCTAAAAGAGGAGAGCCATCCGTCGGCCTTTCTCAGTACTGGTTGCACCGCATACAGGATCATGTTTTGATTACAAAAGCCTTGTCTGGGCTCCCAGCCAAAAGCACCGGCTGCCTCATATACGAAAGCAGAGGCAGGCAATCAAAGCGTTTGTGTCCTCCTCTTCATTTGCCTTTCAGTGAGAATGTACCTCGCCTTTGCTTCTCCCCGTGATACCTTTACAATTCTGGTTGTCAGAGTCCACACATGGCGCATTCTGACTAGCAGGAACTGGAAAGACTGGGAGGGTGAGGTATCCTTGCCCACCAAGAGCCAGACTCCACATTCTTGGCACTTATTTGCATCGTGGGCTAAGCGTACAGATGATTGTTAGGCGAATGCTCACAAAGGTTTGGAAGATTCTGTCAATCTGAGATCTGTTTTTTGTTTCTTGACAAAAGTTTATGTCAGCAGAGACGGTGAGGTGTTGAAAGCCTGGAGAAAAACAGAATCCTACATTCAATCTACATTCAAAAAGGGGAAGGAGGAGGATCAATGAAATGGCAGGCCAGCTAAAAGTCTATATTTGGCAAGGCACTGGAACAGATTGTCAAGGAGCATGTTTGCAAACCTTTCATAAAGAATGCTATCATTAATAGGTGCTAGCCTGGCTTTCAGGAGCATGTTGTGTCAGATTATTTTTTATGACAGAAGGACTAACTAGCTAGATAGACCAAAGAAATTCTGCAAATGATGTGCATGTTGTTCTTAGTGAAGCATCTGACAGGAACTCTTGGATGATTATTGGACAAGATAGATAAAATTCAGTCAGATGAGTTTGCAACTGGTTGAGCAAGCTCCTCCAAAGGTTTCTGCAAAGTGGGGCAGTAGTAGTGTCCATCCTGGATGCAGGCAGTAAGAGGTGTTGGTGCTGCTGCCAATCAGCTATTTGGTAGTTAGCATCAGGATGTAGCAACAGAGATGGAGAAGGTGAACTGGTGATGGTGTGGTAGGTTTTAGCTTTCAAGCAGTAAAACCATCTGGCTAGTGCAGCAGTAGAAGTTTTCAGATGGGGGTTAAGAGGTATTTGGGATGATTTAATAAAATCCTGCCCTGAGGTGTAAGACACATTCCATTTCACACATTCAGTGAGCCTAGGATTATCTCATCTTCCCTATGTTTAAAAATCACAGATTCATATTAGGTAGGTCAATTTATCTAATATAAGATATCCTGTACTTAAAATAATGTATTATTCTGTTCCCCTGATCAACTTTGGGATGAAACTATTAGGAAGATTAATAATAAGTTGAAAAGGTAGAAGCTTTAGTATGTTTTTTTTACCCTGGTTTGTTTTCATAAGATTGTAGCCTCCTTGCCCAAGCAGGTTTGGATGTGCCCAGTACACCTTCACTCAGCCATGAAATCTACATCTGTATGAAGTTCAGTTATAAGCCAAGAGTCATAGATAATATATATTGGTTGCCCTGGTTACCTCAACACCCTAGGCATAACGTATGGTTATGACTTAGCACAGCGGTTCTCAACCTTTTTCAGGCCGAGACCCCACCTGCGCCGCCCATGCACGGCGCGACCTCGACCTGCGCCGCCCATGCGTGGCGTGACGGCCCGAACCACGCATGTGCGGCATGACGACCTGAACAGCGCATGCGTGGCGCGCGCGCGACGGCCCAAACCGTGCATGCGCGGCGCGACGGGCCGAATCGCACATGCGCGGCGTGCGCGCGACAGCCGAGGGGAAATGGGGAAAAAAATGGCGGACTGCAGTGGTTGGCGACCCCCGTGAAACGGTCGTTCGACCCCAAATGGGGTTGCGACCCACAGGTTGAGAACCGCTGACTTAGCATGACAGGTGAACTTGTTCTATAAATGGGCAGTGCTAAGCTTCAGGGTTTAGGGACTATACCAGGGGTCCTCAACTTTGACAACTTTATGACTTGTGGACTTCAACTCCCAGAATTCCTCAGTCAGATTTGCTGGCTGAGGAATTCTGGGAGTTGAAGTCCACAAATCTTAAAGTTGCCAAGGTTGAGGACCCCTGGTCTATACAACAGATCTCCTGATGTTTGGCGGGCAACTGTGGCTGGCATTTTTAGAGGCAAGTTAGTCTGCTATGCAGGCTATAAAGACAGGTGCCCAGTCAATGTCTGCTTAGTTGCCTGTGTCCATAAAATTCAATACCAGTATATTATTCTTGAGATCATCATTAAACAAATAATAGCTTCCCAAGATGTATGATTATTTTTTAAAATTATGTTTCTCAAAGAGGCACTTGTTCCTAAACTGAATGGGGGTTCATAGTATCACTGGCATTCTTCCCTGCCGGATAATGTTATAAAAAATTTTCTTTGTATATATTTTTTTCTTTTCTTTTCTTTTCTTTTTTTGGATACCTTTTCACACTTCTATCCCTATTCTCTTTTCATTCTTTATTTTTTCTCTTGATTGTTTGTTTATGTTGTTTTTTATGTACATGCTTTGCACACTGTAATACAATTATTTGAATGTTACTTTAATATATCTACTTTTATGTCTCATTTCTTTCTTCAGTCTTGTTCTTAGGATATTGCATGGCAGACAAGAGTACCACAGAGTCCCCCAAAGACACATGGGGGAACAGCAGAAAACTGCTTAACCCATGCCCAATTTGTATTCCAGATATGGGGGACTTGATTGCCAGATCCTGCAGCCAAGGACTATATTGAATGCAAACTACAGGAGCATAACCCCAACATGACTGGAAGGCACTAGATTGGAGAAGTCAGTTTGTTTTACCCTTCCTGACCACTATCACCTCCATCAGATTTTTCCACTTAGAGAGAAGATATGAGTATTCATATTGGTTCCCAGTGGAAATATGAGCAAACAGAATAGGTTAGGTTTGCCTTCTCCCTGTATCATTTGTCCACTAAAATCTATAACCCAACTCAAATATATCACCAGGAACTTCTGGTGTGCTTAACAACTAACCTAGCTTTAAAGGATTTGCTCTTATTTTTCAAGAGATTTCTTTCCATTTTTATGTTGCTTTCAGATGACCAAAACAGATCCTATGTACAGTCACACTGACTTTCATTTTATTATGGAATCACATTTTGTCATTTGTTATTGTAATTAAAAGGACCAAAGCACCCGGTATTCAAAATCAGACCCATGGTTAGACATCCTTACTACTCTCCCCCCACCCCCAGATCTAATGTATTGACAGAAACAGGTGCAGAGAGTCAGTGTATTCACACTTTAATCCTCCAAGGGCTGGAGGAGCAAGCTCATGTTACATTTCACCCCGGGGCAAGTATTAGGATGGAAGTATGGATTCTGACTTTCAGGCAAAATTTTAAAATGTCACTTCATGTCCCCAAATGTAGGTCATGAGACCTACATGAGTACATTCTTTATAAGACATTATTTTTCCCACTGCCTTAATTATTTCTTACTTCAGTTTATTTGTGTATTTATTTGTTCACCCACTTGCCTGGTAGTTCATCACAGTCATGGTGATGATGGTGGTGATGATCATTTTTTAGAAACATAAAAGGAGACTTTGGAAGCATTGCTACGATCTTTGGGCTTCCTTTGGGTACTTATTTGCTTTTGCACTTACTTGCCCTCACATGGCCCAGACTGATGTACAGCTGTGTACCACAAGTAACCTCTACTCTTCCAAGGTCTGTCTGATAGCAAAGTTGCCTAGAGCTCTTGCTGAAAACATTTTAGACATGATGACCTGTATTTTGATACATACATTTTATAAATAACTCAAGGTGGTGACCTAATACTCCTTCCTCCTCTAATTTCACCCACAACAACCCTGTAAAGTGGGTTGGACTTAGAGAGAGTGACTGGTCCAGTTTCCCAGCTGACTTTTTCGTGCCTAAGACAGGACTAGAACACACGGCCTCCTAGTTTCTAACTTGGAGTCTTAACTATTAGACCAAACTATAATCACTAGACTAACTAATGATACCTCTGCCTGGGCCCCTACATTTTTCTTTAAAAATTACTCCAATATTGCCCTAACTCTGATGTGGCTTTGGATGTCGTTATATGTTGTTGCCATGAAGTCAAATCAGAGACAGCACAATTCTTCTGGTGACAGAAAAAGGGCATTATCAACTAAGAATGCAACTCCAATTATGACTATTCTCCTTTTGTGCTGATGCTTTATTCCTTGTAAGTTGTCAAATGTTTCCAGTTACTCAATTCTAATTGGAAAAGGAAAAAAAAGGGAATGATAAGGGGAGAAAACCCCTTAAATTTATTTTCTTGTAGCTGCTGCAACCTTGCCTAACTTCGCTTAATTTACAGTAGCTAGGCTGTAGTTAGCTTCTTCTGCCAATTCGACTGGTTATAGTTAATTAAGATTCCAGTCCTACATACATTCTCCTGAGCAAGCTATAGCTCTAATTACCCTAGAGCGAAAATACCAACAAGTAAGTATATTCAGAAGAAGATCCAGAAAGTCTAGTCCCAACCTTAAGAGCCTGGCTTTAATTATACACATTTCAAATGAAAGGAAAAGGTTGAAAAATACATCCACCCATAAAAAAAGATGACATCACTTTATCCTATAGACTGCAGGTAGAATGGGAACAGCAAATTTTAAAGTCTAGAGGCCACGCTGTGTTTCAGAATAACATTGTTGTTCCTTTGGGGTTGATTACTGCTTGCTTGTATTAAATAAAGCGAAAGAGCTCTTGTGTCAAATCAGAAATGGAGAATCCATCCCAGGATCTCAGAAACAAGATCAGGGCCAAACTCTAAACCCTCAGAAATAAAATCAGGTTCAATCCCTAGCTTTGCATAACCCCATCAGAACTGAAGATGCTATTCCTGCCCTAAAACAAAGCTGTCAAAATAGAATAAAAACATGAGTAGTCTTCACTTATTGATTGCAGTCTGGCTGCAGTCATTAAGGGAATCACCATGGTTATTATGCACAACACCGTGTGACCACAACCTGTGACTTCCTGCCAGCTTCCCCATGGCCATCGCTCGTTGGCTGTGATTATGTGATCATGGGATGCAGTGACCGACGTAAACGCGCACCAGATGCCAAGTGGCCGAATTGCGATCACATGACTGTGGAGATGCTATGGCAGCCACAAGTTCAGGGACTGGTCATAAATCTCCTTTTTTCAGAACTGTTGTTACTTTGAATGAGCATCAAACAAGCAGCCCATAAATGAAGACTACTAGCATCACTCACCAGGGCAAAAACGAAAAAAAGACAGTGAAGGCTCAGCCTCTGCAGCCACCCAGCAGCAGGCCCAACAATGTACTTGATGGAAAAAATCACAGATTTTCTTGTTCTAGCTTAAGGCCACGCACCTATTCTCCCACCATTCATTAGCATGGGAAACAAAGGGTACTTCCACTGCTCTCTCCTTTGAAAAGATGTGAAATAAATATAATTTGATGTGAAATAAATATAATTTGTGGCCATAGAAACCAGAGCCTGAGAATTTCCCACTCCTATAAATGTCCTTCCCCTTCTTTATGAATCAATGATCGCTGCTTGTAATAAAGTGTGATTTTTTTTCAGTGTTATATTCCATCTTTACAATATAGCTTCTAAAGCTTTGCTAATTCCTTTGCAAGACTAGCAACAAAGCACAAACCGCATTTTCCTCTTGAAATGGTGCTTTGCATGAGAAATTGTTAGTTGGACTTTCCTACCCAGGTAACTCTCCAGATGTGTGGGAGTTTTACCACAAAGGTTTGTTGATCAAGGCTGGCATCTGAAACATCTAGGGGGGGGGGCATTAACCTGGAAAAGGTTGGGTTAAAGTGTGCAGTAGCATTTTCTAATCCCATCCTGTCATTACCTGTCTCCTACAGGTAAATGAGTTTCTACTGTGTAATAAGACAGCTAAAAATCTTGTTAGGGAAGGTAAACGTCATCAAATCCCTCTTCTCCTGCAGTCCCTTACATCCTCTTTAAAATCTGCTCCAGAGATTTAAAAGACCCTTCAGAACAGCAGAAGACTCAATCCCAGGCCTACAAAAGAGATAGAATACATAGCAGGCCCAATAACACCTGGGAATAATTGTTTGGGCAATGCTGCATATCTCAGGCTTTGTGTATGGCTGCTTCTTTGTAACTTAAATCACTGACTGGCATCATATCAGAACCTCTGAAGGATATGTATGTACACCACTGTTTTGTTATTTTATGGCACCAAGAGAAATAAACTTAATAGGCATTCAGTTGTAAGGGACTTAATTATGAGGTCCCAGACGTCTAAGGACATACTAGTTAGCCTCCCCAAATTTGTTTTGCTTTATTTTTGCCTGGGATACATTAAGGAAGAGATAGCACAGCTCATACCCTGATCGGTGATTCACTTTCTTGCTTGATGGAAGGAAGATCCCAATGATTTTTTTGTTCTCTTCAGTGACTGAACATAACACTACTCTGGGAACAATTCCAAGCTGCATCTGATCTTCTCATTGTGGAGGCTCTAAGATGCCATATAAAGCAGAGGACTGTAAGTCAATTAGGTTGATGGGTCTTCTCGTTGGCTCATCCGCTCATTCCTTATTGCATTTATAATCCTGCCTTTTGTCTCAAAGGTTCAAAATAGTCTCCCTTCATTTTATTCTTATCAGGTACTAGACCGAAAAAAGTGTCTAGCCCAAAGTCATCCAGTGAACTCCATGGTTGAGTAGGGAACCAAATGTAGATCTTCCTGGTCTGAATTCAACACTTTAACTACTACTACTATTTACTGGTTCTCATCTTTCGAGTATTTCCTTTGATGCTCTTTGTAGATGCACAATGCCTTCCTGCAAAAGGCAGTAAAATATTTTAAAAGAGGGCTGAAGAGAGATTTGGGGGGGAATTCTTTTTTGGGGGGGGAACTTTTAAGTGAGAGAAAAACGTATGGAGTGGCTTTTCAAGTCCAGACATCTTGCCTAGAACTGCAGAGATTTTAATTTTGATGGAATCAAAAGCTGCAAACAGATCAAAGAGAACCAAAAGAATCACACTACCCTATCCTGGTTTGCCACAGAACAAAAACAAAAACAACCAGTGCAACTTTTGTTGAACATCAGAGCTGAATATTGACTGAAAAGGGTCTAGATAACCCGTTTCATCCAGGGTTCTCTCTAGCTGTAGTTCATGCATCTTTTCAATAAACTTTCTTATGAGAAAGCTATAGATTGGGCAATAATCGTTACAAGATGATGGAGAGAGTAGGAACCATGGACAGTCCCCATATTAGTGTGCTGTTTATATGGTTGTGTGGGATGTTAGGGAAATATCTACATTGGCACCTATCTGGATTGAAACTAGATGTGGTTTTGGACCTGGATCTGGACCTGATTGAGCTGTGTTATTGAGGGGCTGCATTACTGCGCTGACCATGCCTACCACATCTGCTGCACCTGCAGACCTGATGGTAATTATGGAGATGGCCCATCAGTATTCTGTGTTTTTTTTCTGCTACATACATTTGTCAGTGGCTGTCAGAGGGACTGTGTTGACAGCCAGGTGAGCCAGGCTGGCCATTTTTAGTCAGCAGCAACAGAGGACTGGGCATTTCTTGCAGCTGGTTGAGATATTGAAAGATTCTTGACACATGTTGATGACAGAGGTTCTCTGTCTGCCATGGTGTTGTGCAACCCTAGTTGGACCACTCTCCAACTGAGAGGCCAACCAGGATATCAGGACTTTGGAGGTGTTGGCAGCAACTGGTGGGGTGGAGGAGGCTGACAGTAAAGTGACAATGTCAACCATCTGACTAATGAACTCAAAATCAAGGAATCAGGCTTTGAAATGCCATAAAAGATAAAACTTTATTGAATACACATCTCAGAACTGAAGAAATAAAACCAGCTCTGGTTTTCCCAAGCAAAAATCTGCCTAGTTAACAATTGCTTCCTTTAACCCCATCCTCTGAGTGTTCCCACTGCCCAATCATATATGTCTTTGTTTTTTATGAGAATGGTCCACTTCTCCATCAGACACCTGTGTTAGTGACCTTGGCATTCTTGTAGGCTTTAACAGTCCATGGACAACTTTGTAGGTTCCCATTTCTTCCCCATGCTTTCTACCTCTCCCCCCTGTTTCTAAGGCAAGTTGAATAGTGATAGAAGTTAGCAAACATCTTAGCAATTCAACCTTGACAGACAGGCTGTTATGGATTCCCCTTCCCAGCAGAGGCCATTTTGTCTTTCCTTCAGCTATTCCCAGAGAGAAAAAGGATAATGTGGCAATTTCCACTTCAGTATGGACTGGCTAGCTTGCCTGTGTTTGTGGACTGTGAGTTTCCACTGAAGATTGATTCTTTCCTCTGGATGAGAACAAAAAAAAAGAGAATGGTGGGGTTGGAGGTGAATGAAGAAGGGACTCTTGGACAGGTCAGTGAGAGCATGAGGGAAGAGTTCTCTGTGAGTGTGTGTGTATGTGTGTGTTTGAATATTTTTGGGAAGTGGCATCTGCCTTATGGGACATCCATAAAATATATATGGAATATATTTTAAATGTATTACTTTTTATAGTTTTAATGTACATCATCCAGAGTCATTCTTTCATGAGATGGGCCACCATATAAATTTGATGAATGAATACATTGTATTGGTATATTGGTCAATCAATAGGTAACAGCAGCTGGCTGAACTTACCTGTGCACAGAGACTAAGCAGGTCAGGCAGGACCTTAGTCCTTGGAGGGGACCCTGCCTGGGGATTCTAAACTATTTGATAGCCTGGGAAAGTGGTGAAAACAAAAACCACTCCAGAAGAAGATCCTGAGAACCAAACGAAGATCGTCAACATTTGCTCTTCTGGAATCTGGTTAAAGGCTACTTCATAAGATACCTTTCATCTCTGGTACTTTTTTCAAACAATGCAACAAGGGGACATAAATTGAGGTTAGATTTTATGACAGTCTGTGAATTTAGTTCCAGCAGTAATAAATTTCTATAGAGAAATGGGGGGGGGCTTTTCCACTGCTGAGCTGGAATGGAACTAAAAGGTTCAAATTTAGGGGGAATGTACTCTTTCAGCAAATATAATTCATGACAAGATCTAGGCAAGACGACTTCATCCTGCATTATTCTTCAATAGGACATGTTAGTTCTCCAGGGTGGGTATCTTTCCTCAGTTTATTCCATGTAGGAATGTAGCTATGTCCTATGTCCTGAAATGATATATTACACTACAGCCACAAGAGGGAACCCAACTGAAGGGAATTATAAATGGAACTTTCATTTGGCTCCACCTCCTATTTCTTAGAAAATAAGCAACATGCTTGCATGTGCTTATCAGGTTTTTCAAATCAGATTATGCTTTCCGGCATAAAATTAATGAATTGCATTGTTCTGAATTTGTATGGAATCTCAATGCCAGTGTGTTTGCATAATTCTTCCTATATTCAGATTGATTAAATTGCAGTTCAAGCTGATTTTCTGCAGTTTTCATTTCTGTTAAATATTTGAGATGAGAACCTATAAAAAAGCTAGCTTAGAGAGACTGTGTCTTGTATGCAGATGATTCTATGTTCAATTTCTAGAATCTCTATTTTAAAGGATCAGGATGCAGGAGATGGGACCGATATTTTTCCTGGTCAACCAAGACTGGAGTCCACAGTTCAGTGTTGGCTGGGGAATTCTGGGAGGTGACACATGTCAAAGTGGCCAATAATGTACTCTGTACACTAGTACAGGGTGATGTCAACCTAGAGGCTGGGTTCTCACAATCTGCAAAATTATAAATATGGTCTGTTTGGTTTTGACTATATCCTTTTGGAATCCAGATACTGTGATTTATAAATTATGGTATGCTGTACTAACTTATATAATTGTGGTTTATTCAACCTACAGTAATAAAGTTTAGAAAAAGCAGATTTCAATGCTTACAGAGGGGAACAATATACAATTATGTAATGTACTCTGGAATTGTTACCTTAATTATCAGTTCAGATCTCAAAGCAAAACACCACTAATGACCCAGCATAACAACCAGATTAGTAAAGCTCCTTGAACAGGAGTTATGACAAATTTGTTCATGCCACCACTTTCTATAGAATGAAGCCAGAGAATGCAACACAGAGAACGCTCCTTCTGTAATGAATTGAATCCAACTTGTTCATAACTAAACTTTATAATATTAACTACTTCAATGGGCATTGTTGTCTCCCTTGATTTTCAATTTGGTTTTTGAACCATGACTTCTTCTGTGATGGTTCTTCACATTGAATGTAGTTCTTTTTTAAAAAAAAAATAGAATACAAAATAAGTTTTTTAAAAAAGAACAAGCTGGCACAAATAAATATACTATTAAATATAGATTTTTTTTAAAAAAAATTCAGGTAATACACCCTCTCCATCCTTCCCATTTATGTGCTCAGCCACTAACCACAGTTTAAATATTTATGCTTTGCATTGAATATTAATTGTTGTTGATTTCTGTATATGTAAGTCCTAGAAACCATATTCCAAATATCTGCCTTACTACAGTATATAAGGTGCTGTAGACATTCCTGCTTGAATTTGGGTAAACTTCTAGTGTAGATTTATATTCCCAGTTTTATCACTGCAGCCTATTCTTTAATTTTTGTCTCCCAGTTTGATAATGTCAGCAGTGTTTCTCCTTTCCAATGTTGTGCCAGTTTTGTTCTTATTGCTGTCAATAAGCTTAGTAAATTGTAATATATTTTTCATTTGTATTTTCTGGAATTACATCTAGGAAGAATAAAAATATCTGAACAATTTCAGTTCAAATTTTATTTTTAGGATTTTTAAAAAATGTTTTGATGCATTTCTTTCTAATACTTTTGAGAAGGGCCTTTCTGCATAGCTTCCAAATATGGTAAACTTTTTCTTCTTTGTTATGGCATTTCTAACATTTGTTGAAACTGTTTTTCCTGATAAATGTTGATGGAGTTATCAACCAGCTTTTTTTTTTTTTGCATCAATTTTGCCTTACATTGGAATTTGGAGCAATTTGTATTGGTTTTCTTCTGCTAATGCTTCCTATTCATTCATTGCGATTATTTCACTTAAATTTTGCATCCATTCCATCATCTCCATATTAAATAACAATTTATAAAAACATCCCAAAAGGTTATCTTAGTTTTGTATAAGATTTCAAATTCTTTCTCAAAATTTCACCTTCTTTCTTGGGCTTCCTTTTTATTTTTCCAGTTATATGAAGACATATTAACCATGACAGATTTTCCTTCATTGAGCAGTTTCTGTTCATTGTTAATATGTCATGTTGGCATATGTAATTAAACCTTATTTCCTTTCGTTCTCTTTGGAGTAAAAAGTTCTTGACAGTGATGCTAATGGTGAGATTGCCATGCATATCTTGCTTTTAAATCAGTGGTTCTCAACCTATGGGTCGCAACCCCATTTGGGGTCGAACGACCATTTCGCGGGGGTCGCCGGACACTGCGTTCCGCCATTTTTTTGCCCGTCGTGTGCGCCACACATGCGTGGATCGGCCCGTCACGCCGCGCATGCGCGGATCGGCCCGTCACACGCGCACGGCACGGGTCGGGGTCGCGCCACGCATGGGTGGGGCAAGTGGGGTCTCAACCTGAAAAAGGTTGAGAACCACTGTTTTAAATGATCTGCTGTTTTAAAACAGACTTTGTCTTATATATACTTTCAGATTCTTTTCTTCCTTTCTTTCTTCATACCAGAAATACCTGTGAAGTTCATTATGTGCGAGCAAGTCTTTTTTTATTCCTAGCAACCACGTAGATAGATTTTCTCCAGGGCGATCTATCCCTAACTTGTTCTTTCAAGTCTCCCAATTGTGCCTTCATCACCATTGTAACTAAGTTCATCTACTTTACTACTGGTCATCCTCTTCTTCTTTTTCCTTCCACCTTTCCGGAAGAAGAAAAAGACACACACACACACACACACACACACACACACACCAGGAAACTGGAACTCTTCTGTGGCTTGCACGATTCTAATCTATGTAGGTATAAGACACATGATGGCATTTGATTAGCTTTTCCAAGGCCTTCACAGCTGCTCTGTCAAGTGTTGGTCTATGATGTATTTCTTGACCACTTTTTCTTTACTGTTGATAATTCAACCTAAAACACAGAAACTATCCAGCCTTTCAGTATCTTTATTGTCAGTTCTAAGGCTTGTTATTGTCATTAGCTTGGCCTTCTTTATATTTAATTGTAGTCCAATTTTTTTCATGTGCTCTTTGATTTTTAGTATTAGGTTTTGCAGATTCCCTTGCCTTTTCAGTTACGAGAGTAGTGCCATCATTATTACTGATGCTCAGTTACAGGGAGAAATTATCCAATGTGTGCTCAGTAATGGGCAACTTGGTTTATAAAACAGTCTCAAGATTGGGAAATGATTAACTGTTTCTTTCATTCAAGTCTACCAGTTTTGAATCATACTCTTGTTGTTGTTTTTTCCTGTTCCTTGTAAATGTAATTATTTGCCCATCCTGCAGGTTTTTATCTGAAATTGGGGTTGGTGTCATACGAATTTTAAAAAAAGAGTGTCTTGGCTAGTATAATCATTTTTGTTACTGCAATAGGTGTCATTTAACCAGGAAAGTTTTAAATATTTCTACCTTTCAAGGTCTTTTTTTTTTACTTTTCCCCATATTTTTTGTTGTAATTGACTTGAGATATATACTTATTACATCCCGTCAAGCAGAGTCCTAGGTATGTCATGAGTCTTTTCTTATCTCAAGAGCCAATCTGGATTTTGTTTTGTTTTGTTTTGACAAAGGATTTTTTGTCAGATAGCAAATACATCTTTATTATCCTCATTTTCTTTTCATTGGTTTTATATCCAGAAAGACAGTCAAAGTCTTTAATTGCTTGCATCAACTATCATATGGAGCTTGGTGACAGCATAATTGTTAGTACTTATTAATCTGCATAGCATTTCATCCTGTATTCTCCTTTTTTAATTTTTATCCCAGTTACTTGTTTACCTTTTTGGATCTTGTTTGCTGGGACTTCTAAAGCAATTACAAATAATAAAAGAGAAGGCGGACATTCTTTTTTTATGGATAGTCTTGATAATGATTTAATATCATTGCCAAATCCTGTTGAAATCATATGACAATATAGTTTATATTCTGACTATTCTATTAATTACAATAAATCTATTTTAAGCCTTTGGGATCTACTATACAGTAGCTATAGATTATTATAAGAGATTAATATTTACAGTTTCTCCAGAAATTGAGGCTGCATCTCTTCCAATGTGTATCATATTTGAATTAAATATGATTATCATATATGACATTACATATGTCATAGATTTGGATTTCTGCTGTAAGACTGATATCATGAAAATGAATATTACATTGATGTTAATGTATATCAATATATATTTTAAGAGGGATCACAATATTAATTCCTATTAGATATTTCATACTAATGGATAAATTAGTGAGGGTTTTTTTTTATGACAGGGTAAATCCCCTAGAATATCTTTGGCCAAACAATGATAGGGGCTTTAACCTATCCAACTGTTAGCTATAACATAGCCTTTATCCTCACATCAATATTTTTTGGAATTAGACTTATTATAACACTTAATCTTCTGGCCCATCTGGAAAGCCAGTGTTTTCACTGAATGTATTCTCATTGACAACATGTGTATGCACATTAGTAACTAGCCATAGAGAGAAGATGCAGATGGATCTTCTGCTTGGCAGGAAATTATGGTAGAGTCTTCCTGAAGTTTCTGGAGAACCAAATGTGGCAAGAAGGAAGTGGCAAAGGGTAGAGAACGAAGGGGAAGCCAACTGCCTCTTGTCAGGTCATAAGAGAGAGTGGCCGACAGCCAGTGCTTTGCTAAGTGAGTCATGAGTGAGGAATGAGTAACAGGCTACAAAAACCCAGAGCTTGCCAGGAGAGAGTGAGTAATGTGACTTTTATTAGATTGCACAATTCTGGCATCCATCAAAGTCAGAGAACGGAGAAATGACATAACTCTGGGCTGAGAAGCAGAGAAGAAGATTGTGTGTCTGCATCTGTTGATTCCTTCCACTCACACATCTTTGGCAGTTGCTGTTGTTTACAAAGGCTGCCGCAGGCGGTAGTTGAACTGACATCTCTTGATATGACGAATGTTAAGCAGCCAGCCACAGGTGGGTTGTTCTTTTTCTCCCACAAAGGAAAACTCACTGCTGGCAACAACAGCAGAGGGAGGATGCCAAATCTGCCGGTCTCAGATTTTATGCCATGATTAACAGAATAGTGCTATTTATCACTTGTGGAAAAATTAATACCCATTACTGATATGGGGATCATTCCAGGTTTTCTGGAACAGAAGGAATTTAGTTTTGTTTGTTTGTTTGTTTGTTTATGTTTTTAAAAAAAGATGGCAATTATATGGCAACACCATCTTGGAGTTCTCCAAAGTTTGATAGATTATCCTTGTCTGTTAGTAGTAGTAGTTTGTCTCAGAGATGATAGGAGAATGAAATGATCAAGAAGATATTTAATTCACCTTCAATCCACAATCTCCAGAAGAAATTAGTGAGAGACTGGGAAAGCAGGTAATCGATATAGGAGGAAAAGAAGGAGCATGGGAGAAAGAAGTGAAAATGTGGAAAACAGGGACAAATTCTGAAGAAGAAAGGACTTTTGTGGGTTGAAAAAAGGATATAGAGAATCAAATACACAAGTATAAAAAAGGTGGTACCTGGCTCAACAGCAGTAACTGTGAGAAAGAACTAGGAATCCTAGTGAACAACCACTTAAGTATGTGCTGCAACTACTAAAAAACCCCAATGCATCCTAGGATTCATCAACAGAGGAATACAATCAAGGTCACATGAAGTGCTAGTACCACTTTATACCGCTTTGGTAAGACCATGCTTGATTTTGGTCACCCCAATACAAAACAGATGTTCTAGAAAGAGTGCAGAGAAGAGCAACAAAGATGATTAAGAGGCTGGAGAGTAAAACATATGATGAACGGTTGCAGGAACTGGATATGTTTAGTCTAATGAAGAAAAGGACTAAGGGTGACATGAGAGCAGTCTTCCAATATTTGAGGCGCTGTCACATAGAAGAAAGGGTCAACCTTTTCTCCAAAGCATCTGAAGATAGGACAAGAAGTAACAAATAGAAATGGATGCAAGTTGGGTGATAGATTAAGATGCTTGGTATCCATCAACATACAAAAAGCCAACATTCCCCCACCCCTACAAATAAAGAAAACCTACTGCAAAGCAAGTCAGTGGATAAGGAAGGCAAACACCGTCCTACAATTACCAACCATAGGAATGAAGTGACAGTCAGATATGCCTGTTGGCTGTAGATCAACCACCTCTAGCTGACCTACTGTTCCATCATCTACTTTTTGATATTGTTATTTATTTATTTCAATTTTATTGGCCACCCAACTCCAAAGAACTCCACAGACATCTATGCTTTATTACAAAATAGGAATAGACCAAGACACTAATGCATCCCAGATACATTCAATAAATAGGAAGATATCATAGGGGGTTTTTTGGTACCTGTATCACCTTGTCTTATAATTGAAATGACACCACGTTTTCACATGTATTCCATCTCATGGATAAGGTAATGGCTAAAGGGTTGTCTAGGAACAGGAAAACAGATTTATGTCAAAAAAAAGTCACGAAAGCATATAGAATTATTTTGAGCTTATTACTATTTTTTGTGTAGATTTTATTAGTTTTTATGGGGTTAGGAATAAGGTGGGATTGGGGTTGGGGTTGGGATTTAGGTTAGGGTTAAGATTAAGGTTAGGGTTGGGGTTGGGGGTTTTCCAAATGACATTCTCAATATTTAGCAAACAGCATAATGTCTGAGTTCACGTATTTAACAAACAATAGATAATAGTTAATTATCATAAATAATATGTTAATTAATCACTCAATAGCCTTCTTCCTAATATATAGTCAAAATTACATATCACATTCCTTTCTCTCTAATTCGTCTTTCTAGCCATTGATCTATTACTACCTCACAAGGCTGTAGACATAACCTGTATAAATGGAATACAAGATATATTGCCAAACTTTCTTTAACAGTTTTGGCCTATAAGGAAAAACTAAACAGAATCAATTCTATTTAATAACGTAGTGG
Source organism: Bothrops alternatus (assembly GCA_034064705.1). Lineage (NCBI taxonomy): Eukaryota > Metazoa > Chordata > Lepidosauria > Squamata > Viperidae > Bothrops > Bothrops alternatus. The sequence continues at coordinate 27,609,183 of JARGCV010000003.1, read as the reverse complement.
AAAATCACCTGGAAACACTTGGTCTGTAGACTCCATTAGGAGCTTAAAAATGTATCCTGGAAGAAGCAGTAGCCATCCCTATCGGTGTCAAGAAAACTACATGGACATATTTAGGAAGTCACCAAGAATTTAAGACAAAGAAGACATTCTCTTTTTCCTTTACTGGCCATGCCACAGAATTGTCTACAGGGTGGGGGTTGGTAAAACAAGTGATGATTTTGGTTGCAACTGCACAGTCGAAAACTCAGTCCTTTTGTATGGCCATTGACATCACATACAGATACCAAGAGATGGGGCTTCAATTGCATGGGCCTGACTATCCTCTTGAATGGCACTGCTGCATGCCAGCTTGAGGTCCCAAAGAAACACTACAATGTAAACCTAACAAATAACTCAATAAAATGTATGTTAAAGTAACCATCGAAGAATATGCCAGAGAAATGTAAGCAGAAAAAAGTGGCCACTGGGAATGGCAATTTACCTATCAACTCCCAAAGCGCAGCATTGCCAGGCTCTGTGGATATGCAAATGGTTGAAAAGCTGCAGACAAATTATAGTACAACAGAAGAACAATGAGAATTAGAAAGAATGGCAGAGATCTGCCTTTGGAATTCATGGCTGCTGGAAGATGGCTGGCAGGGATAAATACTTCCTGGGCAAGACATACTCATTTTCTGCTTGGTTGCCTTGCATAACAACCACTTGGTGCAGCTGCTTGCAACTGTATTTCTTTTTTTTTTTTAATGAAAATGCTTTACCAAAGCATCTATTTTTGGAATACTTTATGAATGATGCCTCATCTGGCAGGAAGATGAAGCATCCTGGAACAAGACAGGAGATTTTTTTTTTCCTTTTTGTTACTACATAGGGGTATGGGTTCTGTACAAGACACGTAATCAAGTACTTCTTTGTTGTTTTAAATATATAACAATAATTATAAATATCCCTTAAAGCCCAGAGTCACCTTACAGGGGAGATGTAAAGTAAAAACAAGTAAAGGCGTCCCTGTGGATTTTACTCTGCTAGTCATTGCTGGCTATAGGGGGCGGTGCTCATCTCCATTTCAAGGCCATTGAGGCATCGCTGTCTGAAGACATTTCCACAGTCATGCGGCCAGAGTGATGTCTCGAAGTGCTATTACCTTCTCGCCAAATTGGTACCTATTTATCTACTCGTGTTTGCTTGCTTCCAAGCTGCTAGGTTGGCAGGAGCTGGGGTGAAAATGAGAGCTCACCCTGTGGCATGGCACTTGGGACTTGAACTGAGCTGCCAGCTTTCCAGCCAACAAGCCCAGTGTCTTAACTGCTGAGCCACTGGGGAAATGGGTGGCATAACAATTAATAAATAATAAGTAATGATAAATAATAATAAAAACACAGTAAAACAATAGCAGCAATAAAAAATGACTTTCCACTGTTCATTCTACCTTCCTTGATTCATGAGCTGCTTAGTGAATTCTACCACTGAGTAGAATTCTACAGGACGGAAACCATAGAGCCAGCGAAGTTCTCTCAGCTTCTCTATCATTTTTCTCCATTTCATTACTTCTTGGAATATGTACATTAAAAACCTCCCTTTTTACGACCCTGTAATCCCTTAATTTGGGGTAGAGTTGGGGCAACTGGAGGGAGCTGAGCATTTACTGGCCGGATGCCCTTCCTGACACCATGTGGAGTTTGCAGCAGATATTTTTCTTTGTGTCCTAGGAGAGAAACATCTGCTGCTACCTAGGACTGAACTCTCAGCTTTCCAAGTGGGAGAAGAGAGTCTTCACCACTATGCCACTATGCTCCTGAAATATATTCATTGAACTTAAATAAAAGATAGGAACAGTAAATTCCTTACAAATAAAATACTTACAAATCAGCATTGTAATTTTATTCCTCCCCTTTACCATATTATGCACTTGTGAACAGTGTGTCTTCTATTCCACATAGCAGCGTAGGTTAAAGAAATGTATCTTCGTGCACTTTACTGCAGAAATTGTTTCCTTCGGAAGAGTAGTGGCAATATGGTAAGTGCCCATATTGTGCAAGGTATGTTTGGGGCATAGGCTGACAGAGAAGAAGAATCTTTATCTTTCTTTATCTTTATTTTGACTTACCGGTATATGCCGCCCTTCTCCCCAGACTCAGGGCAGCTCACAACAGAAATGCAAGTACAAAATATATAAGTCATTAAAATAATACTACAATATAAAACTATAAAACTATACTCACTCATACAACATACACTCCCAATCAAAGGCCAGGGGCAGAGCGCAGCTCACACGCCCCAAGCCTGTCTGCATAGATGTGTTTTTAAAATTTTTCGGAAAGCTAGGAGGGAGGGAGCAGTACGAACCTCTGAGGGAAGTTGGTTCCAGAGGGCTGGGGCAGCAACAGAGAAGGCCCTAGCCCTAGGTCCCGCCAGATGGCACTGTCTAACAGACGGGACCCGTAGGAGGCCAACCCCGTGTGCCCTAACCGGTCGCTGGGATTCATGAGGCAGAAGACGGTCCCGCAAGTATCCTGGCCCATTGCCATATAGGGCATATCATAGAATCATAGGGCTGGAAGGGATCTTGGAGTTGTTCTGGTCCAAACCCCTGCCCAAGGTAGGAGCCCTTATACCATCCCAGACAAATTAATGTCACTCTTTTCTTGAAAACTTCCAGCAATGCAACATCTACAATTCTGGGAGGCAAGCAGATCCATTGGTTAGTTGCTCTCACTGTCAGGTAATTTCCCCTTAGTTCTAGGTAGGATTTCTCATTAAATAGAGCTTCCATCCATTGCTTCTTGTCTTGCCCTCAGATTCTTTGGAGAATAAGTCAATCCTCACATCTCTGTGATTGCCCCTCATGTACTGGAAGACAGTTATCATGTCATCCTTAATCCTTTTTGTCAGGCTACACACACCTAGTTCCCTTAATGATTCATTGTACAGCTTAATCTCCAGACCTCTTATCCTTGTTCTTTGCACTCTTTCTAGGATCACAGCAGCTTTTCATGATCTTGATGCAGCCTACCGTAGGACTGCATTGGCTTTTTTGGCAGCTACAACACTCTGCTGACTCATACTTAACTAGTGGTCCAGCACTAGATGGAGCAACTCCAACTAGTGCTGTGGGAGATCAGCAAGGCAAAGGGGACAACTCCCTTCTCAGTGTGGTTCAGCTGAAATATCCAGTGTTTTATAAAATGGAGGTTAGTGGTGCTTACAACGATATAAATAGGGCACGTAATAGAACAAGTGAATCTTTTCCTATTAATGATATATTTTTTTCCTTGATTCTACAGCTGACCTGATTGTTGACTTGTTATAGAGCAGGGGTTCTCAACCTTGGCAACTTTAAGACTTGTGGACTTCAATTCCCAGAATTCCTCAGCCAGCAAAGCAGTATCTCAATTTAATTATTAAGATGTTGGAGTAGATTATAACTTCCAAATTCTGGGCCATGGAAGGGAATTAAATTGGCTTCATCTAAATCACTCAATTATGTTCAGTTCAAATTCTGAATTCCTACCCTATTTTTTCCAAATATTTCTATTCTAGTATTTTAATTATGTGTTGCAGTCAATAGATAATATTTAATATTTAATATAATGTTTAATAAATACAGATTTAATATAGTTTAAACTGCTTAAACTGCTGTATTATTTTGGGGAATTTATGAGTGAGTGTGTGAACAATATTGCAGTTCTGATTATGCTACAATGTACTGCTACACATAATATACCTTATATATCTTTAGCAAATATTGTATGTTGTCTAACAATGCGTTCAATCTTCTTAACAGCTTTCTCTAGCATGATATCCTTCATATATAGTTGGCTTCAATTCCTATATAACAGTAATGCTGTCTGAGAAGAATGAAAGTTATTATATATTACATCTAATTAGTGTGAAAATATAAAAGACAACTTAGTACATAGAGGTTGAAATGACACATCTTAAATATACTCCAGAAATAATTAACCAAATTTAACTTTATTCTGAACGACATCAGACTGGGAAGACACCAAGATGTTTAACTGGGCGGAATGGTAACTGAAATAGTTTTACTAGCTCTTGAACAACAATTAGAATAAATTGGAAATGGTCTTTAAAGCATTACATCTTTCCCACTTTCTACTTTATAATTATATTGAATACCATCACAAAATATTAAAAATTTTCATTTCTTAAAGTCAAAATGGCAACAATAAAAGCTACAGAAAAAACAGTGATGGAAATATAAGACTGAAGGTTCATTATTATCCATCCAAAGCTCTAATGTAAAATTAATAATAAAAAGAAGTTAATTTCTGCATGAGATATGCTTTGGCAGAAAGCTTGCCATAATTGAAATATTATCTCCAATAAGACCTTAATGTCTATCATGAGTTCCATATCACAGAGAAGCATTGCATACAAATGCACATGTTTCTGCCCTAATGATTTGAAAATGAGTTTTAGTGAACACACTAGAGTCAACATCCTAATAAATATGCATAAAAAAAGATTGCCCGTATCACATTACCTCTTGAGGATAAGACTTCCAGTGCCTTTTATTTATTTGTAACATATCTCAAGAGAGAGATTAATTGTTACAGACTTTACACCAAACATGTCTTCACTTTAATTAAGGATGACTCAGACAATGACACATATTGAAACTGCAGAATACCCACCCAGGTAGATGGGGGGGGGTTGGATTTGTTAGATCTCTGCTGAATTGTTTAGAGCTGAATTGCCTAAACCAAGAATTCCCAAATGAAGATCTAGTTTAGATTTTCCATATTTGTTCTTCATAATAAAGTCATGATGATTTATTGTGGGCTTCAAAAATCTGCTGAGTGAAAAATACAGTGACATGTTTATAGAACCTTGTCAAGTCAATTTGCTCATGCATTTCATCTGCTTGCTTACTTTTTCTAACTTCTTTTGAATGTTCACAAGAGAACAAGTCATTTATCTTCAAATAAATATTCCATTTTTTTGTTAGGTGATTTATTTGTCTGCTGGAACACTACAATGCAATCTTGGATCTGTCAACTGCTATCTTCATAAACTAGCAAATTTAAAATCAGCAGGTTTATGACTTAAGCAAGTTAGTTTCTTTTGCTTGCATTCAATAGTTGGGACATTTTTTTTTCATTAGCATCTTCTAATTTGTGGGAAAGCTATTCTTTTCTCTCCATCATATCAATATTAGAGGCCTATGAATACTTATAGAGGAGGGAGAAATAGATCCTATTGAATTCATTGGGATTTGCATAGAAGACATGCAAAAGGATGCTCTCTCAGGTAACTTATTACCTCATACTAAAGAAGTGTACAATGTGTCATCATAGAAGGGCTTCTCTTCTTTGCTGTCTTAAGACTTTATTTAGAAGGGGGTGGCTTACTTTAACTGAAAGCGAGTTACTAAATTTTCATAGCTCCAGCAGTTTGGAAATATTCCCCCATGATTGTGGTTTCTCAAGATATGAGAAACAAAGACATTGCTCTTGTCAATAGGAAATAGAGAATGTTAGGTAGCTACTGTTATGTCTATGGAGATTCTCAATCAACCAGGTCATGATTGTCCCAAAGATGCTTCTTTTTTTTCCTTTTTCAAACAAAAAAACAAAAATGTCTGGTTGCCTTTTGTGAAAAAAAGAAAGCACCTTTGGGACAGCTACTATTACGATACAGAAATGATAAAATCAAGGTGAGTTTCGCTATCCTCATGCATTGTGAGGACATGCTTATTTATTGTTTATTCTTGTAAGAGAAAATTATTATTTTCTGCTTAGATTTCAGATAGCTCTTACATTTTGTTTTGTTTCATTTATATATTTATCCAGCAATCTTACCTGCAGTTCCAAAATATTCAAAAACCAAATGCATTAAAACATTTTAGAGATTGAAACAAAAATCCTATCACTATAGCGTGCACAATAATTGAAAAACGGTAGGAAAGTATCTGTGCCTTTAAGCTGTACTTGCTACACTGTTTTCATGAAATGGAACACTGCTTTATAAGAAGCTCAGATTACCTGATACCTTTCAGATGTTTTGGACTACAACCGTGTTACCCTACTCAGTACCGGCAATGTAACCTGAGGCCCATAGAAGATACCCTTTAACATAAATAGAGCATTGGGTACAAGGAACCTCCTGTAGATCCATCCATAAAGCCAGACGGTCCCTCTTTCTCTTGACAGCCGTCGGACCACGTGGCCCACTCGACCCGGTCTCCTCCTCGATCAGGTCGCCCAAGATTAGCGCACGCGCTGTGTCAGTGGCGAGAGTCGCCGCTGCAGCGTTGGAACGAGCTTTCAGCACCGCGGAGCTGCGGACAGCGCCTTCCACCCGCCCTAGCTGCAGCCCCCAAGACGCCGCAAGCGCAGAAAGGGTACCAAGGGCCATGGAGGGCGCGGCTGGCTCCCAGGCGCTGGTCCAGGCGACTGCTAACCAGAGGGCAGAGGCAAAGCTCCCAGAAGAAGGGTCCTGCTCCTCCAGGTATGGCTCGAGTACTAGGCATGGGCTTTGCCTGCTACCGTAGGCAGTCAAGGAGGTGGTGGGTTTGCGCCCTCCATTCCCTCGTCTCCCTTCCCTGGCGTCCGACTTTTCTTTCCAAGGTTTATATTGTGCTTCCTTGCCATCCACTCCTTCCCTGCCACGCTGTCAATACCCAAGCTAGCCATTCATTTTCCAGACAATAGAAAGACATCTCCCTGGGGCAATGGAAAACGGTGGAGTGGGGGGAAGGGAATCTGTTGTTGTTGTTGTTGTTTTTCCCCCAGCAATCCAAGCATCCAACTGGTACAGCTTTCCTGTCGTGACACCCTCCCCTCCCCTCCCCCCCAACACACACACTTCACCTAACCAGACCACCCTTCCTTGAAAAGTTGTCATTGTAAGATACAGGGTAGGTAAGGAAAAGCAATAAAGAACATGCTGCTTTCTGCACAGCTGGGCAGTAAGGGCCACTGAGAGGGCCCTAAGATTGCGTGCAGCTAATCCATGGCATGAGATCTCTTTCTTTTGCTCCATTCTGTGGGTGCAGAAGGATAGGCAGCTGCAGGAGGCTTTATCTAAAATGCATCCTATGCCCCTTTGGGAAGCCATATGCAAAGTAGCCTCCTCTTGAGCCAGCTAATGCCTAAGTGTTATTTTCTTGCACTAGCAAATGAGTCCCTTTGCTAATGATCTACAGGGTGAAGCTTGCCTTCTTATCTTCAATTAACATGATATATCCTTGAGATACATAACTGTTGTTTGTGTCAGGGAACACTTCTCCTTATAATCCAGCAAACAAACAAAACAATGAGGTTCATGAAGCCTTCTGCTCTGGCACCACGAAGAAACAAGACAAATGTTTTTGCACATGCTTGCTAACTATTTAAAAGGCGGTGCCAAGGCAGGACCGGACTGGTTTTCTTTTCTCCTCTTTCCTTTTCCTCTTCCTCCTTTTCACCAGACTAGTTCAGTATCTTTAATGCTGGTGGAATAGAGAGAAATGCAGATATTTGTAACAAGCAATAAAGAAAAATGGCATACTTAAAAGCCCAATTCTTTTCTTCTATAAGAAAAACGAGATATTGTTAGAAAAAGTGATCCTACCAATAGTTCTAAAAGAAGAAAACAATGTGTGGATTTGAAAACATTTCTTGTTGGATCCCATTCATGCAGTAGTTTGTTGCTAACTAGGGAGGATTGTTAAAATTGCCCAGAATATTATTGGACTCCAGCTACCAGCCCTGGACAACATCTTCGAATCTCATTGTTTGAGGAAATTGCGTAACATTCTCAGAGATTCTTCCCATCCTGCTTACAATCTTTTTGGACTGTTGCCTTCTGGCAGAAGATATAGAACATTTAAAACTTGGACCACCCGTTTGCTGAATAGTTTTTATCCCAGAGCTATAATTGCACTTAATAATGAACTAAAGGGCCACCGTCAGTGAACTGTTGGACAGTACTACTTGGTCTGTTGGGTGGATGCTGGGTGGTTTAGGGGTGGGGAATTGTGGTGGGTGGGAGTGTGTTTGGGGATTGTGTGTGTGGGACCTGGTCTTTGGGTGTCATGTAAATTTCGTTGTGTGTGTATACTGTGTATAGACACACAATGACAATAAAGTTATTATAATTATTATTTTCATAACCAACAAACATTCGTCCTAATAGCTGGGACAGTGTAAAATGTCAGTTTCCAATCTGCTATCTTCAAAGTGTCTTGGGGAAAAGTGCAAAAATTCCCAGCCAGTTTGGGTCAGGTTAATCTTGCTCCAGTACTCTCAGCTGATTAATCACGTTACAACTAGGCATAATGGAGCCCTCAAAAGATCCTCAAAACCATTTTCCAACCTGGGTGGCTGTGAATTATTTCAACTGAAGCCACACAGTTAAGAAGGCTTGGTGATTGTTTTATCATTGTCTCAATAATTTGTTGGCCAAAGAAACGGGTAGTCTGCTTTATTGTCTTTTGCTCTTACCACTTCCAAACTGGATATTGCATTTTATTTTCTCCCTGTTTATAATCTAATGTTTAGAGTTTGGGTTAAAAATGACTCTGGTACAACCCAAAAGATTGTAAGCTGCCCCGAGTTAGGTAAGATGGGCGGCCCATAAATTTTACAAATAAATAAAATAAAGATTCCTTCCTCCATATACAGAAATATGTTCAATAAACACAGTTGTTGTTGGATTGATACTTATTAGAAAGCATTTCAGGGCAACTATGAACAATCCATGGGGTCTTCATGTAACCCCACCTACCTTTTTGTGAGACCACCTTAGAAAATTTCAGAGCAAACATGGAACAATTTTCTACTCTTTATTTTAAAAAAAGGAATAAAATGTGTGTTAAGTGTCCAACAAATTTTATCCTACCAATTTAACTTAGCCTTGCCCCCTCCAAATTCACTTAGTGATACCACTGTATCATCACCACCTGCGTTCTGGCTAGAAGCACTGAAAACCCTTCAGAAGCACTTCCTAAGCATTTTTACAATGTAGTTATGTCTCTACCCTAACCTGCTGCACATAATCATTATTGAACCAGCCTCAAATGGTAGTACTGTTAGCTTGGTGTCCACCACACTCCTTTAATTTTTTTTTTGCATGCTTAATCACAACTTGCTTAAAGTTTGCCAGTTTGGTGTAGTTGTTAAAGTGCCTAGAAACCAGGAGATTGTATGTTCTGGTCCCACTTTAGGCATGAAAGCCAGCTGGGTGACTTTGGGCCAGTCACTCTCTCTCTCAGCCCAACCCACCTCATAGGATTATTGTTGTGGGGAAAATAAGTGGAGGAAGGAGTATTATATATGTTCTCCACCTTGAGTTATTTATAAAACAATAAGGGTCAGAAAAAAATTCTAAAGAATAAAAATAAATAAATGAAGCTGGACAAAATTTGTCCTACTGATTAATATTTACCCACATACCAGCACTGAAATATTAAGAGGTTTCTGTGAAATGAGTTACTTTTTTTACTCACAGAAGAATTTTGAAGAAGCATGTTCACAAGAGATGCACTAGATTGGGAAGGAGCATCAGTCTTTAATATAGTAAAATATGTTCTAGCTGAGAGTATTACTATAATATTATGAATTAGATCTTATTATGCCTTTGGCTGTTTCCAAATGTTGTAGCCTGGGATAATTTTGTATGCAGAAGACAAGCCAAATCAATTGGTCTTGGTCTTGGGAGCATTTTAAGTCTTGCCAGATATTGTGATGCAAATTTAGGAATTTCTCGTTATCCTAAATTAAGAAATTTGCCATACTCACTTGAATATTGAAACAGCCCTTCTACGGTAGTACTAAATGGTTGGCTCAGTTGATTAACTTGGTAATCTGGATTTTTTGGAAGATTTGAGGTATCAAATAGCACCCCTGCTAGGAAAGCTGTGCCCCATCCTGATGAGCAAGTGTTTAACTTTGTTGCCACCTCTGTCCAGAAAATACTGTGGAAAGTTAACATACGGAAGGCAGCAGGCCCAGATAATATCCCTTGGTGAGTTCTTAGGGAATGTACAGATGAGCTGGCTTGTGTTCTTACAGATATTTTCAGTCTCTTATTGCAGCAGGCAATGGTCCCATCGTGGTTTAAGAGGGCCATTATTTTGCCAGTGCCAAAAAAGTCCACAATCAATGACTACCGTCTGGTTGCACTGACATCCATCATTATGAAATGCTTTGAGAGGCTGATAAAGGACATTATTGTATCTAGCCTCCTGCCAGCATTTGACCCGCTTCAGTTTACTTACCAACCAAACGGCTCTTCAGAGGATGCTATTTCTTCTGTTCTCCATCTGAGCCTGGAGCACATAGAGGAAAGAAATACTCATGTGCGTATGCTGTTTGTTGACTTCAGTTCAGCATTTAATACAATCATTCCCCAGTATATAGTAGACAAACTGGGCCTTTTAGGCTTAAACACTCCCTTGTACAACTGGATTCTTGATTTTCTCACTGACAGGCCCCAGTATGTGCAAGCTGGAACAAATATTTGTAACACCATTTTCTTGAGCACAGGTTCTCCTCAGGGCTGCATCCTAAGTCTGCTGCTGTTCACTCTGTTGACCCATGACTGTTGTGCTAGGTTTGCCACCAACCATATTGTGAAGTATGTGGATGGTACTACAGTAGTGGGCCTTATTCAAGATGACAATGAGGGTGCTTACCACAAGGAGATTGACGGTTTGGTGAATTGGCGTAAGAAAAACAGCCTGGTTTTAAACATTGGTAAACCAAAAAGATCGTTGATTTCAGAAAAGGCAGAAGCAGCCAAACACCTCTTTGTATTAATGATTCACCTGTGGAGAAGGTTTCCAGTATCAAATTTCTGTGTGTGCAGTTAATAAGTAGGCTGGCTTGGTCGCTCAACAGCGAGACACTGGTAAAGCAAGCACAGCAGCGCCTGCATTTTCTGCATCACATAAGAAAAGTATATCTTCCTTCCTCTGTCCTTACCACTTTCTATAGAGGGACGATTGAGAGCATTGTGTCATACAGCATTACAGTCTGGTTTGAAAGCATCACTGCTTCAGACAGGAAGGCAGTGCAGAGAGTGGTGAGGATGGCAGAAAAGATTATTGGCATTTCCCTCCCTTCCATCCAGGACATAGCATATAAGCACTGCTTGAACAGTGTCTGGGACACTACACATCCTCTTCACGACCTGTTTTCCGTGTTAGCTTCTGAGACGAAGCTTCGTGGTATCCAAAGCAGAACATCCGGATTCAGTCACAGTTTTGTTCCATACAATATTAACCTTGTGAACTCTAAAGCTTCCTCTTTCCACTTTGTATTCAAGATGGACAGGGATTAATATTTATATGTTATTTCTATGTAAGGGTGTAGGTTTATACATATATTGTATATAGCATGTTTAAATGTGTGTTATGTATGATGAGAGCAAGCAACGAAATTTCATTTTTAATGTGTGCCAATGTTCCCACAGTAAAAAATTCCCACCAGCTCAAGGTTGACTCAGCCATCCATCCTTCCAAGGTCGGTAAAATGAGGACCCAGATGGTTGGCGGCAAGATACTGACTCTGTAAAAGTCTTAGAGAGGGCTTAGAGACTTAGAGAAGGCTGTAAAGCACTATGAAGTGGATATAAGTCTAAGTGCTATTACTATGGCTATGGGAAATCTATCTCTGCCATTTAAGAAAGAGCTAAAGGACTGTAGCCTTGCCCTTGGAAACATGCCTTAAGAAATTCTGCAGAGTTTCTTTGTATCTTTCATGATTTTAAAACATCTATACATGAAACTAGAGGTGCTTTGAAATGATGTGTTATTTATGTTCAGCTTTATTTCCCCTATTAATAAAAATGGTTGCTTTGGTAGGAGCCCTAAGCAAGAATAGACTGAATGGAAATCTAGTCCAAACAAGACAGAGATGCTCATTGTGGGAGGCTAACAGTCCTGTAAAATGCTGCTTTCACACTTTCTTTTTTCATTATCTTTGAAGGTTCATATATATATAATTTGAGGATGTGTATGGATATGGCACTGCTACTGGTTCAGAAAAAAAGAAACATCTTAAAAGTTCCTTTCACTGACAGGTTGATGCAACAGCTACAACTGTTCTTAGCAAATTTTGAACTAACTGCCATGGAATAAGCATGAACAATGTCTAGGCTTGACAATTACAGCATGTTTGATCTGTCTTTAAATACCGTTCAAAAATTTCAATTAATTCATACTATGACAGCCTGCAGGCTTGAATCGATGCAAATATTTAGAGGAGTGTATTGAAAAATTAGCATTGCTTCTCATTTGGTTTCAGGCAGCCTTGTTCCAGTATATTAGTTTTTGAATGAGCTACTAAAATCTTCAAAGGAAATCCTGCACTGACCTTTTTCTGAAATTGGGGGGGGACTGATGGAAATGGGGAGAAAAGCTCAACAGATTACACATGAAAAGTCATTTGGGGGAAGTTGAAGGCTGTATTATATATATATATTATTAGCTTTTGAACTCTTTCAATATTTTACACAGGTATATTGTATGAATGCCAAGCAGTCCCTAGCATTACAACTGACTATTGGCATATCCAAGAGGTAGGCAACCTTGGCTCTTTTATGACTTGACTTCAACTCCCAGAATTCCTGAGCCAGCATGGGGAGTTGAAGTCCATGAGTCATAAAAGAGCCAAGGTTGCCTACCTCTGGCATATCCTGAACTTGAATTGGGGCAAAAGAGCAAACTGTAGATGATTTCCACAGTTCTGCAATTCTTGCTGTTTATGTTTTACCATATGCATCTCTCCCCCCACCCTTCAGTACTATTTCCTTTTTCCTCGTTCTCTTTCTCAGAATATTTTTGGTTTCTGATACAAACAGAGAGTTTTTCTGCTTAGGAAAATGAGAGGGGACACAAATCAAGAAAAGCAGCTGCATTGTCAAAGTTGAGCTGTTGTCCCCCATTTTTTCTTCTGTGTTGTCTGCTTTGTTGACACTCATCTTTGTTTCATGGCCACAACCAGCCGGGCAAGGCAAACAGAACTGGGAGACCAACATTTGAAAGCTGCTGCTGTTGTCACTGTGCTATGATTGGGGGAACATGTCAGCTTGCACTACAGCATCAACCTTATTATTACAGAGCTATAATAAACTTCACTGTCCATTGAGATCTTTTGTTGTTGTTGTTGCTCATTGTGATAGGTCATTATCGACAAATCAATGGTTAACTTAAATACGACAATCTGAGAGGGTAATGGTTATTGGTTAAGTGGAAGTTGCATAAGTTAAAAAGTCATCCTAAAAATGACACCCAAAGGAAAGAATATATAGATTGCCTCTGGTAAATTAGTCCTAACAGCATTACTAATTTATGAACTAAAAAGAAAATGTTAATTATTTTAGCGTGCAGTTTAAAAATGGGTTTGAACTTTCCCTAAAGGTATAAGAACATCGTTGGCCAACTGTTTGCTCAGAGATAAGCTATATAAAGTGTCAAAGCTTTTTAGCATTTTCCCACTTCACTAATTGGTCTTCCCCTATTTTAGTTGAAAAACATGAAGTTGGGTGTAATTTGAGATCATTATAAGAATCCCCCCCAAAATTTTAATCTATGCATCCTTGCATCAATCTGTCTTATGACTCTATACACAAAATGGCATCTTAGCCACCGGGTCATAGTTCATGAGAAGAACAGAAAAGACATGTGATGTCAATCAGCAGATGAAAGATGAGATGGCGGCATTTATATGTAACCCAAATAAAGATATTGATCTACAAGGGTCAAATAAAAAGTAGTTTTAGTTTAAATAAGGATATCTTAATAAATGAAACAGGAAATCAATCCTTGAAATGAGTTCTGTTATTCTGTAACTCTGTTATTTACTTCTCCACACCTCACTATTTGTTACACCCTTCTGTCAGCAATGGAAAACTGCTTAAAGCCATCATGAAATTTGTCTCTTCAACCCGCCTCTGGCATTCCTTTCTGCCTTGGTATTTGAGTCAAACAGGTGCCATGAAGGCATTCTTTCAGTTGAGGGGAAAGATAAAGGTGCATGACAACAAGTCTGGACTGAATGGTGGATGAAGTAAGATGGTGAGATCCAATTCTGCAATTACCTCTTAGGTGGATTGTGAAATATGATCCCAGTGTTGTTAGTAAAAATCCTATTCTTATGTTTGCAAACTGCTTAATCAATGTTTCAAAGATTTGTGTGTTGCAATCTCGTGTTCTGAACTGATAGTAGTTCCAGGTTCAAAGAAATCCATTTGAATAATGTCAGCTGCACCCCATTAATCTGTAACCCTTATTTTCTTCCTAAGTCTGGCTTTTGATACATATTTTTTTGCCTGCAGGTGAAGCTTTATGATGATATTTCATGGACTGATCAGTTGTCAAGATGCTGTGAATAAATCTCTCACATTAATTCTAGTAGCATGACAATAATTGCTGGCAAATGTCAACTCTCTTTTTTGGTTACAGTTTTATCAAATTTCAAAAAAGTATAAAATACAAAGAATAAGAAAACAGGAAAAAAAGAAAAAGGGGAGAAAAAAGGGGGGAAACAAAATTATGGTCTACAAACAAGGAAAAGGAAAATATAGAAAAACATAACTTCCACATTTCTTTGATACTGATGCAAATTTCAATTCTTGAAGCTTTCATTTCTGCCATCAGCATGTGAGGAACCCATCAGGCATGTTCCTTCTAATATTTAAAAACATCAATAATGTAATGCACACATTCCAGCGAAATGCAATTGACTGTAATTTCCCTTTGAATAATCCACCTGTTGCCCTTAAATCACTTCATCAATACGTCTCATGTGAAATTATTGGTTGTTGTCCTGGGCTATCCACTTCGTTCTTGATCACACAAATTAGCTCTTCCACTTTGCCGTCTTTGTATATTTTGAAAAGCAGTGCACAGTGCAGGTAGTCTTCGAGTTACGACCACAATTAAGCCCAAAATTCATGTTGCTAAGTGAAACATTTGTTAAGTGAGCTTTGCCCCCATTTTACTGCTTTTCTTGCCACGATTGCTAAGTGAATCATTGAATTGGGTAAATTAGTAACCTGATTGTTAAGTGAGTCTGGATTCCCCACTGACTTTGCTTGTCAGAAGGTCACAAAATCTAATCACATGATGCCAGGACACTGCGACCGTCATAAATATGAACCACTTGTCAAGCATTTGAATTCTGATCATGTGACCATGGAGAAGCTGTAACAGTTGTTAAGTGTGAAAAATGGTCATAAGTCACTTTTTTCAGTGCTGTTGTAACTTTGAACGGTCACTAAACGACCTGTTGTAAGTCAAGGACTACCTGTACTCACATCAATAGTCATCACCACAATCAACCTGAATCAATCATGTTGCATTGGCTTAAAGTGCATCAATAAGTAGGTTTCTGTTTCACAAACAATAGCAGCACAAACTTTCTCACAGCAACTTTCTATCCACTGGAGTGAAAGAACAGGTGCCAAAGAACACTTCTGACCTCAGTCCTGCCATCAGTTGGCACTTACAATAGTGGAGGTATTATGTTTCAATCAACCCTCATGGATCATCTTCTTCAGAAAACAGTTTGTTTTCATTAATGACTCTTCCACTAATTATCACCGTTGTTGTATGCTTTCCTTCCAGGAGCTCAAAAGTAGCTATCAAAAGTACTGGTTAAGCTTATTGCGTGTGTCCATTTCCTCTTCCAGTTTAAAGAAATTACAGGAGTAAAATAAATGTTTTTGATGTGGCTACTTGAAAAATCTATAAACTGAGCTCATTTGACTCATTTGTTTGTCTGGATTCGCATTGAAGCATTGAGAACATCGGTTTGTGAGGGATAAAATTCGCTAATTATTTTGATTTTCTCACAAGATGAGAGGTGCCTGCAGAATCAAGAAGTCACAACAAATTTGGCTTGGGCAGGGGAGTGGGACTTGCTTCTTCATTACCCCATCTCATCTCTTCCAATCTGGATGCTAGAGTATTATTGCGTTCTTCTATTCCACCACTGAGGGGAAGAATAGAGTCAAAGGAGAAGCACTACTAAGGCTGAAACCCTATACTTCAGTCAGTCCATCTGAGGAGCAAAGCATTTAGTCAGGAACCCTGCTGCCCGCATAATACAAGTGTAAAAGATATATTGGTGGAACACGCCTTGATGGCATTATGCTAATTATGGGAGATGCAAGTTTGTTCCCTCAGTGTTTACACAGGTCATGACAAGTTTTATTTTCACTTAAGGGACAGTGTTGTGTTACATATTGTGCATCATAATTTATTTCATTTTACTACATTTTGTGGGAAAAGTAGATAGAAACAGAAAGGAAACATGCAAAGTTAACCTTTTTTTTTTTTTTTTGCAGAGAGAAAGCAAACCCAGAGCTTGGTCAAGCCTGTCTTAATGTACCAGAGACCAGGAAGGCCGAGTCAAGCCCCAGCGGAACTTCCTGGGGAAGGAGATGCCCAGTCCATCACTGTCTGCTCAATGCTTCTCCCAGCACAGTGAGGTACCACCAGCCCAGTTCCAGTCATAAGCTTGCACCCATCTCCACTCGGTCCAATGGCCAGGTGCCATCTGGCTCTCAGGATTCCTTCCAGCCTCACCTGTATTATCATTGCAACCACCAAGAAGCCACCAGAAACAGCTATGCCTTGCCCCCTCTGCCAGGACACGGGGACCGAGCTACTCTGTGCTCCTATCGCTCCAGTGGGGATTCATTATCAACTCCCAGACATGAGACTACTGAGAGTAGATGGAAGCAATGGCCACACGACCAACAGCACGTACGGCCAGTGCAACACCATGTTGTAACAGTCAGGTAAGAACTACATACTCTGGCAGCTTAGCATGTCTCTATAGTGATGGGCCTTGTGGAAGGCATCTGTTCTCCCTTATGCAAGAAGGCCTGTCTGGTAGATAGCTGCATAAAAGATAAGAATCAAAGAAGGGGAAGAAAGGTCAGGCTGTCCATTCATGGGTAGTACTGTACAGTAGGCGCTCATGTCACCTACTCACTGTCTTCCCATTATGATGAATGCTACATTATTTCTAATGAAATCACAATAGGCATGTGTATATGTGTATACAGACATTTCATTTACTCTTTGATTTGGGGGGAGGGGAGGAAAGGATGATGCCTTTCTTTCTTAGACAGCCGTTCCACATCTATCCTGATTTTATATGCTCTTCATCAATAGCTTAATTTTAGAGCGTTACTTTACACTCAAAGCCATTGAATTTTTTGAGATTTTGGATGCTGGTACCTGTTCAAATAGCTGATAAGCAATCTGAGTAAATATAGTGAAGATATTCTCATTTCCTTTGGAGATTAGGATTGGATATGATTCCTTAGCAAACTAAATTCAGTAGCAAGTATGAACATGACACTATAAAAGGTATGAAAAAACCCTCAGTATACAAGATGGTTTATAGGCTGGCCTTATTCTCATTTAATAACCTTCCCTTCATTAATTTCTCATTGGACCATACCTAATGACAACAGACATTTTATTTTTACCCAACAGCAACATTAGTAGCTGAGGTTTAATGATCCTCTTCTTGGCATCAGGCCAGCCTAAGAGTTGTTTGTTGTGTTATTTTGAAGCATTAGTGCACCCCTGGGAACTAAGTCTAGCTTTAAACCTCCATGTACCATAAATCAATCCATCTGCCTTTTCCAATAGGTTTTGCAGTTTTATTCCTTGTGTATTTTCACTACATAGAAAGTTCTTAAAGATTATACTTTTATAAAGTTTTAAAAGCAGAAACAAATTCTGGGATATTTATTTTAATCTTTAGAACGCTATAACGATATATGGCTAATATAGGCTTTCCTCCCGACTGGGCAAGCAATCTGCTTTTATTTTAGAATAAATTGGATGGAGAGATTGAGAAAATAAGTTATTTCTCTTGACAAAATTCTAATGAAAAAAAATTCCTAATTTAAAAGTAATTTCCAACATTCTCAGTTTTGGATCCTGCAGGCTGGTGTTTTTAACATAGGTACAAATCTCAAGCTGGAAAGTTGGTATTTATCTTTTTTGTATTTTAAAATATTTCTATGTCATCGATATTACTGAGCATTATTACTTTAACATTAAGGAAACTGGTAAATCCAGTTTTTCACTAGTTTCTTGGCTGTTTCCTAGCATGTTCTGTTATGTTTGTATAGTCTCATATACATTCATCCTCCTGCTCCCCACAAGCTCTCCTATTTCAAGCAGTATGGGCAACTTTGAAGGGCATTGTCCATGAAGGAATGGTTTGTGCGCTAGAGAAGTGATGGGTTTTAACTCCCATCCTATGCAGCCATCACATCCCCTTACTGATGTAGAATGATAGGAGCTGCTAGACACCAAGTTGGGAAAAGCTGCTTTCAATGGAAATACTTGTGTTTATATTTCAGAAGCAGTATTTGAGCGCTTGATTCATAAATTAATCAACTGTTGAATCAACCAATTCAGTAAAACCTATATCTAAAAAGGTGCCTACATTTTAATCATGTTTCACTTCCATTCTATCATAAAAAGTCATGTCAATATTATGGCAATAGTAGTAGAGCTTTCAAATTCTTTGAACTTTCTATTCATGCCTGGCTCTTGGTAGGGTAGAGGTCTTGGCAGTGCAGACTTCTTAATCTGGACATTCTTTGTACTTTTCTTGATCTATAAGGAACAAGAGCTTGGCATAAGGAGACAAGGTATTATAAAAGAAGGCATTGTATCCCTTTTCTTTTTTTTTTTGAAAAAGTTTTATTAATTTTATAATCATAAACAAGAAAGAAAAACAAATAGAATACCACTCAACTTAATACAATCTTTTACAGCTTTCTCCCATAGAAAACAAAGCGTACATTCTTTTAAAATACTTAATATAACTATGGGTGTTGCTCGGCAGCACCCCCTTCATGACATCCCCCTCTTTCTACCTCCCTACCTACTACCATCCCCCCACCCTCTCTCTCCCTCCCTCACTCTCCACCCTCCTCTCCTACAACCTGCCTACTTCCCTCCACCTTCACTCCTCAGTCTCCACCCCCTCCAGATGTGGTCCAGAGGTACTGCCCGAGCAACCCCTCTTATATCTATAAATATATCGTTCTTATATATTACCAATATTGCAGTTGAGTACACCATTACACCCCCCCTACCCACCCACCCCCCGACTTCCCAAAATGAATACAGGGTAAAACACAAGAAAACCCACTAAACTAAACAGAACTATTATATAAATCCTAATAAAAAATTAACTATATTTTTGATCCAACATATAAAAGTTTAACTATATAGTAAGTACAATTTCTTAGATTATTATTTCCCTTGTATATACTCTATCCATTTTTTCCAGTCCAACATATATTTTTCATTTGAATGATCCTTCAAATATGCAGATATTTTGGCCATTTCTGCCAAGTTTATAACTTTCAAAGTCCATTCTTCAATAGATGGTAATTCTGGCTTCTTCCAATATTGTCCCACCAACAGTCTTGCTGCTGTAGTATCCCTTTTCTGAGGAGCAATAAAAGAGTTTATATTTTGCCTTCTTTCTCATCTCCACCAGAGGTATGTTGTTGTCTATAGCCGGCTTTGGGGCAACTGCAAGTCAAATCTCAATTTGAAAAGTCTTATAAAGTATTGCCTTAGGAGAGATGGAATCCCAGCAGCCTTGGCCTCTCAAATGTATAGAACAGAAAGAAATCCTTGAAACGATTAACACTAACTCCAAATCTACAACAAAATTTAACACCACTGAAAGTGTATCTCTAAGGTCAACCAAGGTTTAGAAATGAGTGTTTTATCTCCAAAGAAAATCCTAATGGAGTTTGAAAATCTAAATAAACTTTTTAACTAAGATAGAGTTATTTATGTAATTCAACATAAATATGATGAAAATTATGTATGAATTGTCTTTATTTAGCATGACTTTGAATTTAACACAGAAAGGAAAATAAAAAGAGTTTTCTCTTAGATAAGCATTCCTCACTCACTATTTATTTATTTATTTATTTATTTATTTATTATTTATTTATTTGGGTTTGTATGCCGCTCCTCTCCAGGGACTCGGAGCGGCTAACAACATATATATAACAATGAATTACAATTAAAAAAAACCCAAAGAAAGTTCTAAAAAATCAATAAAAAACACAAACTAGCTTTGTTTTTGGTCTAAAATCTTCACTTTAAACCCACAAATACCAATTTGAGAAACACTGGTAATTTAAGACACGCAGTTACTGATCAGATGAATAAATTTCACTCCTGATTCAAATAAACAATCAAAGTACAAATGCTGCCCATTAGATGCTGCTTATTGCCTGTGCTACATCATGGAATTTTGACTTTGCATTTTTCTTGCTCACAAGGCTAAATGGTCAAATCAATAAAGAACTTTGCCTGGCATGAAATTAATAAGCCAATGATTATCTTTCTCCCTACAGACATGACAAAGTGTTCAGGATGCCAAAGAGGTAGGTTAAAATCCATTATTTCCTGCCCTTCTTTTATTTCACATTTTCTTCCTTCAATCCAGTTATTTAGAACGAGCCAAAATATTACTCTTACATCATTCCAGGCAAGAGCAAAAGCATGCAGTTAAATTAAGAATTCATGGGTCTCATTAAAAAGCTTCCCACTTGTTTGGATTCCACTTTGTGATGGATGTGCTTTGCTTTCCTAAAATTGTACTTATCCAAATAGTTAGATCGTGGTTTGGGCTTGGCCAGCTGCTTCTTTTTGGATCTGGGTTACAGAACTTATAAAGCAAGCCCTTGCATTTTTGGAGAAGCAATCTGTTATGGAGTGTAACTCCCATGTATTTAGAATATTAGTTTAAGAACAATTTCACATATTTACTCTAGAATCAATCCTAATGTTGCATATGGCATTAATTTCTTGATGGGTTGCTTGCATGCATAGTGCTTTGTTTGTTGTCACTACTTTTTTCTATAGTACCATAGCTCAGTGTATCTCATCATCAGCAACTTTTAAGATATGTAGAGAAAGGGAACTGTGAAATTCTGGGATCTGAAGTCCACAAATCTTAAAGTTGCTGAGCTTGAGAAATACTGTCATAGCTTGGCCCTCTTTCTCCATTATTCATCCGCCATGATAATAAGTATTCCTGGAATCATTTATGGTTTTCTCAGAATTTGGAAACGGGAGAGGGCTTATACAGTCACCTTGCACTGGCTGGGTTACATGTGGGATTTTTTTCCCCAGTTTATCTTGTCTAAGGCACATATGTAAGAAGACTGCAAAAATCAAGCCTACAAGCAGGCAAATTAGAAGTATGCCTCCACAATATAGCTAGTCATTCTTCTTCACTTAATCATTATTTTCCTTATTTCTGTGTTCTATTGCTTGTGTTTCCAGAATGTTGAATTCCAATATTGCATGATCACTTCCCCCCAAGGTTCCTGTGGCTTCAACACCTTCTATCATTTCATCTCAAACCATCTTACTTCAAAATATAAGTGTGTGGAATCTTGGAATGTTCCCTAATAGTGTAAACAAAAGCACACACCCAAAAAATCCTCATAGGACTTCAATACATTTGAAATTGTAACTAGACGCCAATCTCCACTACTGTCCATTTGAAGTGCCTGAAGACATCTGGTTGTCTATTGTGTGGGAAAGTACTGGAAGAAATGGCCCCTAGCCTCATCTAAGGGTTTATGTGGTGGGCAGGAGATGCTAGTAATTCTGAAATTTGGAGGGAAAAGAACCACTTATATGTGGAATCTTTACAACAAAATAAGAATGTTTCCCAAATTTGGTAAAAGACTATATCAAAGGCAGTGGTGGGATTCAAATATGTGAACAACCAGTTCTCTGTGTGGATGCCGCTTCCAGAAGTCCATTCAGGGCCTGGGCAACAAAAAATTAGCTACCGGTTCTGCCAAAGTGGTACAAACTGGCTCAATCCCACCATTGATCAAAGGAAGGAAACATGAGAGATTAGGGTTATATTTTCACAATGCTTTTGCTTGTTTGCCTTTGGAAGACTAGACATCCATTACATTTTGCATGATAGCTTAGTACAATTTTCTTTGATCAACTGGACCCCACTGTGCTACAATATAGCTCCTATCTTGTAGTTAAGTAAAGATAACAGATACTTGTGTGAGGGGGCAACTATGGCCAATAGCACTATCTATTCTCTTTCCAGAGAAGTCATCAAATGACATCACTGGATTATTTTGAAAACCCATCTATTTGTTTTGTCTGTTTACATTTATATCCTGTGACAGATCATAAAATCAAATAAAATGGAATAGAAAAAGAAAGAAAAAGTACCTGCTTGAGTTTTTATTTTGTTTTATTGCTTCTTTCTTAGTTTATCCCAAGTGATTGCTGAGTGGCCAATTGCTGTTTTAGTGTTCTGTTCGGTGACTGTATTGATCTGTACTTTGGTGGGCCTATTAGTAGGAAATGTGCCAGATTTTTCTGAGCCCTTGTCGGTAAGTTCATATTGATTGCATGACTTGGAATTTATTTGTGATTTCAAAGAGCCGTGCCCAATTTGATGCTTCCCAGACTACAATTCAACTACCTTTTCACAGGGTTGGGAGATGGTGGGAATATTAGTCTTTGGGGGGATCTACAATTTGAGGGTTATTATTTTAAAAGTTTGCTATCTTCTCCGCACCAAACAGCATATAGAAGTAAATCTCAGGATAATACTGCATTTCACCATACTTTCCCAGAAACTTGATTTTAATGATTTTTGAATGCTTTAAGAACCTCTAAGCCAGTGGTTCTCAACCTTTCTCAGGTTGAGACCCCACTTGCCCCGCCCATGCGTGCTGCGACCCCGACCCGGGCGCGTGCACGCGCCTGCGCGTGCCGAAAAAAAAAATTTGAAATTTTTTTAAAAAAAACAAAAAAAACACAAAATGGCGGCCGCGATGGGCGGATCCACGCATGCGTGGATCGGCCCATCATGCGCACCACGCATGCGCGGAACCGCCTGTCACGGCCACCATTTTGTTTTTTGTTTTTTATTTTTTTTATTTTTTTATTTTTTTTAATTTTTTAAATTTTTTTATTTATTTTTTTGGCACGACGGGCGGATCTGCGCATGCGCGGCGCGTGCGTGCCAAAAAAAATTAAAAAATAAATTTTTTTTTAAAAAAATAAAAAAAATAAAAAAAACAAAATGGCGGCCCGCGGTGTCCGGCGACCCCCGCGAAATGGCGACCCCAAGGTTGAGAACCGCTGCTCTAAGCTAAAATGTTAAGGGAAGGGCCACATAGTTTGGTACTTTGTATACAAAACTCTATTGCCAGATAGAGCTGAAAGAATGTTTGAAAGTTTTCAGTCAGATTAATTAATACTGAACTAGATTCAAAGTACTTAACTTCTTAGGTTCTTGTTTATTGTTAGCTACTTCATCCACTTTTTTCCTCTTCCTAAAGCGTACCAGTGAGAATGCTTGGGAAAAAAAGCTAGAGAGTAACCTTTAAAGTACTGTTTTTAAATTCTGCCCTTTTAGACGGTTAGAAATAATTAAATTATATGTCCTTTCTAACATTCTGGGATAAATTACGGGCTTTTCTAAAATGTGAATGGGTCCACATATATATTTGGCAAACAGGGTTCTTAAAGATTCCTAGCAAGGCAGCATCAACACAAAAGGTAGTCAAAAAAAGTAAATGGACTCATTCACATATTACAAAAGGTGTCAAAACAGACAAGATGGAAGTTGGGCAATGCAGTTTAAGTCCCGCCCATATTTACCCACATAGAACAGGGCGTGGCTTGGATTGTGTCACCATGACTGCCATCTTCCCTGTTTTGAACCCCTTCTCCTGTAGATGCCACTGTTCTTGCCTAAGGCTCACCTGAATGAATGAGAGTTACATGGTCCAAAATGAAAGAATTTGAGGTTATTCAAAACTTTTAATAATAACAAGAATGTCTAAAGACCCTCTGAAAATCTTGTTTAGAATGAAATGGACCTATTCTAATTTTTCCATCCTCATGACTTTGGGATCATAAGGCTTTTTAAAAAAAAAAAAACTGATTTGGACATGTACCAAAATACCTGTTGTAGCTGATAAAATATCACACTTTTAAAAAGTATATTTTAATGTCTTTTTAAATCTTCCTTTCTTTGTTATAAATAGGGTTTTGAACCACGAAACACAGAGATTGGCAGAAAGCTCACAGTTTGGAAGAATATGAAAAGCCAAACAGGCTATAAAAAGATGCTTTCCCTTTCTCCCTTCATTGACAACAGGTTGCTGATATTATTATTGTTGTTGTTGTTGTTATTTCAGGTGACAATAACATAATGACATGCATTGAAATGTGAGAAAAAGGTTTTCCCTCTTGCCCCATCTCTATGAATTATTTTTTGCATCCTGCTTCAACAGTCTTAAGATCGTTGCCTGAGATTTCTGTGGCCATTAAATGAATGCAGACCTGATTTTGATGGATAAGATTTTGGAGTTTGAAAGACATGGATGTCATTCTTTGAGAGACAGGTGCAAAATATATATTGTTGTTGATGATGATCGTGACTGCAGGAAGCATGGATTAAGGATCACACATTTTTTTATGTAAGTGGTTGCTATTAATAGGCACCACTGAGCCCTTGAAAAGTTTCCCTTTGTCAAATGGAACTTGTGATTTGAAAACTCTAACTGTCTAGAATTGCTTGCTAATAATGGGTGCCATCTTTCAAACTTACTGAAAGTTTCTAAGCCCCATATCTGCATTTGAGAATGTCTGTAATTATAAGAAACTTATTCCTGGGAGAGGGTTGAATCCCAAGAGATAAATGACCCTGGTGAGTATGGGTTCAATATGCTGAAAGTGTGGCAGGAAAGGATATTCTTAGTGAGAGAGAATGCTGTGTGTTCATCCCCTGACTTAGTATTTTAAGGCATAGTATTCTCTTTTGCTATTAATTCATTTATTAAGTTTTAGTTATATTGATTTGCTTTTCTGTGACTTCCCACATCTATCATGATAACCATGCATGAATGAGCATCCCTATGGTAGCCAGTTTTTGATGATCCCAACTTAAAACTATTGGTCTCATTTGAAAAACAGATGCTCAAATGTCAGAAAAGCCAATGGTTATCAAATATTTTCTATCACATTATTGCATAATAAGGCAGATATATTCAGCTGTCAGAAATGGAATATAAAATCCTAATAGATAATTTCCTAATTACATTTTTATCATAGCACCATCAATATATATCAATACATGACACTTCCACACTCCAGATGGAGCATGTAGTTCCATATCAATTTTCATTTTAGTTAAGGCATGGAAGACAACATTAAACCAAAATTGATCATGCAGGGGAAAAGGCTTAGTATTTCTTTTTTTTTTCAATTAGATTAGAATTAATATGCCCACTAGTAATGGAGTCCAATGTGGGGGTGAGTGAGAGGAGCTTTTCTTCCCATTTAAAGGGACTTTGCTGCATGATAGAAATAATTTTTATTTTGATTGTGCTGGAAACTATAACTATCTATTCAGTGTATTCTAAGAGAGGATTGTTGCCCCCAGATATACCCTGAAATTAATTAATTGAAATAAAAATGAGATACATAATGGCAATCTACGTAGCTATATATTCCAAACCAGGGATATCATTGGAATCAGAATAGGAAAGCTTTATCTTCCATCTCTGTGTAATGAAATTATGTCAATCAGCTGAGCAGATTCAGAAAAAATGCTCAGTTCCAGAGTTTCCTAAAGATAGCCTTATTTCTTTTTTTAGCTTTGGAGATCTGGGCATCAACAAAGGGCAGAGATCTTTACAAGGAGAACGAGAAGCAAGAATAAGGAGGATGGTGGAGCCAGACTTCGAAAAAGATGGCTTCTTCTGTAGTCCTCCAGGTAAGATTAATTTGAAATGAGACTTCAGAATACAAAACAGCAAGAATGGCGACATTTTAATAAAATAATCCTGGCAATGAAATATGCCATTTTGTAGCCATAAATCTTGGTCAAGAATTGACATGATTTGGATGACTTCTGAATTAAAGATGGATATACAGGAAATTGAGATAGAAATAGGCACATGGGCAGATCATAACCCTTTAAAAGTGACATGGAAAGGAATACAAAAAAAAACCAAGATGGATTTTAAATCAATCTATACTAAAAGATAAAGAAGTCGTAGACTTGGCCAAAAGAGAAATGGAATTCTTTTTTAAAGAAAATAAAGAAGAAGACACATCACTACAAAACGTATGGGATACAGCTAAAGCATAATTTAGAGGCATAGCTATAATGTATATGGCAAAGAAAAACAAACAAAGAAGACAGCAATATTTATTATTAAAAGAAGAATTTAGAAAGTTAGAAATAGAATTACAACAAAACCCACAGGAAAAGACTTTGAAAAGAGAAATGGAAATAATAAAACATAAGCTGAATCTGTTGGACTCAGAAAAATTGGCAGAACAAATAA
Organism: Bothrops alternatus; assembly: GCA_034064705.1. Lineage (NCBI taxonomy): Eukaryota > Metazoa > Chordata > Lepidosauria > Squamata > Viperidae > Bothrops > Bothrops alternatus. Next base: position 27,582,813 of record JARGCV010000003.1, on the reverse strand, counting down.
AGAGAGCAAAACAAAAAATTTTCGAAAATGCCAACAAGCCAGGAAGATGGCTAGCCTATAAGCTTAAAAAGCAGAAAGAGAAGAAAATAATACATAACTTAGTAGATGGGAAAGGTTGTTTACAATTTAAAAAGGAAGAAATAAAAAAGATAATTAAGAACTATTATATGGAATTGTATGGCAAAGAGGAGGCTGTAAAAGAGAGAATTGTTCAATATTTAGAAGAAAGTAAATTGCCAAAGATTCCAGAGACATTCAAAATTATGTTAGAAGAAAGAATAACAATGATGGAGATATTAGAGGCTATAAAACGACAAAAGAACGGGAAAACACCAGGCCCAGACGAGCTACCGGTAGAACTTTATAAAAAACTACAAGACATATTAAGCGAACTGCTGAAAAAGGTTTGCAATGGATTACTGTTAGAGGCTAAACTTCCAAACACATGGATAGAAGCAAATATTACTCTGATACCAAAAGAAGACTCAGAGTTGATGTATATTAAGAATTATAGACCGATTTCATTACTCAATGTGGATTATAAAATTTTTACTTCAATAATGGCAGAGAGACTGAAAAGATACTTAGTTGAGTTTATACATCCAGATCAAAATGGCTTTTTATCGAAGAGACAAATCAAAAATAATTTAAGGATGATAATGGACGTATTAGAATATTATGAATTACACCCAGGGAAACAATTAGCATTAGTGTTTTTGGACACCCAAAAAGCGTTTGATAATGTTTCTTGGCAATTTATGGTTCAACAATTACAAATAATGGATTTTGGAAAGAACTTTACAAATATGATAAAAACAATATATAGTAACCAGACAGCAAAAGTGATAGTGAATGGAGATGATACTGAGAGCTTTGAGATAAGAAAAGGCAAGAGACAAGGGTGTCCACTATCTCCATTATTATTTATCTTTACTTTGGAAGTATTAAATAGAAGGATAAGGCAAGACACAGAAATTAAAGGATTGAAAGTAAAAGATGAAACATATAAACTACAAGCATTTGCCGATGATCTAGTATTTATTTTGGAAGAACCTTTAGAGATGATTCTTAAACTATGGGGAAAGATAGAAGAATATGGAGAAGTGGCAGGACTAAAAATAAATAAAGATAAAACTAAAGTAATAGTAAAGAACCTCACAGATAAACAAAAAAGGCAAATACTAGAGAAACCAGAGGTACAAATAGTGAAAAAAGTTAAATATCTAGGTATCTATCTTTCAGCTAGGTGTTTGTCAATAAAAGAAGACAATTACATAAAATTATTGAAGCAAATAAAACTAGACTTAGAAAGATGGAAAAATCTCCAACTATCAATATTAGGAAGAATTGCTACAGTAAAAATGAATGTGTTGCCAAAGATTTTATTTTTATTTCAAACGATTCCAATAAAACTTGAGAGAAAATTTTTTCAAAATTTAAATTCATTGGTTTTGAATTTTATTTGGCAGGGGAAAAAAGCTAGAATTAAGATGAAAACATTACAAGATGCTAAGGAAAATGGAGGTTTCGGGCTGCTGGAATGGACATTGTATTATCAAGCATTGATGTTAACATGGGTGAAAGAGTGGATAACACTTAGAAATAAAAGGTTATTGTATTTAGAAGGACATGATTTACAATTGGGGTGGCATGCTTTTTTATGGTATGGGAAAAACAGAGTCCATAAGTACTTTCAAAATCATTTTATAAGAAATGCCTTATTAACGGTATGGGAAAAAATTAAAGCTAAAATATATTTTAAAATTCCAGGGTGGTTGTCAATGATGGAGGCATTTATACATCCGAATCGGGTAGATTTTGAAAAAGTATGGACATATAAAGATATCTTAGATATTCATGGGAAATTAAAATCTAAACAAGAATTGGAAAATTTAGGAATTAATCTATCCTGGTGGGCACATTTACAGATACAAAATAGATATGAAAAAGATGTAAAAATGTATGGATTTTACAAGGATCAAACTGTGTTTGATAAGATTTTGTTAACCTCAGATGAGAAATTAATTAAGAAAATGTATAATTTTTTGTTAATTCTAGATATGGAAAGTGAACAAGTGAAAGACAATGATAAGATGGGCAAAAATTTTTGGTTATAACATAGAATTAGAAAAATGGCAAATGTTATGGGAGAGAAACTATAAATTAACAATGTCAACTTCATACAAAGAAAATCTGTATAAAATGTTTTATAGATGGCATCTTCCACCAGCAAGATTAGCAAAAATGTTTAAAAATATGTCAGATAGATGTTGGAAATGTAAACATAATATAGGCACGTATTATCATATTTGGTGGACATGCAGGAAGGCAAAGGCTTATTGGAAAAATATACATATGTGGTTAGAAAAAATATTGGATGAATGAGTGGATTTTAAACCTGAACTTTTTTTACTAGGCATTATGTCCGAAAAGACTAATAAGCAGAAATTATATTTAACCCTACATATTACCACAGCAGCAAGAATAATTTTTGCACAATATTGGAAGAATGAAGGATTGCCATCAGAGGAAGAAATAATTGGGAAGATATTGAAATATGCAGAGATGGACAGATTAACTATGAGGCTGAAAGACAAAGAAGATACAGACTACTATCAAATTTGGAATTTATTTTATTCTTGGTTAGAGAAAAGAATGAAGGATTAGGAATTGAACATGTATTAGCTTAGCAAACTCCAGACAACTTGTTGATTGGGAAAATTAACATATATTGATGAAAAAAAATTAATAAAAAAGATTGGGGAAAAAAAAAGAAATATGCCATTTTGGCCACTATGCTAACACACACAAACAACCGACTAGTCTATATAGAAATTCAAGGTAAAGCATTCCCAACAGATGGCTGACCATTCTCTGCTTAAACACATTCTGTGAAGGAGAGCTGAACACTTCCCTCAGGAACCAATTCTACTACTGAACTCTTCCTCTTCGGATAGTGGACGTGGCAGTGCCTGGAGACAGCAGAATAGACGAGAAAGAACTGGAGAAAATAACAAAGTACAAAGACCTACAAATAGAAATAGAACAACTGTGGCAAAGGCAAACAAGGCACCAATAGTAATAGGTGCCTTAGGTGCAATCCCAAAACAACTGGAGCACCACTTGAACCCCATTGGCATTGACAAATTTACCATTAGTCAGTTGCAAAAGGCAGCCTTACTAGGAACTGCTTCCATCCTGCAATGATATCTGTAATACTATCAAACATCCACATCTGCCTATCCCAGATCCTTGGTAAGGACTCGTTAGGTAGACAAAAATGTCAAATTCAGTCTAAACATCTGGCTGACTGTGCAATGATCAATCATCATCATCATCATCATCATAGGTTAATGGAAAGGACTCAATAGTTGGATAAAAATGCCAAATCTGGTCTAAGCATCTGGCTGACTGTGCGACCAACAATAATAATAATATTGGCACACTGCATACCATAACACAAAATCTTAGACAGTGCTTAGAAAATGTATCCATTGACAAAATTTCTATCTGTCAAGAGCAAAAGGCAACATTGCTTGGATCCACACATATATTATGTTGACATATTACAACATCTTAGGCTCTTGGGAAAAACTCAATGGGTATGAAGGCCAAGATCAGTTAACAAGCTTGGATCCACACATATATTACGTTGACATATTACAACATCTTAGGCTCTTGGGAAAAACTCAATGGGTATGAAGGCCAAGATCAGTTAACAATCTGGCATCTGTGATTTCATATTGTTATGTGTAACAGTAATAATTCTAGTTGCACAGGACCAAAGCTTTAAGAACAAGTGCATACAAAGCCAGAATTGAGCAACAAAAAGCAAATACGAACTCAGCAAAGAAGCTGATAAAAAACAATGGATCACCTGGTTAGCTACTGCAAAAAGATCACACAGACTGACTACAAACAATGGCATGACAAAGAAGCAACAATGGTGCATTGGAACATTTGAAAGAAGTACCATTTGTCTGTAAGCAAGAAGTGGTGGGAACATAAATAGACAAAGAAGCTAAAGTGCTCAGGAATTTTAGAATACAAATAGACAAACATTTGCTACATAAAACCCAGACTTAACAACTGTCAATAAGAAAGACAAAAAAAGTCTGCACAGTGAACACTGCAGTATTTGGAGACAACACAAAAGAAGAGAAAGAACTGAAGAAAATCACAACATACAAAGAGCTGAGAATAGAAGTAGAATGGCTGTAGCAAAAGAAAGCAAAGATAGTTATCAGTATTAATAGGCACTCCCAAAACATCTGGAGCACCACTTGAACATCAACATTGACAGAATCACCATCAGTCAATTGTGAAGGCAGCTTCACATGGCACAGCTTACATTCTGCGAGGATACTTTTAACACCATCAAATAACATCTGTTTATCCTAGGTCTTTAGGAAGGATTTGATATGTGGATAAAAATGCCAAATCCAGCCAAATATATGGCTGATTATGCAACCAACCATAATAGTAATAAGCAGACAACTTTTCTTCCAGTAGTCCTGTAGTTTCTGGCTCTTGAATGCTCATCCCACAGTCCTGATAAAAATGCTAAATCCATTCTAAACATCTTGCTGAATTTGTAACCAACATAACAAATAGAATATGGCAAAAAAAAGCAATAGTACTATAATACTACCAATAGTAATAGGTGCCTTTGATGCAATTCCAAAACATTTGGAACACCAATAGAACACTACCAGCATTGACAAAAGCACCATCAGTCAATTGCAAAAGGCAGCTTTATTTGGAATAACATACATCCTACAACAATTTATTTAATATTATTAAGCAACAACATCTGCCTATCCCAGATCCTTGGGAAAGATTCAATAGGTAGACAAAAATGCAAAATTCAGGCTAAACATCTATCTGACTGTGCAAACAACATAATAATAAAAAATCAATATAATGCTCAATTCTTAAGGGAGGTAAAGAGTAGTTCAGAACAATGATAAAGTTTATTTTTCAATTGTTCACAAAAGAGCCTATAGCATTGTTGCTGTTGTTATTGATTATCGCACATAAGCCACATGTTCAGACTGGGTTTGGCATTTTTGTCTACCTATTGAGTCCTTACCAAGGACCTAGGATAGGCAGATGTGGATATTTGATGGTGTTGCAGATATCATTGCAGGATGGAAGCTGTTCCCAGTAAGGCTGCCTTTTGCAATTGACTGATGGAGAATTTGTCAGTGCCAATGGTGTTCAAGTGGTGCTCCACTTTTTGGGGATTGCACCCAAGGCATCTATTACTATTGGTACTACCCTTGCTTGCCTTTGCCACAGTCATTCTATTTCTAGTTATAGGTCTTTGTATTTTGTTATCTTTTCCAGTTCTTTCTCTTCTATTCTGCTGTCTCCAGGCACTGCCATGTCCACTATCCAAATGTTTTTGTCTTTCTTATCGACAATTGTTAAGTCCAGGGTGTTCTGTGGCATATGCCTGTCTCCTTGAATTCTAAAGTCCCAGAGCAATTTAACTTTTTCATTTTCCATGATTTTCTCTATTTTATGGTCCCACCAGTTCTTGCTTGCAGGCAAATATTTCTTGCAGATCTTCCAATGCACCATTGTTGCTACTTTGTCATGCCACTGCTTGTGCAATCTTCTTGCAGCAGCTTGCCAAGTGGTCCACCGTTTATTCAGATCCATTCTGTTCTTCATTTGATCTTTCTTGTTGGCTGGTTGCTGTTGTTATTATTATTATTATTATTATTATTATTTTCACCTTTGTTATTACATGTATTTTATTTTCCTTTTAGGGAAAAATTATTCTCAGCTGGTTTTCATGTCTACAACTGCTGGTAGCTTATGGAATTTGCAAGCGATACAATCCATGTGTCAAATGGAGCAAAACAAGGTTTGTAATGCTTTGAGGAATAGACAAATTTCCCTAGAGTGTCAGATTCCAGTTTCACACTTCTGAATAATTTATGTAATTTTGAAACCATTCACATGCACGCAAAGGAATGCGAATCCAGCATCCTTCAATACTGAATTAACAACAAAATGTAATGAAAAAACAAGCTTGCAGCTCTAAAAATCAAAACAGAGCATAAACTACAAGAAAGGCAAGAGAAAAGGAAAAGGAGACAAAGGGAAGGAAAGTTAGTCCTTTGATTCTTGGATATTTTTCAAGTGAAAGATCTGAATTTGGGGTAATTTTAAAATGAAAGTATATTTATGCTTTGTGAAACTATAGCATTTAGATATCAAAGCTCATGTTAGTTTATGCTTGATAACAAGTTAAGAGAAACCTGAAAATGTCCACTTCATTAAAATGTTTGATAACTTTTTTTAATCCTATTATGGTAATATTCTGTTTGACACTACAAACTGCATATTACTATCAATTAAATGTACATGCCAGTAATAGCGAACCTTTTAGAGACCGAGTGCCCAAAACCTGGCCCCGACCCCGCTCCACCCCCTGCCCCGCCCCTGCTCCACCCCCACCCCGCCTGCCCACAGGGCCACTCACCGCCCCCAGGGCCCGCCGCAGATTACCCAGCAGAGCCATGGCAGCCACTCCCTCTGTCTGCACCCCACAGCATCAACTGTGCGCAATGGGGCGTGAGGGTAGAGTCTTGTCTACGCTGCCTGGCTGCCATGTCCTTGGCTGCACTGCTCCGTGTGGGCCACGCTTGGGGCGACTCTCTTCCAGGGGGCTGCTGGTGAGGAGGGGGTTGCAGGGGGAGGCAAGGTTGGGGCAACGGCACGTGTGCCCACAGAGAGGGCTCCGAGTGCCGCCTATGCCACCCGTGCCATAGGTTCGCCACCACTGGTATATGCTGTCCATCTTTCTGATAAGGCAACTCTGGATGGCTTATATATCTAGTATAAAAGGTAACTGACAGATGGAGTAAAGGCTGAAGCGGTTATCTTTCTTAACTCAGGGAGAATAAACATACATTTTTAATGCAAATATATTATCATCTTCTTCATCATCATCATCCACTACCTTTATGTTTATGATGTGCAGCCAAAGGTGAGGATAGAGAATTAGTTCCAGCTCACCCTCCTCTATTATCATCAAAGAATCTACTGACCGTTTTTGATTTCCAGTTGCCACCCCCAAGATTATTTAATTTCATATTGTCATCAGCAAAACAAAGCCACAGAGTGAGAGAAGATGAGAATATTGGGGAGTAGGAGAAATAAAATAAAAGAGGAAAGGAAGAGAGACATGAAAAAAATCTAATGTATTATTTTCCAGATCCGTTCACACCCACAATTTGGGAACCTGTGTCAACGTACTGAAGCCAATGAATGCTGTCCAAGCTGGTCTCTTGGGAACTATATTGCTGCTCTACATAACCGATCTTCTTGCTTCGACATTACCCAGGCGGATGTTTCCCACACCCTGACCCTCCTACGTTCTTGTGCCCCCGACTACCATAAGGGCATTCTTGTTCCTTCTTGCATCGGTTTCAAGACTGAAAGAGACAAACACGTGCAGTGTTCTAAACTCCCAGAGAAATGCACTCGGTTCCACGCAGTTTACCAGCTCCTTAATTTCTTAGTGGACAGAGACTTTCTCAGCCTGCAGACAGTGGGATACCAAGTGCCAACACTGAAATATAGCCTGTTGTTTTTGCCAACCATGAAGGGAGCTTCCATGCTGGGAATCTACCTAAATAATCTTGAGTCAGGGGACTTGTTTGATAATTACACATCCATCATTGGTATGGACTTGGGCCTTAAACAGAAATTATTCCAGCACTACCTTTTCCTGGATACCGTGTATCCAATCATGGCAATACTGGCAATATTTCTGAGCATATTTTGTTATTTACACTCGGTCTTTATCACTTTTGTCGTCATAATGATTGTCTTTGGTACCCTGATGATTTCGTATTTCTTGTACAAGGTGGCCTTCCAATTCTCCTATTTCCCTTTTGCAAACCTCTCTGCAGTGATCATTCTCAGCAGTATTTGTGCCAACCATACCTTGGTCTTTTTTGATCTCTGGAATCATAGCAAGAGCCAGAACCCATCTGCAGGCCTGTTGCAGTGGGTGAGAATGACCATGCATCATTTTGGTTACCTCATGATGGCATCTTGCCTGACAACTGGTGCTGCTTTCTACACAAGCTACATGAGTTACATTACTGCCATACGCTGTTTTGCCATCTACATGGGCACTTCTGTCCTGGTGAACTTGATATTTATGGTGACGTGGCTCCCTGCTTCAGTTGTACTGTATGAACGATTCATAGCAAGGAAGTGTGTTTATAAATCAGAACACTACTGGAATAATACCGGGCACAAAAGGGTCATTCTGTTTTTCCATCATCTCCTCCAGAGTATCCAGACTACATGGTGTGAAACTTCCAAATTATTATTTGAGAAAGTTCTCCCTTGTGGGGTAATCAAATTCCGTTATATCTGGATTTGTTGGTTTGCTGCCTTGGCTATAGGTGGTGCCTATATTTCCTGCCTGAATCCTCGACTGAGGCTCCCAACTTTGGAGTTGTCATCTGTACAAGTGTTCAGATTAAATCACCCCTTTGAGAGATATGACGCAGAATACTGTAATGATTTCATGTTTGAAAGGTTGGAACGAGAAGACATGCACATGCCTATCACTATTATATGGGGTATACTCCCAGTGGACAATGGGGATCACTTTAATCCCAAGAGTAATGGCACTCTGGTGAGGGACTCAGCCTTTACCATTGAAAATCCTGAAGCGCAAAGATGGCTGCTGCAGTTTTGCCAAAAAGTCAAAAATCATACTTTTTACTATGCTGACATGGAACAAAAATTCACAGTTTGTTTCATGGAGGAATTTCAACGGTGGATGGAGAGCAGACAATGCTCCAAGAGAGATCACAGCTTCAACCTCTGCTGTAATCACTTCTCCTTCCCGTATGGTAGGGAAGTCTTCCTTCATTGCATCAAAATGATGATCATGGAACACAACAGAGAAGAAGCTGAAGCTCGTGACTTTGGTCTCCGATTCGATGAGAAGGGCAATCTTGTTGCCCTGGTGCTGGAGTTTGAAACAATTTATTACTACAGCTCCAACTACAGCAAGGTAAAACATTTTTACAATGAGCTTGGCTTATGGATAAGACAAGAGATAAAGGTAGCCCCCATGGGGCTTCAAAATGGTTGGTTCACCAGTAAATTGGAGCTCTATAATCTTCAGCACAGCACCGACACAGAAGCCATGGTGGTGTTGGGATTGTCAATAGCCATCTGTTTTGTGGTTCTCTTGCTCACAACTTGGAATGTCCTCCTTACTGCATTCTCTGTTATCACAATAGCAGGCACTGCTCTGGTAACCATTGGACTTTTGGTTCTTCTGGAGTGGCAGCTGAATGCTGTGGAGTCCCTCTTCATTTCAGCAGCGGTGGGCCTCTCTATTGACTTCACAGTGAACTACTGCATTTCCTACCACTTGTGTTCGCATTCCGATCGCCTGAGCCGAGTTGCCTTCTCCCTGAAACAGATGAGCTGTGCCACCATCATGGGAACTTCTGCTTTGTTTTCTGCAGGTGTGATGATGTTACCTGCTACTGTGCTAGCATACAGGAAATTAGGTATTTTTATGATGATGATCAAATGTATCAGCTGTGGCTTTGCCACATTCTTCTTCCAGTCTCTGTGCTGCTTCTTTGGTCCAAATAAGAATTGTGGACAAATTCTTTGGCCATGCATCCATATTTTGAAGGACTACTCCGAGAGCCCTAACTCCTCCAACAGAACTTTCGCTTGTGGAGGTAATGAGAAACAGAAACGATTAGCAAACGATCAGGGTTCCAATGGTGCAAATGAACAGTATGAACTCCAGCCTTTGGCCTGGAAGCTTAGTGACAGCTTTGACAATAGCACTTCCACAAGCAAATTGTCCAATCGCCCATCGGTCTTGTCAGAAGATATTCAACTCCAGGACAACCGGTGCCCTAGAATGGAGCTTCACTCATCCTTTGAGAGAGACAGACAGAAGTTAGAGCAAACTGAGGGATGCCATATATCTATTTGTCAGTGCCCTGCCTTGCAAACGTCTTCTCCTTACAAGCCTGGAAGTAAGTCAGGAACAGAAGCAGAAAATCATCAAGATGAGCTCTGCAGAGAGTGCAGATGCCAAAAATATGATCCAAAAGCCTGGGAACACTCCCAGTCAGCCAGCACAATAGATGACAGACTGCTAAATAAATCTCATTATCCAAGCAATGCCAATCGACAAAAAACAGATTATACCTCAGAAAACAGTAATCTGCCAGAAGCTGAACTGTATGATCTTCACAGATGCCTTTATTCCACTGGTAGCTCTTTCAGTGTTCAGAATGTCTCCAGTGAGACCTCTCTCAGTGATTTTGAACCCAGCATAAAAATTGTGGAATCATCCAGCTCCTGTCCAGATCATTTGGATGTAGTCAATTCTTGCTGTTCCACTCAGAGAGGTCACCTGAATGGAAAGAGAGACACCTTGAGGCTGGACCTGAGAGAGACTGTCTTTGACACCTCTGCATCAGCATCCCAGCAAAACAGTGGCTTGAGAAGAACACGATTAGGAGGATTGGGAGGCGTGGATCCAGTTGTTCTACCGAATAGCAAACCTGACATGCCTGATGTTTGGATTAGGCGGTCTGGGGTGCAAAACGCTGGATACTGAAGGGTGAAAATCTCAAAGCAGAACAATTGCTATTTCAGGGGTATGGAAAACAAATGTTCGGCTCAAATAGCAAATATAAAACCCTTCCTTTTTTCAGCATGAAAACAAAGTGCATTATTGCAGAAGTGAAGAAAACACTTTTTAAAAAATACTCAGCCAGCCAATTTGAAGTAGATCAGAAGCAAGTTTTAATACAGTGTCAGCTAATCAACTGCCTACCCTTGTAGTCAGTTCCATGGTGTTGATTATATTCAGTTATCCTTGTTAAAGACAGCCAGTTTTGTTTAGTGGTTAAGACATCAAACTAGAAACTGGGAGACCAGGAGTTCTAGTCCTGCCTTAGGCATAAAGCCAGCTGGGTGGTCTTGGTAGTCAGTCCTGGTGGTCAGTTTCTCTCAGGATGGAGGCAATGGCAAACCACCTGTGAAAAACCTTGTCCAGGGAGACTCTGACAAGCCGATATGATTAAACAGAAGAAGAAAAAAGAATCATGGTTAATCAAGAAAGAGTTGTTTGTAACTGTCTCTGGTGTAAGATGTTTTGCAACGTCACTTGATTTTGGAAGCAGCAGAGTCCCGGTGATCACAGAAATAAATGACTTAGTAGCTACTGAACAAGGGGGGAACTTTGTACCTTGGAGCATTTGATGTTGACTCATAAGATCTTGTATATTGTTGATGTGACAAAAATGTTTTAACTGAATCACTTTCTATCAATTATGCAAATCTCATCAAGAAATTATATTCAGATAGGGACAGAAAAAATATTGCTTGGTAATTTTTCAAATAATTATTAGTACTCTTTAAAAGTAAATGTTAACAGTATAATTTATTTTTAACTTGAAGTGTGATTAAACTTTTTTCTCCAAGGAGAGCACGTTTTAAATTTCATCCAACTTTTTTCATTTTATATTTTTTATTTTCTGATATGAGCATTTCGTCTTTCATCAAATATAGTAGTACACCTTTTGATTTGTATTAATGTTCATGCTAGATGTATTTCATTCAAAGCTATCGGTTTTCAACTAATTATTTTTGTTCAGAACTGTATCTATAATTTTAGCCTCGTATTCTGTGAAACTAACAGACATTTGCTTTCTTTTCACCTTGCAATGTCACACGCTTTTTCATCTTTTTATGATTTATCTTGCATCTAGCTATAATAATATCCTAGCATAAAAATAAACTTTTTTTCTTAAAGTTTTCTTTTACAATGAATACTGTGATTTACAGTACTTTTTATATACAAAAAGCTTTGGACCCTTTAGATTCTCTGCATTTTCACTTCTATTACACAAGTCCCTCCCTCACTACTTAAATAATATTTAGCAGACATGTATAGATCTAGTAAAAATTGTATCACATCTCTTCCACATCCTACACATCTTTTATTTAGACTGTTCTCCTTCCTAAGAATGTATCATGGTTATATTGGGGTGGGTGGATGTTAGTCTCCCTTTAACTGTATGCAACATAATGTATTGACAAAATAATTTTGTTCAGTATGAGCTAAATAAAACTAATTTGAGTTACTTTTAGACTATCTTTCTGGATACCTACTTAGAGAAGAATCTTGTGAGAATTATATTATAACATCACTAGCATTGCAATTGCAATTTATATTTATTTAAATTTATATAATTATAACAGTGTGTAATCTATACATGATTCTTTCAACTTGTTGGAGTTATTGCCTATATACAGTAAAGAAGTTCAGGATTATAGCAATAAGATGCAATCCTCATAAATATTAGAAATCAGTCCCAATGATGTGGAACAAATGGCCTCAACAGCAAAACAAAACAACAAAGTGTTGTGTTCATTTCTATGCAAAACTCCATCTGATTTATAAAGATATAAGATTCACAGCCCAAAGCCCTAGGATATGTGGTGTAGGCATGTGTGCACAGATATATATGATCCTCCACTTGGAATTTTACATAATCCTTAAACCTTAAGCATTCCTTTGCCTAGCCATATCCTACATTAACCCATGTTAGAATTAATACTTTCACCATTAAAAAAATATGTTCAAAGTCAGTAGTAGAAAGTGAAACCCTACCAGGCAAGAAGGTTGACACTGGGAAAAAACAGCAAGGTACTACATGTAGTATAAGAAATAATGGTGTAGAAGGGGAAAGCCCCTGAATGCTGATAAAACTTATGACAAAAAGACCTGTCTAGAAGAAAATAAACAAGACTGGGTACATAGAGCATACAAGGGCATGACTCCCAGGAAGCTAAGTTATCACCAAAAAAAGAAATAACAATGACTAAAAGCGGCATTCACAGCACCAGTAAGAGCAACTGAACTGCAAATGACAACTGCTAGTCAGATGAATGTATAGTGTGCTATTCTATAAATGAAAACATCAGAAAGAACAGAGGAGCACTAATAAAAAACAAGAACATCACCAATTCAGCTGAAATCTGCATACCACTATATGATGGAACAATGGCTGTTTACATGCAAGCTATGCTTCTAAATGTCACAATTTCACAAATGTATGCACTAACTATAGATGCATCTGAAGAAGAAACGTTCAAGAACATTCACATTCAACAAATGTAAAAAAGAAGCCCTCTCAATTCCTGGCAAATAGATGGGAAAGAAATGGAGGTAGTGATAGATTTTATTTTCCTGGGCTCCAGGATCACCGCAGATGGGGACTGCAGTCAAGAAATTAAAAGATGCTTGCTATGGCAAATCTGGACAGCATACTAAAAAGCAGAGACATCACCCTGCCAACAAAAGTGCGTATAGTCAAGGCCATGGTTTTCCCAGTTGCAATGTATGGCTGTGAAAGTTGGACCATAAGAAAGGCTGAGCATCAAAGAATTGAGGCCTCTGAACTATGGTACTGGAGAAGACTCCTGCGAGTCCCATGGACTGCAAGACATTCAATCCAGTCAGTCCTAGAAGAGATCAACCCCGACTGCTCTTTAGAAGGCCAGATCCTGAAGTTGAGACTCAAATACCTTGGCCCCCTAATGAGAAGGAAGGACTCACTGGAGAAGGGCCTAATGCTGGGAAAGATTGAGGGCAATAGAAGAACAGAACAGAGAATGAGGTGGCTGGATGGAGTCACTGAAGCAGTAGGCGTGAGCTTAAATGGATTCCAGAAGATGGTAGAGAACAGGAAGACCTAGAGGAATGTTGTCCATGGGGTCGCGATAGGTCGGACACGACTTCGCAACTAACAACAACAAATGTATGTATGATTTCAGTGCCCAAACTGAAAGCAAAGATGCAGCAGAAATATTGGTAGATTCAATATAATCCAGAGAATGAGCATTGCAAAGAAATTGATGGAAAAGAGACCCACTAGAGTTATTTTTTCCCTAATAAAGAAAACATTTACTATATAAAATAAAGGGGGGGCTGAGTTCCGGCACCTTTTTTTCTTACAAAAAAAGCACCAGTTATGGCTATCTTACTTTGTTCTTGTTATGCAATAAAAATCTTCAGAAAAATCAGTTATTTTAGGAATGGTTACAGGTATTAGAAAATGAGATCAGCAAAGAACATACTGAATAGATACATCAGGCAAGATTCTGGTTAAAATCCAGAAATATTAAATAAAGTTGTAAAACCCTGGAAAGAATAGAGGGAACTAATCTAGAAAATCTATAAAACACAGGTATGACTGAATAAATGGAAGACTGATATTTAGAATGTTGAGAGCATGCAGATGACATATGCCACACGTGGTTGTAGGGATAAGGCTTGTGTGATCACTGCAAGGCTGATCAACCACAGAACAAGCTTTAAGAGAATGCAAATTGATAAGTTATTCCATACATCTCTTCCACTCTTGCACGATGCTCTTAATGTGTGTATGTATGTGGATATACTGGCTCATTTTCAAATAAAGTAATGATCTGCAGCCTTCTTATTCTCTAAGAAATCCCACGTGATCTCTATTCATTGAAAAAAAAACATGGAACTGGATTGAGGCTGATTTAGTTTCTGCTGCCATCAGATTCAGAACTTGAAAGGAAACTTTAATTATAATACACAAGGCAAATCTTATGGAACCAGCAACTATAATGTTGTAATTAGATGCTAGTATTACTCAATATGTCCTTAGGTTGATTGGAGACATGAAATAAAACCTGGGCAGTTATACTAGTTAGAGAAGACTGCAGCTTACCTGTTCTTTGAAAGCTGAGTTCCTCCAACAGTTCTATTGTAACTGATAGTACAGGGAGAAATTACACTGCTGTATGAAGCATCATCTTGACTTGATGGCAGAAAATAACTCATCCGCTGTTTACTCACTTAAACAATTGGTACAAGTATATCAAATAATAACAGCTCTTCTTCTTCTGCATGCCAGTGAAATTCATACACCAATCAATTATGTCTACTTATTTTACAGTCTCAACTTCCCCCCCCCCAACAAATGGGTCACAGTTAAGGTTACTAATTGATAGTTGACAGTCACCTCTACAAATTTATGTATTAATGACATAACGCAACAAAGATACTGCACCAACTGACAACCAATCTTTTAGATAACAGATTTTAATACTAGTAATGGGCAAAAAAAAAAGAGAACAAGAATCAGAAGAAAAAAGGAAAGAGCATGAATTTTCAAAGTATTAACAAAAGAAATAGGATTTCCAAGTGACTGGTCCTTAAAATTTCTTGGACGTTTGAAATCTCCTTAAGCAGAGGTCACGTTCTGGAGAAGTGTGCTAACAATGAAGAAGAGGAATTGAAGACATCTTATCTAGCCTTCACAAGTAACCTCTGATAAATGTCAAACATGATGAAGAGAAAGATATATTAATAGCCAGAGAAAAACCAGGAGCCAGAAAAACATACCTGAAGAGATGTTACACTCGGACTTTACAGAAAGATCTAGTGTATATAGTAGCTGGATTTTAAAAATTGTTCATGTAAATGATGTTAGCAAATACTAGAGACACAAGATAAAAGGATAGATGCTGACATGAATTGTAACTGGGTTAAAGAACACAGAATAGGAGTAAATGTTAGATTTTACACGGGAGAAATGAGCAAATTGGAACAATCCATGGATCAGTATTGGGATCATGCATTTTAAGATGTTCATAAATGGATTGAAATAAGGGTTAGAATGGGACATTCTCAAACTCTGGCCTGCAAGAACCATTCAGCTGATTATTTAACAGTTTTTTCCCCCAACAACACAAACATTAGGTCCATACCAAGTATTTTAATATTTTCAAATACGCACTGAGCTTTCTACTACTTTTCTTCCCTATATTTTTATTTACTTCACTGTAAAATAAGAGCCTAATTCAGTATTGAGCAAATTAGCTAGGGGTCATTTACCATTCAACAGGCCAAAGTTTGGCAAGGCTTCTCCCATCACTAATTCTATTTGCATGTGCAATTTCGGTTTCTAAAAGGTCCCTAAAGCAGCCCATCCAACAGGTAAAGATCCATGCCGTTCATCACATATGGGAACGCTGCGCTGCTGCAGTTTGTTTTAAAGCAGGGGTCTCCAAACTCGGCAACTTTAAGACTTGTGGACTTCAACTCCCAGAATTCCCCGAGTCCCTGGCTGTTCTGAACCTTCCCGATTCAAGGGTTATCGGATCGAAGTCATATGGCTCAGTTGATTTATAGTACGGACTTTCTTCTAAACAAGAGACGTCACAACTGCTCTAATGTCCCATTAAAAGCTGTCTCAGAACAATATTTTTTTTCTTCGCAGAAAAGCAAAGGAATCAAATGACCCACTCCCACTCTAAATTAAGCCCACCCTGTAAAATGATGCAGGCCAGCTTCTTTTATATAACATCTACTGGAATTTTTTTAGGGTTTTTTTTTTTTTCATTCCGTTCATGCGCTTAAGTTTTCCCCATCTCGGGACTCGACGTTTAGTTGTTCGGCGCATGCGCGCCGGAGACTTTCCTGGGCTTCTAGCTGTCGCGTTAGGTCGAGTGGAAAACGCCCTTTACGATTCAAATGGCGGCGGGAGGCTGTTGTAGAAGCAGCCTTTGGGGACTACGCTGGGAGCTTCTCTGAGAGTCGTATGACACAGGTTAGAAGTTTCGGGGATCAAACTTGGGTCTAGCCTGAATGATGCTGCGCGCACATTGTGCGTATGCACATGTGGTTGGAAGGCTTTCTACTGAAAGCCTTTATTTATTTGAAATTAAATAATTTTCGCCAGCAACTGTTAATGTCACATGGGTTCCTGACTATGATTCATCGCTTTGAGACTAAAGGATCACAATGTGCTTTTATCGAGGGCCGTTCAAGAAAAAAAGTTTAGAAAGTTTAAAGGTTATAGTATAAAGTTGCTAGGAATAAAGGAGTATATACTTGTGGCTCAGGGTTGAAATAAGGGGTCCTTGGTGCTCTCTGAGCTTGGTTGTTTTCTTGCAGACGTTTCATTATCCAAACTAGGTAACATCAGTCTAGCACTGATGACGTTACCTAATTTGGATAATGAAACGTCTTGCAAGAAAATAGCCAAGCTCTGAAGTTGCTAGCATAAGAACAGACAGCACAGTATATCACACTGGTCCTTGATATCTTTGCTTGGTCTATAAAAGTAGGTTTTTTTAAACTCATAGAATGTGAAATTTCAATACACTTTAGAAAAATCTTATTTTCCATTCCTTTCTATGAAATGAAATAAAATGAATTTAAAATCCCATGAAATTGGGATGCATTTCTAAACATAGATTATGCAACACATTGCATCTGTATGGGATTGGCTTGTGTATATCTCTAATGCAGTTTATACATTGATCGTTCATTCATAAAGGTATAAGTAAGTAAACATGATTCAGTGTGCAATATGAACATGGCTATTTTTGATTAAAGTGAGATTTGCAGAGAAAAGGATTAATGACCTAAATAAAATTATTGCAAATTACTTTGAAGGTTGTGAAAAATACTTATTTTGTTCCCAAACAGAATAGACTGCTGTTGTAGAAAGTAAAAAAAATTAAAATAATGGTTGTTTGCAATGCTCATTACATATCTTACAATTTAATTAACAGGTAGCTTTACCATCCTCCTCCTGTTGCATACTATTAGTTAACTGTTTTTAGTGTATTTGCTGTCTTGAACCAAAACAAATTGTATTTCCAGTTTCTGGAAAGTGGGATTTATATACTGTTTTAATTGTAAAACTAAGCTTACAGAAACTCAAAAAACCTGGAGTTTAAATAGCACACTAAATCGGAAACCTTGAATAAACTGCTATGCATAGTGCAAACCATATGCCAAGCCCAAACAAGAGCAAAATATATTGCAGTTTCCTGCAGTACAGTATATGAACTTTCTAATAATACAGAAAAACAAAACTTTAGAATTGCTGTTCTCCCTCTGCCTTTACAAGGATATCGTGCCCAATGAACTTTTAGCAGGCTTGGCTTCATGCATATTCTGCTATTGTAGGAACTGTTGATCTGCAGCACTTTATATCTTTTAAACTTTAAATATAGAGACAGACAAATATAAGATCCATGTATACATTTCCCAACAGTCCAAAACAACTGGCATTCTAAAAAGTCTGTTAATGTGTTACCCTATAATTAGAGAGCAATTATCTTATTTCTTCCTGTGTTGCAGAATCTTTGCAAAGACACCTTTTCTTAACTGGTTGCTAATCTTAGATCAGCCTGATGTGAATTAGAATTTATCAAACTTACAGCTAGAACTGTAAGTTAACTGTACTTAAGAACTGTACTTAAACCCCACTCATCCTTTGAGGTAGTGCCTGGTAAATTAAGAGTGGAATTTTATATCAAGATAGTATTCTGTTATCATCAAATGTTTTGGGCTGCAAACCTTATATTTATTTATATTGTTTTGTATTTTAGAGAAAAGGTTAGAAATTCAAATTTGGTGAACTATAAGAACAAGAAGCTGTGTCAGTTAAAAATCAGAAATCAAATCAAGCTTTTGCAAATGGACTTGAAGAAATAATGTCTTGCTCATACAGAGATTTAAAGAAGAGAAAAAGCAATAAATTTTTCTGCTCTTTTGCCTTATCCAAAGTTCTGCACACATTAAGAAAGAGTACAGGACTTCAGGATGAAAGATACAATAATATCAAAATTATTTTATTCCTCTGCCATCACATTATTCCTGTTATTGCTAAATCTTGCAACTTTTTCCTTTCATTTCCAAATTTCATTTCACTCTTAAGGTGTTATAAAATTACCCTCTCGGTTTAGGTCTCATCCTCAACTTTTTCTCCTTAATATTAACCTGAGGGCAGGAATTTCCATTAACTATTTGCCTTATTTGCAGAGGTGCAGTTCTGTGATTATTCAAAGCAGCAAAGCCATAACAAAGAAATGGACTCAAAGCCCCAGAAAGATCCTGTTTTTATGTGTGGTGCAAACAATCCTACCGCATCTGTTGCCTTCAAAGACCCAAATCAAAGGTATATATACTTTTGCTATGATTGCCAAAATATCTGTTCTTTTGGCAACTCCATTCCATATACCACCACTTCCATATACCTTCCTTTTTAAAAGAGAGAATTTGCAATTTCTCTTCTTCCCTCCCACCAAAAAAGGGAGGCTAAAATTAAGATCCCTAATCAGAATGCTTTGCTCTCTTTCTTGTTCTTCATGTTTGTTGTATTGAAATGTTTAGATTTAAAATCCTTATCTTGTTGCAATATCTATTTGTTCCTCATATTAAGACTCATGAAGTCAGTGAAAAAAGTTGCACTGCCAGTCCCTTCGAAGAAAGGATTGCCAATAGCTATACGATCGTGAGTATTTGCAAGCAAAATGTCCTCCTTCCCCCCCCTCCTATTTTGTGGCAGAATGCCTTAGAATGGTTTATAAAACATGTTTTAAATATTCCAAATTTCTAATGACCTCTTCAAATTTGAAAATACTCTTACAGCCTTATTTCAACTTCAAAACAAACTATTGTGATAAAAATTGGAACAATCTGTTTCGAGAATAGAACAGTTTTAGCAAGATTAGAAAAGCATGAGTGAATAAGAATACTCTAGAGCCCAAACTCTGGACTCTGACGTGTTTTATAAGCCTCTAATTCTTTAAAAGAATGTATTTCACTTAAATTGTGTTTTATTTTGAAAAAAAACAAACTGCCGTAAATGCAGCATTTGCTATGTACAATAATTGCAGGACAAAATATATTATGAAAATATCACACAGTGTAAATATTTGGTTAGATTGTATTGTGGAGTTTGTATCATGTAGATTTTCATTATTAGTGTGGATGTACATTACAGTTTCCAGTTGGCTGATTGGAGCAGCCTACAGTATAAGCCTTGTACATAAATGAATATTTAGATACTGATATAGGCTGATCAAGTAGTGGTGCTTCTGGATGAAGGCACTATGTGGTGAATATCTTAAATTTTAATAATTTCTTTATATTCCTCTTTTCCATCTGCAAAATAAAGAGTGTTCTTGATCTGTTATTAAATGCAGGCAAAATTGCCATCTATGATTAATCACTAATACGTTTGATTCAGTAGCCCTATGAATAGATACAAACGGGAGACCGAACTCAGAAACAAAAACAAGTTCCTGGAGAATGTCAAAAGTGAATTGAGTTTAAAAGTGGAGGAAATGCAGGTAGGAAGCAAACTTGGCTTTTGTTATTATGCGACGAACCAGGTAGAATATGGGCAGTTCCTATAATTTTTTCATTCTAATTAACATTTTGAATGTGTAAGCCCAGTCTTTCCTCTGCTTTTTTATTTCCATCTTTGGAAATAATGAGGGCTGTGCAGGTTATACAAGAATGACAGACTGGAACTACTTTAAGGGTTTTATATCATTTCACAATATATCATTTCATAGAGGATTAAAGTCTTTTTCTTCTGTTTGGTGTGGAAAATATTTGTCTGTGGATTGTCTTCTTAGAAGAGAAAATCTATGTAACTTTATTCTCTAGTATTTCCCTCTATAGATCCATTTTCAATTCCTTCCTGCTTTTGCTTAGTCCAGAAAAAGAATTGAAAGTGGAGGGAATAGTCTATGGGCTATTTTTCTTTCTTTAGTCTATATATTTTTTAAAAGATTGTTTTTCACAGTTCCACAAATGTAGCACTCTACAGATATGAACCAATTCCATGATTTTCCAAAGTCCACATATTTGGAAGGCATCAAGTTTGGAGAAAACTGCAATTTTCTTTCCTTAGCTCTCTTGATAACGCCCACTGCCAGAAGTGACCAAGGACAAAGCGAGGAAGCATGATAAAATATTTTGCCTCCATACAGCTGGCTTTTGAAGGAGGTTGTAACTTACGTCATTTGCTTTCTAAGTGCAGCCCCCTATACCTCCTAGGTTACTATTCAATTTTTGCCTGGTGTCCATTTGGATATCTTCCCATAGCAGAAGAAAAGAGAATTTGGTACTTGCCATTAAGATGCGGAGGCATCCATGCATTTTCATGGTGTGGATCTGCCTTCAGTGCTTAATTACTCCACCATGTTTCCTAGCACTTCAAGCTAGTTCATGAAATAAGGGAGGAGGGGCTTCCAGATAGGAGAGAAGAGGCAAATCAACCCTTCCTTTTCAGTGCTGTGACACCTATTCCTTAAGTTTGCTGTCCTGCCATACCAAAACAAGAATTGTCTCAAGGTATACCAAAGTTCCATTTTTCCCGTACATTTTTGAAATGGTGGAACACTGGGCAGGGAATGAAATTCAGCCATGGAGCCATATCCAGCCACCAATACTAAATTACTGTTTTGTGAGATTAGTGAAATCTTTCTAAATCTTAAGAAATCACCTTATCATCACTGCTGATATTTATAATAGCCACAAGAAAATAATGTCCCTCCAAGTAAAAAGGGTTGTTCTATTGCACAATTCTTCATCTTTTCTTGTGCCTTATTTATTTCTTAAAGAACTAATAGAAATAAGTAGTTTTCTTAATTTGCCTTTTGGTTTGGTCTTTGCAGAATGAGGTGAAAGAGATGAAGGAGCTGTGTGATACTCTTGAAAAAGAAAACGATAAGCTGAAAAAATTTCAGGAAAGCTGCCTCTTGATATTAGAAGCCAGGAATTGTGACCCAGGTAAAGCATTTATATTCTGTGCTTATTGCAAACAAGACAATCATATATAATATTTCTGTCACTATCTTTCCTCCAGCAAAAGACTAAAACTCTTCATGTAATTAAGACTACCTAGACTAGTGTTTCCTAAAATGTGATCCATGAACCACTGGTGCTCTAGGGAACTTCACCAGGTAATCTGACACAGCCTATTCAACACTATAGCCTGCAATCTGCTTCTAAACTGTCAGTCACCTGCTCAGTCTTTTTAATATAAGAGGCTCCCTATTTAAAGATATCTGTTGAACATTCTCAATCAGTGAATTGTGCTAAAAGAAGCCAGTACTATATAGCACTGTATACATAAAGCAATTCAAATGATTAATACATTTTTAAGTTTACGTTAAATTTTAATATTTTTAAAATGCTTTAAAATGGAGAGGATGGGAAATCATATAGAAATGCAACTGTAATAATCTCATATGCTGAAAACATCCATCATCTTAGAGATTCAAACATAGGGAGGAAATTTAATTATTTAACTGGGTGAGCCCCACATTTTCCAGCTGTTTATTTAGTGCAGAAAGTTTGTGAAACATTGGCCTAGACCAGGGGTAGGCAACCTTGGCTCTTTTATGACACGTGGACTTCAACTCCCAGAATTCCTGAGCCAGCATAGCATAGCTGGCTCAGGAATTCTGGGAGTTGAAGTCCACGAGTCATAAAAGAGCCAAGGTTGCTTACCCCTGGCCTAGATTATGGGGTACAAAGTAGAATCTAGGTGGTACAAAGCAGAGAGATGTTTATTCTATTGTTTTGTAATGTATGGACTAAGCCACTTTAAAGTTCAACTACTGAATAAATTATTAGATAATCAGTAATTCTGACTAGGCCAGGACAAAAATCTTTCCCATTTTTGCTGCCTAACTGAAGGTTTGATGGTTGAATGCTTTTTTCACTCAGAGCATGTACTCTGCCTCTGAAATATGATCCCTTTGTATGAGATCATTCTGATTCATGTGATACTATTCGGAAACAGATGTTTTGGAATTTCTTACCAAAGGAGGCAGCAGAATAACTCCAAAATTGCTTGCCTTCTATGCTTTCAGTTGAATGAGAAGAAATACAGCTTATATATTTGAAATACAATAAAATATTTGAAAATTAGTTACAGGTGAACAAATTTTGGAGGAGGAAGAACTGAACAAGAAGACACAAACTGAGATAACGGTAAAATGTGATTGTTTACTATTCCCAAGGAGAACTATAATCGGAGACAGTTTAAGGTTTTGTTACTAACCTAATAGTTCCAAAGCATGCAAATGCAAGCAGATAAATAAGTACTACTTTGATAGGAAGGTAACAGTGTTCTATGCACCTCGGCATATAGTGAAGGCTTTGGACAATGCTGGCTTCCTCGGCTAGGAAACGGAGATGAGCATCACCCCTGAGAGTTGGACATGACTGGACAGGGAAAAGCTTTAACTTTTTAAAGCAAGGACAGATTACAGGGTACAACAACTAACCTAATAGTTGAATCTTACTTCTGCATTGGCAACTGTAGTCTTATCAACTGTTTCTGAGGATGGTAGCCTGAGGGAGTGCAGAGTTAAGGCTGTGTAATATAAGGTTGTTTAATGGCTTTCTGAGTGTGTCCCTTTCCAATGTTTTTTTTTCTGAGGTGGCTTCTCTATTCTACAGCAAGCTGCTGAATTTAGTTTATAAACCTAGTCATGGGTATAAAATAACTTTAAAATTTCACTTTTAATTATGAATTAGAAGTTGATAATACTGCTATTTCTAATCTCTTTGCTTTTCAGGTTTTATCAGACAAACTTAATGCTGATCTTGAATTGTTCATCCAAATGGCTAAAGAGGAAAAAGAAAATCTTCAGGTAAAACTAGGGTAGATTTTCCTCTTCCCCTTCAGATGCATGTACACATCCTTGTTTAATATTTTTAATGCTTTTATTCTAACCCTATGCTAACAACCTCTGTATTTCTGTAGGAAAAAACTCTGAATCTTCTTTTGGCATGTGGTAATTGTTTATTTGTATATATGTATTAATTCCAAAAAAACCTCTTACTTTGTTTTGTGCAAGCAATTTCTGACAGATGCTTTGCACCTAACTGACACATGTATGAAGGGACAAACATATTCTGTTGAAACTAAGGACAGAAAAAAAACCTACACATTGAAACTAAACTAGATTCAAGTTGAATCCTGTACTAGAAAGAACTTTGTGGTAGTAACAGCTGTTAAGCAAAAGAACAGTGTGCTTAGAAGAATGTGGCCCATCCATTTTCTTTCCTGGAATATTTGCAAGGAGTGGATAACCCTTGTTGGGGTTAGATCAGTGGATTTATACACAAACTAGGGAATTGAACTAAATGACATAAAGTCTGTTCCAGGTCCTAGGTAGATTGTGACTCAGTTTCTGTACAGGTGGTCCTCTACTTACAACCATTTATTTAATAACTTTTCGAAGTTACAGCAGCACTGAAAAAACTGATTTACAACCAGTCTTTGTACTTATAACCATTGGAGCAGTCCCACAGCCATGTGATCAAAATTTGGGCAATTGGCAATCAGCAAGTATTTAAAATGGTTGCAGCATGCTGGGGGGTCACATGATTACTCTCTGCAACCATCCAAGCCAGATTCCAACAAAGCCAATAAGAGGCAGCCAGATTTGCTTAACTTTGTCATTACCTTAACTATGTGATTAGCTTAACAACAGTGGCAAAAAGTTCATAAAATAGCACACAACTCATTTAACAATTCCCTTGCTTAGCAACAAAAATTCTGATCCCAATTACGATCATAAGTTGAGTATTACTCGTATTTCAATTTTCACAACTGTAAAATTTATTAAATGCATTTGTAATAAAGTAGACATTGCTACTTAAACATGTTTTTCTTTATAGAATGCTCAGACCAGATGGAAGCAGATAGAGGAGGAGAGGACCCACTTCTTACAGGAACAACAGTCTTTTCATAGAGAAATAGAAGAGCTGGTTGCTGCCTTAAACCAAGAAGTTGACTTCTTAAACTCATCATAGACTTAAATTGATAAGATATGAAGAATCCTTTTGAGGCAATATTGTTGAAAAATGTTGATTTTATATTTCTCGTAGATTTCCAGGTCTGACTGGCACAGATGGCAATTGGTATGACATTAAGTAATCTGATATTGATAGATGTGGTCCATACTGAGCACATTTGTTGGAAGACAGCAGCTGCTTTGCCTATTCAAAATTTCACACCTGCTTTGGTTCCCCCATCTGTATCCATGACATCACCAAGACAGTTGAATTGTTCCACAAATTTTAAGGCCTGTCCTAATGTTATTGGGGTGTTGTACTGAACATTGCCAACTTGCTTGGTCTTCACTGATTGCTAAGTCCACTTTACTTGTCACTGCTTCAAGTGCCAGCATGCAGTATCTTTCAGCTATGTCTTAGTGTTCGCTAATAAAGAAATGTCATCGGTGAAATCTAAGTCAATTTGCCTTGTTTATTTCATGGAATGCTGAAGTACAATTTATTAATTGCCTTTTTCATGGTACAGTCCATGGTAATCAGAAATAAAAAAGAGGGATAGGACACAGCCCTCCCTTACACCTGTATTAATTGTAAAGAAGTCAATACTGCTATTTTCAGTTTTTACACAGCACCTAGTGTTGTAAGTTTCTAAAGATATTAACATAGCAATAGCACTTAGACTTATATACCACTTCACAGCCCTCTCTAAGCGGTTTACAGAGTCAGCATGTTGCCCCCAACAATCTGGGTCCTCATTTTACCGATCTCAGAATGATGAAAGGCTAAGTCAACCTTGAGCTGGTGAGAATTGAACTGCTGGCAGCTGGCAGTCAGCAGAAGTAGTGTGCAGTGCTGCATTCTAACCAATGCACCACCATTGGTTCAACATACTGGTATCATGAATACCATAGATCACGGGTGTCAAAACTCGTCACGTGACATGTGACGTATCGCGACTGCATTGCCAACAAGGGTGGGCGTGGCTTCAGTATAATGAAACCGGTCTGCAGGCCAGCAGTTTGACACCCATTATAGATGGTATTCCACGGTGATTTTCTATCAACACAGATTCAGATGCTTTTTTAAAATCAATAACTAATTGTCACCTGGTTTTGGTACCCCTTACTCTTCAATGATATTTTGCAGTGAAAAGATCTGTTCATTGCATGAATGACCTTGTCTGATTCTGGCTTGTTCTTCATGCATATATTGTTTGATCTTATTTTGGAATTTTTTAAGTGGGACAGTACCTAGCTCTTTTCCAGGGACTGAGGGAAGTATGATACCTCTCCAATTATTTAAGTCATCTAGGTTGCCTAAGACCTCATATATAATTTCAATTATATTTATCAAGTATCTACAATTTGCCCAAGGATCAACGAAGTAATCGCTAGAAAACAAATGCTAAGACTTTCAAATAAAGTGAAATTGGGTTTTTCTTAGTAAACCTGCAAAAGAATGTAATGTTATGCCATTCTTCTACCAGTGGGAAGGGGCTCCTAATTAAAATCTATCTTTCCCTGTTCGTGAGAAGCTCCCTATTTTCCGAATTTCCCTTTTTCAGTTTTTGAAACTAAGGCGCAATTTGTGCTACGGGTTACAAAAATACTAGAAAAAAAACGCTTTCTTTGCTATATAACTAAGGGGAAAGTGGGAGAATGGAGCCTTAAAAAGCATAGATGAAACCCCGCAGAGGAATCAGGCTGAAAGCGGAATAGAAGAGGATAGCGCCAAGTCCTCCTTAGCCTTTGGGCAGCGAAACCGGATTAGCCTGGCGACTTTCTCTTCTAGGCGGTCCAGGCGAGGCAACAGAGACATCGCTGCTCTACACTTATGGGAAGCACGGCACTGTCTTGCAGTCGATTGGCTGTTCCCCTTCATTTCGAGAGTTCTCAGTGGACAGTTAAGCCTCGCCCCTCTCGCTGATTGGTCAAGAAAGCGGCGGGCGTGCTGCCAGGATCTGCCGGGGTGGGAGGTCGCTGCGGAGTTCGTGATGGCGGCTGTCGGACTGGTCAGGAAGAGCGCTGCCAGCTGCTTCCGACGCTGCTTCCTGGGAGGCTTGTCAGTCTGGCGGCGAGGCTGCGCCGGGATCTCGGTGGACGATACGGTGAATGGCTTGAACGCAGAGCAGCGTCAGGTATACCCGGCAGCGTCTTTTAACCTTAAAAGACAAGCGTCCTGCTTTGCTTCCTTCTTGCAGCCTCCACTCACCTGCTGCTGAGTTTCCCGACTCCTGTTCGTGTGTCGTGCCTCAGCCAGCTTTGCTGGCTGAGGAATTCTGGGAGTTGAAGTCCACAAGTCTTAAAGTTACCAAGGTTGAGAACCCCTGCTTTAGGGAGCATTTGCCATGAGCAGGACCGGGTCCGGGTCTGTTCTGGATCCCAGAACTCTATTCTGGAACACACGGGAATAAGAAACCCAAAGATGCGGCCGGGATCTTGTATGCGCCGGCGATGAGAAACGCATCTACCTTGTTGAGGTCATTAAACGAACGGTTGCAAATAAAATTAGTTCAAGATGTGAGAAATGGTTACAATGTTTGGAGTTTTGTTTCCTTAGAAAAAGTTGAATAAGCATGTTATAGAATCTGGTGATTAGAATGCTGGTAACGATCTCTAACCTGGATGGCTTTAAAGGGTTAGATTTGTCCACGAAGGATAAGATTATTAACATTACTAGTCACAGTTTAATTTTGCAGACTGTTCTGCACATTATTAGTTATTTAGGAACAAAAGCAGCATTGTGTTCTTGCTTGAAACCCCCTCTTAAAGAAATTTGAATTGAGCACTGAGGAACAGAATGCTAGACTATTAAACTATGGACCTTACTGTCATCAGATGGGTTGATGATTACCAGTTTAAATTTTTAAAAAGACTAACAAATTCAAAAAATAAAAAGTAATTATTCAGCAGTAAATCAGTAGGATAATTTCCAGACTGAACTATAAAGTAATGTTCTAAAAAGTCAAATAACAAATAGCAGTTTTGATATATAAAACGGATATGTGTTTTTGTGGTTGAGACAAACATACAGAAATTTTCTGATTTTAAAAGGCTATTTTCCTGTTTGTTCTTTCAGTTTAAAAGCATCTAAGGCAGAGGTGTCAAACTCAATTTCATTGAGGGCTGCATCAGCATTGCGGTTGCTCTCAGGGGAGGGGCAAGGTGGGTGCAGCCAACTGGTGGGCGTGGATGGCGTGGGTGTGGCCTGCTGAATGGGCATGGCCAGCTCTACATGGTTCGTGTCAAGGGTGCCTGTGGGGGCCTGGGCAGGAGTGGGAAAGATCTGAGGGTCTCTGCCAGAAGGGGGTGGGACTGGGGCAAGCATCAAGGCATGGTCCATTTCTTCATTCCTCACAAAGGGTGACACCTCCCCAGCATGCACCCAGGGGCTGGTTCCTCGCTGTTTCTAGATGGCCTTGTGCAGCTAAGACTGAATGCGTTTCAGCACAGATGGCCACCACAAAATTGTACGTTGGCTCCCGGCCGGCCTGGGCCAGGGCCAAGACAGCGGGGGCCATTCCCTGTTTCCAGGATGGCTTCGCGGGCTGCATGAAACTACTTTGCGGGCCACATCCGGCCCCCAGGCCTTGTGTTTGACATGTTTGATCTAAGGGATATTGATATGCTTTTAAAGAAAGGAAGTTGAATTTTACAGATTCATTTTATTCTTTATTGCAAAAGTAATTTTTTCTCATTTGTGCCTAGCAATAGAAAGTCAGTCTAATGTAATGATTAAGGCATCAAACTGGAAATCAGGAGATTGGAAGTTCTAGCCCTGCCTTAAGCATAAAGTCAGCTGGACTTTATTCTCTTTCCACTCTAGGAAGAAGGCAATAGCAAACCACTTCTGAAATCTTGCCAAGAAAAGTCCAGGGACTTGACCAGGCAATCACCAGGAGTCAATAGTGACTTCAGTTGAAGGCACCAAAACAAACAAAACACACAACTAGCTATAGCTTACCTTCCAGATCCAAAAGGTTGTGGGCACATCCAGGTCTTTAACATCTTATAGAAGGACCATCCTGATTTCTGGGAAAACATACTCATACATTTAATATTGGAATTGCATAGATTCTGTGATGTTTAAGGGTACCTACTGGGAAATCTAGGCCACAACCCCACTATTCTTTTCTCTATATGCTTTTTTCTCTTTTAATTGAAAGCTCTCCATAATCTTTAAGGACTCAGGCAGCCTGGTAATTGAATAAAATAAATAAAAATTGGTCTTTGCTTGTCATGACTTTGGGACTCTTCCTGATGCTGGATTTTCCTTACGTCAAAAGTAGCCAGCCTTGGGGAATACTAGATTATTAGCAGTAGCTCTCCAACATAATTTATTCATTGGAGTCTTGCAGTGACCTAAGAACAGGTTAGAAGAAAAATAGTTTCTCCTGTTGCACCTATGGCAACATTCCTGAAGCCATGCTGTTGGATCCTAAGGAATATTATGGACAATAAATAGAGCTTCTATGGCAGTGGTTCTCAACCTTTTTAATGCCGCAACCTCCAACCGGTCGTAAGTCGAGGACTACCCAACCGGTTGTAAGTCAAGGACTTCCCAACCAGTCATAAGTCGAGGACTTCCCAACCGGTCGTAAGTCGAGGACTATTTCTCTGCCCGGGAGCGCCGCGCATGCGTGGTGCCGCCCCCTGCGCTGGCCGAGGCATAGCTGGCAAGGGGCAGCGACGGCGCAGGGCGACCACCGGCTGGGCCACCAGCTGGCCCAGCCCAAGGGTGGTAAGGCACCCGCCAGGCCCCACACGCACCAGCAACCCTCTCTGCGCCCGCTGGCCCCTCCCACCTCCCACCCCTGGGCCTCTTTTACTTACATTTTTAGTAGTTGCTCAGCAGGGAGAGGTGGAAACCTCCAGACAGCTCGCCTTTGCTGCAGACAACTTGCAGCACCGTTAGCAGACTGGGACTTTTGGCGGGCTCAGCAGGGCAGAGACAGCCTGGATAATTCCTATTGGCTTTTGAAAGCCAATAGAATTAGACTCTACTCAAGAGAGTCTATTCTACTGGCTTTCAAAAGCCAATAGAATAAGAGGGAGTAGCACAGCTAAGGAAAAGGGGGAAAAAATGGCGGACTGCATTGTTTGGCGACCCCCATGGGGTCACAACCCACAGGTTGAGAACTGCTGTTCTATGGTGTTGTCTCATTGAATGCTTGAGGTATCAAATGAATGCGGTACTGAATGCTGTACTATGAGTGAATCATAAAATCAATATCCAAATTTCCCTTGGAGGAAGTTCAGGTAACTACTCAGGGACACACACACAAACACACACACACACACACACAGATTGTGCAAGGAATATGGGAATAATAGCAAACAGATTAGGACTATGGAATCATGCCCTAACACCGACATGCAGGTCCCACTGGAGCTATTGCTCCCATCACCGTTTTTCTTTCTTTTTCTCAATGACACAGATGTGTTTCATTGGTTAAATAATAAAACTGTTCTTGCTTCAATTCACACAAATACATAGGGGAAGCTTCCCCCTCAGCTGATAATTACCTTATATTGCCAACAAGGAGATTTTTTTTTTATGTTATGCAAGAAAACAAAATTAACTATGTTGATTTCTAATATGTATTTTTCATTGTATTTTGGACAGCTTAGGCAAACCATGACCAAATTCTGTCAGGAACACTTAGCTCCAAAGGCTCAACAAATTGATCGGGATAATGAATTCAAAGATATGAGGGTAAGTGCTTTCAATATCCATGCAACTGGTTAAATTTATTAAAAGATGCTTGTTTATGAAATCAGTTCTAGGTGCTCTGTAATTATGCAGATGGATCTTAAATAATAACTAGTTCTTTGTAGCATAGACCAGGGATCTCCAACCTTGGCAACTTTAAGACTTGTGGACTTCAACTCCTAGAATTCCTCAGCCAGCCAAGCTGGCTAAGGAATTCTGGAAGTTGAGGTCCACAAGTCTTAAAGTTGCCAAGGTTGGGGACCTCTGGCATAGACTGTGAAACTGGTTACCAATGTGGGTCATTGTATTCATTTTCGTGAAAATGCATTCACACTGCTGGTAGAAGCTTAACTGCATACAATAAGTTTCTCAGTAAGGCTGTTCTGTAACTAAGCCAAGCCAAGGTTACTATCCTATCCCTTCCCATATTTCCACAAAAAACTACTAGCCTATTAGAGGTTATAGGGCACTGTTGTACTTGCATACTGGGGTCAGAAGAAAGAACTCTTGCTATTCCATTACCTTTCTGCATTTGGTTTTCTCTCCTCTGGCTCACTCATGGCAAAATAGCTACTTGTCCTCCCTTCTAAAATATAGGCACCTCCTTTGGAGTTGCGCAAAAAGTGCTCATGGCTGGGAACATATCCTGAAGCAGGGGTTGGGTGTGGTGATGAAATGGTAGCGCCATCAGGGAAAAAAATGTGATACCTAAACATTGGTTAAAGGTTATTTAACCCATGGGCTCAGAATGAACTAAGGCCAGTGTCATGTGATCAAAGGGAAATGTGTCAGGGTTGTAAAAGGAAGAAAGGACCATGATAATTGGAATGGAAATGGCAAGGGATCATGTTTATCTGCTAGGGGAGGATTGAGTATGAAGTATTTGCTAGAAACTACAGTGGAAAACAAATCCAGTTTGAGAAGTTTATGCTAGTCCAGTGGTTCGCAACCTTTCTGAGGTTGAGACCCCACTTGCCCCGCCCATGCGCGCCGCGACCCCGACCCAGGGGCGCGCGCGTGTACACGCGCGCGCAAAAAAAAATTTTAAAAAAATTTTTAAATCAAAAAACAAAAACAAAATGGCGGCAGGACGGGCGGATCTGCGCATGCACAGATCGGCCTGTCGCACGCGCTGCGCATGCGCGGATCCGCCCATTGCGGTCCGCCATTTTGTTTTTATTTTATTTTTATTTTTTTAAAATTTTTTTTAATTTTTTTTAATTTTTTTTAATTTTTTTTCCCGGCGCGACAGGCGGATCTGGGCGTGCGCGGTGCACGCGCGCCAAAAAAATTTAAAAAAAGTAAAAAAAAATTTAAAAAATTAAAAAAAATTAAAAAAACAAAATGGCGGCCGGCGGTGCCCGGCGACCCCCGCGAAATGGTCTTGCGACCCCAAATGGGGTCGCGACCCCAAGGTTGAGAACCACTGTGCTAGTCCATGTCTGTGGTTTGCCTTTTGTAAAGCTTTGAAACCTGTATGTTCAATGCTAGCTTATTTTACTAAAAGTTTTTTACTTGATGTCTTAGGATTGTCATTTATTTTATTCCACTCAGTCATTTCAGCTAACAATAGCCTGGTACTCTTCCAGAACTATTATTGAAAGATATCAGTATTCACTTTTTCTACACCTTCCTCTTCTGTTTACCCACTCAAATATTTCTTCAGCAGTTATAAAAAGCAACACACAGGTTATCTATTTTCCTCTTCAGCTAAAAGTCCCAAGGGAACCATCCAGATAGCAATCTTGCCTTTTCTAGCTGAGGATATAAGTAAAAATATTACTACTAGTAAGATGTTGATGGCAGTAAGTTTGATTCTAGCAATTACATAAAAGAGTAGTAAACAGCACTTTTAGATACTTGAATTTTATGGCAGAGGGCGTTTTCCAGAATTCTGTAATATATCTTTGTTAATCTGGGGAAAATTTAGCTGTTGTAACTTGTTCCCAAAACAACAGGAAAGGAAAAAATAGTCTCCCAAACGCTGGAGTCTACTTTGTGGAATTAAAAGTTTTCCATTAAGAAGTTTGCTTACAGACTTTGGTGAAAGGCACCAGTTCTTCCTGGATACTAAAGTTCAGGCTAATCTATAATATAGTTCATTTTATTTATACTTGATTGTAACTGCATTTGAGCAGAATTTGCAGAGGTTTTGAATATCATGTGAAGGCATTTGGTGTGCTAGAGAGGGATTCATCATTTTAGCCCAGCGGTTCTCAACCTATGGGTCGCGACCCCATTTGGGGTCGAACGACCGTTTTGCGGGAGTCGCCGGACACCGCGGTCCGCCATTTTGTTTCTTTGTGTTTTTTTTCTTTTCGTCGTGCGCGCGCTGCGCATGCGCGGTTCAGGCCGTCGCGCCGTGCATGCGCGGATCGGCCCATCGCGGTCCGCCATTTTTTGTTTGTTTTTTGTTTTTTTCGTCACGCGCCGCGCATGCGTGGTTCGGGCCACCGCGCGCACGCCACGCATGCGCGGATCGGCCCGTCGCGGTCCGCCATTTTGTGTTTTTTTGGGTTTTCTTTTTTTTGTCACGCGCACGCCGCACATGCGCGGTTCGGGCCATCGCGTGCCGCGCATGCGCGGATCGGCCCGTCGCGGTCCGCCATTTTGGGGTTTTTTTTGTCGCGTGCTGTGCATGCGCAGTTCGGGCCGTCATGCGCATGCTGCACATGCGCAGATCGGCCTGTCGCGGTCCGCCATTTTGTTTTGTTTTTTCATCGAGCGCGCACCGTGCATACGCAAATCGGCCCGTTGCGCCGCGCATGGGCGGCGCAAGTGGGGTCTCAACCTGAAAAAGGTTGAGAGCCACTGTTTTAGCCATTGTCATTTAGCCATTTATCCACTGCAGAATGGCCTCTTCTGCACATTTCCAACCAATATGGTCCTAAGCTTTCTTTTGAAAATTGGGCCCACAATACTTGCTGATGTCGTTGATCCATCTTGTTTTAGGTCTCTTGGTCCACCTGTCATCAGTTCTTCTTGCTATGTGACCAGCCCATTTCCATTTCAATTCTTTTACCCTTTTGATGATATTGTATACTTTTGTTTGTTCCCTAATCCATTTGCCGGTCTTTCTAGCTTGTCATGTCTTGTTATGTATTTTTCTATGGTTCTTTGTGCCACTCATAGCTTTTGTATCGATTGTGAGGTTAGTGTCCATGTTTTACTGGCATGTGTTAGAGCAGGTAGCACACACTGATCGAAAACTATTCTCTCCAGGCATGGGGGGGGTTGTTCTTGAAAATTATGCTTAGCTTATTGAATGCCTGTCAACCACATTTAACACGCTATTCAATTTTCTTTATTGTATCATCTTCCATTGAGATCTGTGACCAAGATATGTGTGGTGGGATTATGTGAGCAAATACCCGCCTGGAAACAAACAGGCAAATCTGTTAATAGCTAACTATTAGAAATATACTGCATTATATTATATAGTTTTTAGACTGTTTTTTTCAATACATTATAATGTTAAGTTATTTGATATAGTAAGTTTATGCTTCTTAATATGTAATTAGGGTATATTTTTATTAATACATTTTTCATATTTTCACAGAGTGTACATGGTGTTTGAGTTTTCATATATGTTGAAATGCCATTTGCAACATTTAAGAATGTCTACTTCCAAGGTTATCTTATCTTATCTTTTTGTAGGTAATGTGGTTCTTTGATCCTAAAAAGAACATAATGATTTAAATTGTAAATGGAGCTGGGAGTTCAGGGAGAACCATAAAATAATTCTAGGAACAGAATGTCCCACCTCAAATCAGGGCTGTCTATTCTAAGCTGTAACAGTACTGTAAGGTACATATCTCAAAAACAGTTCACAGGGAAGCCACACACAGTGGCTTAAGAGTTAACGTTCCTCTGATCTAAAAAATAATTTCTTTCCTCAGTCTGTGTATACTGTAATTCAAAAATCAATCCAAGAATTCTATCTCAAGGGAGGGATGACAATTTCAGTAATAAAATGCAAGTTTTCCTTAGAGACCGATCTTGGATTGAGTTACTGGTAAGTCTAGCTAAAGAATTCCAAATAGCAAATCTGGGAGAAGCCTAATGTATAAACCTTACTGGCGGACTTGATGAACTAGTTGCAGCTTCACATTTGTTCCAAATAATGTTAGGTTGCACTTTGCAGCATCTAGGTCAGGGGTTCTCAACCTTGGCAACTTTAAGACTTGTGGACTTCAACTCCCAGAATTCCTCAGCCAGCAAAGCTGTCTGAGGAATTCTGGGAGTTGAAGTCCACAAGTCTTAAAGTTGCCAAGGTTGAGAACCCCTGATCTAGGTCTTCTCAAGGGAGCTTCTAGCCCACAAAAACAATCTAAGAGGGGGTTTTTTTAGGGTAAGTTTAAAGGTGGTAGAGAGCCCAAGATCTTCCTGGAAAACTTAATTGACACAGTTCTATTTTGCCTAACACTTTGTTTTCTATCACTTTTGAATCACTTCTGAAAAGAACAATTGTAAGAAAATTCCCATTTTAGCCCAACCAATTGCTGCTGATACAGGTAGTCCTCGAGTTACAACTATTTGTTCAGTGACTATGAATCCAAACTAATGGTTAATTTATGGTTGAGCAGCAGCTAGTCCTGAGGAAAACTGTACTTTAGAGCCAGTGCAGTGTAGCAGTTAAAAAGTTGGATTAGGACCGTGGACTCCTTTGTCCAATTTCATCCTCTGTTGTGGATCATGTGTGTATTGTCCTTGTTCCATCTATCTCATAGGGTGGTTGTTGCACAGTAAAAATAAAGGGAAATGGCTATGTAAACCACTTTGAGCTCCCGGAAGGAAAAAAGCAAGATCATTATCATCATCATCATCCATGAAGGCTGAAAAGTATATCTGCTTTTGCAGCAGCATCCAGAGATGCTCCACTGTTTCTCACTACCAATCAAAATAAAATGTAACAGGAGTATAGTTGAGGCTGGACGCGAGGAGGGGGGGAAAAAGGCCTACTAAGTCAGACGTTTTCAAAGACTAATACTTAGTATTGTATACCAGGTGTCATGATGATCGCGGCATAATATGTTTTTATGTCCAATGCTGATTGTTCTTAATAAAAGAATTTTTATAATTAAAAAAAAAAAAATAGTGTTTAGGATGTTGTTTTTTCAAGCACAGAGATTAAGGATTAATCTTCCATTATCCTGTATGTGACAGTCTTGCTCAGATCGTTAGGGCTAATGTTGTTTGTAAAGATAAGGATGTGGGTATAAAACAGTCACAAGTGCTGAGATATGACCAGAAAGAAGGACATCTGGCAAACTGCATTTGCTTGCACTTTACTGTGATATAGCAGGTGTGATTACTGGGCAAGTACTTTCACCATGTTTAATGCTAAACTGAGCAAACAGAGTCAGAATTAGTAAGCCAAATGCCAACATTGTAAAAATTTTAGCATTCCACACACTTGCAACCTTGACATCATTATTTGCAGTCCAAATGGGACTAGGGAAAAGACTTTATAGAGTGTTGTCTCTTAAGGTTTTGGCTATCAGCTGCCACGAATTAACCTGGAAAATAACAATTCAGCAAGTAAATTCTAAATCTGAACTGTAATCTTACAAAACACTACATATTAAAATGATCTTTCAGTGCAGAGATTCTATTAACTGTAGTTGATAAACAGTGTCGATTTCAAAATTTAATTAATTGGTCTCACTGCATGGAAATTCTCTTCTTTTTCTCTTAGTGAACTAATGATTGCCTACACAATGATAATAAAGTGTTAATTTAAAATTGTACCAGATGGAACAGCAAATGAACCACTTTTCAACTGACCAATCCTTTATTTGTAATGTCGGGCAATAGCTACTTTACCCAGCATTTTGCATTGGTAGGAAGATTAAACTGGGATACTTAAGGACATTGCAAAACCTGAGTGGCCTTACATTAGGCCAAAATCTTGCTCATAGTTTTGTTCCACTCTTTGTAGGAATTTTGGAAGAAGCTTGGGGACCTAGGAGTTCTGGGTGTAACAGTTCCTGGTACGTACATGCATTCCACATTAAACAAGCCTTTGTGGCCTATGGATTTGCAATATGTGGCGATATGGATATTTTGGACTTGGGGCAATTAGTGATATTTGTAGGTTAATTAGTTTAATTATAAACTTTTCTACCCTTCCACTCCCCAATTCCTTCTAGTTCAATATGGTGGATCAGGGATGGGTTATCTGGACCATGTACTGGTAATGGAAGAAATATCTCGGGCTTCAGCTGCAATCGCATTAAGCTACGGTGCTCATTCAAATCTGTGCATCAATCAGTTGGTGAGAAATGGCAATGAAGCACAAAAAGAGAAATATCTGCCCAAGGTTTGTAGAAATAAGCCAATTACATTGTAGAACAAAAGAATGCAACAACTTGAATTAGATATATTCATTTTGTTTTAGAATACAGCAAGTAACATTGTTTTGTTAATCTTTATAAAATGTATTTTGTTTATCTATGTATTGTAAGCAAAAATCAATTTAAAAACATCTGGACTAAAAACCATGTTCAATGTTCATGTCTGATTTGTTGCTACAAATTAATGGGAAATAAAGAAAACAATCTTAAATATACAAAAGGTATTTACTAAGTCTCTCTAGGTTTGAGAGCCTGTTTATCACCGACTTTAGGATAAGTACCGTATCTTACATGTTTAGGTAGCAGATCTACACACCCTTGCCTAGGAATAAGTTCCCCTGAATTTAGTAGGGCTTACTTAATTTTGAACATTTACAGGAGAGCCCTTTCATACATGTGCTGCAGTTGAACTAAACTGCAGCACATGTATGAAGGAGAAGAAAGTTGGAAAATTCAGAGTTTTAAGCGCATACCTTCCTTTTAAAATATAACCTTCCCTCCAGTCATCTGGTTGTCTCTGAAGGCTGGTTTATATATCTATTTGGTCACTTGCAAATGATCCACCATAGAGCAAGTTCCGTTGGTGCTTCTTATTTCATATTGTCTCTTTTCACTTTGAATGGAACTTTTTCCATGAACTCAGTTCATATAACCAATTGTCAGTCTTTAAGTGGTGTCCAGGTATATGTGAGCTTGTTCTGTATGCTTCACCAGAAGCAGAAGCTAGTATTTCAACCTGTAATAATGAAACATACACTGCAGGCCTCTGTAGTCCTCCCTCATTTGCTTTAGTGCAAGCTAAACACTTAGCAGTGTTTTCAAGTAGACTTCTCACATAAGGTATTTGATTGGGCTACCTCCACATTCGTTTCCTGCCATTGCGAGCCTATGGTGCAATGGTGAAGAGAAGGTATTTGATAGACACACGAGGCTTCTGCAGATTGGAAAGAGCAGGTCCCAAAACCCCTGGAAGCCTTTTTGTATTGTGTAAGTCCATCAAGAAAAAAATACAAGCCTTCTTAGTTATTTCATCCTTTCATTAATATTCTGGCACTGGAAGTTATTTCTTTTCTCTTTTATCATGCTAAATTTTCCATATTTTTAAAACAATATTTTACATTCTAAGCAATATGTTTCCAGATGGTATCTTTAAAAAAATGAAGAATCTGGAACATGAATTTTGTGCTAAACAAAAAGTTCTTCTGACTTCTACTCTTTCATGATTCCTCAATAATTGAATAGTAGGCAGTTGTAGCTTCTGAGTGATCTGGGTGATCTTCTGAACTGAACCATTTTTGCTTCAGTTTGAGATGGAGACAACACAGATTCATCCCCAACAGCCTGCGCCTGTGTTCAATAGGGCAGAAAACATCCTGCAGAAAATATAGCTCTACAACACAGTCCTTTCAGCAGTTCCAAGAAGGCTCCATACCCACTTGCACTACTCAGGTGACCCTGAGGACACAGACAAACCTCCAAGTGGCCTCAATGACTCTCTAAAAGAATGCAAACCACCAGCTATCTGTAAGGAATATAAATCCTTCCATTCCCCACCATCCAGTGAGAGCGGAAGAAGCTTCTTGGATGAGAAGTGAAACATCTTCTAAGAAAAACAAGAAAATCCAATTTTTATTTTTATTTATTTTATTTTGCAATTTCTATACCGCCCCTCTCCCGAAGGACTCGGGGCGGTGTACAGTCCAAAATTAAAAACATCAATATACAAAAAGTAAAATGATTAAGAATAGATTAAACAATTTGGCCCTGAATCCATTTAAAACCCAATACATTATGTCTTAAAAAGCTCAATCCCCTAAAACAATTATAACCTTGTTAGTACCGGAGCTCCTATCCCAGGCCGGCCTGTCGAAAAAAGTATGTTTTCAATTCTCAACGGAAGGAACGTAAATCCGTCATCGTACGGAGTTCGGGGGGAGCTCGTTCCAAAGCGTTGGAGCTCCCACAGAGAAGGCTCTCCCCCTGGGGGTCGCCAGCCGACATTGTCTGGCCGACGGCACCCTTGAAAAAGCATCTTTGGGACAACCATGACCTGGATGACTGAGAATCTCCATAGACAATGAGGGTAGTCTACCTGAGTTCGGTTGTGCTTATGCATCTATGAAAGGATCCTTACAGTTCTGAGGTAGCTACAAGATGTTGCTCTTCTTAACTCCTCAGAAAGGACAGTTCACAGCTCTAATGTGTCTGCTGCCTACAGGAGACCTTGAAGAAGAGGACAGTCTTTTTCCTCCTTATTTAGAGGAATAAAAGAATGAATTTCTGATATGAAGAGGGTTTTGACTTGATTAGTCTCCTATTCTTACCCCTCAGTGCTCGTCACTGATACTGCAGGGAGAAGATTGCAATCACTGCCCAATTGATGTAAAAATGAAATATCTTCCATTTGCACCATTACATTTTTCACTTAGAATAGGAATATTCTAATTTTTATTTTTATTTAAATCATCCTTCCCCAAGTGAGTACCCATTATTGCAAGATAGCATTTAGTTAAAAACAACTTTGCATTCAGTAGGCAAGTGCCAGAGCAATGAGCTAACAGAGCTTTAAATGCAGACTAAATAAGAAAGGATGACAGTTTCCATATGGTGGACTTGATATTTTAAAAAATGCTCTGACAGTTAAAATTTCTTAGTTGTTTTCCATTTATTAAAATCTGGGCTGGAACATTAAGGGAGAACCCAATTTCTGCATTCTGATTCTATGAAGCAAATCTTCCTTATTCTGTACTATCCTCTCTCCAATTAGTAAAATTATTTTCATCTGTAATGCTGCTAAAATTAAGTAAATTGTATGGTTTATTTATTTCATTCTTCTTGGAAAATATCGAAGTTTACCCAGGCACCTCACTGTCTTAAATTGAAAGACTGAAGTAGTATTAATCTGTAGAGTGGAACTCTATTGCTTCATAGATTCCAGTG
This sequence comes from Bothrops alternatus, assembly GCA_034064705.1. NCBI lineage: Eukaryota > Metazoa > Chordata > Lepidosauria > Squamata > Viperidae > Bothrops > Bothrops alternatus. The sequence goes on along the minus strand of JARGCV010000003.1, from coordinate 27,543,114 downwards.
CACTAAGCGAGCTAGGAAAAAGAATAAATGTAAATATGAAGGTGGGGGTGGGGGTGGGGGAGAGAAAGTGGGGGTGGGGGGGAGAGAAAGAACAGAAAGCAAGAGATGAGAGGGCTGTTGTGCCAGGTTGGCATAACTGAATATTATCTACAATTCTGTTGTGCGAGTTGAGAAGGATTCTTGCAGTTTTAACATATGGCTGAGACTTTGGCAACTTCTTCCAGACCCATAGTTCCTTTCAGATTTTTAAACCCTTGTTTTCAATGATCTGGTCATTTCTCAAATATACATCAATTTGGTCCTGTTTTCAAAAGGCAGTAAGGGAGAGGACATCATGCAAAGCTACTAATGTTTTACAAAGCTACTAATATTTTTGTCTTGGTACCATCTCCTAGCTGTAAAGTCCCATTCCAAACAATGTTTCATTACTCACTTGCTATAACAGAGCTACAGTATATTTTCTTGTTCAATGCGATGTTGTATGGTGCCATTAGTAAAATTACTTGGAGAATTCTGCCAGTGATAATACTTGCTATTTGCAGTTCCCCAAAGCATGAAAGCCAGATTCTTGTGAATTTTCTTATAAATTAAAAAAATAGTAACAATAGCAGCAAAATTGATTTCTTTTTCATCTTATCCTCACAGTTGATTAGTGGAGAGCATATTGGAGCACTAGCAATGAGTGAATCCAATGCTGGTTCTGATGTTGTCTCCATGAAGCTGAGGGCAGACAAAAAAGGTAAAAATTATTGCATATACATGGAAAAAAATGTTTGTAAAAAGTATCTAATGCCCCTTGGACCTCCATTTTAACACCTTAAGTTTTTTTTAGATATTCTTTTATGTCCACACATTAACTATACTAGTTATGATGTACATCTGAGCAATTCCCAAGCCAAAGGGCTTAAGATAATGCTGCTGCAAAGCACAGCTGAGCAAAAAAAGGCTGATGAGCTACCAGATGTGAATTCAGCAGTTCTGTCTAAAGCAGGGGTAGGCAACCTTGGCTCTTTTATGACACATGAACTTCAACTCCCAGAATTCCTGAGTCAGCTATGCTGGCTCAGGAATTCTGGGAGTTGAAGTCCATGAGTCATAAAAGAGCCAAGGTTGCCTACCCCTGGTCTAAAGCAACTGTTGCCAGGCTAAATGCAGCTCACAATGTGTTATCTAATGTGGATCCTTATTGCCCTATCCTTAGTTTCTCTATTTTTATTGGCGGTCACTGCCAATCAACCCGCATCCCAGGCTTTTGATTGTGAGTGGGAAAATGTGCCCTTGATTTCCCCTTTCTGCAAATGTCCCCTGTACTTGTTACATTCTGTTTAAATAGCTCCATCAAGTTTCAAGCTTTGAATGCAAAGTAGGGAAAGCCAGGAAATCCTCATTGCTGATGTAGAATTCCATGTGTCCTTTTTTGGATTCAATCACACACACACACACACACACACACAGAGAGAGAGAGAGAGAGAGAGAGAGAGAGAGAGAGAGAGAGAGAGAGAGAGAGAGAGAGAGAGAGAGAGAGAGAGAGAGAGAGAGAGAGAGAGAGAGTTGAGGATGCTTTCTCTTCAGAGTTGAGGATTGGGTTTATTGGCAGGCATGGGGAACACAGGTTTCTGATTGTTTCAACCACTTTAAGCAAAAAATGTGTGGAGCAGAGTTGTGGGTTGAAAAATAAAGAGGTATGAGTGAGTCATAACTTCATACTGTTTGAGATACCCTGACCTGTGATGCAGTCCTTTTAGCTGACTAATCCTTTGAAGAATGCTTTGTTTGCGTAGGAGAACTCTTTTTTTTTTTAAGGAAACTGGCTGATTATGGAAAGAGCCAGCTCCATATCTAAGTTATATAGTAATTCCCTGTATCTATTATTTATTATTATTATTATTTATTTAATTTCTATGCCGCCCTATTCCGGAGAACTCAGGGTGGCTCACAACATGATAGAAATCACAGTAAAATACATGAATATAAAAACCCCCAAGTTAAAAAAGAAAAACCAATCATTCCACAAACATACACACAAACATACACTGGCTAGGGGCAGGGTGTTAGCTGCCCCAGGCCTGCCGGCAAAAGTATGTTTTAAGCAATTTACGAAAGGCGGAGAGGGTGGGGGCGACACGGATCTCCGGGGGAAGTTGCTTCCAGAGGGCCGGGGCCGCAACAGAGAAGGCTCTTCCCCTAGGCCCCGCCAGGCGACACTGTCTGGCTGATGGGACCTGGAGAAGGCCGACTCTGTGGGCCCTAACCGGCCGCTGGGATTCATGAGGCAGCAGACGGTCCCGTAAATAACCTGGTCCGATGCCATGTAGGGCTTTATAGGTCATAACCAACACTTTGAATTGGGTTCGGAGACCAATTGGCAGCCAATGCAGCTCGCGGAGTGATGCCGAAATGTGGGCATTTCTAGGCAAGCCCAACACTGCTCGCGCGGCTGCATTCTGCATTACCTGAAGTCTCCGAACATTTTTCAAAGGTAGCCCCATGTAGAGAGCATTGCAGTAGTCGAGCCTCGAGGTGATAAGGGCATGAGTGACTGTGAGAAGAGACTCCCGGTCCAAATAGGGCCGCAACTGGTGCACCAGGCGAACCTGGGCAAATGTCCTCCTCGCCACAGCCGAAAAATGATGTTCCAAATTTAGCTGTGGATCGAGGAGGACACCCAAGTTGCGGACCTTCTCCGAGGGGGTCAAAAGCTCCCCCCCCCCAGGCTAATGGACGGATAGATTGAAATATCTTTGGGAGGCAGAACCCATAGCCACTCCGTCTTGTCGGGGTTGAGTTTGAGCCTGTTGGCACCCATCCAAGCCCTAACAGCCTCCAGACATCGGCACATCACTTCCGCTGCTTCACTGAAATGACACGGGGTGGAGATGTAAAGCTGGGTATCATCAGCATACTGATGATATCTCACCCCGTGTTGTCGGATGATCTAACCATAAAAATGATCTCATGAACATAGACATAAAAGCAAATAGGTATCCAGAATTTGAGAAAAAACATTCATGGAAATGTCATTTGGGAAGTATAAGACTATCTGGAAATACATTGACTTTGGGTATTTTCTGAACCAGACAATTAAGCAGTTCATCTTTCCATTCCAGGGGATTATTTTGTTCTAAATGGGAACAAATTTTGGATTACTAATGGGCCAGATGCTGATGTTCTAATTGTTTATGCTAAAACAGACCCCAGTGCTGTTCCAACTTCTCACGGTATAACAGCATTCATTGTGGAAAAGGTAAGTTTCCAGGGTTGTAAAAAAGTTCTTCTCCCATGTAAAATATTTATGGATATCATGTCCTTTCAACTGGATGTAAAAGAATTTATTTGTTTGGGGGGGGGAAACAAGCCATGCTCCTGAATTCATTGAAACAACATTGTTTTCAAAATAAGAGGTCAGCAGTTCCTTCTTCTGTGGCCAATTTTACATGCGAAACTTAAAAGGCCAGGCTGTTGGCCTTCCTTGAGTATTCTGCGTAACAGAGTTAACTTTGGCAGAGATAGAGTTGCCTCTGTCCATATGGTAAGAAGAGTTTCTTTAAAACAGCTCTAAACTGGCAAGATTAGAACCTTAAAATAATAGATTTACCTTGTGATGTTTAAATTCAGTGAGCTCGTGGAAGTTCTCTTGAGTTTCTGAATTGGCACAACATATCCTACGTGATGATGTAAGAAAAGATGTAAATCTATTTGATGGCATTCTCATTTTAAAATAATTTTACAGTCCTTCCCTTGTCCATCTTCTAATTGTGTAGAATAACAACTACTTTGCCACATCCGATAGGAAACTCTTGTTAGAAGGATTGAGCCATGATGATTTTCAGTATGCATTATTCATAATTAGGGAATAACCCTGAAACATCAGCCAACTATATATTGTAAATAGTTTAATAACTATTAAGAAAAAAATGAAATCAATAATCATCCCCACCTAAACATTTATATATTTCAGTAATTGCAAAATAATGAGTTTAAGGACCACAGATTAAATATGAAAACACAGTTCTAACAAAAGGGCATAATAGAATATGCCACTACCTGATTTGTATGTAGGCTGAGTCTGTGGTTTTACATTTCTTGAACAAGTTGTTAAATTTTTGGAGCAATCATATTTGGTGGTTTAATTGTTGTCACCTCAATAAATGTGGAAAAAGGAGAAAATAGACTTCAAGTTCTTTAAAATATTCTGTTGTGCACATTTTTTTAAGATAGAAGAGATCCAGCATTGAATGAGTAGAAGGCAAGTTTATTGAATGGAATATCAGAAATCAGGACACTGGAGCAAGGTTCCTTCATTTCATATCAGACTCATGAGCCCAGAATCTTTATAGTTTCAAATCTTTCAGAAAAGTTTTCTTTTAAGTGGGGACAGGCTGCTATGCCGGATAAAGGAAAAGTTCTGCTATATGAACTGTCTTCTGGCACAGGATTGGATTTCATTCACTAGTAAGCCATTTACAGCCATTGTAAAACATCTCGTGAAAATCTGACAGGTTAACTCCCTGCCAAATAAAGAAATAATTAATGTTTTTCATTCAAATTACCGTATATAACAACCCTAATTCATTTAGAGGGCTATGTTACCTTGGAGTTTGGAGCAAGGATGAAATTAACTCAAAATTAAACTTGTTTTGGCTTTATAGTAAGAATTGGGTATATGTATGTTGATTTGTGGTCTCTGATTTTCTATCTCTGTAGGTGTTCAATCTCTTTCTTTACCGTGATGCCATTAATACACTTTGCACGAGTCATTTCTGTGATTAGCTCTTATTCCGCACAGACTGTTCAGTTGGAAGTTTTAAGAATTGTGTTTTGGTCTAACTTTAATGGAAGAGAATTTCCCTGTGCATTTTCTATCTCTGTTCTTCAGAATATGCCTGGTTTTAGCACAGCACAAAAACTGGATAAACTGGGAATGAGAGGGTCAAATACCTGTGAATTAATCTTTGAGGATTGCAAAGTTCCTGGTGAGTAATACAGTAGATGTGCTACTTTCAGTTATAATGACAACTCCCCTGTTTCTCTCTCCTTAGATTTGTCTTTCTGAATGTTAAAATATTTTTAAAAACTGAAAATTCAAGTCAAAAGTTGTTTCTCTATACTTAACCTCTTTTTTTGTTCTGAATCTTATTTTCCCTCCATCATTTCTCTTCTCCTCTCTTCTTTAATTTGTTTAAACAGACTCCTTTTTCTGGACATATTATTTATTAGCAATGATTTATTGATCTTTAAGAAAACAGTGGACTCTACAGGGCATTTCTCAACCTTTTAAGATGTCTGGATGTCTATTCCTAGAATTCCTCAGCCAGTTTGCTGAGGTTGGGGAATTCTGGGAGTTGAAGTCCAGACATGTTAAAGGAGCCAGGGTTGACAATTACTGCCTACAGTTTATTTAAAGCCATTCTAGTAATTCTGTCTCCTGATTTCCAAAGTAGTCCTATCTATTCCCATTTCATTCCCTTGTCCTCTAATTCCACCACGTATGCCTAAAATCTCGTGTCATGGATCTTGCCTCCATCTACCTGATGAAATAAGGTAGACATACGTTTAAATCTGAGTAAATTTTAAAAGTGTTAATAATTAAGGGGCCACTGGCATCTTTATGTTAAAAACATTCAATAGAACAGCTCATGGTTAACATCATCCATTTTATCTTGATGAATACGCAGCATAGGGTTCAGAATTGCAATTTCCTATATTTGATTTCAAGAGATGAAAAGAAATATCTTTCACTGGGTTTTCTCTGTGGATCCATTCTTTCCCATATTTGCTCATGGTACATGTTGTTAACGAGCTGCAGAAAAGGCCATCTTTATACTCTTGAAAATGTATCTTCTTGTTTTTTCAGATTTTATTGGCAGTAAAGTGGATTTCTGGTTTCCATCTTTTTAGGTAGAATTGAGAACCTGTCATTTCTTTTTTGTAAAAAAATAGATTCCATTTCCTCAGCTCAGTGGAAGGTAATGGCAACAGTACTAAATGCCAGCATTCTTGTTAAACTTCCCTGATCTCCAGGGTCACTTCCATAGCTGTCCAACATTGACCTGTTCCAGTAATTTTCTGAGCTTTTAGAGTTCTTTCACTTGGATCAAAGTGTATTTTAGAAATACAACTCTGTCACACATGGCTTTGTGTCACATATATTCTAGTGGATGTAACACAGGTTCCTTTGATCCCCAGCATCTAATTTTTAGGATTTTTGTAATTTTTAGGATTTTAGGATTTGTATATATTGGGTTTTATAGATTTTATGGCCTAATTTATTTAATTTATTTTTAAATATTTTAATTTTGTACATTTATATGTTTTTTAAATTTTAAGGCTGTAAACCGCCCCGAGTCCTTCGGGAGAGGGGCGGTATAGAAATTTAATAAATAATAAATAATAATAAAATAATAATAAAGCAGCATCCACAGAATTATATTCTTAGGCCATATAGCAGGGGTGTCAAACTGCCAGCCTGTGGGCCGGTTGCATCACACTCCAGCTCCAGCAATGTGGAAAAAGTCACAATATGATGCGTCACATGACGCAGCGAGTTTGACACCCATAACATATAGCAAAGGTGAAAAGCAGATTCAGAAAGCTCATCTTGTATTCTGCTGAAGGTTATTCTCTGAGATTCACTAATGGAATTAAGATACTGCTCTTTTTCTACATTTCACAAAGAATGCATTCACTCCATGTAATTACAGTTTGCAACTGCTTTTTACTTATGGGGGGGAAGTTATGCAAACAACACAGCTGTATATATTCCAAAATAACATCAATTGCTGAACCTTTTTTTCACCTTGTGATTCCACAGTTGTGTATCAGCATAAACAAGGGGTAAAGATACACTTCCTTCACTGTTGCTTTCTTTGGTATGTTTAAAACCAGGTTGTTAGTACAGTACTGTAGCTTTTAATATTAGAATTAACTGATGTTATATTAGACACAACAGGTTTCCATTGTCGTTAATTTATTTACAATTTGATTTTATCACCACGACACTGAGATCAAGCCTTAAGTTGTGCACGTTTAATTATTATTTGTCAAGATATGTAAGAAACTGGGTTTGTAACTACTTTTTCTTTGTTACTAAACGATAGTATTGGTTTAAAATGTAATTCTCTCTATATCACACATTGCTGTGTATATGTAGGCTTACACATAACTTATCCAAGGTACATTTCTTTTCTGAATCAGTGTTGAAGGTATACCAGTAACCAACTTCCCTTTGTCTATTAAAGCTAAGAATATATTGGGACAACTAAGTAAAGGAGTCTATGTGTTGATGAGTGGCTTGGATCTAGAGAGACTCATTCTGAGTGGTGGACCACTGGGGTAAATAAAAATTTATTTTATTATCCTGAGAACATTGTGATACTTTATCAGTTCTCTTAGTTGGTGGTAATAATTCCTTATGTAAAGTATTATTCACAGGAGAAATTATTCCAGCATTTCAATTAGTCTTTTTACTTTGCTTTTCTTACATTTAAGTTTCCTTATCTTTAAAATTATTTTTAAGCAGCCTGTTTATACTAGCCCACAGTTGCTTCCCCTCCCCTCACAATTGTCTCCAGGAGCAAAGGAGCCATCGTTGTGATTTTTATAGCTTTGAGGTGATTTATTCAAAGCAATGATTTATAAGTGCAGTTGTTGCTTTTAAGACCTATGAAAACAGTGGCTGAGATAATTGTACCATTACTGGCTGCTGCCCTCCTGTCAGCATAGAATGCCTGTCTCTGTAATCATTTGAGAGGGCGTTCAGGTCATGAGTTGCCCATAAAGCTGGTCCTATACGATCCGAGACTGACAACACTGAAGGGCTGCATTTTACATTTTTTAAAAAATAATAATAATATTCTGAGGGTTACGGAGCAGCATGAAGTAATGAAGTGATCCATCACCAGAGTGAGTTTCCACCGAAGTGACGTTGTCATTTCTAAGTATTGTTTTTAAAGGTTTCAGTTAAGGGACTTGTGCAATTATATTACTGCTTGAATGGAAAGAAAAATCATGCTGCCAATCATAGCCCCTTTTCTGCCAAACTTTGGCAGCATGGTCTGAGTGTTCAGGGAAGGGGATACTAAAATAAGGGTGTTCAGGGAAGAAGATACCAGAGGGACAGCAGGCAGTGTGCAGGTGGGGGGTCCTAATATAACATATTAAAAGGGAAGTGATGTCTGAACTTTTTAAAATACAGCTGCACAATATAGAGATGCAGTCTTCTGTTTGCAGTGCTAGGTATCTTTATGCTTTCAAAGAAACCTGCATAAGATACCATAACAAAGTCTTTCAGGTCAAATTTGAATAAGATAAAGTTAATCTAATTTATTCTTATCTGCAGAGTATTGCAGCCTACTGTAATTTCTTGCTGCCTAATCAGTGAATCATAATATAGTAATACTGCAGTTCAGCATTCCATGAGCAGAATGAAAACCACATGAGACCAAATCTTCTAATGAACCCTTAAATAGAGAAGCTGGAGGCTATAATTCCTTCCTCCTCCCCCCCCACCCAGATTTTGTTTTTCCCCCAGTATTTGTTTTGTCTCATTTTCCAAAAATTACTTTGAGTTGCATTTTTCAAGTTTGCATAATATTTTAATGATGCTTGCTTAGCAGATATAGAAATACTCTTTGGTCCCAACTTCATAATCTTTTTTAATTACTTGAAATATTTTATATTAAGTTTCAATGATATAAATGTTAATTATTTGAAATCAAATATCATTATTAAGATTCCCTCCATCCTTCCCAACACACACATTTCTATTTCCCTAATTTCTGTTTTGAATTCCCCTAGTTTATCCTGAGGAAATTGAAAGTTTGCTAATTTAATACATTATTACCTAATTATAGGAAAGAAGGGTCATACTATCTAGTCAGATAACTGTACGTTTTAGTCATTTGTTTTATGGTCTGATTTAGAAGACTTTCCCAACATGGACTATACTTGCTTTTCTTTTTTAATTTTAATGAGGAAAAGGTTATCATAATAGCCTCCGTCCTGTTACAAATTGCTACACTTGCAAAATGGACCAACACAGTTTTATATAGCTCTGCAATCTTTCCAAAATATATTATTTTTCTTTTCCAAAATATACTATTATAGTGAAATGCTTAAGTGGACATGTTAGGTTCAAGGCATTTCTTAATATTTGGTCTATTTCTTTTAATCACTTGCTACTGCTTGTCTGTCTTGTTTTTCTTCATGCCCTTTTAGTTTCATGGTTTTCTGGATTCACTATGTTTTTCATTGAATTTTTATGGGCCAGCTTTTCAGAGATATGCTATAAATTCATAAAATCAATTTTAGTGCATTTGTTTCCCTTGCAGAATCATGCAGGCAGTCCTAGACCATGCTGTTCCATATCTGCATATCAGAGAAGCATTTGGACAGAAAATTGGCCACTTCCAGGTAAGCATAATGAAAGTGACACCAATTAACTTCCAGGGAAGAATTCAATAGTTGGCTAATATCTGATCATCAATAAGAACTGTATTAAATTGATTTTGGATTAATTGGCTTTTAATTGTTTCCACCCTAGTTACATTGATGTTTGCAGTCTAAGAAACAAAGTACAAAGCCATTGTACTTTTCCCCTCACTTTAATTGCCAGATGATTCAGAGTAAGAGAATATGGCATTTTAACTGCTAGAATATTCTTAAAATTGAAATATAGTGTCTTTGGGAAACAACGTTTGGATTTGATTTACTCAGTGTGTTGCTTCCATACACTCACTGCCCAGGATAGCTGGAAGTTAGGGACCATGTAAATTTAACAAACAAGTAACTACTTTAGTTTGCAGCTTCCCTTTTTGGAGAATAAGTAGGATTTGGATTTTCAAAGTACTTTGGCATTACAGAAGTTACTGTGATTCAAAGGATGTTGGATTTTATCCAATTACTGTTAATCACCATTTTCCAGTAATAATTGTTCTTCTAGTGCCATTTCACTAAGGCTTGCTAATCCAACACAAGTAGTTCTTGCTTCTATTTCACTTTGCACTTTAATTTGTGGACAGCAGCTGGAAATTATGTTACTTCTATCTTCTATATACCGATAATGAAATATCTTTTTAATTTTTCCTTTCTTTACTGCTGTCACAGGTCTGAGTATAGGAATGTTCAGGAACGGAAGCCAGTGTAATACAGGTTTTTAGACATAACATTTGAAAATAACTTCAAACATTTTGCTTTTTTTCACCTTTTTATACTGCTGTATATAGTTGATGCAGGGTAAAATGGCTGATATGTATACCCGGTTGATGGCATGCCGGCAGTATGTATATAACGTAGCAAAGGCTTGTGACCAAGGACACATCAATGCAAAAGTGAGTTTGTGGGAGAATATTGTGATACTGTTTTTATTTTATTTTAGCTTTTATATCTTATATTTCTATTCATAACACAAACTGAGAAAAAAAAAGAATAAATTACTGCACAATAAAGCAGTAAAATTCGTAACTGTGCAATTTATCAGAAAATCGGGTTTTTAAAAAAGAGATTTAACAATTTAATGTTTGATCCAGTAATTACTAAATGGATTATCTATTCAAAATAATAACCACTTTTGCCCATCTTACCAAATGAGTTTCCCAGACTATGAGTCTACTTATAAAATATTTTTAATTTCCACACAACTTATCCTGTATTTTGTTTTGCCAGGAGTACATTACGTTTTAGTACTACTGGAAATTAAGACACAAAAAAATATAACATATTTTAAATATCCTGTTTTCCACTTATGTTTGCACCTATCTACAAAAGATTTATTTATAGCTGTAGCATAAGAAGTCACTATAGTAGGTTTAGTGTCCTTTAAAAAGCACTAACCATGGCATGAACAACGTGGCTATTCCCTTGTCTCCCATTGCTCAAAATCTGCCACAGCTTGTTACCTTGCTCCTCATGAGGAGTAACTATCTGGAGCACTTGTGGCCAATCTCCCATCCTCTCTTTGTCCAGAGAGGTTTGAGCAGCTGTTCTGCTCATGTAATGGAATATGTGGATGACCCTGAGAAACAGGGGAAAGAGATGCTGCCTAGGAAGCAATCAGAAGAGAGAGGCAGGAGCTCTCAGTGGCTTAACAGTCAAAAAAGGAAACTTAGGTAGGGCCTGCCCTAATGCATCAAGCAGTTAAAAGCAGCAGTGGGAGGTCTGTACTTTCAAACTTGCAAAATTCTCTTAATGTAGCCTTGCAATAAAGTATAATTAGTTCATTTTGTGTTTCCTGTCTGGTTTACCCGGGACAGCTGACAACACACTGGCTGTTTGCTTGTTGCTGCAGCCATTGATTTCATTTTTCGCAGAGTTGTCTTTTATCTGCCATTTCTTCTTTTGGCAGTCTAGATACATAACAATTGTCTCATAAGAAAACAATAAATTTTGCTATAATGATTATATATATTTAAATGTACAGTGGGACATGGAAATAAATATGCAATTCTGCTGGGTTATTTTTCAGATTAGAATTGCTTGGCATCATTTTATTTCAGTGCAAGTGATCTTGTCTTCTTCTTTAGGACTGTGCGGGAGTGATCCTCTATTCTGCAGAATGTGCCACTCAAGTTGCTTTGGATGGAATCCAGTGTTTAGGTAAGAGTAGAGATATCTGACTGTTCTACTAGAAAACCAACTAATTAAAAGTTTACATATCATTATATAGTTACTTCCATCTCATTTTTACTGATTACCATTATGTATCTTATAATTTAAGTTTCTTTTCAAATGGATTTAATATTAATTAGCATGCAAGCTTTCTTTGCATATGTATACATTGTTGTTGTTGTTATGAGGGCAATTCAGAAATAAACTTTCATTTGATTATCAGTAACAGACACTCGCAGATACAGAACTTCTATTACACACATTAGAAAACTATAACATTACATTACTTTTCAACATAATTATCATTCAAATTGAGGCACTTGTCATAACGTCTTACAAGGTTTGAAATTCCTTACTAGTAGTCACTCGGCGCCAAATCTGGGCTATGGGGGGGGTGATCAAAAGCATCCCAACCGAACTGCTTTAAAAGTTATTGGGTGTATCTAGCGGTATGTGGGCGAGCATTATCGTGAACCAACACACCAGAAGTGGTACCATAGAAAATCCCGCCAAATGTGAAGATGCCAAAGGAATACTACTAGTGAACTTCATGGAGTGTAGTTCGACCATCAATTCAGAAGTCTTCTGTGAAATGTTACGAACTCAGATGAGCCATCCATAGTAAGCATCGGGACATGCTGACTTCTAGTGTGGTGTTGGTTCACGATAATGCTTGCCCACACACCACTGATGCACTCAAGAACATTTGAAGCAGTTTTCTGTTGGGATGTTTTTGATCAACCCCCCCTCCATAGCCCAGATTTGGCGCCGAGTGACTACTACTAAGGAATTTCAAATTTTGTAAGATGCTATGACAAGTGCCTCAATTTGAATGACAATTATATCGAAAAGTAATGTAATGTTGGAGTTTTCTAATGTGTATAATAAAAGTTCTGTATCTGCGAATGTCTGTCATTGATAACCAAACGGAGGTTTATTTCCAAATTGCCCTCATATTGATTTAATCAATTCGATTCACAGTCTGGGACTGGTAAAAACTGAACAGCTCAAGTCCTAACAAAGACCTAAGAGTTATTAAGGTAGTGTCTGAGTATATAGGCATTTCTGAGTAGGGTTGTGGCTTTTTTCATTTGTTTGTTTTTTTTGCAAATATTCAGGTTTAATAAGTTCAAAATTTCCATGTATCTAGGCAGCCCTTTGGGTATATAGCTCCAGTGACTCCTATTATGATTAGTACAATTCTTTGATTCTTTCCTTAGTCGCTCAACTTCAATTTGCAAATCACAATATTTTGTTATTTTTTTCTAATTGTTTCTCTTCTATTCGTGCATCACCTGGTATTGCAATATTAATGAACCAGATTTTTTTTCTTTTCCATAATAGTGATGTCAGGTGTGTTGTTGTTGTTATTTAAGGTTTAATCTTAAATTTAAGATTCATAGTCACAGTAAAAACTTGGTGGTTCAAGTCCTAACCAAGGACCTAAGAACTGTTAAGGTAACGTCTGAGTATATAGGCTGTTGTTGTTGTTATTATTATTATATTTATTTGTATCCTGCCTTTATTATTTTTACAAATAACTCAAGAGGCAAACCTTAACCACTAGACCAAATGGCTTCTCTTTTAACCTACCGTCAGGATTTTTGTCCTTCATTTAACATTTAGCTTTTCCTTTCATTTCAGGGGGAAATGGCTACATCAATGATTATCCCATGGGACGTCTTTTGCGTGATGCTAAATTGTATGAAATTGGGGCAGGGACAAGTGAGGTGCGCAGAATAATAATTGGTCGGTCATTTAATGCTGCATTTGTTTAATAAGACTGTTGTAAAGAAGAATTGAACTTCAAACCAGGATGCCTTTTCTTTCCAAATCTTCAACCACACACAACTGTTGTTCTGCACCTGGATACTAGGATATCCACCTCATTTATCCTTTTTTAAATTATTATGCTGCTAAATTTAAGAACATGTTACAGTTACAGTGGAACAGAATAGGCAGTTCAAGTAGAAGATGTGAATAGCTGCCATCAAGTCTTATTGTAGAAGATTGAGGTTTCATCCAGTTTGAAACATTGCCTGTGTGGGAATTCACTGAACTACATTTTCCCACCTAACGTGTCACTTTTATGAATGGAAATAGTGGAGCTCTAATGGACCCTATTTCCAGAATGCTAGCAGAATGCATGGAGATCTTTGATTACTGTTTTTTGTGAAATTTTAGGTATTTTTTGAATATTAAAGAGGCTATTATTAAAACATTGTTAAAATATGAGGTATGTTATTTCTGTGTATTTTGTCTCAGTATTAATTGAAATATATTAGCACCACATGACGCTTGCAATTATTGATGGACTGCCATTTCATGTTTAATTCGTGTCAGAGTGTCACTATCACTCCAGAAGCAATTAAAATATTAGGCAGTTGCTTCAGTGGAAGATAGTTGGTTCTCTTGAAAATTTCCCTTGTAAGAAGGGAAAGGACCAAATGTTTTGTGTTATGCCAGAGTTTCTGTGGAACAGGCAACAAAAATCTATATTAAACTCAAGGAGGTGGTACAAAGACTCCATGACAACATAGCCAGTCTGACTAGAGGGGGAAAAAACACCCTGGTAATTCTTTTTCCAAATTCAGGAGGAATCTTTGACCTAACCACCAGCACACACTCTACATTTTTTTTTAAAAAAAAAAACCCATATCCAATTTTTCCTTCTTAACTAAGTTGTAAATAAAAAGGCATTGTTGCTCCTGATCTAACCTATTTTTGACTGCAGTGCAATCCATATGATTGAATTAATTCTACATTCTAGAAATCAGTGCCTGACTTAAAAACGCATTTGAAAATCTCAATGGAATAATTATATATTTCACAGACTCCATACAGGATTCCTGAAAATGTTAATTTTTAAAAGGAAGTATTACATATTGAAAGTGAGAGCTTCCAATGCAGTACTCTGTTAAATTGCAGCACATATGTATTCCGTAACAGTCCAGTTATGGTTTTTCCATATCACATATTAGCCTGTGAACTTCGGCTTCATCTTTTTAAAGTATGCAGCATGGAAGCAATTACTCAATATAGAAATTTTAAGTTTTAAAATGCAACTGCAACAGTGTAACTTTCTCTTATCTGTTGAGTTCAAAAATCAATTACAATTACATTTTTTCTTAAAGATCAGGAAGTGTTGTCGTAATATCATAATTTTATCACTCCTATTGAACTACTGTAATTAATATAGCCAATCAAGCAAGGGATTGTTAATAATTCAAATCATGCTGGAACCTGGTTCCAAAATTTGCCACATGGTATCTGGAGTTATGGAAAAAAAACATAACTCTTTAAAAAGCATTTAATCAATCCTATGAAAGTTTTCATAGATCACTATGAAGAATATATTGATCTTTTTTATACAAAGGGTTCTTTCTATTCTTTTAAGCTGCTTTTGCTGTCATAAAACATGGGGAAATTGCTGGTTAATTTGTGGATTTGTAAGATCACTAGTATTAATAAACAATTATAAAACAAAGATATTGCTTCTCTGTTTATGCATCAACTGTTAGCATGTCTATTTCCTCCAGCAGAAAGTGGGTGAAACTTTCTACATTCATTTACATTACATCATCATAAACAAAAGTTTGAATCCTCCCTCATTCTGTGGAGGCAAAAGATGTTCCTTTTTTAGCTATAATAACTCTTCCTTCAATATTGTCTTATAATCATTAAAAGTCATTGGAATATTGGTCAGATTTCAAAACATTAAATTCCTGGGGAATTTCAACTGTTATTTGAAATGATACCAATATTTCTATTATTGTATTATTTTACAAGAGATACATGGCATATTCATACATTTAACTCAACCCTTTTTAATTTATTGTTTAGATCTTTTATTTTTATTCTGTGGATTTCAGGTTTGGCTTCTGATTTCCTTTTCCATTATCCTGAAAGCTATTTATTATAGAGCAACCAATTTTAGAATAAATGTATAAATCAGCGGTTCTCAACCTATGGGTCGCGACCCCATTTGGGGTCGAACGACCGTTTCGCGGGGGTCGCCGGACACCGCGGTCCGCCATTTTGGTGGGTTTTTTTGTCGCGCATTGCGCATGTGCGGTTCGGGCTGTTGTGCGCGCGCTGCGCATGCGCAGATCGGCCGGTCGCAGTCCGCCATTTTTTTATTTTTTTTTTCGTCGCACACCACGCATGCGTGGATTGGCCTGCCGCGCGCTTGCGCGCGCGCCAAGGTCACACCGCGCATGGGCGGGGCAAGTGGGGTCTCAACCTGAAAAAGGTTGAGAACCACTGATATAAAGACTGGGTTAATATGTGTCGTATTTCACACAATACTCCATAATAATTGCATTCAAGGTTATAGGAAGAAGCATAGGGTCTTGACAATGTCATCTACTGTGTTTAATATTTTTTTTATTTTATATCTGGTGTTATGCAAATATTATGCAGCAGGTCTGTTGGCCTACAAATGCATTTTCAGGTGCAGGTTGATGTTGGGTAATTTGCTAGTTTACAGACAAAGTTTGTAGCCTACCGCATGAATGAATTCCTTATTTGAGATTTAGTTTAGCACTAAGGTCCTTAAACAAGATTCTGAATCAGTCTTCCAGAATATACTACCAGCAGATAAGAGTGACACAAGTGCTACCAGAGTTCATCTATAGTTCACAAACTGATCACAAATTTACTATTTAGGATACTGTGTAATCAACCAATTTATATTGGCATAATTTTATCAACTGAAAAATACATACCTATATATAAATCATAGTTTTAATACTACCGTAGAAATGTGAGATAGAAAAGCCCTAAATAAAAAGTGGATGGAATATTGTCTGCACATCATTTACTCTAGTATCTTGTCCCATAAGAGCTTTTAACTGTCTCGCCTAAAGCATGTAATTAACATTATTTCAAAAGTAGTAGACTGATCCAAACCACATAAGGCAAGCTGTGCTCTTTGTTTTGCTCATGATAGCAACTATAGTTGTCCAAATGATAATCTTGTATGATACCTGACATACCAAATATTTGGTACTGCAAGGATGGATGGACAATCCATTCCCCCTCAGTTATACAAAAAACAACAACAACTAAGAACTCTATTCATATTTGGACTAGCATCTTACTCATGGGAGATCTATTTAAAGAATTATTTAGAATTTTACATTGCTTTTATTCATTTTCCCTATTATGAAAACTGATTTCAATAGTTTAATGAAATCTAGTGTGCTTTGTTTAATGCATTTGTTTTTATGGATTTTCTTCTGTTGTACGTGCACATTTTTAAAAGACAATTGGCAGGCAGATTGTGATTCTTCTTACCCATTTTTTGCAAGAGCAGGCTTGTTCTTTAGAGCAGGGTGCTTGCCATGATTGTAGCTTGAGAATATCACACAGTATCTTCTCTGAGGAATCACTGTACAGAAAGATTGGGAAGACGTATCACTTCAGTGTGAAGGAATTAACAACTGTGAAGAGCAAACAAAAACATCTTTCACTGAGCAGACCACATTGTGGAGTTGGGAGGCGGTGGGAGGATTACTGTTAGCAGAGTTAGGATCTTTCCTCTTGCACCTGCTGTTCTATGAAAGGCTAATATTGAGGCCCAGTTGTCAGACTGAATGAAAAAGTCTGACTGGTTCTCTGGATGAAAAAAGCAGAAGGCACACATCCTGTCTGCACATGCAGTTCATGCAGCAGTGGAAGGCCAGGTAGGTAAGTTCAATGAACGGGCTGAATGATATACACTATTATTAAGTATCAGTCATATGGAAAACAGATAGTTATGGAAAGAGGAGAAAGGATGGTATTTGTAGCAGGATCTTTAAGCAAACAAGCTGCCGCTTTTGTGAAATTAAACAAATATCCTAACACCTTCTGCATAAAAAAATGTAAATGAGGATGTTCGCAGTTCTTGCCGTGAATTCTCTATTGAGAAATGCGCACATACCAGTGCAAACATGTTAACTTGCTATGCGTGCAGCTTGCTTTCTACCTAAAGCTGACTGCAAGCCAGAATCCAATCTGGCACATGCATTTGAAACCTAGAGCTGCTGCGGGTGCTGGTTCAGAGATCCAAATCCCTCCAGTACCAGCATGCATAAGCAATGCATCCTCTTCTCATTCGTCTCCATGTCTATGATCTCTCTTACACACTCCCAATTTTCAGACCGTACTACTGTATAAAGAAAAGTGCAACAATGAAGCTTCCCTCTTTTGTCAGTAGCTGCAGTGGCAAAACAGCAGCTATTCTTAACCTCTCTTCCCCCTTTTCTCCAGTAAAAGCAGTTTGGAGGTCATTGGAAGGTCAAGAAGAGGTCCCACCAGCAACTGTTTGCAGCCTGAGAATTCTGCATTCTTGATGTATCTTTTAAAGGAAGGTTTTACAAAATCTTCCACGTACACAATAATCTGAATGGATGATACACAAATGCAGAATTAACAGCATCTCCCTCTAGAAGAGAATAGAGCTGGAAGGGACCTTAGAGGTCTTCTAGTCCAGCCCCCTGCTCATTCAGGAGGATCTATACCATCTCAGACAGGTGAGTGTCCAGCCTCTTCTTAAAAACTTCCAGTGAGGGAGCACCCACAATTTCTGGAGGCAAGCTGTTCCGCTGGTTAATTGTCCTCACTGTCAGGAAGTTTCTCCTTAATTCCAGGTTGCTTCTCTCTTTGATCAGTTTCCAACCATTGTTTCTTGTCCTGCCCATGGGGGTTTGGAGAATAATGTGACCCCCTCTTCTTTCTGGCAGCCCCTCAAATACTGGAACATTGTTATCATGTCTACCCCATTTCTTATTTTCTTTAGACTAGCCAAACTCAAGTCCTGCAGCCATTCTTCATACATCTTTTTTGTGATATTGTGAACAGAATTGGCTGCAGTATTCCAGGTGTGGTCTTACTAAGGTTTTATAAAGTGGTACTAATACTTCACGTGATCTTGATTCTATGCATTTATACAACCCAGGATTGTATTAGCTTTTTTGGCTGCTGCTGCACACTGCTGGCTCATAGTAAGTGATCATCCACTAGGACTCCAAGGTCCCTCTCACAGCTACTATTTTTAAGCCAGGTCTCACCCAATCTGTACTTGTACCTTTGATTTTTCCTGCCTAAATGCAAAATCTTTCTGGTATAACATAGCCTTAAAAAGTATAGATCATCCATCCACCCAGTCTCTATCCCCAATCGCTTGGTATGCTTGAAGTAGGTAATAGATACGTAAAAGCAAACTCCAACTTATTATCTAATAATATACTTCATTTGTTATACAATATATTCCACCTTTCTTCCAGGAACTCAGGATGACTCTCTCATTTTACCCCTAACGATCCCATCAGGAGTTCAGGCTGAAAGAGAATGATTAAGCCCTGGATTCACTCATAGCTAAAAAATAGACTAGGACAACTTAGTTTTAGTCCAGTATCTTAACCATCCTGGTTCTCACTTCTTACTTTCTCAGTGGTGACCCCTATTTAATGGAATAGATACATGTGGCCGCTACTCTACAAGGTTTATGAAAACAAGCACTGTTGCAGTAGGCATTTGATCCCAAAGTTAATTTAACGCCTTTGATGCCTGTTTAAAATGCATTATTGTCCACATATCTTTAAAATATATATTTCTTTGGACTTTTTTGCATCAACAAGTCTGTTGATTTGTTGGGATTGAAAAATTAATCAAGTGAAATGCATGCATGAAAATATCAATTTCAAACTTTAATGCTAACAAACTGCATTTCTTTTTAATGAAGTCTCATACAGTCTCAATTTATACAAATTGCCAACTGCCTTCCATTAATACTCTTTAGGAAGAAAATTAATATATACAGTAGGATAATGCATTCCCTAGTACTAGGAGAAACATTAATAAGGGATCTAGATAAATTGAAATTAACCTTAGGTTACAGTAAGAGATAGTACTGTGTTTGTCAAACCATTATTTAATTTACAAACACGCATACTAAAAGTCATTATATTGCTACATAAATGGCACTGGCTGTCACCTATGAAGGATGGGATGTTTAATTCAGTTTTTAGCAGGCTATTTATTATTATTAATGAGTTATTCATTTAATAGCATTGCACTGGGCTTCAAGGGGATAATTTTAAATAGCCATTATATCACAGACATTTAAGTTTTTCTAACTGTGAAATATGTCTTGTACCAAAAAAAAAAAAACCTGCTTCAGCTATGAATTACAGCAGGGGTCTTCAAACTTGGCCCTTTTATGACTTGTGGACTTCAACTCCCAGAATTCCTCAGCCAGGCACGCTGGCTGAGGAATTCTGGGAGTTGAAGTCCACAAGTCATAAAAGGACCAAGTTTGAAGACCCCCTGAAATATAGGCTTCCTAAAATGTAGTATCAAAAATTGGAGCAATGATAACAGCAAACATATATGCCATCTGTCTGATGCCACAAACTCTAGGTTATCTAAAAAACTGAGATTGAAGGATCAAGGTCATATGGAATACACTAAATCAAAAGCCTATCTTGTAAAAACTTACATTAGTTGTATGCTGTTTTGTGCTGAAAATAAGTGTCTATGACTCTATGAAGATTCTCAGTCAGTTGAAAGTAAAAGTTTGAACTGTTACACATTAGAATTGGGAATGCTTAGTTAACATGAATTATGAATTCAAAAGTTTGGGATGCTTTGTTTAGTTCTGTGCTATAAACTGCTGAGTTTGCTCTACAATCCATTGCATGTGCTCAATAGATCTGAAAATATCAAAATTGTACTTGAGTCAGAATAAGCTTTTCTACACAATAGCAGCTTAATGAACATTTCTATATTCAGTCTGAATTATTACTGAAGAATAGAGCAGCTTAAGTTACAAGAAATCAATATATAACAAAATCAACTAAATAATTTGCCCCAAACTGAGTTATAGTGTTAGAAAACTTGCAAGCTATTCACTACAGCAACTGAGTGTGCTCCCTTGGAACTGACCTCCAAAATAATCATCTGAATCAGTAGGGTTTTCTCAATGAGTTAAATTATGCATGAGTATGTGTGTGATGTATTCTATATCAACATGCGTTTTCTTGAAAACTATTGTCCATAAAACTTTCTTTCATATATTATCCTTTCTTGTTTCAATATTTTTTCACTTTAAAGCACGAGATTTTTTTTACATTTTTGCCATTTAATATCTATAGTCTTATTTCTTAATATTTAGCAGAGCTTCAAGTCAGTCAAGTAATAGCTCTTCAATGATACTCCATTGTGAGCTCACTCTCCCAATTCATCATTCATTCATTCATGTTAATCATTAAAATGTTGTATGACAGTCCTTCTGCTTCCCAGATTAATTTACTGGCATATTTTTGCAAACTCCAGAATCCCCCCCATAAAGTATGCCAATAATTTCCTTTAACAGTAGCCCACTTTATTTACATGACTGTCTTATGGTTACAAATTAAAGGAAATGTTTGAAATGCATTTCATCTTTAGGCTTAGAGGTTTTTTAATCAGCAATTAAAGATACATTCTGTTCCTACCCTAATAGACAAATTATCAAACACTGCTTTGAACAAAGTTTGAGACACTGATGTCTAATGAAGTCCATATTGCAAGTATAAATATGCATAATTGTTAGTAGAACTGTTTTTCCTGGACATATAAATAAATAAGGCGTTAGTCTTAAAGCCTCTGCATAGCTGAGTTGACATTTTGATTATAGCAGGGTTACACCCTGGCTTGTTGCTAGCATAAACACAGAATGAGTTTACCCAGCTGATGAAGACCTAGATGAGGATTTGGGTTTCACAAATTAAAACTTGCCTGGCCAGCTAAGCCAGTAATAATTCTCTTCTTAGACAGTTCCTCTTTAAGAATTCTTCAGATGCAAAAGCATCTTCATTGCAATGACTTGAATCTTGATATCCCACAGGAAGGACACTGTAAGAGAAAGATCCAATGACAACGAGGATCTTTTTACCTATTTTTCCTTTTTAAGTTAGGCTTCTCCAGCATTATGTCCTATATATGCTGACTGGAAATCCTTAAAAGTTATATATTCTTATATATCTGGAAAGCACCTGGCTAGGAAAGGTTGAACTAAGCCAGTTGCATGGAGATGCTCAGTGATCTCATTCTTCACTATCCCCTAATTTGACAGATCCTTTTGGATATCTTGTAGCTTACTGTGCAATACTAGGAACTGTTGCTTTGCAAATAATAGCTTTAAGTTTAAATGCTAAACCTTGTATATGTTAAGAGGAGAGAGAGACTTGAAGGAAATATGTTATTTACCCTAATTGAATAGCCCACATTTTGACTCAGCTTTTTTCTTTGAAATTTATATCCTGCTCTTCCCCACACACACACACACACACACACACCCCACACCCCAGAAGCCGAAGACCGCATTCATAGCATTCCTTCCTCCAGAACTTTTCCCCTTGGAAAACAAAAGTTAAAAAAAAAATGAATAATAGCAGAGGAGGGAAGGCGGTTAATTGCCAGGGCTCCACTTCTCAGCCCACCGCGGGCGAACGAAGAGGCGGCCTCGAGCTGCCTGAACGCGCGCGCTGGCATCCAGCCGAGCCGCGTAGCGAGCCCTTTCCCCCGCAGGCCATTCTGCCCCTCCTGCTGGGCAGCCACCGCTGGGCGCCTTTTGAGAAGCGGCCGTACCTCGCGCGCCCTTCGCAGCGCGCGGGCTCTAATCCCCTCCTCTGCCTGCCGCTCCTTCCCAGCGGCCCGGCTATAATCTGCGTGGCAGCAGCAGCAGAAGCCTGGAGGGCACCGCTGAAGTAACGCCGCCTCCTGGAGAGGGCGGGGGGGGGCGGGGGGGAGCGGCTGGCTCATTCGGCCTTGAGAGGGAAGAAGCAATTCCCCCCCCCCTCCTCCTCCTCCTCCTCCCCCCTTTGAAGGCTGGACGCTTTTGCATCCCGGCGAAGGCAGGGAGGAAACAGCCAGGCGTCCGGTTCGCCGCCCCATTCCCAGAGGCCAATAAGCAACGGCGTTGCGAAGCCTGGAAACGGCGCACCGCCGATTTCAAAGAGTCCCAAGGGCGGCGGCTCAACCTATTGGAGGGGGGAGGAGGAGGATTCGAGGATGTGCGACAATACTCCACCCCTAATAGGGAACGGGGGTTGTATTCAGGGAGCGCTTGTCTCGCCTGCAGATTGCAAAGGCCCCCGACAGTTTGTGCAAGACTCTCAGGGGTTCTCAACCTTGGCAACTTTAAGACTTGTGGACTTCAACTCCCAGAATTCCTCAGCCAGCTTTGCTTTGCTGAGGAATTCTGGGAGTTGAAGTCCACAAGTCTTAAAGTTGCCAAGGTTGAGAACCCCTACTAGCCCCTGTTGCTATTGCGTAAGAATCTGACCGCGAGAGTTGTGTGACGGCCAGGACACCCACAGCCAGCAGTGGTGCATTTGATCACAGCGCTGCGCTGTTTTAACAGATTGGCTAGAGTAGATCAATCGATTTAAAATACTTTATAATCGACTCGAGTTTGCCCCCATTAATCAAAAAGCGGTTTTAAAAATTTTATTCATTCCTAAAAGGACGTTGAAAAGGTAAGGTTTTTAAAAGAAAAAAAAGTACTTTTTTTCTTCCCTTTACTTTGAATGTAGCATTCATTACACTTTATCATCAACAACATATGTAGCCTTTCCTCATTTGCAATTTAACACCAGCATTAAAACATGCTGGTGCTCCCAATTTTCCCATTAAGCTCTCAGTGCTAACACACAATGCTATGAAATTGAGGAACGTGGGTCCAGCAAGTGAGTTTGGAAAATATTCACCCCACAACCATTTAGGACAATAAGGGTCAACAAAAGTCAAGAGTTAAGACACCATTACCCCATAGAAGAATAATATTGATCTCATACAGTAAAGCATGAGATATACCATAAGGCCCTAGTGAGGACAGACTCTTAATATGGCTTCAGAAATGGTTTTATCCAGTTGTTATTTTCAGAAATGTTTGAGTTAAATTTAAGTTTTAATCTAAAGAAAGGGCCAGTTTGGTGCAGCATATATGCTACCATGCTGGAAACTGAGAGACTGAGTTCTAGCCTGCCTTAGACACAAAGCCAGCTGAGTGAGCTTAGGCTAGTCATTTTCTCTCAGTCCTAAGAAGTAGGCAATGGCAAATCATTTCTGAAAAACTTTGCCAAGAAAACAGCAGGAACTAGTCCGGACAGTTGCCAGGAGTCAACGTTAACTTGAAGGACATATACACACATACACTTCTATCTAAACAGCTTGGAACAATATAATTAATATTATAAAGTGTAGTTCTAGACAATGGATTTTGCGTTTGATAAGTTTCTATAACAGTCACTATAAAATAGTATTTAAATGTCTGTTATTGTGCAGTGGAGTCTAAAAGAAAAACCAATCTAGGCTTGCACTGAAGATAAAAATAAAATCACGGGGATTGTGGTGGAACTTCATCAAGATGCTCTCTTATAATATAGATATAATTTTTTTATTAATATCTCAGGTAAAAGGGCTTTTAGGGACAGAAGTTGAGAGTACATTTTTTTTCTAAATCAGCCATAATTTGAGATTATGTGAATATATACAATGGTGATACTGATCTGCAGAAATATTTTGTAGCGACTGTGTTATTTGCACTGTAGAGGTTCTGCCAGGTGGCAGACTATGTAGACTAGTAAGTAGGTGTGCAGTGGGGGGGATACTAATTATAGGGTACAATACTTCAGATCTTCCATTCTAGTTGTTACTTGGGGTTATGATTATTTTTTTTGCACAAATATTAATTTGTGTTAGGAAGTACTATTATCTGAAAGATCATGCTATCCCAACAGGTTAGTTCAACTCTCCACTGTGTGTTAGTTTCATGTTCACTTATTGAATTTTCTTGGCTATTCTGACACATTCAGCTAACTGGGACATGATGCGGAAAGCCCATTGTCATACCCCTTTCCCTTGGATCCCAACATTCTCTTCTACGTCATTCCTTTTTTATCCCTCCTGGCAGAAGGTGCTAGGCACCTCATTCTGTTCAGAGACATCCATAGGGTTTTGAGTGGAGGGTGGGAGTGGCATACCTCAGGGTTTGGTACACTCCTGTTTAATATCTATATGAAGCTGCTGGGTGAGATCATATTTCACCAGGGATTAAAACAGTTTGGAATCTGACCACAGAGAGAAGCCACCTGGAATTAAGGAGAAACTTCCTAACAGTGAGGACAATCAACCAGTAGAACAGCTTACCCCCAGAAATCGTGGGCGCTCCATCACTGGAGATTTTTAAGAAGAGACTAGACATTTACCTGTCTGAGACAATATAGGTTCTCCTTCCAGCTCTATTCTATTCCAATATGCTTATGATACTCAATTTTACATCTCCAATGACCCAAGTGATGCTGTCTCACAGTTCTTGGAGACTGTAGGAGCCTGGATGAGGGACAATGGGCTATGTCTGAACCCTAGCAAGACTGAGTGGTTTTGGGGACATGGAACTTCAAGAGCTGGGTCTTTGACATCTTTAGTTCTGGATACGTTGCACTACCCCATTCAGATCCAATTCGCAAGTTAGAGGTTCTCCTGAACTTGCAACTACTGCTCAGAGATCAGGTGGCGGTTGTGTCTAGGTTGTGTCTTTGCACAGCTTTGGTTAGTGCGCCAGCTGCAGCCTTTCCTGGATCAGGAGTCCCTATTTATTTATTTATTTATTTATTTATTTATTTATTTATTTATTATTTTAATTAGATTTTTATACCGCTCCTCTCCAAGGACTCGGAGCGGCTAACAACATAAACAAAAACAACATCTCAGCATTTCAAAAATCTAAAACCAAATCTACAAAGCATTTAAAAAGACCCCCCAAACACATTCATCATTCACACACAATCACAGTCATCCCCAGGCCTATGCTTGATTAAGCCCTTGTCTGTATTATTGCAATGGGCTTTACATGGAGCTTCTCTTGAAATACACTCGAAAGCTTCAGCTGGTACAAATGACATCAGCACAAGCAATCTTTGGGGCCCATAGAATGACCCATGCTACAACCCTGCTTTGCGAACTGCATTGGCTGCCAGTTTACTTGTAGGTGCATGGCATAAGTCCGAAGTACTTGAGGAATTGCCTTGTCCCACTAAGACAAGCCCACTCTACTCATACCGGCAGAGTAGGCCTCCTGAGGATCCCTAGTGTTGTAAGCACTACGGTGCAGTATATAAGCCTAAATGCTATTGCTATCAAGGAACTCCAACTAACGTGATCCAGGAGAAGAGCTTCTCTACTAAAAAGCCGGCTCTTTGGAACATCCTGCCCCGCCCCAGGTGAGTTTTGCCCCCACCCTATCCTTCTGCAAAGGCCTAAAGACCTGATTTTGCCAGTTGGCCTGGGGACCCAATCGGGTCTATCACTGTGCTTGCTGGACTAACTAGCTGACCCCCCACCTCCCTCCGCCCGCGCTTCCTATCCCCTCTCCAGTCATGTTTTTAATTTCATATTGCATTTCCATTATTTATTATTTCATTCATTTATTATTGCTATCTTTATCATTGTTTTCCATTTAATTGTTGGAGGCTGCCCATAGTAGCCCCATGGCGAAATCGGCGGCCAATAAATGTAATAAATAAATAAATAAGGAATGAAGCAGAGGAATGCTTACCCTTTCAAATTGCACAAGATTTTCCAGGCTGCCTGCCAAACAGCTGCTCAGGAAGGCTGGGACAATTGCTGGGCTTTGGGCAGTACCTTCAAAACTCTGCATTTCTGGAAGCTTCTGGGCATCGGGATTTTTCAAAGAAGGCTAAATCTACAGTTAAAATAAGTCAGTTGAACAGTGGACATGTGGGGTTGGTAATTTGGCACAAGAAACAGGACTTCTTTTGGCATAGAACGCCCAGAACCGAGTTCCAGCACCTTGTTTGGATGGAACCTTGTAGGGTAGGCAAGGCGGGTTGTATGACATATGTGAGTTCTGGCACTTTTTTTTTTTTTTTTTTTTACAAAAAAAGCACTGACAAGAACATTCTCCTGTTTTGAAGCAGGAGTGATGGACCAAAACCTCTACTGCCCAACCTCCAGCCCCACATCCCTGTCTTCATTTGTGGACAACTTCCCCAAAGCTGGAGAACTTGTGCAGAAAATGGAAGCACCAGAAAACCACAAAGTTTGCACATGCACAATTACGACACCACCATTCTATGGCAAGACAAAAGAGAGGCAATAGATGAATCAGAAATAGAGATGACAAATTATACAGTGGTATAACTTTCTGCCAGCTCAAAAACAGAATAGCATTTTAACTCAGCAGTAGGGAAGAGTCCATAATCACCATTTATCACTCCCTGTGCTCTGTGATTGCCAATTTTAATCCTCAAATAACAACTGGGCAGACATCTTCTACAATCTTATTAATTTCTGTAATACCAATCTCAGTTTTCTTAATTATAACTATGAAAACAACCTTCTTCCTGTCAACCACTTAGATTTGAGATATCTGTGGAGAACCTCAAGTTTCTGGCATTCTGGTTAAGATCAGAATAAGAAGTTTAATTCTTAGAAGAAATAAAAAAAATTAATCTTTAATATAGAAGTGATCTTAGAGCTTCTCTTTGGAGAATATGAGGCAAGGCAGTGAACAGATGATTCAAACAATATTTTGTATTTCACAAGTCTCAGAAGTGTACTAATTGCATGACAATCAGTTTCAGTGGTTTTGTATAACAACTTTATGTTTATCCATTATTTATCCATCTTTCTCATTAGTGTTTTCTTGCTTGTTGCAAAATTGATATCCGTTAATTGATATCTTTGCATGGTGTGTGTCAGAATAAAGGGAGAATGCTACTTTAATACCACTACAGCCCATAATTGAGATAGTGCAGCTGAGGATCAAATGAAGACAGCATCATGGAGAGACAGCCAGAAAAGGATATTGTCCATTCATACTTGTGCCCCACTTTGCTGCAACTAGGGGAAGGTGCGTAAGGACCTGTTAATTCTCTTACAGTTTTCTAAGACAATTCTCTGATGTACACTTCCTCCCACTGGTAATACCACACCAATTTCTAAACTGCTCTCTCAGATCAAAAACTCTTTCCTCCCTCAGATTTCAACAGACTGCAACATTTTAATCAGGGTTTCTCCTTTTGCCCATTGCTATCTTTAAGGCCTAATCGTATTATCTCTCCCAAGTGCAGATAACACAATATCATATAAATTCAATTCAAAACAGGGTATTATATACTGCTTTCAAAATACAGTTCCCAAGAAATATATTCTTTCCAGCAGGATATGTTGCAAGTATAAGGACAAAAAGTTGCATCAACACTCCCTCCACCCCATGAGCTTTGTGCGGGAAGGAAAGTGGAACTGAGCACTATCAGGAGAGGCAGTAAGACAGCCCTGAAGAAAGAATCCCGGATTCTGACCCTGGTGTTGCCCCCATGGACCCCTTTTCAGAGACCTGGTCCTTGCCCCCGGCAGCACATATGCGAATCTATGGACAGTGGATTAAACGGAGCAGGATGGAACAACATAGGGGCTTTTTTCCTGCCCGGACCACTTAAACTCCACCATCATCATTGTTATTATTATTATTATCATTTTTACCATCACCCTGATAGAAACCTGGAACTTGGACCTTAATCTAGACTGGACTGCCAATTTTCTTGCCGGACCCCATCGATGCACTTTACCTGACTGGCTGCCTACTCGAAGTGGACGCTTCTTACATTGCAAGATTCCCCCCTCTCGCAATTATGGCCCTCTGTTTTATCAAGGGCCCATCTCGAGGATGGACTTTGGAGTCCTGAGAGATGGCATGCATCAAAAAAGGGGTTTTGGGGTTTTTTAAATAGGTATCTAGTGAAAGTTTTAAGGGAGGGGAAGGGTGGGGAAGGGCTGTCTAGGGTGGGGGAAGAAATTGTTGGGAGGGAACATGAAGACAGGCCAGGCAATGGAAGGGGACGGAGTCCTGAGGGTGCGGACGGGGGGTTGATTAAGACTAACTCAGTTCCAATAAGTACCGTAAGCGGGAAGGGCAGGTATGGCGGGAGTAGGGGGCCGTATTATAAGAGAGCGCGCACCCGCTGCTTACGAGCGGTCGTGCGCTCCGACCCCCAAGGCTCAACCTGTTCTCGGGGTTGTTCAGAACCACAGGGCCCTGGCTGTAGGCTGATGCTGTGCAACGCCAGGTCTGTGGTAAATAAGGCCCCCCTCATTCAAGACCTAATTTCAGAGGGGGGAGCAGACCTGGCGGGTATAACGGAGACCTGGTTGGGACCAGAGGGCGGCGTCCCTCTGGTGGAAATGTGCCCACCGGGTTTCCTTGCATTCCACCAGCCAAGAGCTCAGGTCAGGGGTGGGAGAGTGGCGGTCGTGATCAGGGAAGGTTTCAGGCCGAGGGAGATCACTGTTCCTCAGACGGCAGGCTGTGAATCCCTTCTGGTGAAGTGGGACCTTGGGGGTCCGAGGGCGGTGTTGATTACGTACCTGGCTCCCTGCCACGTATCAACCTCCCTGCCCGAGCTCCTGGGCGTTGTCGTCGCGGTGGTGGTTGAGGTCCCCAGGCTAATAGTTATGGGTGACTTCAACCTGCTGTCCGTGGGCAGGGCGTCCGGGGAGGCTCGGGAGTTCATGGCTTCCATGACAGCCATGGACCTGGCCCAGGTAATTCAAGGCCCCCCACACACGGGGGGAACATGCTTGACCTGTTTTTTGTCTCTGGACAGTGGTTGAGTGGTCAGAGTATAGGGGATATAGTCATTGAACCCCTGTCATGGTCTGATCACTCTCTCCTACGCCTGGACTTTTTGACCGTTGCACCCCACCGCAGGGAGGCGGAACCGGTGAGATGGTACCGCCCCAGGCGGCTGATGGAGCCCGAGCGGTTCCAGGCAGAGCTCGGGTCAATTCCTGAGGTTCTGACACACGACTCGGTCGGAGAGCTGGTGGCGGCCTGGGACAGGGTGGCTGCCGGTGCCCTGGATCGAGTTGTGCCTTTGCGGCCTCTGATTCGGCGTGGGTCTCGATCGGCCCCTTGGTATAACGAGGGGTTGAGAGAGATGAAACGTCGGAAAAGATGCCTAGAGAGTAGTTGGAGATCGAGCCGTGCTGAATCTGACCGAACACTGGTAAGAGACCATATTAGGTCCTACCTAGTGGCGATAAGAACAGAGAAGTGTTCTTACCTCACTGCTCTTATCGCGTCATCAGATAACCACCCAGCCTCCCTGTTTAGGGTGACCCGCTCCCTCCCTCATCAGGAGGTGAGGGGAGACCCCTTAGAGGGTAGAGCTGAGGATTTCAGAAAATATCTGTATGATAAAATCGCTCAGATACAGGAAGGCTTCGACTTCAACTGGGTATGTCCAGTGGGAGAGGCGGAGGCTGGTCTTGAGACTGTTACCTGGGTTGAGTTTGACCCCGTGACCCCCGAAGACGTGGACAGGTTGCTGGGGGGACTTAGGGCGACCACATGTTTACTGGACCCGTGCCCCTCCTGGTTGGTGCTGGCCTCCCGGGAGGTGGTACGAGGCTGGTTCCTGGCAATTATCAACGCTTCTTTGAGTGAGGGCGTCTTTCCTGCTACCTTGAAAGAGGCGGTGGTGAGACCCCTCCTCAAGAAGCCTACCCTGGATCCAGCTGTTCTATCAAACTATCGTCCCGTCTCCAACCTTCACTTTCTTGCAAAGGTTGTTGAGAGTGTGGTTGCCCGACAGTTCCCGCAGCACCTGGAGGAATCGTCATATCTGGATCCACTCCAGTTGGGCTTCAGGCCTGGCTACAGCACGGAAACAGCATTGGTCGCGTTGGTGGATGATCTCTGGCGGGCCCAAGACAGGGGTTGCTCCTCTGTTCTGGTGCTATTGGACCTCTCGGTGGCTTTTGATACCATCGATCATGGTATCATGCTGCAACGGTTGGAGGGGCTGGGCACAGGAGGCACTGTTTTGCAGTGGTTCTCCTCCTTCCTCTCCGGCCAGATGCAGTCTGTGTTGACAGGGGGCCAGAGGTCGACCCCGAGACCCCTCGTATGTGGGGTACCTCAGGGGTCGGTCCTCTCGCCTCTATTGTTCAACATTTATGTAAAGCCGCTGGGTGAGATCATCCGTGGTTTTGGCGTGGAGTACCACCAGTACGCTGATGATACCCAGCTGTACATTTCCACGCCGAACCACCCCAACGATGCCCTTGCCGTGCTGACCCAGTGCCTGGAGGCTGTGCGGGTATGGATGGGGAGGAACGGACTCAAGCTCAACCCCTCCAAGACCGAGTGGCTGTGGTTACCGTCGTCCCGGTATACCCAGCTGATTCCACCGCTGTCTATTGGGGGCGAAACAGTGGCCCCCATAGGAAGGGCTCGCAATCTGGGAGTCCTCCTGGACTCATGGCTGTCCTTAGAGGACCATCTGACGGCCGTGGCCGGGAGGTTGTTCTACCAGGTTCGCCTGGTGCGACAGTTGCGTCCCTTCCTAGACCGGGACTCGCTATGCACAGTCACTCATGCCCTCGTTACCTCCAGGCTGGACTACTGTAATGCTCTCTACATGGGGCTCCCCTTGAGGTGCACCCGGAAGCTCCAACTGGCTCAGAATGCGGCCGTGCGGGTAGTGACGGGAGCGTCATGGCGCTCCCACGTAACACCACTCCTGCGCGAGCTGCACTGGTTGCCGGTGGTCTTTTGGGTGCAGTTCAAGGTGCTAGTGACCACCTTTAAAGCGCTCCATGGCATCGGACTCGGATACTTACAGGACCGCCTACTGCCAGCAAATACCTCCCGCCGTCCGGTACGCTCCCACAGAGAGGCCTCCTTAGGGAGCCATCGGTCAGACAATGCCAGCTGGCAGCCACCAGGGGGAGAGCCTTCTCTGTGGGAGCTCCTACGCTATGGAACGAGCTCCCCCCCCGAACTCCGTACAATGACAGATTTACGCACCTTCCGTCGAGAACTAAAAACGTTCCTTTTTCGACAGGCCGGCCTGGCATAGAAGATTTGGTTCCAGTAGGGTTAGAATGTTTTAGGGGGATTAAGTAAATTTTTAAAATTTGTAAGTGTTGGGTTTTGATGGGGATTTTATGGCCAAATTATTTAATTCATTTTTAATTGTTTTAAATTATGTATATTTATATGTTTTTAAATTTTAGGCTGTACACCGCCCCGAGTCCTTTGGGAGAGGGGCGGTATAGAAATTTGATTATAAAAATAAAATAAAAATTATTGAAGCAGAAACTTGTTTTGGCTACATAACTGGAACTACATGGTTTCAGTGTCCAAGTTCCCAGATTGCTATGCCAGGCCACATCTTTCATTTTTTTATTTTTTTTTTTCTAAAAGTAAACCATTTGGGAGAGCAAAACAATATTAGAATTTTTATCAGATTTATATTTCACATGATTTGAGTCAACGTGAAATTGGACCATAACATGATTCTCCTTCATCCATTCTCTACTCAAAATATGCTCTGTTAGGCAAACTACAAATCCCCCTTACACAATAGCAGTGGTATTCTTCACTACCATGCCTTTCCTGGGATAATTAAGCTTACCCAGCCTAGAGGGTTACATGAGATGTAAAGGTCCCTAGGAAACTGACTGTCAATCATTGTCTGCTTTGGCTCTAGAACTGCCTATCAGGATTCTGGTGGTCAAGCTAATGAAACAATCATGCCCAAGATGCTACCTACTTATATATAGGCTGCAAGAACAGACCAGAGCATCGATCAAGCTGCAATGCTGTACTCCATGGGGACATAGCTAGTGGGATGCCTAAAATGGAACTGTCTAATATAATAGCTTGCTTGGGAAACTGAAATGCAATTAATAGTTGCAAACCACCAAAAGTTTGTGTGGCCGTGTATTTAATAAATAAATACCCTCTTTTATTTCCTGCCATGAGTGTCTGGGCTATTTTACTAATTTATTTTTTTCCTACAGTATATGTATCCTGCAAGTAGCTAATCTCTAGTTCTGTTGCTTCATCTTTAATGAAGACATTCTGACTCCTCTGCTTTTCTCTGATGCAAAGATATTCTAATGAGTTAGCTCTCTTTTTCATCAAAGAAGTGTTGTGCTATTTTTTCTGTGTTCTCGGGTGCAGAGCAATGAAAGGTCCACATTTTAAATAAAACCCCATTCCCATTCCCAGTTATATACTTACTCTTCCAGCTATAGTCATCTCAAAATATTGTAGTGAGTTTGTAGAGAAGCTATCTCGATATGCATTTTAATAAGTGTCTCATCACACCAATTTTGCTTTATGAGTAACCTTCTGCATGACTTTTCAAAAACAGCGGATAAGTACTTCTGAGGCAGATACTAAGGGAGGGAGGGGACAAAAAGTGGTAAAAAGAATTGAGGTGAAAGGGAGTCACAATAGAATAAGAACAATGGGAAATAAGAATGAGATTAAATTACCCATTCAAGGAAACAATAGAACTAGAATCATAGGACTGGAAGGGACTTCGGATGTCTTCTAGTCATGGGGTCCCCAACCCCTGGTCCATGGACCGGTACTGGGCCACGACATGCCGGCAACTGGTCCGCACAAACAAGCAAAGCCCTATCCATGGGATGCAGGTAGTACACAAAACCACGTACTCTCCAGTCCGCGGAAAAACCTCTCTCTTTGGAACCGGTCCCTGATGCCCAAAAGGTTGGGGACCTCTGTTCTAATCCAATTCCCTGCTCAAGCCAGGAGCCTGATACCATCCCAGTCAAATGTCCCTGTTTTTGAAAACCTCCAGTGATGCAGCACCCACAATTCTAGGAGGGCAAGCTATTCTGGTGTATGAGTTATTGGGCTCTGTGACAATGATCCTTGCTTGTTCTTTAACTAAGCCTTTGGGATAAATAATGGTATTCACCTTTCTGCCAATATATCATTAATGGAACACCTTGATATCACAATGTACAGTCAGGGTTCAGGTCAGCAGTTTTGTTGGCTCCACTTTGAATAGAAGTTACAAGAGAATCTGAAGAATGTTCAAAGGTGAGCTTACTATATGATCACTATGATAATGTTGATTTGATTTTTTTTATTGGATTTTCTCTATACTGTTTTATGTTTCTATCATTGTAAACTGCCTGAATTTTTAGATTCTGGCAATATGTATATAAATATGAGAAATGGATAACTCAAAGTGAGAAAATAATAATAGGATCTGCAATCAGTTCTCAAGACAATATTTGCTTTAGTTTTTCTCAGTCTTTAAATTACTAGCAATTTGGACATTGCTATGGGCAAAGCTTCTACTGTAAAAATGCTTCAATATTTACGAATGATCAGTAATACCAAAGTAGGACTTCACTTATTTTTTACCTCTTTTCTTCAGCTAAAGTTCTTACATGTCGATCCCAACAATTCATGCTGCAACTAAGGCTTATCCTCATTGAATTTGCTATTGTCAATTTTAAAAATGCTCTTTTGGAAATGATAACAATACAGCCTGTGATATTTTTAGCTTGAAGTGGCCATCTCAGGCAGTGAATGTCGGGAGGAAGATAAAGCTAGTAAGCTGTTGGCCTGAGCTGGGTATGCCATAAAAATTCACTTGGCTTTAGCCATATATACAATCTTTAGCTGGGATAAAGATTTTTATCCCTCTACCAGCATTGAATATGATTCATCTTGTAGTGGGAATAGAGTTTCATCTTATCTTTTGCTTGGGCCTTCATAATGTCTGCCAGTCCTTAAGAGGAATATGACCGTGGTTTGCTCTTGCCAAGTCATTTCTTTTCACGCTGCAGATTTAACATTTAAGATTCTTTATATTTCATCCTTTGCTTTTGCAAATCTTTTTTTTGCCAGTTGTGATTACTCCTTTCAATAGAAGCTACCATAGGAAATAATGAATATCTATGCCGTTTTTTGACAGGCCTGAACAGCAGATCCCAATACCAAGAAATGATGTCATTTCCCCATTAGTGATAGGATAGTATTTAGGTGGTAAGAATCTAATTCATGTAAAGCAGTATGTTCCAAATCATTTAGGTATTTCCTCCATACACAG
The DNA here is from genome assembly GCA_034064705.1 of Bothrops alternatus. Lineage (NCBI taxonomy): Eukaryota > Metazoa > Chordata > Lepidosauria > Squamata > Viperidae > Bothrops > Bothrops alternatus. Next base: position 27,508,573 of record JARGCV010000003.1, on the reverse strand, counting down.
GGCATACAGTATGATACCACATTTTTGTCCTTTACTGAATTATACTTTTATGAACGAGAATCAGCTTGGTGTAATGGTTGAAACATCAGGCTAGAAATGGAGTGACTGTGAGTTCTAGTCCTGCCTTGCCAGTTACTGCATCTCAGCCTTAGGAAAGAGGCCATGGCAAACCACTTTTAAAAAAGCCTTACCAAGAAAACTGCAGGGAGTAATCCAATATTCACCAGAGGTTAACTAACACTGACGGATAGGTGAATAGGAGGGAAGGAGGGAACTCTCTCACCTGTTGTATCAAATTTTGTATCAAAATGATTCTACATCAGTAAATACTTATATCAGTATTTGGTATATATGCTTGGGTCCAATTACCAGGCTATAATTTATATCACTAGCATCTGCTTCTCAATTTTCTATGCTTATTTTCTTAATAAAATACATAATTTGTTTCTTTTGCTAGGATTACGTATCCTGCAAAACCAGGAGTGCTGAACTGGATTTTTTTTTCCAAGACATTGCAGTTCACTGCTTAAAAGTGTTGCATCTTAGTATAATTTAACCTGGAATTAATGTGTTCGTGAGGGTCCTGGTGTGGGTTGCTATTACTATGGCTGTTTTATCCTGGGCTATTTGTGTGTTACATGTTTTTAATTGTTTTATTTCATTTGGATTTTGTAAGTAATAATAATAATAAAGTTGGAAAGGACCTTGGAGGTCATCTAGTCCAACCCCCTGCTCAGGCAGGAAACCCTATACCATTTTGGACAAATGGCTGTCCAGTCATTCAGAGTCAACAACATCTGATAGGTGGACAAAAATGAAAAATCCAATCTAAATATCTGGCTGACTGTGTGGCCAATAATTTCCATCCCCAAACACACACATACAATTTTTACACAAAAGATAAAGGCTTAATCAGCAGATACAGATTGGATTCACATGTTAATGCTAAGCAATAATATAACTTGTGTAACTTAATTTTTTCAGGTACCAGACTACCCAAAATTAAAGGTAATTGTTAAATATGGTTCACCAAACGTGTATTCTGGTACTGGGCCAAATAGCTCCATCTTTGCCTTGTCTGTCCTGAGCTCCTTGTTTCAGAAGTTCTGATCTTTGCTTAGGTGTGCTCTGATGTTCTTTCTGGACAGCAGAGACCCCTGACGTAGCTCCCATATAGATCTAATTTGTGTAGTTTCTTTCTAATAGTAGATTAGTGCACTTGTGACATCAATAGTGGTGATAGATTAGTTAACATTAAAAGAGGCAGAAAATGTAGAGTAATTTTAATTGATTTTTTTTTTTTAAAAAAAAGGGAATTGGTAAAATGGCAAAACAAGGAGCCTTGAGTAGAATGAATGGCATTAAGGGGGGAGGGAAAGTGCACTATGCTATTTGAAATAAAAGTGACTGGAAAACAAATGGAAAAAGGTAGGTTGAGTAGGCTGAGGTAAGACCCTTTATTATTTACCTTGTGGTGATAAGAGCAGCAAGGAAAACTCACTTCTTCTGGGAGGGGCCTGAGAAGCTCTTGTAGGGCTGCTGTGGGAAATATTCTTAGCATTTTTGGACAAAGTCACTCGGGCACACTTGAAATTAGACTCCAGATGAGCAGATCTTATGAAGGTGATAAGATACTTCTAAATTTGAACTAATTGATCCCAAGGATTATAGATTATGGAATTTTAGGGCTGAAAGGGACTTTGGAGGCCTTCTAGTCTAATCTCCTGTCCATAGCAGGAGACATGGTTTATTTATTTATTTATTTATTAATCAAATTTCTATACCGCCCCTCTCCCGAAGGACTCGGGGCGGTGTACAGCCTAAAATTTAAAAAAACATATAAATATACAAAATTTAAAATAATTAAAAATAAATTAAATAATTTGGCCGAAATCCCCATTTAAAACCCAAAACATACAAAGCTAAAATCTTAAAAAATACTCAGTCCCCCTAAAACATTTTGACCCTATTGGAACCGAAGCTTCTATGCCAGGCCGGCCTGTCGAAAAAGGAATGTTTTTAGTTCCTGACGGAAGGTGCGTAAATCTGTTATTATACGGAGTTCGGGGGGGAGCTCGTTCCATAACGTGGGAGCTCCCACAGAGAAGGCTCTCCCCCTGGGGGTCGCCAGCCGGCACTCTCTGGCCGACGGCTCCCTGAGGAGGCCCTCTCTGTGGGAGCGTACCGGACGGCGGGAGGTATTTGCTGGCAGTAGACGGTCCTGTAAGTATCCGGGTCCGATGCCATGGAGCGCTTTAAAAGTGGTCACTAACACCTTGAACCGCACCCGAAAGACCACCGGCAACCAGTGCAGATTGTCCAATCTTTTCTTGAAAACCTTCAGCGATCCTTACGACTGCGCTCTGCTACCTATGTTTTGGTTCTGGATGAAGCAAATTATCTGGACTTTTTCAACTTAAAGTTCAGATTGGGTTATAGTACTGAAACAGTATTAGTCACACTTGTAGATGACATCTGCAGTGCTCAAAAGGGGGATGATGTATCTGTCCTGGCTTCCTGGTTCTCTTGGCAGCTTTTGATATCATGAACTGTGGCGTCTTCTGGAGTGGCATCAGAAATCAGGAATGGGGGTGGCACTATTTGCAGTAGCTCTGTTCTTTCCTCTGTTGCCAGTTCCAGACAGTGTAGCGCAGGGGTTCTCAACCTTGGCAACTTTAAGACTTGTGGACTTCAACTCCCAGAATTCCTCAGCCAGCTTTGCTGGCTGAGGAATTCTGGGAGTTGAAGTCCACAAGTCTTAAAGTTGCCAAGGTTGAGAACCCCTGGTGTAGCGGAGAGAGAGAGGTTTAAACTTAGACCCCTGAGACAACTTGCCACAGGACAATTCACCACAGCCAGCTCACTGTGGGACAATTCAGCACGGGACACTAATATCAAAGGACTGGTGGAATGGAATCGTTAAAAAAAAAGATGCAAAAGGAAGGACAAAACGAAATGTAAATGAGAAAAAAAATTGAAATAATTTTAAAATTATTTTAAATAATTAAATTGAATTGGTGAATTGTCCCTCAGCGAGTTGTCTTGTGGCAAATTGGCCGTGGTGAGTTGTCCTCTGTCAAGTTGTCCTTGGTGAATTGGCCGTGGCAAATTGCCCATAGTGAGTTGGCCACGGCAAGTTGTCCCATTCCGCCCTGCAGTATTGGGTGCCTCAGGCTTTGCATATATCACCAGTCCTTTTAATAGCTATATGAAACCCTGGACAAAGTCATTTGACAGTATGGAATGCAGTATGATAGTACAAGTTATAAGTTCATCTCTGGTAGATGATTCTGTTCAAATGCTGACCCAATGCCTGGAGGCTGTGATAGTCTGGATGGGGAAGACTTAACCCTAGCAAAGTGGAATGACTCTAGGTTTCTCAACCTTGACAATTTTAAGGCATGTGGACTTCAACTTGCAGAATTCCACAGCCCAGCAATGCTGGCTGTGGAATTCTGGGAGTTGAAGTCCACATGCCTTAAAATTGTCAAGGTTGAGAAACACTGCTCTAGGTTTTGTCCCTCTCACCCATGAAACTGGTGCAGTGTCATCCTTGCCTTTCAGCAGGGTAGCACTTCCCCAGACAGAACCTATGTATAACTTGGGAGTCACCCTGGACTCATGGTTTCTGTTCAAATAGGTCGTAGCTTGGCTAGGTGCCTTTGCACAGATTAATCTTGTGTACCAGTTAGACCCATTCTTGGACCAAGAGGCTTTGTTCACAGTTGCTCATGTCTTGGTTGCTTCCAGTTTAGATTACTGTACTTCAGTGTGCTCTGCATGGGACTGCCCTTGAAGTCCATCCAGAAGTTACTAAAGACATGGGCGGACATTATTGTCAATTCACCTAGGCCCACTACGAAGCCAACCTTATTATATTTTCCTGCTCCAGCATCATCTATGTCATCTGTCTGAAGCGTATAATACCAAGGTGGCCACATGATCTATTTATTTATTTTATTTATTTATTAATCAAATTTCTATACCGCCCCTCTCCCGAAGGACTCGGGGCGGTGTACAGCCTAAAATTTAAAAAACATATAAATATACAAAATTTAAAATAATTAAAAATAAATTAAATAATTTGGCCAAAATCCCCATTTAAAACCCAAAACATACAAAGCTAAAATCTTAAAAAATACTCAGTCCCCCTAAAACATTTTGACCCTATTGGAACCGAAGCTTCTATGCCAGGCCGGCCTGTCGAAAAAGGAATGTTTTTAGTTCCCGACGGAAGGTGCGTAAATCTGTTATTATACGGAGTTCGGGGGGGAGCTCGTTCCATAACGTGGGAGCTCCCACAGAGAAGGCTCTCCCCCTGGGGGTCGCCAGCCGGCACTCTCTGGCCGACGGCTCCCTGAGGAGGCCCTCTCTGTGGGAGCGTACCGGACGGCGGGAGGTATTTGCTGGCAGTAGACGGTCCTGTAAGTATCCGGGTCCGATGCCATGGAGCGCCATCTACAGACCCTTTTGCCTTTTGGCAGCAAGAATCAGGGTTCAGCCATTGTGCCAAAAAAGCCATCTCTTGCACTTGTCCGGCCAAGCCACAAATGGCAAGAAAAACAAAAAAGGAAAAGAATAAGCAGATGTATTTGGTGCCACTTCTCCCAGTAAACAAAGACTCACTTTCCCTCAAGGAGTAGTGGCTGAAGGCCTAGTTCCCTGACTTTATTTTCAAAGTGGAATAAAAGTATTTCTTCAGCTGTTATTTCTTCATCATGGTCAAGTTGTGGGCACTGTAGGGGCTTAGGTAAATGTAGGGCTCCTACACATGAGACCATTAATCTTCTACAAGATTGCTGCATGTGTGTAAATAATGTCTCCAGTAGCTTCCATACTATGGATAAACAATTTTTTAGCAAGTATCCCCATTGTCTAGCTCCCATAGCCACAAAGGGAGGGAAGTGGAAGAAGGGGGCTCTTTAGTCACCCCATTTCCTCATGTGGAAGTAGCTCTTTAATCAGCACCAACACAGACAGAGCTGTAAAGTCCCTTCCTGCAGATTATACTACAGGGGAGTTTATCCAGTGGTGGGATTCAAATATGTGAACAACTGGTTCTCTGTGTGGATGCCGCTTCCGGAAGTCTGTTCTGGGCCTGAGCCACAAAAAATTAGCTACCGGTTCTGCTGAACTGGTGCAAACCAGCTGAATCCCACCACTGAGTTTATCCATGGAGTGGCTTCAAGAGCTGTTTTCCCCAACTTCCCTTCCCACTTTCTGTTCTGTTTCTGAAAACAAATTCCTGCACTTGGATTGTTCTCAGAGTTGCCTTAAAAATATTAACAGTATTGTAAGGACTCTGGATGAAAACTCTTTGGGTTTCTTGTTATAAAAATAGATATGCAACAAGCCTATCTTATTGGTCAGTAACTGAAAATTTTGTCTGTAGAATTTTATCCATGATTTGGAATTCACATCGCATTTAGTACAATTTTGGTAAGAATAAAAAGTTATCATTTTCTAAAAGGCAATACAAAAATATTCTCTTTGCACAGACCAGTTCCCATTTTTAAAAAATTCTATCATTCGACTGTTCTAAAACATTGTAATTTTTCCCTACGTTTTTCTGTTTTTGCTTTACATGAGTAAACTCACCCTTGGTATCTATAATATACTTGTGAAAACCACTTATCACCAATGACTTACGAAATGGAGGCTTGCAATCTTGTTTCACAGAAAAGAATAGTACTTTGGATGCCTTTATTTTTAATTGGTAAGAGAACCCTGTTAATATCTGTTGAACAAATCCTGCTACTAGTTCTGGACTGTAAAATCTGGACAACCATTAGATGAAAGCAAAGTTTGGGGTACCATTTTGCTGAAATCTAGTGGTTGGCTCAGTTGTAGCCATATACAAGTAACATCCATCCAGTTTTCTTTTTCATGCTCGCAAATAGAATATTCCAAATGCTGACTATAAAAATGCATTACACATTTGCTTTTTTTCCTTCAATAGACTTCACTTGGGTAGCGTAACTAAATACTGGTAATCATTCCACGTAGCTTCCCAGCATCAACCCAAAGTCTGACAGAATCTCATTTCACATAGCAAACTGTTAATTTGGGTGGATATTAATAATAATCTAACCATTACAAGTTAGACAAACCTGTATTTTGAACATTATATAATATTATAGCCATATCTCACAAAAAGTTCTGATTGTATACAAATATTCTTTAGTACTGTTGTAATACTGCTTTTCTCCTATAGACTTGGGGCAGAGTTCCCAGTAATCAGTATAGTTCTACTGTATATTATTACCTGCTCTCAGAATCTTTATTCTTTTAGAAAATTTCTCCTGAAACTGTTTTTTCTGCCAGCTTATGCCCCTCTAATTGCTTCTCATTCCGACAGCATGCATCATTATGGAACTGTATTATATTACCACGAAAACAGCCAGTTCTTCTACCTATATAGATGAAAGAGGATTTTAGTAATTGATTTCCTCTTATTTTTTTTAAAAAAACTGTAATGAAATGTATTTTAATTTAAAAAAGAAAAAAAATACATTTTGGGGATAAATAATGAGTGTCCCTGCTGAGAAGAAAGCAATTACAGGCAAAGGCTATAGCAAGAAAGCTTCTAATTAAAGGCACAGGAGCTCTGAAAAGCTGCCATATATTCCACCAGTTGCATTATATAGGCAGTAATTGCATTTCAAGTTTTTTTTTTAAAGCAGTAATATCTCTCACTAAAGCAACACTCGTACAGATTGGGTTTACATTTGACACTAATTCATGGTATATTAAATAATAATAATGGCTAGATATACCTCATTCTAATCTATAAACTATGGCTAAAAACAGATATTGTAAAATGATTCACAAATATCAACTTAAGTTTAAAATATAACTGGAAGCAACCACATTTTGGGGAGAATCACACAAACAAGACAAACAGCAGTCTGAATAGTGTACATGTCAATCATAAGAACATAAGAACATAAGAAGAGCCATGCTGAATCAGGCCAAAGCCCATCGAGTCCAGCATTCTGTGTCACACAGTGGCCCACCAAATGTACATGGGGATCTTGAGCAGAAAGAGAAGGCAAAACCCTCCCTTTCCCTTGACCTCCAAACAAATGGTACTCAAGGGAATCCTGCCTGCCTCAACCAACATAGAGGCAGCACATGGACATCTGTTTTAATAACCACCAATACACTTTGCATCCATGAATCTATCTAGCCCTGCCTTGAAGCTGTCAAGGCTGACAGCTGTCACGACCCCTTCAGGAAGTGAATTCCATAAATCAACGACACTCTGGGTGAAGAAATATTTCCCTTTATTTGTCCTCACTTTCTTAGCTATAAGCTTTAGGGAGTGCCCCCTTGTCCTGGTATTGTGTGATAGAGAAAAGAATTTTTCTCTATCCACATTTTCTATCCCATGCATGATTTTATACACTTCGATCAAGTCACCCCTTAAGCGCCGTCTTTCAAGGCTGAAGAGACCAAGGCATTGCAATCTGGTTTCATAAGGGAGGCGCTCCATTTCCTTGATCATTCTTGTTGCCCTTTTTTGCACCTTTTTAAATACAAAAGGTTATCACAGTCAAATAGATGCCAGTTACTCTCTCTCAATCCAACCCAAGGGAAGGAGGAATATTAGGTACGTTTATTGCTATGAGTTATTTATAGAAAATAATAAAGATGAGATAAAAATAAATATTTCTACAAATTGCAAAAGTGAAACTAGTATTGTAATTATGTCCTTTGTAATCTGAAATATCCCTTGTTTTAACTATGCAGTATTGTAACACCATAGCAAATAAAGATATCAATTGCTATCTATAGCTACTATAACTGAACTTAGATCATCCTGGGCTAGAGAAAAACAAATAGGAGATGGTTCTTGCTGACTTGGGGAAAAGCATGACTTTTGGTATAGGGGTGCTGAAAGGATTGGCCATAGATGTGTGAAATGAGTTATAGGAGAAAATAATTTTAATTGCCTGGCTTGCTGGACTGTTTTCAAACAACATTTGTAAAAGACAAAACTTTGTTGATTGGCTCAATCTTAAGTTTTTCATCTTTGACATTTTTCATTGCATCTTTTTCTGTACTACATTCTGTATTTCAAATGCAGATTCACAGATTTTTGGACTCTGTTCTGCCTTGTCTCCTAATTCAGCTTGATTCTGTTCTTGATAGTTAGATTCTTTTACCAAAAGCTAAGGTTGCTTTTGGTGACTGCATTCAAAGAACATCCTAAGCCAAAAGGTACTTTGAGCTTGATGGCTTAACATTTCAATCAATCTGTTCTGTTTTAGAATCAGAGACATCGAAGCGAGGCAGGAGTAACAAAACACAACTTTATTGAGATCACAAACAGAACAGAACAGCAAACAAAATGGCGCTGGCTCTTTTATACTTCCCTTGCAGGGACAGCATCAGCCTATCAATGCACATGCTCACAAGGCTGGAGACAGCGTGTCTGGTCCCAGGCAACCACATGGTTTCCCTGGGCCTTCAGCAGCCTCCTGAGCGTGCTAAGTCATTCAGCAGGCCCAGGACATAACACAATCTGTATGTATGATCTGTAAAATGTTTAATATATTGAGTGAGATCAGCAAATTGCTTTATTCCGTACATAATAGTTAATGTGTCATGCAAACATAATCTACACTGAATGCCCAATCTTGGTTCCAATCTTCAGTAGTCTTGGAGTCTATTCATGTATAATTTTCTATGAAGTCTGTATCACAGTGACCTGGCTTATACATCACACAAAACTATAATTTGCTTAGATACAGTTCATCAAATAAATTCCAATAGCTAGAGTAATATTACACACTAAACCAAAAGCAAATGAACTGCATTAAGGCAATTTTGTGAATCCAGCCTGTGATATAAAGCTGTCTTGGAAAATGTGACTTATAATAACCAATTTAAATAAATAATCCTCTGATCTTCTAGTTTTAATCCCTCTAGTTTGTTCCTGCTAAATCTAAACAATGTTTGGCCTAGTGTTGTCAGATTGTGCTTTGAACATGATAAAGCACCTTATCAACTTGTGACAAATCAACAAATTACAGTTTGCTCCATACTCAAGGGACTCAAAAGCTCTCTGCAATTTGTATCACAGTATTTTCCACTAGGCATAAATCTAGCAGATGGATGTTGAAATTCCTGCTTATTAAAGATGCAGAGTATGTATAGTGATGTGGCATATTGCTCTGCAAAATGTATTGCTGACTTTGAAAATCTTTTCCCAGCAGAAGACTTGACCCAACATGGGGATAATTATTTTCTGCTAAAATAACTGAAGAACACAGTTCTTCTAGTTTTTTGCTACACTCACCCACCCACCTATTCTCACACAGTAACAACAATGTTTATATTGTGCTATGATAGATATAGATATGGATCCATCTATATCCATGTTTACAACTGAATTAAGTAAAGGGCTTTTCAAACCAAGTACTTTTATCAACATAAGCATCACTCAAATAGTGTATTTCAGGAAAGTATTTTTAAAACATTGGTATTTTCTTATTGAAAACCATGTGCAGAATCCCTTATATTAGGAAAATTCTCACAAGCTATTTCTTTTGGATTGGAGCCTCAAACCAATTATAATCTCACACCACTTTTCCTGCTATTTTTTGGCTAGATTACTGGCTATCTAAACAGGTCCATGTTTAGATCTTATCCATAGTTAATACTACACTTGCACAGCTTATTGTACAAACAAGAACTGTACCTTCCCTGCTATTGGATGGCAAGTCACTCCCACCTTGGCCCATCTCTATTTTCGGCTTCATATTTACAGATTGCTCAAATATAGTAGCTTACTGTACTGTGTAAATCAAATCTCTATCATATTTATTTATTTGCGTAGGCTTTTTTTGCCCCTTCAATATTGTGACTCTAAGTGGCTTACAAGCAGGAAAATACAATGCAGAATACAGTAACTACAAAACTAATACAATTTTTCTAAACATTATCTTCATATTCAACATGATGCTCATTTCAAATATTATTATTACCCATGCCAAAACAATACACAAATAACAAGGGACTGAGTTGGGGAGAGGAAAATGAGGAAGGGAACATGTTATTAATCTTTCTTATCAGTACTATCAATACTAGTGAGCAAGGGAAAATGCAAGGCTTTAAGCAACTTATATCAGGTATTTTACATATATTTTCTGACTTCTTTAAAAAAAACAAGCAGCTCTTTATTCTTAATTCATTACTTGTAATTAACCATTTCCCTTCACTTACCACACACTTAGAAAGTTAACATAAAGCTGCAGGCCTCTGTTGACAAAAAAAATCTGTGCCTACAGTAGTTTATGAGAACACAACAAGTATTTTGTTAAATAAGGATCCAGGTAGTTTCTCCATCTCCAGCAGCAGCTTACCAAATGCTCTGAGGGAAGCAGAACATAAAAGGTAATAAATTTGTTTTTGTCACATGAGGAATAAGCAGCAATGATTATAGTTCTATTATTTGCCTCCTATTTTTGTTATGTCAGGCCAAGGCACTGTCAGAAGAAAATCCTGGAATAATATGCCACAGAATTTATCATCTCATGACTTTTTTGGGCAAGACTATAATAATTGAGGAAAGGGGACATCTGTATCTGTCTCTGTTTTTATTTTACAGAAGAACTGCAGACATTCTTGGCAGATACATTATAATAATAAGTTATTTTTCTATTGTGGTGTATGTCACTTTTAACATTGTAAGGGGGAACAGCCATGATGACAAATAAAAGTAAGTAACCATAAATTCAGTCCGCAGATGCAATGAATGATCAAATACTATTTCATTATATCTCTAGGTAGAATGAGAAACATTCTCCATATACTGTTTTAGATCTTATTATTGTATTCCCACATGTCAAATCTCAGTAAGCTCATTAAATTACCTAATGGGGTAAAAATTGATGGATCTTAATTTATATACTAAAGTAAATAAGTCACTTGGTTCACAAATAATTCATTTAATACTGAATAAATCACATTTGGCTGGGTTCACACTAAGTTATAATAGCAAATGGATTTGACCAAAACACTTTATGGCTTATCTACTAGAATCTATGTTTATAAATTATCATTTATGGCTTACATGTTGCATGAATCCAGCCATTGGAATTCATTCAGAAAAGTGTAATTAAGATAAATTTTGGGCTTTGTGTAATATTCTCTTCAGAATGGAATATTGATTTAGCTGAACCAGTGAGATTAATTTTAAAACAATGTCCTGTCTTTTTCACTTCATTTATATACTTCACCTTTCTAAACTTGATGCCTCCAGCTTTGTTAGAATTACAGCTCCCAGAATTACATAACATTCCCAAAGTGGAGAATGCTGGGTTAGAATATATCTGGAGAGCGATGCTGGAATTAAGCAAACAATATGCCTATTTTTGTCTAAACATGGCACAACATCATATGCTGCCATGGGAATACATATAAAGTAATATAATAGTATACATTCTGAAATTGAACTTCACTCTAACAATGAGAAGAAACTCTGAAGCATAGAGCCCCTTTCTTAAATATATCTAATTTTGATAAATAACCTGGAAAGTCATAGAAGCAAAGATTGTTGAGGTTTATTTCTAGTGAGAATTTCCATTAAAATCATTCTGAATGGGAACAGCTTTATATAATAAGCGCTGATTATGATGGACGCAGACATAACTGTTGGGGAGGTTCTACAGAGTTGAGTTTATTTTTTTTAATGGAAGACTTTCTACATAGCTTTTATTCCAGTCTTCTAATTGCACATTAATATTAATTGCCGATCTCTGAGCTTGAAAGGGAAAATATGAGAAGTCACTAATAAAGGTCATCTTATCTCAAATCATGGCATTTTGCTGCCATCAATCAAGCATATGCACATAACTATATAGAGCAATTCCAAAATTTTATTTCACTGAACCTCATTAATCTTGATAATGTCAAGAATGTTTTTCCTGAGAGATTAAAAAATAAGTAAAACCTCAGAGACTGAAAGGCAAAATATTACCTATGGTAGGGTATTCTCTTCAAGTCCTGTGAAGACAACAGGAAGAATCCATTAGTTTCAGAAACAACTAAAGGCAAAAAAATGAAATTTTCCTAAGCCTCATTTAGTCCTTTAAAATGTTTGGATGAAGACTCACAGGGGTACATTATCAGTTAAGTTTTAATCAATAAAGGCTGATTTTAGTTCTTGTTTTATATACTGCAATATGGAAAAAAGAACATTAACAATAACCTTTATTTCTAACTTTGCTGCCTAGTACATACCAGTATAATCTTGCAGTTACTCCAATAACTGACAAAAGGTACATGTTATGTGATTTTCAAAATTAATTTATGCTTTTAACAGGAAAATCAACAAAACATTTATTGGGGGAAAATACTGTTTATTTTGAAAACAAAACATAGAATGCGAAGTTATGCTTGACTTAAACATTTCCTTTTGAGCCTGGGACCACTGCAAATCAAAGACACATCACTGGGATCTATGTAAGTCTGAAAATGTTTATATTTCTTACTTATTTTCTCCTGTCAGATAACAAATCAGTTATTTCTATGCATTTCTAACATTCTGTGTGGAAAGCCATTTCAAACTTTTACCACCTCAATAAAACACAATAAAATAGAGTTAGCAAAAGATTAAAAATTACTAAAATCAAAGTTAGTCTATTTTCCATGACACCTGTCTAGAAATTGTATCTTTATAACATATTTTGTTTATATAACTTATAGCCCAATCCATGAATGGATCAGCAAGTCATTCTGTTCTGTATTTACTCCCATAGAATAAAAGGGGATTAACTCAGAAAAAGAAATAGGTATGTACATGAAGCATTTCGCATAATGAGATCCTCAGCAAGATAACAATATACTGAAAGGTTGGTAAGATTAAAGAGCACCCAAAGAAATTCATAAAAAATGTTGAAAATAAACTTATCTCTGGGGTATATTAAAAGATAAGAGATAAATTACCAAACAGAAAAAGTTTTGTAGTTGCTTTCCTAGATCCTTGAAGAAAATACTGATGTAAGCCTCAATTTATATCTCATTTATACATATTTCATAAGAATCCATTCTGCTGGAATGAAAAGCCAGCTCATCAATTCCAGCTTGTTTTATTTTTTACTAATGTATATCTCACTACTAAAGTATTATTAGTAATGTAAATGCAATAAAACAAGTAAAACAAAATTAGTAGCAAAATCATCCAGTGCTCAGGAAAGACAATATTTTGTGAGTTAACTTGATATCAACATTTTAGCATGATTAAAACAGTCAGTGGCAATGAGGAACAGGTGATATATTTGCACTGAAATGTGGAAAGGGTTACTCTTTTTCCTATCAATTATTGCTCATGAACTAACTCAACAACTCCATTCAAGTATTATTTCTCCTATTATGATTTAAATGTGGAGAGAAAAAAAGATTTTTAGAAGGCACAAGGAATATGAACAATGTGGAATAAGCAAAAGTTTGATAGAGAAAGGATTAAGAATTATTTTCATCCTCACTGGTTTTCTCATCCAAAATATCTCTTCAATATATACCTTTTCCTGGTTCAAAGAAATACCTGTATGATATTGCAACATATCCATATATGACATCAACTTCAGGCTTTGGCCTTTAAATACAAATTCAATGTATACATTATACAAAGCACAGGGTACAATTCCTGTATTTTAGGACATAAAATATATCTTTCTATAAAAAAAAATAAAGGACAGGGATGACATGCGAATCATCTTAGAAATCAATATCCATGTTTTAATTGTCACCTTTTTCTCATTTCTTCTTTGCTTCTCAAAATATCTTGCCCTATTAAGCATTTGGGAAAAATTAAAAGCTTGCACTTTTATTCCATATTTATTGGTCTTAATAAAGATAATAACAATAAAAGTTTTAGGACTTCTTTCAAGCAGCCTGTAAATGACAAAAAGTTTTTTAAAAAACCCTAAACAATTTCAGTAGCAGCCTTGAGCAAGACTTATTCTTTCAGCTCAGAAAACTATGAAACTTTTAGGAAGATGTTGCAATGAACTGCCAGGAACATATGATAAGAGGTTATGTATGTCTCTGATTTACACCTTACCCATCCACTATATTTGATAATTACATCCAAATGTATAATACAACTTCTTTCTGGAAAATACTTTCTCTGTAGAACTAAAGCTTGCAGACGCGCTGGTTAAAGAAGAACACAGGGCATATGATGTGCCTCATAACAAAAAGAAAATTTGGGATATGATTTTATGATTTTTACAGTTGAACAATGACCCAAAGAAGCACCATGATGAAAAAAAACAACCACCACCTGCTTCTATATAGGAAACTTCCAACAAATTAGAGACAAAACATGATCAGGAATATTAAGATAATGAAGATTTTAAAGATCTATTTACAATGGTGATACTATCAGTAGCAATATTCAATGGTTAACTATCAGACACAAAGAACCAGAAACACTTGCTGAGTTCAAAGCACTGAAGAACTTATTATTGCTACATATACACAAGAATCTGGTCAACTAACAAGCTAAATTGGCACTAGATAAGATTCAACAGAATTCATGGTGGTGGGGGAATATACAATATGACAAGGATTACAAATAAACACAAATGATCCATATATATAAAGTTGGTTCTATGTTGAATGTGGAGGTAAATGCAGATAATAGTATATTAAGTGGAATGATTTACAATTAAAAAAATAAGTTCCAAGTTGTATCATCTAACCATAGCAACATAGGCAAGGAAATTTATTCAACTTACCAAGGGCCCCACAGCAGCCTTAGAAAAAACTGAGCATCTGCTATTTAGAACAGATAATAAGTAAAAGATATACAAGGTTCTTCCATTTATTTGTTCAATCAAGATACAAACCAGGAAATTGACGTTAGCTGCAGTGGGACATGGCTGAATCACAATAAAAAACCTGGCACACCTCACAGTGATCCTGTATTGTCCACTTTCATTTAAAACACATACTGTACAGTGAAACTGAGAAACAAAGTCACTGCCCAGAAATCAAGCTTGCAAATTCTGATTGAGAGGCTCAGCCAGAAATCATAAGAAACTATGCCTCGGCTCTCTATTACATAGCCAGTGTGGGAATGCTCCACTCATAGAAGAAAAATTGATTTATTATTGAATAGCTGCTGATTACAAGTTGTTTGAAGCTCATCACGAGCAATACAATTTATATTCTTACTGCAGCATCTACTCTAGACGTATGGACAACAGTAGCCATTCAAAGTAGGTGTGGAATAGATAACCAAAGGATTCTAGACACCCCCTTATAACTATATCATAGGGAAGAAATGTTTGAAATTGAACAAAAGCTTTCTTTGACAACAAACGCATTCAGAGAGGTCAAGGACCAATTCAGGTTGACCAAGGCCTAAATCCTACAAGACAGAGGGGTTGTTTGTTAATAAGAGGTAGGCAGCACAATTAACACCACTCTCTGTTGTTACTCTCAGCTGGGTCACAGTCCTCTTCCCAGAGGTTCTCCTCATTTCTTAGGAGTCCTCCTGGCCTCTCAGCTCCTGATAAAGCAGAGGGCAGCTGGGGTTGGCTGCCTTTGGGGGTATGCCAGTTATAATCCTACTTGGGCCAATGTGTCCTGACAATAATAACTCACACCACGTGATTGGATTACTAGAACGTGTTTTAAATGACACTGCTTTTGAAGGCAACCCAGCAACTACAGGTGATAAAAATTTGGCAGGTAGGTTACTGGAAAGAGTTCTAGCCAACTACAATATAACTCCAAATTTTAAGTGATTATCAATATGCTTTTAGGTGTAATTCAAATATTATTCTTTCTAAAGCATTGTATGATGCATGACTGGAATATATCAGGAAATGTTTTGCCAAAAGATAATCTGCCTGTTCAGTCAAGCAAGTTACTAAGGGTCTGCTGAGGGTCCCTTCTCCTGTGAATTTCATGGAGTGTGAATCAGGTGATGGACTTCTCAGTGGTGGGCCCACCCTTTAAAATATTTTCTTCCTGGAAATATAGTATTTTTATAGATACAGTATTTTATATTTATATTTATTTTTGCTTCCATCTCACAAACAAGTAAAAAACATTGTGTTCAAGTGTACTTTCAGTTCTTAATTGTTTCTTAGTGCCTTGTTACTTTATTCACTTGGCTTTTGTATCTTATGTTTTGAGTAACAATATTACTTACCCAGAATCTGTCAGGATTGGGGCAGGATATAAAAGGATGATGGGAGAAGTATACTTATAAAAAGGACAGGGTTTTGCCCTGTGAATCCATATCCGAAATTCAGTACAAAAGAAATTAGCCAGCAAAAATATCAACTTGTTTTAATTCAAATCCTCATTTAGCCAGTAAGCCATCTGGTTCACACATTTAAAGTGAGTTTTTATAGCATCTTTTTTTTTAACAGCTATGCCATAAACTCTGGTTTACAAAATACATTGGCAGTGGTCATGTTTCAAGTGATGGTCTGCTTAACCACAGTTAATCAACTACAGTAAGCTGAATTCGTGCATGATAAATCTTAAGTTATAATTTGCCAAGCATATTCATTGAGTTTACACATCATGCTACATATATCAACCATACTTAGCTCATGACTAAGTTCAGACAATAGGGTAAGCTGGAATTCTCAAACATTGCAATACACAACCCCCTCAATTTTTTAACTCACAGAGGTTCTCAAACCTGGGAGTGCTATAGCTGTACTGAAGCTTCCACAGGGGCATACCTCAAAGAAGGTTTACAAATTGGAGACTCCCACCCCTGGGTTGCTCATGAGTGTCCCTATGAGTGTCCCAAACCCTGAACAAAGCTTAAGGCTGGCCAGCATCCACCATTACAGTAGTTCCATACATAGAAGAATATAAGCATGCAGGAGCGGTTTTTCTTCTCTATAACTGACACCTATCCCAGACAGCCAAATTAGTCTTCGGTCTTGGTCTTCTTCCATGTTTAGATCAAACTTTAAACTGCCAAAATTACTCTTCAGTGACAAAAAAAGTTTTTCCAACTAAAATATTTTTTAAAAGGCATGACTTTTTGTAAGTTGCAGCTTATGCTTATGCCTTTTAATAAAATTTATTAATCAGAAAAGGTGCTGCAAGATTTCCCTGTAATATCTCTAAAGTAGCCTATTAAGAGAAGCAAAATATACACCAGAGCCAGCTTCCAAGTTCCAGGTGAGCATAGCGCACAAAGCCTCCAAACCTTAACTGCATGGCTACAAACCAAGGCAATCTTAACATGCTTAAAAGGCACAAACTAAAATTACAGTACAAGTAGTCCTTGACTAACAGCCAAATTTCTAATACTAAACAACATAGTTATCGAGCAAGTTTTGCCCCATTTTAAAATGTTTCTTGCCAGAGGTGTTAAGTGAATCACTGCAAGTTAGTAACTTGGTTTTAAGTGAACCTGGCTTCCCCACTGACTTTGCTTGTCAGAAGGTTGCAAAAAGTCACAGAACCCTAAGACACTGCAACCATCATAAATACATGCCAGTTGCCAAGCATCCCAATGTTGATCACATGATCATGGGGATGCTGCAACAGTCAAGTCACTTTTTTTCAGTGTCCTTATATTTTCAGACAGTCACTAAACAAATGGCTGTTAAGTCAAGGATCACCCGTACACGTTTTCCAGGATGGAACTTTAGTGCTTTATAAATGCAGAGAAATTAAGCCTTGCTTTTGAGTTACATTGATACAGCTTCCTCCAATCTTACAAGGATGGCACTTGGATTCCAAGCCATCTTCAAATTTATCTGGCGATTGAGGAGGGGGAGTAATGTTAAAGTTTGACACACCCAGAGGGTGTCAAGCTGGATTGACTGCCTTACATTTTCGTATATAATGTGCCTTTGGGACACCACTAATAGTCTTCTTATACTATATTGTTTTGGACAAGAATGTTGCCACCCTTATGTTTCTTTTCCATCCCAGTTTCCGTGTGTGAATTGATCTTAAGACGGATGGCATGTCAGGGGGTGGCCACTGCCAGATATCAGCCAGAATCTGCAATTCCGGTTGCTGGAATTGGGTATGTCTAGTTTAATGAAAGAGAAGGACCAGGGGGGGACGTGATAGCAGTGTTCCAATATCTCAGGGGTTGCCACAAAGAAGAGGGGGTCAAGCTATTCTCCAAAGCGCTGGAAGGCAGGACAAGAAGCAACAGATGGAAACTAACCAAGGAGAGAAGCAACCTAGAACTAAGGAGAAACTTCCTGACAGTCAGAACAATTAACCAGTGGAACAATCTGCCTCCAGAAGTAGTGAATGGTATAGGGCAGGGGTTCTCAACCTTGGCAACTTTAAGACTTGTGGACTTCAACTCCCAGAATTCCTCAGCCAGCTTTGCTGGCTGAGGAATTCTGGGAGTTGAAGTCCACAAGTCTTAAAGTTGCCAAGGTTGAGAACCCCTGGTATAGGGTTTCCTGCCTGAGAAGGGAGTTGGACTAGAAAACCTCCAAGGCCCTTCAACTATCCTATCCTATCCCTGCGGGCTAGGCGGTTGCTAAAGCGCCAGGGCAGTTTGCCTCTTAAACGAGGCGGAAGCAGGTCGGCCGCATTTCTCTCTTCCCCACTCTCGGCCAATGAAAGGAGTGCTGAAGGGAGGGCGGTGGGGCAGTTATAGGACATTTTGCACTCTAACCCCTGCACGGGGCCCCGGAGTGGGTGGTCACCCGAGGGTTGCCCAACCAGCCGCTGCAGCGAAGCCGGTCGAGGAAGTCACGAAGCTGGGGGGGGGGCGAGGGGGGGGGAGAGAGAGAGAGAGAATGCGAGGGTCACGCGCTGCTCTCGGCCGAGCTGGCGGGCAGCTTGTTTACGAGCCGTCCTCGAGCGCCAGGCATTCCGGGGGAGGTTTACGCGGGTGGGTCGCTCCAAGGTTGGCCAAGCCCTTGTTAGGGTGACGTCTGACAGCTCGCCTGGATTGCCACAGTCCCGTCCTCGGGGGGGGGGCGAGAGGGCGGCGGTTCTGGCCCGCCTCCTCCGGATGCGCTTACTCGAGCGCTGCTATTAAGAGCCTCCTGCCGCTTCCCGAGCGGAGGGTCTCGATTGTTCTCGAAAACGGAACGGGAACTTGGCTCCAAAGCCGCGGGCTGCGACTTAACGTGCTTGCTCCCGTCGCCTAAGCCCCGGGTGGCGGGTCTGTAAACCGCTTTAGGTTTTAGGAGGCGCTGCGGCTGGGCAGTTGGGTTCGTTTTGGATCTCGGTCGGTTGTTTGGGGCCGGCTAGTAGGACCAGTTTGAATGTAATGCAAATTGAAGCAACTGGGTTAACTCAGGAAACCATGGTTCGGTTAAAAGGACAGTGCGCGGTTATGAACATGATCATTCGCGCGAAGGTAATGCACAGACAGTGGAAAATCGGGCTGAGGAAATGGCTACCTCGGGTCAAATCCAGTCCTGCCCGCTACTGATTATTAGAAAGATGCAATTATTGCCTTTCTAAGCTGCTATTAGGACAGTTTATAAGAAAATAACGTCATAAAGTAATTTTAATACACTGAAATACTCCTCCAAATACACTGTTGCAAATCTTTTAATGAAGGGATGAAGGAAGAGAAGACAACCACGCTTTCCTTGGTGTCAGAAAAAATACTACCGGTATAGGTAACGAACACATCTCTCGCAGTAGACAATTTCAGATGCTTACTGAAAAGTTTATTTGAGTGTTGTGTGAACTCATCCTGGTTGTGACATTTCAAGTGAAGAACTGCATTTTGCACTGGACTTGGGATACCGGTAGCTCCAGAGTCAATGCCTGAATTAACATACAGGATGAAACAATAACATGGTTTCTGTAATTTAGGCTCAACATCTTCTATAGCTTCAGCCATTGCTTATGAATTGTACAGAAGAGATTTTGGTGAGAGTCAGATTGTTTCCAAATGGTTCCTTAGGGAAGCTGGGTTGAATTTTTGTGAGTAGATTGACCTTTTTTCACTGTGAAAGGCTTGTAGTTTCACCCAAAAGAACAGACTGGCTGTCTTACCTAGTAAAAACTCACAAGATGTATATACCCAGGTACTTGTTGAAGGGATGGGTATATTGACATGAAAAATATTAATTTTAATAAGAAGACTTGTTTGTTTGATGTCCAATGGATTGATCTGAAAAGATAGTTAAACTTGGACATACGGAGTGAAGAAGGTCTACAAATTTAAAATGATTGTATTAAGTTGAATGGCTTTAACTTGAACTTTTTCATTGTTTACATGTATAAACGGATATCTAATAATAAAAAAAAATATTAAAAAAAACATGTAGTTTTCCGAGCGGTCTTGTCTTACTCACCTTCATGCAAACAGCAATTCCTTTTTATATACTGTACTTAGAAGAGGCACACAATGTATTATTTAAAACAGTTCATTTAAGAATACAGATGATTGTGACAGGTATCTGTAACAACCTTCTTACTTTTTGTTGTTGGTTTTGTTTTGCAAACACATTATGACTTTGATCTGTTCTTCCAGACAAGATTGTGTCTATTGGCAGTCATTGAAACTGAAGTGAAAATGATGAAGGGAAGCAAATTGAACTATACATCTTTAGGCAAATACAACTAAAAGCACCGATGAACAGGTGTGCAGGAGAATAATTTAATTCATTAAGTAGGGGAAATTTAATTGGGTTTTAATGAGTTATCTCATGCGAAAGCATGGAACTTTATTTAAAATAAAACACAACAAACAAGCCCCAAAACCTAGCATCCCAAATTGTTATACAATAACTGCAGAAATACCAATATAATTGGATCTTGGAGCAACAATGTTCTATTAACAACATCATAACCAAACCAGTGTGTCTTGACTGCAAAAACATTTTGAATTTGGTTCAAACGTCTTGCCCTATTAACGTCTGCATACATGAGAAATATGGATGGGTGTGTGTATATAATTAAGCCTCTATCCTGGATAAGGCTATACAATTTCTGCCTGTTGTGCAACAGACTAAGGCAAGAAAGTCTTCAAAAAGATGTCAGACTTGTTTCAAACAACCATCAAAGCTATTTCCAGCTAATCCCTTTATCTTTTTACAGAGTGTGAGAAAAATATTTGGGCACTGCAACTTCATTTAGCAGCACGTACCAATCTCTGAAAACGCATGTCTATTTCACCTTCTGAGGTCAAAAGACCTGTCCAGGTATAATAATATCCCTTTCATCTGGATTCAGAGTCATTCGGCTTCCTGTGTGGCCAAACATTACCTAGGTTTATACCCTGTTCTAAGCCATCATGTAGCTTCTGTGAATTATTGTTTGAGATTGGAATAAGATAAACTTAAGCGCTTAAATTTTTGTTCTATATAGGCTTTATTAAGAAAAAAATGTACATTGAGAGAAATTTTATGAAAAGCTCCAACAGGAGTATAATAAAAGAGAAGGTATATAGCTCAAGGTTGAACTGTGGAGATCTTGGTGCTCTCTGAGTTTGCTTATTTACCTGAAGACGTTTCATTGCCTGACTTGAAAATATCACTGCAAGTGTGGGGTTTGTTCCCTTTCTGTATACAGGTTTGAGTGTAGGCTGCTGGAGAGGATGTGTTCTGGTCTTTTTGTTTCCTTTTTAGCTTTTTTATTGTCTCTTTTGAATGATCTGTAAGTGTGGTTTATCTCTATGTGTATGTTGGAGGCTAATTTGTCTGAATGCCAAGTTTCCAGCACTTCCGCAGTGTTTGTAAATTTAGCTTGATCTAGAATGCTCTCATTTCTAGGATGCTGCAGTGTGTTAAATTATCAAATGTTTTTTTGATAAAGATGTGTGGGCATCCATTTTGTTAGAAGGTGTTTGTATAGATCTGTTTCCTTTTTTTATTTTGTATTCTGGATTGCTGCAGTGCATTTGTACTCATTTGACTAATATTCTTATACAACTCCTTTTATGGGTGGTTGGGGTATTACTTTGGTAATGGAGCACTTGGTTAGTATGGGTTATTTAGACAGGAATGTTATGCCTTCGAGGTGACATAACAGTTTGGAGCCAAGCATGCAAACATTCATTTTCCATTTGTTTATATGTAAATAATTCCAGTAGTACAAACTTCCACATAGATCTTAGGATCTCTGCTTCTAAAACTTGAAATTGATATGAGTTCAAAAAAACACTGACCTTTCATAATATAATTACAAAACTGATTCTTGTATTTTGGGGAGTTCTGAATTCATATCTTCCCCTTTTGGTACAGTGGTTATATGCTTTGAATACTGTAACTGAAAACAATTATCAGTTCTGAAGCTGAAATAGCATATTATCTGTGTATCTTCAAATACTTAAAATAAGTATTTTTCTGAGAAACATGCACTTGGTGGACTAGGCCAGTATGCACAAAGCACTTTCAAAAAAGTATTCTTAGTTCATTGTTAAAGAATTAACAATTGCATTTCAAAATCATTTACAGGAACTGACATCTATTTAGACGTTTTTTGTCTGCTATGGTCTTGTCTTTTCTCTCTGGCTAATATCTAGTGCTTTTTGTACATTGTACTTATCACCTAAAGTTGACAAGTTATTAGATATCTTTTTCTGCAAGTCATCTATTAACTATTTGGGGAAATTGTATATCTGGGAATAAGCAAGCAGTAAAGCTATTTCTAATTTTAGTCAAAAATTTGAGACACAGTGGATCTTTCAACTTAAAAAGCCATTAAATTTAATTACTCTCTTTTCTTGCTTATGGATCAGTGAATAGCATCTGGATATGTATTCTTATATACAACAGGAAATAGACATACTGTGTTTAAGAGACTTCAGTGACCTAAAATAATACTGTAATTCATAATTTCTATTTTTTATTTAAAATTATTGTTAAGGATATTGGAAAAATGCTGGTAAAGTGGGGCTAAGATCAATCTTCCTCAACTTAATGCCCTCCCGATGGCCTTTTCTTTTGAATCAGTGCTGCTGGAGGCTGGGATGCTACAGCATTATAGCAATAACTCCTACTGCTTTTGAAAATGCCTTTTGCTCCCAGTAGAAAAAATACACTTACTGCTGTCTCATGTTAAGTATAGCTCTTTGTGGGAGTAATGGAAGGAATCCCTGATTCCTCTTATATCATGTTTTAAGGAGAGAGCATGTCTTAAACATCGGCTTCTGTGAAGCAACAGTAATCTAGTTGCAAGCTTCCCACATCCATGCAATTAATCATTGTGTGACATAGAAAGTTGGGCTGGTCCGATGCAGCAGGGGTTCTTTTCCATTAACCAATTTTCTGCTTCACAGATATACTACATGTTGATTTAACACTGGCTAATTTCACACATGCTTAAAATAAGCAGATCTTATCGCTCACAAAAATACTTTGAAGTTTGCAAAGCATTCTTTATTTTGACAGTCACATTTCACTTAAGAAATGGACAATAGTTTCATTTCTGCCAAATATTTTCCGCTCCTTTTCTGCCTATAGAGGTTCCCATGGATTTCTATGCAAAAATTATAGAGTACTATTGAGAAGAATACTAAAGAGGAGCAAAATCCAAAATCTTTTCTCACTAAGCAGGGTCCACGCATATTAAATCATATTGTGTTTTGTTGATGTATTATTCCAGCTAATAGTAGCTAATTTATAAACCATGATTGAACAAGCCATAGCTAGCACAATATATGAATCCATACATTAAGAGAATTCAGTCCAGGACTGGCCAGACAGGCACCAAACTCCATTTTAACTATTACTCCTAGTTACAACTCTTTCACTTTCTCCTTTTCTCACTTTCTAATGGAAACAAAGATTT
Source organism: Bothrops alternatus (assembly GCA_034064705.1). Taxonomy (NCBI): domain Eukaryota; kingdom Metazoa; phylum Chordata; class Lepidosauria; order Squamata; family Viperidae; genus Bothrops; species Bothrops alternatus. Next base: position 27,484,849 of record JARGCV010000003.1, on the reverse strand, counting down.
TCATGGGATAGGAAAAAAAATCTCTATCCTCCCCCTGTTTAGACTGAGATACAAGAAGAAGCTATATAACAAATAGCTAATCCTTCCTGGAAACTTTATCTTTATCTGGATGATCGATATCAGACATGTACAGTTTAATCAAATTACAGTGCCTATACAGTATTTTATAAGCTAGGTTCATCTCAGTTTCTAAAAGGTTCTATAGTTAGCAACCAAACTCTTGTTGTGTTGAAGCAAAAGTCTGAGACAAGCCAAGAATTTCTTACAGTAAGTCACAGATCTCTCCTTCAGCCACAAGGTAACAATGCAGTGGTACTTTTAAAATGACATTTCCCTTCCAAGGATGGAGGGCTTCTGATGCAGGGATGTATTTCCTTTGTCCACCAATGCCAAATTCAACAGAATGCATATTTTAAGCTTTGTGTGCTGCAATTTCTTTTCGCTTTTTGTTACTTTCCTGCACTGAAAAACCTACCTTTGACAACTATGTTACAAGCTGTCCTCACCCACTGCTCTCAGCAAGGTGATTTCCCCAGCCATTTCCTTGGAATGGAAACATTGAATGAATTCGGCTAAGAAACAAAACAGCATTTCTACCATAGGACAGAATTTTACTTGTTTGTCCTCCCTAGTTTCATGGCTGTATGATCTGAATGCTAGTCTTTTGAACTCTGTCCATTGCATGCAATACAGTTTAATCAAAATATCTACGAAACCCTTTTATTAAGCTAAGCAAAAAAAAAATAATTCATGTCTGTTGGTTTAATTAGGATAAAAAAGTAGTATACTTGTAATCTGTAATTATAATCCTTTCTTACTGAATAAAAACACAGAAGAAAGCTATTAGCCAGAGTGTACCGAGAAAATCTCTTCATGGCTAAAGAAATAACCTTTATCTTCTGTATTATTGAGAGTTGGTTACCTTTGAAAGTTTACAAGCCAGTGCAGTATTATACATATGGTAATTTCTGAATTGCCCCATGCAACTCTATCTGTCTAAGCAGTCTTTCTGTTGCCTGAATAATTCAAATTATTGCTGTTTCAGGTCTGGATACATACATACATGCTGTGAGCCGCCCGGAGTCTCGGGAGAAGGGCGGCATATAAGTCAAATAAATAATAATAATATACCAGTAAAGTTCATTTATTTGTTTACTTTGTTTTATCTACATCCTTGACAATAGTTCTCCAGCTGAGATGATGGAAAGTTCTGAAAAATCAAATGTAGAAGAGTATTTTTTCAGAAAACTTTAATTTTTATTTGCAAAAATATTGTGAAGTAATTCAACAAAAACGTGCTAGGAAGCATTTTGTTTGAGGACCAACAGATACTCTTTTCTAAAAAAAAAAAACTGCAGATGTCAGTAGCAATGACTTTTTATGTGGGGTACAAAAGCAGCTTCAAAAATCAGTCATCTTTATAAACGCCTTTAGCTTTAAAGCTTTAGAGCAGGGGTGTCAATTTCACTGAGGGCCGCATCAGCATTGCTGGGGGGGCAGGTGGGTGTGGCCAGAGTGGATGCAGCCTACTGGGTGGGCGTGGACGGAGTGAGTGTGGCCTACTGGGTGGGTGTGGCCAGTTCCACATCATTCGCATCAAAGGTGCCTATGGGGGCCTGGGCAGGAGTGGGACAGATCTGAGGGTCTCTGGCAGAAGGGGGTGGGACCGGGGCAAGTGCCAAGGCAGGGTCCACCGGGGCAAGTGCCAAGATGGCCACCTCAAAATTGTACATTGGCTCTCGGCTGGCCTGGGCTGGGGCCAAGGCAGCGGGGGCCGTTCCCTCACTGTTTCCAGGATGGCTTCGTGGGCCACATGAAACCACTTCATGGGCTGCATGCAGCCCCTGGGCCTTGTGTTTGACATGTCTGCTTTAGAGCAAAAGGTAACCTGAAGTCCTTAAGAACCTCATTAGTTGTGAAGTGTTTAAAGCAGCTTAACTGGAATTATACTAAAAGAGCCCACTTTGAGAAGGAGTATGGTATTTAAGAAGTGGGTTAGACAGAGGGTATGTCTTGGTGATTATATTTAATTATATTTCACAGAATCCAGAATTACTCTTCAACCATACCTACCTCACAAGGGATTACCAACTTGGGGCAATGGGAGGACTCAATCCTGCCAGGAGCTCTGATAGGGGATTTCCTTGCAGATCAAGTTAAAAGGGGAAGGGTGAATCTATTCAAAAGAAAACCTGAAGTACTAGGTATTCAGCTGCTTGGGGAGACAGTTTACTCATGAGGAAGTAAGGACAAGATTTCTCTCTTAGTTTAAAATAGCACAAAGTCCAGTGGTGATTTATATTCATTTCTTGGACAGATAGAGGTAATTGAATCACAATCACAAAGGGAGCGAGCCAACCAGCAAATGAGAGAAGTGAGTCATGATGACATTTCTAAAGCAAGTGAAGGAGCTTGGCATGATCAGGATGCCTTCTCCTTTTGCAGCAGAGGTGCTGAGGGGTGCACTGGAAGCAGTGAGGCAAAGGTCAACCCAAGTTTAGGCAAAATTTAAAAGCAGGAGAAATTGAGCTTTATAGGAAAAGGGAGCATTCAGTTTAAAAATCCCTACACAAAGCTAAGAGCAATCTATAATAGAGAGATAGGGCTAGTTACTGGGAAAGAAAATGGCATTTGCAAAGGCAATCTGGTCCTTTTATAAGTGATGTTAGAACAGATACTGGACCAAGGAGCCTTAGGTTAAGGTCCCCTCCTTACAGTGTTCCCTGGGAGATACTGGACCAAACAGTTTTAAGGACTGCAGCTGTGGAGATAAAATTAAGAGAAACCATCACATACACCGCCTTGAACTTACACAGATGTATTCAATAAAAAAGTATTTTATGACTTTATGTGATAAATGGCTAGTGAGTACTTTCCTAATTTTTACCTTGTAATATTGATGAAGGAGTGGTAGGGGCATGGAGGTGGAAGGGAAATACTAATCCCTTTCTCCATTCCTAGATTTTGTACTAAAAATCCCAGTCTGGTTATTTTAAATTCCCCCTAAAATTCTCCAGCTCAACTTAAATACTTGGAGAAAATTATGGGAAGTGGGAAGCATCTATAGAGAAGAATGGTGTGGTAGGACATAGGGGTTGCCCACTTCATTTGGTAAAATCTTTAAACCTTTTCCGTTTACAGTTTTCAAAGAATGGATGAGAGATAAAATTGCTACACTCTACACCTATAAATCCTTCAGTGAAAAAGCCAGAGTTGCTTCCCTCCATCAATCACCTTCTTTACTGTCTGTCTAGATGAATATCTTTATTCAGCATATCAAAGCTAATCTTATACAAACCATGGGTAAAGAGGTCATCCACTGGTCTGGTAATCCAAGGCCCACCTTCTTAATTAGTAATCGTATCCATTTCTACCATCTTCTGGAGTTCATTTAAGCTCACGCCTACTGCCTCAGTGACTCCATCCAGCCACCTCATTCTCTGTCGTCTCCTTCTATTGCCCTCAATCTTTCCCAGCATTAGGCCCTTCTCCAGTGAGTCCTTCCTGGAGGAACATTGTCCATGGGTCGTACACGACTTCACAACTAACAACAACAATCCATTTCTATTGGCTGAAACTTCCTGTAGTTCTTGTTGTTTAATTAAACAATATACTATCTAAGGACATGAATAAATAAATATATTTTGTAATGGCTTGTTAAAAGAGGGAGTTACAATAGATGGGATGGCACAGATTTTCAAATGTGTGGAAAAAATAATGTGATTGGCAACAGCCTACTTGAGAGCCTTTTTAGCCTCATACTGTGTTTTGAGGCAAAAGGAAATATTAATTTCAAAATATTCTGCCCTATCAAATCTAGTGTCATAAGAAGCTCAAATAAGATGAACTGATGGGAAATGTTAGGTTAAAAAGCCTCTGATCTGAATGACACACAAACTGTATTTCTAATTTAGCATGTTCTGGCAATGCATCTGTTGAAAAGTGGCCTGCAGTTTTGAGAAAGCAGCTTCAGAGGAAATATACCAGAAAATGTGTGAGTATGTGACTCTCTATTATGCTCCTATTTAAATTTCATTGTGGATACAGTTGATCTTCATATCATAAAGGCAAAGCTGCCTTTTGATACTGCGAGAAGTTTTATATGAAAATATATTTTATTCCTTATATTGTTTCCATCTTCTCTTAAAACATTAACAGAATTCACAATGGTCAGAGAATAGTGTCTCTAGATAATTGACAGTCAAACTGAAACTAAGTTAATCAACTAAAATCAGCAAATTTCCTCAAACCCCCAATAAGTTACCCAGATCTAATCCACATATCAAAGGATAAGGTCTGTAATACAGAGTTAATTAAAATAGGTCTCCCAGCGGAACTGCATGTTCACAAGAATAAACATACTTACACACACACACACACACACACACACACACACACACACACACCTCTCAAGTGTCACACCTCTCAAGAATCAGTACCTGAGCACTTCCACAAGCTCCCCTATTAAGAATAGAATAGAATAGAATAGAATAGAATAGAATAGAATAGAATAGAATAGAATAGAATAGAATAGAATAGAATAGAATAGAATAGAATAGAATTGTAAGGGACCTTGGAGGTCTTCTAGTCCAGCCTCCTGCTCAAGCAGGAGAACCTATACCATCTTAGACAAGTGACTGGCTTCTTCTTAAAGATCTCCAGTGATGGAGCGCCCACAATTTCTGAAGGCAAGCTGTTCCACTGGTTAATTGTCCTCACTGTTAGGAAGTTTCTCTTTAATTCTAAGTTGCTTCTCTCTTTGAACAGTTTCCAACCATTGTTTCTTGTCCTGCCCTCTGGTGCTTTGGAGAATAGTTTGACCTCCTCTTCTTCGTGGCAGCCCCTCAAATACTGGAATGCTGCTATCATGTCACCCCTATTTCTTCTTTTCTTTAGACTAGCCAAACCCAAGTCCTGCAGTCATTCTTCATATGTTTTAGTCTCCAGGCTTGGATCATATTAGTTGCTCTTCTCTGAACTTTTTCCAAGGTCTCAACATCTTTTTTGTAGTATGGTGACCAAAATTGGTTGCAGGATTCCAGATGTGGTCTCACTAGGGTTTTATAAAGTGGTACTAATACTTTGCGTGATCTTGATTCTATGCCTCTGTTTATACAACCCAGGATTGTATTAGCTTTTTGGCTGCTGCTGCATATTGCTGGCTCATAGTCAAGTGATTGTCCACTAGGATTCCAAGCTCTCTCTCACAGTTACTGTTTTTGAGCCAGGTCTCACTTAATCTGTACTTATATCTTTGATTTTTCCTGCCTAAACGTAAAACTTTGCTTTTTTCCACATCAAAACTCATTTTGTTGGATAGGGCCCATTGTTCAAGTTTGTCGAGTTCTTTTTGGATCTTGAGCTTGTGTTCTGGGGTGTTGGCTATTCCTGCCGGTTTAGTGTCATCTACAAATTTGATGAGTTCCCCGTCTATTCCCTCATCTAAGTCATTAATGAAGATATTGAAGAGTATTGGCCCTAAGAAGGAGCCTTGTGGTACCCCACTGCTTGCTTCTCTCCATGTGAATGTATGCTGTTGAGGACTACTCATTGGGTATGGTTTGCCAGCCAGCTACAAATCCACCTGATGTTGTTGTTTATCCCACCTTTTTCTAGCTTACCAAGGAGTACGTTGTGGTCTACTTTATCAAATTCCTTACTGAAATCTAAGTATACTATGTCCACAGCGTTTTGCTGGTCTACTAATTTGGTCACTTTATAAAAGAATGAAATAAGATTGGTTTGGCATGATCTGTTTTTAACAAACCCGTGCTGGCTATCAATTATAACTTTGTTTGCTTCTAGTTGTTCGCAGATATGTTTTTTTATTATCTTTTCCAGGATCTTCTCAGGTATTGATGTTAGACTGATTGGTCTGTAGTTTCCTGAGTCTGTTTTTTTTTCTTTCTTGAAGATGGGAACCACATCAGTCCTTTCCCAATCATCAGGTACTTCCCCGGTGCTCCAGAATTTTTGAAAGATATGGTGCAATGGTTCTGAGATAACATCTGCCAGCTCCTTCATTTAATTGGGTTGCTGTGCCCCATATCTCTGCAGCTGTCCCTAAAGGCAAACTCTTTTGCTTTTAGGAACAAATATTTGTACTTTCATCACAACTGTCTGGATCTGATTTTTTTTATTTATTCTTATGCAGCCATGGCTCAAGTTGGAACCCCAAATTATTCTTCTGGCAATACCTTTAAAAACATATACGGGCAAATCCATATAAGCTTCCTTGCCATAGCACAAGAAGAGTCCATGCTAAGTGTTTCTATAGAATGTGTGTGTGCCACAGCTTGCACTTAATTGTCCGCCTACAGATAATGCACCTGAGGAGAGATTAAGAAGTTCCATCCCAGAAAACTTGTTTCTCCCCCCCCCCGCCCACCGCTTAGGTATATAGAGTATGGGACAGCCCCCTTAGAGTTGGGAATGATGTGGTTGGAGAGCATGTTGTCTCTTGGATGTTGATTCATTTTTACATGTTTTTTATATATCTGGTGAAGCCGACTAGAATCTCTCTGGAATTGTGTGACCTAGAAACTCAATATATAAATAATAGTTTTTAGCTCCATCACCTACCCCACAAATACTGTAAATCCCTTTCTCAAATTTTAGCTCTAAAAAAGGTTATCCAGCAACTTTATAAATTCATAGAACCACTAGATGGCAGCCTAAAGGTCCTGCTAATTTTTTTAGCATCTACAAAAAGATAATAAACGACCAATCAACCAAAATATTGCAATGTGTGGAATAACAAGAGTGTCATGTGAGCCAGTTAGAGGACACTTCTCGTGCAATGCATCCTTTGAATTTCAGCTGAAAGAATCACAGCCCTTAGACCAGGGGTGTCAAACTCAATTTCATTGAGGGCCACATCAGCATTGCGGTTGCCCTCGGGGGTAGGTGTGGCCAGGGTGGGTGTGGCCTATTGGGTGGCCGTGGATGGAGTGGGTGTGATGTATTGGGTGGGCATGGCCAGCTCTACATCATTCGCGTCAAGGGTGCCTGTGGGGGCCTGGGCAGGAGTGGGACAGATCTGAGGGTCTCTGGCAGAAGGAGGGGGACCAGGGCAAGTGCCAAGGCATGGTCCGCTGGAGGAGCCTCACCGTTCCTCTCAGGCCATGCAGGGGGGCTGGATTGTGGTGTGAGCTGTCCGGAGCCCTGGGCTGCAGAGGTCAAATGCCCAGTCTGGCCCTCAAGCACCCACGGCACCAAGCCCAGCCCCACTTCCCCAAGGGGGTGCCCAGCTGCACTTACCTCATCCTCAAGGCTGCTGCTGCTGTGCTTGCTCTCCTTACCCAGGTTGCTCATGATGGGTACGAGGGCAAAGTCAGAGGGAGGCTCATTCCATCTCCATGTGAGGAGACCTGGCTTTGTATCCAAAGCTTCCCTAGCAATAGGATGGGAGACCCCCAGGATAGGCCAGGAGGAGAGGGCAAGGGGATGGTGAAAGGGCAGCAGGGCAGGACTAAGGCAGGACTTCCCTCAGACCCTCACTCTCCTTGTTTCCTTCTTTCCTTCCTAAGTACAGAGTGGTGGGGAAATATTTGAGATGAGGGAGGGAGAAAAACAGGCAAGAAACGCAGCTGGGGAGGTGTCACCCTTCGCAGATCAGAAAAGAAGCGCAACACTGCCCAGCCCCCAGCCTGCCTGGTCTCGGCAGGCAGCGGGACGCTCTCCTCACAGTGCTGAGAGGTTGAGCTGGGAGGTTTGAAGCTCACCAGCACCCCACTGCCTGCCGAAACCCCTCCCACGGAGCCCATCAAGCTGGATATGTGAAGTAGGAGAGGGCCATTTGCTGGCCACTTCCAGGCGAAGGTGCATTTCTTCATTCCTCATAAAGGGTGACACCTCCCCAGCATGCACCCATTGGGCGGGGGCGACATGGCAGGGGCTGGTTCCTCGCTGTTTCCAGACGTCTTGTGGAGCTAAGACTGAATGCGTTTCAGCATAGATGGCCGCCACAAAATTGTACATTGGCTCCTGGCCAGCCTGGGCCAGGGCCAAGGCAGTGGGGACCATTCTCTCACTGTTTCCAAGATGGCTTCGCGGGCCACATGAAACCATTTTGCAGGCCGCATCTGGCCCCCAGGCCTTGTGTTTGACATGTCTGCCTTGGACTGTTGTGTATTAAAACTGTATGACAGCAACACAACTTAGATCTGTAAGGTAAATAATGGCAATAATGGCACAAATGCAGGAGTACAAGTTTTTTGGAACTAGGATTCCGCCTGGCTTCAGGAAGCAAAGTGGTTGTGTGGATGAAGCAGTACTCAGCAATAGGCACTTAGGGCTTGAGTGTTCACTGTAGCTGCTCCCTAAGTCATGATAAGATTCAAATTTGCACTTCATATACGAGGGCAATTCGGAAATAAGCCTCCATTTGGTTATCAATGACAGACACTCACAGATACAGAACTTTTATTATACACATTAGAAAACTACAACATTACATTACTTTTTGACATAATCTCCATTCAAATTGAGGCACTTGTCATAACGTCTTACAAGGTTTGAAATTCCTTCGTAGTCACTCGGTGCCAAATCTGGGCTATTGGGGGTGGGTGATCAAAAACATCCCAACGGAACTACTTCAGAAGTTCTTGGGTGCGTCTAGCAGTGTGTGGGCAAGCATTATTGTGAACCAACACCATACCAGAAGTCAGCATGCCCTCACTCTTATTATGAATGGCTCATCTGAGTTTTCGTAACGTTTCACTGAAGACTTCTGAATTGATGGTCTAACCACACTCCATGAACTTTACTAGTAGTACTCCTTGGGCATCTTCACATTTGGCGGGATTTTCTATGGCACCACTTTTGGTGTGGTGTTGGTTCACAATAATGTTGGTCCACACACCGCTAGACACACCCAAGAACTTTTGAAGCAGTTCCGTTGGGATGTTTTTGATCATCCCCTCCATAGCCCAGATTTGGCGCCAAGCGACTACTATTAAGGAATTTCAAACCTTGTAAGACGTTATGACAAGTGCCTCAATTTGAATGGCGATTATGTCGAAAAGTAATGTAATGTAGTTTTCTAACGTGTATAATAAAAGTTCTGCATCTGGGAGTGTCTGTCATTGATAACCAAATGGAGGTTTATTTCTGAATAATATGAGACCTGAAAATATCTAAAGCTAAACGCAATAATGTAATAATCAGCAAATTATTTCATAGATTTCTGAATCTAACTATGAATCTCCAGGCTGATTTTCTGATTCCACTTTGGATTTAAGAGCTAGAACTGAATAGGAAAATAAGTAATAACATGGTTCTCACAGTATTGTTTTTTACTGTATCATGTTATACAATCACAGCTAATTATTAAGTTTATACATTGGACAAGCAAAAAGATACATTAGCTTTAACTTATCATACTGTGTTAATTCAGCCTTAGTAACTAGAACAAGTCTCCAGGTTAAGAATGCCCAAGTTTAAAGACAACCGATAGTTAAGAACAAAGCTTATTGCAGCAAATTTTAAGTTAAATACACAATTTTTCAGGTTAAATACACAATGGTTCAAGTTAATTAGACAATAGTACTTATACAATATGATACAATAGTACTCACTTTTAAATTAGAGACTACCTGAATTAAGCATCATGTGCTTTTCAGAAGAATATGTATCTTACATAGTTTTTTAGGTGAAAGAGAAAAATTTGGTTGCATTGTATAATATCAACTTTATCTCATGCTAAAACGAATGGTGAATTTCAGAGTGTGGTTCATAATGACAAAGAAATACCTGAATTCACTTCACCAACTATACTCATTGATGTATGAGAAAAGTTACTTCTGGTGAAAACAAGCAGGTCATTTACTTTTTACAAGTTGTAAAAGTCCCAATTAAATATAGTTGCTACATCCAATAAATCTAGAAAGTGATAAGTAGATCTGTGCAATAAAAGAGGAAATAGCTCTCTCTGAATGTGCTCATTTTTTTCTGAAAAAAGTGAGGTTCCATTGAGAGTAGAAGACAGTGTCATTTTTCCCATTACACTTGAACTTGGGCAGTTTTTGAAATAAATCTGAAGGAAAAAGTCAAAAATAATATGTTTCCTTTCCATTTCATAAATAACTTTATTTAATGACTACTTTAAGTGACTACTTCATTTTACTTTTTCTCACCCTGATTCCCAGATCTTGCTCCCTGGGAAATCACCTATTTTGGATCTACTGATCTACTGTAAACATCCAGCTCTCAATGTATGACTGAGCTGAAGCAATAATAGTCTGTTGAAATAATCTTGTGGCTGCAATCCCCCAATCACAAAGCTAAATATAAGCCACATGCTGGCTCAACACAAATGTATGAATCCAACATTGCATATGTTTATATCAGCGGTTCTCAACCTATGGGTCGCGACCCCATTTGGGGTCGAACGACCGTTTCGCGGGGATCGCCGGACACCGCGGTCCGCCATTTTGTTTTTTTATTTTATTTTTTTTATTATTATTATTTTTTTTTCACCGTGCGTGCGCCGCGCATGGGCCGTCGTGGTCCGCCATTTTCGGTTTTTTTAAATTTTATTTTTATTTTTTTTGTTGCGCGCGCGCCGCGCATGCACGGATCAGGCCGTCGCGTGCGTGCCGTGCATGCGCGGATAGGGGTGTTGTGCGCGCACCGCGCATGCGCGGATCGGCCCATCGGGGTCCGCCATTTTGTTGGTTTTTTTTTTGTTGCGCGTGCTGCGCATGCGTGGATCGGCCCGTCACGCGCGCGACGCGCATGCATGGATCGGCCCATCGCGTTCCGCCATTTTGTTGGTTTTTTTTTTAAAATTTTTTATTTATTTTTTTCGTTGCGCGTGCGCCGCGCATGCACAGATCGGCCCGTTGCGCGCGCATACGCGCGCACCCGGGTCGGGGTCGCAGCGTGCATGGGCGACGCAAGTGGGGTCTCAACCTGAAAAAGGTTGAGAACCACTGGTTTATATGGATGTCTTGGGTAAACTCTGTTCTGTTCTGGCAAAGCATTTCCATCCCAAACTACATTTTAAGCTTACAGGTAGTCCCTGACTTATGACTGATCGCTTAGCAACCATTTAAAGTTCACTTCTCTGTGAAGGTGGACCGGTTCCAAACTTCTGACAGCTGCCCCCCCCAGTCATGGGACTGCATGTCAGGTGCTTAGCAACCAGCCCACATTTATGGCAGTTTGCAGTGTCCCACAGTCATGTGGCCATGTTTTGCAACAGTTTCGCATTTACTTCCTATTTTTGACAAAACTGGCCCATAGCAAACCATTGTTCATTTAATGACCACAGCAGCCACTTTATGACCGCATTTGCTTTGTGACTACTACCTTTGCTTAATAACCACAATGCAGGTTGTAATATTGGATGGGTGACCTGCTTTACAACCATCACAAAGGATTACGGTTGTAAGACGAGGACTACCTGTATTCTTTTTTTTTTTTTTGGCAATGACTTTTACACCATGTACTACTTAGAGAAAAATAAATTTAAACATCTCAAAAGATTAAACACTGGGCAGGGGTGAGGCATTCTGTTCAGCCTTCATTCTGCATTTTAAATGATCTCTCAACCCATCCATACACTCACTCACATGTGTCATTTGATAATAAAACTTGTTCTTAAAACAGCACCTTGTAGCTCTTAATTGGTGAGTGTACATATTTTAACTTTAACTTCAACTTCGCAGTGAAGTTTTTCTCATACAACAGTGGTCCCCAACACTTCCTGCTCTGCGGAGTGACTGCAGTGGTGGGGTGGGTGGGTGGGTAGAGGGGATGGTTTCACATACACGCCTGACACTTGTGCAAATGGAGCTTCACATGCTCGCCTGCTACTTGTGTGGATTGAGGATTGGGGCCACAGACCGAGGATCGGGGACCCCGTCATACAACATCTAGGATAAAACCTTCTAATATTACAATAATAACATAATTAGCAAAACTAAATCAAATAACAAAAGTAAAATGAAAAATGCCAAAATTACAGTTGGAATCGCATCGTTTGTCTGAGTCTGGTTTTAACGTTGATTATGAACTTCAACAAATTTGATTCAGCAGTTTACAAGGAACTACCAAAAACAAAGCTACTGTAAGTAAGTGTAACAAAATTACATATCTTTGATGTTTATAATTTATCTTACAGTGCTGCCAGAAAAAGGTTCTTCCATAGTCACTGCTTCTATTACCAGTTCTTCCCAAACAGTTTGAATTGATTTTTGAAACACAAAAACCATTGCTTTTGAGGTGATCAGAAACTTGAAAGGCAGGATGCGGCTACCAATCACTTATTTGTTTCATGTTGGTGCACATTCCAGATAATAGGGAAGGGAAAGCTTATCAAGACATCATCTCTCTGCTTTTTTGAGAACTCATGTCAAATAATAGCATTTTAGGAAGACATGTCAACTTAACATCTGTGAGGCTGGAGGACAGGCTAACAGGAGTTGCATGCTGGTAATATGCTAGTTTCTTCTAATGAGGAACCAACACACCCACGTAGACTTTCATTTTTCAGAAGGGAAAAAGGGTTTAAAGTTTGTTTTGAGATGAAACCACAGCTGACATAGAAATAAATAAGCTCAATTAAGAAACAGTGATGACGTGATCAAACAGAGGCATGACAAAGATATCATGGAGAAGCATCCTTAGGTCCAAATAAATGGACCTGAGTTAAAGGGGGGCATGTAAGAACTAAAGCAGTGTTTCTCAACCTTGACAATTTTAAGGCATGTGGACTTCAACTCCCAGAATTCCACAGCCAGCAATGCTGGCTGTGGAATTCTGGGAGTTGAAGTCCACATGCCTTAAAATTGTCAAGGTTGAGAAACACTGAACTAAAGGAAGTTTCATATTTTTCTAGTTCAGATGCAAGTCAGGCTGATCTAGTAGTCTCTTCTTTCTGGTCAGCTGTTTGCACATCACAGAAGGCCTGGTTTTCTTCTTCCTTGAAAGAGGTTGAGGAACTGATCTAAGACACAAAGCCTTTCCTGAGAAATAAAAGTTGCATGCCTAATACTTTTACATTCAGCCTATTTATGTTTAAATAAAAACAGATTCCCCCCTTGTCCCTCAGCTCCATAGTCATTGTTCGCATTGCTCTTCTTTATTTTTTTCAAAATTATAAGAAACAAGTTCCTAATTGTATCACAATCTGAAATATTTGATCTATTGGCATTTGGAATATCCTGGAAATAGGTTGTGGATATATATGTTGCAAAAAAAGAAACACAAATAACTTCCCTCCTCCTTGACTCCCTATTACCTACATGAACATCCTCCAGATGCTTCCAGAAACATGCTGGAAGTTATAGTCCCCATGCATATAGAAGGCCAAATTTCAAGAAATGTTGCTTTATCCAGCTGTCCACATCCTGGGACATCTCATATTATTGAAGAATTGTTTGTTTTCTATCCATCTTGTTCTCTATCCATCTTTCTTTTCAGATGCTCAAGATAACGTACATAGGACTCTCTTCTGGGCTTTCTTCCCCATAATTTCTTTCAATTCTTTCACGTGTTTATAAGGTAGGTTTGGGTGAAAGAAAATGTATGATTTTTTTTAATAATTTGATAAATTAATATGAATTATAATTTATAATACAGCTGGCTCATCAATAACAAGCACTATGTATTTGGGGCAATTACAAAAGTGACCAGAATGGATTATCTGTCTGATAACACACACCTAGTCATATATTCATTTGTATAATTTAAACCATGTTAGAACAATAGGCCATTCTTCCCCAAAAGCAATACTTTGTACAGCTACCAATGGCCTTTGCCAGCTGAGAAGCCTGGATTACTCTCTCCCTAGAGTCCACTCAAGACGCCTAAATGAGTGGCTTCTACTGAGTTCTTAATTACATTTAGGGCTCATACTCAAGCGTGCTTAATGCAAATTAATTACCTTCTAACTCACCATAGCTGCTCTTTTGAGTAAATTAGCAAGGTGGTCAAAAGTTGGCTTCCTTGCTCATTCTATAAAATATTACTGCATATGGAATGGAAACTTTATTTCTTTTAATGTTTGTTAATCTCTACTTAGGAGATGGTGGTAACCATAGTATTCTTAAGTAGAAATAATCTTTTAACATTGCTGGTCCTTAAATTAACTTGTTTATTATAAACCTCTTGATTAAAATTTGGAGAACTTCAGGTAATTAGAAGAAAGACCAGCTCTGGTATCTGTAACCAGGAACCTCATGATATTATTAGAAAATGCACTTTCTCTTTAGACATGTGTAGTGACAACTGGAAGATCGTATTTTTATTTATTGAATGGCTATTAAATCATATACACCACATGTATTAATTCAGGCCCTAGGCCTAGCCACTAACCATTGCAACAATCTACTGGGTGGGTCTTCTCCCTTCATTCTGGTTCAGAACTTTATGATATGCATTGTTTTACACCTCCCATTGTTTTACATCTCCTTTTTGTCACATGTGTCTTCCAAATGTTGGAGGTCTCCCTAGTATAGCCAGAGGCCAATTTGAATTTTTGATGTGTGGGTTGAAGGCCATGTATGGTTTTCTGTTGAACTTCCTATCTTGGTGCCATCCTGCTATATACCATGCATATGGCAGAACAGCGGTTTTTTTCTATTCCCACTCCACTCCATTTGCATGTAATTTGGGGCTTGGGTGCCAAATTTTCTTCCCTTTGTTCTCTGGCCTTACACATTTTGGGATATATTTAACATTTAAGAATAATTTGAAAACACGGTTATTTAATAATTCAGAGTGAGTGGTGGAAAGGATTGTGAGTAGATATTGAGAATGGTGATAAGACTGTCTTGTTTTATTAATAAATTCATATAGCAGGGTATCAGTTGTACAGGTATAGATTTTTTTTTATTCACATAAATATGTGTGGTGATTGTATATTAATTTTACACTGTTTGCATAATTTTACGTTTGTTTTAGCTTCAATATTTATTTTAATTCTTGTTGCTCCCTAGAGAGAAATCTGATATAAAGAAATTGCTTATTTGGTGCCCTTGTTTACTGTTTCTGCTGTAGAAAGTTGCTGTATCTGGCAGAGCAAAGAAAGGAAATAACACAACATGCTAACTGCATAGGATGAGTTCACACAACATGCTAGGCTAAAATGGGACTATTGTAGCTGGTATGTAAACATAACTACTGCCTCAGACTCCAGTTGCATGAAACACAAGAGGTAGTAATGGATAACCATGTGTAATAAAGTTCAGGAAACAAATCATTAATATGTTCAGGAGGTTACCCTCTAGGCATGTCAAACTTGCGAGGTTGTGTGACGTCGCGCAACATATCGCAACTTCCCCCCACCCATTGCCGGCAATGGGGTGGGCGCGGTTTCAGCGTGACACATCTGGCCTGTGGACCGGCAGTTTGACATGCCTGCTCTACATTCAAGCATTCATAGTTCCTTATATAACAGTCAAAACGGAGAAGGACATTAGCAAGGGAACTGTCTATGGGGTTGATACCCCACCAAGGAACCCATACTTAGTGTTCTGCGTGAATCTATTGTTTTCTCTGGCCAATTTTGTCCCTTTCTCAGAATTACACTGCAGAATTACACATCTCTATATTATTCTGCCCTTATTATTATTACATTTTGTATCCTGCCTTTTTATATATTTTGGTAAGGAGCATGGTGGCTCGTGTGGTTGGACACTGGAATGGAGGTTGGCAAGCCCGTGTTCAAGACCTGAGTGCTCCCATACAGCGGGGGTTGAGCCCCCTTCCAGCTCCTGCAGGAGACATGAAAGGAGCCCCCAACTGGACATGCCCCGGGCAACGGTGATGTCACCATCTAATCCTTCCAATCCGGAAGCGCCTCGGTGCTTCTGACATGAGTGCAAGCAATATATTTTGATTCACTCAAGGCAATATGTTAGGTAGATAGATAGATAGATAGATAGATAGATAGATAGATAGATAGATAGATAGATAGATAGACAGACAGACAGACAGACAGACAGACAGACAGACAGACAGACAGACAGACTCCCAGAATTCCTCAGCCAGTACTGAAGTCCATACATCTGAAAGTTGCCAAGTGTGAAAAGTGCAGGACATGTCTCTCCAGGTGTTACAAAACATGCCCTTTTTATATGGGAAGAACTAGAAATGTCAAAAAGGCAGGCTTGTAGAAATTACTTTCTGTTTGGTGGAAAAAGCAATCATCTCAATGGAAGCTTATCCGCCAGAGTTTGTCCTTTAAAAAAAAAAAAGGCAAAGTCATTGTATATTGGGGGAAAGAAGATAAAGATGCTATGTCATTTCTGGAAAATGTTTTATTTTCCTTCTGGGGAAATTGGTTGGTTGTGCTGGATAGGCATTTTGGCAATTATAGCCCCACACATATCTGGAAGTCATCAGGTGTGGAGCTGTGCTAGAGTTATTAGCAATTTCTTTCATGAAGCTGAATGTTTTTTCTTCTTGGAAAGGAAACATTATGAATGGTGATGAGATTTATTATTTCAACTTAACTCACTTCATTGTTGTTGTGGGGAAAATAGGAGAAAGGACCAAGAAGTGGGATATAAATCTAGGAAATAAATAAATACTACTTTGGTTATGCAAAGGTTTACCAGGCAAGGTACTGTGTGTGACTACTGGGGAAATAGCTTTCTCGTTGATTACACCTAGACTTGCAAAATTGATCACTGCTTTTGTTTTATGAGCTAGATGTATATACCACCTTTTCCATAGAGTTTCACAACGGCCTTCCTGAGATTTGTATTTTAGCACTTTATGTTGGAATACCTAGTTAAGAAAAAGTGGTTTCATTTCAAATTTGATTTTTAAAATGTATTTTGTTCCAGTACTTTTGAATTTCTTTTACATTTCTGCCACATATGGTAAAAGTTCTCCTTCTGTCTTGTGGCATTTCCAGCATTTATTACTATATAAATTGTATATTTTGGCAATTAATGACAGAATTGCATAGCATCCATAAAACATTATATATCAATTTTCTTTTAAGTTGCAATTTGGGGTAAATTTTACAAATTTGTTCCATAATTCTTCCCTCTGGAGAGGGCAGCTAAATAATATAATAAAATAAATAATAAATAATATCTAAATGACCTTTTATATATACATCCTAACATATGGTCTTGATTCTGTAGAACATTTTAAATGTTGTCATTTTTTAGAAGCCCTTCCTTATTGTTGAGGTCTGTTTTTATTCTTCCAATAATTTGTAGATATATAGCAATCATGATTGCTAAAGATAGATTCCCCTTTCTTCAGACTGGTTGGGCTCACAAAAGTAATTTACAGATTTTAGTTTGGCCTATTGTGTGAACCTATCCACTGGGATTGAGAAATCATGATTAACACCTGCCAAATCTAGTTTAGCATCCCCAAGAACATTCAGAACTATGCAACTAAGGTTTGTTGGCATAATAATGGTTATGTGGGGTAACATTTTTTAATACATTCTTTTATAACTCTCCTTAAAATAACATTTTAAAATTAGCCTTAAAATTCCACTTACTGTCATTATGTAAAGGGAGGCTTGATATTGTCTCTGACACTGAAGATAATAACATAATATTGTGCCCTCCCACCCTCCCTTCCTCCCTCTCTCCCTTCTTTCCTTCCTTCCTCTCTCCCTTCTTTCCTCCCTCCTTCCCTCCCTTGCTTCCCTCCTTCCTTCCTTGTTCCTTAAAATTAACATGCAAATATATTAAAAGGCTTGAGAAAATCAAAACATCTTTGCCTAATGCTAACAAGACAGTAAGTTTCCAGGACCACATCTGAACCACAATATAGGAGGATGCTTGGAGCAGGTTTATGTTTTATAGATAAGCACACTGTATGTGGTTTTATGTAATAAACCATAATTAAGTAATAGTATAATGTGACATAGAAACCTAACCATAGGTATATTCACGGAAAACAAATTTAAGTAGCAATGTAATATTTTAATCCCCCCAAATTAGTTTGTTTTGTTGCTAATCTGCCTTTTGGCTTATGCAAAAGTCAGAAGATCACACCAATTACAAAAAAATTTTTTTTTTAAACAAAACAAAAATGTAACGTGTCCAATTAAAATCCTTATTTATACTATATTCCTAAAGTATTATTACCATATAGTATTTTAAATGAACAGTTTTGTGATTGAGATATATTCTTTGCCATTTTTGGAAGCGTCAAATACCTTTTCTTGGGAAAAACATTTCATTATTTTGGCAGCTATGAGAAGACCTGCTGCTTATCAGATTAAGGATGGCAGTAGAGGATGTTCCAACTGGGCCTCAATAAGCCTGCTATGCAGTCCCCAGATTCCTTGGGTTTTAGCCCTGTAGACCTTCTTAAGTGAAATTGCATTTTATAGTAAGACACAGTTTCAAATTAATGTATATGGGGTTTAACTGCACACATTTCCATTGTGAATTTACTGCACACAAACTGTTACGAATGTAAACATTCTTATTTTTTTCAGTAATTCAATAACATAATATCAAAAAGCCCAGATTCATTCTGAGAGCATCTTAATTTTCACTAATGCCTCAAAAACTAAGAAGATTGGAAAATAAGGCCAGACCATAATCGAGTTCTTCGGAATAGGGCGGCATAGAAATCGAATAAATAATAATAATAATAATAATCTTCTACGCTGTGCCACAAAAGCCACAAACATTATTCAGCTTGTTAGAGCAGTGTAAGGTGGAGGGTTAGAGCACACCTATTTTGTATATGTCTCCCATGTTAACCTTTGGCTGGAAAGGAAGCTGAACTAGGCAATGTGGTTCCTCAAAATCCCACCTAGTATACAGTAATTGTGCAGGCAGAAATTCGATTCCTAATTTATCCACAATAACACCCTGCCCAAAACTATGCAGCCAGAGATTCTTTACAAATTTTGTGAAATAACATGAGGTTCTTGATTTTCTTTTCTAATTTCCTGGGAGTAAGAAGAATTGAAAGGATCTTACATTCTTCCCTGAAGCTGAAAACATTATTCTCTACAACCCGGTAGAGAGAGGTTTCTTGAGGATGGGCTCCAGCACAAGTCCAAAAGCTTGGGAGACTAACCTCTGGTCCCGGTGACCAATCAAGATTGGATCCTGCTTCAGTTTGCAACTGATTCCTGCATCACATGCATTCACCCCCAACACCACTCCAGTACACCGGGAGAATAAACACTGGGAAACATCAGGTGTTACGGGTACATCTGCCATAAACATGGGTATAAGATTATACATTACTGGTAATCCTCTACTTACAGTCGGTCACTCAGCAACTGTTTGGAGTCACAATGGACTCTGAAAAAGGGTCATGACCCGGATTCAATGGCTGCAACCCGTCACAAGGTCCCATTTTGGGTGCTTGGCAACCAGCCTGAATTTACCTCCATTTGCTGTGGTCACATGGTTTACTGTGATTTACAACATTGTCCCGCAGAAAGTGGCATTTATTTCAGGTTTCTGACAAAAACTGCCCCATGGCAAACTGGATTTCAGGACCGCTATGTTCACTCTGTGATCACTGCGTTCATTTTATGACTGCCACAGAAAAGGTTGTAAAAATGGCTGTAGTCATTGCTGACCAGCTTAATAATTGGCATGAATTATGACCAAAATTGCAGGCTCAATTATGGTTGTAAGTCAAGGACTACCTGTATGTCAAGCTCTGAAGAGTTCTTTCCTTAGGCTGGGAAGAGTCAATGGGCTCAGATTGTTCACAGGTGTTCATGGTGATGATGAGCATTCTGGAATTACCAGTTACAGAGCCAATTTCAGTTTTTAATTCTATATCTTCTTGTCTTTGATACACTGTGTTCTTATTTTGGCTTTAGCATAGCCCACAAATATTAGCTGTTCTTTAGATAAATTGGGTGGCTAATTTATTTTTCTACTGTCAAGGTCAGTGGTTCTGGAACTACTGGAGATAAAGACCTGTGCATTGCAAAAAGTGGGAGTATTGCTCAAATGGGGCCCCTTGAACCACCTAAAAATAAATAAGAAAGAATATTGGCTCATAATGTTCAGGATCTTCATTCTATATAACGGGTGTCAAACTCAATTTCACTGAGGGTCACATCTGCATTGTGGTTGCCCTTGGGGGGGCCAGGTGGGTGTGGCCAGAGTGGGTGCAGTCTACTGGGTGGGTGTGGATGGAGTGGGTGTGGCCTACCAGGTGGGCGTGGCCAGTTCTACATCATTTGCGTCAAGGGTGCCTGTGGGGGCCTGGGCAGGAGTAGGACAGATCTGAGGTCTCTGGCAGAAGGGGGTGGGACCAGGGCAAATGCCAAGGCATGGTCCACCGGGGCAAGTGCCAAGATGGCCACCACAAAATTGTACATTGGCTCCCGGCTGGCCTGGGCAGGGGCCAAGGCAGCAGGGGCCGTTCCCTCACTGTTTCCAGAATGGCTTCGCGGGCCACATGAAACCACTTTGCAGGCCACATCTGGCCCCCGGGCCTTGTGTTTGACATGTCTGCTATATACTATTAATATTCAGAGTATGGGAAATAAGCAAACTGAGCTTGAGTTCCTTGTACAGAAAACACAACTTAATACAAATGGAAGAGAGATACTGCAAAGTCATTTGAGAGATATGATTGGAAGATAGACATTTTCAAAAGAAGCACAAGAGAAAGGGAAGACTGTATATTAACTGTTTTCATTCCTGCTTGGAAATCCAGAGAATGAATCTGGCAATGCTGCTGAGAACATCTGGATTAAAATAAATAGAAGAACAAATAACAGCAGTACTGTTATTGATATTTATTGTTGCCAATCTATTAAGAAGAGAAATTGCAATTCTTTTTAAAAATTGTAATGATGGGAAATTTTAACCCAAGTATCTTTTGGAAGAGAACCAAAGCAGGATTCTTCCAGGAAATTTCTGACTTGTCATGCTGATACTTTTCACTGTCAGAGAAGAGTGGAAGACACTTGAGGATCTTCACAATGAAATAATTATGAAAGTGAAAATATCACTGACTTTATAGGGGAAAATGTAATGCTGGAATTCTTGATCTTAAGGGAAAGTAAACTGAATATAATCAAATGCATGTCTTGGACTTCAAAATAGCAGATTTTAAGAAACTCTGAAATAAATATAATCAAAGCAAAAAGAGAAGTCGAAGTTCCTAAAGAAAGAAAATATATACCAGTGGTGGCGAACCTATGGCATGGGTGCCAGAGGTGGCACTTGGAGCCCTCTCTGTAGGCACACGTGCCGTTGCCCCAGCTTTGCCTCCTCCCACGACCCCCTCCTCTCCAGCAGCCCCCCTGAAGAAGAGTCGCCCCCGAGCATGGCCCACACAGAGCAGCACAGCCAAGGGCATGGCAGCCAGGCAGTATAGACAAGACTCTGCCCACACACCCCATCATGCAGTTGATGCTGCAAGGCGTGGGCAGAGGGTGTGGCCGCCATAGCGCTGCTGGGCTGCCTGAGTGATCTACAGCGGGCCCAGTGATGGTCCTGTGGGCAGGCGGGGAAGGGGATGGGGGGGCAGAGCAGGGGCAGGGCAGGAGGGTGGAGCGGGGACAGGACCAGTTTTTGGGCACTCGGTCTCTAAAAGGTTCGCCATCACTGATATATACTGTATACTAAAAGCACACAGTAATTGCAACCAATTTCAATGACAGAAAAATAAAGACAGTTCAGGAAACCTGTGTGGTTGCATGAAAAGCTTAATTAAAATCTGGAAAAAAGTGGGCATACATAGGAAATAAAAAGAGGGCTAAATTATAAATAAAAAGGAAGGTAGCCTGAAACTCTAGAATAAGTGTCAGAAAAACAAAAATTCAGAATAAGCTGAAATTAATGAAGGATGCTAAGAATAACAACACCTTGTTTAACTATGGAATGAAAAAGGAAAGACCATCTATATATTGTTGTTCAGTGAAGACAGCAAGTGGCTTAACAGATAACTAAAGGGAGAGTGTATGATTTCTATTTTATTCAGTTTTTCTGATAGAAATATGTTCCATCAGGTAATTGTGAAAAATGGAGTGAAGGAGAAGGAATGAAGCTTGAAAATTATTTTGAATAAGTTTAAATCTGCAGATTCAAGTGAACTGTATCCTAAAGTACTAGACAACTGATGCTCTGGCTCTACCTTTCTATGTTATCTCTGAGAAATCATCAAAAACTGTGAATTACCACATGCTAGGAAGAAACGGATGTTTAAAGAGAGGGGGGGGGGAAATCCAGCAAACTATAGGCCAGTCTGACATGGATATCTGGAAAGATTCTAAAGTAGATCAGAAAGAGATCAATCTGTGTCTCTTTAATTCATTGCAGTACAGTAATTAGCAGAGGGCAGCATGGATTTGTCAAGAACAAATCTTATCAATTAATGTTATCTTATTTTTGCTTGGGTATCTGCTTTAATAAACTGTGAGAACATTGTAGACATAATATAATTTGAGCTCATCTAAGCATTTGACAAAGTGTGCCATGACATGCCTATTAGCAAGCAAAGTGTGATTTAGATGGCGTGACAATTAAGTGGATATACAGCTGGCTCAAAAAATCACACTCAAAGAGAGTTTTTCAATGAATCCCCTCAAACTGGAGAGAGGTCCAGAATACATTGAGTGTAATATTTATATTACATAATTATTCGGTGAAGAGTTGGAAAGAATGCTTATCAGATTTGTAGATCCTACAAAACTGGATCAAATAGCTACTAACTCAGAATTGAAAACAAGCATGATAGGTTGGAGAAATGGACTGAAAGAAATGGAGATAAATGCAACACTCTATAGAGAGGGGAAAAATCAAGAGCTCAGATGTAGAATGAGGGGTATCTGGCTTGGTAATCCTACTTGTGGAAAATTATTTTGGAATAGTCATTGATTGCAAACTGAATAAGAGCCAAATGTGTGATCTGAGTGCATAAAAGATAAATGCAATTTTAGGCTGCATCAATAGAAGTATAATTTCCAAATCATGGAAGGTAATAATTCCACTTTATTTGCATTAGTTAGAATAATACTTTGTTCAGCACCTGCAGACATCTAACACAGGTGCCTTATTGTATGAAGCTTTTGGGGATAAAAGAAATAAGAGGCATTCTACTTGGTCTTCATCATTCAGTAGAGGTTTCCCCATTGTATAGGATATCAGAAAGGTTTGGGTTGGGATGAGTATAGAGATACGACTGCACATATCTGCCTCCACTCCCCAACACCAAGGATACAGAATAATGTGCAGTAATAAGAAAGATGAAACAAAAGGCAGCAAGAGGTACTAGCCAGATGGACCCCAAATCCATCAACTCTTCATTAGCAAAACTGTCAGGTTCTTAATGGACTTCCAAAGCACCATAAGTGGAAAAAAGGCCTGTTGAATTTCTGAGTGCAGAGGCCATTGCACAATGGTTAATTATCACACAAATTTCCTACGGCCACTTTTCCCACTTCAGTAATGGTTTTGCATACATGGAAACCACTTGCCACGTATAAAGGTTACATACAGTACACAAAAAGTAGCATTCTGTATGACTGGCCAAGACTTGTATAAACTGGAAGCTTAAGAATCAAGCACTTACAAGTATAGTATCTGTTAGGGCAGAAAAAAGCTGTGTTTCATCCATGCACCACAGTAGATTTTGCATTCCAGGTCTAGAGCTGTAACTACACATTCTCCTAAGCTGACTAAGAAACTGTCAAAGCTGGTGGTAAAATTCAGATATCATAAATAGTTATATAGAGGTGAAATGTAGGAAGAATGCCTCTAGGTATCAACTTAGACAACAGGAAGATGGATCACTGCTTGAATTTTTAGTGAGGTGGAGGCATCTGGCAAAAATCCAGTTTTCACTGTTTTTCAGTGTCATCTAGCTAAGCCCCTCCTTACCAAGGTTTTCCGGTCCCCAGGAAAACAACCCAATTCTAGGAAGATAAAACTGTTCACATCTTTGCAAAGAGTGTATAGGAAGGGATTCCATAACAACTTATTGAAATTATTATTATTCCTTGTTACTTGCTTTCAGGCTATCCTGCAGATCTCTGTTGGTACAATGGCATTATTTTGGGAAAGAAAACTAGCAGGACCTAATTTGAGGGAAGGTTCCATACTCCATGACTAAAATTAACCAAACTTTGAATACATCAGAAATGGCCAAGTTGATATAATCACTCTATTAATATGGCTTATAGAATAAGCCACAACTAGATCATGCCAAAACAAACTTATTTCATTCTTTGATAAAATGGCTAAATTAGTAGACCAGCGAAACACTGTAAACATAGTATACTTAGACTTCAGTAAGGCATTTGACAAAATAGACCACAACCTGCTGCTTAGTAAGCTAGAAAAAGGTGGGATAGACAATCAGGTGGATCTGTACCTGGCTGACAAACCGTACTCAGCAAGTAGTCCTCAATGGTACTACATCCACATGGACAGAAGTAAGCAGTGGGGTACCACAAGGCTCCTTCTTAGGCCCAATACTCTTCAATATCTTCATTAATGACTTAGATGAGGGAATAGAAGGGGAACTTATCAAATTTGCAGATGACACTAAACCGGCAGGAATAGCCAACACCCCAGAAGACAAGCTCAAGATCCCAAAAGATCTCGACAAACTTGAACAACGGGCCCTATCCAACAAAATGAGTTTTGATTTGGAGAAAAGCAAAGTTTTACATTTAGGCAGGAAAAAGGAAAAGTTTAAGTACAGATTAGGTGAGACCTGGCTCAAAAACAGCAGCTGTGAGACTATCACTTGACTATGAGCCAGCAGTGTGCAGCAGCAGCCAAAAAAGCTAATCCTGGGTTGTATAAACAGAGACATAGAATCAAGATCACACAAAGTATTAGTACCACTTTATAAAACCCTAGTGAGACCACACCTGGAATACTGCAACCAATTTTGGTCACTATATCACAAAAAAGATGTTGAAAGTTTGGAAAAAATTCAGAGAAAAGCAACTAAGACGATCAAAGGCCTGGAGACGAAAACATATGAAGAATGGCTGCAGGTCTTGGGTTTGGCTAGTCTAAAGAAAAGAAGAAATAGGGGAGACATGATACGGTAGCAGTGTTCCAGTATTTGAGGGGCTGCCACAAAGAATAAGGTGTCAAATTATTCTCCAAAATACCAGATGACAAGACAAGAAACAATGTTGGAAAATGATCAAAGAGAGAAGCAACCTGGAATTAAGGAGAAACTTCCTGATAGTGAGGACAATCAACCAATGGAACAGCTTGCCTCCAGAAATCATGGGTGCTCCATCACTGGAGTTTTTTAAGAAGAGGCTAGACAGTGAGATTATATAGGTTTTCCTGCTTTAGCTGGGGGCTGGACTAGAAGACCTCCAAGGTCTCGGCCAGCTCTATTTCTATTTCTATTCTGGCTCAAAATACACACCAAGACATTATTTGTCAATTGCAGTATATTGATTAAATCATAATGGCTAGATTCACAAATTATACTAAACACCCAATGGATCATTAAAAACATATGGCTTAGTATGCTTTTAAATCTGAGTTCATATGTTATACTTCACCATAATGCAGTTTGTTTAGTTTTGACTTAACATGATGTGTGGACCAACCATTTGTGATCTGCAGGTATGATTTACAACTTAGTAGAATGTAAGCACAGCTATCATGGCTTATTCTGCATGTGATAATTAAAACAGATCATGGCAAGAAAAAGCATTGTCTGCTTTCTGTAAACTGAAATGCAGGACTTTCCTGATGGCATGGTGTCATTAATACTGTAAATCATTTACACCAGCATTTCAAAATATATTTAGTTATCCTTGTATTATATAAATAGTTCTTTTCTCTCTCCTTCAGAGAATACAACAACAACAATAATAATAATTCACTGCTTAAACACTGTCCATATATATAGTCAAGATATTGTGATGGAGTTTGGCTTGGACAAATGTGCCACACTTACTATTCAAACAAGAAAAAATAGTGAAAACTGAAGGAATCAAGATGCCCCACAAAAATAATATTAAGAGTCTGGATGAGGAAGATTACTAAAAATACTTGTGTATCCTTCAAGCTGACAACATCAAGCACACTGAAGTCAAGAAAAAGATTAGAGGTGAATACATCAATAGAGTGAAGAAGATCCTAAAGTCCAAACTCAATGGAGGAAATACCATGAAGACAATCAACACCTGGGCAATTCCAGTCATTAGATACACAGCTGGAATAGTGCACTGGACTCAAGCAGAATTAAAAGCAATGGATAGGAAGACCAGAAAAATAATGACAATGAATCATGCCCTTCATCCACGCAGTGGCATTGACAGACTCTGTCTACCAAGGCAAATAGGTGGGCGTGGAATGCTGCAAGTACATCAGATAATTGAAGAAGAAAAAGTGGCTTTGGAAGAATATCTGAAGGACAATGATGAAGATGCACTGAAATTAGTATATCAGGAAGGCTTACTGACTACTGGAGAGACCAAACTGGCCTACAAGAAAGACCAAATGAAGAACAGAATAGAGGCATGGGAAGACAAAGCACTACATGGCCAGTACATTAAAAAAAAAGCAGATAATAACAAGACTTGGCAATGGCTGAGAGCAGGAAAATTGAAGAAAGAGTCCAAGGGATTAACTCTGGTTGCACAAGACCAAGCCTTAAGGACAAATGCATACAAAGTCAAAATTGAGAAGACAGCAACAGACAGTAAGTGCTGCCTATGCCAAGAAGCAGAAGAAACAGTGGACCATCTTGTAAGCTGCTGTAAGAAGATCGCATAGACTGACTACAAGCAGCGGCATGACAAAGTAGCAACAATGGTACATTGGAAGATCATTTGCCTGTAAGAAATATCATTTGCCTGTAAGCAAGAACTGGTGGGATCATAAAATAGAGAAAATAATAGAAAATGATAAAATTAAACTGCTCTGGGACTTCAGAATTCAAGCAGACAAGCACCTGCAACATAACACCCTGCACTTAACAATTGTCGATAAGAAAGACAAAAAAGTCTGGATAGTGGACGTGGCAGTGCCTGATGACAGCAGAATAGAAGAGAAAGAACTGGAGAATATAACAAAATACAAAGACCTAGAACTAAAAATAGAAAGACTGTGGCAAAGGCAAGCAAGTGTAGTACCAATAGTAATAGGCGCCTTGGGCAATCCCAAAACAACTGGAGCACCACTTGAACACCATTGGCATTGACAAATTCGCCATCAGTCAATTGCAAAAGGCAGCCTTACTAGGAACAGTTTCCATCCTGCGACGATAGCTGAAATACCATCAAACATCCACATCTCCAGTCCCCTAATCATCTTTATTGATGCAATAATATAACCATTATTTATTTATTTGATTTTTACCCCTTTATTACTTTCTAAGTAATATAAAAATAAATTTCTTTTCCAGATTATTCATTCTATTTCACTACTATATGTAATGTTTTACAAAATCAGTGAATCTACTGTGCTGAAACGATTTGCTCTATAATATTTTTAATGTATTAAATGAAGAAACAAAACTAAAAGGAGGAACAGGAATAATACACAGCTGAGAGAAACCAAACCAAAAGCAAATAAGAAATATTAATTGACATGCATGAAATCTTGAGGAGAAATGCCATTTCCACATTCTATGCAAACAGTCTTTTTTTTTTAATAAAGGCAATGTATTAGGGAATAAAATACTTTAAAAAATCATGATGATCAGGTTTAACCAGGTTTGGCCTGTAGAATTTTCAAATGAAAATTTCTAACTAAAGTCATTCCCCAAGCTTTTTAAATTGAACAAAATAGGTACTTTGGTTTTCCAATCTTTCACATTCAGTCAGAAGGTGATAAAGCATTCAAAATGTTTCAGAAATAAACATAACAATTTCCCATTTATATTACTTTGTAATGTCATATTGACTTATATGAATTCAATTTTTTATGTTAATGTTTGGACCAATGCTGTTCTGTCAGTGGCAACCTGATAACCTGTTGCCCAACTGAAAGTATCTCTTTAGAAACAACTTTTTAAAAATCAGTTGATTCGTAGCCATTTTTGAATATTTAGTACTTCTGAATTATTTCTATCTGGCTGGATTTTCACATTGTGATAATATGTTTTGTTTATATGTGAACCAGTTGTTATTTTGATAAGAAATAAAAATAACTGTTTGATCAATTAATAAGCAATGTTTAGCCACCAAATTCAGCTCTGTGGCTCAGCAAATTATATTGACTGTGACAGCCCCTTCCATCTCTATTTCCAGCCCATCCTCTAGCTAAAGCAGTTCTTCACTTTCCCAATCCAACATAATATAATTATTACTGACAGACAGTTTAAAGATTGTGGCTCGCTTATCAAAGCTTTAGGCTGCAATAAAACCACTATCTTAAAAGTTGCTTATGTCTCTGGAGATCATCTGCCACTCAGGGCTCTTCCTTTGTTTCTTAGATTTTTTTTTTCTTTAAATCTTCATCTTGTTGGTATTCTTTTTGGTTGTTGTCTACCACTTCTTTTGAGGTTTAGCTAAAAATATGTAAAATGTTTAAAATAGCCAGTTAGACTAAGTATTGATTAGTGGAAGTTGATAAAAGTCAATAAAAATGTAAAAATAAACATAATAAAATACAAAATGGAATAAGAGCTACTCACCTTCTTCTATAAGATCAACATCCTAGAAAGAAGATAAAGAGAGAAAAAATAAAAATAAACACATGATACGTTTTTAGGAATATTCAGTGAGAATATGTGCACACATAGTCATCTTAATTCCTCCTCAGATTATTAAGTATTATGATTTTTAACCATTATTTATTTGATTTTTATCCCTTTATTATTTTTTAAGTAACTCAAGGTGGAAAACTTACATACCACTCATAGTTAAATGTAAACATAGTTAATATGAATAATTACCAGGGTACCTCTGAATTGGGTCTGGTTATAAATAAATAGTATAGCATAAATAATATACTTTATGTTATATATTACATTTTGATAATAATTCTTAGACATTCCTAGGATGTAAATGAAAGATTTATTCTGTATTGGAAGGAAACATTTCTTGTCCTAAAGAACCACCATGGGAATTCCTTTCTATTAAATCAAGTGATTAACAAATGAATGATATATGAGTAACAGAAAAATGTGAACGTATTTAATCTGTTACAGAATAACAGAATTGGAAGGGACCTTGGAGGTCATCTAGTCCAACCCCTTGCTCAGGCAGGAAACCCTATACCAATTTAGACAAATGGCTGTCCAGTCTCTTCTTTAAAATTTCCAGTGTTGGAGCATTCACAACTTCTGGAGGCAAGTTGTTCCACTGATTAATTGGTCTGTCAGGAATTTTTTCCTTAGTTCTAGGTGGTTTCTCTCTTTGGTTAGTTTCCATCCATTGTTTCTTGTCCTGCCTTCAGGTGCTTTGGGGAATATCCAAATTCCAGCAACAGTTATTCATACATTTTAGCCTCCAGTCCCCTAATCATTTTTGTTGCTCTTCTCTGCACTCTTTCTAGAGTCTCAACATTTTTTACATCATGGCAACCAAAACTGGATGTAGTATTCCAAGTGTGGTCTTACCAAGGCATTATAAATTGGTATTAACATTTCACATGATCTTGATTCTATCCCTCTGTTAATGCAGCCTAGAACTGTGTTGGGTGTTTTGGCAGCTGCAGCACACTGCTGGCTCATATTTAAGTGATTGTCCACTAGGACTCCAAGATCCCTCTCATAGTTACCACTATTGAGCCAAGTACTATCTATACTATACCTGTGCATTTGGTTTTTCTTGCCTAAATGTAGAACCTTACTTTTTTCACCAATGACTTTCATTTTGTTAATTAGCGCTCAATCAAGTCTGTCAAGCTCCTTCTGTATCTTAAGCCTATCTTCTTGGCTATTCCTGCCAGCTTGGTGTTGTCTGCAAATTTGATGAGTTTCCCATCTATCCCCTCATCCAAATCATTGATGTGGATGTTGAGGAGTACTGGGCCTAAAACAGAGCTTTGGGGTACCCCACTGCATACTTCCCTCCATGTAGATGCAGTTCCGTTGAGGACTACATGTTGAGTGCAGTTAGTCAGCCAGTTACGAATCCATCTGGTACTGATGCTGCCTAACCCACATTATTCTATCTTATCATGTGGTAGGTTGTGGTCTACTTTATCAAATGCCTTACTGAAGTCCAAGTAAATTATATCCATAGCATTCCTCTGGTCTACTAATTTTGTCATTTTGTCAAAGAATACAATAAGATTTGTCTGGTGTGATATGTTTTTGACAAACCCATGTTGGCTTTTGGTTATGACTTTGTTTATCTCTAGGTATTTGTTGCTTATCTTTTCCAGAATCTTCCCTGGTATCGAGGTCAGGCTGATAGGTTTGTAGTTTCCTGGATCTATTTTTTTTCTTTTTTGAGAATGGGAACTACATCAGCTCTTTTCCAGTCCTCTGTAGTTCTCCATGGCTCTGGGATCTTTTAAAGATATAGTTCAGTGGTTCTGAGATCACATCTGCCAAGTTCCTTCAGAACCTTGGAGTATAATCCATCTGGTCCTGGTGATCTGAACTCGTCTAGGGTGGATAGATGTTCACTTACCATTTTCTTGCCTATCTTATGTTTCTAATCTGTTTTTTACAGTACTGTTTTTGATAGGTTGGACTGTTTTTTCCTTTTGTGTAAAGACGAATGCAAAAAAACAGTTAATTAAGCAGTTCTGCTTTCTCCCTGTTGCTTGTCACCTTCTTGCCACTTTCTCCCATTAATGGAGCAATAGTTTCCTTGACTCTTTTCTTGTTTTTTACATGATGAAAGAAGCTTTTTTGGTTATTTTTTGACTTTTGTCACAAGCCTTAGTTTATTTTGAGCCTTAGCTTTCCTCACTTCATGTTTGCAGGCTCGGGTTATTCACTGATACTCGGGTTATTCACTGATTATGTGCCTTAGTTATGTGCCCCTCTTTCCACTTTCTATACTTGTCATTTTTGTCTTTCAATGTATCAGATCCCAAACATAGTGAAATTAGTATGTAGCTGTAAATAATGAAAAATGATTATACATGAGGAACAAATGTACATATATATTAATTTAATTCTAATGCTTCCCAATTCCAACTGACTCAAATATACCATTTATGTTGTGCCACAGCTAATACAGATCATAGTTCCGATCAATGATGGCAAAATTGTAGATTTCCAATTCTTTCTGTGATATGTTCTTTAACTTGAAATCAAGATACTTATGTTGTGTTTTCTGAATATGAAATTGGGAAAGTAATTAAGGTTTATTATTTCAAATAAGTGTGATGTACAAAGATATGAACTTCAATACATGAGCCCTAACCTAGTATCAATGATAATGTTTTATCATTGTATATTTTTTGCAGTAGGGTTTCTTTGTGTGCTGGCACAATTAGTGATATCCCAAAGATGTTTTTTCAAAAGACCACTGGACTTTGTTTTACCTTGAAGATATTTTGTTTCTTCAATTCACTTCTTGGATAAGAAGAAAAATGTCTTTGAGGAAAAAACAAAGTCCAGTTGCTTTTTGAAAAAGCACTTTTGGGACAACCATGACCTGGATGACTGGGAATTTCCATAGACACAGCTATTGATACCTACATTGGCACTCCCTATCAAGAAAGATAAAGAGCAGCTCTCACCGATAGAGACTTTCCTATGAATACCAGACCAACCTTTTACAGGACACTGAGATATAACGGGCAAGAAGGGTTTGTGATTGTTCACAGAAAAAGTTACAGATTTTTTTTTTACTGCAATTCCCAACTTCTCTGCTAGTGTTGGTTTTGGCAGGCATGGAGCGAAGATGTACCTGACACAGCTGGAGAACACCAGGCAGTGGGGATAAACTTCACTGTGTGTTGTGTCTGTTATTTTTCTAACTATTCCCAGAAGGAATATCATATCTACTTTGCTATTCATCAGATCACCCCATTGGGCATGACAACTTCAAACTACTTATAGCAAAACAAGTAAATTATATAGGCTGAGTGCATGGAGGCTAAGAGTCATACTACAATACAGATTTGCAACATCACATTTGCAGCTTGATTTGAAATGGTTATACACATTTGTTACATCTCTTTAATTACTATTTCAATCAGATAAATCATCTGGCCTAATATATATTAGGATTGAGATAGAGGGCTTGCAAGAATTTATGAGAATGGTGTGTTGCAAATTGACCTGAATGAAATATGATTTGCAAACCATTTACTGTAGCCCAGAGTCTGCAAGAGATAGTACAATATGCCATTACAAGGAACCATGATGCCCCAAATTGAATCATGCAGCCACGAACACATAATTCTGGTGCCCCATCACCAGAAATTGGAAGAACAAGAATAACCATGGACAGAAGAAAACAGTACATGGCCAGTAAAATGCAAGAAGAAACATTTTGTCACATGGCCAGTAAAATGCAAGAAGAAACATTTTGTTACATGGAAGTCATGCCCTCTTGAGGGGGTGGATGTGAAACCCAGGATTTGTAAAACAATCAGGAATAACGCTTCACATTTTACAATAAGACTTAATCTTGCAACGTTAAGTAGCAGCGAATCAAACATGCACAGTAGTTTCAGAGAAGGGCTAAAATCGTCAAAGAAAGGCCCAAGAAAGAAGAGCTGCCTGGAAGGATAGTTGTTCCTCCCCCCCCCCGCCCCCAAACAAGACCAAGAGATGCGGGTGATGACAACTAAATGGTTCTGGCCTGGAAACTGAGTAAGAGAAGTGGCTACATTCTCAAAACGTGAAAGGCAGGTTGAGTAGCTGCCAACATTTCCACCTGTAGCAAGGGTGCAAGCTAGCTACTAGCTAGCTAGCCATCCCAAAGATTCGCAACCATGGGCACCCATCGTTGGAGGGCGATGGGAACTGGAGCCGATGACCTGAGGTAGTGGACCCTGCAAGGAAAGCAAACTCTCACTGAAGAAGGGGAACTAGCCCGGGGGGGGGAACCCCTCAACCCGTTTCGCAATCGAAGGACGATAACAGCAAGGAAGGCCGTAGAGGACCGAAGGCGGGAAGGCCAGAAGGAGCTGCTAAAAACCAAACCGAAAAAAACTTCGCGGGATCAGATGCTGAGCGCGGGGTTGGGGCTGGGGGCCGGGAGGGGGAGAGGAAGAGGAAGAGACGGCGCAAGAGCTTCAATTTCGAAGACGGGCCAGAGGCAGCGTCTCCCCACTCAGGTCCGAGGGAGGGCGGGAGAAGCAGATGGGGACTGACTGGGGGTCGCTCAGCGGGGCTGCGGGAAGACAGGTTAGGCGAGGGGGGGGGAGGCGGGGCCGGCGCAGAGGCGGCTGCAGCTGCGACTACTGCTGCTGCTGCTCCCGCTGCTGCCGCCGCCACTCGCGTGGGGACGCCCCTCCCCCGCGCTGGGCGGCCGCGTCCGTGTCCGCAGGGAGCCGACTGCCTGTTCTGGGACCTGGTGGCTGGTGCGGAGATTGGTTAGCGGGGGCGGGCAAGGTGCCGTTTGATTGGCGGGCGCCGCAGAGCGGACAGCCGAGGAGAGCGCCATGATTGGCTGCCGACGAGGAAGCAGGAAGGGAGGACGGAGCGGAGCTGGGGCTCGATGCTGCCGCTGCCGCTTTCGGGGGAGTTAGAGCACAGCGGCGGCGTTGGAGGCGGCGGCGAGGACGACGGAGCAGGGGAGGTGAGGGCACAGCGGCGCAGGGCAGGAGCGTTTTCCCGCGGCCGAGCAGCCGCCACCGCCCCCTCCGGCCTTGCGCGCGCGGGCCCCAGAAGGGGGCGCGCCTCCTGTCCCCATCCTGTAGCCGGGCGGCGACGCGGAGGAGGAGGCGGCAGCGGCGCTGCTGTTGCTGCTGCTGCTGCTGCTGACGCAGCAGCGTGGAGCCCGGGACTCGGGCGCCCCGGGGCGTTCCAGCCGCCGGATCCTAGCCCGGCTGGGGCCTTCGCCTACCCTGGGTGGGCCCCACGAAGTCAAACGCTAGTGGCGGTGGAAGCCACGACGACGGAGCAACCCGCGAGCGCCCCGGTGAGTGAGCCAGGGACTTGGCCAGCCCGTCAGTCAGTCCGCACCGGCCGGCAGCACGATGGGGCTCCGCCCGCCGCCAGCCTTGAACGCTCGCGTGGTGGGGCGGGGAGGGCGCCGCGACGGGGAACTTGCGGGGTGCGGGCGGGTGATGGGAACAGGTGCCGCCGCCGCGGCTGGGGTAGGGGCAGGGGTGGGTGGGTGAGTGGCCGGGGGGGGGGGGAAGGAAGCGGAGGGGGCGCGGCTTTTGCGGGACGCCCCCTCCTACGAGCCGGCGCGCTGGCTTCAACGGGCCGCCCCCGGGAAGTTTCTGCCAGGATCCGGTTGGTGCTGGCCCCTGGGCCGCCGAGGACGGAGAATCGAGGTTTTAAGCGTGGAGCCCTCCAGCTCGGGGGCGCCCCGGTGCCCTGCTCTGCCTCATGTCGGTCCGCCTCTCCTCGTGTCATGGTGGGTGGGTAAGCGGTTGGACTGGCTGCTCCTCGGTTTCCTCTCCTCTCCTCTCCCCCCTCCCCCCCCGGAGATTGGTGTCTTGGCGCTGAAGATCCCCCGTTCCCGAAGGGCGCCGTGACCCGTCGGGAAGTCCTACTACGCCTGATCTGAAGGGCCCTCCGGGCTGCTCCATCTCACTCCCCCTCCCATCACCCGCGGCCGCCAGAGAGCAGCGAGGAAATGGCCCCGGGTGGCAGGTGGGCTGAGCCTTGACTCCGAGTCCCCGGTGTCTACTTGGATCATATTAAGGCTCCTGCCCTCGTCCCTGGGACTCCCTTTGGGTCTGAAGTTATGTAACAAGCCCATTAACTTTTACAATAGCGCCGGGGGAGGGAGAGCCCTTTTTTCAAAAAAAATCTGGGCCGAGGCAGGAACCGAATCTAATGGGAAGCTGAGCGATTAGAGTTGGAGCTTCTTCCTTGGCTATTTTTCTGTTTTCCTTTCTTGATGGCTCGCCTGTCTTTGAATAGTATAGCCAGATCGGATGCTTTCCCAGTTCGGCAGGTCAAGTCTATTCTAGGGGATTTGGGGAAGGGGTAATGAGGCAGGGAGACAGATATCTTTAAAATTAGTACCGTATATGGGAAGCAGAGAAACCAGTCTTGACACCTAGTTTAAGGTTTGGTTAGAAGAGGAACTTGGAGCTAGCTCCAGAAAGAAAGGTGAAGCTTTAAACTGTTCTTTAAAAGGGGTGTGTATATTTCTGTATGCATATATGATATGAGCTGTAGAAATACAATTCTGAAGTATTTTTCTCTAGAAACAGGCAAAAATAGTTAACTTGACTCTGCTCTAAGAGAAGTGTATCTGTGGAGTAAAGTAATGCAGTATAGGCATTTGAAAATATTGAAATATTGAAGGAAGGTTTGGGGATCATGATGACAATACTAAACCCAAAATGATACCAGAAAACACTTCTATTTTCTCACATAGAGAATGATTTTGCCAGTGATTCAGGAAAGATTTTAAAAAAAAAAACAAAAAAACCTATTTAGTATTCTCCACTGTACCATGCTTATGACATCAGCCAGAATCTCATATTTTAAACTGCTTTAGTTGCAGATTTAGGCATACCGGTACTAACCTGGGAAGGAGTGCTTTGTGAGTAGACAAGTATAGGAATAGTTGTTTAGTTTTCACCCTGAAGTGTTTTTTCTTTCCACTAATGGTGTTTTATCACTATTTACAAACGTATATTCATCCTGCTTTGAATGCCACTGCATTATTTCAAGTAGTCGTGTTTTGCTCACTATCATTAATATGCAATCAGTTGTTTTGAAGGAAAAGGCAACCCTTATCCTTGCAGCAGCAAGCAAAAAATATGGACTAGTCAACCTCCCTTTCAATATGCCAGCTGGAAATATGTCACAGGAAAATATGGCTACATTTTAATTTGATGGCAATGAGGATGCTTTCCTTTCCTATATATATGTATTTCCCCAAAAATATAAGAAATGCTGGGGGAGCTGAGCAAGTTACACTGCACTTCATGTGGACCATGTCGCTGAAAAACGACATGCAGGCATCAAAGAAAGTTTGAAATGAAATTGGTTATATGCAAATAAAATGTATAATGTGTTTCAAAATATAATACCAAATCAGTTTCATATCGAAGATGTGAAGGAGGCTTAGTTACTGTAAAACATGTGAAATATATTTGGGGATTTCTTCTAGTGGTTCTTGAGGGTTTTAGAATAATACTTAGAAAATGTTTGGGGTATTTTAATTTCAATTTTAAGAAATTATGGTTGGAGATTAACTAACTTTTGGAGGAAAAGGCATGTGGAAAACTCTAGGAAGAAAAATATATTTGGTATCCATGTATGTCAATTGTGGTTAAAACAAGACATTTCAGAAACTGCAAAGTGGCATGTCAAACCTTCTGTTTCAGCTGTTTGCCTTGAGTTGACAAAGCTGCTTGCCTAAGAGAAAAAAAACCCCCATAGGACAGAGATGTTTTTTCCTCACTGCTATATTTTGCCTTAACTGTGGAAGGATGATATTGAGAGTCAGTAAAAAAAACACAAAGATTGGCATTGTATTTGCTTGCTGATTTCCATGTCTGTAGATCACATGGAAGGCAGGGGCAGGTTGTTGATTTCTATCGCAAGGAAGTTATTTCTATGAGTTCTTCTTTGATGATGGTGTTAAAGGGAGCAGGCAGCAGAATTTATGAGATTAAGAAATTGATTATTGCTTTTTATTTATCTGCAATATTTACATTTGCTTCCTGAATACTTCCAAGGCATAGAACATTTTCTTATTCTTTTTAAGAATGTTTCTTTTTATTACTATTGGAACTAAGGTACATCTGAATAAGTTTGCTTAAGGGATGAAGAACTAAGTTTGTTATCTGAAACTTGCGCTTACGTATTGCCCATCCCTAATTTCTCCAGGTGTTTTTACTTATAGGATAATACCAAGATGCCATATAAATCCTGTAAATTGAATTGCAGAATCCTGAGTATCGTAAATAATGCAATGTAAAAATGTTTCTATGACATTCCAGTATGATTTCTGGAGAGCCCTTGTAGAATTATGATACTTCAGATAATATCTTGCATCTTAATAGAACAAAATATGTATTTTTGGGGTATTTCTACTATGTATTATTTGCAACATGATCTCACAGGAGCTACTGTGGAAACGCTTATGTTTTTATGTATTAAAAATGAGTCTGCATATATTTTAACTATACAGCACTTTGTGGCTGATGATAACCCTCTTGTCATCAAATGTGTGTGTTCCATATTGTAAAAGATATTTGGAATTTCTTGGGAATGGGAAAAGGAGGGGTAGTATTAGAGGTACAATAGTTTCTCCATTAGGTGATTGTACTTGCTTACAGCCTAGCAGAAGAGCTACTGTAGACATAGACGGAAGCAGCAGAAAAGACTAGTAAAAGATGGAAATTGAGGGAAAATTAACTTTAAATCTACAGAATGAAGAATATTGGAGAAACTTTTGGTGAGATTATAGGGTTCTTCAGGTAGCTATCAAATGGCAGTTTCTTGTCATGTCTGAGTTTGTCATAATGAATATAATGATTTCATCAAGCAGACAAACAATGCTGTACGTGATTGTTATTACTATGCTAAATTGAGATGAAGTAAAGTATCTTAATTTATGTAGGAAGCTGTGCAGCAGCTTAACTCTCATGCCAGTTTTGATGAAGAATTAATTTACTACTGTTTAAGTCTGTCTTTTTTAACATATATAATTTGTATATATTTTCCCTGATTTGATAATCTGCAGATAATTTACTTATGTCTAATTCCATCTTGATCCATAGTTCTTTTGCTATGCGCAGATATTCATGGTCATCAAGGATATAAATCATGAATAAGACTCATAAGGAAGGTTCAAAGGATGTTGTGTTACAGATAACAGTTTTTAGGTGTTAACTTCTTGTCTGCATCATCTCCCCAAATAAGTACTTGGAAAAGACCGCCAGGAATTAGACTTTATATTACTTAGGAAGTTAAACAAATCCTATAAGAATGGTAAATGTCTTCTGTATGGCTAGCAGTAAAACTGCCACGTATCGTAGTCTCCAGAAGACAAGTTGAACTCAGGTTTTTTGAGTTTTTTTCTTTTTTTAACAGCATTTGGTTGTTATATTTTAAATAAAAATGTAATGCATCTATCCTGAAAGAAGCCTTCAATGCAGGACAGTATGGTGTCCTGAGGAGAGCAAGTCTTAGCCATTATCTATTATTTTCTCCCACAGCAGAACAGAATTAGTTTCCCCAGCAAATGGGGAAAATGAAACCGGGGAATTTAAGGCCTTTTCTAGCAATTGGTGGGATGTGAAACAGTGCTGTCCACTGAATGTTAGGAACAATTTGGAGTGAATAAATAAAGTGCTGCATGAGAACTTATTTTGCTTTCTTTGTAACTGCCTTGCATAGTTAGTCAAGAAAATCTCTGGGTTCCATAGGGATTTGTGTGTTGCTTCTTGAAAAGGTTCTTTTAGCACCTTGAATCATGTATTTCCCCCCTCTAACCTTGCCTTAAGGAAGTTCTGCCTTGAAAGTTGTTATAAGAATATTTCAAATAAATAAATCCACTACTGAGCTAATGACTGAGTGGAGATTAGGACTAGAATTTCAGCTGCTCAGTTGATATCAATAAGTTATGATAAACTGAAGAGAGTGGAAGTGGCACATTTGTGGCACATTCAGAGACTTTCTTAACATACTAATTTTTCTCAGGCTGATTTCAAACAAAAACATGTTCCTTTTTTCAAAAGAATTTGATAATTTGTCATCAATGAGTTACTGCATGGTCTAGAGGAATTGGCCTCCTCTTCCTCTCTCCCTCCCCTCCCTAAATTATCCATCATCATTGGTCATTTATTTCCTCTGGATTCTTTGATCTAGTTAAGTACCTGGCAGTAGCCTTGTAAAGCAAAGAGAAAACTAATATGTTTATCAAAATTTACTGGCTTGTTGAATAGATTTACTTAAATATAGATAAAACCTTGCCCAGCATTCTGATTGAAGAGATGCATTAATCTCTCTGAGCAAGGTCTGCAATATTATTTATTTTGGCACTTTTTAAGAGGCCTTCTTTGAGACAAACATTATGCCTGATGAATTTGACTACTGAGACAGCTAAATAAAAATTTTAAGCAGATTTTTCTGTACTCTGTTTTAAAATATAATTGAATTAACTTATGACATAAATTCAACTTTGATTCCTTGACCTAAAACACAGTTAAAAGTTCTAGATACTAAAAGGGATGTGATCCCTATATTTTCTTCATCTAAGATGGACATTTCTGACACTTATTTCTATTATAAATTTCCCTTTTCCTTTCTCATATTTTCTTGGCAAAAATATCTCCATTTAATATGTCTTTATAGCTTGTGTTTGTAGGTTATTGGCTGTAAAGCCCCATTGCCCTTTGGCTTATGCAGCTGTACTGGCTATATTCCTGCACAGTGCCATGCCAGAATTTATTTAACTATGAATGGTTGACCAAGCTCTAGTGGACTGGATTGCACATAGTGCTAACCCATAATGGGTGAATTTGCACAACAGACTAATCCAAATACATTATGGTTTAGCTTTTAATGTAAACTAGGCCCATATTAATTAAATCAAGCTAACTTTTAAAGAGAACTACTTTGCCACAGGAAACCTATTACTAAATTTTCAGCTCTCTACAATATACCTTAAAGGTTGGCCATTTAGGAACAGAAGACACTGCCCTCCACTGAAGCAGACTTCTTAATCTGTCTGGTCTAGTTCTTTCCATGTTGAGTGACAGCTGCTCACCAAGGTTTCCAACAGGATCTTTCCTAGTCTTTGTTATATATACCAGATCTTTGTAGAAAATCTGTTCTGAGCTGCAGCACTAAAATTGTAAATGTTTTCCTTATTTACTAGATTTGAGCAAAACATTGTTAAAAATACTTCATAAATGTACCAAAGTCTTTGGTACAAAATAATACCAAAGTCCTATGCAAGATTTATATGATTCCTTGAAAGTTGTCCTTGTCTGTTTCCACCTGTATGTATATGATTGTTTCATTGGCAGTCCCAGGGGAAGTGTAGATTGTTTGCATAGAAGTGTGCATGCACAATCGGGACATGCTTTGAAGTAGTAGCACAAGCTTTATAGGAATGCAGCTGTTTTATTAGTTCAAAGAATACCTTGCATACTTATATTATTTATTTCATCCCATCCCTTCCTAAATTATAAATGGATTGTATGTAATCTGAATAGGAAAATACATCTTATTCTATGCAATAAATTGGGTAAGTGCCCAGGTTCAAGCTTACTCTGTATCATTATTTGCTCCTCCCTTATGCATTGGCTGGTTGTTATCTGA
Organism: Bothrops alternatus; assembly: GCA_034064705.1. Classification (NCBI taxonomy): domain Eukaryota; kingdom Metazoa; phylum Chordata; class Lepidosauria; order Squamata; family Viperidae; genus Bothrops; species Bothrops alternatus. Next base: position 27,444,616 of record JARGCV010000003.1, on the reverse strand, counting down.
TGGCCCTTTTGCAGAGGTAAGAGTCATCCTGTGACCAATTTGCTTAATATTTATTTACTTACATTTTTTGGTTACCTAACTCCAATAGACTTCACTGGTAAAGTTGCTCAAATTCACTGTTGTCTGGATTCTGTGGTGACTAGGCACCACCTTGTTTGGTTACTTGGGTTTCTTTTTGGTCTGCTACTTCCAAGGAAATTGATAAGGTGCTCTCTAGGATATCTGCAACCCCTGAGGCCTGCAGTCCCTTTGACTCTTTTGGGCTGCTGGGGAGGTAACAGGTCTGTGGTCCGGGAGATTGTGAACACCTCCCTTGCATTTGGAGCTGCCACCAAATCATGTCCTGGTAACTGGAAGCTGTGCATTGGAGAAAGCAGACTCATATTGTTCTACAGCAGCGTTAACTTAGGTACACCAGGGTTTCTTTATATATCCCTGTTTTGTCTGTAGATGGGGTTGCACTGGCTTTGAAGGAGTAACTCAATGACTTGGGAAGCTACCTAGAGTCACGGGTCCTGCTGGATCAGCAGGTTGAGGCCACGTCCTAGGAGGCCTTTGTCCAGCTTTAGATAAAGCCTCTGGTGCACTTTTACTTCAGAAGACTTGACTTCCGTGGCTCACACCTTCCATCACCACCCAACTAGATTACTGCAACATGCTGTATATGGGGCTGCTTCTAATTTGGGGCTGCAAACTACCACCAAAAAAAAACCAGTTGGTGCTGGTTTTTATTTAAAAAGCCCTATTATATGGCTTGGTTACCATTTCAGTCATGCCAGGAAAAACAGAGGGCTGATCCACTATTTTCTACAGAGTAGCAGAGCAAAGTCCAAAAGTCTTTTTCAGTGATGGGGCTGGCCCATCAGTTGTCTGTCTTCTAATAAAAGCTGTAGGCAGAGCTTTTCTGGCAACCTCTTGGGGATCTGATGCTATTGCACTATGGTTGGGGTTTTATTTGTTACATCTTTATCTTTTATTCAATATTCTTATTTTGTGAGCCACAAAAATGCTCTGATTTTGGCTGGATTCCATAAATAGATGATTTTATCTAAGATATTTTAGTTACTATTAACTGGCTAGTGCTGCTGATAAAGTTTTTGAACAGGGCAGATGTCGTTAGGCTTCTATTCTCCTTGTGGATGATATCAAGATATAAACTGTTTTATATGAGTTGTTGATGTAAATTAATATATGAGGGAGATAGCCTTGAATAAAACTCACAGCTGCTAAATCTATCCCCTTGCAGCCTTGTTATTCTTTAGTGTTCATTATTTGTTGCTGCTTATATATCAGTTTAAATTTGTATTATAACAAATGAAGGATTAAGAACATACATTCTTCAGGTATGAGTGAGATGTATTTAAGTACTGATTTCCTACCCCTAGCAATAATTAGAAGCAAAACAAATAAGCAAAATAACTGGTTAGCCTACATTGGACATGCACTGTAGGTTATCAGTTGATCTTGCACATTATACATAGCTAATAAGGGTTAATGAAAAAGAATAAACTTCATCAGTTTTGTTCATCAAGTGGAGCACACCGAGATGGCCAATTTGGATTAACTTCTGCATGGTGTATTTGTCATTCCCCATCTTCCCACCACTTTGCTGTAAAGATCCAGATAAACAAAAGTTGCAGCAAGGCTGCCATGGGAACAAATTCCAGTTTCAGCTGATCAGTTGAGCTAATTGAAACTCACAGCATAGACATGTGCATAACTATAATTCAAGTATATTATATTAAACCAAATAGAAAAAAGAATAGGTTTTCCAGTTAACATTTACTTAACATGCATAAGTTTTTATTCAGAGCAGGATAGCCCTGTGTTGTTAGATTCTTTGCTCTAAAATGCTGTGGCTGCCTTGTTTTGTTTTTTAAAATAATTTTTGGTGGCTTGGATAATTTCTGCATAAATTAGTTATACTATTGATTGATGATAACCTCTTATAAATGGTTAGACTGTTTAACTGGATCAAATATTGCACTCTTTGAAAAAAGTAATTTACTTTTTGAAAATGTGATGTCAAATTTTTACTAAACGTTTTTGTCCATCGCATATCTATGGGTGTAGGTTATTTTGTTGTAGAACACCAACTTTAATGTTTCTGAGCACTATCAGTATAAGATTTGGAAACTGGTTGGTCAAAAGAATGTTGACAGTAGATCTGGTCATAAGAGAAAGAAAAATGTTAAGTATGGTTGATTCATGACTGAGATCAAGAAAAATAATATCTCGATGAAGTGTTTGGCAATATACAGTATATGTTTCAAGCTGTTTAAAACTCATTTTTAGAATACACTTAAAACATACTGATGGCAAACGGAAATACTTTTGCTCCTTTGTTTGATAAAGGGTCACTTGGAGGTAGAGAGGAGACCTGTAAGCATCTTGCAGTTACATTATGCTTCAAAGGCTTAGCTTAGAAATAGGGAAGATCTTTTCAGCTCCAAGTTAAAAAGAATGCATCAGCTTGAATTTGTCTGAATTGTAAAATGCCAAAGCCAGCTACATCCTTTCTCTTTTAATTCCAAAAAGGAAACATGCTACTGGTTTCAGTGTACTTTAACAAGAGCTGAGCTTCTAATCATCTTCTCTTGGTTCTGAAACCAAAGCTGGACGTTGTCACTCACCTGCAGTGGACTTGTAGCATGAAGTTTGGAATTAAGGTCATAGTCCAATGTATACCTTGCAAAATAATCTGTGTGGAGTGCAGTAGGGCTTGTTTCCTATTAACCATACAAGATATTTCATTGGAAGGTTATTATTCTGGCATCCAAAATATAAAGCAAGCAATGTCAGCTAAAATGTGTAGGCCTATGATTAGTAGGAAACAATAAATGCAGTTATCTGTTGAACAAAGAATACAAATAATGGTTTTTTTTTTATCAAATTTCATGTTTGAAACTAGAAAAACTATGGGATGTTGATCATTTCCAAAGAATGTTCTCTTTAGGGAGAACTTCTTGTTAAACTTAATTCCTAATTATATGCTTATGTAAAAGATTGAAAAAGATTAATTGATAAATTAGGTATGGATCCAACATTTATACAAGCTTCTACCTAATGCCAAGCCTAGAACTATTACAAATTATGTCAAGATAGGTTATTTGGCAAAAAAAGTATATTAATACATGAAAATCCCTCCCCAAGCAATTAAAAATAAGAAATTGGTTGTATAAACATAGCTTTGGTCTAACCTCAAATTATATATGCATAATGAGAAGGCCCCCTGTGTTCAGGACATATAAAGTTAAAAGGTAAAAATCAAAGGGGATGCATTAAACCTTGGTGAGTCAATGCACCCCTTTTGACTTCTAAAAATTCCCCCAAATTTGTTTGACCTCACATTGCCACCTAACATAGCGCTTGCATCCCTCAGAAGTCAAAATGCCCTTCCATAATGATACACGCTGTCTTCTTAGATGGCACATGGGTAATTTTTAAAGTTTATAAAGCTGTACAGTTTTAGAGAATTGAATAGAGCCATTTCTATTTATCTTACAAAGCCATGCACATCCCGATTTGTATTGAAATCAAATTGCTCAATATGTTTAACAGTCAAGTATTAAATTACACCCAAACATGGCACTCAGAAATGTAAAGTCTTTTCTGCCTTATAACTCTAAGCCAAGATTCTAAAGAATCATTTCTAATTCCAGTAGGTGTTTGGAACACACTGCTTAGAAATGCCAATCCAGTCTTCTGTTGAAGCATGGTGTAAGCATTTTATTTGAAAGCATCAAAGTTACTGTACACAAATAAAAGGTGGTGGGGAGGTGACAAAAAAGAGCTCCTAGAAGTAAATAGCAGGAATTCTGGTGTAAGAGAAAATAACAAAGTGTATTTATTTGATGCTTATGTCATATTGTCTCACCACTGTGTACGTATGTCTGTATACCTTTACCCACATAAAAGTATATTTAAAAGTGATCAGTAATCTGCTTATTCTGCTATTCTGATCAAAGCTGTTTTCTGTCTGGTAAAAACTTGTTAATTTAAGACAGTAGTAATTTAAAGGTATGTATTATTGGGAAGCAATTTCACTGTATGCTCATCTTTTGAAAACTTTTATTTGCAGAAACACTTTCTGTGATGGCCTATTTGTTTACACTGTGGTAACATGGGCCGCCAATAGATTTTACAAATAAATAAATAGAGTAATCTCTGTATTTCATGATGCCATGGCATTTTGGCTGATGTAGTTGCTAAGTATTCTAAATGGAAGCAGCATAATACTGAAAAAAGTAGATTATTATTTTATTATTATTATTATTATTATTATTATTATTATTTATTGGATTTCTATGCCGCCCTATTCCGGGAACTCAGGGCGGTTCACAGCATAATAGAAATCAACATTAAAATACATATAAAAAAGAACCCCTGAATTAAAAAACCAATCATCCAACAAACATGCACACAAACATACACTGGCTAGGTGCAAGATGTTAACTGCCCCAGGCCTGTCGGCAAAGATGTGTCTTGAGCAGTTTACGAAAGGCGGAGAGGGTGGGGGTGACACGGATGCTCCTGTTAAAAACATTTAGGCTAAACTGAAGAGAAGACGCTATGAAATCAGTACTCTTCTTGATAGCTACCAGAATATCCTCATCATGAATGCCTTATGAGGACTACTTCATCACCCCAAGGGCCAAATCCCAAACTTTGACAGAACTGATACTCAAATCTGTAGTAAATGAAGAACATCGTGAGCAATGTAATATACCATTAAACAAAAATTGATTAAATAAAACTATCTTTACCATAAAAGTAAAGATACTTTTAAAAAGACCCATGAAACAATTATTCTCCAGCACTGGAGATGGAGAATCCACCAATGGGTTTAGACTGTATTCCTGCCCAATCAGATCAAGTCAGCCAAAGTTGCCACGCCTGTCCTGGACCATAGAGATCCCAGTCTTGACTTGATCTCGCCCAGGACAGATGTGCAAGTTTGGCTCTTAGGCAGGTACAGTCTCTATTGGTGGATTTTCCATTTCCCCAGTTTGCTGTGCAGTGCTGTATTCAGCACAGAATTTGGCTTCCCATTATCAAAATTTCCCTTTCTTTCCCATTCAGGAACTTCAGAATTTCCTCTCAATTCCTGACTTGGAGGGAAATGCAAACTGAGTTTCTCTAAGGAAGGGGCTCCTTCCTTCTTTACCCCCCCCTCTCTACCCAACCAATAATAACCTTTTAAAGCCCCTGACTCGTAGGATTCAACTGAGGACTAATGGCTGTTAGTCCCCAGCCAGCATTAAATCAATCCCATTGCTACCGGAGTTTGCGGCTGTGGCTATGGTGGCTGATTCCAGCGTCGGTGGAGGAGGATTCCTTTTGCGACATGCTCAGCCCTTCCCTTGGACAATCCCACGTTTCTGGGGCCTTTCTTTGGAGTTGCGGCTGCAATTTCTCCCGGCTTCAGTCCTTTGGCTCCATTAGTTTCTTAACTCGGCCAGAGGTGTATGCGCGCACGAGCCAAGAGACCAGCACCGATCAGCTATTAGGCGGCTGATCGGAGGAATGGAAAGCTCCGTTTTTCTTGCTCGATCTTGCAGACAGTCCTTGCCTCAGGGAGTGTTTTTCCTCTACATCGGCCTTAATTTTTCAAACGTCCTCGAACCTCGGCAGGTTTAGCTGCCTATGCCACGCGCAGCCGCCATTTTTGATCCACGTGGTCTTGGATGGATCAGCTCTATTTCAAGGGGATTCAGGAGGAAGGGGCTCCTTTCTCCTACTCTTACTGACTTCGTCCTCAGAGAAGTGGCGCTCATTGGTGGGGTGAACTAAGCAGATAGGGCAGAACGAACCTCTCCACTGTTGTCAGGCAGGCCGCCATTTTGGGAGATGGCTGCCATTTTGGGAGTCAGATAGGCCCAGTTTTCAATTGAGGTCTCCTATCCATTGATAGAACAGAGCCTCCAAGTTCCCTTAGAGCACTATTTCTGGTCCTGTTTAGACCTCCCAGGGTCTTTAGCCACATTTAAAATCTTACAGGTCTTCTCAATTAGCCAGGCCTCTTGGCCCCTTTTTCAGATTTGGTGTCTCCTGGCCCCACCTTGCTCACAACAACCTTGACCCAGCGTTACTTGACCCAGCGTTATTGCCAAATTATCAACTGGATTCCAGGTGTACCTTTCCGTGCGCCTGTTATTGTACGTACAATTAGTTTTCATCTGGATTCCAGGCGCCCCTGTAGTGCACCTGTCCTTATCCACAACAGCTCTATACAGATTCCAGATGCCCCTTGTAGTGTGTCTATACTTATCCGTGCAGCAGCTATAGTTGGATTCCAGGCGTCCCCTATCGTGCGCCTGTCCTTATCCACTCAGCAGCTTTACCTGGGTTCCAGGCGTCCTCAATAGTGCGCCTGTCCTTATCCAGTGTATACTACTCTGATACCAGGTGTCCCCTATCGTGCTCCTGTGTTATCAGAGAATGGAGGATTCTGTGCCTTCCTCAAAGGGCGTTTTGCCATCTTCATCGGCTCCAACAAATCCTACTTCATCTGGTCTGGAGGGCGCTGACAAAACTGTGGCCAAAACCAAGGTCAGAACTACTGCCAAGACTTCCAAGAGAGCTGAAAAGCAGGCCATCCGGAGACACCAAGCCCTAGAAAAGGAATTTTCAAGGGCACAGAAAATAGCCAGATTAGAAACTTCTCAAGCTGAGGGGTCGACTTTTGACCTATCCCTGGGGCCCCCAACCTTTCCCCTGGGAATATGGTCGACGGGGGAACCTTTATATTCCCCTGCACAGTGTGGGACGGGCAGAATTCTCCCTATTTCTCAATCCATGGCTACACGGGCTCACCACGAGACCCCCAAGGCTACCTTCACCCCTACTGCGGCCGGACTTCAGCCAGGTGAGCCTGTTCTCTTCCTTGCGGAGGACCGTCTAGCCTTGTTGATTGTGCAAGCGGTAGACCACGCTCTTGAGGCCAGAGCGCAAGCTCCTAGACCAGTGGCCGTCGCTCACCTCCTTACCCATCAACTGGTTCCTGAAACCTATTACGCTCTTTCTTCCTCGTTTGGGTCCACCTGTTCTGAGGACTCATCCCTTCGCGAATATGACATTGAACAGGGGATCCCAATGTCTGAGGAGGAGGAGCCTCCTCCAGAGGCCCCTTCATTTAGCGGCCTCTTCAATCCTTCCTTCTTTGTCCCTTTGCTCCGCAAGGCTATATCCACAGCCCATCTCGGGCTTGATCCTTCCTCAACAACAATCACTGTTTCCCCAGACTCGGAGGTGGACCCAAATTTCACCGAACCGGTGGCAGCTCAACACTGCATCCCTTGTCCCCCCATGTTCCTGAATGCGGTCCGAAAACAGTGGACATCTCCGGCCTCCCTCCCCCTCCCAGGTAATACTGATAAAAAAACTATACAATGTGGCCAAGGATCTGGAGTGCCCACAGTGGACGAGCCATTCGGCCCCCTAGTATCTCCCACCGCCATTCCCGGAGATGTCTCTGAGGCTCTCAAAGCCAGGATCGTAAGTGCAAACTTGCCTATCGTAGGATACATCAAGCGGCTGCATGGGCTTTTAGGGCGGCCACCTCCGCATCCTTCTTTAACAGATCCGCCCTTCGCTGGCTCAGGCAGCTCCAGGCCCGTATTCCAGCAGAGGATATCCGCACCCACCAAGATCTTAGCAAGATGGTGGCAGCCACCGAGTATGCGTCAGATGCCACCCCCCAAGCTGCCAGATTTTCCTCCAGAGCTATGGCGTCCAGTGTCACTGGTCACCGTATGCTGTGGTTGAAGCACTGGCACGCAGATGCCAAGTCTAAGTGGCGTCTATCAGCAGCCCCATATCAGGGAAGTAAACTGTTTGGAGACACTTTGAATCCTTATCTCACCGAAAATAAGGATAAGTGCAAGGTCCTTAATCACCTCCTTAAGAAATCGGACAAACGGTCCAATTATTACCCACGAAGGCAGTCCTTTCATGCAGGGGCTAGGTATAACTACACTCAACCCATCCATTCCTTTCTGGCCAGGCAGGACAGACAGGATAGAAAGCCTGACAGACAGGCGGCCAGACCTAGACAGCAATTTCAGGGCAAGCGGCCCTTTCGGGGGAGCGGCCGACCATTCTGCTGCTCTAGGTGACTCTCCAGCGGTTCCTCCCATAGGGGGTAGACTCTCTCTTTGCCCACCAGTGGGAGGCCATCACCACAGATGTGTGGGTACTAAACACCGTACGTCACGGCCTGTCCCTAGAGTTCATTTCCAACCCTCCAAATCGATTTCTCTCTTGCCCCTACCCACGAAACCGAACAAAGAAAAGACTAATGAACGAAGCCGTTCAACATCTAGACATACGGGCCATAGAACTGGTGCCGGCGGACCAGAGAGGTCGGGGATTTTATTCCAACATCTTTGTCGTCCCAAAGGCGTCAGGGGGATGGAGAGCCATTTTAGATCTCAAGGGCTTGAATTTTCATCTTGCATACCGCAAATTCAAGATGCAAACGCTCTGCTCCATCTTGGGAAGCGTAAGAAAAGGGGACTTCCTGATGTCTATCGACCTCACGGAGGCGTACCTTCATATCCCCATCTCTCTGGCCCACCGCCAATTTCTGCAGTTCATGCACAAGGGACGCCATTTTCAATACAGGGCACTCCCGTTTGGCCTATCATCGGCTCCCAGGGTATTTACCAAGATCCTGGCGGTTCTAGCAGCTCACTTAAGGATGGTACCAGTCAGAGTCCAATGTTACCTGGACGACATATTAATCCAGTCGTCGTCCACCCAGTCCACCATGGCGGACCTAGAACTGGTGGTGAAGCTGCTCCAGGATCACTGTTTCTCGGTAAACTTCCCCAAGAGCCCTATGGTTCCCACAACAAGGCTGCTACACCTTGGGGCCATGATAGACACAGTGGAGTGCTGGGTGTATTTATCCTACGAATGCCGGGACAGCATAAGGGAGTCAGTCCTCCAATTACGCAGGGGCTGGACAGTAATGCTGGTCAGTCTCTCTCAATTGTTAGGGAAGATGATCTCGGGAATAGCGATCGTCCCATGGTTCAGGCTCCAGGGAACTGCAATGGTTCATGCTCCCCTTCCAGAGGCAGAATCTCAGTGCCTCCCTATGAAGGGTGAGACTCCCACCTCAGATATCGCGCTCCCTCATGTGACTATCGCCCGCCATGCTCAGAGGGTCCTGTTTCAAGGAGCCAGATCGGATAGTGCTACCGACCGATGCCAGCTTGTTTGGCTGGGGAGCGCATCTTCGCTCGCAATGGGCACAGGGCCGTTGATCCCGCTCAGACCTTCGGCACAATATAAATTGGCTGGAGCTACGGGCCATACATCTAGCCCTCTGCCACTTTCACAGTCTGGTGACAAGGCGTCACATACTAGTCCTCACAGACAATGTGGCTGCCAAGGCTCATGTAAACCAACAACGGGGCACCCGATCTCGAACTCTATTGACCGAGTCGCTCTTACTGGGCTGCTGGGCAGAACACAATCTGGCCTCCATCAAGGCCGATCATATTTCAGGGGAGGTGAACACTTAGGCCGACCTTCTGAGCAGGACAACGGTAGATCACTCGGAATGGAGCCTCCATCCGAGGGTCTTCAGAGAAATCTGTCACCGTTTTGGCCTACCACTTCTGGACCTCTTTGCGTCCCCGATCAACGCCCAGCTGCCTTGATTCTTCTCCCGGTTAGTACTTTTCCCGGTCCCTCCATCGGCGACTGCGAGCTGATTGTGTTTGTATGTGGTGTGAGTGTGGTTAATTTTTAAAGTTTTTTTATTGTATTCTTGTTGTGAGCCACCCTGGGTCTTCGGAGAAGGGCGGCATATAAGTCTGATAAATAAATAAATAAATAAATATTACACGGACAGCGGCATTCCGCAAATCAGAGGCCTTCTTTGTCTCCTTCCATCCTTCCTCCAGGGGTCGGAAGATTTCCTCTTCCACAATTGGCAGGTGGATTAGGGCGTGCATTGCGGGGGTGTACCAAGCTGAGTCATTGCCGGTTCCTTGACGGGTTATAGCCCACTCTACACAGAGTGCAGCTACTTCTGCGGCCTGGGCCACTCAAGCATCCATTGAGGATGTCTGCAGAGCGGCCACATGGTCTTCCCCATCTCCTTTCATACAGCACTACAAGATCGATAGGTTTGCCTTGGCGGAGACCTTATTTGGTAGGAGGGTTTTCCAATAGGTTGTACACCAAAGTGCCACTCTGGACCGGTCTACTTCCCACCCTCAGGGACAGTAGGCTTTGGTATGTCCCATTGGTGGATTCTCCATCTCCAGTGCTGGAGAAGAGGCGTTGTGTTACCTGAACGCCTTTTCTCAGCACGTAGATGGAGAATCCACTCCCACCCTGGTAGGTCATCTAGGCCTAGGGTTAGTTTTGTTTGATGAGCCACAATGTCTTGCTGTCAGTCAATGGCTACGCTTGCGTCAAGACTGGTATCTCTATGGTCCAGGACGGGCGTGGCAACTTTGGCTGACTTGATCTGATTGGGCAGGAATACAGTCTAAACCCATTGGTGGATTCTCCATCTCTGTGCTGAGAAAAGGTGTTCAGGTAAGACAATGCCCCTTTTACTTTGGCCATGTTTTCATTACATCAAACACCAGTGTTGGTATTCATTAATGACTGGCTCATTTTTTCTCAAGATCATCATCCAGGATAATAGAACCTAGGAACCTACCCTATCAAAAGCTGCCCAAGTCCTGTTTTTTGTTCTTCATTCTTTCCCTCAGGTTTTTTTCTCATTCCTTTCTCTTATTTCATCCTTCTTTCATCTAGCAGAGAGAACTTCCTAGCTTACTTATTTGCTTTATTTTCCAAGTTTTTGCCCATCCTTGCAATGGTTTGGCTAGATCCAGTCTTTTTCCTCCATTCTCCCTTTTGTCCTTTCTTCAGGCAGCCCAAGTTTCTCAGCCTGTCCTACCCAGCCAAGCTAGCTGTCCCATCTTGAAGGTGGCTTCAAGGCAGTGACTGTGTAGCCCAGTTAACAAAGTTTTGCTTTTACCAGGGGACCTGCTGACTTAGGCTTAAGGGTGCTCTCAGACTGCGTTTTTTTTTTTGGAGCACATTGCATTCAGTGCCATAGTTTTGCTTGTCAGTATCCTTGGCTTCAAAAAGTATTTTTGCTGGTTATAGAAAATTATTTGGACAGCTATATGTGGCATTTGGATTTGAGACTCCTATACTACCTGCACAGACAACCCACCATATCCTCCTGAAGGCTTGATTTCCATAGCATTCTCAGCAGAAGCTACCCATACAAATGTTTTACTAACGTGTTGAAAATCTACCTCAGCATCAAGCAGCAGATTTGGGATTATTGGTACATCCCTAGTGTCTTCTACTAATACAGTGGATTTGCTGGGAGACAAACTGCCATGGGTGATCCTTAAAAAAAATCTTGACCTTTTTTGCTGAGAGTTTTTTTTATATATATATATAAGAGAGTAAAAGAAAGTTGATCCCATAGAAAAGACTTATTAGAGAAAGTGGAAGGAGCAGAGACTTTGGGAGAAAAATATCCATCTAGTAGTGAAGTTCTTGTTTTTGAACATGGACTCAATTCATTACCTGGACTTCAAGGAATTACATTTTAATAAACTCAGAACAATGATAAATACATGGGGAAAAGAGCCTAATATTGACTAAACTTCCCCAAAAGTATATACTGTGTTAAAAGCATAACTGCAAACAGTTCCAAAAAGAAAAGAAAATGGGAAATGACAAAAGAATCCAATATAGCTGGACAAAAAGTTCAGTGAAGTTCTGGGGAGGGGAGGTAGTCACATAAAGGAGACGGAAGGAGGGACACGTAATCAAGTAGGCATACACAAAAATAGCCTGAGATGATGTCAGAAAGGGTAAAACTCACAATGAACTGAGGTTGACCGAGGAGGCAGAGAACAACAAAATAGACTTTTCCAAATATGTTCAAAATAAAAGAGGGCGGGGGGGACTTGATTAGCTACTGAATGAAGACAGCAACTTGATTAACAGATTAATGAAAGAAAATGAACTATGTTGGTTCAGTTTTCTTTAACACTGGAAATATGTGGGCAGTTGAAGCAGGATTTCAACTTGAGCTTGATAGAAGCAGAAAATACAAACTGACCTTGAATAAATTTAGATATCCCTAGGCCAGATACATTGCATACTAAGGTACTTGTTAGTTTAGTGCAGGGGTCTGCAACCTTGACAACTTTAAGACTTGTGGACTTCAGCTCCCAGAATTCCTCAGCCAGTTATGTCCTAAAAGTTGTCAAGGTTGCAGACCCCTGGTTTAGTGGAACCTCTGTTACCTTTGAGGAATCTTGGAGATTAGATGAGGCATGAAAAACTTAAAAGACAGCAAATTTTGTAAATTTTACAAAAAGAAGAATCTATAAAACAACAGTTTCATATTGATATATGGGAAGATTCACGGGTAGATCACTGTTAGGAAGCCTCCCAGACTTGGTAGCCTTATAAATGTTTTAATAAATAAATTATAATGTGATTTTTAAATACTTAAAAAACATGCAATGATTATAAGATGTCAACATGTATTTGTCACAAACAAGTCTTGGCAATTTAACTGCACAGTACTTTTTTTTTTTAGCGGGTAGCGTCTCCTTTGCAGATTGTGCAAATTCTGTGTGTATAATATATCTTGATTCCATCAAGAATCCTATAATATCTGATTAGTAGGGTGGCTTATCTATTCAGTGCATTCACAATTGTCTCAAAAATCATACTCAAAAGAGCATTGATCTGCTGCTCCTACTTAAAATGGAATTAAAGATGTTAAACGGGGTGTTCAGGTGGTGATCCTGAGACTGGACCCCCACAGCATTTTGCTTTATGACTTTATGCAGGGGACGCTTATCAAATGTGCAGAACTGAATGAGATTAATGTATTTTACCCCTCTTTAAGAAATTTAAGTATCAAAATAAATTTTAAATGTGCTATTGAGATTTCTTTGTATGATGGGACTTCAGCATAAAAGTTTTTAAAAGGTCTGGGGTAGTAAATTTAGAAATAGTAATAATGAAAAAAGTAAGCTAGGTATTAAAAACATCAGATATTGATGGTCTAACAACAACACAGTGTATTTATTTGTTTATTGTAACATTTATAAACTCTCAGTCCCAAGCAAACTTGTAGTGGTTGACACACCATCTAACAAGATCATATATTCAATACTCTGTATAATTAAAACCACATTATATAGACAGTACAAAAACTCAGTGATGTCCAAGGAACCTGATGCTTTCTGGGGAAAAAAAAAGGCATTTTGCTAGCCATACTAAAATGGGTGCCACAACATTTACTTGTGTCCGCAAGGTATTGCATAGGCATGGTATATATTGAAAAATATTGTTTCCTTCTTTCACTTCCTGAAATGTGAGAACTATAAGATGAAACATGAAGATTCTCAACCATCCAGGTAGAGTTGTCGCAAAATTGAGTCATGGCAACTGGACTTCTTGTTGGTTCAAAACATTTCGCTGGTTATCTAGTTTCAGTTCCTTATTATGGTGACTGACTAATATGGTCAAATTATATAATATTCTCAAGTACATTTTAGGTTGGCCATAGCGTATTTTAAGCATTAATGGGATATTGTGATACCTAGATACCTAGAATAGAATCAGGCAATAATTAAAAGATATAAGGATTGCTTGATAGTGATATGAGACACACAAGGAAAGACAATTGGCACCTGGACAAGATAATGAAGTTTCTGGCAAGTAGTACAAATTCTTTATCATTAAAGTTCCTACTCACGTTGATAAAGAATGAGGGTAGTGAACTTTGCAGTACTCTGAATTCACAAACATCAAGTGCTTGTGTGCATAAGCAATAATTCAGCCTTGGATATTAATAATAAATAATAATAATAAAGTTGGAAGGGACCTTGGAAATCATCGAGTCCAACCCCCTGCTCAGGCAGGAACCCTACACCATTTTAGACAAATGGCTGTCCAGTCTCTTCTTAAAAACTTCCAGTGTTGGAGCATTCACCGCTTCTGGAGGCAGGTTGTTCCACTGGTTAATTGTTCTAACTGTCAGGAAGTTTCTCTTTAGTTCTAAATTGCTTCTCTCCTTGATCAGTTTTCATCCATTGCTTCTTGTTCTGCCTTCAGGCGCCTTGGAGAATGACTCCCTCTTCTTTTTGGCAGCCCCCCGAGATATTGGAACACTGCTATCATGTCCCCCCTCGTCCTTCTCTTCGTTAAACTAGACATACCCAATTCCAGCAACCGTTCCTTATATGTTTTAGCCTCCAGTCCCCTAATCATCTTTGTTGCTCTTCTCTGTACTCTTTCTAGAGTCTCAGCATCTTTTTTACATTGTGATGACCAAAACTGGATGCAGTATTCCAAGTGTGGCCTTACCAAGGCATTGTAAAGTGGTATCAATACTTCATGTGATCTTGATTCTATCCCTCTGTTAATGCAGCCCAGCACTGTGTTGGCTTTTTTGGCAGCTGCAGCACACTGCTTATTGCATGATTTTGCTTATGCATGATATTGCTTATGCATGATGCAAAAAGATTAAAAATAAAAAAAGAAATCATTTGAAAGATAAATCGAAATATCTATGGGCACAGATGGTTAGATTTCAATCTACTACTTTGTACAGAGACATACAGAAGTAGAAATATGAACTAAATACTATATCTGACAAGCAGTAAACATGGATTAGCACATTGCTAAAGAGGAGTTGGTATTAGATTCTGTTCCAACAAATTGTGACACAAGAAGCTGTCCATAGGGATATTGAAAGATAATGTGTCTCTTGGGTCACAAAGTTCTTTATCATTCTTGCCAAGTAACAGTAGCAGAGGAAATCTAAATTTGGAAAATGCTGTAGTTGATCTGCTGTTAAGTCTGCACTGCAACCAAAGCAGGGTATTCTATAACTTTTTGCATTTCTGTTTCCCATCAGCATTTGGAAGCATCAGTATCTAACGAGACGTTTCCTGTTCCCTCTGTTGCAGGCAGAGTTTGTGTCTGTATAATAAAGCCTTAAGATTCTATACAATCCTCTATGCTAGCACCTTATCTCCAGCATTAATTTTAATTATTATTGTTTCAACAGACCTTTAATGCCTTCATGACACTATTCAAGGCTGGTGCTTGATTAGATGTGTCAGTGCAGAATGAAAGAGCCTTTTGGTCATGGAAAATAATTGCTGTAGTGCTTAGTGGCATAAGCATAACCAGCAAAAGCTGGTCTCACCACAGCTGTGCTGCTATGATGAAAATGTGGAAGGGTGTTTGAGACATTACTAATAATTGCTGTGCCTCAAGAATGTGACACAACTTGAATCAGTTCCATTGTTGTAAACCTTTTTAGGGAATGTGGCTTAGGTGTGCTTGAAACCAAGGGCTTGAAATAAACCATTAAACTGAACCTTCCTGGTTCAATTTAATGCGTTTTAAATGTTTTTTGAAAATGAGTTATCTGGACTGTCAGAAGCAAGGAGAAAGCTTCATGTATGGTTTCAGTCTTTCTGCCTTGTACTTCTTTCAGAGTAATACCTTGCTGAACTTGATCTGTGGACTGGGTGGTAGCACCTGGCCAATTTGGGCAGGTCTGAAAAAGCTAAGCAGTACAGGACCTGCTTAGTCTTTGAATGAGAGGACTCCAGGATGGCTTTTTCTAGGGAGTGAGGGAAAATCCTATGGGGAAATGGAAAATCACTTTGGTATTTTTGCCAAGAAAACTACCTGGACATCTTTGTTAGGTCACCAGGTACTAAAGTCAACTTGAAAACATTTAACGTGTAGGCCTTCAGTAGAATAAGTTAAGTTACTGTGGAAATATTTTTTTCACTCTATTGACAAAATTTTATGCTGGATCTTGGCCTGCCAATTTGCCTAATTTAGTAAGTATTGTATAATAGAACTTTCAAATGTTAATATTCGAGGGAGAAATACCATTGTTTGATTGTTGAAGACTACAAATTCTTTAATAAGTGAACTGCATAAATGTAAATTGTGATAATAGAACATCTTTGAAGGCTCATTCATTGCCTGAATTTCCTCCTTAATTTAATGTAGGGGAGCACAGCCCACAGACCCCATCCAGCCTCTCAGTCCTTCCTTAATTATATTTAGTCAGCTTCCTAAAGTGACGTAACAAATATTGTAAATAACAACTAACACAATCTTTGCAGAAAGTACAATGCAGGTTGTCCTTTTCTTATGACCATAATTGAGCCCAAAATTTCTGTTGTTAAGAAGGCAGTTGTTAAGTGAGTTGTGCCCCACTTTATGGCCTTTTTAACCAGAATTATTAAGCAAATCAGTGCATTTGTTAAGTCATTAAGCAAATCTGGCGTTTCCTCCATTGACTTTTGCTTGTTGGGAGCTGGCTGGGGAGGTCGCAAATGGGGATTGCATAATCCTGGGACAGTGCAACTTTCATAAATTTATGAAGTTTGCCAAGTGCCTGAATTTTGCTCATGTGATCGTGGGATGTCGTAACAGTGTAAGTTAAAGTGTAAGTGTAATATCCAGTCATAAGTAATTTTTTGCAGTGCCATTGTAATTTCAAAACAGTCACTAAACAAATGGTTGTAAGTCAAGGACTACCTATAAGTACAATGACCCTCCAATAAATATAACATATCTATTGTACTTAATCTAGGTCTGCACAGGAAAATCAGGGGACTGAAAAATTCCACTTGGGTGACATCTTCATGGTGTTGCCTTCCACACTGCCTGTGTTCTACAGAATTTCTATGCAGGTGTTCTATTTAGATGATAACTTCTAGAATACTGGATCTCAACAGTGGCCATTTCCAGATTGAGAACTTCAACACTTGTCATTAGTGACCATATGAAACTCCTAAAGAAGTCTAGGAGTTAAAACCCATGCATCTTAAATTTGGCAACATACCGTAGTTGCGTGGAAAAATAACGTGCATGTTGTATATATAGAGAGAAGTTCTAATACGAAAGTCTGCTTCCAAATTATGTGGCATTGTTCTTGAATAATCCAGTATGCAATATTTGGCTTCCTCCCTATCCTGCAGATCAGAAAGATATATTTATAAATCTATATACGGTGCCACAATGTGTATTTCCACCTTTATTATTTTAAGATCTCCATATCTATTAGGGTCATATTTCAGGCCTCCCAAAGAATAATGTTCTTATTCTATGTTGTAATGCATTTAGTTTTGACAGAATTTAATTTTGAAATTTAGAATAGCTCTGATTCTTTACATATCGTGTTTAGGTCTTATCACAAATTATATAGACACAAACACAGTTTTGCCAGATCTGTACAAGGAGAAAGCCATAACCCACAATTACCCTTTGTCAAGTGTACCAAACTGATTTGTGTTCCAGATTTCTTAAGTGCAGATGAAACTTGGTTTGGAGCAACTTCCTGTGCAATTAAAATAATTCCTATCATCAGTTGCTGAGAGTCAAACTGATTGCAGCAAGATACAAATGTAATAAATAAATAAATGGCATTGAGTAATTTGCATTTGAAAATGTCTCTGTCAAGGGCATACATATTTATCTTATATACTCCATATTAATAATCACCTGGAAACGCTAATTACTAAAAAAGAAGAATATCTGCTAAAAACATTACAGGTAAATATTTAGTTTCTAACTTCCCTCTTGTACCCCAACTGACATTGATTATGTGCCATCAAGTTGTTTTTGATTTCTAGCAACCACATAGACAGATTTTCTCCATGACTGACTGATATATTGTACAATATTTATAAACATTTAAATTTTTCATATCTTTATGATTTCAGTTCTTTGGTTAGTACTTTTTCCCCCTTAAAAGCATATTCTAAATTGCTTAAATTTGCCTTGTTGCATAATATATGCAGAAGTGATTCTTGCTTAAATTTAAACTTATGTATATATGCTATTAATTTTGCCATTAATACTGCATATTTTCCAATTTTTAATTTCCATCTGATATCAATAATATATACCTTTTCCAGTGGTTGCTTTGAAATTACTAAATTTGGAATTGCGCCTATTGCAAACTGATTATTAATAATATAGTTTGGAAGCATATTATTGATTACTAATAATATGTTTATTGATTATTAATAATATGCTTCTATTGATTATTAATAATATGCTTCAGAAGCAGAAAATGTTCCATGGAACATTATGCATTAGAAATTTCCCACGCTACATTCTCCAGCATGGTGGATGTAGAATCCACTGATTGGGTTATTTCAGCCTTCCTGCTCAGAGAGACTAAGTCAGAGCTTTAGTCACGCCTCCCTTTGGGTGTGTCTTCCCAGTTTTGACTTAGGCTCAGCAGAACACAGGTTTTTTGGCTCCATTGTTTTTTTCCATTATTCAATCAAAATTGGCTTTCTTTTAAATTCTTTCCAAATTTATCAAAATTCTCTGTTCTGAGTTTTGGCTGATCTCAACAAAAGGACTCTGTCCTTCCTCCTTATTGAGCTCTCAGGCTCTGGCAGGGCTCCCTTCCCCTCCCTCGGGGCTTTCGGCCCTCTCCAGAAGCAGGATCGTTGGGTAGCTCATACCCGTTTTGGTGCAAGCTGCGGATCGGCGGATCGCAGCCTCTTGCTGGGCGAATCGCCTAGGACTCCACGCCACGAGGTTCCAGCAGCGGTGGCTCACGCGGAGCCTTTCTCCAGCATGGTGGATGTAGAATCCACATGATTGGGTTATTTCACCCTTCCTGCTCAGAGAGACTAAGTCAGAGCTTTAGTCACGCCTCCCTTTGGGTGTGTCTTCCCAGTTTTTGACTTAGTCTTAGGCTCAGCAGTACACAGGTTTATTGGCTCCATAGGATTTTCCCCCTTAATTTGTTTAAATTGGCTTTTTTCTAAAAGATTTACTAAATTCCTAAATTCTTAGACGCTGTTGGGTTTTGGCTGACTCAAAGGACTTTGTCCTT
Organism: Bothrops alternatus; assembly: GCA_034064705.1. Classification (NCBI taxonomy): domain Eukaryota; kingdom Metazoa; phylum Chordata; class Lepidosauria; order Squamata; family Viperidae; genus Bothrops; species Bothrops alternatus. Next base: position 27,425,706 of record JARGCV010000003.1, on the reverse strand, counting down.
TCCCGTGTTAGAGCTTCTTGGGCTCCGGCACGGCTTTTTCCCCCCTTCGAGGCCTTGGGCCTCCCTAGAAGCAGGACCCTCGGATCGTTTCTTACCCGCCTTTGCAGCTCTGGGAACGGTGAGCTGCTTTACTCAGCCAGAAGCATTGCAATCCCAGGACAGGCGCCACGAGGCTCCAGCATCGGATCTCCCCGGACTTCCCCGTTCTCCTAAATGCAAGTTCCAGGACAGGGGGGGAAGCAGGGAGCCCTAGCCTTCGCGTTGCCGTGTTTTTTTCTTCTGTTTTCGCTTGTCTCCTTCGTTTTAGGAGATACGAGGAGTCGCGACCGCCATTTTGACCGCGTGGTCGCCAGGCGGTCGCCATTGCAGACTCCCTCATCGGCCGCCATTTTGGTTTGAGAGTCGTCAGGCCGCCTAGGCGGCTCTTTAGGAGCATTGTCGCCTTGACTTGTGTTGGCAGGTCCGAGCGGGGGGAATGCTTGCTTGATTGCTTTTCAGCAGTTTGTGAGGTTTTAGGCGGATGCCATTTTTTAACCTCCACGCTGATCAGTGCCGGCTAGGCTGGAGTTACAGTGGTTGTCCGGGGGCCGCGTTGGCAGGCCAAATCGGAGGTAACTTATATATTTAGTCAAGAATTTACTGTTTTCTTTGAAAAATAAAATAAAATAATAATAATAATAATAATAATAATGAGTTTTTCATTTATAAATACAGAGCTCGATATTGCTTACAGGCCCACGGCCCTGTTCCTGGAGTGTGGAGTTGTTTTCCCTTGACCACCTGTTATTGATAGTAGTGGCCTTTAGCCACCAGACCTAATCGGGCAGGACTAACGCCTGTCCGGCTGCTGTGCCTTTGCATCTCCTGTTCAGTGTGAGGAACGGGTGCGTTCCATCTCTGACTGGTTTTGATCTGCGTCTTTGGATTCCCCCTTTTTTTCCTAGGTATCCTTGACAGGCCCTACCTAGTTGCAATGGCAGACAGTTCCTCGCCCCAGGCAACACAAACCTCTGGTGCACCTCCTGCGCAGGCAAAGCGCAGATCTAGTTAATTGGAAGCAGGGGGGAAGAAAAAGGCCAAAACCAAACATTTGTCTATTAAAGAGACTTCCAAGGCAGCCGAGCGAGAGGCCTCGAGGAGGCACCAGGCACTGGAGAGGGAATTCTCCAAAGAACAGTGGGTCTTATCCAGTGGGGTCGAACCGGTTCCCCCCGCCCCACTGGATACTTCTATCTTGGAGCTACCTTTTGCGCCTGTGCAAGAAGCCACTTGGATTAGTCCTCCGGGGGCAAACGAACAGGCAGGTCCCTCTCACTCCTCCCCCTCCTCAATACATCTGAGCCCCGAAGCTGTTGATGCTCCAGCGGTGGTTGGGGCTCCTCCCAGGGACCAGGGGGACATGTGGTCTCAGAGTCAGTTTCAGGCATTCATGCATCATGCCTTTGTTCAGTTTATGTCCTCCTCCAGGAGTTCGCAGTGTCCTTCCCAACATCTGCCTCCGCCCCCAAGTGCCTCTTCTCTGCCGGGATGGACCACGGCGCCGGGCTTAGATATCTCTGAATCTTCCTCTCAAATAGGAGAGGGGGAGTCCGTGGATTTGGCTGTAGTTGACACTCCCATGTCTGAGGATGAGGAGGCAACACCAGACCAGGCATCTACCTCGGGTCTCTTTGATCCATCCCTCTTCAAATCCCTTCTTTTGAAGGCCTGTACTACTACTAACCTGACTTCAGTTCAGGAGGAAAAGCCTTCTACCTTCGCTGATCAGGAGTCCAATCCTTTATTTGCGGTGAAGGTGGTGGACCTAAAACAGATTTTTTGCCCATTTGTTTTTCGGGATGCAGTTGAGTCCCAGTGGGCTTCCCTGGCCACCACTCCGAAAGAAAGCAGTATGGAAAAGAAGCTATACAATGTGTCTCCTTCATTTGCTTCCATACTGGAGGTTCCGACTGTTGATTCCCCATTAATTTCCTTGTTTTCTACTTCCGCCATCACAGACGACATGGCGGAGGTTTTGAAGGCGGAGGACAAGAAGTTTGAGTTCTCCTCCAGAAGAGCTCATCAGGCCTCGGGCCTGGCCATAAAGGCTGCGACGTCCGCTTAATTCTTCGCCAGAGCGGCCATCATGTGGCTCCGAGACCTTCAGGCCCTTGTCCCACCGGATCAGGTCAGAGTACACCAGACACTTGTCAAACTGGTCACAGCCTCACAATACATGGCCGACGCCTCTCTCCATTCGGCCAAGTGCTCAGCCAGATCTATTGCCACCACAGTGGCCTCTGGTAGGCTACTGTGGTTGAAGCTACGGAAGACGGATCTCAAGGCCAAATGGCGTCTCTCCACAGCCAGCTATGCTGGCAAAGACCTGTTTGGCCCTATCCTCGATCCACACGTGGTCGAGGGTAAGGACAAGCGCAAGGTTCTGGCACACCCATCCAAGAAGTTGGACAGGCGACCGCAGCAGGAGTCCCACAGGCAGCCCTTTTGTTCCTCTAGTTCTTGGGAGTGGCAACAGCCCTTTCGGGCAGGGCAGTCCTGGGATTGGCCCAGAGGCTCACGGTCCTTTCCCCAGAGACAAGACCGGCAACAGGACCGCCCGAATACCGGAGCCAGGGGTCAGTCACAGGCCAAACGTCCCTTCATAGGTTCAGGTGGCCGTCCCTACAGGCGTTCCAAGTGATGCCACAGGGGACCTTCCAATAGGGGGGCGCCTGGAACAGTTTTACCAGGTCTGGGAGCAGACCACCACCGACTCTTGGGTCAGAGACACCATCAGACGGAGTCTGGCGCTGGAATTTCAATCCCTCCCACATGACCGATTCCTACAGTGCCCAGTATCTCGGAAGCCCTCAAAAGCACGATTGGTCACTACCGCCATCAAGCACCTCCTGGAAATAAGGGCCATAGAAGCAGTCCCAGGGGATCAAGTTGGAACAGGTTTCTACTCCATCCTGTTCGTGGTCCCCAAGGCATCAGGAGGATGGAGGGCGATACTGGACTTAAAGGGTCTGAACCGGTTCCTAGTATACAGAAGGTTCAAGATGCAGACCCTAAAGTCAATCCTGGCAGGTATCAGGAAGGGAGATTTTCTCTCCTCCATAGACCTCACTGAGGCCTACCTCCACATCCAGATCTCCCGGGAGCACCGCAGGTTCCTGCAGTTCTGTTACGCACACCGGCATTACCAATACAGGGCCCTCCCGTTTGGCCTGTCTTCGGCCCCAAGGGTCTTCACGAAGGCAGCCCACCTTCGGATGATACCGGTGCGTGTACAGTGCTACCTGGATGACATCCTCGTTCAGTCCAGATCCTTCCAGTCAGCAAGATCAGATCTGTTGACCACCATTCAGATCCTTCAAGATCACGGCTTTTCGATAAATTTCAGAAAAAGCCACATTACCCCCACAAAACGGCTCCTCCATCTAGGAGCCCTGATAGACTCCGACCTTTGCAAGGTCTATCTCTCCCAGGAGCGACGGATGAGCATCTGGAAATTAGTCTCCCAGATTCGGGGAGCGAGGACGGTGTCACTGGTACAGCTGTCCCAGCTCCTGGGGAAGATGGTATCTTGCATGGGCATAGTTCTGTGGGCAAGACTGCACTCGAGGAGCCTCCAGTGGTTCCTCCTCCCTTTTCAGAAGCGGAATCTCAGTGCCTCCACCAGGAAGGTCCAGGTTCCACCCCACATACTCTCATCCCTCCAGTGGTGGTCTTCCGCAGCCATGTCCAAGGGGACCATATTCAAGGAGCCCCTCAGGCTCGTCCTGACCACAGATGCCAGTCTGTTCGGTTGGGGGGCCCACCTCCAGACCCATTTGGCTCAGGGGCGATGGTCCAGGGCGGATCTCAAGCAAAACATAAACTGGCTGGAACTCAGGGCGATTCATTTGGCTCTCCTTTACTTCTCTCTAGTGTCGGGACAACACGTGTTGATCTTGACGGACAGTGTGGCAGCCAAGGCTCATGTCAACAAACAGGGAGGGACACATTCCTGGGCTCTCCTTCAGGAGGCCACGGAGCTAGGTTTATGGGCAGAGTCCAATCTGGGCTCAATCAGAGCAGAACACATTTCGGGGGAGGCAAACCGTCAGGCCGACTCCCTCAGCAGGGCGACTGTGGACCACTCGGAGTGGCGTCTCGACCAGAGTCTGTTCGAGATGATCGCGAGCAGGTTGCCTGGATCTGTTTGCCTCCCCGTCTAACTCCCAGCTACCCAGATTCTTCACAAGATATCCAACAAGGGGGGCCGAGGAGACGGATGCTCTTCGGTGCAAGTGGCCGGAGGGTCTGCTCTACGCCTTCCCTCCCCTTCCGCTGTTATAGGCCACCATTCGCAGGCTGATATTGGAGCAGACGGAAGTAATATTGGTTGCTCCATATTGGCCTTGACGCCCATGGTTTGCAGACCTAGTGAATCTGTCACTGTCTCCTCCATGGCGGTCCCCCCCCCGGACCGAGTTGCTCTCAACCAGGGGGAGCTCCAGCATCCAGACCCTCAGTGGCTTCAACTAGCTGCTTGGCACTTGAGCGGGAGAGTCTAGCTAAGCAGGCCTATTCCTCGGGGGTGATCTCTATGATCCAGGCCTCCAGACGCCCTTCGACGAACCGGATCTATGATGCCACGTGGAGAAATTTCTGCCAGTGGTGCATCTCACACAAATTAAATCCCCTTTCAGTTACAGTCCCTAACATTTTAGATTATCTGTTGGAGGGCATTTCCAAGGGCTTGTCCACTAACACCATCTGTAGGCAGGTTGTGGCCTTGTCCACGGTCCTCATCTGTGACAATCTGGGTCCACTTTCTCACCACCCAGCTATCTCCGCCTTTCTTAAAGGGGCGGCCAATTCTGGTCCTCCCACAGTACACAGATACCCATCTTGGGATTTACCCACTGTGTTGCAGGCCTTAACCACCGCTCCTTTCGAGCCCCTCAAGACTTGTTCTTTGCATTTTCTCTCCTTGAAGGTGACCTTTTTAGTTGCAATCACTTCGGCCAGAAGGATTTCGGAATTGGCCGCCCTCTCGGTCAGGGAGGATCTCTGTACCTTCCATGAGGATAGAGTGGTCCTTAGATTAGACCCCCTCCTTTATTCCCAAGGTGAACACCGGTTTTCATAGGTCATTGGATTTCGTTTTGCCAAGTTTCTGTCCAAATCCTTCTCACCGTCTAGAACGCCGGTGGCACAAGCTAGATGTACGCAGGGCTCTGCGTCTTTACATCAAGCGTACTGCTACCTTTCGCAAGTCGGAGGCCTTGTTTGTCTCCTTTCAGCCCTTTGCCATGGGCAGGAAAGTCTCTTCTTCCACCATTGGCAGGTGAATCAGGGCTTGCATTGCTAGGGCCTACGCGTCCCAGTCACTTCCGGTACCGGCTCGTATCACAGCTCACTCCACACACAGCGCAGCGACCTCTGCGGCCTGGTCTACCCAGGCTTCTGTGGAGGAGATTTGCAGGGTGGCATCTTGGTCGTCTCCATCATCTTTCATTACACACTATAAGATCGATAGGTTTGCCGCGGCAGATGCCGCATTTGGCAGATGGGTTTTTCAACAGGTTGTTTCCTCTAGGGAGACACCAGCCTAGACCTTCCCTCCCTTAGGGACATGGGGGGCTTTGGTATGTCCCAATCAGTGGATTCTACATCCACCATGCTGGAGAAGGGGCGTTGTCTTATCTGAACGCCTTTTCTCAGCATGTTGTGTAGAATCCACACCCTCCCTTGGATAGGTGTCTAGGCTTGCGTATTGTCATTTTTTTGTATTTTGGAGTCATTGTGTCAGACTTTGTCAGGATCCTTCGCCTCGTCAAAACTGGGAAGACACATCCAAAGGGAGGCGTGACTAAAGCTCTGACTTAGTCTCTCTGAGCAGGAAGGCTGAAATAACCCAATCAGTGGATTCTACACCACCATGCTGAGAAAAGGCGTTCAGGTAAGACAACACCCCTTTTCTGGATTTTGGCTCATGGTCTCTTAAGCTTTTAAAACTGTATAATGTCCATTTAATGTTAGATTACAGGTTTGTGTATTTATCTTTTCCAGTCAATAAGAAGCTAAAATTTGAGAGGTAGAATTGAAAGTGGCCATAGATTACTCACCCCTGCATTATCCACTGGTGTTCCTTTTCCACAACACACACTGGAGAGTTTGTCATGGCAGCTGAACCTCTCATATAATAAACATGGCCCACCCATGCCAAGCCCACCCATGCCACCATGACTACCATAGCCATGCCCATCGTACCCAGCGATGAATAAGTGGGTTTCGGGTTGCAGTTTGGGCACTCGGTCTCAAAAAGGTTCACCACCACTGATTATTCCTTCCACTCTGCTGCCATAAGGATCCAAAGCATTCCCCCATTGGCAGTGTCTTGTAATTGAATAGGCTACTTTCTTTTTCTGGATGTCTTGTTAAAAATCTCTTTTAGCAAAACAGATCATTGTGAAGCATCCCTGTATTTTCCCCAAAGAAAGGCAGGCATTTCTACCCCTAATTGCCTTAGCAGTGGGCTAGCTATTGTTCATAGAATAGAGGTGGACCTTATTTAAAAGGCAACAGAGTTTAGAAAGGAAGCTGTAGCTGCAATGAGTGAGAACTCTAGAAAAATGTATGTAGAATTCATAGATAGAAAGTCATGAACTCCATATGTATTTTTTAGATGCCTCAGTCTCAAAGACGCAGAAGAAATGCCCTCCCCCCCCGTGGCTCCCCTTTATGCCAGAATCCCCTTTTCTCCAGCCAGTTTTATTCCCTTATTTCACTTAACTTCCCCTTTTGTTCACCTCATGTTTATCCAGTGTTTTAATGAAATGAAAAGGTTCACATTTAAAAAGCATAAATGAGGTTGCAGTCAGAAGGAGAGAAAAGAAGGAGTAGCATACTGAGGGAGGGATGGTGATCAAAGAAGATTCTTGTGAAGATTCTTGACTATTTGATTGATTTAAATATCAGATACCTAAATCTTTTAGGATTAGTATATAAGGAGCCCAATGCTTACTTTGTTTTTCACCTTAGAATGTTTCCCTATCAAAACACTGGATTGGTCAATTTGCAGTGAATAGCTGAATGAGAACTTAGTAATCCATTTGGCAGGTGTGCATTTTAATACTTTTCTGAGCAACTTCTTTTAATCTAATTAATGAAATATAATTAGCGGTTGTGCAGCATAATTAGTGAGGTTCTAACCTTTCTGCAGACTTTTGGGGCCTTATTCTTGTTCCCACCAACTGCTGAGCTTCTGATTTTGCTGCTATTTCTGGATCAGAATGAATTCCTGAATTAAGGACAGACTTGGTGAGGCAACAGAACTCCTTGGTAAAATGAAGAAGCTTTTTCTCCTCTTCAGAATTTTTATTATTTATTCAAGCAGTGTTGTTGTACACCTCAATGACTGAAGCAATTCCACAGGGCCTATAACAATATAAAGAAACAAATTAAAAACAAGTCAACAATAGCAGCAAAAACTCAACAGTCAGAGAGAAAAAGAATAAACAACTACTATCAGAGACGGCAAGTGGAGTCAGACAACATCCTACCCCAGGGACTGTTGAAAAAGTCTTATCTTCATAGCTTTTCTAAATGACAACAGAGTTGGGGCCATGAAAACTTCAGAAGAAGCTTGGGGTCTCATAAGAAGGCACTGCATCATTGATGAGATCTAAAACATGTTCTAAAATTTTGAACATATGTCAAATCCACCATATGGGTAGAAATAGTCAGAGAATAGTCAATATTTAGAATCATACATTTGGAACTGGCCTTAACGTCATCAAGTCAAACCATCCATATGTGTACAGTACAGTTTGGTCACCACAATATAAAAAGGATGTTGAGACTCTAGAAAGAGTGCAGAGAAGACTGACAAAGATGATTAGGGGACTGGAGGCTAAAACCTATGAATAACGGTTGCAGAGATTGGATATGTCTAGTTTAATTAAAATAAGGACTAGGGGTGATATGATAGCAGTGTTCCAATATCTAAGGGGCTGCCACAAAGAAGAGGGAGTCAACCCATTTTTCAAAGCACCTGAAAGCAGGACAAGAAGCAATAGATGGAAACTGATCAAGGAGAGAAACTGATGAAGGAGGTCAACCTAGAACTAAGGAGAATTTTCCTGACAGTTTGAACAATTAATCAGCGGAACGACTTGCCTCTAGAAGCTGTGAGTACTCCAATATTGGAAGCTTTTAAGAAGAGATTAAACAAGCCATTTGTCTGAAATGGTATAGGACAGGGAAGCCACGCACACCCCATTGCCGGCAATGGCAAAATTGTCCCAATACATTGTGTGACATCACGTGATGTCGCAAGGTTGACATGTCTTGTATAGGGTTTCCTGCTTGAGCCGGAGGTTAGACTAGAAGACCTCCAAGGTCCCTTCCAACTCTTGTTATTCTGTAATGGTTTTCCATAGGGCCTCAAGATAGAACTGATTTTCTAGTCTCCGGTAACATTCTTGTTCTTTTCTGAATTGATTTCATTTTATATTCATTCTTATAAGAATGATGCTTAGAACTGGGCATAATATTCAAGATAGGGTCAGACCAACAAACATATAAATTGAAATTATTAGTTCCCATAAGTAGCTAGTTGATTGAACTTGTTTTTTACTTATAAAGCCTTGTCTGGCTCAGCACCAAGGTACTTGCAGAACTACCTGCTCCAGTGGCAGCCTCTGGGTGGGTCTTCTGGGAAGGATATGATAGTGATGGAGCAGTTTTGTGAAGTGAGTAGAACTAAGGCTAGAAAGCATTATTCAGTCATGGTACCCATCCTTTGAGCCATTCTTCCTATAGAATTAGAAGGATTGTGGGTTATATGACAGCCCTTCTCTTAATCTACTTGCACATGAAATTTCGGTTTCCTAAAGTAAGAATTTTGAAGTTGCCTCTTTTAAATACCTTTATGTTATATTCAGCTTGCTTGTCAAATCAGAATAATTCTGAATTTTATTTCTGCCATCTAGCATATTAGGTTTGCCACCCAATTTTGTATTATGTGCAAATTTGATAAGCATTCCTTCCATTCCTTCAAGCAAATCATAAATTAAAAAATTGCGGAGAACTGAACGTGCAGCACCAATTTTTATACCACCTTAATTTGATATTTCATTCCAGCTATTGAGAAGAAATGATTGATAGGCATTCAGTGGGTAAGATTTCTGAGCCAGTCAACATACGTGTAGGATGATAGTTTATTTATTTAATTTTAAAAAGAAAGATATTTACAATTACAATCTAAATTTTATATATTTATATAGGCCTCTTGCGTATATATGAGATCATAAATGTTACAAGATTTCATTGTTCTTACCTGAAATATCACGAGGAATTTTGAACATATGCCAAATTTTCTGAGATTTCTGAGGCTAAAACACCAAGATTTCATAAGATTGTAGGGCAAAACCCTGAAATATCTAACCTACTACACAAAAGGAATGGAGGGTGATGTATCCTAAATATTCATTTGAATACTATTATTTCAACTGTTTCAATAATAGAAAACTATGTAGACTACAGGCTATTTGGACTACTACAAGCTTAAAATAAAATGAATATATTTCAACAATTTTTTTGAAGTTTAGAGCAAAAAACTGCAGCTGTTTCAAGTTTAGATCCAGTGGAACACAGTCAATTTGATCATTTCAGTGAAAATTTCTGAGCAGATTTTTTTTTCCTTTTGGTTACAAGCTCCAAGCAAAATAGGTATCCATTTTCCACATCCTCATCTCTCCATTCTCTAACCTTGCTATCTTCCATTCATTTGTTTAACTGTGGAATAAAGCATTCATACTATGGGGAGTTAGGTAAATCTATCAAAAAGTAAACTTGGGTAAAATTCGTGTTCTGGGAAAGATGCAGTTTCCAATGACCACCTGAGGAAGAAGAATACAGTAATGTATTGAGAAGGTATTTTTGCAAGTTGTAAAGATGAAAGAGATGTATCCGGCTTCACTTAGCCATTGGGAGAAAAGCATTGAGGTATCCAGAGGCACAGGAAAAATTGGGAGGCTCCCCAGTTCCCCTGAGGCAACTTCGTTGCTGCTCAATTTTATAGAATATATCAGCACTTCAAGAGAAACTTCTATGGCAGTGAGAAGAAGTAATTTCAAGATTGCTTTTTGTCACGAAGGTATTTTTCTTCCTCATTTGGTGGCAGCCTGATTTTACAGTATCATGGCTGCCCTTAATTTCTGGTGTAATTAAATTATTTCACAAAATATTATAGGGCTGCTCTTGACTTAGGGTGCCAAATCAATACAGTAACTCTAACTCTGTCCCAGTGTTGCATAGAACATTGGACAGGAAATATTGAGGGAATCCTTCTTTGCTTTCTCATTCCTTTACCTATGGTAGCTTTTTGAGATCTGCCAAGTTTGGTTGGGTGCTGTCAACCGGCTGGGCTAACAAACATGATATTGAAATACAGCTGGTAGACATATGACAATTTATTTTAAAATAAATATGGTATCATAGAGTCTGAACAATGTTGAATCAGCTACTAGATCTGTCCTTTTGAGATAATTTAAAATGCCTTTATCAAGGAAATTGTTGTTTCTCATCAATGCTATCACATCACGGTAAACTGATTTCTTTCTCACAATCTAAGTGTGATCTTTATAAATTATAAGTTGCATTTATGTACCATTTTGTAGTATTCCCAAAATGGAAAGTGTACAGAAACTGAAACTACAGATTTCTGCATTGAATAATGAATAAATTCTGTTTTTATTACAATAAAGAGCTTTAGAAGGGTTGAGGAAGAAGGAGAATATTTTAAAATTTCATTTACAGCACAAGCAAGAATATTTTAACTTAATTTTAATTAAGATAATTTGGCTGTAATATTGAGAAATGAAACTTAATAACTCTGTGGGGAAAAATAGAAAGCTGTCTATGAGTCAGAGTGCATATGGGCAATTCCCCACTACTACCCCCCAATCCCATGTCCTTGCTGATGTTTTAAGCATGTTAGCTTCATGTATACTTTTAGCTGCAGCAGAAAATCCAGTCCATCCAAAATAATAGAACAGTTTGAAGGTTCAATACTGTAGCATTTTGTAAGAAATAAATATATATGTTTAAATAAAAGATCACTGCCAATACTGACTTCCCCTGGATATCTATCACTCTCCCCAAAGTACTCCCAAGATGTTTCCTGGGAGCATGATTGTTTTGGGACACACAGACACAAGCATGCCCATGTAGGATTCCCACAGTCCACCAATAGATGGGGGAAATTGGTTCTTAGATGGAGGGCAGTGTGTGGAAAGAAGAATATTGTCTTACCCTACCTATCTTCTGAAAAGTGTCAGTTAAAGTGATTGAGAGCTAATATTACCATTTTGCATGGAAGCCATGAGACCTTTCATTTGGAACAAGGTCTGCTTTCTAGAAATGTAAAAGAAGAACCCATTAGTAAAATAACGAGCTAATTACGAAACATCTTCTAATGTAAATTATTCCTATATTTTCCTTTAATTCATTTATATCACAGGCTATATTAACACTGAAAAATGTAGTTTTTTCTGAGCATTGCTTTCATAACAGGTGTGCTCCACAATTAAGCCAGAATTTCTCCCCCCAAAAGCAAATTTTTGTGCTTATTCAGCCTCATAAAAATCTAGTTATATTCATAGACGTACCTCAGGTGCTTCAATTCAATTGTTGTTGAATACTGTAGTGTTAAACCTCTGGGACAATTTTCTTTTAGTTGGAATAATTATTTCATTGTGTCACTGAACATATGCTATTGTTCTTCTCTATGACATGCTCCTACTGCACAATTCATAGTGTTGCTTACACAGTCCAAAATTAAGACTTGCAAGCAAAGTAATACTCCGCCAAATTTCAGTGCATGCAATTAAAAAAATGTCATGAGGGAAAGTGCAAGCCTATCGCCGGAGGCTTCTCTGCATGTTGTGCCTGTAACTGCTGGCTCATTTTTTCAGTGCCTCATAGTCTGGAAATCAAACATTCCAGCTAAGGCAATTATTGGTTTTGATAACAGTGTAGCATGTCCTGTAATTTACTGTGGAGAGGGATTGCTTGACAGCAATATAATTGCCAGGATGGGGCATACATCCACAGAGATTCAAGGTATCCGTATGTTTGCAGCTATAGTTTTCAACAGGGACTGGCATTTGAAGTGTTGGTGGGGGAGCTACTGCTTACTTCGGATAGTCTTGCAGTTTTGGTTTGACTGAAAAAGTTTACCAGCAGTTACTCCAGCGATTATGAGATTACTTTTTTTTTACTTACTTTTTAAAAAGAGCTGAGCAGCTCGGTCTTTTGCATATTTCGGCAGTGGATTAAGACATGGCCCTTTTTCACAGCAGTGTTTGGAAAGTGAGGCAAATGTGTTGCTTATTCAATATTTTGTGCACTTAAAATGGTTATAGGAAACAGTCTTTGGGAGTAAGGGTATCCATGTTTGACACTACTTCCATAACTTAATTTTCAAAGTAAAATTTTAATTAGCTGAAGAGAGGAATTCAAAGAGAGTTCTAGACTAAGAGTGAAAATGAAACTTCAGACCTGTTGCTGATATATTTCAGTAAGGCAGGGGTCTTCAAATTTGGCCCTTTTATGACTTGTGGACTTCAACTCCCAGAATTCCTCAGCCAGGCGTCCACAAGTCATAAAAGGGCCAAGTTTGAAAACTTCTGCAGTAAGGTAATTGTGCTGCATTGGTTGCTCTTGAATCCTGCTGTGACTTGAGGTCCCCAAAATGAACTTTGATCCTTTGTAAAATGAAGGCACTCAGTCTGAAGTTCAGAACTATATGCAGCTCCCAGAATCTTGGATGCAATACATAGAGCTTCTCCAAAAACCAAATTGTGTCTTAAAAGGGAGTAGCTGTATTTAATGTGTCTGATTATTTAAATTTCAATCTTTGTTTTAGCCCTGCCTATGTATATGCTATTCATCAGCCAAGGCTACCTCAGACACCAAAAAAGTTGGCCATCCCTACTTGGGTTTTCAAGGAATTAGTCAGCCATGCTGTTTCATTTTTAGTACTTGCACACAGTTGTGTACCAGAATTGCCTGATTCAGAACTAGACAGATAGTTTATGAAAGTAGAACCTTGATTAGGTGCAGCCTAAAACATTTGGATAGTACATGAGTGAGGGAGACTTTTTTGGATTCTTTAGTTTGTAGTAGAATAAATCAATCATGTATATTATTAAAATCTATGTAGGTATTTTCACTGATATTATTATTATTATTATTATTATTATTATTTATTAAATTTCTATGCCGCCCTATTCCGGGAACTCAGGGCGGCTTACAGCATAAATAGAAATCCAATACAAACTAAATAGTACATTTATAAAAATAAATATATAAAAAGAAGAACCCCTAAATTAAGAACCATTCATTCAGCAAACATACACACAGACATACACTGGCTAGGGGCAAGATTTCAACCGCCCCAGGCCTGCCGGCAGAGATGGGTCTTTAGTAGTTTACGAAAGGCGGAGAGGGTGGGGGCGATACGGATCTCCGGGGGGAGTTGATTCCAGAGGGCCGGGGCCGCAACAGAAAAGGCCCTTCCCCTAGGCCCCGCCAGGCGACACAGATATGCTGAGGACAGAGCCAATTGATTTGGTAGAAGAATGTAAATGAGAGAGTGGCTGTACTTGCTTTGTCAAATACAGGTAGTCCTCAACTTATGACCGTAATGAAGCATAGAATTTACATCATAAGTCATGATGGTTGTATGTCGAGGCACCCACATGACTGGATCCAATTGTATGACATTTTTGTAGCGGCCATTAAGTGAATGCCATGGACATTAAGAGAATCAATGTATTCCTATGGATATCTTTGCCAGATACTGGACAAAAAGAGCAGAAAGCAGCAAAGCTGCTGTAAATCATAGCCATGAGAATACTGTAACAGGACATACCGGTTGACCGATTGCCCAAAATGACTGCCTTCTTCCTGTGTGTGTGTGTGTGTGTGTGTGCGTGTGTGTGTGTGTGTGTGTGTGAGAGAGAGAGAGAGAGAGAGAGAGAGAGAGAGAGTGAGAGAGAGAGAGAGAGAGAGAGAGAGAGAGAGAGAGAGAGAGAGAGAGTATGTACAGGTGTTAGAACCCTGGATTCAGGTTATAAGTAGCTTTTGGGGATCCATCGTAAAGGTTGCTAACCTATACACTGCATAAATATTCTAATTCCCTCAACAGCTTCATTTATTGCAGTTAGATTCAAAAGCCTGAATTGAAAGGCACTAAAAATAGATGATGTGTTAACATTAGCCAAATAAAATTAACAAAAGTAATTGTCTTTGTTCTTTATACAACCTGTTGGCCCTCCTGAAAATCATTATCATATCATTGACAGAGGCTTGGGGGGGAGGGGCAGCCCAGTCCTTTCACAGGTAAATATAGGTAGTGATCTTGTTGCTTGGCTAGTCTTAAGAGTTTTTTCTAGTACTCCTGAGGAAGGGAAGGAACAGATAACGTTTCTTGGTTGTGGTTTACTCCCTCAGGGCACTCTAAATATATAGTATTGATTCTCTTGGCCACAGTTTGGATTGTTTCCTCCTACGTGGAGGCTTTTCTTTTTACAGGGCTTAAAAACTTTTTGGATAATAAATGCTGACACTTGGTGGCCCCTACATCAGAGCTCCCCAACTTTGGCAACTTTAAGACCTGTGGACTTCAACTCCCAGAATTCCCCAGCTGGCTGGGGAATTCTGGGAGTTGAAGTCCACAGGTCTTAAAGTTGCCAAGGTTGGGGAGCCCTGCTCCACATGCTTCCAGTGAAAGGAAAAATAAAAATTTGGACATTTTCCTTGATGCAATAGAGGGGTCCATTGTATCTTTCAGTTGATAAATGTGGATGTTTCCATTGCTGACTGAAGACTAACAGAACTTCAGATGCAGTTTGAGACCTCTTCGTTTCTGTTTCTGGAAAAAAATGAAAGCGAGGTTTTCTGCTCACCCAAGGAGAAAAAAGGACTTGTAGTTCCTGCATTTTTCTTCCGTTATAAATGGTGGGAGTAAGGACTAAGACCTTTCCATATATTTTAACATTTAAAAATAGGCAGGTCTATCTATCTGTGCTCCTCCAATCTGGCAAAGATAACTGTACTGGTATATTCTGGAATGTTCCTGGATGAAGCTTATATTATTTTCTCGCTGCCTAATTCCCAGAATTTTGCAAAGGGCCTAAATGGGTATGATCCACTGATCAGGAGCCATGCATTTTTACTGCCTTACTGATACTTTATAACTGCAAAAGTGGAGAGAAAAATAGAAACAAAAAAAAAGCAGAGCATCAATATTTATTTTTAGCAGGTCTAGATGGAATTGAAGTGGAGAGTGCCCTCATTTATCATTTTTCAATAATACGTTATTGCATAGCTATATGTTGTGTCTACAAAACAAAGCCTTTCTCTTCTCCCACAAGTTTATTTGCGCTGTGAAAAATCAGAGATGGGGCAGAAACAAATGTGAAATTTTCTGGGCTGGGTATGAAATAGACTAGAAAAAAGTTGAAACCAAATTAATTTGGAAATGAAGTCACATTACATTGTCCTGAAATAATAGTAATTCCAACACTGAAATAATAACAATTCTTAAACATAGATAGAAAACTGCAGTGGATCTTCAAAATATCTAGAAGGATGTTTGTTTTTTTTTATGAATGAGCGGCGTTTTTAGTTTGTAGAAGCAGAGCCATAATAATATCTGAGTGGTATTTTGGAATTGGGATTGAGGGAATCAGATGTAGGTAAGCAGAAATTTAAAATTATGCTATCTGGATGATAGAGAAGAAGGGGATAGCTTTACCTTTTTGAAAAAAATATGCTTTTAGATACCAAAATACACTATTCTGGATGTATCCGTATTAACTGAAACCAAATGATTATATAGTATGTAGGGAAAAGTAAATGAAGCTAGAATTAATTGTTAACTCTTACACCTAAAGCTGTAAAATTGTAATTGCCTAATGAATTTCTGATAACCTGACCAATCAGATCCATCTGCGTGTGGGAGGATGTTTTCTTTTTATTTATTTGTTTGTTTGTTTGTTTGTTTGTTTGTTTGTTTCGATTTCTATGCCACCCTATTCCGAAAACTCAGGGCGGCTTACAACATAATCAATAGCATATAGAAATCAAATACATTATAAAACCCCTAAATTAAAACCAATCATCTGAAACAAACTTACAACAAACATACACTGGCTGGGGCAAGGTGTCAACTGCCCCAGGCCTGCCGGCAAAGATGTGTCTTTAACAGTTTGCGAAAGGCGGAGAGGGTGGGGGCAATACGGACCTCTGGGGGGAGTTGATTCCAAAGGGCCGGGGCCACAACAGAGAAGGCTCTTCCCCTAGGCCCCGCCAGGCGACACTGTCTGGCTGACGGGACCTGGAGAAGGCCGACCCTGTGGGCCCTAACCGGTCGCTGGGTTTTCTTGCTAATATGTTCTTAAAAATATTATATGCTGGTTCCACATATGTGTATTACTAATATGTGATCCAAAAGCAGTGTGAAGGAAAATCAGCATGTCTGAGTGTTGTTCATCCTGGTTTCTAAGCCTGCCCTCATAACTCTGTATGGCTATTCTCTGTTGGCTAAGAGAGACCATCCTCTGCAGATCAGTTTTTTCACCCTGGCTGGGATGTGTTCTTCTGTATGCAGGAATCTCAGAGACACTTGTCATATTTTCTCCAGTCATGGTAATGAGTTCTCTCTTTCTTTTGAATGCATTCTACGCAGACGAAGATCAGATATACTGCAAACACATTTTAGAGCTTTTTAACAGGATTTTATTTAAAACATGAATATTCAAAGATATCGCTTTTCCAATACCAGATAAAAATGCTAAAGTAGATACTTCTCCTTTTAAAAAATGGGCTTCCCTAGTTATGTAGAGCAGTGGTTCTCAACCTTTTTCAGGTTGAGACCCCACTTGCCCCGCCCATGCGCGGTGTGACCGCGGCGCGCGCACGACGAAAAAAACAAAACAAAATGGCGGACCGCGACGGACCGATCCGCTCATGCATGGCATGCACGCGACGGCCCAAACTGCGCATGCGTGGTGCGCACACGACGGAAAAAAACAAAATGGCAGACTGCGGTGTCCGGCGACCCCCGCGAAACGGTCGCTCGACCCCAAATGGGGTCGCGCCCCATAGGTTGAGAACCGCTGATGTAGAAAAATTCTACAAGTGGATTTCCATCCCTATAGATGATAGTGAGATGGATCGATATTGATTGAAATTTAACAAAAGAGTAGCATGCTTCTGAATAAAGAAGGAAAGCTTCGGGGTTAGCCTTATGCTGGGTTGAAAATGGTGGGGTGTGTCCCGTTCTTTTCCCACAAAAATGGGGTTTCCTGGTTATGCGAGAGAAATCCTGGAACTGAACAATCCTGATTGGAATCATCCCTACAGGAGATGGTGAGATAAATCGGTATTTGTTGGAATTAGTGTAGAGTAGTTACTAATGTCGAGTAGCATGCTTCTAAGTAAGGAATGAAGGTTTAGGTGTTTGGTCTTTAGCGAAATGTAACTGTCAAGTTCTGGTTTGAAATGAAGACATGTTTTTAGGATAGTTGAAAATCCTAAATCTTAATCCCTTGCCCCCCAAAGATCCATATTTTGTATAGAGCACATTTTATGTAGAGCACATAGTATCAGTTGGTGCATTGTGTGAGGAAGCATTTATATACCGTTGATATTAAAGCATTTTCCTTTATGTTCTCAGGGGTGGACATTGATCCTATGACGCATGCCCGGAAGAAACAGCTCTTGCTTCTGAAATACTCAGCTGGTTCTGCTGGCCAAGCCTTGTCACCGATTGACGGTGAGAGAATGGATAGGACTGAGGTGGAGGGCAGCAAGCAAGGAAATGGTACTGAAGGGCAGAAAATCCAGACTAGACTTGCCAATGCGACTAAAAGCAGGAATTTGCAAGAATTCCGAAAGACATACCCCTTAAGGAAACGCCTCAGCTCCTCTGTGGACAAAAAAACCTGCTCCGTGCTACTCACAAGGCTAGAGGATGTAGCTGGATCACTGTCAGAGGAGACTCCAAGGGTGATGAAAAGAGGTCTTGCCAGTTGCGTAGATGACTTCAGACCTTCCTGCCTTCCAGAACAAGTTCAGGTAGCAGTAGAAGGGAAACAAGACTCTTCTACAGGCAAATGCCAGCTATCATGCCTAGGGACTGAGGAGGAAGAGCATAATGTCTGCCTCTCGGAGCCCAGAAAACGGAGACTAGCTTCCTTGAATGCTGAGGCAGTGAATAACCTGCTCTTTGAACGGGATGACAACTTATTATCTGGCAGGCGTTTTCGAAAAGATTCCCCCCAGATTAGTGGGATTTGTTGCACTAATAGCATATGTTGCAAAGCTCAGGGCTCATGGCCCTTGACAGAAAAACGAGGCACTAAAACAGTGAAGGGAAAGAACCAAACTAAATCAAGTCAGAAGTGTGCTCCTTACAACCAGTCCCTGGGCGGTGGCTTTGAAGGGAAAAGCCGGGAGGACAAAGGAATTTCCTACCATCCTGCCCCAAAGAGATTGGCCAGTCTCAATGCTGCAGCTTTTCTGAAACTGACTCATGAGAAAGACCAACCATTAAAGCCCAGAAGTAAATCAACTGGAGAAAGCAAGGTGGAAGGACACAGTTCCAAATCAAAACTCAAGTGGGCCAAAGCCAATGGAAAAAATTGTGTTAAATCCAAAAAGGAAGTATCCTCTGTCAAAATAGAAGGTCAACGTAACTGGCAAGGTGTCTCTGAGGGTGCATTTAGAAAAGTAGTTCATCAGGATTCTCCTAGAATCTATGGGAAAACGGAATCCATCAGTTACACACCAACACCTAACTCTTCTGAAGGCACAGAGGGTTTCTTCCACAGACTGCCTTTGCTAATGGGTGGGCAAGCTTCCATGAAGCCTGAATATGGAAGACCTGGAGAGAAATCTCCTACCCCCAAGCAGGAATTTCATCAGCCTTCCTTCCCAGTACCTCAGTTGCATCCTTTGCCTGTTCCAGGCAATCATCCAGATTGTGGCTGTCTCTTTGAATCATCTGACTTGACGCCATTGAATGGATTTTATGTTTATTATGGCCAAAGTGGATATAATAGCTACACTCATTGCTCGATATACCCGAAGGATGAGTTGTCACAGGCAACGGGTTGTGAGGGACTTTTGGTATCTCCTGGTTCCTTACCGTCTGACCCTTCGTTTCAGCCATTTCATTGGTGTAGCTCTCCATATTGTTGTGGAGAGGGACCAGCAATTAACAGCTTCAGCCTTTGTGGAGTTATGCATGTACCAGAAAGCAGAGTTGGTAGTGTGTATACAGGGCGGAATGGCTACCCGTATAAGATGCCTTTTGCAGCAGGTAAGTCTGTCAACATTTCCTTTTGGTAAAAATGCTAATATTTATGGGCAGTTAAGTCTTTGAACAAAGTTATTTCCTTGTTGCCAATAGATGATATACTTGCATTGCCTGGATGATTGGACGCTGGGATACTGTGCTGTCCTTCAGCATCTCTGCACCTGAAGTAGGAAGTCCATGTGGGTTAGGCATTTTTATTCACAGGCAAAGCTAGAGGTTGGAATCAGAAGAGCTCCCCCATGAAATCTCATGCTAAAAGGAGATGTCAGTTGCATCTTGAACTGTGATGGCGCAGTGGTTAGAATGCAGTATTGCAGGCTAATTCTGCTGATTGCCAATTGCCAGTAGTTCGGTAGTTCAAATCTCACCGGCTCAGGGTTGACTCAGCCTTCCATCCTTCTGAGGTTGATAAAATGAGGACCCAGATTATTGGGGGCAACATGCTGACATTTTGTAAACTGCTCAGAGAGTGCTGTAAAGCACTGTGAAGCGGTATATAAGTCTAAGTGCTGTTGCTATTGCTTGTAGCAGCCCAGTTGCTCCTTTCAGAGATCTTAGGGTCAGTCCTCTTCTGTGTTGCATCAAGTTTTGCACATGGGACATTTCTTACAAACATATCTCCATGTGATGCTTATATTTACCCCATCAACTAAAATGCTGGCAAAACTTGCCAGCTGCTAATATAGAGATTCCGCTTCATGTTTGGATAATTCAGTTGTAACTTGAGTAGTCTAAAATATAAACCAGCTCAGTTAATGGAATGTCTTGTTCAAGTTGTAATCCAAACCTAGTGTTTGGCCTGTATGTGGTTTCCTTAAGCAAGCATCAAAGGCGTAAAAAAAAAAAAAAAAGAGGCAGATGTTGCAGAGGGATGCAAGAAGTAGGATAACACAGAGGAAACAGTGCTGCTTGAGGTCTCTGTTCTTCCCTGTTTCTGACTGAAGCTGTGAGCATGACACGACTGATTCATGTTACACGTAATATGATATAGATAGAGATACTTGTTGGATGAGTAGTGTACTGCTGTTTTCCCCAACCAGGTACTCTGCAGCTAGGGTGAGAGTGGCTAGCAATTTGGGGAATTACAGTCCTAACATCCTGCAAGGTAAACAGATTGAGAAGGCTGCTGTAGGAGGATAGAATATGTGGATACTACCGTAGAAAGAATGTGGAATGTTTCAGTCTTTTCTATCATTCTCAGTAAGGGAGCCTTTAATTGCAGATGTTTCCTGGGAATTCTCAAATCTGGAGAGCACCATGTGTGGGAAGACTGGTACACATAAACAAATCAGTGGATTTAAATCCAGAGAAGCAACCTTTTTGTTGCTGGAGCTAGCACTATTGACTATTCCCTTCTTCTTCCAGGTTTGTTTTTTTTTTATTGGTGGGAGAGTCTAATTCTTTAAATGTACTTAAGCCTCTGTAGGCTTATCACAATTTTGTGTGTGTTTGTATTTCTTATCAAAAATTGCACCACCGATTCTGGGTGACTTGCCCCAGATTTCTGCAGTATAATGCCGGGGATTCTGAGATTTGTGGGCCATGTATAGCTCACATGTTTTCTCTCCCTGAGCTAAATTGTTCTCCAAATATAAATATCTCATTCTACAACAGTAGCACCCACAGTGTAGTCCCTCAGAAGAAACACTTGCTGCCCATCAGCCTTAGACATGATCAGTTTAAACATGACTGCTTAGTTTTCTTTTCAACACTCATTCAACTCCCTTAACTCCACTAAAAAAAAGTCTTTTATTTCTACATATCTCATGTCATGGTTCAGCTGCCTGCACAAACTACATGCTGTCAGTCACTTTAAAGTACTGTGGAAAGAACATTGTTGTTCCCTTTCTGTGCACAGCTCTGCAGAGTCAGATTGCTTAATATACAGGTAATCTCGATTTACAACCACGGTTGGGACCAGAGTTTGCATTGTTAAATAAGGCAGTTGTTAAATGAGTCACATCCAATTTCACAATCTTTTCTGCCAGTGAAATGAATCACAATCGCACTTGATAAGTTTATGAGGGAAGCCAGATTCGTTAACAGATTCAGCCAGCTTCCCTTATAAAGTTTGCTTGTTGGAAGCTGAGCTGGCTGGAAAATTGCAAATGGTGATCACAGAATAATACATAATAATAGAGTTGGAAGGGCTTTAGTGCATCTTCTTCACTGTTCGTCAGATATTCTTCTGATGTCCTTTTTTCTTCTTCCACTGTTTGGTATACTTGCAACCATGCTTCTTGATAAATAGTTTGTCAACTTCTCTGAGTGTATGACAGGAATGATCTACTGTAATTATTCTTCCTGTCTTCATATCTGGGCTTTAAGTTCAGCTAAAATCCAGTCCACCCTTCCAGTTTTTTCAAATGACTGGAATTGTCCAGTGTTAATCGCTTTGTGGCATTTCTGCCACTGAGCTTGAACTTTTAAGATCTTATTCACTCTTCTGATGTATTCCTGACTTTCTTGACTTCAGTGTGCTTGATGGTGTCAGGGATCTTCACCCAGACTCTTGATGTTATTTCCATGGGTCATCTTGAATCCTTCAGTTGTCACTATTTTTTTCCCTGTTGATGGTAAGGGTGGCACATTTGCCTAGTTCAAATTCCATTGCCATATCTTGGCTGTATATTTGGGCAGCAGTTGCTGAGCACCATTTCAGATGGTGTTTTTCCATGCAGTTTCAGATTGTCCATGTAAAAGAGGTGGGATAGCCTGGCAGGTGTTTTTGATGTGTGGTGACCTGACTTGTTCAGGGTTGGGTTTTTTTTTTAGTGTCCTTGAAAGATTCTTCTCTTAATATTAATCTTTCCCAGTCTATTAACATTTACCAGCAACTGTTTCTTCCATTCTGCCATTGATCTTTTCACAAAGCTTCTGGTGTCCCCAATTCCAGCTACGTTCATGTTGGTCTTCCTTCTCTTGCAGTTTCCCAAACTCATCTTGTAAATTAGGAGCTGAACTTTTGTCCCTTGGCTGTTCAGGCAGTTTCCTTTCTGCTCAGATAGAAAGAGCTAGTTTTCAGTTACGGTAGGTGCTGTTGGACTGCATTAGCTGCCGTACTAGTTAGTCATTTGAAAATTATCAGTAAGCAGATAATTGGCCTGTAGTTGCTTGGTGCTGGCCCTTTGTTTGATTTTTCATTATCAGGAAGGTTTGGTCAGATATTAACCAATCTTCAGTTTACCTCATTGCAATATGTTAAATTGTTTGGTGATGAGTGGGTGGTAAACCAGTTAAATGTTTCAACCCAAAACCATGCAGTTCATCTTCACCTGGTGCTGACCAATTTTGATTTTTCTTGCTCTTTTCTCCACCATTTCTGGTGTTGCATACCAGTTGTGTGCTTTTCTAGATGATGAGGCCTGCACTCAGTTACTCATGCCTTGGTCATCTTTTCTCCAGTACAGGAGATGGAGAATCCACCAATGGGTTTTCTCTGTCTGCCTGCTCTTGAGATCAAGTAGCCAAACTTGACACGCCCTCTCTTGCTAGGAGATCCAGTCTTGACTTGGCCTCAAGCTCTTGAAGACGTGTCAGGGTTGGCTCTCTCAGCAGTTTAGCAGGTAGTGACCCATTTGTGAATTCTCCCTTTAATAATACTATCTCTTATTATAATTTAATAATCGCCACAGCCTGGGAATCCTTTCCTACTGTTCCCTTGCAGCGCTGGGCTCAGCGCTGCCTCAAATCGGAGGATTTGAATAGCAAGGGGGGGAGGCAACTGCGTTTTATTCCTTCCGTTTCTCCCCAGGGCTCTGGGGGAAAGAAATTCCCTTGTTGTTTGGAGTAGCTCACAGAGCTACTTTAGGAAAGATTATCACCTCTCCTCTTAGGATCCAGGGAACAGCGTCCAGCGTTCCCACGTTGAATAGGTTCAATTTCACTTCCCAGGCCTCCGGAGCCGTTTGGGACGCCGCGGGCGCCATTTTGGCTGCCGTTTGAGGCAGCGAAGTTTAAAACTATTCCCAAGGCTTCGTTTTCTTTCTCCAGCGATCAGAGACAAAATTTCAGCCCAAAAAATTTCCGACACAGTGCACAAGCTACTGCCAGGACTATCCCAACGTTGGGAAACCTTCCCCTGTGTGTCGCAGCCGTTTTTTCGACGGCAGAGCGAGTGGCGGCCACCAAGGCAACGAAGAGTAAAACGTTTTCCTGGCATGCCCTAGGCTGTTTAGAAATCCTCCTGCAGTTTAATTACCTTTTTCCTTTTGGGACTTTGTCCCTGGTTAGGGCACACAGTCCTAGAGACCCTAATTGCCACCCCAAATTCTGACAGCCGCCATTTTGAAAGCCACGTGGTTGACACTTTAGGCCTCATCAGGCCACAAAGACCTGAGTGATTTTTTGAGGGGCGTTTGTTTCGTAACATTGTACAGTCTACGCCAAATTAAGCAAGCTTCTGTTGATCCTCCTCTTTTCCTTGCCTGGCCTCTATTCAGGCCCACTGCGCCCTTCATTGGGCTCTCTGGTGCACCTTGACTGGCCACCTAAGGCCTCCGGGCAGAGCCCAGAGCGAGTCCTCAACTGTGCCTTCGGCATCAGCCTCTATTGCCATGACCAAGCCCAGATAGATTTGCCTTTTCTGGTCAGGGGAGCAGTACTCGTTACTTGCTCCAATTTCGCTTCCGCCAACTGCTTGCCTGCCAGAGCTTCGCCCTGAGATAGCTCAACCTAGGATGGAGGACTCCACTGTGCCTCAACCCATGAGCACAGTTTCCCCATCCTCTAGTTACGGCCGGCAGACCACCTGCAAACCGGAGGGAGCAGGCAAGCCCACAACCAAGACTAAGGCCACTGTCAAGAAAACCTCCAAGTTGGCAGAAAAGCATGCCAGCCGTAGGCACCAGGCTCTGGAGAAGGAGTTCTCCAGAGCGCAGAGACAAGCAGGATTAGAGATGGACCAAGTGGTGGCCCCTGAGTTTGACCTTCCTTTAGGTCCTTCAACCTCAGCTCAGGGCGTGTGGTCCCTGACAGACGCTCCCATCACACCTTCTGCACTAGTTCAGCATCCAGCTACTAATCCCTCACTTCCCTTGGGTTCAGCCCCTGAGGCTACCTTTACTCCAACTGCAGCAGGGCTCAGGGGTCCTGACCTCGGAGACATTTTCTCCGATGGACGACTGGAGGCCCTGTTATCCAAGGTGGTGGACCGTGCTCTAGCAGAACGGTCCTTCCATCCACCTGGACAGGGGGCATCCACAACAGCTACGCCACCTTATGTTCCTCCAGCAGGGATCCCTATGTTTCAGGAGCCCACATCTCCCGCACACTCCTCAATGAGCGGATACTCATCTCTGCAGGGTGAGGACCAGCCGGACTACAATCTTTCAGAGGAGGAGGAACTTGCCCCTGAACCCTCCCCATCTGGAGGTCTATTCAATCCGGCCCTGTTTCTTCCCTTGCTTCGCAAGGCCATCTCAACAGCAAACATTGGGTCGGATCAGTTCCCTCAACTGCAGGCCACATCGGATTCCAGTCCAAATCTGATATTCTTTGAAACAGTGGCAGCCCAGCACCACGTTCCCTGTCCTTCTATATTTCTCAAGGGGATCAAAAAGCAGTGAGTGTCCCCTTCCTCATTTCCTTCTGTAAGCGGGTTGGATAAAAAGATCTTTAGTACCTCTACAGACTTAAGTGAGGCCCTATGATATCCCCAAGGTGGACGAGGCCTGGACCCCACTGGTATCCCAGACTGCGGCCGCTGGGGATATGTCTGAGGCGCTTAAAGAGGACGACAAGAAGTGGGAACAGACTTTCCATAAGACCCATCAATCAGCGGCATGGGCAATCAAAACGGCCACCTGTGCGTCCTTTTTTGTCAGGACCATCCTCTTATGGCTGCGTCAACTACAGGCCAGAGTCCCTTCTGAGGACATTCGGACTCACCAGGACCTAAGTAAAATGGTGGCTGCAACTGAGTATGCCACGGATGCGACTCTTCAGTCAGCCAACTTTGCGTCCAGGTCCCTAGCCTCCAACATCACAGCCAGAAGGATGCTATCACTGAAACACTGGCAGGCCGACGCCAAAGCCAAATGGTGTCTCGCCACTGCCCCATATCTGGGCAACAGTCTCTTTGGGGAGGCACTGAATCCGTACTTTGTCGAGAACAAGGATAAACAGAAGGTCATGGCCCACCTTAATAAATGGTCTGACAAACGTGCCACTCCATATTTCTGCAGGCAGTCTTTTTGGACAGCAGCAGGTTCAGCAGCCACCAAGCCCTCCCATTCATTCACACCCCGGCAGGACAGGCCATATGACCGCCTGTATGATAGACCGGGCTTTCGCCCCAGGCAGCAGAACCAATCCAAGAGGCCATTTCGAGGTGCAGGACGTCCCTTCAGGAAGTCCAAATGACTCTCACACCACACTCCCCATAGGGGGAAGACTTGCCCACTTCTTCCATCAGTGGGAACTCACATCCACGGACGCCTGGGTCTTACAAACAATCCAGTTTGGCCTGTCCCTGGAATTTCTGGCCAGTCCCCCGGGTCGCTTCATCTCCTGTTCCACCTCTCGGGATCCAATAAAAAAGGAACTTATGCAGGAGGCCATTCAACATGTCTTAGAGATTCAGGCCATAGAACCGGTACCGCCAGACCACATAGGCAGGGGATTCTACTCCATCCTCTTTGTGGTTCCCAAGACCTCAGGGGGATGGAGGGCAATTCTAGATCTCAAGGGTCTAAACTATTACATTGCATACAAAAAGTTCAAAATGCAATCCCTCCAGTCCTTCCTGGGAGGCATCAGACAAGGAGACTTCCTGGCGTCAATAGACCTCATGGAAGCATATCTCCACATCCCCATCCATCCAGAACACCGACAGTTCCTCAGGTTCTGTTACAAGGGCCGCCACTTCCGTTCGGTCTTTCCTCGGCACCCAGGGTGTTCACCAAGATCCTGGCTGTTCTGGCTGCCCACTTGCGGAAGGTACCGGTACGCGTCCAATGTTATCTGGATGGCATTCTGATCCAAGTGTCCTCCGAGCGGCCCAGTCAGACCTGGAACTAACTATTCGGGTCCTCCAGCAGCACGGGTTCTTGGTGAGCTTCCAAAAGAGCCAGACGATTCCCTCATCCAAGCTCCTGCACCTGGGAGTCATCATAGACACCACAAACTGCATGGTGTATCTCTCCCAGGAGCGGCTGGTCAGTATCAGGGATCTGGCTCGCCGAGTTTACAAGGACGGCATCATTCCACTGGTCTTACTCTCCCAGCTTCTGGGAAAGATGGTCTCCTGCATAGCCATTGTTCCCTGGGCCAGACTCCACCTGCGGGAACTCCGATGGTTCCTTCTTCCATTCCAGCGGTTGAATGTCAGCGCATCCAGCCGGCAGGTGAGGCTCCCGGTCCATGCCCTCAGGTCTCTACGCTGGTGGTGCTCACAAGCGGTAGCCAAGGGGTCTCCTTTCAAGGAGCCGGACCGCCTCACCATCACGACGGACGGCACTGTCTTCGGTTGGGGAGCCCATCTTTAGTCTCAGTTTGCGCAGGGCCATTGGTCCCGTGCAGACTTGAGACACAACATCAATTGGCTGGAACTCAGGGCCATTCACTTGGCTCTCTGTCAATTCCAACACTGGATCAGGGGACATCACGTATTAATCCTCACGGACAACGTGGCATCCAAGGCCCACGTGAGTCGGCAGGGGTGCACTGGGTCCAAGTCCCTTATGTCTGAGGCCCGGTTACTAGGATCCTGGGCAGAGTCCAACCTGGCCTCTCTCAGGGCCGAACACATCTCGGGGGTCAAGAACCAGCAGACAGACTTTCTGAGTCGCTCCACGATTGACCCCTCGGAATGGGGACTACATCCGGATTTTTTTTTCCGAAATATCCCACAGGTTCGGCCATCCGGTCATCGACCTGTTTGCATCGTCGAGCAATGCCCAATTCCCTAGGTACTTCTCCCATTATTATCTTCCGGGGGTGGAGGGGACGGATGCCCTGCGGACTCCGTGGCCACAAGGTCTTCTTTATGCCTTCCCTCCCCTTCTGCTCATTCCGGCGACCATCCGCAAACTGCTTCAAGAGCAGGCAGAAGTGATCCTCATGGCCCCATACTGGCCGCAGAGGCCCTGGTTTGCTGATCTAATGAATCTCTCCCACTCTCCTCTGTGGAAAATTCCCTCACATCGCATATTCTTACACCAGGGGGTCCTCCAACATCCAGACCCTCAGTGGTTACAATTAGCCGCCTGGCACTTGAGCGCAACATCATGACAAGAATTATTCTCTCCATGGGCAATAACCATGATTCAGGCCTCTCGTAGACCGGCGACCAATCGCATTTATGATTCTACATGGAAATTTTTTTGCCATTGGTGCAGAAGGCAACAACTGGATGTCTACAATTTAACTATTCCCCAGATTGTAGACTACCTTCTTAAGGGTCTGGACAGAAGCCTGGCTCCTGTGACCCTTCATAGGCAGGTGGCGGCCCTATCGACATTGCTCACTTGTGCGGACTCAGTTCCTCTAGCTCATCATCCCAGGATTCGCGCTTTCATCAAGGGGGTTTGCAACACTAGACCTCCCATGGTACATAGGTACCCTTCTTGGAAGCTGCCTCATGTGCTTCGCGCACTAACAAAACCACCCTTTGAGCCCATAGCTACTATACCATTCACCAATGGGACATACTTATCTGTTAAAGTTGCATTCTTGGTCGCCATCATGTCAGCCAGGTGTATCTCAGAACTGGCGGCTCTCTCAGTCAGGAATAATCTTTGTATCTTCCACCGAGACCGGGTGGTCCTTCGATTGGATCCTGTCAACTCACTCTTCCATAGGACACAGGAAGTCATCTTGCCTAACTTTTGTCCTGATCCTTCCCATGACTTGGAGCGGCAGTGGCACACGTTGGACGTCCGCAGGGCCCTGCGGCATTACATTAAACGCACGGAACCCTTTCGCAGATCTGAGGCCCTCTTTGTTTCCTTCCGTCTGGCTTTCCTGGGCACTATCCGTCTGGCTTTCCGCTGGCACTATCGGCAGGTGGATCAGGTTCTATATCACGGAGGCGTACCAATCTTCCTCCCTACCGACTCCAAGTCATATCAGCCCATTCCACTCGCAGCACTGCGACATCTGCAGCATGGGCCACTCAGGCATCCATCGAAGAGATTTGCAGGGCTGCGACATGGTCATCACCCTCCCCTTTTATACGTCATTATAGGATTGTCAGTTTTGCTTCAGCGGACGCCTCCTTTGGTTGGAGGGTCCTCCAGCAAGTGGTTTCCGGGGACGTAGATTCGGCCACCCATCGGGACAGTGAAGCTTTGGTATGTCCCATTGGTGGATTCTCCATCTCCTGTACTGGAGAAGGGGCGTTGTCTTACCTGAACGCCTTTTCTCAGTACGGAGATGGAGAATCCACACACCCCCCAAGGTCAGTTAGGCTGTTATTAGGAAATTGAGAGCCAACACCTCGTCCTTGCATCAGCCACTTTCGCCCTTGTCAAGACTGGATCTCCTAGCAAGAGGGGAAGTGTCAAGTTTGGCTACTTGGTCTCAAGAGCAGGCAGACAGAGTAAACCCATTGGTGGATTCTCCATCTCCGTACTGAGAAAAGGCGTTCAGGTAAGACAACACCCCTTCTCTGGAGTACTGCAATACTCCCTAAATGGGCTACCCTTGAAGAATATTTGGGAGCTTCAGTTGCTTCAGAACACAGCGGTGTAGATAATTCTGCAGGCCCCTGGGATGACAATGTAACAACATCTTGTCTATGGCTGTTATGTTGTTTTATTACTTACAATACTTCCTTGATCTTTTTTGTCTCTATGTGTTATTTCTTGTTCAGGTATTCTTTGGTCTTCTTGTTCTTCAACTTCTTTTACTTCATCTATGCATACAATCTTAGCTTATTATTTTCCAGCCTGATCTTCCATTTTGGTGATGCACTGTTTGGCTTTAGTTTTTATTTATTGATTTTGCATCTAAGGTCTTATAACTGCAGTTCTGCTATACATCAATTGGTTTGTTTTTTGCAGTGAGCTGATGCTTATATTTGATATT
This sequence comes from Bothrops alternatus, assembly GCA_034064705.1. Classification (NCBI taxonomy): domain Eukaryota; kingdom Metazoa; phylum Chordata; class Lepidosauria; order Squamata; family Viperidae; genus Bothrops; species Bothrops alternatus. Next base: position 27,396,311 of record JARGCV010000003.1, on the reverse strand, counting down.
ACAGCATCACCATCCTTCAATAGTTGTGCTAGCTATTCTGTTACTTTGTGCTGTCCTAGATGCTTAATTATTCTTCATTTCAGTTCTTTTTATTTTCCAGTTGAGGATTTTGTTCTGTCTGAGGAGACGGTAGAAGAGAGGACGGCTGATTTGAGAATGAAAATGGTTCAATAGTGATGCTGGTTCTATTATTATAGGTTGGTCATACAGTCAACCAGATGTTTAGACTGCATTGGATTTTTTTGTCCACCTATCAAATCCTTCCCAAGGACCTGGAATTTTTATTATACAAATTATGACTTAAGATTATGCATGTGAACATAGTAGCCCATATTCTCTTTTTTCTTGTTCTAAAAAGCAAAAGCAAAGAGAAAAAATGGGGAAAGAGTGATGAAGAAGCCTTAAAAATAAATACACAGATGTTACTAGCCCAGCTGCCCACACATACTTAATGTAAGTGAAAAAAAAGAAAACTTCTTTAAATGCTTCTCTTTCCGTGTGCTCCTGTTCACAGTTTGCTAGGCAAGTAATCATTTTCAAATCTTACTGACAGATTGGCTGGGATCTAAAGATTGCTCAAGGAGCCTAACCCAGCTGTTGCCAAATTGCTGTCCTCCCGGGAGCTTACGGTATGCTTCAAATTTCAGAATTCACATGGGTCACTGAAGTTGAAGTGCAGCAGACGATGAGGTTGGAGCAAGTTAGTAGATGCTTCTTCAAATGTAGGAATTATATCATTCTTCAGATTGCATTGATAGCACTAAATACTACGGTAGATACCTAGGTCCCTTCGATTTAAAAGCGGACTTTGAGAGATTTCTTAGAGCTGTAGTGAGGCAACTTCAGGACTCAGAACAAGTGCTCTCTGAGCTCTTTAGAGTAGAATCCTATGTTGTATATTGATAACCAAAGGAGATGGCCCTGTCTTGGCAGATCCTGGCAAAACTAACCAGGTTCTGTTCCTGTTAGTTCTTGGATAAAAAGTCACCAGTCTCTAATCTCAGTGCATTAGACTTTTGAAGTTTAAGAAGACAAAAGCAAACCAGCTCCACGTGTTACCATAAAATCAGCATGAATGTAGTATCGATATAGTCACTGAAATTTGAGTTCAACACCAGGAAGACTTTATCTTCAGTAACAAATGAAGGGCTCCAGTGCTGTTGTATCCATTTATTTATTTATTTATTTATTTTATTTGGACTTATATGCCGCTCCTCTCCGAAGACTCGGAGCGACTTACAGCATATATAAAACAATATTCAATCTAAGTCCAAATTAAAAAAAAGCATTAAAAATAAAAACACATTCATCATTCACACAACAATCCACAATCATCCCCAGGCCTGCCGGCAAAGATAGGTTTTAAGATTCTTCTGGGAGGGTGGGAGAAGCGCGGACTTCAGGGGGCAGTTGGTTCCAGAGGGTGGGTGCCACAACAGAGAAGGCCCTCCCCCTAGGACCCGCCAGACGACATTGTTTCGCTGACGGGACCCGGAGGAGGCCGACCCTGTGCGCTCTCACCGGTCGAAGGGAAGTATGTGGCAGAAGACGATCCCGTAAGTATCCTGGTCCCATGCCATGAAGGTAGGTAGGTAATGACCAACACTTTGAATTGCGCTCAGAGACCGATAGGCAACCAATTATTTATTTATTTATTTATTTATTTGATTTGTATGCTGCTCCTCTCCGGAGACTCGGAGCGGCTCACAACATATACAAAACATCAAAACATTAAAATTAGATACCCAACACACGCACAACTTTCGAACCGCAACCCATAATCATCCCCAGGCCTGCCGGCAAAGATAAGTTTTTAAGGTTCTTTCGGAAGGCCGGGAGAGTGGGAGAAACGCGGACTTCAAGGGGCAGTTGGTTCCAGAGGGTGGGCGCCACAACAGAGAATGCAGCATGCGGAGAGTTATTCCTCTTGGCTTCCTGTACTGTGGACTTCTCAGCAGGCCTGCTCTGCCTTCAGCTGGAATTGCTGTTGGTTGAGCAGTGAAATTCCTTTTACACGCACCTTTTACAGAATGCCCTTTTATATTCTTGTAAATTTTTGAAATCAATTCCTTCCACTTCTTACTCAGTACTAATGTTATATGTCTGAAAACATTTATTTATAATAAATATAAGTTCCAGTTTCATGAAATGGTTAGTTAAGGCACCATACTAGAAGCTGGGTAATTGAACTCGAGTCCTGCTTTAGGTATGAAGTCAGCTGGGTGACGCTCAGCCCTACAAAGACAACAGTGGCAAATCATTTCCAAAACTCTTGCAAAAAAACCCCTCAAAAACCTTGCAGGAACTCATCTAGATCAGTGGTTCTCAACCTTTTTCAGGTTGAGACCCCACTTGCCCCGCCCATGCGCGGCGTGACCCCGGCGCGTGCACACGCGTTGGGGCAATCCGTACATGCGCGGCGCGCGCGCGACGGAAAAAACAACAAAATGGCGGACCGTGACGGGCCATCCGCACATGCGCAGCGCGCGCGTGACGGGCTGAACCGTGCATGCGCGCGCACGACAAAAAAAACAAAATGGCGGACCGCGATGGGCTGATCCGTGCATGCGCGACGCGCACGCGGAAAAAAAACACAAAATGGCAGACCACGGTGTCCGGCGACCCCCGCGAAACAGTCGATCGACCCCAAAATGGGGTCGCGACCCATAGGTTGAGAACCGCTGATCTAGATAGTCATCAGGACTGACAAAAACATCTTCCCTCCCAAATTTGAATACAACTTAGCTACAACTTTCAAAGACTTTCTACGTATAATACTTTCAGCATTGAGATGCTTCCTATTTTACTCCCCCACCCCAAAAAAGATTTTTTAAAAAAAGTTAATAACCCTCCCAAACTACAGGTGAAACTCGAAAAATTAGAATATCGTGCAAAAATTCATTTATTTCAGTAATGCAACTTAAAAGGTGAAACTAATGTATGAGATAGACTCATTACGTGCAAAGCAAGATAGTTCAAGCCGGGATGTGTCATAAGTGAGATGATTATGGCTTACAGCTCATGAAAACCCGAAATCCACAATCTCAGAAAATTAGAATATTACATGCAATCAATAAAACAGGGATTGTGCATAGAATGATATCGGACCTCTGAAAAGTGTAAGCATGCATATGTACTCAGTAGCTGGTTTGGGCCCCTTTTGCAGCAATTACTGCCTCAATGCGGTGTGGCATGGAAGCTATCAGCCTGTGGCACTGCTGAGGTGTTATAGAAGACCAGGATGCTTCAATAGCGGCCTTCAGCTCTTCTGCATTGTTCAGTCTCATGGCTCTTATCTTTCTCTTGGCAATGCCCCATAGATTCTCTATGGGGTTCAGATCAGGCGAGTTTGCTGGCCAATCAAGCATAGTAATCCCATGGTCATTGAACCAGGTTTTGGTGCTTTTGGCAGTGTGTGCCTCTCCATTCTTCCTCCAGACTCTGGGTCCTTGGTTCCCAAATGAGATCCAGAAGTTGCTCTCATCAGAAAAGAGGACTTTGGACCACTGAGCAACAGACCAGTTCTGTTTTTTTTTTAACCCAGGTAAGACACTTCTGACGTTGTTTGTTGTTCAGGAGCGGCTTGACAAGAGGAATACAACATTTGAGGCCCATGTCCAGGATCCATCTGTGTGTGGTGGCTCTTGATGCACTGACTCCAGCCTCAGTCCACTCCTTGTGAAAGTCCCCAACACTTTTGAATGGCCTTAATGTGCTTTGATACAGCACTTTGGGAACATCCAACGTCTTTTGTAATTATCTTTTGAGGCTTTCCCTCCTTGTGCAGGGTGTCAATGATGGTTTTCTGCACAACTGTCAGGTCAGCAGTCTTTCCCATGATTGTGATTCCTACTGAACCAGACTGAGAGACCATTTAAAGGCTCGGGAACCCTTTGCAGGTGTTAGCTGATTAGAATGGGACACTTTGAGCCTAGAATATTGAACCTTTTCACAATATTCTAATTTTCTGAGATTGTGGATTTCGGGTTTTCATCAGCTGTAAGCCATAATCATCTCACTTATGACACATCACGGCTTGAACTATCTTGCTTTGCATGTAATGAGTCTATCTCATATATTAATTTCACCTTTTGCATTACTGAAATAAATGAACTTTTGCACGATATTCTAATTTTTTGAGTTTCCCCTGTACATTAGAATTGTTTTCTCTCATATCATATAAAAATTCCTTTAAAAATAAAAATAATCTAACTTCCCTGCCATGTCATTCTTCCCCACCAAGAAAGTAAATTTCAACCAAATACAAGACTAGTGATGATGAATAAAATCATATTCTCTATAAGACAAGCTATAAAAGCCCTTGTTTTTCAGTTGCTTGGAAGAATCATAAACAGTTATATTCCCAGCATTAAATTAAGGAAAATAAGTTATCTTATCCTGAGCCAAGCTATTAATCTATCTAGCTATGGACTACCTGACTGGTAGTGGGTCTCCAGAGGTTCAGATAGGAGTCTGTCAATTCTAAGTAGAAATGCTGGAACTAATGTCCTTTCCTATGCAAAGCAGATTGTCTATGATTGTACTACATACCCCAGAGAGCAAAAAAGTAACTATCAAAGTCTGCCAGGTGGATCACTGAATTGCTGACCATTGAATCACTATAGAAGCCATTTGTTGATGTTAGTTGCAAAGTCATGTCCGACCCATCGCGACCCCATGGACAACATTCCTCCAGGCCTTCCTGTCCTCTACCATCTTCTGGAGTCCATTTAAGCTCACGCCTACCGTTTCAGTGACTCCATTCCGCCACCTCATTCTCTGTCGTCCCCTTCTTCTATTGCCCTCAATCTTTCCCAGCATTAGGCTCTTCTCCAGTGAGTCCTTCCTTCTCATTAGGTGGCCAAAGTATTTCCCCCCCATATTTTGTTAGATTTGATGTCAGTTTTTGCAAAATGTAGCCAGGCTTGGATGTTTTTCTTTGTAAGAAAGGGCTTCCATCCTGCCGCTCTGCCCCACAGTCCAGACATATGAAGAATACAGGAAATTGTTGTCACATATAATACAGAACCAGTACTTGCCAGAAATTCATGCAGCTCTCCTTCAATGTTTCTGTAGGCTTTTTGGCAGCCTATCAGACCAGTTTTCTTCATATTTTTCATCAATTTTGGAGGGACATCTAGCTCTTACAAGTAGTAATGTTACTACTATGCCATATTTTCTCTGCTTATTGATGACTGTCTTCTCTGTGTTCCATGGTATATCCCAGTGGTGGCAACCTATGGCATGGGTGCCAGAGGCGGCACTCAGAGCCCTCTCTGTGGGCACGCGCGCCGTCGCCCCAGTCCTTCAGCTGGGTTTTATAAAACCTTTTCACTTTAGGCTTCCACCGCCGTGTGCAAAAAAAAAAAAAAAGGTTCAATCAGTCAATTTCAACTTCTCATGGAAAAAAAAAGATCTTGCAAAGTTGGAATTGATTGATTGAACTTTTTAGTCCCTCCCAGTCTGCCATTACCACTGCAGCCACGCCCACCCAATGGGCCACGCCTGCCCGGCACTCAACGATGCATAAGTGGGTTTTGGGTTGCAGTTTGGACACTCAGTCTCTAAAAGGTTCGCCATCACTGGTATATCCAATACCTTGGAAATTGTTTTGTACCCTTTCCTGGCTGATAGCTTCCAGTCTTTGATGCTTTATAAGCTCTTTGCTGATCATGACTGTTGCTGTAAGAGGCAACTGAGTAAATAACAGAAAAATCCTATTAGAACAGCTGAACTTTATATGGAGTCTTCAGAATCACTTTCACTGATGGCAGGTGTGTACTGACTACATGCTGCAGACTGGTGCAGGACCAGGGATTGGGGGGCCCTGTCCTAGAGGACTCTTTAGCAAAAATTATTGAGGTGAAAGGGATAGAATTACATTTCAGCAATTGAACTGTTTCCCATTTAGAATCTAATTATCCTCAATTTATTAAGCTAGTGCAGTGGTTCTCAACCCTTTTCAGGTTGAGACCCCACTTGCGCCGCCCATGCGTGCTGCGACCCTGACCCGCGGTCCGCCATTTTGTTTTTTTTGTTTTTTTTCTTGCGTACGCGCCATGCATGCGCGGTTTGGGCCATCGTGCATGTGCCACGCATGCGTGGATCGGCCCGTTGCAGTCCGCCATTTTGGTTTTTTTGTTTTTTTTATTTACTTTTTTTGTCGCACGGGCGCCGCACATGCGCAGATTGGGCCATTGTGCGCGCACCGCGCATGCGCGGATCAGCCCGTCGCGGTCCGCCATTTTGTTTTTTTATTTTATTTTATTTTATTTTAATTTTTTGTCGCGCGCGTGCTGCGCATGAGCGGATTGGCCCGTTGTGCATGCGTGCACGCGCGCGTGCGACAAAAAAAATAAAATAAAAAAAATGGCGGACCGTGGTGTCCGGCGACCCCCGCGAAACAGTCGTTCGACCCCAAATGGGGTCGCGACCCATAGGTTGAGAACCGCTGAGCTAGTGACCTTTTTACTTTATTTTGTATAGCCTTCCTGTGATCTCATGGGAGGCAGATCTTCTCGCTGATAACAGAAAAACTTGGGAGTTGGTGGTTTGAATAACCATTTTCTAAATCTCTTATCAGTCTTGGAATAAACTATGAAAATTCCTATAGTCCATTCAACAGTTATTTCCAAATTGTAGGTTTTAAGGGGAGAGAGTTAATAAATGCATGTTGAGTAATTGTATTTGTGCATTTAACTAATTTTAAAGTTAAATTCAACCGTGCCTCAGCTCAAAAGTGTCTGAAAAGATGCTATCCATTTGTAGAGTAAAGGCATTTAAGTAGAAAGGCTAAGAGAGGAGTTAGAGAAGAACCTACTGTGCCATAGTGAACAATAGACTGGCTTCTGTAGAGCCAATTTAATATGTAATCTGATTCAAAAAGAACACTTCTGGTGTTTGCATAAGTGGGTTGCAGTGATGTGTTTTTTTACTTCTTTTGTTGCTTGTGTATAGAATTCTAATTCAAACTATTTAAAACACTTCTCTTATTTGCTGTGTTCGAAAATTCCATACCAGTATCTCTAGTATAAAAGCTACAGGACTATAGAATTCTAATAACGGTTATTTAGACAATTAGTTGATAAAAGAGGTATAATTTCTTCTCCTCAAAATGTCAGGTGCCTCTATGGACATCATTTTCTGGCAGTGTGCAACCATGCTGTGAGGACAATTTTAAGATTGCAGGAAGGGATAACTAATTCAATTAAACTGCTGGAGGATTTTAGGTAGATCAAACAATGTTTAAACTAGGACTGTGAGAAAAAATGGGTATTATGACTTACTCGCTTTGCAAAAGGATACTGCCATTCAAAAAGAAGCACATGGATAAAGACTGTGTGACTAAACACCTTTTTTTTATCTGAGGAATTATGGATTTCCCCAAATCCTGTCTTGAACTGAAGAGTTAATGGCTATATAATTCATTTGTAAAATTAAAAGAGTGTTAGCTCCACAGATTAAGCTGTGCTTCTCTGAGTTTCAGAGTTGGCTACAGCTAAGTACTCAGAACTAGAGATGTGTTTAACGTTCTGAATAATGCGGAAGCATGTTTGTAGCCTAATCAGTGAATGCTTTCCTTAGAAAAAAAGATGAACTTGCTAAATGAAGAATTGTGTCATTCTTTAACTACAAAAGGTTCAAGTGGGTAGTTGAGCAATTTGGGCTCTGCCTCCAAGCTTTCTGTGACTAGTAAAGCAGGGGTTCTCAACCTTGGCAACTTTAAGACTTGTGGACTTCAACTCCCAGAATTCCTCAGCCAGCAAAGTTCTGGGAGTTGAAGTCCACAAGTCTTAAAGTTGCCAAGGTTGAGAACCCCTGCCTTATAGGAAAGATGGACAGCATAAAATAAAGTTAAAGTCAAGTAAATAATAACATGAAATGAAATAAATAAAATAAAATAGTAGCTGGGAAAATTCCATTGTTGTTGGGCTCAACTGTGGCCATAATAGGAGGGCTACGTGTATTGTCTCCTACTTTTTACAGGCGTTTAGGGTTTCCCGGCTTGAGCAGGAGGTTAGACTAGAAAGATCTCCAAGGTCCCTTCCAACGCTGCTATTTTGTTATTCTGGTTTGGGGGGGGTTGTTCACAGTGAATTATGCTCTACGGACAAATTCAAATTCACTTGAAAGTTTGAGAAGTGCAGATTGGGTAGGTTCATCTAAAAATATAGACTGATTCTATTTTCCCTTCATCCTCATTTGAGATATAGGAAACATTCCTTTTCAGAAAGAAATAGTATCTCTCAGTTCTCTATAGGCCATTCCCTGTTTAAGATATTATGTATGCTTTGAGAATTGCAGTTTTTAACATAACAAGGGAGGACCTGCTCAGTCCAGGGAGTTCAGAGTTCCAGAATGGTCTTTGCGTCTCTGACATTTGGAACATGAAATGTTTTTGTCATATTTATTAGCTGTCCTTAATTGTGCAATTGTGGTATTACTACTACTACTACTACTACTACTACTACTACTATTATTATTATTATTATTATTATTATTTGTTAATGCTGCTCCCCATATGGATAGACTAATAGCTTCATGGTTTTTTCTCTTAATAAAACATCTCAGTCATCCTATGTTCTTTAGATCAAAATCAGTGGAAGTATTCTTTTTTTTTTTTAAATAGTTGTCCGGATTTCAGGTATTTCAGCAGAGACTTGGTTTTGTCACAGCTTGTGTGTCAATGAACTTCCTTGCTTTCTAGAGGTTACATGAGGCATTTGGTAGTAATACCTCTGCTCATGCGAAAATGTTTCACTCTTGAGGGTGAAGGATGCTTCTTGTGGAATTGGTCAGGTGTAAGCCACTTTCTATCGATACTGATTTCTTGCCATTCAGAATCTTTACATTAAAACGCATGACTGTTTTTCTAAACGTATTTGATGAAGTTTGCAGACTTCAGGCCACTTGTTCTGTGTTCCTGAAAATCATGACCAATGTCAAGCATGTTTTACTTTAACTGTTTATGTAAAGATATCCTTCATTAGCACTGCATCAACAACTACTTCCACATAGAGCTGTGCAGTGATCTAGATTTGAAAGAAAAAAGTGACCTGGAACACACAGAACAGAACAGAATAGAATAGAATAACAGAGTTGGAAGGGATCTTGGAGGTCTTCTAGTCCAACCCCCTGCTCAGGCAGGAAACCCTATACCATTTCAGACAAATGGCTGTCCAGTCTCTTTTTAAAAACTTCCAGTGTTGGAGTAGTCACAACTACTGTTCGGCTGGGGGGCCCACCTCCAGAACCATTTGGCACAGGGGTGATGGTCCAGGGTGGACCTCAAACAAAACATAAACTGGCTGGAACTCAGGGCGATTCATTTGGCTCTCCTTCATTTCTCCTCCCTAGTATCAGGGAAACATGTGTTGATCCTGACGGACAACGTGGCAGCCAAGGCTCATGTCAACAAACAGGGAGGGACACATTCCTGGGTTCTCCTGCAGGAGGCCATATTTCGGGAGAGGCAAACCGACAGGCAGACTCCCTGAGCAGGTCGACTGTGGACCACTCGGAGTGGCGCCTGGATCCAAGGCTGTTCGAGATGATCGCGAGCAGGTTCGGCAGGCCATGGCTGGATCTGTTTGCCTCCCCGTCCAACGCCCAGCTCCTCAAATTCTTCACCAGATTTCTGACAGAGGGGACGGATGCTCTCTGTTGCAAGTGGCCGGAGGGTCTGCTTTACGCCTTCCCTCTTCCGCTGTTACAGGCCACCATTCGCAGACTGATCCTAGAGCAAGCGGAAGTAATACTGTAGGTTGCTCCTTATTGGCCGCGACGCCCGTGGTTTGCAGATCTAGTGGATCTGTCCCTGTCTCCTCTGTGGAGGTTTCCCCCGGACCGAGTAGCTCTCAGCCAAGGGGGGCTCCAGCACCCAGACCCCAGTGGCTTCAGTTAGCCGCTTGGCACTTGAGCGGGAGAGTCTAGCCAGGCAGGCCTATTCCTCGGGGGTGATCTCTATGATTCAGGCCTCTAGACGCCCCTCGATGAACCGGATCTATGACGCCATGTGGAGAAATTTCTGCCAGTGGTGCATCTCACACAAATTGGACCCTCTTACAGTTACAGTCCCTAATATTTTAGATTATCTGCTAGAGGCATTTCCAGGGGCTTGTCCACTAGTACCATCCGTAGGCAGGTTGTGGCCTTGTCCACGGTCCTCACCTGTGACAATCTGGGTCCGTTTTCACACCACCCAGCTATCTCTGCTTTTCTTAAAGGGGCGGCCAATTCTGGTCCTTCCACAGTGCATAGATACCCATCCTCGGATTTACCTACTGTGTTGCAGGCCTTAACTACTGCTCCTTTCAAGCCTCTCCAGTCTTGCTCTTTGCATTTTCTCTCTCCTTGAAGGTTGCCTTTTTAGTTGCAATCACTTCGGCCAGAAGGATTTCGGAATTGGCCGCCCTCTCAGTCAGAGATGATCTCTGTACCTTCCATGAGGACAGAGTGGTCCTTAGATTAGACCCCTCCTTTATTCCCAAGGTGAACACCGGTTTTCATAGGTCACTGGATTTAATTTTGCCAAGTTTCTGTCCAAATCCTTCTCATCGTCTAGAACGCCAGTGGCACAAGCTAGATGTCTGCAGGGCTCTGCGTCTTTACATTAAGCGTACCTCGTCCTTTCGCAAGTCGGAGGCCTTATTTGTATCTTTTCAACCCTCTGCCATGGGCAGGAAGGTCTCTTCTTCCACCATTGGCAGGTGGATCACGGCTTGCATAGCTCGGGCCTACGCGTCCCAGTCACTTCCGGTCCCGGCTCGTATCACGGTTCACTCCACGCGCAGCGACATCTGTGGCCTGGTCTATCCAGGCTTCTGTGGAGATTTGCAGAGCGGCATCTTGGTCGTCTCCATCATCTTTTATTACGCACTATAAGATTGATAGGTTTGCCGCGGTGGACGCCGCTTTTGGCAGATGGGTTCTCCAACAGGTTGTTTCCTCTAGGGAGACACCAGCCTAGACCTTCCCTCCCTTAGGGACATGGGGGGCTTTGGTATGTCCCAATCAAGTGGATTCTACATCCACCATGCTGGAGAAGGGGCATTGTCTTACCTGAACGTCTTTTCTCAGCATGGTGGTGTAGAATCCACACCCTCCCTTGGATAGAGGTCTAGGCTTGCGTATTGTCATTTTTTTATATTTTGGAGTCATTGCATCAGACTTTGTCAGGATCCTTCGCCTCGTCAAAACTGGGAAGACACACCCAAAGGGAGGCGTGACTAAAGCTCTGACTTAGTCTCTCTGAGCAGGAAGGCTGAAATAACCCAATCAAGTAGATTCTACACCACCATGCTGAGAAAAGGTGTTCAGGTAAGACAACGCTGAGCAGCGCTGAAATCAACATTGGTATTCAGTTTTCTGTTTCTTTTCCCATTTCATTATTATTATTATTATTATTTACCCTGGTTGAGAGAAAACCTCTCTCCTTTTCCCTCTCGGGCCATTTAGAAATTGAGGAAACATATTTCCCACTCCACCCCCATCCCCTCATTCCCTGCTCATTCCTGAACAGCTCTGGAATCAGGGCTGCTCCAGGTCTCCAAAAGATTTTTCTTTTTTTTTGTTACTTGTCCCTCTGCTTCCCTTAATCCTACCTGAGTCTGCGGCTGCAGCTCCGGTCCCCACACATGCGCACAGGCGAGGGAAGCCCTTTGGAGCCAGCATCATCCGGGAGCTCCGTTTTCGAATTTTTCCTCTTTTTCAGCCTTCCGGAGCTGTGGCTGCAGCTCTGGGGATCAGGACATTCCATTTGTTTGCTGCCTTGCTGGTAGGAGTTACTAGCTACAGTCTCCTAAGTGAGATCGCAGCTTCCCTCGGGCGGCCGCAAATCAGCTATGCGGCGGCCGTTTAAAGAGGCGCGCCGAAAAATGGGGTTTGCAGTCTCCTTCGCCAAGGAACGACGCGGAGAGATCGTTAACACCTAATTTGCCCCAAGCTCGCTGCTGGCTGCGTTCTGGGCTGCAGGCCTCAGTATTACTCCTCCTGTGCTCGGGCCTTGCCTCATTTCCCTCACGTGGCCGCCATTTTGAAGAGCTTGCAAACAAACTCAACGGAGGAAGGGGCTCCTTCCTCCATTTCCCCCAAGCATTCCAGTTCGTTTCTCTAGCATCCCAAGAGATTCCATATTAAAGCATTCAGGGGGCTGAAATCTAGGGGAGATTTTCAGGGAGTGTATGGTCGCCATTTTATATTTCCCTTATTCCTCAGGGGTGGCCATTTTGAGACTCACACAGCTGATAGGCTTCTATTCCGTATGTAGGACCACATTTCAGATTCTTACCTTAAACGCCATTTCAGGTCTCCCAGGCCTCAGTTAGTATTCACCTCCACAGTCACTCTGGTCTGTGCTATACCCATTTCTCAGCCCTTAACTTCCTTAAATTCAATTTATGGGTGTTTTGGTGTCTCCAGGTCTTCCTGAAAGACAGGATTCCCCATTGGGATCCTAGGCCTACTCATATTAATAGCTCTAATTGGATTCCAGGCGTCCCCTGTCGTGTGCCTGTTCTTATCCATGAAAACAGCTCTGTCTGGATACCAGGCGTCCCCTACTGTGCACCTGTCTTTATCCACACAATTAGCTATAGCTGGATTCCAGGCACCCCTTATCGTGCGTCTGTTCTTATGCACACAAACAGCTCTGTCTGGATTCCAGGCGCTCCCTATTATGCGTCTGTTCTTATCCACACAAATAACTCGGTCTGGATACCAGGGTCCCCTATAGTGCGCCTGTTCTTATCCAACTAATAGCAGTCTCCGGATACCAGGGTCCCCCCAGCGTGCTCCTGCGTTATCCGAAGATGGAGGATACTAGGCCCCCCGCAAAGGACAGTGCCCTGTCCTCCTCGACTGCCAGACGCCATAACTCTGCTAATCAAGAGACTGCAGGTAGGAATTCGGCAAAAGCTCAGACACGGTCTACCCCAAAGGACTCCAAGGGAGCTGAAAAACAGGCCACCAGGAGATACCAAGCCCTAGAGAAGGAATTCTCTAAAGCACAGAAGCTAGCCAGGCTGGAGACCTTACAAGCCGAAGTGTCTTCTTTTGATCTGTCCCTGGGGCCCTCTGCTTCTCCACTGGGGATATGGTCAACAGAGGAACCTGTTCCATCTCTCACACCGGGGGATACAGACAGGGTTTATCCCACTTCAGCCCCCCACTTCACGGGCTGAACGTGTGGCCCCCCGAAGCTACTTTCACCCCCACAGCAGCCGGGCTTAGGCCAAGTGAACTGGTTTTCCTCCCCACAGAGGACCGCCTGGCTCAGATGATCGCACAGGCGATAAAGCGCGCTCTTGAGATCAGGTTGCAAGTGACTAGATCAGCCGCGGTCACCTTTCAACCCACTCACCAGCTGGCTACTGAGTCCTATCACGCTCCTTCTTCCCCGTCGCAGTCCATTTACTCGGAGAACTCGTCATCTCGTGAATATGAGGCTGACCCTGAGATTCCGATGTCCGAGGAGGAGGACCCCCCCCCCGAGACACCATCACTTAGCAGTCTCTTTAACCCTGCCTTTTTTGTTCCCCTGCTTCGCACTTCCACGGCACATCTTGGACCCGATCCTTCCACGCTGACTACTTCAGTTACTCCAGTTTCGGAGGCGGATCCAAATTTCACTGAACCGGTAATGACACAACACCGGATTCCCTGTCTCCCCATGTTTCTCAACGCGGTCCGAAAGCAATGGGTGTCCCTGGCCTCCCTTCCCCTTCCAAGTAGTAATGAGAAAAGACTTTATAACGTGGCCCAGGACCTGGAGGCGGCTCTGGAGGTACCCGTGGTAGATGAACCTTTAGGACCCCTTGTGTCTTCAACTGCCATTACTGGCGATGTGTCGGAGGCCCTCAAGACTGAGGACTGTAAATGTGAACTATCTTTCCGTAGAACACATCAAGCCGCAGCATGGGCTATCAGAGCAGCTACCTCTGCATCCTTTTTTAACAGGTCTGCTCTCCGCTGGCTTAGACAGCTTCAGGCCAGGAAACTGGTGGATGACATCCGCACACATCAAGATCTAAGCAAGATGATGGTGGCTACGGAATATGTGTCCAACGCCACCCTCCAGGCCACCAGATTTTCCTCCAGAGCTATGGTATCCAATGTCACCGGCCGCCGTATGCTCTGGTTGAAACAAATGGCGCTTGTCAACAGCTCCTTTATCAGGGAGGTGAAGCTCTGAATCTTTACCTCACGGAAAATAAGGATAAACGTAAGGTACTTAACCACCTCCTTAAACGGTCGGACAAATGTCCCAATACCTATTCACGGAGACAGCCCTTTTGCGCTGGAGCCAGGTCCAACTACTCCCAGCCCAACCGTTCTTTCCCTATCAGACAGGACAGACAGGCGGATAGACAAGCTACCAGACCCAGACAACAATTTCAGGGCAAACGGCCCTTTCGCAGGAGCGGCCACCTATTCCGGTGATCCAGATGACTCTCAGGCGGATCCTCCCATCGGCGGCATACTCTCCCTCTTTGCCCGCCAGTGGGAAGCCACCACCACGGACGCATGGGTCCTAAACACTGTGCATCACGGACTGCTCCTGGAGTTCATCTCCAAACCCCCGAATTGCTTCATTTCTTGTCCCCAACTACGAAATCCAGCAAGGAAAAAACTAATGTGAGTGGCCATTGTTCACCTCTTAAACATACGGGCCAAAGAACCGGTGCCATTGGATCAGAGAGGTCAAGGATTTTATTCCATCCTCTTCGTCGTTCCCAAGGCATCTGGGGGATGGAGAGCCATCCTGGATCTAAAAGGATTAAACTATCATCTTGCATACCACAAATTCAAGATACAAACGCTGCAGTCCATCTTGGGAAGCGTAACAAGGGGGGACTTCCTGACGTCTATCGACCTCACGGAGGCATACCTCCACATTCCCCATCTCTCTCACCCATCACCGGTTCCTAAGATTCGCCCATAGGGGACACCATTATCAGTCAGGGCGCTCCCGTTCGGCCTGTCCTAGGCTCTGAGGGTCTTTACCAAGATCCTGGCGGTTCTAGCAGCTCACCTGAGACTGGTGCCAGTCAGAGTCCAGTGCTACCTGGACGACATTTTAATCCAGTCATCGTCGATCCAGGCCGCTCAGGCAGATCTCGAACTAGTGATAATGCTGCTCCAGAATCATGGGTTCTTGGTGAACTTCTCCAAGAGCCATTTGATCCCCACAACAAGGGTGTTGCACCTAGGGGCCATCATAGACACGGTGGAATGCCGGGTCTACTTATCCCAGGAACGCCGGGACAGCATCAGGGAGTCGATTCTTCAACTCCGCAGGAGTCGAACGGTAACATTAGCCAGCCTCTCCCAATTATTGGGGAAGATGATCTCGGCCATTGCGATTGTACTTTGGGCCAGGCTCCATTCCATGAACCTCCAGAGATTGAACATCAGTTCCTCCAATCGAAGGGTGAGACTTCCGCTTCAGGTCTCGCGATCCCTCACATGGTGGCTCTCGTCGGCCATGCTCAAGGGGTCTTACTTCAAGGAGCCCGATCGACTCACCCTTATGACAGACTCCAGCCTGTTCAGCTGGGGAGCACACCTTCGCTTACAGTGGGCCCAGAGCCATTGGTCCCGCTCCGACCTTCAGCACAATATCAACTGGCTGGAGCTCAGGGCAGTACACCTTGCCCTGCGCCACTTTCGCAGCACAGTAGCGAAGTGTCATGTGTTGGTCCTCATGGACAATGTGGCTGCCAAGGCACATGTGAACCGGCAAGGGGGCACCTGATCTCATGCACTCTTGACCGAGGCACTCCTGCTGGCCTCCATCAAGGCCGACCACATTTCAGAGGAGGCAAACACTCAGGCCAACTTCCTGAGCCAGGCGACGGTGGACCATTCGGAATGGTGCATACACCCAAGGATATTCAGGGAGATCTGCCACCGCTTCAGATTGCCAGTTCTGGACCTCTTTGCCTCCCCAACAAATGCGATTCTATGGCGATTCTTCTCCCGCTTTCCATCTCCAGGGACGGAACGAGCGGATGCTCTTTGGAGCCTATGGCCGAAGGGACTGCTTTATGTCTTCCCGCCTCTTCTTCTTTTGGCGGTTCTCTGCAAGCTTCGGGAGCAGGCAGAGGTTCTCCTTGTGGCCCCGTATTGGCCACGGAGACCATGGTTTGCCGACCTAGTGAACCTCTCTCTAGGGGCCCCATGGAGGATTCCCCCGGAGCGGGTCTCACTCAGCCAGGGAACCCTTCTTCATCCAGACCCCCAATGGCTCCAGTTAGCTGTCTAGCACTTGAGTGCTGGATCCTGCCACAGGAGTCCTGCTCACCTGGGGTCATTACCGTAATCCAGGCCTCCCGCCGGTCCTCTGCCAACCGGATTTATGAGGACACGTGGAGGAACTTTTGTTCGTGGTGTTCGACCCACCACTTGACCTTTCCAGACCTGACAATTCCACACATATTGGATAACCTTCTACAGGGCCTTGAGAGGGGCTTGGCCCCAAACACATTACGCAGACAGGTCGCTGTTCTCTTCACTGTACTTACCTGTGACTCAGCGGTTTCCCTAGGTCATCATCCCTTGATCCGATCTTTTATCAAGGGGGCTACTAACACCAAGCCCCCTGTAGTGCACAGGTTTCCATCTTGGGACCTACCACAAGTCCTCCGGGCTCTAACCAGACTGCCCTTTGAGCCCCTCAAGACATGTGATATATGGTATGTATCACACAAGGTCACATTCCTGGTGGCAATCACCTCTGCACGACGGATATCGGAACTGGCAGCGCTCTCGGTCAGGGATGACTTGTGCCTCTTTCATCAGGACTGAGTGGTCCTTCATCTGGATCCTACCTTCCTCCCGAAGGTCAATTCTCCTTTCCACAGGGCTCAAGAAATCGTACTGCCGGACTTCTGTCCTCACCCATCTCATGCCCTGGAACAGCAATGGCACCTTCCGGATGTCCGCAGAGCACTCCATTATTACATCTCACTGACAGCTGCCTTCCACAACTCTGAGGCCCTCTTTGTTTCCTTCCATCCTTCTTCTAAGGGTCGGAAGGTGTCCTCCTCCATGATTGGAGGTGGATTAGGGCATGTATTGCGGAGGTGTACCAGGCTGAATAATTGCCAGTTTCACGGCGGATAATGGCACACTTGACCCATAGCGCGGCTACTTCTATGGCCTGGACCACTGAGGTGTCCATTGAGGACGTTTGCAGAGTGGCCACATAGTCTTCACCATCCCCTTTTATAAGGCATTACAGGATTGACAGGTTTGCCTCTTCGGAAGCCTCCTTTGGTAGGAGGGTGCTCCAGCAGGTCGTTAACTCAAAGTGCCACGCCAGACTGGCTTGCTCCCCTCCCTCAGGGACAGTAGGCTTTGGTATGTCCCATTGGATTATCCATCTCCAGTGCTGGAGAAGGGGCGTTGTCTTACCTGAACGCCTTTTCTCAGCACGGAGATGGATGATCCACTCCTGCCCTTGTACGTTGCTTAGGCCTAGGGCTAGATTTATGAGCCAACACGTCTTGCTGTCAGTCAGGGCTTCGCCTGCGTTGAGACTGGGAGATGCTAGCCCAGGACAGGCGTTGCAACTTTGACTGACTGATCTGATTGGGCAGGAACACAGTCTAAACCCACTGGTGGATTATCTATCTCTGTGCTGAGAAAAGGTGTTCAGGTAAGACAATGCCCTTTCTGGAGGCAAGTTGTTCCACTAGTTCACAGGTCGGCAACCTGCGGCTCCGGAGCCACATGCAGTTCTTTGAGGGTGCCTTAAATAGGATTAATCAACACTTGCACTCGGCTCCTAGACCGCGTCACCGGTCCTAGCCGGTTAATTTGCATTCTAGATGTTTCCCCTTCTCTGTCATTGCCTCGAACCTTCTCACCTATTCTTCCAACGTTAGTTCCTAAGTTAGTCAGGATCTTTGCATCTTCTTTCCCTCTAATGGTGTTAACTCTCGTATTACCTTTCTCTCTACTGCGGATCTTGGGGGGGGTGTTTGATTTTTCCTTTACATTGTTATATATCCCATTAGGATTTATATATATATATTTGTTTTCTGAGGTTTTCGCGGGTGTTTGTAGGTCTTTGGTTCTTCGGGTTTTCTCCCACGTACAATTTGAAGTGTCTTGGCGACGTTTTGACTATTGCCAAAACTGAACACTTTAATAACAGAATAATCAGAGAAGCCATCGAGATAGAAAAACGCCCTCACAGCATGAACGAGAAAACACACACACACACACGCACACACACACACATATACATATACATACATACACACACACACACACACACACACACACACACACACACACACCTATAATAAAGGTAAAAAAGGATATATGCAGTGTTATCTTCATTTTAGATATCAAAAGGGTTTTGCGGCTCCCGGTGTTTTGTTTTCTGTGGGAAACGGGTCCAAGTGGCTCTTTGAGTGTTTTGGGTTGCCTATCCCAGCACTAGTTAATTGTTCTAATGGAGATGCATGTCTCACCCGTTGGCATTTCCTTAAGATAGTTTGTCTCTTCCTGAGTTGTACGAGCCCAGGAAAAGAAGTTTTATTATTATAAGCAGGTACAATCAGTCAGTTACCTTTTCCCCATTTAAATCCTGATCTCTGCACAGCCATATTGAACTGTTTTGATTCCCAGTTCCTTCATTCCCCTATTCTAATTTTTCTTGAGACACTGAAACTATTTGATAATTATTCTTGCATTCATGCATATTGTCAGGAGAAAAATTAAAAGACTTATCCTACTGTTGATTAAACAGAAATGTGGTCCAGCCATTTTGCTAGTATGGCAGGAATGGGTGGCATGATTTATAGTGGTGTGTAAAATAATTCCATTTGAAACATTCCATTTTGAATTCAAAAGAGCTCTTTCAGGTCAAAAATCATTTATTTTGTTTTTGAAACAAGGTATTTTAATCCTTTTGGAGGTGTTTTGAAACACCTTATTTTGATGCTTGGAATTTAAGAGCAAGTATTTCAAAATAATTTGAGTATAGAACTTTTTACACATCTCTAGTGATTTGTATTTCAAAAACATATGGATTTTACAAATGATTGAAAATCTGAAAAGGATGTTTCCAAACAAATTTATTTGCTTCTAATTCCAAACTTTGTGCTAAAAACTCCCTCTGGGACTCATGAAACATGGATAGAAATCACATAGTTATTAAAAAGGTGAGCACCAGATTCTTTTCATACATGCAATACATAGGAAGCTTAAATGAAATAGCTTCTGCATTTTTTCTTTTGCCTATTCATCAGGTGTAGCACTAGAACTGCAGGTTTTTATTTTGTGGTGGAGATACTCAAGGAAAATGATGTCTTGATTCTCAAGACTGAAAATAAGATTTGATTATTTAGTATAGATATAGACGTTATACATTTTGTATACTACGATGCTAAGTTAATTATAATGGAAGCAGACTGACAAAAATACCACATATTCACGTGGCCAGTAGATCACTTTGATGTCTGTCCTAGTAATTTTCAAATGTGAAACTTGAGTTCTGGCTATAATATGGTTGTTATTAAAGGGTGCCTTTTCAATCTTCCTCTTGGGAATTATTCCAGAAATGGTGAAAGGTTACATTTTGATCTGAAAAGCAAAATCTTGTATTAGTTGTTCACCTCTTGCTTGTCTTGTAGATAGCTGCAAGTCCCTGGACCAGCTGAGCCTCACAATCCCAGTGGCAGGACATCCCGTTTCACCTGCCCATCCTCTCTCAGGATGTCCGGTACCCAGTGTGCCACCAGCTGCAGAACCTGTTCCTCACCTACAGACGCCAAACTCCGAGCCCCAGACTATGGCCCGCGAATGCCCGCAGAGCTCCAAGCCACCCAGCGGCTCTAAATCCGGCCTCCGGAACACCACTAGCTGCTTGCACGTATCTGACAGCAAAACAGTCGGAAGTCACCTGCATCCAAAGCAGCAACGCATCAACCGGAGGAGAGCCACAAATGGTTGGATACCCATTGGAGCGGCATCTGAGAAGGCTGTCTACGTTGTGGTAAGCATTCTGCAAATGACTTTTCTTGTTAGCAAGCAGAGTTAAGAATGAATATTAAAAAAAATGAAGCGGTGTACAGTAAAGAAGCCAAACAATTTAGGTTGCATCAGGATTGTCTGTGACAGAATGTTTTATTGCCTTTCGTGTAGGAAGAAAAGAATGTTTGCCTTTGCTGTAATCATTGTAATCCAAATCTTAGCTATTTGGGACAGGACCAGAATGCCTTGTAGCAGTTTCTCCGCGAAGATAGCAAGGCAAAGAGGCTAGTCATAGCTTGCCTCTGAATTAAGATTCTTGCTCTGATTATTTTTAAAGTATACTTTTCTTTGAGAAATATATTGGAAGAACTTTCCTAGAGGATATTTAAATGACCTTTTAAAAAAATGGTAGATTTTTCTAAAAACTAAGTTAAACTGGAAATTTATAGATTATTTATACTTATACGTATATGTGTTTGTATAGGAGAAATAAATATTAGGTGCTGAAATGAAGTATATTACACTTGTTGTTAAGGAAGTACTGTATCTCTTTCAGAGTGCTGTTCACAGCAAAGTTTTCAAACATCAGCCATCTTCTCTACACAGTAAAATAACTGTCTTAATATTGGAAGCCAGTTTGGTCTAGTGCAGGGGTAAGCAACCTTGGCTCTTTTATGACTCGTGGACTTCAACTCCCAGAATTCCTGAGCCAGCCATGTTGGCTCAGGAATTCTGGGAGTTGAAGTCCACGAGTCATAAAAGAGCCAAGGTTGCCTACGCCTGGTCTAGTGGTTAAGGCATCGGGCTACAAATCAGGAGGCTGAATTCTAATCCTACCTTAGACATGAAAGCCCTCAGGGTGATGTTGAGCCAGTCACTCTCTCTCAGACCAACTAACCTAACTGGGTTATTGTTTTAGGGAAATTAAGAGGGAGTACAAAGTAGGAAAAAGTATTAGGTATGATAGTTGCCTTGAGTTATTTATTAAAACAATCTCGTCTCTCATGTCCGAAATTCAGGAACTAGAAAGAGGGAATTATTAATTTAAATGTAAAAAGATTAAAATCTTTAATAAAAAAAATTATAGAGTTCTAGCCCAGTGTTGGGCCACATTGATGGCAGGGATATTTCTGAGCAGCATGTCATTCTGTATGCATGTCAGTCCCAGAGTTATTATAATTTTATAATATTTTAAATTTACAGTAATTTTATAAATGTATAAATATAATTATAGAAGTGTAGAAATATACTATAGAAATATTTGTAAATTATAAACAATTTATAAATCTATATTATAAATTGATATTATAAAAATAATAAAGGCAAGATTAAAAATGTTTTTAAAAAGCTGAAGCCTAAGAAAGTACAATTCCTGTTTAAAAATTTACTAAAGTTTGGTGATTGTCCACAACTACATCTTTACAAAAAAAAACAAAAACTTCCTGCAAGACAGAGGTGACCAATTTCTGAAAGCCTTCAGAAGGCTGTCTGATGATGCAACCAGAGAAAAAAATATTTGTGTCCCAATTATTTTTTTGTTTTGTGGGTTGTATAGATAGGAATGAAAATCAGAGGCAGCTGAGAGCCAACTGGTACAATTCTTAACTATAATATCTTTGAAACAGAATGGGAAAATGATCCTTTTTTAACTAGTGCTTTGGGGTTTGGGAAGTTTAAAGGAATGGGAGCTAGAGACACTGTTATTCTTATTCTTTAAATCCTCCAAAAATCTGGAAAACATTCTAAAACTGCAGCACTAGTATTCACCCATTTTGCCACCAAATATAACATTGGAATTACTGTATATTCAAATTCTGTAAACACTTCAAAATGGCTTATGAGACAATTACTGTGGTTACAATCTCCTAAATAATTGAACATTTGATGGACTTTAATGGAGTTCTGCAATCTGCGATTGGAGGAAAGCGCTACAGCAGCGGCTCCCAACCTTTTGGGCGCCAGGTACCGGTTCCGTGGAGAGAGGTTTTTCCACAGACCGGAAGGAGCATAGTTTCATCTGCTGCCTGCATCCAGTGGATGGGACTTTGTTTGTACGACCCAGTTTATGGCATGCCACAGCCCAGTGCCAATCCATGGATGGGGTTGTGGACCCCTGCCCTATAGAACAACGTATTCTATAAAATCACTTAGAGGTAGTCCTTAACTTAAGAGAGCAATTGGGAGTGAAATTTCCATTGTTCAGCAATGCAATTGTAAAATGTGACCATACTGTTTAACAACAGCAATCCCTGCAGTCCTGATTGCAATCATTAACCAATTCCCATAGTCATTAGGCAATTATGGTCAGCATAACCATTTCACCTCTCTGGGACTGGTCTCCCCACCTGTGCTGGCAGAGAAGGCATCTTGCAGACCCCATTAGTCAAGGAATTCCAGCTAGCAGGGTCCAGAAAAAGAGTCTTCTCTGTGGTGGCTCCTGTCCTTTGGCACATCATAACTCCTGAGGTGAGATCAGCTCTCACCCTTCTGACCTTCTGCAAGATCCTGAAGACCTGGTTAATTTATTAACCTGGTGGTTAATAGATTAAGAGGCAACCCTATTCCCTCCCCCCCTCCCGGTATCCTGTTCCCTCCCTCCCCATCTTTTAATTTTATTTTGATTGCGATTTCCATTTTTATTGCTTTAGAAATATTTATCTGTCAGGATTTTAATATGTAAGACATCCAGAGATATTTTGATACAAGATGGGCAGCAAATAAATAAATAAATAAATAAACAAAAACCCCAAATAAATAAATAAATAAATGTCAGTGTGATGGGGTGGGGGGAAGGGTACATGGGTGGGGGAGATACGTTCCAGCGACTAGCAATCTTTCCTGCTAGCATCCGCAATGCCCTTCCTGAGAAGCAGCAGGGAAAGTAAACACATGATCATGAGGTACTGCAACTGATTGTGAGTGCAGATTGGTTACCAAGTGACCAAATCTTAATCACATGACCACAACGGTGCTGGGAAAGACAGAACTCCGAGATCCATTTGTTGGTTTGGATGTAGGTGGAAGACTACTTTGTATTCAATGTGCTTTCTATTTATGCTTCTTTCTTCTGAAATTCAGCCCTTGCAATCTTTTTTTCAGTTCAGATTCTCTCATTTTTATTTGTATTTGGCACTCATGGCCACGTTTTACAAATTATATTCCTGTGGATATGCCTTGATATCCAACTTTGCCGGCAGGCCTGGGGCATCTAACATCTTGCCCCTAGCCAGTGTATGTTCGTGGAATGATTGGTTTCTTTTTTTTTTTTAACTTAAGGGTTTTTTTTTTAACTTAAGGGTTTTTTATATGTATATAATGTAATTTCTATCATGCTGTGAGCCGCCCTGAGTTCTCCGGAATAGGGCGGCATAGAAATTAAATTATTAATAATAATAATAACTTCTGTCAGTAAATGCTACGTCTGTGCAGAATAAGACTATACCCATTCATGACATAGTAGTAGATAAAGCACAGATCTAGCCAAAGTAATAAATGAGGCTACTTCCATGAAGCTTTTTTTGGTCACCGTGATGTTAGGAAGAGTGCAGAGAAGAGCAACAAAGATGATTAGGATGACTGGAGGCTAAAACATATAAAGAACAGTTGCTGGAATTGGGTATGTCTACTTTAATGAACAGAAGGACTAGGGGTGACCATAATAGCAGTGTTCCAATATCTCAGGAGTTGCCACAAAGAAGAGGGAGTCAAGCTATTCTCCAAAGCGCCAGAAGGCTGGACAAGAAGCAATGGATGGAAACTAATGAAGAAGAGAAGCAACCTAGAACTAAGGAGAAACTTCCTGACAGAACAATTAATCAGTGGAACAACCTCCCTCCAGAAGCTGTGAATGCTCCAACACTGGAAGTTTTTAAGAAGAGACTGGACAATCATTTGTCTGAAATGGTATAGGGTTTCCTGCCTAAGCAGGGGGTTGGACTAGATGACCTCCAAGGTCCCTTCCAACTCTGTTATTCTATTCTATTCCATTCCATTCCTATTCCTATTCTCCAGTCACTGTCCCAGGCAGTTTCTTGGTTTTCTGAAGAGTTGAGGGAAATGAAGTGACTGAAAAAAATGTGTGTGGCCAAAAACCAGAAACCATAACCAAACTTTGGTAAGAGCTCATGTTTTGAGAACCCTCCGTGGTGATGCAGAGAGCAAGTTTCTTCTCTGCAGTTATTGTATCCACTGATTCTGTCTAGCAACTATGTTCAGAGTGACCAAAAATCTTTTAGGAAAGGATGGGTAGAACAAACTCCCTGCAGACACACTGCATAAATTAGAGAGTTTCCTTGTAGATAAAGTAACCTCTGTCTGCTCTGGTTTGGATTCTGGATGGGGAGAGTCTGTTTCAGAGAGTGAGGCATTGCTTGGTGTTGCTACTTAGAATATATTTCATCTTATGGAGCCCAAGGAAGTAGATTGAATCCTCTGTAATACTAAATCTGCCTCCTGCATGTCCTTTCTGGCTTTTTTTGATGGCATGGTGAGAGGTAAGTAGCTAACTCCTAGAGATCATCTTGGGGCAGGCATAATGCTACCTGCCTTAAAGAAGGGTGGTAGTGGTGACCCTTTGAGAGCTGTATGCAATGAAATTTCAATTTAATGTATGCTGATTAGTGTACATTTAAAGTGACAATAAAGCTGCTCTAATCTAATCTAATCTAATCTACTGTCTCCCATTAGGAGAAATCTTGCCTAGATTCTAATCTCTTTCCTTCTTCAAACATGTGGTGGGAAATTAGCAACAAGAGATTCCTAGATGAAATTTTTCCATCAGGATTCGTACTTGATCATGGGACAGAAATGGCATTGGTCACTGGAACTTCAGTGGTAGTGGTGGGGAGTGCATCTCACATCAGTATTTCATACTGATGTCTGTCCGGAAACTCTGTGGGAGTGATTTTGAGGAAGTGTCATTGACATAAATCTTAAAGTTGTACAGGGTTATTTTCTCCAGTTTGAGAATAAGCTTTCCCAGAATGTGATTCTTTCTTTGAGCATCATTGTTACTCCAGATCTCATTACTTTGAATACCGGGATTGGTAACTTATTTCTCACAGATTTATTTCGGCAATTCCATTTTATTTTGTGACCACACTATTGTAAACATTCTAAAAACCCATTTTCAGAGGAATTCTAAAAGCACAGGAAATATGGTGTAACATACTTTTTCTGGTAACACATGGAACATATTAGAAATGTACAATAGCAGTGAGGGAGGGAGAACTGTTATCTATGGATAAATCTATATAAAAGTGTGCATTTAAGTACAGACTGTATAGCTAGAGTTGGTATCAACTTTTCCATTTTGAAACT
Organism: Bothrops alternatus; assembly: GCA_034064705.1. Taxonomy (NCBI): domain Eukaryota; kingdom Metazoa; phylum Chordata; class Lepidosauria; order Squamata; family Viperidae; genus Bothrops; species Bothrops alternatus. The sequence goes on along the minus strand of JARGCV010000003.1, from coordinate 27,371,006 downwards.
TCTAACTATAACACACATTTTGTATAGATTGTTACTGTGTGTGTGAGCAAAAATATACCATAGCATTAAAAAAAAAATCATTATGTGGGAATATCCACATATGTCCAAACATAGATGTTTGGTAATAGTATCTACAGAGGACCAATTATTTATATTTTTCCTTCTGTTCAATCCTTGGAGTGCCTGGATCAGTCTCTGCATTTTTTTGGCAAGGTTTTTCGGAAGTGTTTTAGCCTCCTTCCTAAGGCTGAGAGAAAGTGACTCGTCCAAGGTCACCCAGCTGGCTTGGTGGCCAAGGTGGAATTAGAACTCATAGCCTCCCGTTTCCTAGCCTTGTACCTTTACCACTACACCATACTGACTCTAGCAGGACAAATATCTGGCAACAATTCTCACATGGCAAAACAAATGTTTCAATGCACATCTTAGGAACCTGCAAATAAGGATTTAAAAATGTAGTGGGCATGGTCCTTCCATCATTTAACCCTGCAGCTAGGAGCAATTCAGTATCAGTGGACTCACAATAATGATTTCTACACCAGACAGGTTAAAATGCATTAATGGGGGTATTAGCCCTGCAGTCTCCCACAGAGCCAGGCATGAAGAAGCTCCCCTTCTGGCCGGCCTTTATCCTGAAAATGAATCTAAACTAAGTAAAGTGACTTGAATATTTCTTCTTCCCGGCTTTAAGTAATCATTACCTTTCATTTGTGGAACATGTTTTGCTTCTGAAATTAACCCGCTGGGAAGAGAGAAGCATCCTGCTGTTTTGTATGATCCGTCTTCTCCGCGGGCTCTTTAGCAATAAAGACACCCTTTTTTGGCAGGAAGCTGTCGACTTGGCGTAGGTGGATTAGTGGAGGATGCTGGTGTCTGTTTCTTAGTATTGTTTTTGCAGACTCACTCCTTTTCTTGGCGCTCTCTCTTGTCAATATTTGCAGAACGAGCCAGAACCAGCTGTTCGTAAGAGCTACCAGGCTGTGGAAAGAGATGGAGAAATCATTCGGGTTCGGGATACAGTCCTTCTGAAATCGGGGCCACGGAAGAAATCGATGCCTTATGTGGCTAAGATATCCGCTCTATGGGAAGACCCCAAAACAGGTATTGAGCACAAAAATGGAGATGGCCAATTATATGATGGATATTAGCTGTGTAATGATGTATTTGTTTACAAAAGTTTTGTGGAGTTGGGAGTGGGCACGGGGGGTGTCTGAAAAATCATCCTGCATCTCGTTCCCTGTCCCCATTGTGACAGAAATCCCTAGAATGTAAAAGGCATATAAATGATTCAGACAACCCTTCTGTATCCATGATGGTAAATACTTGCAAGCTTGGGTCAGGTCAGGAAGATCCAAGATAGGAAGTTAAATTAACCTTGAAGTCCAGTTGGCAATCTGTGGAGCTTTCTTTCATTTGCATCATCCCTTTAATAACACAATTGATGTCTATAGAAATTCTCAGTTATCCAGGTCATGATTGTCCCAAGGTGTTTTTTCAAAAGGCAACTGGACTTCGTTTTTTCCTTGAAGACGTTTCGTTCTCATCCAAGAACTGAACTGAACTGAACTGAACTGAAGAAGCTTGTTGGATGAGAAGCAAACAATACAATTGATGGTGATCCCTAACCATTAGCCCAATATGGGCTATATCCCCAAATTATTTTTATTTCTTATTTCCATTTCTATGGCAGCACAGCCTTTGTTTAGTACTATTGTAGGGCAATCAAGCAAAGAGAAATCAAGTTATCTTCCGTTTCCCAGATGACAGACTACGGAGAATGTTAGCCTAATTAGAGTTTCAAGACATTCCGGCTGTGGAAATATTTTGTGGGAGCTGCTGTTTCTGATGTCAGCTTGGCAAAATCAGTGCAACTCCTTTTTTCAGTTGGCAAGAAGGTGCCTTACTACTAAAATTATACGCATTTGGAGACAAGAGTAATCAGCCACTGTCCCTGAATTAGATTTTGTATGGGCAAAAGTGTCTATGTCTCTTGCAGCAGATAATTACATCTAATTGGTCAGTAGTCACCCATATGTCACCCCCCCTCCAAAATACCCCAAAGTGGAATCTTTTTGAAGTTTTTCAGCTTAATTTATTTCCTAAGAATCTTTAGACATTGGTTCTATTAATTGGGGATATACACCCTGGAAACCATTGCACTGATTCTGCCAAGTTGACATCAGAAACAGCAACTCCCACAAATTTCCACAGCCAGAATGTCTTGAACGTCTAATTAGGCTAACATTCTCTGTAGTCATCTGAGAAATGGAAGATAACTTGATTTCTGTTTAGTTGATTGTCATACGGTCGTACTAAATAAAGGCCATGCTGCCAGAGAATTGGAAATAAGAAATAAAAATATTTTGGGGATATAGGTTGTTCCTTCACCATTGGTTTAGTGGTTAGGGATCTCCATGAATTGTATTATTGATGAAAGTAGATAGGCCATTTTTAAAATTTTTTCACTGAAGCCAGTTAGACTATCAGGACATGTCTCCATAGCTAAGGATATGGGGGAAAGGAGTATACTGTTCACATGCAGCACAAGCAGGCAGTTTGTGTTGCTGAATTTGAATCGGTTCACGATGTTTACAGATCGCAGAGTTATTTCCACATATTTTAAAAATGCAAACATGCCCAGTAAAGCTAGGGGCAAAAAGAAAGTTAGAAGGTTGGCACGGGGCACTCACTTCAATTAACATCTCTTTCCATTGCAAAGCAGGCTGGCATCTCTATGGATTGAGGTGGCATGATCTCTCTTCCTTGTGCATCACACACATGGGTGATGAGTCTTCAGAGAGTCGGTGGTGGAAATTTCTAGAACTGCAGATGGTTTCTTTGGAAACTTAATGTCCAGTCCATATCTGAGAATGTTCTCCATTACTTCTTGAAGCTATAGCATCATCTGGATTCCTCCCTTCTCAAAAATGTGCTTAATGATTCAGAGGTTGTTTTATTATTTTTGCTCGCTCCCCTGCATCTTTCACTGAGGCAAGGCCTTGAAGGAGTCCTCTGCAGATGTGGAGCAAAGGCACACTTCAAAAACTATGCTAGCAAATTGCTCCCTACCAACAATCATTTTTTTCTGTCTGCTAAGACTACGATAGGTTCATGTCATAGAAATCTGTCTTGATTGTTAAGTAAGCTTGAAAAAACACCATTTGCTCAAGTGTCGGGCTCTGTTTACATGCAAAGGTCATTCTCATATCTGTTTGGGCTTCAGAGATAATGACATTGGAAACTATGCCAGTCACTTTAGAATCAATAGCTCCAATTTGATCCTCAGTGCCAACCACTCATACGGGTTCAGACTCAACCTGTGTGCTGATCTCATACATTTTTTACTGTTTCAAGCAAGTTACTGAATTTCTCATTCCAGTCATTTGTCCAGTGATTTTCTTGGTTAAAAAAAGTCTTCAGTACAAAATCCCTCTTTGATACTGATGGTCTATATCAGGGGTAGGCAACCGTGGCTCTTTTATGACTCGTGGACTTCAACTCCCAGAATTCCTGAGCCAGCATGAAGTCCACAAGTCATAAAAGAGTCAAGGTTGCCTACTCCTGGTCTATATGATTATGTGTCCTATTCTGGTCCTCATTCAACTGCATCACTTGAGAGGATTCATTTGCCATAGCCCTCTCCTTGCCTCCAGCTTTGATAGAATCTGAATGATTTTCTAACACAGAGATTTAATACTCCAGACAAGTTGCCAAGAAATCGTGTTGTTTTCAGTCCAGGTTATCCTGATCTCACTAAGAGTTCCCAGGAACGCAACTCTTCCTAATACGCTCATCTGATGAAGGATTTTGATATAGACTAGTATAGATCCTGTTTCTCCAGCACTGGAGATGGAGAATCCAGCAATGGGTTTAGACTGTATTCCTGCCCAATCAGATCAAGTCAGCCAAAGTTGCCACGCCCATCCTGGACCATAGAGATCCCAGTCTTGACTTGATCTCGCCCAGGACAGACGTGCAAGTTTGGCTCTTAGGCAGGTACAGTCTCCGTTGGTGGATTTTCCATTTGCCCAGTTTGCTGCGTAGTACTATATTCAGCACAGAATTTGGCTTCCCATTAGCAAATTCTCCCTTTCTTTCCCAGTCAGGAACTTCAGAATTTCTTCTCAGTTCCTGACTTGGGGGGGAAATACGAACTGGTTGTTCTAAGGAAGGGGCTCCTTCCTTTCCCCCCCCAACCCAACATTAACCTCTCTCAAAGCCCCTAACTCGTTGGATTCAACTGAGGACTAAGGGCTGTTAGTCCTCAGCTGACATTAAATCAACCCCTTTTCTACCGGAGCTTGCGACTGCAGCTCCGGTGGCTGATTATGAGCATCAGTGGAGGAGGCTTCCTTTCGCGATGTGCTCAGGCCTTCCCTCAGGAAATCCCACGTTTCTGGGGCCTTTTGGAGTTGCGGATGCAATTTCACCCCGGCTTCAGTTCTTCGGCTCCGTTTGTTTCCTTCAGTACGCGGCCCTACGATCGTCCCTTTGTCGGCCGGAGGCGCACGCGCGCCAAGAGGCCAGCGCCGATCAGCTGTTAGGCGGCTGATCAGAGGGACGGAAAGTGCCGTTTTTTCTGGCATTTTCAGGACCTTTCCCCTTACCTAAGGGAGCGTTTCCTCTGCATCGGCCTTACTGTCCAAACTCCTCAGACCTCGGCAGGCTTATCTACCTATGCCATGTGCGCCCGCCATTTTGGCCCACGTGGTCTTAAACGGATCCGTTCTATTTCAAGGGGGATTCAGGAGGAAGGGGCTCCTCCCTCCTCCTTACTGACATTGTCCTTGGAGAAGGGGCTCTCATTGGGGAGGGGTGAACTAAGCAGACAGCCCAGGTAGAACAAATGACTCCACTGTCATCAGGCAGGCCGCCATTTTGGGAGACGGCCACCATTTTGGGAGCCAGATAGGCCCATTTTTAACTTGAGGCCTGCTATCTAGAGATACAACAAAGCCTCCAAGCTCTCTTAGAGCGCAATTTCTGGTCCTGTCTCCAGCTCCCCAGGTCTCTAGTCCCATTTAAGTTCGGACAGGCCTTCTCAATTAGCAGTGTCCTTTTGGCCCCCTTTTTTCAGGTTTGGTGTCTCCCGGCCTCACCTTGCTCATAACAAACTTGCCAACTGGATTCCAGGCGTACCTTACCATGCATCTGTTATTATCCATGCAATTAGTTTTCATCTGGATTCCAGGCGCCCCCTATAGTGCGCCTGTCCTTATCCACAACAGCTCTATCCGGATTCCAGATGCCCCTTGTAGTGTATCTGTCCTTATCCATACAACAGCTATAGTTGGATTCCAGGTGTCCCCTGTCGTGCGCCTGTCCTTATCCACTCAGCAGCTTTATCTGGTTCCAGGCATCCCCTATAGTGCGCCTGTCCTTATCCAGTGTATAATACTCTCTGGATACTGGGGGGGGGCCCTATCGTGCCCCTGTGTTATCAGAGAATGGAGGATTCTATGCCTTCCTCAAAGGGCGTTTTGCTGTCTTCATCGGCTCCAATGAATCCTACTTCATCTAGTCTGGAGGGCGCTGACAAGACTGTGGCCAAAACCAAGGTCAGATCTACTGCCAAGACCTCCAAGAGAGCTGAAAAGCAGGCCAGCCAGAGACACCAAGCTCTAGAAAAGGAATTTTCAAAGGCACAGAAAACAGCCAGGTTAGAGATCTGTCAAGCCGAGGGGTTGACTTTTGACCTACCCCTGGCCTGGGGCCCCCAACCTCCCCCCTGGGAATATGGTCAACGGGGGAATCTTTACATTCCCCTGCACAGTATGGGATGGGCGGAATTCTCCCCATTTCCCAACCCACTATTACATGGGCTCATCAAGGGGCCCCCGAGGCTACCTTCATCCCCACTGTGGCCGGGCTTTGGCCAAGTGAGCCTGTTCCCCTTCCTACGGAGGACCATCTAGCCTTGCTGATTGCACAAGCGGTAGACCGCACTCTTGAGGCCAGAGCACAAGTTCCAAGACCAGTGGCTGTTGCTCACCTTCCTATTCATCAACCGGTTCCTGAAACCTATTACGCTCCTTCTTCCCCATCTGGGTCCACCTGTTCTGAGGGCTCATCCCTTCACGAACATGACATTGAACAGGGGATCCCAATGTCTGAGGAGGAGGAGCCTCCTCCTGAAGCTCCTTCATTTAGTGGCCTCTTCAACCCTTCTTTGTCCCCTTACTCCGCAAGGTCACATCCACAGCCCATCTCAGTCTGATCCTTCCTCAGCAACAACCACTGTTCCCCCAGACTCGGAGGTGGACCCAAACTTCACCGAACCGGTGGCAGCTCAACACCGCATTCCTTGTCCCCCCCATGTTCCTGAATGCGGTCCAAAAACAGTGGACATCTCTGGCCTCACTTCCCCTCCCAGGTAATACTGATAAAAAGCTATACAATGTGGCCAAGGATCTGGAGGAGGCCCTGGAAGTACCCACGGTGGATGAGCCATTAGGTCCCTAGTATCTCCCACTGCCATTCCCAGAGATGTATCCGAGGCTCTCAAAGCTGAGGACCGTAAGTGCGAGCTCGCCTATCGCAGGACGCACAAGGCGGCTGCATGGGCTATTAGGGCCCTCCGCATCCTTCTTTAACAGATCCGCACTTCGCTGGCTCAAGCAGCTCCAGGCCCGTATTCCAGCGGAGGATATCCGCACCCACCAGGATCTTAGCAAGATGGTGGCAGCCACCGAGTATGCGTCAGATGCCACTCTCCAGGCCGCCAGATTTTTCTCCAGGGCTATGGCGTCCAGCGTCACTGTTCGCCGTATGCTTTTGTTGAAGCACTGGCACACTGATGCCAAGTCTAAGTGGCGTCTGTCGGCAGCTCCATATCAGGGAGGTAAACTGGAGATGCTTTGAATCCTTATTTCACTAAAAATAAGGATAAGCGCAAGGTCCTTAATCACCTCCTTAGGAAATCGGACAAATGATCCAATTATTACCCGCGAAGATAGTCCTTTTGTGCAGGGGCTAGGTACAACTACACCCAGCCCTTCTGTCCCTTCCCGGCCAGGCAGGATAGACAGTCAGACAGACGGCCAGACCCAGACAGCAATCTCAGGGCAAGCGGCCCTTTCAGGGGAATGGCCGACCATTCCGCCGCTCTTGGTGACTCTCCAGCGGTCCCTCCCATAGGGGGCAGACCAGTGGGAGGCCACCACCACGGACGCATGAGTACTCAACACCGTACATCACGGCCTTTCTTTGGAGTTCATCTCCAACCCCCCAAATCGATTTCTCTCTTGCCCATACCCCTGGAATCAAACAAAGAAAAGACTAATGAACGAAGCCGTCCAATATCTACTAAACATATGGGCCATAGAATCGGTGCCAGAGGACCAGAGAGGTTGGGGATTTTATTCCACCCTTTTTGTCGTCCCCGAGGCATCAGGAGGATGGAGAGCCATTTTAGATCTCAAGGGCTTGAATTATCACCTTGCATACTGCAAATTCAAGATGCAAACGCTCCATTCCATCTTGGGAAGCATAAGAAAAGGGGACTTCCTGACATCTATCAACCTCATGGGAGAGTACCTTCATATCCCCATCTCTCTCACCCACCACCGGTTTCTAAGATTCGCACACAAGGGGCGTCATTTTCAGTAAGGGCACTACCATTTGACCTATCATCGGCTCCCAGGGTATTTACCAAGATCCTGGCGGTTCTAGCAGCTCACTTAAGGATGGTACCAGTCAGAGTCCAATGTTACCTGGACGACATATTAATCCAGTTGTCCACCAAGTCCGCCATGGTGGACCTCAGACTGGTGGTAAAGCTGTTCCAGGATCACGGGTTCTCGGTAAACTGCCCCAAGAGCCATATGGTTCCCACAACAAGGCTGTTACACCTTCGGGCCATGATAGACACAGTGGAGTGCCGGTGTATTTATTTCAAGAACACCGGTACAGCATATGGGAGTCAGTCCTCCAATTACACAGGGGTCGGACAATAACGCTGGTCAGTCTCTCCCAATTGTTAGGGAAGATGATCTCGGCCATAGCGATCGTCCCGTGGTCCAGGCTCCACTCCAGGGAACTGCAGTGGTTTCTGCTCCCCTTCCAGAGGCAGAACCTCAGTGCCTCCCAACGAAGGGTGAGACTACCTCCTCAAGTATCGTGCTCCCTCACGTGCTGGATATCGTCCGCCATGCTCAGAGGGTCATGTTTCAAGGAGCCAGATTGGATAGTGCCAGCCTGTTTGGCTGGGGAGCACACCTTCGCTCGCAGTGGGCACAGGGCCGTTGGTCCCGCTCAGACCTTCGGCACAACATAAATTGGCTGGAGCTACGGGCCATACATCTAGCCTTCTGCCACTTTCACAGCCTGGTGACAAGGCGTCACGTATTGGTCCTCACGGACGTGGCTGCCAAGGCTCATGTAAACCGACAAAGGGGCACCAGATCTCGGGCTCTATTGACCGAGGCTCTTTTACTAGGCTCCTGGGCAGAATACAATCTGGCCTCCATCAAGGCCGATCATATTTCCGGGGAGGCGAACACTCAGGCCGACCTTCTGAGCAGGGCAACGGTAGATCACTCAGAATGGCGCCTCCACCTGAGGATCTTCAGAGAAATCTTTCACCGTTTTGGCCTGCCGCTTCTGGACCTCTTTGCGTCCCTGATCAACACCCAGCTACCTCGATTCTTCTCCCGGTTCCCATCTCCAGGGGCGGAACAGACGGATGCTCTTTGGAGCCAATGGCCAGAGGGTCTGCTTTATGCCATCCCCCCTCTCCCTCTTCTCCTGGAGGTAATCCGCAAGCTTCTTCGGGAGCGAGCGGAGATACTCCTAGTGGCCCCTTACTGGCCAAGGAGGCCTTGGTTTACCAATCTGATGAGCCTCTCCCTTACAGTTTCGTGGCGGATTCCTCTGGACCGGGTCTCGCTCAGCCAGGGGACCATTCTCCATCCGGACCCCCAATGGCTCCAGTTAGCCGTCTGGCACTTGAGTGCTCAATCTTGTCACGGGAGCTGTGCTCACCAGGGGTCATTATGGTAATCCAGGCTTCCCATCACCCTTCCACAAACCGTATTTACAAGGCCACGTGGAAGAACTTTCGATCCTGGTGCTCTGGTCGACACTTGTCACTCCCGGAACTCACGATTCCCCATATCCTGGACTACCTGTTAGAAGATCTGGAGAGGGGCTTAGCCCCAAACACATGGTGCAGACAGATAGCTGCTCTTTCCACAGTCCTCACCTGTGACTCCGTGGGGTGCTTGGGACATCACCCCTTACTCCGCTCATTCCTTAAGGGTGCCGCTAACACCAGACCCCCTACAGTACACAGGTACCCTTCTTGGGAGCTACCACAGGTCCTTCGGGCTCTGACCAAGTCGCCCTTTGAGCCCCTAAAAATGTGGAACGTTCGCTACCTGTCCCACAAGGTGGCATTCTTGGTGGCAATCACATCGGCGCGGCGTATTTCCAAATTGGCAGCGCTCTCAAACCGGGATGACCTGTGCATTTTCCACCAGGATCGAGTGGTCCTTCGCCTCGACCCTACTTTCCTTCCAAAGGTCAATTCCCTTTTCCATAGAGCCCAGGAGATAGTGCTCCTGGATTTTTGCCCTAACCCATCGCATGATCTGGAACGGCAATGGCATCGACTGGACATCTGCAGAGCGCTCCGGTACTATATTTCATGGACAGCAGCGTTCCGCAAATCAGAGGCCCTCTTTGTCTCCTTCCATCCTTCCTCCAGGGGTCGGAAGGTTTCCTCTTCCACAATTGGCAGGTGGATTAGGGCGTGCATTGCGGGGTGTACCAAGCTGAGTCATTGCTGGTTCCTCGACGGGTAACAGCCACTCTACACGGAGTGCAGCTACTTCTGCGGCCTGGGCCACTCACGCATCCATTGAGGATGTCTGCAGAGAGCCACATGGTCTTCACCATCTCCTTTCATACAGCACTACAAGATCGATAGGTTTGCCTCGGCAGAGGCCTCCCTTGGTAGGAGGGTTCTCCCAACAGGTTGTACATTGAAGTGCCACTCCAGACCGGTCTACTTCCCACCCTCAGGGACAGTAGGCTTTGGTATGTCCCATTGGTGGATTCTTCATCTCCAGTGCTGGAGAAGGGGCGTTGTCTTACCTGAACGCCTTTTCTCAGCACGGAGATGGAAAATCCACTCCCACCCTTGTAGGTCATCTAGGCCTAGGGTTAGTCTTAGTTTGGTGAGCCACAACATCTTGCTGTCAATCAATGGCTATGCTGGCATCAAGACTGGTATCTCTATGCTCCAGGACGGGCGTGGCAACTTTGGCTGACTTGATCTGATTGGGTAGGAATACAGTCTAAACCCATTGGTGGATTCTCCATCTCCGTACTGAGAAAAGGCGTTCGGGTAAGACAACGCCCCTTCTCCATTTTTCTTCCTGGCATTGTTATCTTTCCATGTAATATGACCAGTGGCATCATTTAGAGACCAGATTTCAGTGTGAATTCTACCACTCTGCTCCATTGGACACCACCATTGATACCTTCAAACTTTGCCTGCATATGTTCAGTCAAATTCTGAAAATTATCACTTATATACTTCTTCCACTTAATCAGACCACATATTTCACTTTTCATTCTTCTCCTGACTCAATGGCATTTATTTTCTTAATATCAAAGTACCTTGAGAACTGCAGGAAGTTTAAGGGTATTAATACTATCTTCTCTTTTAGCACTTGATACCAAATTCTATTATTGTAAGATGCTTCTCAAATCTCAGGCTTACTAAATCCAGTGTATTGAAGGGGAGGCTGTTACATCAGATTCCTGGGTTCTTACTATAATTTGAGTATGCAGCGCAACCTCTTTTAGGATTTGTTTGTCATTCTCCCTTATTCCTCATGTTAAGGTTCTTGAGACCTTCCAGAAGTTTGCAGTTATGTCAGCCACATGTATTCTAGTCTTCAAAGCTTTTACTTCAATGGTTTCTTTAGAGATGGTAAAAAAGATGGGTCTAAGAAACTGAAACACTTCACTTTGTGATAAAAAAAAAATCTATCTGATGATCCTTCAAAACCTCCTGCCTTTACTAAAGTTGGTTTGTATTAACTGGATTACAACAGGCCTCTTCTCACATTACAAAAGTTACAACGCAGGAAATGTCTTTCAATAGATGTTCTTTTCTTTAGTTCCTAAGATGTACCATGATTACTCATCTCCGTTTTCTCATTATCTAACTCAGTGTTTCTCAACCTTGACAATTTTAAGGCATGTGGACTTCAACTCCCAGAATTCCACAGCCAGCAATGCTGGCTGTGGAATTCTGGGAGTTGAAGTCCACATGTCTTAAAATTGTCAAGGTTGAGAAACACTGATCTAACTATATCTGTCATAGACAGTTGTTGCTCTTTTTAATCCATCTCTCAAAACAGATCCTCAGAACTCTTCATCTTCTCCATCTCTCAGGCTTTGATAATGTCTTATTTGCATTTTGTTATATCTTTTCCCTTCATAGGCGCAATTCTAGATTCACACTGGCCAGACTACTCTGGAAAAATGCTGTGAGCTTTCCCCAGCTGGCTCAATAAATACCGCGACTAGTGGATTATGGCAGTTTCTATTTCAGGATTTAGTTCACAAAGCTTTCTGTATTTAACTGTTCTCAGTTATAACTCCCACAATCATCAACTGAAAAGCTGACTTTGTCACCTGTGTGCAGCTTACACTTCATTCTCGTGTAGGGTTGAGTCCTCTCGGAAGATTCACAACTGACATCCCCATCATGGCTGAATTACCCACTGTAAAAGCTTCCAAATTAATGAATATGGGTGCCACCTGTTTGCTCTTATTATGTTAATCATCTAGAATTTTTGGCATTCTTCGAGTATGTACAGTCCTGTGTTTTGGAATCAGGTGTACCAGGTGTTTTTGTAAATCAACAAAAATGCAGAACACGCTCCTCATTCATATTGCAACTAATCTAGGATATTGGTGTTTAATCCACAAATGATTCTCCCAACACATGACAAGGAAGGGAATTAACAGCCTGACCCAACAACCCTTCAGATAGGAGCACGGTTTTTTTTACAGTTCTCTTTGAAAGTAAGGACTGTGTCACGCAACTTGACCAAACAGTGTCTATATTAATAAAGAAGCTTCTTTTTCTACTTGTATTTCTGCCATTGGAATATTTCAGTGTTCATCACAGTGTACATTTAAATTCTACTTTTTTGGGGGGTGAGGTCAGCAAAACTTTCCTTAAGTTTTATACATATGTATTTAGCAGCCATTTTGCCTACCATATAGAAGTCGTCATTTCTTGCTTGGTGTTCTCTTCCTTTATCAATGATCTCATTGCATCTTACCCTGTTAAATCACCATTTCATCATTTGTCTCTTGTTTTTTTCCTGTTTGATTGCAAAATTCAAACAACGGTTCTATAGCTTCTTAACTTTAAAGCTGTATCAGTTACTTCAGCTTGCACTCCCCGTTCCTTGAGTGTTGATCAGTTCTATTTCTGATTTAATGATTTCATTTTAAAAAAAAATCACAAAGCTCACATCAGCCTTTCTCTCCAAGCTAATTTCTTTTGCTGTCCATGCCTAAGGAGCAATCTCTTTGCTTCCCGGACATCACTCACACTTTGGCCAATTATGCTGGCTGTGCTGCTTCCTTTCACCCTTCCTCTCAACTGCTTCTACGGTATGAGGTGAGTTGCCCATGAAGAGTTTCTCAGTGTCGTTGCAAATGGTTTGCCAAATAGATGACAGTTATAACTGTGCAAAGCCTCTTTGCCATCCCATGGTCCACCCACTCTTCTTCTATAGCCTTTGCCTCCTGGCCAATCAGTGGTCTACTAAGTCCCATTCCGGAACCTTTCTTATTCTCTCATTGTCTGTGTTTTGCAAAATCACCACCTAATTGTAGCTTTCTACACCATAGAAATCCAAAAGCTGCATATAACCTTCACCTTCCTACTTGCAGCTCCAAGAGCTGTTCCCTTAGTAGGGGTGGGAGGTTGGGCAAACATTCTGAACCTTTTTCCTCATGCGATGAACTTGGGCTGTTAAATTTCATTTAAAACCAGCAAGAGGTTGTTGACGGTGTGGCCTTCATTAAACTGATATGTTGATATCAGAATTGGAACTTCATTGTGGGCAATGACCTACCTTCAGTTCACTTACTCAAATGTGTGTTGCACAACGAACTATGAGAATAATAGTTTGCTTATACAACCCGCACACCACCCTTGCCTCAAGTAGACTACATTTTTACCTGTTTTACTCTTCAGTCTGGGGAAACTTAGGTGAGAATTTCCCACTAAAAACATCCCCTGCAGCTGTCACCAGCTTCTAGTGTTGGTTATGCATGGGTGCATTGCCCATATATTTGAATGCACTAATGACCACTATTAAAGGTAAGCAGACTGTCTTTATATTCTGACTTCATGCTGGTGTGTTGGAGTATTTTTTTTTTAAAAAAAACCACTTTATTCCTTTCTAGGGGAATTGATGATGAGCCTCCTGTGGTACTATAGACCAGAGCACACTCAGGGAGGCCGTAATTCTAGCATGCATCAGGTGAGTGTTCAGCCATGATAGTCAGGAATGGAAGTCCTGAACATTAAAACGAGTCAAGAAAGGCTGCTTGATGGTTCTCTGGTGGTTCTGATGGTTCTAATCCTTCTTCAACCACTTATTTGCAAAGAAAAGGAGGATCGTTTAAAAATGCTTAGTGTTTATTTTACAGTTGGGCCACTTCTTTCTAGACATGGGAATATTTCTGCTGTTTCATAAGCTGGAAAAAGTAGCAAAGACTACATTAAAGACTAACACATTTATTGCTTTGGGTGTTTCTGCTGTACCAGACTAACATAGCTGCTCTCTGGAATAAGTTGACAAGTAATTTGAGTGGCAAGGCATTTAAAGACTTTCCATTACCTCACCCCAAACATCCATAATTTTATAAACAATCCTAAATTACACTGAAAGGGTCCTTTTATCTCTGTGAATTTGTTACAGAATAGTTCTTGCTCCTATTGTAAAGTTGGCTTTCCTACACTTTAAGACACCGAAAGCTATGAAAGCATTTGCTTTTAAAACTGCAAGGTTATCTTTAAAGGCTGGATTTTTTTCCTCCCTGCTAAGATCTACAGTATATTGTTACAATGCTACTTTTAGAGTTTTATAGCACAATAAATGCAGAGGCTCTCTATCATTATGGTGCATCTAAATGTTCTTTTCCTTTGGATGTAAGGACTAAGGATGTAGGAAAATTGCTTTTTTCGGTAGCAACAAAAAACATACTCTCTCACCTCTTCCTTTCTCCCCAACTAGCTATCCCTGATATTAAATGTAATTCCAACTACAATGACCTTCTGACAGGATGGTCCAAACATCTTTGATGCCCTCAGATCTAAAATTTCTAGATTTAACCCAGTGAAAATATGAGTGCCGTCGCCTTTTAGTTTAAAATTGAGCTTTCAGGGAGTGAGAACTTTGAAGAAAAGGCAATAATTAATTTGAAGTATTGTCAGATTGATTCCCAGAAATTAAAATATAAGAGCTACTTGAAAATGAAGTCTTATTTTGATCAAATTACTGGTATTTAAGCAAATGAATAGGCAGTTGAGGGCTATGAAATATCTATGCATATTTCTGAACTGGCAGACTTCCATTTCAGCTAGATATTTGACATTCCATATAAAATATAAATACTAATATGTAATCAATTTCAATTAAATTTCTTTCTTGGCTCCCTCAAAGAAATGCTGTTTAAAGTGCTGGTTTTTTATGCACACATGAAACACCTGGTATAATGGTTTTATAACAATGCATTGATAGGTTGTTGTAAAGTATCTCATAAATTAATGAGAATAAGTACTGGCATCCACCTCCTTTTCCCTACACCCAAGGAACTTAGATGAGGTGGAAATTATTAGTCACTAAATGTATGCACTTAAACTTGAAAAAGCCTGATGTGCTATAAAATGCTGGGAATAGGACTAGAGAAAGCCAGGTTCAGGATTCAAATCTACCCTGGATATGAAAGTTCACTGGGTAGCTTTCGGCCAGTTGTTATTTCTCAGACCAACCGTGAGAAGAAAATTTAGAAGAAGGAATGCTATAGATACCACCTGAAGTAAAAGCAGAATATACATTTACTAAACAAGCAACTATGTTCATTATTGCTAAGTTATAACATAGAAGTCAACTAATTGGACACTTAGTGTAGTATCTCATTTAAAAAACAGAGACTAATGTTGCCTTCAGTAGCCTTGACATATTTTTTTTTGCTTTTAAACCACCCCTGTTAATAAAACATTAGTTCCCACACTAGTAGCCTAATCCCTGGGGCCTTCAAAGAATAAATATGTTCTTTGATTAAAATGTGCATCTCGGCAACCAAAAGTTTGCCTCACTTAGTATATGGGCTCAGAAGATTACACTCCAGAAGGTGAACGAAAAATGCACACTCTGCTTTATATATGACTTGAAAATGTAAGCATTAATGTCTAAATCATCACATGTTGGTCTCCTAATACAATTGACCTACTTGTTGACAGAACTGAGCTTAAAAGTGTAAGCTAAAGAGCATGTAAAAATAAAGATATATACTTTTAATACACCACAGATAA
Source organism: Bothrops alternatus (assembly GCA_034064705.1). Lineage (NCBI taxonomy): Eukaryota > Metazoa > Chordata > Lepidosauria > Squamata > Viperidae > Bothrops > Bothrops alternatus. The sequence continues at coordinate 27,355,429 of JARGCV010000003.1, read as the reverse complement.
AAACATGCGATGGAAAAATGTGCTTGCCAGGTTCTGATCCCCTTGTGCACTTTCTTGCAGAATGAGATCTTTGCATCCCGACACCAGGACGAGAACAGTGTGGCCTGTATAGAGGAGAAGTGCTACGTTCTGACCTTTGCAGAGTACTGCAGGTAGGTGGTGCTCTTACCAAGCTTCTTTTAGGGTCTCTGTGCTCCATCGGGAAGTTCCACAAGACGGTTTGTTTGTTATTGGAAAGGTTTTCTAACTCTTTCTCTCTCTCTTTCTCTTGGTAGTTGTGGTTTGTGAGGCATCACAGATAGTTCCAGTACGCAAATTGAATGTCCCTCTTATTTATTGGGCCAGAATGTCAGAGAGAGATAGAGACAGACAGATAGACAGACGATCGATAGACTGGCGTGTTACGATCAAGCTATTGTGGCATTTTCACAGGTGTCCTAATAAGATCACCTTGGCATTTTTTTTTCAGACGTTTTTTGTACTTGCCAACTAGCATATGCACACATAGATGACTAAAAGTATTGATCTATGTTTTGCACCAGTCTCAGCAAGGACTGTAGGTTTGGTAATCCATCATATATGGAAGGTATCAGATTGCCTATTCCCGCTGAAGACAGAACAGTAAAAAACATAGGGAAACCCAGTTGCCCCTTCCAGTCCAATTATTTGGCCTTTCAGCTGGATGAGTGTTGATTTTGCTGTATTTTTATGAGTTTTGATATTTTGTATTATGTACCTTGCTCTGCAACATCCATTGTCATTTGACAGTGTGCAAGAACTGTGAGATAAATAAGTGAATGAATAATATGTACCAAATCCAAATGTCTTAATAAACATGTTTGTGCTTTTGATCTTGGAGTAAGGATGCATGGGAAGGAACAATGGGACCATGCTATTATTTTTCCCCCACTTATTTTCTCAAATGTTTTGCCAATACATCCTGAGCCAACTTTTGTAGATCTGGAACCCACAGCTCCAAATCTACAAGAAAAAGAGCAATGTAATCTACTATGGGAGATTGGTTTTCTTTGCCTTTTATCATAATGCAAGATTGTGGCGCAGTGGTTAGAATGCAGTATTGCAAGCTGACTCTGCCCACTGCCAGGAGTTCAATCCTGACTGGCTCAAGGTTGACTCAGCCTTCCATCCTCCCAAGGTCAGTAAAATGAGGACCCAGATTGTTGGAGCAATATGCTGTCATTGTAAATTGCCCAGAGAGTGCTGTAAAGGACGATGGAGCGGTATGTAAGTCTAAGTGCTATTGCTGTTGTTACTGCTACTGTACAGTAGCTTGTAAACCATATATAGCCCTTGGAAGCCTTCTAGGTGGCCCACCATGGCTCCCAGTAGCCTGTCAATCAGCTGGTTGATGGGCAAACAGCAAAAGATTGCTGAAGTTCCACTGTCAAGTGATTTGAAGGTGTGTCACTAAGTGAAAGGAAGGAGGAAGAAAGGCTCGTGGCTCCCTTTTTCCTCATATAGCTTGCTTGGGACTCAGCATCTTTTGGCTTGGGCCAGGGAGAGAATTTCTCACTATGTGCATGCAGGTATGAGAGACAGGACAGCTTCCAGCTCGCCACTAGGCAACCATAATGGCTAGAATAGAAAACAGTGTCTTCTCATTGGAAAAACTAAATAAATAAATAAAAATTCGATAAATCCCTCAGTGAATGAATTATGGCCAACTGCTGATGTCAGAGTAACCAAGAATGCACTAACATCATTACCTGGCTGTCTTGCAGATTTTGTGCCTTGGCAAAGCGTCGCGTGGAAGGGATTCCAGGCAAGAAAACGGTGATGGTTCCTCCTTCTGAAGAGTATTCCACTCCTGCCCATCGCAAGGTGCCAGAGGACACTGATCCAGAGTTGGTTTTTCTCTGCCGTCACGTCTATGATTTCAGGCATGGACGCATCTTGAAGAATCCACAGTAACACCGCTGTGGGGTTAGTGAGCAACGATAGCAGGCCATTAGGCAGGCTAAGCTCTTTGTCCATGTAGGGGCCTCCTTCGGTGGAGTGCTGCCCACAGGCACTGCATAACAACCCCCGAAGCACTCAATCCTCTACATCTGGGAGCAGATTTCCTGTTAAGGCAGATCTTCAAAGCACAGCACTTCATATAAAAAGCATAAGTGGAAATATATATCTATAAAGAAATGTGTGTCTGTATATAGATATAGGTGCTTGCTTCTGTAAATCTATATCTATATATCTGTACAATGAGCTTCATATACTGGAGGGAGGGGGGAAGGGAGGATAAAAGTGGATAAAAGCCAGTAAACTGAATCTAGAGCCAATCTTGTTGGGGATGAGTAGAACATACTGAAGGAAAACTTCAGTGTAGAAGTGAGTCGAACTATAAAAAGGTTCCTGATGCCATGTCCTTCTAAAAAGAAGGACATACATCCTTTTGTTTAGTATAATACTGAAAATGGAGACGAGACCTTGGTTTTGGAGCCATTAATATACTGAAAAATCCTTCTCATATTCTACATACATACTACTTGAGAAGGACCACACTCAAGTATTTTGTATTGGGTGATTGCCCAATCAAATTTGTTGCTTCAAAGCAGAAAGTGGGAAGGATGTAATAGATCCCCTCACGCCATTGTGAAAAGCTACATATCCTTCTAAGGTTGAAGCTCTAAGCCAGGGGTTCTCAACCTTGGCAACTTTAAGACTTGTGGACTTCAATTCCCAGAATTCTTCAGCCAGCAGAATTCAGCAAGCTGGCTGAGGAATTCTGGGAGTTGAAGTCCACAAGTCTTAAAGTTGCCAAGGTTGAGAACCCCTGCTCTAAGCCAATTGCTTACCATTAACTTACATTGACATCGATAGGACCTATTTCCAAATAAATGTCATAAAAATCAGGCTATCAGGAAACAGGCCCAGCCTTAAAGATCATGCTTATTGGGCATAGCAATGGTGAGGGTGATAATGTGGCACTTGAAAAGTTCTCAGAGTGAGACATAAATAACAGCTGCTACAATACTGATCTCTTTTCTCCACAAACTTAGGCCTGCCCTTTTGGGGCAGAGGTAATTTATATTTTTTCCTTTCCGTATCCCATTTTCGTTGCTCTCCTATACAGTCCTCATAGAACCTGGATTTGCACACTCATTTAACTTGGGAGAGCTAGAAGCCAGAGCTAAGAAATGATAGCATAGTGCACAGTGCTTGAGTGTCAGTTTTTGAAACAGGCATCGTAACCCAACTGAGTCTGCTTTTTGCCTGTCTACCTCTCTTCTCTCCCACCCACCCCAGGATATCTTAACACTGACATGTGAACATGCCCCAGATGGCGAGACTCTGGCTTCCAAAAGGAACTGGCCAATGAGAGGTTTGCATTTTGAGAAACTGCTACTTGATTCTCACAGATATTTCTGCCTCTTGCCTTATGTGTATAGCTCTTAGAATACTTTAGTTTAACTTTAACACAAAACTGTTTCAGTTAATTCTAAAGCAAACCAAAGGACAGCATAGGAAGAGTCCACCCAATCAGTTAACACCCTGCTGGGATTCCATTTGTAGATTGCACTAATTCGAAAGGAGAATCAACACTGTATTAGTCCATGTACCTGCTGACAGCCAGAGTGGCTCACCTGAATTAGGGACCTATGTAGTTGCTTTTCTTTTTCCTTTTGTAAGGGGTGAGGGACATTTAATTAGTGTTCAGTTGTTATTGAAGCATTCTATGGCTTTAATATCGTTATTTTTTTTCAAGTAGAGTTAGCACTATCTTCTGACCCTCAGGCTGGAAGCAAGAGTTTGGCCACCAGTGCTCTATATCTGTTCTGGAGAAAGTAGCCCTACCATATTCAGCTTCTTGTTTGTCGACACAAATATTACCTGCAGACGTGCTCTACATACCAAAGAGGGGAAATGATGGGGGAGAACTATGAAAAAGTCTGACCATGGTGGCTAGCAGAGTTCAGGTGATGATTGCATTTCAGCAGGAATGGGTATATTCCTGCTTGGAGGAGGAATCTTCCACCCTAAGGCTGTGCATGAATTTTCCAAGTGTCAAGAGTAGTGGCTCCCTTTATCAAAACCGCTGCTAGGCACACAGAAGGGCTCCTTGTTAACTAGGGCTACAAAGCATATCTTGTGACGGCCCAGATATGGAGCCGAAGATTCTGTACAACTTTTCTTCATGCAGGGGAAAGCAACCCTGGAGAGGGAACTGTTTGATGGGTAAGCATTTGGGGACAGTATTATATGCTCTGCAGCCATGGCCTGTTCTTCCATTTGCCAAGTCAAGAGGGAAAGGCAGAGATAAAGGGACAGTCCTTGAATGATGTGGGTTGGAGAGTGTACAAAAGAGTCTGACCATAGTGGATAGCAGAGATCAGGTGATGATTGCATAGATCTGATCTATGCAGAATCAGATTCGGGATTCTTTTTTTCTTTTCTTTTTTTCTTAACTAGAAATGGGAGAGAAACTCTAGTGCCAGAGAGCCTCTTCCCAAAAAGATTTTTTATTTTATTTTTTAGAATTCCTGGTGTGGTGGTGGCTGGAATCCTCAGCATGGTGACTTGAGACCCAGATTCAGGGTGGTCTTCCTGCCCTCATGAAAGAAGATGAAGTTTAGCTTCAGAAACAGAGCAACTTCTTAATGTCCTGATTTCTGTTGCTACTTCCTGCCCCTCTTTTCTCTGGCTTCTCCGGGCAGGAAAGCAACAGTTGTCTAAAAACAAATGAAATTAAGAAATAGTTACCTACCCAATTCTGAAATAGGGTCGGAGCCCCTTTTCTGGAGAACAGAAACCCAAAACCTTCCCTGCTTCTGATAATTGTCAGAATCTACTTCAGGCCAAGAATATTGTTTTAAAAGATTTGTGTAGTTGTTTTATGCTGTTTGCGGACAGCATGTAAATGATTTGAAATGTCTTATCTTCAATGAAAATATTTCATGCTTTTTTAATCTATTAGATATGGAAATATTTTTGAAACTGAAAAATGCAGTCAGTAGAATTTAAATTGAAATGTAATACATGTAAAATATATTTTAGTTGATAATTTTGTAAAATGCACTTTTTGTGTCTCTTCCCTTGTTTCCCAGATCTGTATTTCAGTGTTTACAGATGGAATGAGAACATTCCCTATACTCTCCTTCTGTGAAAAAGATATATTAGAAGTAATTCTTAAAAATAAATTTGAGAAATTGTATTGACTTAGAAAACAAAGCTAAAGCCGCTGTCTAGTTTTTATTACAGGGGCTGTATGTATCAGTGAGACTACACAGTAATAGGAAAAGATATTGCATTTATTTTATTAATTAAATGGGTAATCCTGCCATATACTTGAAGTGGCTCACAAAATAATGCTATATAAAATACATTTATTCTTCAAAGCTGGGTGAAATCCACCATGCACGTTTTCGTCACACAATATTTCATATTAGGAGGTGGACTCTCTGCTTGATGTCAGCACATTTCTACCATCTTCTCTCTGGTTCTTGGAGTGAAAACACATAATAATTGTCAAGCTCTTCTGGTTTCTGATATTCTTCACAACAGTTATAAATACAAATATATTTTAACCTCTCTTATCTTGTCTAATCATCAAAACCATGGATCACAAATTCATTTTTTTCATTTTTACGCAAAAAAAATCCCTAAGAGTTATCAGTAAATATAGAAAATGTCTTCTCTCTAATCAAAGAAGTCAATGTATCAAGTTCAGTAGAGTCTATCCACTTCACCAAACATTCCTTTATAATGGCTAATCTTTCCATTTCTCCGTATGTAGTCATTTTGCCGCAATGATCATACAGCGAAATAATTTTTGATGGCTTTTTTCCGTTTATTCATTAATCCTAAAAAGCAAAAAATACAATTTCAATTGAACATTGATCTTTAAAGTCCTCTTTATCGAAATATGTATTTGAATCCAATTTTTTTTTATCTTTTGTACATGTCCACCAAGCATGATAGAATGTCCTTTCATCTTATTCACGCTTCCAACATACATTTAAAGTGCCTTATACATTCTAGATAATTTCTCTGGCATCATGAACCAACAAGACATCATTTTATAAAAAAAATATTTGGGATCATAAACACTGTAAATTTCAGTCCTTTTAACCACATATTTTCCCATTGATCCATCTTTGCATTATAACCAATGTGTGGGTAAAATAATTACTGAAAAGATGCTTCCCATCCAGGGAACAAAGAGGATGTTCTTTTCCTTGGCCTTGTCTTCTCACTTTAAGAAAAATAATATAATGTAATAATAATAAAGTTGGAAGGGACCTTGGAGGTCATCTAGTCCAACCCCCTGCTCAGGCAGGAAACCCTATACCATTTCAGACAAATGGCTTATCCTTATCAGGGTAAGCCCTTATCAGGAGCCAAAATAATACATTAGGGCAGTGTTTCTCAACCTTGACAATTTTAAGGCATGTGGACTTCAACTCCCAGAATTCCACAGCCAGCATTGCTGGCTGTGGAATTCTGGGAGTTGAAGTCCACATGCCTTAAAATTGTCAAGGTTGAGAAACACTGCATTAGGGCATTATTTTGTTGCAGTGCGCTACAAATGCAACTTTTCCCCACTTGCTAGTGCAAAAATACATCAGCCGCATTTCTACATTCTGTTATCCAGGATAGTTAAAAAGCAAGGGGATTTTAAGAGACAGGCAATTAAATGATAAAAATGTGCCATCTAGGGGCAGAATAGCAATTTGGAGAAGCATCTCAGTCTTACCCACTTAAGGAGCCAAAGAATTGAGCAATCATTGTTTGACATGCTGTGCTTCATTTTTAAAGGCATGAGCCCAGTGCTGGGATTCAAATATGTGAACAACCGGTGGAGTGGATGCCGCTTCCGGAAGTCCATTCTGGGCCTGGGCAACAAAAAATTAGCTACCAGTTCTGCCGAAGTGGTGCAAACTGGCTGAATCCCACCACTGCATGAACCTTCCTTTGGCTTTGAATGGTGGAGCTAGGATCTGCATATCAAAGAAGGGAGGCGGAACTAGGTCCAAAACTAAATGTATTTTTTCATTTAATTAATTCAATGTAGAGAAGGTAAATGTTATATATTGCTCAAAAAAAAATAAAGGGAACACAAAAAGAAGACATCCTATAAGTTTGTGTTCCCTTTGTTTTTGTGAGCAGTATATAATGTAAGGAACATTTATGAACACCCTTCATCTGTTAAATTTAAAGTTGCAGTATAACCTATCAATTTTGCAAGAGAGGGGAGTGGTTCTGCAGTCCACACCCCCAGAATTTCTAGAGGGGACATGCTACCATTACAGCTCAGATTGGACAGACCTATTGTGTGAGGAAATAATTCTAATCGGAGGTGTGAGAATTCAACACAAGCAAAAAAAATAAATCCCTTAAAATTTCACTCAGGATAAATAATGCCCCAACTGATGGGCAGAAATATTTCGGCTGCAATTAGTTTCTTACTGAATAGAACGTCACCAGCTATTCATGGATGGTGAGCCAGCAGGAACATAAATAAATCGATGGCCTTTGCATGAAATAAATGACATCCTCCTCCAATTCGGTGCCTCTCAGATACTTTGGGGAACACCTTGTCTCCCTTAATCTGGAAAGGGCAGAACAAAGAAAGACTGGGCCCTGCTTGAAACCTGTCGGATATTCATTTCTGTCTTGAGAAATCCACTGATCGTTGCCAAGGTCATTTATTTATTTATCAAATTTGTATGCCACCCCTCTCCCGAGACTCGGGGCAGCTCACAACAACAATATGGGTACACATAAAAATTATTAATAACAATAACAACATACAAACCAAGGATCCATACATACAACATTCAAACACACAATCAAGGATGGAAGCACATTCCTCGGCCCGGGGGGGTAGAACACAGTTCATACCCCCCAAGCCTGCCGGCACAAATAGGTCTTCAAAAGCTTCCGGAAAGCTAGGAGGGAGGAGGCAGTACGAACCTCCGAGGGGAGCTGGTTCCAGAGGGCTGGGGCAGCAACGGAGAAGGCCCTTGTCCTAGGACCCGTCAGATGACACTGTCTGATGGACGGGACCCGTAGGAGGCCAGCCCTATGCGCCCTAACCGGTCGCTGGGATGCATGAGGCTGCAATGCATGCAATGAGTGAGGTGATTGGCTATGATTGAGGGAAGAGAAATCCTTTGCTCTGAGTGCCTGGAAAAAAAAGGGATGTGCACATAAAAGAAAAGAAAAAAAACGCGCTGTGGGCTGTTTTTTGTTTTGTTTTGTTTTTGCAAGCTCAAAATAAAACATCTATCCCTAACATTCCATTGCAAGATGGTTCTATGATTCAACAGAACAGACTGATCCAGGTGTTTCTTTTAAATAAAACTCAGCATTACACTGCAACAACAACAACAAAAGAATACAGAAAATTGTAACTCTGTTACTATCTAATGGTCACCCAGATTTCTGCAGCTTATATGTCAGCCTTAGCCCTGGTCTTCCTTGAAAAGAAAGACTGAACCATCATCTGCTTTGGTGGGGTGAGGCAAGGGAGAATAGTGGGAGTAGATGAGAAAACAAAGAGAAACTTTATTAAAGTGCTAGCTGCATGTTTTTGATCTCTTACAAATGCAAAATTTTCAAAGTAATTACCTTATTAATTGTTTTACTCAGAAAGATCTATAAATTCCAATCAGTTTACTGAAGATTTGCTTTATGAACATTTTAAATATACCTGTTCAAAAGTTATATTCTTGGTGTTAAAACTCAACCTTGCAGAGTGTAGAATATGAATTCTCTCTCTCTTTAAAGATTAATCTATACTGCACATTTACCATGTTATATTTAGGTGTTTTTTTCTTCTTTTCTATTGCCAAACACAAACAATTAGTCATCTCTTCCCTGATGAAATGACGAGATTAAGGAAAAGAAAGAACAAAAAAATCTGGCTGCCAGCATTGATATCCTATAGCAGGGGTTCTCAACCTTGGCAACTTTAATACTTGTGGACTTCAACTCCCAGAATTCCTCAGCCAGCAAAGCTGGCTGAGGAATTCTGGGAGTTGAAGTCCACAAGTCTTAAAGTTGCCAAGGTTGAGAACCCCTGTCCTATAGTATACGTAAAGATCAGTATTTAATAAAACAAAACATTCATCATGACTATGGAGATTCTCAATCATCCAGGTCATGGTTACCCCAAAGGTACTTTTCCCAAAAGGCACATGGTTCGCATGATTCTTTTTTCTTTGAAAATCTTTCACTTCTCATCCAAGAACTAAAAAAGCTTCTTGGATAAGAAGCTAAATGTTTTCAAAGAAAAAACAACAAGAAAGTCCAGTTACCTTTTGAAAAAAAGAAGCACCTTTGGGACATTCATCATGAATTACGCATGCCAATTTCCTCAGAAAAGCAACTTTTACACTAGGTGTGCTAACATGATAGACTAAAACACTGTGACAAACAGCTCTTGAATCAACAAGTTCAAATGTACGTTTGCAGCAAATGCACCATGCACTACAGTCACAAGATCCAAAAACTTGCAGTTTGCCCATGCTAAAATCTTAGCAGGTCAACCATGGTTCGCATTTTAAAATCCCAATGGTGTCTCCACAAATAAAATCCCAAAGATGCTTTTTCACAAGGCAACTGGACTTTCTTGTTTTTCTTTGAAGACGTTTCTCATCCAAGAAGCTTCTTCAGCGCTGACTCATCCAAGAGCTGAAGAAGCTTCTTGGATGAGAAGTGGAGCAAGAAAGTCCAGTTGCTTCGTGAAAAAGCATCTTTGGGATAACTATGGCCTGGATGACTAAAAATCCCCATAGACTTTCCACAAATGAAAATGTGCAAGAGAGAATAGCACTTAGCACTTAGACTTTTATATCACTTCACAGTGCTTTGCAGCCCTCTCTAAGTGGTTTACAGAGTCAGCATATTGCCCCCAACAATCTGGGTCCTCATTTTACCAACCTCGGAAGGATGGAAAGGTGATTCAACCTTGAGCCAGTGAGAATCAAACTGCTGGCAGCCGGCAGTCAGCAGAAGTAGCCTGCAGTCCTGCATTCTAACCACTGTGCCACCACAGAATGTAAAGCAATAGTTCACTCGAATAGTAGGCTGCTGGCCAAGGCAATAGATAGCATCTCTGTATTTGGCAAGTCATCAAACACACTGCCCCAGGGAGGTACAACGTGATAATACTATGAACCTCTGACAGCACAGACATTATAAAGTTTATTAAAACAAAGACAGCATTGTCTCTGTCTTTTCTGAGCAAAATAAACACTACTGTAGTATCGACAAGAAAGGAATCTGAAACTGAGTGGCTTTGGAGGGGTTGTGTGAGAACTTTATTTGCTTGCTTTTTTGTTGGTTTTGGTTAGTTAAGAGCCTTCCATGTTAACACTACTAAAAACATATTAGAGAACATTGCAATTCCAAAGGCCATTAACATTTAGTAGCAATAGGTTTTGTTGTTGTATATTTAAAAAATGTTTTGATAATTCTTTAGTGGCTCTCTGTCATTGTTTCCCCACTCTTGTGCCATACATAGATGGTTTGGAAAGATCCTTGATATCACAAAGAGCAACATGGTTTAGCATCTAAAGTGTTTCTGTCAGCTCCACTTGATGAATGAGTCCATGAAGTCAACTCCACAGGAAGGCTAAAATTATTTTCATTCAGATTGGCTATAACCACACAACCTTGAAAATGAGATTGTGCCTTACCTTCTCTCGTTCTTGAGTTCAGCAAATTAGTCATGAATTTGTGTCAGCTGTTTCCAAATGTTAACTTGGATGTTCTGGATTCAAAAACTGTTTCAGCCCCTTCAGTCGAGCCAACAGCTTCTGCCTACCTCCATCAAAGGTCATTTTCTTCACCTTCAAATGCAGTTTTTAGAATTTCTAGACCATATAAATTTCAATTTTTCAGCTTGGATTTCCTGCTGTAAAAAAACTAATCATAAAAAGATGACTGAAGAACAGGGAAATTATATTAATTATGTTATATAAGATTATTCCAGGAATGGAGAAATGAAAGAAACATAAGCAATTAAGAAGTATGTGAGCTGGACATATTAGAAGGTTTTTACAATATGGAAGAAAAGGAGTGCTCAATAATTTGCTCAAGTAGTCCTGTTCTCTCTATTCTTGTTCTCTGTTACTCTCTATTTTTAAAGTATATACTGAGCGTTTTATTGTGGCAGTGAGATACAATGTCTTAATAAGGGCCTTCTTTGGGGGGAAAAGGACTAATGATATATCAGTGCAATTATTAAATGCCAAGGAGGGATTAGAATGTGAACTCTTTTTATAGCAACATACACATGTATGTACACAGTGAAGCTCAGAGGAAAAGATATACTAAATTGACCTTTAAGAAAGAATGTTCACTAAAACATGCATTATTCTGGGAGATATGACCCTATTAAACATTTGAGTGGAACATTGACTATACCAGTGGTTCTCAACCTTTCTCAGGTTGAGACCCCACTTGCCCTGCCCATGCGCACCGCGCCCCGACTCGGGTGTGTGTGCATGTGCGCGCGCGCACGCCGAAAAAAAAAATTTAAAAAAAAAATTAAATTTTTTTTTAAAAAAAACAAAAAAAAAATGGCGGCCATGACGGGTGGATCCACACATGCGCGGATCGGCCCATCGTGTGCGCCGTGCATGCGCGGATCCGCCCGTCACGGCGACCATTTTGTTTTGTTTTTTATTTTTTTTAAATTTTTTTTAATTTGTTTTAATTTTTTTTATTTATTTTTTTGGCACGATGGGCGGATCTGCGCATGCGCGGCGCACGCGCGCCAAAAAAATAAAAAAAATAAAAAAATAAAAAAATAAAAAAATAAAAAAATAAAAAAAAACAAAATGGCGACCCGCGGTGTCCGGCGACCCCCGCGAAATGGTCGTGCGACCCCAAATGGGGTCACGACCCCAAGGTTGAGAACCGCTGGACTATACGATCTATACTTAATTAATTAGCAAAGCCCATAATAATACTTTTATTAGGACCAACCAAAGTAGCCCAAAACAGCATGCAATTTCTCCAGAACTCTTAATCAGGCAAAATGTTTTTAAAAATCAATTAATGTGCAAGAAACAAGGTAATCCAAAAATAATTTAAGTGCTGCTGCTATAAAACATAATAAGCTTTGGTTTTTAGCTGCCACATTATTTCATAGAGATTTTGGTTTCCTAATTCTGGAGTAATTCTGAATTCTGGAATAAACAAAATTAGTCTGTTCAAATCAACAATGTCAATTATTGACTTAATGTCAATAATGAAGCCATACTAACACATTATGAGCTCAGGCAGATTATAGAAAAAGTAAAACAGTTACAGAAGGTACTGTAAATATATTGAATAAGAATGAAGGTTTTTTTTTAACAAAAAGGAAACTTTTATACCATTTTGTGTGACATGGACACAAATGCATAAACAATACATATTAAGCTATTCCTTTTTGTGGTAAGCAATACTATGCAAAGCAAGAATTTGTATACCAAATTCATCTACTTACTCTAGAGCAGGGGTGTCAAACTGCCGGTCCACAGGCTGGATACTTCACACCAAAACCATGCCCACCCCATTGCCGGCAATGGGGGAAAAGTCACGATATGTCACGACACATCACGTGAAGTCATGACTTTGATACCTGTGCTCTAGAGGGACTTTTTTTCAATTATGTACATTTAGTCATCATTCACTCCCCTTTACAACTATCTTGATATATTATTTTTTAGATATTTTAGATATTTTCTTAAGATCCAAAGATTTATTGTATCGCGCAATTTAACAATCTACAGCCCAAAAAACTAGAGAGGATCTCTTCCTAGCCTCTTGTCCACATTCCTGCCATTTAGCTGTTTTCATGCCTACATGTCACTGCCCTGCCCTGTCTCCCAAGGTGATTTATTTATTTATTTATTTATTTATTTATTTATTTATTTATTATTTTATTATTTTGACTTATATGCCACCCTTCTCCTCAGACTCAGGGCGGCTCACAGCAAATAATACCGGTACAAGTACAAAATATAAATCAGTTAAAATAGTAGTATACAATATAAAAAACTATAAAACTATACCCACCCATACAACATACAGTCCCAATCAAAAGCCCAGGGGCAGAGCGCAGCTCACACGCCCCAAGCCTGTCTGCATAGATGTGTTTTTAAGAGTTTTCGGAAAGCTAGGAGAGAGGGAGCAGTACGAACCTCTGAGGGAAGTTGGTTCCAGAGGGCTGGGGCAGCAACAGAGAAGGCCCTAGCCCTCATAACCTTTGCAGTCATTCTGTTTTAGTTTCTCTTTGCCAAAAGAACTAGGTACTGCTGCCATTTACAAAGGTGCCAGGTACCTATACTCTCCTAATAGCACAGTAAAGGAAAAGAGTGCAGTTCTTTCCAATTCCGGCAAAAGCTAAGCCAGAATTTGCACCACCGGTTGATTCACACAGATGTTTTGAATGTCCACGAAATCCACATACTCCTCAGACCATAGAAAAGCAAGATAAGAAGGGTGAGCCACTTTTGACATTCTGAAAAGCATTACGATAAAATGTTAACTCTGAATACAAATACCCAGTTATAAGAACACTTTGAAATATAATGACTGTAAGAAGAATACAAATAAGGCATTTGGATGGTAAAACTGCTTTTTTACATGATGGATTTTTATAATGTAAAAGATATAAGTATGGAACATCTCCTGGTTTGATGATTCAAATATGTCAGAAACTAGTATGCAAACTTCAAAGGAGAAAAGTTAAGAGCTTTCATGCTACTTGAGAGATTTTAAAGAAAAGTGATAAGGAAATCTTGTAAATGTTTCCAATGGGCAAAAGTCTGTGATTCTCAAGATGTTTCTGAACTACAATACAAAATATCCCTTAGAAATATGGAGAGCACCTGAGTTGGCTGGAAAGTACCTGAGCTGCTATTAAGATGCAGATTATTTTTCTCCATTATCTGGGTATAACATATTATGAAGCATCTATAAAAAGCATCTATGCATCTTAAATGGATAATTTAACCAGTGAAGGATAATGAATATTAATAAATCAATTAATAATAACAAAGTGGAAAGTCAAGACTGAAAATAGCCATTTCTGCTTTTTTCTGAGGAATCCAGGCAGTATACATTTTGTTGAATATACAAGAACAACCATTTGAGATAGGCTGGACAGGGAGGGAAAGTCATTCAGTGAATTCCCTACTCGAGAATATTAGTCAGGTTTCATTGATCCAAGTCCAAAAACTATACTATCTTTCATTAGATAGCCTCACCATGATATATTCTAGGAAATGAAAGTCCTTTTGTTGTTCCTTGAATTTGCTGTTGGGTTGCAATTCAAAGCTGGAGCATCGGCCAGGATGATTTGGGTTTGTCCTTCTAATTTCGCTTTGATCAGAAATACACAGGAATACTAATTGCATGATCATCCTCACCAGGCTTCAGCTGGAGGCCAAGTAGTAATTAAGGAAATGTCAAAAGAATTTCAGCAAGGTTAAACCTGAACTAGTCTTATTTCTAAAGATAAGGTTCAAAGTTTGTTATGTTTAGTTTTTGTTCTCCTCTACCTCAAATTATCCTACTTTGGAAATATTATGTGACGATCCAGTTCTCTGGAAACAGCCTAAAGCTGATAAAGGTAGAGGGAAAGAGAAGAAGACAACAACCAGCAGCAAATTCAGCCACAGTAGTGATGAGGGCACAGTTGGGAGACTTAAAAGACCAGGTAGGGGACAGATCATCATCAATAAAATCTATCTATGTGATCACTGAAAGTTGAAAATAACTTGATGGCACATAATTTAAAAAAAACTAATGAAGAACTTAGCTCCTTCTTTTGGGCAGGTTGTCCTTTGTTTTTACAATGATTATTAGAAAACTCTCATACTCAGCATGATTTTAATCAGGTTTATCAACAATGCTACCTGTTCTCTTTGCCTATGTCTCAAGTATTTGAAGTTTATCAAGGAATCAAAGATTATTATGAACCATCTGTCAAATGAACTGTTCTGCAATACTGGGAAGATAAGTGAACGCACGACTCCATGGATTGCTGTTTTGTCAAATCAGATAAGTCTTTTTATTATTTATTTTTTGTATCCTGCCTTTATTATTTTTACAAATAACTCAAGCAACAAACATATCCAGCACACCTTCCTCCTATTTTCCTCACGGCAACCGCCCTGGCCCAAAAACCACCCAGTCAGCTTTCATAGCTAAGGCAGGACTTGACCAATCCATAAGTATATGAGATATCAAATTGGAGAAAAGAAAAAGTTCTATCTTGAGGCCAGTATCATTGAATATTTGTATTTGATAAGGGATCCCATCAATTATTATACTCATTACCAAATTGCAGGTGTGGAAGAATAAGCGTGCAATTTAACCTACACAGGTTGGAAGATTAGGCTGAGAGGAGCAAGATGTCCTTTCACCAGAAGGAAAGATAAGGAGAAAAAAAGATAAGGCCTTAATGACGGATTCATGCAGTGGTGGGATTCAAATAGGTGAACAACTGGTTCTCTGTGTGTGGATGCTGCTTCCGGAAGTCCATTCTGAGCCTGGGCAATAAAAAATTAGCTACCGGTTCTGCCAATTCATGGTTTCGAAACACTACATTGTAGAAGGCCTGGAGGGTTGTCATTGATAATAAACTGCAATGAGCAAACAGTGTAAGGCAACTACTAGAACAGCTATCACAAATGTTAAAAGAATGGTATCAAAGATACACGAGGTCCCTATTCCTCTTTATTCTGCACAGTGCTTTTTTTGTAGAAAAAATGGTGCCGGAACTCACACACCTCATACAACCCGCCTTGCCTACCCTACAAGGTTCCATCTAAAAAAGGTGCCAGAACTCCGTTCTGGGCGTTCTATGACAAAAAAAAAAAAAACTCTGATTCTGCACACTGAGAAATTGAAGCAGCTTTAGAGGAGGATGACAAAAATAATGCAGAGATAGGAGGACTTGCCTTATCAGGACCAGTTGAAGTAACTTGGAATGTTCAGTCTAGAAAAAAGGAAGCACAGGTAGGTTGAGGATGAGACAGCATATTAGTTTTCAGGAACATAAAAAGGTGCCATAGGAAAGACAGTAAGGAAATGTATTCATAAACAAAGAAACAAAGATCAGAAATAAATTGCATTTACATTTAAATTTCGCTAAACTATGAGCAAACACATACACATATACACAGAAAGACACCATGATAAGATATGTACAACAGTGGAACATTTTTCTTGCAGATGTTAACTGTTTGTTTATGTATTTATTATTTATTTATTTAACTTATATGCACCCATCTCATCTAGAGGCAACTCTAAGTGGCTTACAATCAGTTAAAGGTGAAACATTTAAAACAATAAAACAATAAACAATAGCATTAAAGTTGACTTAAAATTAACAAAGATGGGAGGGAAGGGAGCAAGATGTACACTGATCTTAGTCCGGTAACTACTGTTGGAATGACACCATTGGGGCCTCAGGCTAGTTGCCAGAGTCTGGTTTTCGAGCCCTTTTGGAAAGCCAAAACTGGGGGTGCAGCTCTCCCCTTGGAGGTACAATGTTCCAGAGGGCAGGAATCATGGCAGAAAAGACTCTTCTCCTGGTTTCCACCAACTGGAATTCTTGACTGATGGGGCCTATAGTATGTCCCTTCTGCTAGTGTGGGTGGGGTGGGCCAATTCCATGGGGGTGAGATCGTTCCTCAGATATTGTGGCGTTTCTGTCTCTGGAATTTTTTTAAAAAGACGTTGGATACTGTAATCACTTCTTAGAATGGTTTAACTGGTTTTTCTGCACATTGCAAAGGGTTGGATAGATCACTGTTTCTCAATCTTGGTAACTTTAAGATGTATTGCCTTCAACTCCCAGAATTCTCCAACCAATCAAGGCTGAGAAGCACTGAATTAGATTATTTTTGTGGTGATTTCCAACTCCACAATTCTATGATCAGCTTTCATTAATCTCCTGGATTTTTGTTTTGTTTTGCCTCGGTGAAAGACAATTCATCCCATCACACCCACTCAGATTTGGAATACACCTTATAATACTGAAGACATTTTATAGCTTCTTAAATTTTATTTCGATTACCAAAATTGGAAGTGCTTCATCGCAAACCATTATTCTTCTTCCTTTCGACCTGTGAACCTTTCAGTCATTTCCATGTATGGAAAAGAACTGGGCATGTATCTCACTTGACAATGAATTAATCTCCTTATGTACCAGAGGAATACTTCATTTTCATGGGCCTCTTTGTGTACTCTTTTGTTTGTGGCCTGATCTGAAATGCAGCAGCCTGTCTTTCAGAAGGACCAGCCCAATTGAAGAAGTAGGGTCTTGCTTATTTTGCCCCTGTTTGCTTGGATTATTGTTTGTGCTTGGAAACATAAGCACAAACTGGCCTCCAAAGTATCTCACAAAGAAGAGAAAATAAGAGTGCTTTGGGCATCTTTCAACTCCCAGTAAAAGCCATTTTGTGTGGTGATAATGAGGGCAGGGCCCCTGTAATCCACAGGAGGCGTATTGATTCTTCAAGCTACTCACTGTGAAACTCCAAGAGAAAGAGCCATTCTTCAAAGGTCTGGCCTTTCAGGCCAACAGCTGTCACTGCAGTAACAACTTTGGAGTTTTTCCTCTGCAGGAGAGAACAGGATTATTTCTTCCATATGGTTAACAATCTCTCTGGGCTGCCCAGTAGTTACTGGGTAGTTGGTACCCACAGAGCAGAACTGGCTTAGCAGGCTAGCTGCCTTTGCTATCACTTTGCCGTCAATGGTAGCTCAGCAAGGAAACATCACAGATTAGCTGCCCCCATATTGTATGAAGCTTTCTTGCATACAAAATAAATGGGAATTTTTAATCATAAGAATACTGTGGGCTAGGGAAACACCTTTTTGTGCCAATGAACACCTTTGATTCTCTGAAAGCATGCCATGAAAGCTCTCACAAAGGATTCCCTTCAAGAGGGCAGTCACCAAATACCCATCACAGATCCAAAAAGTGGCCATTCAGAGCCCAATGCAGCTCTCTGCTCAGTGCAAACCACACATAAAAACATCCCAGCCAGATGGTTGCTCAATCTCTGCTTGAATACATTCAATGAGGAGGAAGCTACTACCTTTTGGGGTAATTCATCCGATTCCCAAAATGCTTTAACTACTGTATAGGAAAAGTTGTTTCCTAACATTCAGTTGGCATCTGCTGGCTTTTTACTGAGTAGGTGCTCTTGCATTTATCAAAATGCAAAATGAATCATCATCCAGAATATTCCTTGCTATCTCAGCTTTCCTTCATCATTTTTTTTTTTTTGTGGGTTGCAGCTCCAACCTATACCCTACATTTAAACTCAGAAGCTAATTAAAATGTAACATTTGAATGTTAGAGTCTAGTGCCGTGCTTTGCAGTCTGGCTGTGTCCCATTAATTTTTCTAATCTAAAAACCATAATGATTCATATATTAGAAAAAGGGAGCCTGGCAGGCAACAAGAAAGGTATCCATGGACACCATATTGTTTACCCCTGACATGGAATTTAATGGAATTCTATGAAGCATGAAAGGGATTAACACATGTTATTTCTGATTCTGATATTTTTTAAAACATTAAATGAAACCAAAGTGCTTAAACATAATAAATAAAAAAAATTAAAATGTTTATTATTTAAAACTAAACTTAACTAAGGTCAACATTTTAAATTGGACTTCATAATTCCCTTCATAAAGTAGCCCATGTACTCCTTTCAATGACTGATTTGACATAATTCCATTTAGCCACCTTACTTAACAATTGGTAATTGTGTTCGGCCTATTGTGAAGGATGGATCCACATGGGTTGCAGAAATCTGAGTGATTATTAAGATAAGTAAAGGCATCAAGATGTACCATCCAGATGTGTGATAGCTAATGCACCAGCCAAAACTGGGCATGTGCTTTCCTCCCTGCTGAAGCTGTATATGTATCTAGCAACAGATTACTATCAAGAGGAAATTCCATATCACCTGTCCTATTCCTTTAAAAAGAGTGGTACTTTATCCAAAACAGGTTATCTTCAAAGCACCCAGTCCTGAAAGCACCCATTCAACATCTATCTCTATTTAAATTCAACTCTGGTGTGTTGGAACCGTCATCACAGCCTCTGGGAAACTGTCAAGTCCCAGCCTTTTTCAGGTGAAAAAGGTAGAATTAAGTGTCACATGCATACTAGACATCAAACCCAACATCTCCAGATGGCCACACCCACCAGCTTCAAACAGAATTACTAATTTGTGTGACTAAGTTGAATTCAAGAACAGCTATAGTTCCACAGTCCTGAAAACACTGAGCATTGTACAGGAACTGATTGTCTACAACAGGAGTGTCAAACTGCCGGCCCAAGGGCCGGATGCATCATAGTGAAACCGCACCCACCCCATTGCCGGCAATAGCAAAAAGTCACGATACATCGCGACACATAACATGACATTGCGAGTTTGACACCCCTGGTCTACAAGATCCACAGTCAGAGAGAAATATAGGTGTTTTCTGGCCGGGGGGGGGGGGGTATTGGAGGATGCTTTAATGCATATTTTTGGTGCTCTGTGAATATTTATTTATTTATTTCACATTTCTAGACTGCCCATCTTCCGCAAAGAGCAATATGGATGCCATAATACTGACAGGAAGTAACATGAACAGTATCTGGTGAAAAAAGTAAGGTTCTACATTTAGGCAAGAAAAACCAAACATACAGGTATAGTGTAGGCCAGCGGTTCTCAACCTGTGGGTCGCGATCCCATTTGGGGTCGAACGACCGTTTCACGGGGGTCGCCAAACACGGCAGTCTGCCATTTTTTTCCCCATTTCCCCTCGGCCATCACGCGCACGCCGTGCATGCGCGGTTCGGTCCATCGCGCATGCGCAGTTCAGTCCGCCGCGCCGTGCATGCGTGGTTCAGTCCATCGCGCATGCCACACATGCACGGTTCAGGCCGTCGCGCACACCGTGCATGCGTGATTTGGTCCGTTGCACCGCGCATGCGTGGTTCGGGCCATCGCACACGCGCCGCGCATGCACAGTTCGGTCCGTAGCGCCGCGCATGAGCAGGGGCATTATACCTTCCCACAAGGAAGCATTGATCACTGCCAGAACATACCCACATTTCACTTCCCAAGAAGCTGTCATAAGCCAGGAGGACATTGATCTAAACAAAAGGTGTATATCTATTGTTACACTTCTCTCAATATATTTGGTATTTAGAGAACTACAATATAGCAGTCTTTTATCCACTGATGTAAGTTTCTGATGTATCAGAATGTGCTTTAGGATTTTCCTACACCAAGTAGGAAATGGACACATTTAAGTTGGGTTCTAGTGAGTGGTTGGTATGGTTATGAAGTTTCAATGCAGCAAAACTTGTGCTGCCTCATACTGCTACATCTTTATTCAAATACACAGAATTTATGTACAAAAACACCAGGGAATGAAATGATCACAGTGACTTCCTGTTTTACAAGTATTCACACGGGACCAGTTCTACTTTGCTAAATGTAACAAATATATGAAGTATGCAAAGGGCAGGGAGCTCTATTTCTGGTTCTTTGTCTGCTGCACAATTCTTGCCAATTTGTTCAAAATGGCATGTAAAGTTTCAGGCTAAGACTTTGATTAGAAATAAATATAACTTGACCTCCTGAAGCTTCTTAATGTTCAAAAAGCAATTTATAAGCCAATTCCAATAAAAGTGATTAAGAGGGGAGGTGAGAGATCCCAGTGTCCTTATGAAAGACTTAGACCAGACATGTCAAATACAAGGCCCAGGGGGACGGATGCAGCCCACAAAGTGGTTTCATGTGGCCCGTGAAACCATCCTTGAAACAGTGAGGGAATGGCCCCCGCTGCCTTTGCCTGGCCTAGGCCAGCCGGGAGCCAATGTACAATTTTGTGGTGGCCATCTTGGCACTTGCCCCGGTCCCACCCCCTTCTGCCAGAGACCCTCAGATCTGTCCCACTCCTGCCCAGGACCCCACAGGCAACCTTGATGCGAACGATGTAGAGCTGGCCACGTCCACCCAGTAGGCCACACCCACTCCATCCATGCCTACCCAGTAGGCCGCACCCACCCTGGCCACACTCACCTGGCCCCCTGAGGGCAACCGCAATGCTGATGCGGCCCTCAATGAAATTGAGTTTGACATCCCTGACTTAGAAGGATCTGAATCCGGACAGATTGCTTGAAGATAATGCTGAAGACAAGGTGTCTTAAATACAGCAATGAAGTCTAGAATGAGTGGGTTGCCCAAGGTTGTATAAAGATTCTCCCCCACCTCAATTTCTTTTTCTTTCCTTCTTTCTTTCTTTCTTTCTTTCTTTCTTTCTTTCTTTCTTTCTTTATTTATTTATTTATTTATTTATTTATTTATTTATTTATTTCTTTCTTTTATTCATTTGACTCTATATCAAAGATCCAAGGTTTGGTTCCATTCTGTGATAGGAGAGGTTGCCTGAGGATGAGCATTTTCCATGGCAATGACAAAGCTCTGGAACTGACACTGTTGTATAGTATGCCTCATTTTAACTGTAATGCTTCTGACATGAGTAAACAGACAGACTAGACTAGATGGTCCTGAACTGTAAGTCGCAGCTCCTCTTCCCATTAGCCAAGCTGGAGCTGATGAGAGAGACTTTACTCATGATTGGCATACAGCATCTGATTATTTCATTGACTTCTCTCATATGACACATTAAACCTTTTTATTTCAATCCTGCATTGTAAGTAAGGAATTTCAGCTAGGAAACATTTGTTAAGTCTCAGGTTGTAAGCAATGGATGTCCACCATAACTTTTTAATGTGCGGGCAAACTATCAGTACAGTTTAAACAAGGATGAAATGCAATTTTCAGGGATAAGGCGTGTTCAAGTATCCTAGTGTAATATCGAAGCATGTAAGGAAGAAGCAAGGTATAAACTAATGAACAGTTCCCAGAGAAGTAGATTTTTACTTCTTTCTATGAAATATATAACTGGGTAGCATGTTGATAAAATTACTTTAATGGGTACCTTAATGTATTGTGGGGATTTTTAATCCTAATAGCTGAGTGCCATAATAGCTATTGTTCAATAGAACATATAACCTTTGATGCATACCTTCTTATCAAATGCACTGATGAACATCTGAACACCCTAATTTACAGTTGATTTTACTCTTTTTTTGGTCCCGCACACACCCCAGATTTTTCAGACAGAAATTTTCCAGATTTTCTTTAAGCAGCAGATGCATCAAGAGCCTCCTGAATTCTTTGTTGGTGATTGCCATGGAAACAAGAAATATGGTTTTTAGCAATGCCTGGTATTCATGTCTAATGTGGTTGGTAAGGTTAATAGAGATTTAGCTTCCAGAGACTTTCCTTTCCTGTTATTTAGTATCCCTCCAGGCTGTGGCTTGGATAGCATAACACAAGGAGTCCAAAGGCCAAATGTCTTCTCCCAACAATGGAGGATGCAGCCCAGGTGACTGTGTGAGAGAGAAAGATAAAATAAAGAATGTGTATGTGAGGCAACCCGCAGTCTGAACCACAGACTGTACTATCTGCTTCTGTTTCAGATGCAGTGTTCTGTCCTCATTATACTTTACCCTGTGTGTGTCATGGTTTGACTAGACAAGACCAAATAAATCAGAACTCTGAAGCTAGAGGTTTCCTGAAAGAACATGTTTAGTGGTTACATAGTATTGGCATAGTCCAGGGGTAGGCAACCTTGGCTCTTTTATGACTCGTGGACTTCAACTCCCAGAATTCCTGAGCCAGCTATGCTGAGAAGAAAGGGAGAGGTTTCCATGCTGAGCCATACTGGCTCAGAAATTCTGGGAGTTGAAGTCCATGAGTCATAAAAGAGCCAAGGTTGCCTACCCCTGGCATAGTCAAAAGTGAAACCAAGTCTGAAATTCCCTCCAAAGAGTAACGCTATTACAAGGTTAAACTTTCCACCCCAGTGCTATGCGATCAGCTACGTTTCCCAATAGAATAGTTTGGCAGGCTTTCTACCCAATGGCTCCCCCTCCCAATCTAACCTGCATAAATGACCTTGAATTGTTTAGACTAGCAGAAATCCTCTGCACCCCCTCCCATCTTTGTGGCAACCTAGAGCGAGCAAGATGGCTGCAGCCAGGTTCATTGTAGAGTTGACAGTGTGTAGTTCGACATGCAGCTAGACCCTCCTATCCTTTAATAAGCCAGACCATAAACATAAATCCCCTCTTCGGGCAAAGAAGAGGTGTAGAGCATTAGGAGCAGGGTTGAGCTCCTCTTAAATCCCTGGAAAAAGTTTTCAGGGATCAAGAGCGATAGCTCCCTAAGCTCCTGAAGACGCTCCTGCCCAGAGAGGCTTCTGTCATCAGACAGAGAAAGACGCCGCGACTGCTTCTGCTTATAAAAATAGAACACAAGAGAGACTGTAAGCAGACTGAGTGAATACAGGAGTTCTTATTGGATTGCAAGTATTTTTTTATTGTTTTTCTGGCTATATATTTCTAACTTCTACAATCAACATAATGCTTTCAAAATGGCGTATAGCTTTCACTGCTTTCACTGTTAAAGGAAAGTGTTTGAAAGTGAAAGTGAATTCTCCATTTTTTTCTCTCTCCTTGTTCTCGTAAGCGAAGCTAGAGAGACGGCTGTAGGAATTGTATTAAAGCCAGAGTGATTGTTTTAAATTTAAAATGGAGTGGAATTTACAATCAAATGTTAAACCTATTTTGGATCGTATTGATGAATTTCAAGAAGAAAGGTGTGCAATAGTGAAAGAGATTAAAGTAATATTGAAAGAGACTATTACAGAAATATTAACCAGATTCTTTCTTCCAAATGAAACTTATTTACAACCGACTGCTGAACATTTTATAATACAATCTAAACAAGAAGAAGAACAAGAACAAGAAGAAGACAGTACTGAGAATAAAGAGAATAAAGGGAAATGGATCTTGCTTGATAAACAGTTCATCTATGGAGTGGAGGAAGAGGATTTGTTTCAAGAAAGGAGGGGATGGCTATTTCTTTTAGATAAGCAGCAAGAAGAGGATTTAATTGAGAAAAAAGAGACATTGATTCAGTTTAAGAAGCAACTTACTTATGGGGCTGAGGATCAGGAAAAGCAAAGACAGAGATTTGAATTGTTATCTCAACAAAAGTTTATGGCTAAGAGTAACAGAGGACTAATGCAAAGGTTAAGACGGTTTATTTGGACTCAAATGATATTGCAAGTAAAGAAGAGAGACTTATTATTTGGAAGGGAGGCTTCGTTATGGAGGTTTACCTGGTTGAAGAAAAAACCTAGAATTCGATTGAAGGAGTGAAATTTAAAATTGTATGCAAGGAATTATGGGTAATTCAAAATTATGGACTGATTTAAGGACTAAGATTATGAGTAAGATGTAAGAGAAGATGATTAATGGAAGATATAATTAAATTGATGAAGAATGTATTTGCTTTGAAATTATCTAGGTTTGACATTAGATTGATTGATTGATGGGATAGATAAGCATTATGTGATTTGATAAGGTTGAAGGAATGTAAGTTAGAAATGGAATAAATAGATTGTATTTGTTATGGAGGTTTATCTGACAGATGAGAAAGCCCAAAAGTCGATTGAAGAAGTGAAATTTAAAATTAAATGTAAGGAATTAAGGCTAATCTAAGATTATGGGCTGAATTAAAGACCAATTTTATAAGTAAGATGTAAGAGAGGATGTTTAATGGAAGATATATTAAATTGATTAAGAACATATTTTTTTTTGAATTGAGGGGTTTATTGATATTATTTGTTTATTTTTCTAAGAAGATGATTTTTTTTTATTTGATGTTCAATGGTTTGAAAGAGGTTGATTACTGGAAGATGTATATAAAACTTGATTGTTTGGGTGATTTTATATAACTTCTCAATGGATTGAAGTGATTTAAGGTTTGACTTAGATTGATGGTTTAGATATGTAAATGAAAATTATTATTCTTAACAAGATGATTTGTTTGTTTTGTTTAATGGATTGAAATGATTTAGAGATTGTATATAGTATATAGTTTAAAATTCTTGTTAGGATTATATAATAATTTTGTTTGATGTAGTGGGTTTTCTTTTGTTTTACCCTGTACTCACTCTGGGAAGTCGGGAGGGAGGGTTAGGGAGGGTTTATAATTTTATATAC
Organism: Bothrops alternatus; assembly: GCA_034064705.1. Lineage (NCBI taxonomy): Eukaryota > Metazoa > Chordata > Lepidosauria > Squamata > Viperidae > Bothrops > Bothrops alternatus. Next base: position 27,330,307 of record JARGCV010000003.1, on the reverse strand, counting down.
GATGTTTTCTCAACTGTAATTGGGGTTGATGTAAGAATATGTAATTACTGTCATTAAGGGGTTGCTCGGGTGGCCTCTGGGCACCACATCTGATGGAAAGAGGAAGGAGGAGTGAAGGTTGATGTAAGTGGAAGTTGATAAGAAGGGGGAAGAGTAGGACGGAGATAGAGAAGGAGGGAGGAAAGTAGAAAGAAAGTAGAAAGAAAGTTGGTAAGAGGGGGGATGAGTAAGGAGGGTGGAGTATAGAGAAGTAGAGGAGGGAGGAAAGTAGGTAGTTAGTTGGTAAGTGAGGGGGGAAGGTTAGGGTCAGGGGGATGTGGTGGTGGGGGTACCGAGCAGTAATGTTAATTGTTTGGTATGATTATTTTCAGTTGAGTTATTAGTATTAGATGTATTGAAAAATGTACTTATGTTTTGTTTATGGATGATTGTTTATTTTAACACTATGATTTGATTTGAGTAGTTTCTTCTTTCTGTAAAAATTAAAAAAACTAATAAAATATATTTTCAAAAGAAAAAAAATACACAACTGTATGCTGGAGGCATGAAAGGCAGGATTTCTGTCTTGTGGAATGGCAGAAGTTATATTATTACTATACTATATACTATTATACTATATAACTAGCAAGGAAGAGTAAGCTTCTCCAGCGAGCATTGCTATATTTTTTTGTGATTAATCACTATGCTTTAATTATGTTCGATTCGTAACAATGAAAATACACCCTGCATATCAGATATTTACATTACGATTCATAACAGTAGCAAAATTACAGTTATGAAGTAGCAATGAAAATAATTTTATGGTTGGGGGTCACCACAACATGAGGAACTGTATTAAAGGGTCACAGCATTAGGAAGGTTGAGAACCACTGATCTAGTCTGTTTGTTTATTCATGTCAGAAGCATTACAATTAAAATGAGGCATACTATACAATATAAAATTTAAAATATAAAATACAAGATTAAAATATGTACAAGTTAAACAAATCTTGCCCAGAAACTAGCATCATTAATTGCATTCTGTCGTGCTGCCATGAAATCCTCAAGTGTACACTGATTAGGACACAAAGGGCAGGTATACATATATATTGTTGTCTGCATGTCACCACAATTTTAAAGGGCAGAAGCCATCTAATAGCCCCATTTGTTCAGAGTGTCTCTGAATCTTCTTGTTACTCGTGCATAGTCTACACAAAGATTTCCATATTATTAGCGTCAGTCAGACTCAGGTGCCAGTTCCTCCATTGGGTCCACCCAATGTTGCTTCTTTGTAGTTTTCCATAGGTCCACTCTGCTTTCAAATTCTTCAAAATCTTCCATCAGCCTAAGGAAGCTTGTCCTGGATTTTAATCTCTGATGATCTAGTTATAGTCCACAGAGAGGGGATTGTCTAGATATTGATGATTTGAGCCTCTCTCTATATCCTGTTTCTTCTCTATAAACAGCAGATGGGTCAATGCCGGCTAAATGGAACATCTAGTTCCCTCTCTTTAACATGTAATTTAGGCAGAGGTGAGACTTTCTTTTGCATATTTCTTAATAAATCTATTTTTACTTCTAATAAACAAATTTGAGGGCAGGAGAGCCCCTTTCTCAAGTGCTATTTTGGCCTCATGGAATATCCTACTTAGAATAGTTTGTTATGGTTATCTTTAATTTGTTTTACTTAGAATTACTTATATTGATAGTTATGTTACATTATGTTATGTTACCTTACGTTACGTTACATTGTGTTGGGTTGGGTTGGGTTAGGTTAGGTTTTTATGTTGTTATGCAATTGGCATTATTTATGTTGTTATTAATTGGCATTATTTTATTTGGTTCTCTTAAGTGTTTTATCATTGATACAATTTATCCTCATATAATTATACATTTGATTTGTTATTGATTATTTCAATGTATTTATATTTACCATACATTGTAACTTTTACAGATGTGCTTGTCACCCAGTCATTCTTCCCTCCTGAACTTGGGACCCAAACAGTGTCATAGGCAGCTTGCCATGTATTTGAGCTCAAACACACAAATATATAGCATAAGAGAAAAACAGAAGCAAACAGAGAGAGAAATACATATTACAGCAGTACCTTGGTACTCAACTGCTTTGAAACTCATCAAATTTGGTACGCAACACATTTTGATGCAAAATATTGTAAATATTTGCGATATTTGTTTTGCTAAGGACAGTGATCTTCCCAAATGATTCCTTGCTATCTCCTGCTGAAGTACCTTAGGGCAGAAGATATACTATATATATCTCTGCCTTAAATTAGGCCTCACAATCTCTATGGCATAGGCAATTTTTAAGAGGTTTCCTAAAGGTTGTGAGACTTGGGACTTTGAAAGGCAAGGTTTCCAGAGTGTAGGGCAGTGGTGGCGAACCTATGGCACGGGTGCCAGAGGCGACACTCAGAGCCCTCTCTGTGGGCACGCGTGCCGTTGCCCCAGTCCTAGGCCTTCAGCTGGGTTTTATAAAACCTTTTCACTTTAGGCCTCCACCGCCATGTGCAAAAAAAAAAAAAAAGGTTCAATGAATCAGTCAGTTTCAACTTCTTGCGGGGAAAAAAAGATCTTGCAAAGTTGGAATTGATTGATTGAACTTTTTAGTCCCACCCGCAGCCATACCCAGCAATATGCCACACCCAGCCAATGGGCCACACCCACCTGGCACCTGACCATGCATAAGTGGGTTTTGGGTTGCAGTTTGGGCACTCAGTCTCTAAAAGGTTCACTATCACTGGTGTAGGGCTAGCCAGAGAAGGCCTCCGCCAAGTCCCCACTTCTTTACCTCATATAGGATGGAGAACTTCTTGTTGCTATCCTGTGGAAATGCAGGGGTGAGGTGGTTCTGTGGGTATCTGAAATCAAAGCCATAATTTTACATTACTGTTGTTTTTAAATTGTATGTTGTTGTTTTAACCAGGAATTGTTTCAGATCTATTTTTGATAATATGGCATTAAAGAAATTTAGAAAACAAAACAAAACTTAATAAATATTTTATAGCCTTAACTCCCTCCTCCCCCCCACACACAATATTTTTTCTGAAGATGCCTTTGTGGCTTATCAATCTGGAAAGATCCCAGAGAAATTGTGGGTGGCAATTTTATAAATACCTTCAAATAGTGAGTAATTTGAGTTGTATCATGTAATAATGAGTTTCTTTTTACATAAAAGAAGGAAAAAATAAATTTGTAATAATGCTGCTTTTTGCTTATAGAAGCACAGTTCTAAAGAGCTAGACCTTGTGAGTAACTGACCAGCTCAAGCTGGTTTTGTTTTCCTTTGCACATCAAAGGGTATCTGTTTTTTCTATATTTACAAAATATTGTAAATATTTGCGATATTTGTTTTGCTAAGGATGGTGATCTTCCCAAATGATTCCTTGCTATCTCCTGCTGAAGTACCTTAGGGCAGAAGATATACTATATAAAAATATTAATTAGAGAAGAATAAAAACAGAAGCAGCAATAAAAATAACTGATTCAGACTTGCTGGCAGAATACCAAACTCTTACGTCAACAACTCAAGGGATCCTAATTACTCTTTGAAATTCAGAATTACTTGTACTAGATGCCACCCAAAGAATAGAGGCGAGGGACAGATTGGAACTTCCCCAAGTGTCAGTTCCAGAGCTTTGTCATTGCCATGGAAAATGCTCAGTCTTAGGCAACCTCTCCTATCACAGAATGGAACCAAACCTTGGATCTTTGATATAGAGTCAAATGAAAGAAAGAAAGAAAGAAAGAAAGAAAGAAAGAAAGAAAGAAAGAAAGAAAGAAAGAAAGAAAGAAAGAAAGAAAGAAAGAAAGAAAGAAAGAAAGAAAGAAAGAAAGAAAGAAATCAAGGTGGGGGAGAATCTTTATACAACCTTGGGCAACCCACTCATTCTAGACTTCATTGCTGTATTTAAGACACCTTGTTTTCAGCACTATCTTCAAGCAATCTGTCCGGATTCATATCCTTCTAAGTCAGGGGTGTCAAACTCAATTTCATTGAGGGCCGCATCAGCATTGCGGCTGCCCTCAGGGGGCCAGATGAGTGTGGCCAGGTTGGGTGTGGCCTACTGGGTGGGCGTGGCCAGCTCTACATCGTTCGCGTCAAGGGTGCCTGTGGGGTCCTGGGCAGGAGTGGGACAGATCTGAGGGTCTCTGGCAGAAGGGGGTGGGACCAGGGCAAGTGCCAAGGCAGGGTCCACTGGAGGAGCCTCACTGTTCTTCTCCAGCCATGCGGGGAGGGGGGGTTGGTGGTGCAGGCTGCCCGGAGCCCTGGCCAGCAGAAGTCAAATGCCCAGCCTGGCCCTTGAGCATCCACGGCATCAAGCCCAGCCCCACTTCCTCAAGGCTGCTGCTCAAGGTTCTCCTGGTTCCTCGCTGTTTCCAGACACCCTTGAGGAGCTAAGACTGAATGTGTTTCAGCATAGATCAGTGGTTCTCAACCTTTCTGAGGTTGAGACCCCACTTGCCCCGCCCATGCACGCCGCGACCCCGACCCGGGGGTGCGCGCATGTGCGCGCGCGCACAAAAAAAAATGTTTAAAATTTTTTTTAAAAAATCAAAAAAAAAAACAAAAACAAAATGTCGGCCGGGACGGGCGGATCTGCGCATGCGCGGATCGGCCCATCGCACGCGCCACGCATGCGCACATCCGCCCGTTGCGGGCCGCCATTTTGTTTTTTTTAATTTTTTATTTAAAATTTTTTAAAAAAAATAATAAAAAAAAACAAAATGGCGGCCGCGACGGGCGGATCTGCGCCTGCGCGGATCCACCCGTTGCGGTCCGCCATTTTGTTTTTATTTTATTTTATTTTTTTTAATTTTTTCTAATTTTTTTTCTGGCGCGATGGGTGGATCTGAGCATGCGCGGCACGCGCGCGCCCAAAAAAATAAAAAAAAATAAAAAAAATTAAAAAAAATTAAAAGAAAATTAAAAAAATAAAAAAAAAACAAAATGGTGGCCGGCGGTGCCCGGCGACCCCCGTGAAATGGTCTCGCGACCCCAAATAGGGTCGCGACCCCAAGGTTGAGAACCACTGGCATAGATGGTCACCACAAAATTGTACATTGGCTTCCAGCTGGCCTGGGCCAGGGCCAAGGCAGAAGAGGCCAATCCCTCACTGTTTCCAGGATGGCTTCATGGGCCACATGAAACCACTTCGTGGGCCGCATCCAGCCCCCGGGCCTTGTGTTTGACATGTCTGTTCTAAGTCGATGCTTCCATGAAGTATTCACACCTAAGCAGTTTCCTGAATTCAGTGCTAAGGGCCCTAGTCCAGGGAACCTTCTAAAAAACAAGAAATGTTTTGTATTGTACCTGCAGCAGGTTACTATTCTCTTTCTTCATATTACTTGCTCATGATGGCAGTATACGAGGGCAGACAAAACTTCCACTACTTTCCTTTGTCATCCTCCTTGAAAAGACTGGGTTCTGAGAGGTAAAGGCTTAGCTCATAGAGCAGTAAATCTGCTTTAAATTTCTTTAGGATTTGTCATGTAAGTCAGAAATATTTCTTTATCTTGGCATTAAAAATGAATCCTAGGAAAGCAAATTTTCTCTGTTCCACATAGAAAACCTGCCCTTAAATGTTTTTAAGAGAAAAGCAAGACGTTAGCAGCTAAATGCAGGTTGTTGACTGCATTATTTTCAGACATGTCATCTGCCACTGATTCTACTTTTAGCTGCCAAAATAAGGTCTGTTTTGATTCATTCTGTCCGGGATGAGCCACTGGGGCAAGCATGCAATCAAGTTTTAAAAGAAAACAAAAAACTCCATCTTGTGAATGGCCTAGTCAAGCTCCTTGAGAATGAATATTTGGGAGACCAAAACATCCTCTTCCACATCTTCTTACATCTTAGAAACTTCTCTTGTGATTGTGCAGAAAAAGGCTATCTTAAAATTGCAAGAAAGGACGAAAAGAAAATGACAATACAAAATGAGTTCCCCTAAGCAGCAAGTAATGATTAGAGTGCATAATTTGTCCTAAATTACACATAATATAATGGGGTTGGCTGTCTTATTTTAGCAGGAGGGAGAAAGAATAAAAAAAACCTCCCTCAAATGAGCTGAAAACTCCTTCAGCCATACCATCCCTAAATAGTAAATTAAATAGCCCTCCTGATGGTTTGATTTGGGTTCTGCTGACATTATCCAGTAAATGCCTAAGAAAATTTAGTCTGTGGTAACCTTTGACAACATACACCTTTTCAGAAATAATGGATAAAAGCTCTGACCATTTCCTTTCATTACAATGTGCAATTTATGCTGAAGGTAAAAAGATAAACAACTTGTTCTTGATGATGAATAATCAAAGGTGTTTATCTAGCCAGTTCTGTCTGGCTCATAGTTGACGTCAGTGTTTTTTTTCTTTTTTCCTAGCCCAGAACATCTCTTTGCTTACCTTAAGTGAAACATGGACAGGTCATTCAGAAAGGTGAAAGAGCACCATTCTCACAAGATGCTCGATGATGCCGGTCCAGAAGCTCACCTCCTCCCAGTAAAGTGGGGAGCCAAAGAGGAGGAAGGATAATCTCCACGCACTACACAAGGACATGTCTCAGCATGTTGGTCCTCTCACTCCCACTTTCTACTTCTCAGTTTTTCCCACACTTACTTGTCTAAGAACCACTTATTATAAATTCAAATAACATCACTTTGGACAATATGGAAATGGTTAACCCTTCCCTTCTTTGGGATATGCTTTTATAACTTCCCAAATTGGTCTAAAATTGAAAATTCCTGGTGGATCCTCTTCCAAATAGCATCGAGATTTGATCTTGCTAAACCAGCAGTTCTCAACCTATGGGTCGCGACCCCATTTGGGGTCGAACGACCATTTCGCGGGGGTCGCCGGACACGGACCGCGGTCCGCCATTTTGTTTGTTTGTTTGTTTCATCGCGCGTGCACCGCACATGTGCGGTTTGGGCCGTCGCATGCGTGCCGCACATGCATGGATCGGCCCGTCGCGGTCCGCCATTTTGTTTTTGCTTTTTTTTGTTGCGCGCGCGCCGCACATGCATAGATCAGGCCGTCACGTGCGTGCCGTGCATGCGTAGTTCAGGCCGTCATGCATGCACCTGCATGCGCGGTTTGGGCCATCACGCGTGCGCCGCGCATGCGTGGATCAGCCCGGCGCACATGCGCGCGCCGGGGTCGCACCGCGCATGGGCGGGGCAAGTGGGGTCTCAACCTGAAAAAGGTTGAGAACCACTGTGCTAAACTTTTTTCAAGATCAGCCAAGGTGATCAAGCCGTCATCCATTGTGACTGGCTATGGGACATGTTTTTGCTGATAGGTTACATTTGAATTGCCATTTATGCTCACATATCTGTAGAAGCCTTCTTGAAGTCTTCACAGCTTCATCTCTAGGATGGATCTTCCCCATCATACCATTTACTTTTCTCCTTGGACTAACTCATCATCCAACCTGCCGTGAGAACAGAAATAAGTATGTGCATCAAGCAGAGCTGCTGCCAAGCATGATGATTTTAGTGCCATTGACTGCATTCAGTTTTGGTCACCATGTTATAAAAAAGATGTTGAGACTTTGGAAAGAGTGCAGAGAAGAGCAACAAAGATGATTAGGGATTGGAGGCTAAAACAGGGGTCCCCAACCCCCAGTCTGTGGACCAATACCGGGCCATAGCATGCCAGTAACCAGTTCGCACAAACAAGGAAAGCCCCATCTAGAGAATGCAGGCAGCACACAAAACCATGCTACCTCTGGTCCGCAGAAAAAACTCTCTCCACGTAACTGGCCCCTGGTGCCCAAAAGGTTGGGGACCTCTGGGCTAAAACACATAAAGAACTGTTGCAGAATTGGGTATGTCTAGTTTAATAAAAAGAAGGAGTAGGGGTGACATGATCGCAGGGTTCCCATATTTGAGAGGCTGCCACAAAGAAGAGGGAGTCAAGCTATTCTCCAAAGCACCTGAAGGCAGGACAAGACGCAACGGATGGAAACTAACCAAAGAGAGAAGCAACCTAGAACTAGGGGGAAATTTCCTAACAGTGAGAGCAATTAACCAGCAGAATGGATCGTCTTCAGAAGTTGTGGGTGCTCCATCACTGGAGATTGGACAGCCATTTGTCTGGAAATGGCAGTGGTCGGATTCTGCCAGTTCGCACCAGTTTGGCAGAACCAGTAGCTAATTTTTTGTTGCCCAGGCCGAGAAAGGACTTCCGGAAGCGGCATCCACACACAGAACAAATTCACATATTTGAATCCCAAAGGGGTTGGACTAGAAGATCTTCAAGGTCCCCTCCAACTATTACTCTGTTATTCCATGTCATTAAAATCAAAAATTAAGTGACACAGGCTGTGATTTCAGCTGAAAGAAAGCAGTGTTCTAAGGCAGGATTATTTCTTTGTATGCCTTGTCAATGTGCAGCAATAATTGTTCTGTCCTTAAAAAAAAAAGAGCAGCACTTGCAGATGCAAAGGGTTATCTCTGGCTTAAAACAAAGCAATACAATAAGGGGAAAAGCAACAGGCAATGGCTTGTTCCTGTTGCCTGACTACCTGTAGTTCTTACTTTGTCTTTAATAGGACATTCCTCTGGGTACATATCAATTTCTGCTACATCTAAGGGTTTCTGGTGGATCTGACCATTCATCTTTTGAACCTGGATCTGCCAGTCATATAGAAAGTGTTGTTCCTGATAGTAATGGTGGAGATTTACCGTAACACTAGCTGGGAATTACTACCTGATATAGCCCTGGAGGGTATCAATTGTGCTCTGCAGTTGCATCCAGCGTCGCCTTTGCTCCCAAACCTACCTTTAGCACATCGCCTAGAGATGCTGAATGTGACATTGCTGCCAAGCATTTCCCTCATGCACTTACAGAAAAAAAAAAAGCAGCCTAATGATGGCCTTCAACGGGCAGAAAAAAAATATTAATTTTATACTGAGAAATGTCCAGCTTCATTTTGGCTGTCGAGGCTTAGCTTTTAATTATTCAAAATGAAGTTATTTTATGCAGACTATAATTTTCATACACAAACATGCACCCACCGACTGGAAGTTTTCATCTGAATGGAGCTCCATCATCCACTGAAATCATGTTGGCACTCATTAAAATTGCCAACTGCTATCAGCCATTTTTTGCTTGGGTTTCCCTTAGCTGAAATTCAGTTCAGTGCTTCCCAAACAGGCGTCCTTCAGTTATGGTGAATTATGATTCTCATCATCCCCTGATAACAGGCATTGAAGATGGGCACTGAAGTTTGATACAGACCCATCAAATTGTCACTATACATCACTATAATATATTATTTAAGTCTGTTCCTATATTGATGCCTACAATGTTTGGAAAGGAAAGAGAAATAGTGCAAATTTATGCAATTGTTAAAATGAACATCCTATTAATAACTCTGCTTATTACAGGACATGGAGAAAATCTATGTGATTGCTAAGAGTCAACAAGACTTGATGGCATGTAATCAGTTAGTCAATTATAGGACCCATGGATAATTTGCTCTGATATAAACTTATAATGTGGGCCCTCTCCTACACACATTAGCCACAATTATTTCATCCTGTGCATATTATCTCATTGGTGATGACATCAAATTTGTCTGTTTTAATCACAAAATTAATAAAGTTGTAAATAGTGGCTTTTGATATTTGCTTTGCAACATGCCAGCTTTCTCTTTTTTAAAATTAAACTTTTCAAAAATTAAAATCAGATAATGCAGGAAGCTTGGTGGATGCCAAAAACAATGCACTATGCCAGTGATGGAGAACCTTTTAGAGACCGAGTGCCCAAACCACAACCCAAACCCCACTTATTTATCACAAAGTGCCAGGGCTGCATCAGCACTGTGGTACCCTCGGGGGGGGCATGGCCCACTAGGTGGGCATGGCTCCAGTTGTCACAGCAGACTGGGTGGGCATGGCTGGGGTGGGCATGGCCAGCTCGATGTTGCTCATGGGGGACGCCTGTGTGGGCCGGGCAGTGTTGGGGGAGATCCAGGGGGTCTCTGGCAGGTGGGGCAGTGGGCAGGAGGCTCAGCAAAGATGGGGAGGAGGCATGCAATCCTAGCTGGGACTGGGGGGCCATGGCGCTGAAAGGGATCCGGCTTTTCCTGTTCGGGGTGGCCTTTGGCTTGCTGGGTGTAGGCATCCTCTATCACCTCTAGTCGAGCTTGCTAGCTGGCTGCTTTGCCTCCTTTGTGCTGGGTGGGGCTGCCGCTCTGGGTGGCAGTGGCCTAATGGACCAGCACAAGCTGCTGGCAATGGCAGCGTGCGTGCCCACAGAGAGGGCTCTGAGTGCTGCCTCTGGCACGTGTGCCATAGGTTCGCCACCACTGCACTATGCCAAATATTAGTTGTGCTCTGTCTTAATAATTACAATATAACAACGTTTATGCTTTTTAAAACTAACACAATTCTACCTTTGCACTGTCACCATTTCTCCAACTAGGAGTTTAGGCTCACTCCCAAACAGCCCAAAAGGCCCATGATTTTCTTAAGCCAGTTTATAGTCAAGCCATTACAAGCTTAAGACAGGAACAGCTTAAATTATGATGATAGTTATTTAGTATTAGGCCATGTATTTTTTGTTCTTGGCTTACAGATGGATGAAATCCATCTGGGCTGGATCTATATTTTAAAAAAAGGAAGTTGTTGATTCCCAAACATGACTGATTCTCAGGAGCCTGAGATGCAGATACAGGTAATCCTTGCTGCCGTGTTTAGTGACCATTTCAAGTTACAATGGCACTGCAAAAGTAACCTTATGACTTGTCCTCATATTTATGGCTGTTGTCGAGTCAGTCAAGATTCAGGTGCTTTACAAAGTCATCTTGCAGTGAGATGGGCAGCAAACAAATTTAATAAACAAACAAACAAACAATGCAGGCCCATTTGCACACTTCACAGCCAGCTTCTGGGCAAGCAGAGTCAATGAAGAAGCCATCAGTAAAATCACAATGTGGTGTCTCACTAAACAACTGCATTGCTTAACATCAGAGTTGCTGGTCCCAATTATGATTGTTAAGGACCAGCTAAATTGAGCTGAGCAATCACCGATCTATCTTTCTACTGCTTTCCTTGTGATTAGAAAACCAGAAATAATTAATAATTACTACTTTACAGAAGTAAAATACCGTAGCATTCTAGCTGAAAGAGTCGGCCCAAATCAATGGTAAGCAATCAACTGATTCCTAATTTGAAAAATGATTTTCCCAGAAAGGTTTACTTTGCAAAATCAAGGCATAGCATATGGGAGCATATTTTGCACTGAGATTTTGCACTTATCACACTTTTTTAGACTAATTAGTACTACTATTTTTCAGACTAATTTTGCTAAATGCAAAATCTGATCATGCATCTCATTGGCAATTTACATTTAAATATACAGAACTTAGCTGTCCTAGTTGGCTGTTATAAAGGGGCACAGACCTTTTAATCAAATTAATAGCCATGTTCTTTTGTAGTATGCTGATAGTTTATTTAATTAACTACTTAGGGTCATAAATTTCTAATGAGGTTTTCAGACCAGCAAATAAGCAATAGTATTCATTATCTTCCTATTAAGTCCTTTACAAATAATATTTAACCATGTGAAAATTATGTTGTGCAGCTATTCTTTTATTAAGCATTAAAATCTCTGCTACTTGTACATGAAAATGCTCAGTACTAAAAACTGTGCTAACTATTTGTGCTCCCTGTGAAATTCATATATTACCTATTTTAATCTTTGAAAAATAAATCTAGGCCTTGATCTTTGGCAATCATGAAAAATAATTCTGTAATGGCAGAATTAGAACACTATGATCCTTCTCCTCTCCCCCTTTTCTCCTTCTCTTCCTCTTCTCTTTTTCAGTCATCACCTGTTAAGCCATGATTTATGGAGAAAGTTCCAAGTGGTTGAATTCACACAAATTATTTACAAACAATTATAGCTTGGACGACACATTGTCCTTAACCCAAAGCAAACAGATTACCTACATTTTGGCTTAGTATAATATGTGAACTCAGCATTCTCTTTTATGAGGATGTATCATTTTATAAGAGGGCTTCCTGAAACATAGTGTGGATGGATTGGCACATCACACACAAATATGGTTTGCTTGCTTAGCATTTTGCATGAATCTAGCCACTGCAGCTTGTCATACAGTAGTAAAACAGGTTAGGGCTACCATATCTGAATTTCATAAATCCAGGTGGCCACAAGATGGCACCATTTTCTCTGCCTCTAGTGCAGTGGTTCTCAACCTTTTTAATGCCGCGACCTCCAACTGGTCATAAATCGAGGACTCCCCAACCGGTCGTAAGTTGAGGACTATTTCCCTGCCCAGGAGCGCTGCACATGCGTGGTGCTGCCCCCTGTGCCGGCCGAGGCGTAGCTGGCAAGGGGCAGCGACAGCGCAGGGCGACCACCGGCTGGGCCACCAGCTGGCCCAGCCCAAGGGAGGTAAGGCACCCGCCGGGCCCCACATGCGCCAGCAACCCTCCCTGCGCCCGCTGGCCTCCCACCTCCCACCCCGGCCCTCTTTTACTTACATTTTGTAGTTGCTCAGCAGGGAGAGGTGGAAACTTCCAGACAGCTCGCCTTCGCCGCTGACAACTTGCAGCACCGTTTGCAGACTGGGACTTTTGGCGGGCTCAGCAAGGCAGAGATAGCCTGGACAATTTCTATTGGCTTTTGAAAGCCAATAGAATTAGATTCTATTCAAGAGAGTCTATTCTATTGGCTTTCAAAAGCCAATAGAATAAGAGGGAGTAGCACAGCTAAGGAAAAGGGGGGAAAATGGCGGACTGCATTGTTTGGCGACCCCCGTGAAATGGTCGTTCGACCCCAAATGGGGTCGCGACCCACAGGTTGAGAACCGCTGCTCTAGTGCCATGTGTCCATTCTACAGAGTTTTGCATTTAACATTATATATAGCAGTTCTGTTAACGAAGTCTTAGCCATAAGCTCTCAGAAAAATCTAACTGTCTAATAGCCGTTTTCTACAATGAACTTTTCAACGGAATTTATTTTGCAAAGCCTAGTAAAGACAAGATAAATCTCCATTCAGAGTGAAAAATAATTTGTGGTGTAGACATTTCTACTTAAAAATATTCAATATGTCTAGTCGCACACACATTCAGACAATATCATGTCTGAAATTAAAAGATGCTGTTTTCTTCCTATGAAATTCTGTGGTGTTGCCCAGTTAAAGAATTGCTGGACAGTGTTGATGGCAATACTTTTTAAATTACAGTAGCCCTCACTAAACAAATGATGAAACAAACATCTTCTGTAAGATTGTTTTTAGGAAAAGCTTGACCCACAATTGATTGACATGGGTTGTAGTGATAATGTCTTTACTCATCCAGACAATAATTAGATTACAGAAAGTTCCTCCAAATTTGAAACCAGAATAGGTAAGGACTTTTGAAACAACTAACGTTTCCTTGGGGTGACTGAAAATGTTTCATCTTGGATTCTTTCATTGACAGCAAAAGAGGGTTATTGCTTAAACCCTGTCACCTTGAAGGATCTTCTATCATACAGTTCCATAATTTCTTCATAAGTCAAACCTCCTTTGAGTTCTGAGTCCAGTTCTGGGCCCCAGAACAAACTAGAATAGATACAAATTAGAAAAATGAAGATGATCAGGGGTCTGAACATGATATTATAAGTGACTGAGGGAGCTAGAGATGTTTAGGAAAAAAACGACACAGTTGAAAAGGAGTATTATCACACTTTTGAGACTGGACAAAGATGAAGGCATCTGTTGTGAATGTGTGAATCTGAAGTTCTGTAAATGGTTGGATTCAATGATTAAATATGAGAAACATTCAAGTTACTACATTTATGAGGTAGATTCCATATTCGGTACAATAAGTTCAATTATCGTTAGCATCTTTTCAGATCCATTCAAAAACAATCAGCAGAGTAATGAACAATCTGACTCAGTGGTGGGATTCAGCTGGTTCGCACCACTTCGGCAGAGCCAGTAGCTAATTTTTTGTTGCCCAGACCCAGAATGGACAACCGGTTCTCTCTGTGGATGCCACTTCCAGAAGTCCATTCTGGGCCTGGGCAACAAAAAATTAGCTACCAGTTCTGCCAAAGTGGTGCGAACCGGCTGAATCCCACCATTGGTATATCTAATACTGTGTGAGGATATTTAGAAAGGATTTTCTACACCAGTGCTTTAGAATTGTGGGAATTCCACGCCTTCAGGAGAATTTGTTCAATTTATCTATTACTGTGGTTTAATTGGTTCCTCCTGCCCCACCCCCATTTTATTCCTCTTGATTTTTTTTCTCTGTGTTTCTTCTTACCAGCCTCATGCTTACTCTTCTTTCTGTCCCTTTCTCTTTACCTGGACATACCACAGGCACTTCTCTCTCTCTCTCTCTCTCTCTCTCTCTCTCTCTCTCTCTCTCTCTCTCTCTCTCTCTCTCTCTCTCTCTCTCTCTCTCTCTCTCTCTCTCTCTCTCTCTCTCTCTCTTTTAAGAGTTTGGGTACACTTTAAAGCCAATCTACAGTGCAATGTTCTATGTTTCCTTTTTTTAAAAAAGGGATCAAGACAATATGATAAGGATGAAGAATATTGTAGCTCTATTTATGTATTTGGGCGGGGGGGAGGCAGCTCCAGGATTAAGAATCCTAAACTTTGGCTAGTAATGTTGCCCTGATGACATCACTGTTTCCAAGCAATTACAAATGAAACAAAAAAAAAAACATTTCAAGTAAGGCCATACAGAGAAATCTGGTAGGCATAAGCATTTACCTTATTCAACACTTTAATCTTAATCATTCCCATGTATATCACTTATTCTTGAAAATAGTTTTGATTTATAAATTTTAATCACTGCCATCAAATGTAAAAATATACTGTGTAAAAGTGCAATATGTGCAGCCACATCTAACTTTCAACTTTGGTGAACAAGGGCATCAGAAAACAACATAAGTTAAGGTTAATCTTAACCAAAGGACCAAGAAAGAATAAAGAACAAAGCAGCTGAATACAAGACAATTCTAACCTAACACTTACGTTTGGCGTTCAAAATATACCCTGTTCCACTACATAAATCAACATGTATGCAATGTATCCAAATACACATTTTGCATGAAGATAGAAGATAGAACTACTTCTTTCTCATTTGACTTCCTCAGGAAAACAAAAACCCTGTCATGATCCTGTCATGATCACAGGATTATATGGGATGAGCTGGGATCCAGTCTTGGAATGGGAATGAGAAGGCCGCCATGTTACATGTTTCTTTGTATTGGTTCAAAGAAATGGTGTTTGTGTTCCATTTGTAGCTCAACGTTTTCTGAGATACCCACAGGATTATTGTCTGCCAAAGTAAAACGGATAATTAGTCGTGAGGCCTTGTGGGATGAGAGGCTTGACTTCTTTCTCTGATAAGAAATAGTTCCCAATATGGAGTCGTAATTTCTCATGGAGGGAAGCATAAATGAAAGGATTGAAACAGGCTGAACTCATGGCACCCGCATGACATGAAACTTGGATGATGTTCACATATCGCTTGTTTAGGATAGCAAACTCTTCATCCATATCTCTAATCAAATTAACTACCTGGAGGGGGAGCCAACAAAGACCAAAACACAGGATCGAAACCACCAGGATCTGGAAGGTCTTTCCTTTTTTTGTCGTCCACTTTTCTTGGTTCTGACATACGGCTCCGGGGATCTTTCTCTTCTGGAGATGATAAGAAATGGCACAATAAGAGAACAACACAGCAGAAAGTGGAAGCATGTGAGAGAGGAGGAGCATCAGGCAAGAGTACAGCTGTCTCTCTGTCTTCCGGTGCAACCAGATTTCTTCACAGATAATCATGCCATGGCCAATACTGTTGAGATCTAGGTAGTGAGTATGTAAATAGGTCGGTAGAGAAACCAAAAGAGATAAGAGCCAAATAGCAGCCACAATATAGATACAGGACTTGCATCTTACCCTTTGACGAATGGGATGCACAATTACAATATATCGATCAATGGCAATGGCTGTAAGTGACGGGACAGACACAAACACAGTAGTCCCTTGCATCAGGGTGACAAAGTAGCACATGAACACTCCAAAAAGCCAGCCTCAGCTTTCAAAGGCATACACGGCGGTCAGTGGAACACAGAAAATGTACATAATCAGATCGGCAGCTGCCAAATTCCCAATAAGGAAATCCGTGGTGTTCTGCAGCTTTTTGGTGAAGCTGATGAGACAGAGGAGGAGAAGATTCCCTGTGCAGGCCACTGTCACCAAGAGAGCATAGAGAGGGATGAAAAGCAGCTTCAGCTCAAAGAGGAGATCCAGGCCAGTGAATAAGAGATCTGAGGTATTAGAACAGGAGTCATTCAAGGGCTGGGAATGGGCCGCCATGTCAGAATCTGATCACGAGGATCTTTTGCATTAAAAAGAAAAGGGGAAAATTGTTTAGAAAGAAAATAGAGAGAGAAATTGGCATTTCTTGTGGAAATGCCTGACTCTGTTTTCAATAGGTCACCAGGACATGGGGAAGCGTAGAAAGGAAACAGCTCCTTTGCACCTAGAGGGTGCAAAATAATTTCTCATCTGTTTTGAAGATGTTGCAGCTCTCTTCATCTTCTAGCACTCTTAGGAACGCTTTAAAATTCATTGCTTGTAACTTCTTGATATCTCACATTTCATTAGACTTCCTCTGAGGGTATTCTTTCCCTCAGAAGGATTCTCCAAGGCTTCTGAAATACTTTTATTTGCAGCTATAAACATGCCCTTTTCCCCAGTCTCTCCCTCTGGATTCCTTCTGCTTTTTGCCTTTCTCTCCGATTAATCCTGGATGGCAAATCAATCTGAGCTTGACAATTAGACTGGGAATTCTTATGTCAAACTTTACTTAAAATTCACTTGTTGCATGAAGTTATGGGTTTCACTGCATCTTCATTTACGTTTGTTCATACTGACCTGCAAAAACATAAATAAATGGCAATAGGGAATAATTACAAAAACATTATCTTAAAGGCTTTGATAAGAACAACACTGCATTTTTAAGGTTCATTTTCCTAAAATGCTAGCTTCCACATTCAGTTAATGTTAATTATTACCTCATTAATTCCTCAGCTAGGTGTGTATATCTATTGTCTATATCTATCATCTATAACATATACATCTCTAGCTCTATATCAATATATATCATCTATAACATCTATCTACATCTATATATCTAATCTATCTATATATAAAGATAAAGGTTTCCCCTGTCCAGTCATATCCAAACTCTAGGCGGCAGTGCTCATCTCTGTTTCTTAGCTGAGGGAGCCAGTATTGTCCGAAGATATTTCCTTGGTCATGTGGTCAGCATGACTATATGCCAGGGGTTCTCAACCTTGGCACCTTCAAGACTTGTGGACTTCAACTCCCAGAATTCCTCAGCCAGCTTTGAAGTTGAAGTCCACAAGTCTTGAAGTTGCCAAGGTTGAGAACCCCTGCTATATGCTGAGGCACACTGAATGCTGTTACTTTCTCACCAAAGTGGTATCTATTTATTTTACTTGCCTTTACAAGGAGCTGGGGATGAGAAGAGAAGAGAAGAGAAGAGAAGAGAAGAGAAGAGAAGAGAAGAGAAGAGAAGAGAAGAGAAGAGAAGAGAAGAGAAGAGAAGAGAAGAGAAGAGAAGAGAAGAGAAGAGAAGAGAAGAGAAGAGAAGAGAAGAGAAGAGAAGAGAAGAGGAATTCTTTATTGGCCAAGTACGGTTGGACACACACTCAGTATACAAGCAATAGTGATAAATCATGATCATAATCAACATAAAAATACATTCATCATAAATTATAAAATACAACACATTTATCATAAATCATAAGATGCAACACTTAGTGATAGTCATAGGATACTAGCTAAGCAAACAACATAAATCATAGTAGGATACTAAATAAAACAATATAAATTGTTAAGATACAAGCAACAAAGTTATAGTCATAAGAAGATAAGGATAGGTAATAGGAAAGATGAGGAGAATAATAGTAATACAGCTTTACTAAGTAGTTTGACAGTGTTGTAGGAATTAGTTGTTTAGCAGAGTGATGGCATGGGGGGGGGAAATGGAACCTCACCCCATCGCACAAAGCTCAGGCCTTGAACCCAGGGTCTCTCAGCTTCTTTAACCGCGGAGCCATATTGATAGATAGGCGATAGAAGATAGATAGATAGATAGATAGATAGATAGATAGATAGATAGATAGATAGATAGATAGATAGATAGATAGATATTACTTCTATTGCATATATCCCATTGACCAAAACTCTTATTTGTATTAATTGCATGTTTCTTTTTTTGTATAAATTGTATTAGTTTTTATAGGGTTAGGAATGAGGTGGAATCAGGATTAGGGTTAGGATTTGGGTTAGGATTAAAGTTGGGGTTGGGGTTAGGGTTTTTCCAAATAACATTCTCAATATTTAGCAAACAGTATAATGTCTGAGTTCATGTGTTTAACAAAAAATAATAGATAATAGTTAATTATCATAAACAATATGTTAATTAATTGATCAATTGTCTTCTTCTTGCTAATATACTGTATATTCAAAGTGACATATCACATTCCTTTCTCTCTAACTCTCTAGCCATTGACAGAAATTATCCCATGTTCTAAAATACACTGAGTCTCCTTTCTCTTTTATCTTTAAAGTCAATCTATCCATTTTTGCACACTCTAAAATTTTCTTAATTAATACTTGGTATACAGTTGGTAACATTTCATTTTTCCAATGTTGGGCAAATATAATTCTTGCTGCAGTTAGTATGTGTAGAATTAATTATATACAATCTTTCTCATAATTTGCTCTTATTATCCCTAACAAAAATAATTCTGGCTTAGAATTTATTTGTTTTTTAGTCATTTTCTCCAACCATAAATATATTTTTACCAAAATCTTTTTGCTTTAGGGCATGTCCACCAGATATGATAGTAAGTACCTGGTCTTTGTTTGCATTTCCAACACTTATTTGAAGTATTTTTAAACATTTTTGCTAATCTCACTGCTGTCATATGCCATCTGTAAAACATTTTATATAGATTTTCTTTATATGCCACTGCTTTGGTTAATTTAAAATTTGTTTCCCATAACTTTTCCCAGTCTTCTAATTCTATATTATATCCAAACATTATCATCGTTTCTTTAATTTCTTATTCCATCTTTAAGTTTAACAGAAATTTATAGTTTCTTAATCAACTTTTCATCTGTTTTTAACAGTATCTGATCAAATTCTGACTGTTCTTTATAGAATCCCATTGTTTTAGCATTTTTTTCATATCTCGTTTGAATTTGCAGATATGGCCACCATGATAGATCAATACCTTGTTCTTGTAAATCTTGTCTGTCTTTCAATTTTCCTTCTTTGTCCAAAATATCTTTATAAGTCACAACTTTCTTGTAATTAATTAAATTTGGGTAAGCCAAAGCTTCCATTGTGGAAAGCCATCCAGGTATCTTAATATAAATTTTTGCTTTTATTTTTTTCCATTCTGAAAGAAATGCATTTCTTATAAAGTGATTTTGAAAGTATCTATGTATTTTATTCTTCCCATACCACAGAAAGGTATGTATTTTATTCTTCCCATACCAACCAATTTGTAGGTCCAGCCCCTCTAGGTATAATATCTTTTGTCTCTAAGTGTTATCCATTCTTTAAGCCATGTTAAAATAGTTGCTTGGTAGTATAACGTCCAGTCCGACAGTCCAAATCCTCCACTTTCTTTCACTTCTTCTAGCATTTTCAGTCTAATTGTAGCTTTTTGCCCTTGCCAGATAAATTTCAGTGTTGTTGTATTCCAGTTCATCAAAAAAGGCTTTTCCCAGCCTTACAGGAATCGTTTGAAATAAAAAGAGTATTTTTGGTAAGATATTCATTTTCACTGTTGCTATTCTCCCCAGCATTGAGAGTTGTAAGTTTTTCCACTTTTCCAGATCCAATTTTATTTGTTTTAGTAGCCTTGCATTAATTGCATATTTCTGATCCATTCTATGATTTAGCTACACATACAGCCATAAGTCCGGTCCAGCCATAAGTATCATTAGAGTTTTTCTAATGTCAAACTGAAAACTGTTTCCTTACAATCTGCATTCATTTAGCTATCATCATGATTCATTAATGCAACAGAAAACAAATTTGTTCCTTCTTCTAATTCCCACTTATTTCCCTGGGATTTAATCTGCAATTGTTTGTCCACAGGAATTAATCAGATGACTCAGATCTCAGTATGTTGTCTGGGAGTAGTAGGAAGCTTTACACATGATGGTAAGAGGCTTTTCTAAAACCTGAATCAAATTATGTTCTGATGAGCATCTAGTTTGGAAGGTGAAAAATAGATAGCAGAATACGTTTTTCTCAAGTTAATGGAAGAACTAACTCTGGAAGAATTTATTAAGTAGTTCCTGTTTTAAAAGTAGTGACAATCGGATGTATCAGATTCATCCTCATTCCCAGACTACAACGGGTCTCAGTCGAGATCGCTTTCCCATGCTCCACTTAAGGCCAAATGGTGTCTTGCCCAAACAGAGCCCGCTATTGCTGTATTGCTACAATCTGCTATTGCAGATTGTGTTATATGTGAAGAAAACTGTAAGCTATAAACCATGTTTAAAGTGCCAGTTCATCTCAGTTGTAATTTTTGAAATTTCTTTTCTTCTTTTCCTTTTTTTCATCATGATGAAAGTATTAATCCTAGGAGTTCTGCTGCCGCCATCAGACTCTTTCATGAACTGGACATTCTTTAATATTTGTTCTCTATCCATATAGAATCTGATTTTGGCTCCATCTCTATCATTTTTATATCTGTGGTAATGTGACTAGGAAGAAGACTGGGAAACTATAGACACAGTCTACAGTCAATTTATTAACATTTAAACATGGGATGAAAATATTATCAGATAGCATAAAATATGCTGTAAATACATTCCTCTTAACTCAGTGTGTTCAATAGGGGTGAGTAGAGACTCTGACTTGAAGGGCAAAATTGGAACAGAACCAAATGCATTAATCCCCAAGATCATGAGTCAGCTGTGGAGGGTAGTTACAGAGCTCAGGAAAAAAAATGTGGCTGCTTTAAGGAATTCCCAACAAATGTGAGAAATGTATGTCCACAGCCACTCTGAATCACATTTTGCCTTTTGTATCCAGCTCTCTATACAGTGATGTCCTTGGTGCTCTATGAGCTTGGTGGTTTTCTTGCAAATGTTTCATTACCAAACTAGGTAACATCATCAGTACTCTCAGATTTCTACGCAACTATATGCAAGGGGGCTCATGGTCATGCTACACCCCAGCTTGCTTAACAGTGATTTGCACTGTGTCCCAGGGAAAACAGTTCTGATGAACACTGGGGCATTCAGTTCTTGTTGTTGCTATAAACTGGATGAGATGGTAGGTTTCTAAAAGTAAATCTTCCAGAAGTAAAAGTGATTTGTGGCATTCAGGAAGAAAAATGGGATATTCCAAGATTCCCTGGGATGTTGTCTCTTATTGGTAGATCAAGGTTATACAATTCATTCATTGTTAAATCATTGCTAAGCCCTAACTGTGGTTTACAATCTACAATACTTGGATTCACACAACACACTAAGCCAGAATCAAACAAAAGAGATTATGGCTTTATATAGTATAACACCTTGTTATTAAATGTGTATAGAATTTCAGCCTTTGAATGCTGCCACATATGAGAGATTGTTGACAGAAACCTATAAACCCAGCCGGACAATCCATGTCATTAAAATTATGCCATCAAAATTGATGACAACATGATTAAATTTCAGCAATGCAACTGTGAATCACTGAAGAGGGGATTTCAATAATGGTATGATAATATTTTAATATTTATTTTAGCTATTTTAATATTTTATATTTTATCTCCCAGAGCCCTCCAATTCCTAACTGCCCCACACCCAATGGGTTTCTGTTAGCAATAATTGGCTGAGCATAACTGGAGGATATGTTTCCATTGTGGGACCCCGTTAATCAGTGAAAAAAATGAGCAACATTAAGAAAAGTGACTGTTCTGGACCAATCGAGAACGGCGAAGTTTGCTGGTTCTTGGGGAACTGAAGGATCAAGAACCATCTTACTTTATCCCGCCATACACCCACTCCGTCAGCTCTTCCAACACTTACCACTGAGGGAAAGAAAGAATACGGCCTTGACATTTTGCTCGAGTTTCCAACGCTATCGCGAGGGGATTTGTCGGGTGGCTTGTAGAAGGAGTGGGTCGAGATCGTGGAGAAAGGATCTTCGGCTCGACCTTCTTACCACGATCTGTGTGGTGCTTTTTTGTTTTTCTCTTTGGTTCTTCCCGAATCGACGAGATGGGGGAAAGCTGGAGACGGGGTGAGAAGAGGCCAAAAGTGGCCAGACCCGCTTCGTTCGCTGAGACTCGCCCTGCTGGAGCTGCAAGGAGGAAATCTCCCTTCTTAACCCCGGCGCGTCTCCACAGTTGGGTTTCCTAAGAACCGAGGAAAATGTGGGAAGGAAAGCTCTGGAACTGTCCGCAGTTTGTGGTGCTGAATCTAAGCGCTGACCCTCCTTTACTCTGAGAAGTATATATAGAGACCGATCAATCTCCTCCTCCACCCCACCCACCCCCGCCGCCTACTTGACAAGGATTCAGATGAACTCCCCTCCTCTTTTCCTCCCACTTCATCTCCTTACGCTGGAACTCGTTCTGCCCGTTGTATGGAGTATGATGCTTCCGAGGAAATTGTAAACTCCTACGATGATCACGTCATCCTAACATTTCCCCTAGGACAGAGGTTCTCAACCTTGGCAACTTTAAGACTTGTGGACTTCAAGTCCCAGAATTCCTCAGCCAGCAAAGCTGGCTGAGGAATTCTGGGAGTTGAAGTCCACAAGTCTTAAAGTTGCCAAGGTTGAGAACCTCTGCCCTAGGCAGCCTTGACCAAGCTTGGTGCCCTCAGGAGAAATTGGTTTCTGCCATCCCATCATGGTGCTGTTGGCTATTAATGATAAGGGGCTGCAATCCAAAACGTTTGACGGGCATCAGTTGAGGAAAGCTGCTTCCTATCATGCTAATAACTTGCCTATACAGGAAGTCCTCAGCTTATGATTACAAGTGAGGCCCAAAATTTATGTTGCTAAGCGAGACAGTTGTTAAGTGAGTTTTGCCCCATTTTATGGTCTTTCTTGCCACAGTTGTTAAGTGAATCACTGCAACTGTTAAATTAGTAGCATGGTTGTTAAATGAATCTGTCTTCCCCCCCCCCCCACTGACTTTGCTTGTCAGAAGGTCCCTAAAGGTGATCATGTGACTCCAGGACACTTAACTATCATAAAAATGAGTCAGTTTCTAAGCAAAAAAATTTTTTTGATCACGTGACCATTGGGCTGTTGCAACAGTGGTAAGTATGAAAAATTGTCACTTTTTTCAGTGCCTCTGTAACTTCGAACAGTCATTAAATGAATTGTTGTAAATTGAGGACTACCTACACCCTTCTCTACCTATGAACAATCTTTGTGGATTTCATTTTTACAGCAATAATACATGGCAAAATTTTAAAGATATATTTATTTATTTATTTATTTATTTTATTTTATTTGGGTTTGTATGCCGCTCCTCTCCAGGGGACTCGGAGCAGCTAACAACATATACATTTCATGTACAAACGATCATTTAAAAAAAAAACCTCTGATTTCTGACATATTAAAATACAAATGACTACCTACTAACATCACTTTTCATTGCCAGATAAGCCATCAGCCATTATAAAAAATTTAGCAAGCTTCTAGAAAAATGAAAAGAGAAAATACTTCTCATTGTAAAACAGTTAAAATCATTTTTGATGTAAGTCTAAAGTCTGGATTTGGCAAACAGATGAAATAAATAATTGGATTTTAGAGATCTTTGTGGTAAATCATAACCCATGCTGAAGCATAAAAAATTAGATTGCATTAAGGTTTGTATCCACCAATAACACCCATTCAGAGCAGATCATACCTAAGGAAATATTTGGGTGTGCTTGTTTGTTTGCTTAAAACTTTTATATACCCTTTAGTCTTATAACCAGTTATGGGCAGATCCCATTCAAGTGTGTCGTCATTTTTCACAGAGCAATAGAAATTATAATCATCTGCAATAATTTGATTATCATCAATAATCAAATTATTGTCATCTCTGAGATGGCAACAGCACTGTCCAAGTTTTAATTTCAACAGAATATTATACACACATGCACACGCAAGCATGTATGCATGTACCATATGCAAGCACATCTATGCATATATATACATGCATACATACATAAATATATGATTGATTCTTCCATTAAATTCAGTGGAATTTTATTATGCTCAAATTGAATTATTTTATTCATAGCCACCAAGGCACAGGATCATCTGGGCCAATATATGAACACAACTCAGAAGGGCATTGGGATCATAACACCAGTTGCTCATAGATTGAGTGGTCGCTCAAGATTCAAAGCCTAGACAGACCATGCTGAGCACAACATGGATTGACTATGGAAAGGCCTATGACTCAATGACACACATATGGATCTGTCAATGCTGGGGGCTATATAAAGTCAACAGAACTCTAAGGATCTTCCTCAAGAATTCAGTGGGACTGTAGAGGACAACATAGAAGTCGATTCAAGACAGCTCACCTACATGGCCATCAAGTGTGTTATGTACCAAGGTCATGCACTGTCCCTGCTGTTGTTCTACATAGGTTTTAACTCCCTCAGCTAGATAATAACAAAGACTGACTACAGATACAAGTTCAAGAAAGGGACTAGTATCAGTCATCTCTTCTATTTGGGTAACATCAAGCTGTATGCTAAGAATGAATGAGATATTGGCTCACTGATCCACCTGACATGGATCTACACTGAAGCCATTGGGATGTCATGAGGACTGGAGGAGTGTGGCCAGATGTAAATAAAGAGAGGAAAAATACTGACAGAAGAAAATATTTTTAGCTCATGATTAAACTGTTGTGTCCTTGGTACTCTCTGAACCTGTTTGCCAGTTTAGGCCACTACTGGTCTAGTGAGCTGATCAAAGGAGGACATAGAGTCTGCCAATGTGAAGATCCATAAAAACAGGGGTTTACCACATTAGACAGGATCTAAGATGCAGACAATGTAGAGAGACCTCAGAGACAGTCCAATTCATAGTGGCAGGTAGGAGCAGCATGCACTGAACAGTACAAACAAGCAGCTGGCATTGTGCACAAGAATATCTGCACTGTATATGGACTAGGCCCTCCCGAGTCCAAGTGGAGATTCCATAGAAGATAATGGAGAACATCAGGGCTAAGGTCCTATGGGACTTCCAGATTCAGACATATTGGCAGGCTTTGGCCAATCAACCAGACATTGTGGCAGTAGACAAAGGCCAAAAAAACTGGTGGTGATAGATGTAGCAGTGCCAAGAGACAGCAGTATCAGGAAGGGGTATGAAAAGCTGGAGAAGTAACAGGACCTGATTATATTCTAAAGCTGGGAAAGTGGCTGCAACAGATCCTGGAAAAAAAATCAGAGCTCTCTATCCAAAAGAGTGCAATGTTAGGAACAGCTAAGACTCGCAACGTCACGTGACGTGTTGCGACATATCGTGACTTTTTTCCCATTGCTGGCAATGGGGTGGGCGTGGTTTCGCCATGACACATCCAGCCGGCAGTTTGACACCCCTGAGCTAAGATATTGCACAGAAACCTCAAATTCCTAGGATTCTTGTAGAGAACTCAAGATTGTGGAAGACACATCCATAGAGATGATAAGGGATCTCTCTGTCTCTCTGTCTGTGTGTGTCTATGTCTCTCCCTCCCTCCCTCCCTCCCTCCACACACACACACACACACACACACACACACACCACATATCACAAGATATGTTTGACTTTTCCACTAAATTTGCTGAGATTTTATTATGCTCGAATTCATTGACTATGAAACAGTTTGAACCAAATCAAAGAGAGTCTTCCTTTCAGTGAAATGTAACTGGGAAATTCTTGAAGGAATTGCAGGAAGCAATACAAAGCTGAACAATAGGGGAAATCCATGCTTGTATTTCTTTCTCCCTATCTTAAAACACAAACATGAAATTAGTCCAAATTGAAATACATTTATCAATTAAGTATTTAATTTGCATAGCTTTTAGATGCAGGTGATTTCTATGGTAATCCATATTCTTTAAAAGCAATCAGCATTTCCTATTGTTTTTTTTCATTAAATTTCAATTAAACAGCACCTTAGAAGAAAATTGAAAGTTCCCTTTCAGGTCAATCTTTATCACATGTGTACTTAGGAGGATAAGTAGCTGTTATTTGGAAGAGTACAACTGCATCAACATGCTTACCTAAAGATAATTTGCCATGATGAACAAATAACAAAATAGGCTCAGTTTATCTAAGCATAACAGTTAATTGATGTGGTTATTGGAAAGTTGTCTCTTTTCATGAAATACTGAAATGGCAAACAATGTTCTCACATCTTGCTTTCTTTTTACTGCATAATATAAAGAGCATTACTGTTTCAATTTTCAATTATTTGCCATTTATACAAAAACAATGATTTATTAGAAGATATTTGTCAGCTGCTAGAATCCATGCAGATTCTGGGTATTTTTTACAACAAGCAGGAATTGAAAATTAAAGAAAAAGCAATAAGGAAATGCAAAAATAAAAATCTATTTACTTTTAATGGTCACCCAGAATCAGAATAAATCAGAATCAAATGCACTGTGGAATAAAAGGGTCCACACTTGTTTTGTGGAAAAGCGTAGAATAGAATAGAATAGAATAGAATAGAATAGAATAGAATAGAATAGAATAGAATAGAATAATGATATAGAATGGAATGGAATGGAATGGAATAGAATAAGATAGAATAGAATAGAATGGAATGGAATGGAATAGAATAGAATAGAATAGAATAGAATAGAATAGAATAATGATATAGAATGGAATGGAATGGAATGGAATAGAATAAGATAGAATAGAATAGAATGGAATAGAATAGAATAGAATAGAATAGAATAGAATAGAATAGAATGGAATGATATAGAATAGAATAGAATAGAATAGAATAGAATAGAATAATGATATAGAATGGAATGGAATGGAATGGAATAAGATAGAATAGAATAGAATAAAATAATGATATAGAATAGAATGGAATGGAATGGAATAGAATGGAATGGAATGGAATAGAATAGAATAATGATATAGAATGGAATGGAATGGAATGGAATAGAATAAGATAGAATAGAATAGAATGGAATAGAATAGAATAGAATAGAATAGAATAGAATAGAATAGAATAGAATAGAATGGAATGATATAGAATAGAATAGAATAGAATAGAATAGAATAGAATAGAATAGAATAGAATAGAATAGAATAGAATAGAATAGAATAATGATATAGAATGGAATGGAATGGAATGGAATAAGATAGAATAGAATAGAATAGAATAGAATAGAATAGAATAGAATAATGATATAGAATAGAATGGAATGGAATGGAATAGAATGGAATGGAATGGAATAGAATAGAATAATGATATAGAATGGAATGGAATAGAATAGAATAGAATAGAATAGAATGGAATGATATAGAATAGAATAGAATAGAATAGAATATAATGGAACTGGAAAAGGTGCAAAAAAGGGCAACAAGAATGATCAAGGAAATGGAGCGCCTCCCTTATGAAACCAGATTGCAACGCCTTGGTCTCTTCAGCCTTGAAAGACGGCGTTTAAGGGGTGACTTGATCGAAGTGTATAAAATCATGCATGGGATAGAAAAGGTGGATAGAGAAAAATTATTTTCTCTATCACACAATACCAGGACAAGGGGGCACTCCCTAAAGCTCATAGCTAAGAAAGTGAGGACAAATAAAGGGAAATATTTCTTCACCCAGAGAGTCGTTGATTTATGGAATTCACTTCCTGAAGGGGTCGTGACAGCTGTCAGCCTTGACAGCTTCAAGGCAGGGCTAGATAGATTCATGGATGCAAAGTGTATCGGTGGTTATTAAAACGGATGTCCATGTGCCGCCTCTATGTTGGTTGAGGCAGGCAGGATTCCCTTGAGTACCATTTGTTTGGGGGTCAAGGGAAAGGGAGGGTTTTGCCTTCTCTTTCTGCTCAAGATCCCCATGTACATTTGGTGGGCCACTGTGTGACACAGAATGCTGGACTCGATGGGCTTTGGCCTGATTCAGCATGGCTCTTCTTATGTTCTTAGAATAGAACAGAACAGAGCTGGAAGGGACCTTGGAGGTCTTCTAGTCCAACCCCCTGCTCAAGCCGGAAATCCTATACCATTTCAGACAAATATGAGGAAAGTCTAATTCTGGGGGGATGGGAGATGGGGGGGCAATGGGTATTTTCCAAAGCATGGGGATGATCATAGAGGAGGTCCATTGTCATGCCCACTTTCCAGAAGATCTCAGAAAATGTAATGGGGGTTACATCAAGGGTAATAATGACAGTAAAATAGAAATCAATAAAAAGGAAGCAGTGGGATTTTTAAAGAAAATACTCTTTCTCAACTCAGAAGGGACTAAAGCAGAGCGAGCCTTCTGTTCCTGTCTGAGGCCAACTGTTGCCCTTCCCTGTTCTACAGATCTGCATTAGGGATTGATACATATTAGTTAAATAAATCAGAATGGTTTCCTTTGCCTCCCCTTTCAACAGAACGAAGGGCTCTTCAAAGCAAATGCATGGATATCAACATGATTAATGTTTCATACAATCAAAGAGAGGACACAAGCCTCCCGCTAAATTTGCATAGCTCTCAGCCTCTTTTCTAAACCCTGTTACAAGATATGGGTTCAAAGCAGTGGCGAGATGTCACTCCCTCTTTCCTGGGAATGAAATTGAGAATTCATGGGAAAGCATGGGAAAAGGTATTGGAAAATTGTTCCCACTTCTTTTTGTTCTGGCCTTACCCACTGCTTTATTTCACTCCCAGTTACTTGAATCATGCACCCTCTGCCACAGTAGGAAAATTCCAGTAGGAAAATAAGTCTCTGGGAAACATATAATTAAATGTACAAAACAAAAAAGAGTGGAAAATGGAATCATGAATGGCCTTGTATGTCAAGAATATAAACTGAAAAATATGGAATTAAAAATCAGTGTGGAATCTAAATCAGAACAAACATTGAAAATGTATAAATTTGTATTTCTCTTATGTATAAACAGACATTGTAATTTGCAAGCCAAAGCTCTCCAGTTAAATCTTCTGTTCAAGCAATTTAATAATGATGATGATGATGATGATGTTGGAAGGGACCTTGGAGGTCATCTAGTCCAACCCCCTGCTCAGGCAGGAAACCCTATACCATTCCAGACAAATGGCTGTCCAGTCTCTTCTTAAAAACTTCCAGTGTTGGAGCATTCACAGCTTCTGGAGGCAGGTTGTTCCATTGGTTAATTGTTCTGTCAGGAAGTTTCTCCTTAGTTCTAGATTGCTTCTCTCTTTGATTAGTTTCTATCTGTTGCTTCTTGTTCTGCCTTCAGGCGCCTTGGAGAATGACTCCCTCTTCTTTGTGGCAGCCCCCGAGATATTGGAACACTGCTATCATGTCTCTCCTCGTCCTTCTCTTCATTAGACTAGACATACCCAATCCCAGCAACCGTTCTTTATATGTTTTAGCCTCCAGTCCCCTGATCATCTTTATTGCTCTTCTCTGTACTCTTTCTAGAGTCTCAACATCTTTTTTACATCATGGTGACTAAAACTGGATGCAGTATTCCAAGTGTGGAATCCCATGCTTCAGAATTTGATGGATCCCATGCTTCAGAAATATCTTTTGATGGATGTATAAGGAAATTAGGCAGATTTTTGACATCTCTTTCTAACTAGTGAGCAGCCACTTCTACAATCACTACAGGTAGTCCAGCGCTTAATGATTGTTCAAAGTTATTACAGGCCCCCCAAAAGGGACTTATAACCCAGATTTGCCTCCCCACTCATGGTCACATGATCGCATTTTGGCCAACAGGCAACCAGCCATATTTGTGGCTATTTTCAGCATCCCATAGTCACAGGACCACAATTTATGATGCTTTTGTTGGAAACCAACATTTACTTCTGGTTTCCAGCAAAAAAAAAAAAAAGCCCTATAGCAAGCAATGGGTTTGTTTAATGATTATGGTGTTCACTTAATGACTACTGCAAAAAGGTTGTGAAGTCCGGTGACCTACTTAACAACTGTCATGACTTATGACCAAAATCACAGGCTCAATTATGGTTATAAGTCAAGGACTACTTGTAGTAGTAACTGCGAAAATAATATACTTCTAAATATTTCTGGTTGGCAAATATCAGGACAGTTGAGCCTTTTTAATCAGACTTTCTAAAATTCTTGGCTAATTATCAAAGATTCTGACGGTACAAAACATCCATCAACGATAATCCACGTGGGGATTCTGATGGATGTTCCTTTTCAATCTGCCTTAATTGCTGTTATTAGTTCTAACCTTATATCTTAAATCATACCCCACTCATCATTTGAATGAGTCCCAGTTGACTTGTCAATAAAGATAATTTCCCAGTGAATTTGGAAATTGCTTAGTTAATTGCTCTACCATTTACATTTAGCCAGAAATCAGGCACAACCTTGTGAGGTAATTGCAATTAGTACTGTAAACGTCATAACCATTTAAGAGTACTTGGGGCACACTGACCTTGTTCCTTATGGATGTATGGAGCAAAGTCTCAAATATGTTTCACACAAGCCATCTACAGTAGTGTGTTTATAATTAAGAGAGCTTTTCATGCTAATTTTCTGATTATGGAAATGAGAAGCCCAAAGATGCCAGGGTGCCTTTTTCATTTGCCAGTTTCTGATTCACGTAAGGTGCTCAACATTGGCTAGTTCACGTGAATTCAAGTAGCAATGAGTTTCCCATAACCAACATAGTGACTGTCCAGTGGGTGTACTGCTATATTTTAGTTATGATTCTACTAAAAAAGTAACAGCTCTATTATAGTTCTGGATGCACTAAATACAAAGAATTCAAGAAAGAAAACATTTTATAAAGCTTTCCCAGGTATAAGGAAAACTAACTAGCTCTTTCGACTCTGATTTCTGCAAAAATCAGGAACTGTACTCTATAAAGAAATGGAGAGTAAGTTGTACTTACGTTGCTCTATTTGATGACTTAGCAAAGAGGAAACAGGCATGTTGGTTGCATCAGGACGGGACCGGGCTTCGTATGTAATTATTTGTAAGTTTATATAAATATATGTATATATAAATTTTAACTGACCAATTTGAGAATATTTTAATCTCAGATTTGTAACTGCCTTACTTACTTTACTCAGGACAATGTAGGACTACTTGATTATCAAAATTAAGTCAATATTCTATGATTACATGTATGGAGATTCTCAGTCATCCAGGTCAGGGTTGTCCCAAAGGTGCTCTTTCAAGAAGCAACTAGACTTTGTTTTTCTTTGAAGACATTTCACTTCTCATCCAAGAAGCTTCTTCTGTCTTCAAAGAAAAACAAGGAAGTCCAGTTGCCTCTTGAAAAAGCACCTTTGGGACGTTCTGTGATACCATGATTACTTTATTGTTACTAATATCATTGCCCATTATATTGCCTATATTGTTACTAATATCATTGTTACTAATATCATTGTTAAGACTGGCTCTCAGAGGTCGACCCCTAGGTTCCTCCCTTGTGGGGTCCCTCAGGGATCGGTCCTCTCCCCTCTGCTGTTTAATATCTACATGAAACCGCTGGGTGAGATCATCCGACAACACGGGGTGAGATATCATCAGTATGCTGATGATACCCAGCTTTACATCTCCACCCCATGTCATTTCAGTGAAGCAGCGGAAGTGATGTGCCGATGTCTGGAGGCTGTTAGGGTTTGGATGGGTGCCAACAGGCTCAAACTCAACCCCGACAAGACGGAGTGGCTATGGGTTCTGCCTCCCAAAGATATTTCAATCTACCCGTCCATTAGCCTGGGGGGGGAGCTTTTGACCCCCTCGGAGAAGGTCCGCAACTTGGGCGTCCTCCTCGATCCACAGCTAAATTTGGAACATCATCTTTCGGCTGTGGCGAGGAGGACATTGGCCCAGGTTCGCCTGGTGCACCAGTTGCGGCCCTATTTGGACCGGGAGTCTCTTCTCACAGTCACTCGACCTGCGCTGCGCATGCACGGCGCAAAGGGCCAAACCGTGCATGCGCGGTGCGACAGGCTGAACCGCGCATGCGCAGCGCGTGACGGGACGAATCACGCATGCGCAGCACGACGGGCCTAACCGCGCATGCGTGGCGTGCGACGGGCCTAGCCGCGCATGCACGGTGCACGACGGGCCTAACCGCGCATGCGTGGCGCGCGACGGCCCAAACCGCACATGCGTGGCACATGCGCGACGGCCGAGGGGAAATGGGGGAAAAATGGGGGGGGGAAAATGGCGGACTGCGGTGTTTGGCGACCCCTGTGAAACGGTCGTTCGACCCCAAATGGGGTCGCGACCCACAGGTTGAGAACCGCTGCTCTAATCCTATTGGCAAAATTTAATTTTACCATCGGGCCTGAGGATCCCATGGAAGGGTGGAGCCTGTTGTCTGATTGCATTGGGCAAAAGTTTGAATGCCCCCTCTCCTAGTCTTTTGATCATTTGGGTTTTTAAACTGTTTTTAATGCTTATGTTTGAATTATGTTGATTGTTTAGCTTTGTGGTTTAATTACGTATGCCATTCAGGTTCACATGTGTAAGATGGACAACTATATAAATTAAATAAATAAAACAAGACACACGATTCTTAAATAGCCAGGGCAATCACCTCTCAATTTTTGTTAAATATTCTTCGATGACTGTAAGCTATATGGACACAATGACATTAGCAAAGAGGGAGAGTTTTTCTTATAGATTGTGCATTGGGGTTTCTTTCTATGATTAATAACCTAAACAAATGTTTACATGCTTCACTTTTGCTCTTTTCCACCAAAATGCACCTACTTCTCTCTTTTGTGAGCCATCTCTATTCTAAAATATTTACCAAATCATCCCAAATTCACTTACACAAGGATGTATATTTTCAATGGATGGAGACAGAGATCATCACAATCAACTTTCAAATAGTCTTAATTATACAAGTAGACAATATTCAGACTACAGACAAAGCAAAACCAAAATATACAATCCACTATTCATATTATATTACCAGATTCAGAAAATCCAGTTAGGCTACATTTGAAATCAATTCAGTAAAGAAGTAATATGTTAACTTCTCAAGTTTTCAACATCTTGTGTAATACATTTGGTGAACTTTTATTTCCTGATCTGTTTAGTAAAACAAGGTATCTCTACAATTTTGGAGAAGAAATAACAATGACATGTATTTAAAAAGACATCAAAACTTCCAGTTGAGAATTTCAGTGCAAAAAAAAAACAACCCCAAACCCCACAGTGAGAGTATTATATCACTGCCCCAATATAATTATGTACTGTCTTACTGTTAAATCAACACAAAGAGTTGTTGTATTCTTTTAAAAAAAAAGTTGTTTTCCTGCTTTCTCAGACCCATTAACGTGGCATGTCGCCTTTCAGATTTGACTACATCATTTTACCAATTGATAAACAATGAAATTCAGATAGCTCCGGTCCTCAGTTATTTCCATACACAGCCGTTAATGATAATTTCCATGTAAATAGAAAAGAAAAACAAAAAAGCAAATTTTTAAAAATCTCCAAAACAGCCTATAATAGACAGCAAACCAATGACAAGAGGCATTAGAGGCAAAAATTGTAAAGGCTTGGTGATAAAACAGGGGAGGTAGACCAAAGCTATGCTATGGCATTGAATGGGAGAATTACCTCGTATCAGTCTTTCCCCCCACCAGTTAAAAAAAATATGAAATGGGGACGTGTTGGGTTAGTACAAAAACTCACATTTCTGCTCTGCCCTCATATCAAATGTTGTCTTCTTCATTTAACTGACAGCTCTGTGTTTTTTTCATCATGCACTGTCTTTTACTTTTTGCAGCAAAACAAATGAGGAAGAAAAACGTGAATAATTATTAGCCCAAACAGACAAAATTATATTTAAAAAGGTAGTAATGTCAATTCTTAGATGAAATGAATAGTTAAAAAAGAAAAGAAATAGCCACAACAAAAAAAAAAGCTGCACAAAATAGTATTTTTTTTTCTTTTTCCACCCAGAATTTCTTGTGTTTTTGCTTACCCTAGCGAAGGAGGAAACTCTGCAGTGGCTTGGGCTTGGCTTTAGCCAGAAACAATGGTGGCAGACATTTTTCATTTCCTAGGGGGAAAGTACAGGTCTTCAGGTCTGGGGTTCTTTTTCTTTTTTTTACAAATTGGGGAAAAAGATACCCATGAGTAAATCGGGGGAGTTGTGAATGAGGAAATTACATTCTGCGAGGAAATTACATTCTGCTAAGCATTTTTCCATAGATGATCATTTAAGTGCAAAATCTTCTCTGCAGTTCAGGGAAGAGGATTTAAACCTGTTTGCCAGATTAAGTTATTCTACCGCGTTTCGTTGTCTTCACAAATCACGCACAATTAATTTAAATCTGCAACATTAGATGACTTTAAACCAGAATCTGTACATTATAAACTTTGGCAGAGAGAAAAACCCACAAGGTCTATTTCAATCAAAATCTATCATTCTTTTGGTATTTTGACCCAAACTGCCAACAGCCATCTATCTGCGCTGGAGACAAGGACCCAGGGCATTCACTGTTCAACAGGTGTAGCTTCTTCCTGTTCTTCGGCCTCCTGCTTCTCAGGAGGAGCTCCAAGGGGAATCAGATACTGTATCTCCTCACTGCTGACTGCCACCTTCTCTGGTTGAAGCCAACGTTTCAGGTATTCCAAAGTACTGAGAAGAAGCAGAAAAGAAAAGGTTACAAGAGCATTTCACAGTAAATAAATTATTCTCCAAAACATCTGAGGGCAGGACAAGAAGCAATGGATGGAAACTAATCAAAGAGAGAAGCAACCTAGAACTAAGAAGAAATTTCTTGACAGTTAGAACTGCCTCCAAGTTGTGAATGCTCCAACATTGTAAGTTTTTAAGAAGAGACTGGACAGCCATTTGTCTGAAATGGTATAGGGTTTCCTGCCTGAGCAGGGGGCTGGACTAGATGACCTCCAAGGTCCCTTCCAGCTCTATTCTATTCTATTCTGTTCTGTTCTATTCAGACATAGAAAATATGGTGCCCGTAGGCACCAATAAAGACTTTAGATTAGTCCATCAGGCTTCCTCCACCAATTTTTAAAAATAAGCAAACAAAACCACAATTAAGTTGCTAGTGTGCTTCAGCAGATCAGGGTCTGACAAAGATCATAGAAAGATAGTTTCTTTCTGGGGAAAAAAGATAGTTTGTGACTGTCCATATCAACCATTTTTGTCAGTAGGCAAATCTCCGAAGGCAGTTATTTTCTGAACATGACCACCAGGTTCGCTTCAAGCTTCAAATGGACCTGTAGCTGAGAAAGACTAATTACCCCCGAAACAGGCAATGATTAAATTATTCATTTATGTAATGTTTCTAAAAGATACCTTCTCTTAAAAAAAAACAAAACCAGTGGAATTCCCATTTGGAAACCATGGGAACCATGGAAAACCATGATAGATTATGGGAATTAGGCCATTAGGGTTTGGAAACGATGGTTAGCAACTTATCACAATGGCTGCTACAGTAATCATAACATACTTAAAAATATGATTAAACAAATTACTACTTGGTGAACCAGGTCACTTCTGCAATACAAGTTACAGGTAATCCCCAAGTTACCAGCATTCACTTAATGCTCCGTCGAAGTTACACGATAAGCGCCCCCTAGTGTTTATGAGAAAATCCCAAAATTATGAATGTTTCAGCACCACAGCAGTTGTTTGCCCTTTCGAACAACTGCAGAGGCTCTGCAACATTCACTCTCCCCCCCCTCTCCCCACAATTGCTTCCCCCTCCGTTCCTACCAAGCCAGACTCCTCTTGAGAAGATCTGTCTCCTGTCTGCTGCGATTTCTGCCTTTGAGGGAGAGGAGAGTCAATGGAAGCTCCTGGATGCTGTAATATCCTGGGAGTTCAGGCACCCATAGTCTTTTGCAGAATGTGGGTACTCTTGTGAGATCACAGACCCCCAGAAACTTTCATTTTTGGCACAAACTCTTGTGCCTGTCTCCTGCTCCCCCCAACTCCTTTCCACCGCCACCAGAACACTTTTTATCCGAATGGAGAACTTAGGTAGATAGGGAGCTTCCTCTGTGTGCAAGTGCAATGCTTGAAAACACAATGATTTGCTGCATTTCCAAGAGTCCCTAGGCCAGCAGTTCTCAACCTTTTCCAGGGCTCGACCCCGGCCCACATCGTGCAAAAAAAAAAAAAGGCGGGCCCACACCGCGCATGCGCGGCGCGATGGCCCGCATTGCGATAGGAAAAAA
The DNA here is from genome assembly GCA_034064705.1 of Bothrops alternatus. Classification (NCBI taxonomy): domain Eukaryota; kingdom Metazoa; phylum Chordata; class Lepidosauria; order Squamata; family Viperidae; genus Bothrops; species Bothrops alternatus. The sequence continues at coordinate 27,293,911 of JARGCV010000003.1, read as the reverse complement.
AATGGCCGACCCAAAAAAATGGCCGACCCAAAAAAATGGCGGACTGCGGTGCTTGGTGACCCCCGTGAAATGGTCGTTCGACACCAAATGGGGTCGCGACCCACAGGTTGAGAACCGCTGCCCTAGGCACTCAAGCACTTTTTATCCAAACAGAGACCTTAGGGATATGTGGAGCTCCCTCTGTGTGCAAATGGAACGCATGAAAACGCAGAGATTCACTGCATTTTCAACCACCCCATTTGCTAACAGACGGAGCTCCCCATCTCCCCATTCAGATAAAAAGTGTTCCAGTAGTGGCGGATAGGAGTTGAGGGAGGAGCAGGAGAGAGGCACAGAGTTTGCGCTGAAAATGAAAGTTTCTGGGGTCCGTGATCTCGCGAGTGTTCAGGTATCCATTCTCTGCAAAAGAGGATGGGTGCCTGAACTCGTGTGATTTTACAGCATCCAGGAGCTTCCACTGACTCTCCTCTCCCTCAAAGGCAGAAACCATGGTAGAGAGGAGCCAGATCTTCTCAAGTGAGTTCGGCGCAGCAGGAAGGGAGGGGAAAGCATAAGGTATCTTAGTGGGTCTTGGGGGGGGGGCTTGGGGGCCTGTTCCATCATTAGGCCCCCAATGGCCTTCCCCACCGTGAGATACCTCATACGCGCTTAATGAACCGCTCATTCGCCCACGCATTCGATTAGTGAATGTGTGGGCAAAAGCAGGGAGTGATCTTATTCAAGATATGAATACTCGAGGTATGAGTAGAAAGGGCAGGCTCCATTACATTCGTAACTCGAGGACTACCTGTAGTTCACAGGGCTATTGTGAGAGTGCAATAGGGAGAAGAAGCACCTTAAAAGCCTTGACTTTTTTTGAAGATAGGTAGGCTATAAATGTAAACAATGTAAATAAATAAACAAGGTAGGAAAACCATGTAAAATATAGCTTGAGGAATTTTCCAATCCCTTAATACTCTAACAGGACAACTGTGGGTCATATGACCAGGAGTAAGCAGGCTTAAGAATGGAAAAATCAGAAGCATTCCAAGCTACTGAGCAACTACTGCACTGGTGAATTTTCTTTTGGATGTTCTTTTTTTTCTACCATTTTTGGTTTCATCAAGATTGATCTTTGTTTTTCTGGTTTCTACCTCCAACGGAAATCTGTGTGGTGCTCATTCTTTTCAGCTTTTAGAGAGCTAGTTTGTTGATGGGAAAAGAGAGTCCTGAATCTCTTTAGAAAATTTCTAAATTAGCTAAAGATCATTTCTTTAGATATTTTGATGGTCTGGAAAGCTTAAGAAAATAAACAGTGGCCTGCTAGATTGTATCCTGGACCATACAGTCCAGCAGTCTATCCTCCCAGTGTCCAACCAACTGCACAAGGAAGCCTCTTGGTCTCCCAGCAGATGGCTTTCAGAAGCACCCCCCCCAATCAAGGCTAGTAGCCATGGAAACCCCTGATTTCCATGAATTGGTTCAACTCTTTTTTTTGGAATCTGCCAAGATGGTAGCCAGCAGCATATTTTTGGGTGGGATATTCCATACTTTAATTACACATTGAGTGATGTTCCGATTCTTCCAGGATTCAATTTCATTGGATGACATCTGATTCTAGCATTTTTGGAAAGGGAAATAAATAAATGAGCTTGTCTTTCCCCACTTTGTCCACACCATGAATAATTTTGTAAATCTCAACATCTGCAACCTTTCTAGACTAAAAGCACTAAATGCCACAACTTTTCCTTATAGGGCAGCTGCTCCAGCCTTTTGATCACCTTAGGTGCCCTCCTCTGAGCCTTCTCTAACTCTTCTGTATCTTTTTTGTTGAGATGTAATAAGCAGAACTTCACACGACATTCCAAATGCAGTCACATCATTGATTTATAGTGTCAGTAGAATCCAAGTTCTTTTATGATTTATATTATTAGGACAGGAGTCTGGTCTGGCAAACTATTTTGTGCATTTTCCCCCCAGGGGGTGGTGATGCATACATTTTCCCCATGCAAGTCTTTAAATGTATTTTTCAAAGGAAAAGAAAAACTACCATTTCCACTGGGATATATCTTTTTCAAACACTGTGGTTCACAGATTTTTTATTAAAGCAAGACAAACACTAGAAATAAGACAAGCACTAGGATCTGACAAACACTATCATGGCTTTGCTTGATATTAATCTTGTTTATGCTGCTGCAAAGTCTCATGGGAGCAGAGCCCCCACATTTACTCCCTATAGAATTCATAACAGATTTTACACACACGCACACACGTAGTGGATAATAACAACTTAGTTTCCTATTTAAATAACGTTTCTGCCATGAACATTAAAAAAACCAAAACCATACAAAATGTCAAGAGCCAAATCAGGATGCCTCTCCCATAGGACTGTAATTTAACAAGTCTGTACAAAAGTGAAAAAGAAAACATTTACTTTTGAAACCAGATTTCCCAGGTAACGGGGCAGAGTAACTACTTAGCAAAATCAAAGAGAAAATATACAACTGGGTGTGTTTGTGTGTGTGTGTTTTTTCAAACTAGAAGGTAACAGCTTGCTCATTATTTCAATTTTCCTGAACAAAAACTTTGAAATGTAAAATGCAAGTTGAAAATGTGCAGGTTTCACCCAATAGAATAGAATTCTTTACTGGCCAAGTGTGATTGGACACACAAGGAATTATGTATTCCAATAGCGTGCTCTAATTTATTATTTATTATTCTCTAGTTCAGGCCCATTTTTCCAAACCCCTACAGGAAAAAGAAAAAGATGCAATAAAACGAAACAACTTTGGCTATTACATGCTAATACAGGGGTAGGCAACCTTGCCTACCCCTGGCCTAGGCCTAGGCCGCTTTATGACTCGTGGACTTCAACTCCCAGAATTCCTGAGCCAGCATGGCTCAGCTTGGAAACCTCTCCCTTTCCCCTCAGCATGGCTGGCTCAGGAATTCTGGGAGTTGAAGTCCACGAGTCATAAAAGAGCCAAGGTTGCCTACCCCTGTGCTAGTACAAACAGTCTCACTGGTTTTAAAAATACCAGCCAGACTTCTAACCAAAACTGAAACAAAGAAATATCAACCTAGTTGCTTAGAACTGAGAAAGAGCAGTAAGGAAGCCATTTTAAAAAAGCCAGAAACATGGAAAAGCCAGCAATGTATTCAGGAAAGCTGGGGGGGAAAGGAGCGAAAGGGATAGGTGTGTTTTTGCAAAAGATATAAACAAAAATGGAAGCTATACAGATAGTCCTCAGCTTACAACCACAATTGAGCCCACGCTTTTGGTTGCTAAATGAGACATTTGTTAAGTGAATTTTGCCCCATTTTTTGACCTTTCTTGCCATAGTTGTTAAGTGAATCACTGCAGTTGTTAAGTTAGTAAGTGAATCTGGCTTCCCCATTGACTTTGCTTGTCAGAACGTCAAAACAGGGGATCACATGACCTTGGGACACAGCAAAGGTCATAAATGTGAACCTGTTGCCAAACATCTGAATTTTGATCACACGACCATGGGGATGCTGCAAAGGTTGTAACTTTGAAAAACAGTCTTAAGTCACATTTTTCAGTGCTGTTGTAACTTTGAACGGTCACTAAATGAATTGTAAGTCAAGGACTACCTATATACCTAAGTGAATATATAAACTTTTTTTTATTTTTAAAAAGAAGGACTTTAGGAGAAGTGCAGAACAGCAGATACTGTAAGTGCCAAGAAACTGGAATCTTGACTTCATGTACAGAACTAAAATAAAAAAGGAGGAGACTAATCATATAGGGAAAGGCAACAACACTTATCCAGTTAATGAAGGATAAGGATATTTTGAAAACATCAGAACAGTTAAAACAGTATTCCTCAACCTTAGCAATGTTTAGATGCCAAGGCTGGCTGGAGAATTCTGGGAGTTGAAGTCCACACATCTACACATTGCCAAGGATGGGAAACCCCGAGTTAAAACAATAGTCTTTTCAAAGGTTTTCTAGTAATTGAGCACTGAGAAAGAATGAAAGAAAGAAAGCAGATAGTTTTGAATTACAAATTTGCAATTAATAATTAAGAGAATGTTGCATTGCAACAAGAACCAATTAATCAACAACAAAGTCACCTCAAACCAATGAGCAGCAAGCAGAAACTTTAATCTTTTGGACTTATGTTATAAGCAGGCAATGAATTAAATAATATGCTTTGCTGATCTGAAGGGAAAATTACAGATAAGGTGGACGAAGAGGATCAAAAAACTTAGTAGAGCTACAGGTTATACAGAGACATGGTAAGATGGGGAGTATTTGTCCACAGAGACTCCTGAAAAACTAGGAGTCAAGCTTGACATCTAACTCACAAAGTATCCAAAAACACATGCTGTCACTGCACCAGATTAGCTACAAATATTAGCCTAATCTTGCACATGTGGGGACGGGTAGACATTTTTGGTTGGGATAAATAAGACATATTCTTTGAATTCAATTGGAGCTCCTTCTAAGCATATTTTGAGCTGATCTTTATCACTAAAAACATCTCTAGATGCATCAAAAGCCAGTAGAGCAGGGGTGTCAAACTCACATCACATGACGTGTCACAACATATCACGACTTTTTTTCCATTGCCGGCAATGGGGTGGGCGGCGGTTTCGGCATGACACATCCAGCCCACAGGCCGGCAGTTTGACACCCCTGCCCTAGAGTATAAATAAATGCTACAGAATATCCTTTCTCCCACAATACTTGCCATTTCTATAAGACAAATATTTCAAAGGGGTGTTGTGTATAAAATCTTTATTACATAGCATTACCTCTCATCAGAATCCGTTCCCTCCATATAAAAGTCAGATTCAGAGTTCTCCTGTAGAAACCTGTCCCAGCTTTCTTTCTTAGCCTGAGAAAGTGTCTGAAGGATATCTTTGGATGTCAGTTCCCGAGACAAACCCTTTATTCTCATTAATCTTCTCTCTGAGGAAAGGAATAAACGAATAAAGGAAGAATGCAAACCAGTGGCCAGGTTAAAGCGAGAAATATTCAGTTCAACTCTTGAGGTTTTGTAAAAAGTGTAACAATTTTAACGGTGTGTATACCCTGACAGAGTCTTTTAATGTCACAGCTTCATGTCAGAGCTTTATTTTGTTGGGGATTGGATTAAAATATATATATATCAGCACGGAACAAGCCATTGTTTAAATTTTTTCTTTTGCTGCCCCAAATCCAAAATTAGAATGTGAATTTGAGAAACCTGTGCGCCAAAATGGCATTTATATTTAAAGAAGAAAGAAAGGATTTTACTTTCCCTTAAGGATCATGGTTCACAGTTACTCCTACAAATATTTGAGATGAGAAAACTGACAGATGATTATATGCAGAGCAGGGAAGAAAAATGTGGAATAGAAATTTTTATAATCTTTAGGAATTTCATCCACATTAAGAAAAACGCCCATTCTTCTTTTTTCCAATTGGCTGATAGGTTAGATTTCTCTTTTTTCAACATGTAAATTATTGAAAAAAAAAATGACAACTTCAGTTGTATTTCTCACAGAGTTTCATCAAAAAACGAATTAGATAAAATGGGCAGTGATTTTTCTTTCACATCTCTGTAAAATCTCAGGTAGGAAAATATGATATACCTTATTGCCACAAATCTTAAAAATAAAATGGGAATCTTTTTGTTGTCACAGAATATTGGACAACATCCAGAAAAACGTGAAAGTACAATAATCACTTATGCAACTGATGAACTTTACAGATGTATTGTTTAAAAAGTGCATCTGTATCTAGCTTAAAGACTTTGTCCATAATCCTTCAAAGCAGTGTTTTTTTTTATATAGTTTGACAAGTATAAGATGTATTTCAAGTCCCGGAATTCCTCAGCCAAAATGCTGGCTGGGAAATTCTAGTCCACATATGTTTAAGTTGCCAAGTTTGAAAAACACTGCTTTAAAATTATACACAAATATGTGTTCAAAAAGATAGTTTACATATGGGTAAATTCACAAGTCTCTGTTCTGGGATGATAGGATTTATAGTCTCACACTTCCAGGTTGAGGAAAATATCCTGTGAATAAACCTAGATTAGAAAATACTTCCATACTAACCTAAAGATGCCAAGTAGAGTTCTGAATCTTTCAGTGGTACCCAGGGCTTCTCATTCATTTGTAAAGAGGGGCCTTTTGCTTCCATCTGATTTTCCATCATATGAACATAAGAATCTGCAAAGGAATCTGAAAATGCATTATTTGATTCTTCATTCTGGTCTGGATGCGGCAGAGATGAACAAATTTCAGTCCAGAGGTCCTGGCTGGAAACAGTAACCAGAGAATCAACACTTTCAATCATGATCATGATGCAGCAATTCTGAAAAAGAAGAAAGAAAGAAAATGATGGGTATATAACATCATATTGACATATATTTTCGTTTTGTTTTTTTAACTTTGGGACCAGAAGTAGAGTAACTTTAAAAAAAAAAAAAAAAGCAGATGTTTAAATTTTCTCAAAACTCTACGCACTTAAAATTCTTGGTGTCAATTTATCTGTTCTAGTACATACAAAACTTTGCTGACTCTTCCCTTTTTCCCAAATCTTTATAATCAAAATGCTCAGGGAATTTTCTGCAGAAAAAGATTCAACTTTAAACATCTGGGAAGAAAATATTATAAACTGAAAATAAATTCTTAAATATTTATGACTACACAGGAAATTAGCCATTTTAGAGCTGGATTGCCTGCATAATAAGCTTTATTTATTTGTGTTCTGTCTTCATTATTTTTTATAAATAACTCAAGGCAGCGAACATATCCAATGCACCTTCCTCCTATTTTCCCAACAACAACAACCTTATGAGGTAGATTGGGCTGAAAGAGTGTGACTGGTCCAAAGTCACCCAGCTGACTTTTATGGCTATAACAGGACTAGAACTTTCTAACCTGGTGCCTTAACTACTAGACCAAGCTGTATTCATTGTTTTAAAATTTCTAATAGAAATCATATATCTTTCGTTGGTAAAACAAGTTGGCCCAAAGGCCAGATTGGGTCTATCTAAAACATTAATGGGCATAAAAAAGTAAAAAAAAACCTTGCTTTTTATGTATATTTTATTAAATTTTTACAGTAACAATCTTTAGTATTTAATAAGCAACACGTTTATGTGTTTAAGATTAATAGTAATACAATTTCCATTCCTACCCTTTATTCCATTTTCTAACCATTTACAAAAAATTTTCCCATGTTTGAAAGTATTTTGAGTCTTGCTTCCCCTTCATTTTCAATGTGAGCCTACCCATTTCTGCACAGTCCAAATTTTTCTTGATTATGTCTTCTTCAGATAGTATTTCTTCATTTTTCCAGTATTGAGCAAATATAATTCTTGCTGCTATTAACATACAGGTATGTAATATTAAGTATACACTTTTCTTATCATAATTTTCTGAAGTTATGCCTAAAAGAAATTCCGGTTTATAGTCTACATGTGCTCCTATAATCTTTTCTAGCCACCTATGTATTTTTGACCAATAGTTCTTTGCTTTAGGGTATGTCCACCAAATCCATAAGTGCCTGGATTTTGTCTGCATTTCCAACACATTTTTAAACATTTTTGCTAATTTTGCAGGTGGTGCCATCTATAGAACATTTTATATAAATTTTCTTTATAGGTAGCTGCCCTTGTTATTTTGTAATTTCTTTCCCATAGGTTTTGCCATTTTTCTAACTCTACATGCAGTGCACATCACATCATACAATCCGCCTTGCCTTCCCTACAAGGTTCCATCCAAAAAAGGTGCCGGAACTCTGTTCTGGGCGTTCTGTCTACATGTGCCCAAAGTTTTTTGCCCAAGTTATCATTGTTTCCTTAACTTGTTCATCTTCTGTTTTTAATTTAACAGAAAGCTGTACAGTTTCTTAATCAATTTGTCATCTGATGACAATAGTATCTGGTCTAACGTTGTGTGGTCTTTGTAAAAACCATATATTTTTGCACTCTTTTCATATCTCATTTGTATTTGCATTTGCAGGTGTGGCCACCATGATAGCTCAATGCCCTGTTCTTCCAATTCTTGTTTAGTTTGTAGTGTTCTATCAGTATTCAAAATATCTTTATAAGTCACAAGTTTCTTATAATTGATTAAGTTTGGGTGTACAAACGCCTCCATTGTTGAAATCCATCCTGGTATTTTCATGTAAGTTCTTGATTTTATCTTTTCCTATATCAAAAGCAGTGCATAGTGATTTTGATAGTACTTATGAATTTTGTTCTTCCCATACCATAGGAAAGCATGTCATCCTATGCATGCCATCCTACTAAAGCATGCCATCCTACTAATTTTAGCCATTGTCTATCCACTACTGGATGGAGGCCTCTTCCACGTTTCCAACCAATATAGTCTTGAGCTTTCTTTTGCCAATTGGGCCCGCAATACTTGCTGATGTCATTGATCCATCTTGTTTTGGGTCTCTTTTGTCGACGCTTTTTATGACTGCCTTAGTCCACCTGCTATGAATTCTTTTTGCTATGTGACCAGCCCTTTTCCATTTCAATTATTTTACTCTTTTGATTGCATTGTATATTTGCATTTGTTCTCTATTCCATATGCAGGTCTTTCTATCTTGACTTGTGATGCCGAGCGTGTATCTTTCCGTGTCTCTTTGTGCCACTTGTAGCTTTGTATCGATTGTGAGGTTAGTGTCCATGTTTCGCTGGCATATGTTAGAATAGGTAGCAGAACTACCAGCACCACCACCACTATTACTACTACTAATAATAATAATAATAAAAGCTGACCATTACCTAAATGAGGAACAGCCAGAAACTAATATGTACATTCCTTGGAGAAAAATAATGTAAAAATATACTTAAAAGATTAAAAAAGGAAGAATTACAAAGTATATTGCTTACTGCAAACTGGAAAATGTCAACTCCAAAACTGCAAAGAATGCTGGCATTGCCCTCCCAGTGCAACTCACAGATTCAGTCTGAACTTTAAATTGATATGCATTTATATTTATCCTAATATATCATCTGTAGGCATAGCACCAGGGCAGTGTTTATCAACCACAACAACGTGTGTGGACCTCAGTTCCAGAATTGTCCAGCTAGCAAATGAACCAGCATTCCCCACTCCACACATCTTAAAGTTGCAAAACCCTGCACCAGAGACTTCCAAGATAAATCTCTGATATAATGTAGGTATCATAGACTGTGACAAAATCAAATGCCAACTTCTTATATAATACGTATTTATGAACTGTGGCAAGCTGTTAAATGCTTTCAATTGAATATTTTGGAAAGTTTTGAGTACTCAATGATAGTGCTGCCATAAAATTGGAAGGGGCCCTTTAAGCCAGGGGTTCTCAACCTTGGCAACTTTAAGACTTGTGGACTTCAATTCCCAGAATTCCTCAGCCACCTGGCTGAGGAATTCTGGGAATTGAAGTCCACAAGTCTTAAAGTTGCCAAGGTTGAGAACCCCTGCTTTAAGCCTTCAATTTCAGCTTCTCTTCCATGCAGAAATCTGATTTGGAGATCCCCAGCAGATGGCTCTATTAGTCCATCTGAACATTCCCAAGAACATGAGTTCACCGCCTCCCTCAGGAATTTGGTTCTGCTGTGCAAATTCACTCCCTACAGTGTTGAGGTTTTTTCCCTAATTTCCAACTTACAGTCGTCCAGATGCGGTTAGCAATTCAAAAGTCCCAATCACACCGACCGGGAATTCCGAGTGTTGCAATCCAGAACAGCTGGAGACTGTGAGGCTATCCTGGAGAAAGTATTGCCATAAAAGCCTTTCAGCTTAAAAAAAACGGCTTTGAAAACCCTGAATGACTCGGGCAATAAAAAAAAAAACATGATACAGACACATCGCGTGCCCCACCTACCAAGAGAGCTGCATTGCCAAAATAGCACTGATGCGCCAATCTCGAGACACAGAAACGTAAGGCCTCGGACAATGATCTTTCCAGGTGATCGCTGGAGGGATCCCTCCCGTTCTGCACCGCAATGGGTTTTTGCCCTATTCACCCCCCCTCTCCCGCGCGCGACTTGATCTGCGGCTCCGACTCTTCCTACCTGGATGCATAAACCTGCTCCTGGTGCGAGTCAGAACCCGCCAAGAGAAAAGGAACAGAGCGAGCAGGTCTCTCTCTCACCTCCACGCTGGCCAATTGGCGGAAAGAGCGGGGATGGAGGTAAGAAAAATCATCGATCCCCCAACAATTAAAGATGGATCGCGGCTGATTGGCATTCCTATTTAACTTCCGGTTCCGTATGGCCCGTTGTGGCATCGTCCATGTGCGGGAAAGGAGCGCTGGAAAGGCAGACCTCAAAGAAAGGGGGAAACCTTAAATCCGAGCGCTGTTCCTATAGGTAAGAAGAGAGCATATTCATCCAGGGAGAAAAAGACCAGACTTACCGGTATTTCGCAGAAAAAAGTGAGTTCTTTAATCTTGCTAAGGAGCTTCAGCGCCCTCAGCCCGCATATGGAGACGCCTAAGAGCAACGGAAGTGGCAAAAGTCATATGTTTAGTCTATCTCTTTAAAGTAACGAAGCCTCTTCTCCATGTAGTTAGAGGCGACATCTTGGAACCGGGCATTACTTGGGGCATTTGCGTTAACTCCGTTTTGGAATTCCCGAGACACGAACCCTGGTTTTTTCCTCCTCCTTTCTAGTGTTATGTAACAAACTGGAGAGAGTGGGGATATGCCATTAGGTTTACTGCGTTTGCACAGAGGAATCCTCCGTGTCGCTTCGTGCTGGTGGGTGTTTTGAGAGGTCCTAACTGCTCTGGACCACTGGTGAAGGGGTAGTCTGGTTCAGCGTGTGGGGTGAAAGCAGAGAACTAGCTTAGTTGAGTTCATCGTGGGCAAGTATAGCATGAGAGCACAGCTTCCGATTCAGCATATACTTTTGAGTTTGCTGTGCTAAAATAAATTGTCTAGCTTTATCAGTGCAGGAGGAAGGCTTGAAGCAGTGTGCCTCAAACTGGACAACTTTAAGATAGGTGGATTTCAATCCCCAGAATTCCCCATGGATGGTTACTAAGTTTCAGCCATACTGGCCTAAAGTCAGCAGATGAAGTTTCCTGCAGAGGGAGTTGCTAGGAAAGTTGTCCTGGAAGGGGCTTCTCTAAACAGTTAGAAAGGCTCACATGCCTTTGACTTGAGAAGGGGTATCAGCAAGAACCTGGCTTCTAAAGCAGATAAAATAATTTAATTTAATTTAAGCAGAGTTTGGAAGCAGAGGCTGAAAGGCAACGGAATAATTTTGGGGAGGGATCTGTGTTTTGGTGAGGAGCTAGAACTTTCAAATTATCTTCCACAGCTGTTTGGCATAAAAATAGTTAAGTTGCATTTATAAAACTGCACAATACCTGCTGAAATGAAATGGTGCTAAAGATCCTTTATTACAATGATGCTAATTCTAAAATTCAGAGTTGGATTGATATGGTATGACCGAAAGATTACAAGTGAATAAGTTTCTGAATTCATTGCTAGTCTCTCTCTGGTAATATGAAACTCTCTATTTGCTTTGAACTTTAGCAGCAAATGTGTTTTCTATTTATGCATGCCTCTGGAATCTATTCTTAATCTTGGCTGCTTTCTGGTTGATGTAGGATTTTGTTTCTATAAAGTTTTATTTAAACATCTTTTGCTTCCTCCTTTTTTAAAAAAAACCCACTGATTGGCTAGGAAGGATTGGGAACATATATGTGCAATGAACTATTTGCTGCCTTTTTCTGTTTTGCTAATGGGACTGTTGCCAACGAGAACTATGGCTTGGACCTCAACTGGGAAGACGCACGCTGAACTGATCAACAATCTGTATAGTGAGTATGAACAGCAGTTTACATTCAGGACAGACTTCTAAAACACTGCTGAAGTACCTGGCTATTTTTCATAATTAACAATTCTGGTGGTCTGGTAAATTAAGAATGTCTTTTAACAATTATGTCAAATGGAACAGCACAATACTGAAATGTTAAATAGACTAGGGGGAGTTAAGTGGTAGACAATCCACCACTTCCATTCTAAGGTGTACAGTATGATTCTTTCCCACTCACCTTTTTTTAAGGACAAAGTCCCAACTACATTAGGCAAAAAGACTTCCTATTTTCCTTTACAGTGGCCAAATGATGATGATATACCTTTCTGTTTTTCCAAATAATTAATATTGAAGATAATATGTAACTATCATGAATAATAGTACTGATAACTTTATTATCCATTGACATTTAATTAGGGTTAAATGATCCAAGTTGAAAATTGTTACTATGTTTTGTAATGAATTCCAGTTATCTAAGACTACACAAAAAATAATTTTATGCTAGTTCTAATATTATGAAATAGAGGAAAAATCTGAAGCTGAATTTTACTATTTGTAGGCTACTGGATTTCAGATATAGATCATATTCCCTGATTTATAATTTAGTGGATGTTAAGAAGCTAAGAAATTAAGAAAACTAAATTATGTTCTTAGTTTGACTTATAACTAAGATAATTCAGTATTCTTAGTTTTTTATAAAATCTAACATAAGCTATATACCAAGGAATATGATCTATATCTGACCTGTAGCTGCAATGAGCTGGTCTCCGTTTTATGATAGATATGAGGTTTATACTGTATAATAACTTGTATTCATTTCTCCCTGTAGAAAATGGTGTGATTAAATCTCAAAGTGTTTATGCTGCGATACTGGCTACTGATAGAGCCCACTATACCAATTATTATCCATATATGGATTCTCCTCAGTCAATTGGTAAGATCACAAACTATTAATAAATAAATATCACATATATTAGAGACCACATTATATATTGTTTTCATGCTTGGAACCTCATATCTGTCCCAGGCCACTAAAAAGCATGGTTTCATCCAGACTATTCTACAGGTAATAAAGGGAATATGAAGACTTTTTTTATTAAGTATATTTTGTTTTATAAAAAAATAAAATATAAAACAGAAAAAAAACATACGTCCAAAGAAAAAAAATGTATAAAAAAAGAGAAAAAGGTGATTGAAATACCAAATAAATTTAACATCTAACATACAGTATAGAATCCATCCCGGCTGGATGCTGAAAAAAAGAAAAAACAGTAAATTCTCCTCCCCTTTTACAAAGATATATTTATATAAAAGAAGAAACAGCGGTCAACAGGTTAAGCTAAACATTATACTAATCTTCAAATTGTTCTATTAACTATCTGTTATTGTATTTAGTGTGTAGAAAGTCCACAAACGGTTTCCAGTCTCTTGTAAAGCTGTCTAGTTTATTATCTCTGATCAAAGCAGTTAATTTCGTCATCTCTGCTAATTCAGTTAATTTTAAATCCATCCTTTAGCTGTCCCTTTTTCCTTCCAGTGCTTGGCAAGTACAATCCTTGCAGCTGTCACCATGTGAAGGAATAGCACCCCAAATTGTTTTTCATAATACCTAAAAGACAAGCTTCAGGTTTCATTAATATTTGTATCTTAAATATTTTCTGTATTGTCATTGTTATGCTTGTCCAGTATGTTTTCACATATTTGCAAGGCCACCACATACGATAAAGTGAACCTGGATTTTGACTACATCTTCAGCACTTATTAGAAGTCTCTTTATACATTTTTGCTAGTCTGTCTGGAGTCAAATACCAACAATACATCATTTTATTAAAAAAATGTCTTTCAAGCTATAATTTAAGGTAAATTTTAGTCCATTAGTCCATACATTCTCTCATTTAACTAGCATTATGTTATACCCATTTTTTGCCCATTTTATCATACAGTCTTCAATGTATTCATCTTCCAGATTCATCTTAAGTAACATTTGATACACTTTAGCAATCAAGTGGTCATCTCCTAATATGAAGACTTTAAACAAGAACCTTAATTCAGGAGTGTCCATAGTTCCTGAATCTACTTTGGGTACCTCCAGAGTTTTTTCTAAAAGATCTAAAGATCAGTGGCATGATTATCTGCCAGTTTGAGTTGAAAATCATACAGATTGGGCTGCATGTAGATTGGGCTTCAAAGAGTTTTTTAAAAATCCCTAAATATGGTTCAGTGAAAAGCCTGAGAAAACAAAAACAAAAAACCTGCCCTTTGCAGCCTTTACCGTCTTAAAAACTATGATACCTGCACTAAAAAGTTGCTCACTATCTTACACTTTTAATTGCCTGGAAGGATTGAGAAAATGAAGGGTTTGTAATGTTGCTTGAATGATGGTTCTTAGCATGGGGAAAAACCCCTTTTATTGATGGTTTTATTTCAGGATACAAGGCTACCATCAGTGCACCTCACATGGTAAGACAGATTTTTATATTAAACAGTATATGAAGACATTATTGCATTGAAAATATTTACTCAGCAAAGCAGAGAAACCGCCAGTGTAAGGCTTTATAATTTGCATTATCAGTTTATTTCCATGCAGCTTACTCTGGCATTGCTATATAATATTTTTTGTAATAAAAGAAAATGGAATTTTATAACTTATAACTACAGAAATTGCCCAGATGATTTGACCTAAGGCTGTATCCATATACACTGCCACTGAATTACGTATGATACCCTTCCTTGTGTCTTATATACATCATTAATCTACATCTTCTGAACAATTTTGTGTTCCATATTGGTACATCTCTCATTGAGGTATATGACACAAATCAATACAAATGCACGAAACTACGGGAAATCCTCGACTTCTCAGTTGAGCCCAAGATTTATGTTGCTAAGCGAGACATTTATTAAGTGATTTTTGCTCCATTTTATAGCCTTCCTTGCCACAGCTGTTAAGTGAATCACTGCAGTTGTTAATTTAGTAACAGGGTTGTTAAGTGAGTCTGGATTCCCCATTGACTTTGCTTGTCAGAAGGTGGCAAAAGGTGATCACATGGCCCTGGGACACTGCAGCTGTCATAAATAGGAGTCAGTTGCCAAGCGCCTGGAGAATCACCAAGAATTTTGATCATGTGATCATGGGGATGCCCTCAATGGTTGTGTGAAAAACAGTCATAAGTCATTTTTTTCAGTGCCCTTCTAACTTTGAACGGTCACTAAATGAACTGTTGTAAGTCAAGGACTACCTGTATACCTGTACTACAGAAATCTGTCTGCCAGGACTAAGTTGGTGAGAACTAACTCGTTTCCTCTTTTGCCTGAAAAAATGGTGCTAGAATCTTCTAGTAAAAAAAAAAAGAATTGTTATTTTCACCTTGATGCAGTCGAAATGTTATTGGACTGCAACTTTTTCTTTTCTCAGCCCTGCACGGTTGGTGGTTTGATGTAAGAGAAATTGTCACTCAACACATCTCAGTCAAGACATCAAGTGGGGGAAGACTGAGCTAAAAACTGTGAAAATAAGTTATGTAGAAAATGTGTAATGTTATGTATAATGGTTGTTTCTACAGCATGCTCATGCCCTTGAATTACTGAAGGACCAGCTAGTGGAAGGAGCAAAGGCATTAGATGTAGGATCAGGAAGTGGCTATCTCACTGCTTGTTTTGCTAGGATGGTAAGCAAAAAGCATTATTTGCAAAAAATCTCTTTCTCTTCTTGCTACCGGTGAGAAGGCATACCTATGTGTGTTCTTTATAGTTAATATTCTGTCAACTTGATATATCCGGTGAAATTGCTGTCTGGCTATTACAAAACTTAGACTCTGAAAAATTAAATGGAAAACACAAAAAATTCATTTGCATCTCCGTGTGTGTGTGCACAAAACCCCATACAGAACATTCTTTAATTATTCCACTACTATCAGGCAATATAATTTTTTAGCACTGCAAAGAGATAAACCAAAAGTGAGTTCCACTTAATAGGGTGGAATTTTGCTATGTGGTTAGATTTATATGAATGACACATTTTTTTCCTCACATTGGAACTGGAAGGAAGAATGAGGTGCAATTGTGCGATAGTTGCAAATAAATTGCTTGTGAGTGTAACTTCCAATTACATAAGTAATGTTAAAAAATTCTAAAATTCTATTTAAAATTAATGAATCTTTATTAAATTAAACTCAGTGATTTATTTAATGAATTCTATTTTCTGCATAATAATGAATTTGAAGTAGTAATAGAGTGTGAATTATACATGACTCCTTTCATAGGTGGGGTCCACAGGCAAGGCAATAGGTATTGAGCACATAGAAGAATTGGTTCATGAATCCCTTAGGAACGTCAGAAAAGATGATCCAAACTTGCTTAGTTCTGGACGAGTGAAACTTTTAGGTAAGTTACCTGTTTTGTAGCTATGGTACCAATTCTGTTTTGATAGTGCTTGGTATTTTCAACAGTAGAGAAAGCATTCTAGAAAGATATTTCTTAAAATCTATTTTTCAAAGTTACAGGGGCCAGTTGTCTCTAAAGAATTATCTCCATATAATAATTCTTTTTATGGTAAATTGGACAATCTGGATGTTTTGATATTCACTGCTTTCCATATGACTTCTTTTTTCATTTTACCCAGAAGTTTTTTACTGGATCTTTTTTAAAGCTCTTTCTAATTGGAAAATAAGAGATTAAATTATATCACTGAAATATTGAACGGAATAATACTGAATGGACTATTTTTCTCTAGTGATATCCATAGTGTGATGCTTCTACTTCAAAATAGGTCCCTTTTCAACCAGGAAATCTTGTGTGTTAATGAAGCCTGCCCCTGACAATTAATCAGCTTGCATATATTTTGTTCTTTATCTGTCATTTTGCTCTGTAGGTCTTGTGTTTTTGTATTACACATAGAGTATCTGTAATTTAAACTAGACACTGTGTTTTCAGTCTCCTGCGGGGTTTCATTGAAAATAGATTGTAAATGAGAAAAATCATTTTCTTCTTCTTATAAAACCTTCACTGCCCACATTCCTTCTCCACAGTTGGGGATGGTAGGAATGGATATCCTGAAGAAGCCCCATATGATGCCATCCATGTTGGAGCAGCTGCACCCACTGTGCCAATGGAGGTAAGGATACAGAAGGACCCCTCTCAGCTCCGTTTAATAAACAATCTTATCTTCTGTTTTCCAAGGTGCAAAGAGTGCTGTGGAACTGTGACCCATGCTGGGAAATTAGCCCCAAATAGAACAAACTCAGAAGAATACTTCAAATATAGAGGCTTTTGACTATATATATATATATAATTGTGTTAAAAATATGAATCCTGAGTATACACATATTGCCAAAATAACAAAAAAATCTCGAGCACCAGGATAAAGTATAAACAAACTGTTTAATATATAAAACTACTTAGCTTTCGTCGGCCAACCTGGCGACATTGTCAGAGTACAAAGTAAAAGATCCAGGAGTTTGCTTATGTAGCCAGCTGCCACTGCGCTCTGCTCCTCGATTGGGTCATTGGGCCGCTCGTTTCCTCTAGTTGTATTGCTCCTAAACGCCCCGCACCAGTCAAAATGCTGGCAGCTTCCCGAGCTGTTCTCCCGCTCGTAACCACTGTTACTCCCCTGGGGCACATTCAAATGCCCAGGGGCTGGCTCTCCAGTCGCTCTTGCTCATCACTCCCCTCCCCTCTTGCCACTGGACGGACCTGAGCATCCTTCTTAAAGTTGTTTATAGGACACGCTTCCAAAGCTGTTCCCCTGCTCGCAATTGCTGTTATTCCCCTGGCGTGCGTACAAACGCCCAGGGGCTGGACCTCCAGTCGCCCTCATTCATTGCTCCCCTCCCCTCGTTACCATTACAGAGAGAGAGAGAAAGACACTATATCTATATCTATATCTATATCTATATCTATATCTATATCTATATCTATATCTATATATATATATATATATATATATATATATATATATATATATATATATATATAGAGAGAGAGAGAGAGAGAGAGAGAGAGAGAGAGAGAGAGAGAGAGAGAGAGAGAGAGAGAGAGAGAGAGAGAGAGAGAGAGAGAGAGAGAGAGAGAGAGAGAGAGAGAGTATATATATGTAGTCTTTAATTTGCCTTACCATATTTACTGATAATTTTTCTGTATTACCAGTTGCTGAATGAACTGAAACCTGGAGGAAGACTGATTTTGCCAGTAGGGCCAGAAAATGGAAGTCAGGTTATGATGCAATTTGACAAAACTATGGATGGCGAGATTGTGGAAAAGCAGCTGATGGGTGTGATATATGTTCCTCTGACAGACAAAGAAAAACAGTGGCCTCGGTAAAATATTAAAACATTTTGTAAAATTACCCCAGAATAGTGAATTGGTGTCCTAATTGGCTTTTGCTAGGCAAAGTAAAGCTACTAATATGAGAGTGGAATCTCTAACAAAACCACTATAGAGACTAGAACTATCTTCTCTTAAGCAGACAAGGAATGACTATCTTAGAAAATAAAATGAAATTTTGGAGTTTGAGCTCATTATAATTTTGCCAAAACCACTGTTCAAAAATGTTACTCCAAATAATGATTTCAGAATCTCTTTGTATCTTTCTGATATGTTACAGTTTTAATTTTCCAACATTTAATGCTATGAATACATGGAAACTGCAAGTTAAGTTCTATTAAGCTTCATGGAACTTGCTTTCCCTAAAACATGCATGTAACTGGATTGTAGGTGTATTTATAAGTGTGAATTTACATATACTTTGGTTTAATATTGATGTTCTAAAGCAGTGTTTCTCAACCTTGACAATTTTAAGGCATGTGGACTTCAACTACCAGAATTCCACAGCCAGCATTGCTGGGCTGTGGAATTCTGGGAGTTGAAGTCCACATGCCTTAAAATTGTCAAGGTTGAGAAACAATGTTCTAAAGGGTTTTATTATGCATATTGTAACTCCAAAATTTAACAATTATTCCTATACACTTCTTTGAATTAAAATTAACAATGGTAAAATCAGTTTGTAGCCAGAAAACAAAACAAAAGAGTAAGAGTTCCTGCTTTGCCTTCCATTCTTCCTTATTTATGCTCTAATCACAATTAATTGTTCAATCTAAAACTGGAAAGCATGATTTAGTATTAATTTACTAACTCAGAATCTTCAGTATTCTGATTACTTATATAACTCTAAAAAGCCACCTTTGGTAGTATTTTTAGTGACACAAGCAAATATTAGCATTGAGTTTTAGGAAGAAAGAATGATTGTGTGATATAATAAAAGTCAATTATTTCTTTTTCTCTAGGGGTGAACTCTAAAAGATTTAAATAGCTTATAAAGGACCTTTTGAAAATCTATGAACTATATTTGGAAAAATTGATATTTGCAGTACAGTATATATGAATGCTGATTTATCCTCTTTGAAACTAACATTTGACCTGTACTTTTAAGAACTTGGCTGGAATTTGGAAACAAAGCAAGGCAAATTGGATGATTCAGGAATAGCAACACATTTCACAATTATCAATAAATCTTGTGTGTACTAATGTAGAATAAACAATGGAGCTACTTTCTGTGACTTTTATAAATATGATAAGAAATGGTTTATTTGTGATTTAATATTTGGAAAGTATTTTTCATATATCCTGTTAATGCAGAAAACAGTAACAATCTTGCCTGATAATATTGGATCTGGTTTTAGATACAGCAAAACAAGTCCTGACCAAAAGTGAATAACTGTACTTAATGGCCTATTTTTCTGTGGTCTATACATAGTTTTAGCTGAAGTTATACTGAACATCTGATGGCACTTTGTGCCCCAAAGCAAAAGTATAACTTATAATGATTAAAAGCTCAGTAGACAAATATTTCCTT
Source organism: Bothrops alternatus (assembly GCA_034064705.1). Lineage (NCBI taxonomy): Eukaryota > Metazoa > Chordata > Lepidosauria > Squamata > Viperidae > Bothrops > Bothrops alternatus. Next base: position 27,274,290 of record JARGCV010000003.1, on the reverse strand, counting down.
GAGACTTAAAGATCAATAACTGATGCCTATAACTAAGATATTTTGGGTGAACCAATAAAAACCAAGGGTTTATCTTGATGACCTAAATGGCTCCTGTGATTCTGTGTAGGTATAAATAAATTCTAGTATTTCTGTATTCCCAATTCTTTGACAAGAAAGAATTAGGTATTCTTTTTACCCCATGAATTAGACTGTTGAAAGGAAAAATGGGAGTAGGAAATGAAGCAGATTTTTGTATAATGCAGCGGTTCTCAACCTGTGGGTCGCGACCCCATTTGGGGTCGAACGATCATTTCATGGGGGTCGCCAAACAACGCAGTCCGCCATTTTCCCCCCCTTTTCCTTAGCTGTGCTACGCCATTTTCCCCCCTTTTCCTTAGCTGTGCTACTCCCTCTTATTCTATTGGCTTTTGAAAGCCAATAGAATAGACTCTCTTGAATAGAGTCTAATTCTATTGGCTTTCAAAAGCCAATAGGAATTGTCCAGGCTGTCTCCGCCCTGCTGAGCCCGCCAAAAGTCCCAGTCTGCAAACGGTGCTGCAACTTGTCTGCAGCGAAGGCGAGCTCTCCGGAAGTTTCCACCCCTCCCTGCTGAGAACTACTAAAACTGTAAGTAAAAGAGGGCCAGGGGTGGGAGGCTGGCAGGTGCAGGGAGGGTTTTTGGCGTGCGTGGGGCCCGGCGGGTGGCTTACCTCCCTTGGGCTGGGCCAGCTGGTGGCCCAGCCCGTGGTCGCCCTGTGCTGTCGCTGCCGCGGGCGCCCAGGAGCGCCTGGGCCTGCCTACCGCCGCCCCAAACGGGCGGCAGCGAAGGCAAGGCTAGCGGGGCAGTGGCGGACGCAGGGAGTGTTTTTGGCACGCGTGGGGCCCAGCGGGTGGCTTACCTCACTTGGGCTGGGCCAGCTGGTGGCTCAGCCCGTGGTCGCCCTGCACCGTCGCTGCCTCGGCCGCCCAGGAGCGCCTGGACCTGCCTGCCGCTGCCCCAAACGGGTGGCGGCAAAGGCAAGGCTAGCGGGGCAGCGGCAGGCGCAGGGAGGGTTTTTGGCGCGCGTGGGGCCTGGCGGGTGTCTTACCTCCCTTGGGCTAGGCCACCTGGTGGCCCAGCCCGTGGTCGCCCTTCACCGTCGCTGCCGCAGCTGCCGCCACCGCCCCAAACCGGCGGCGGCCTACGCCTCGGCTGGCACAGGGGGCAGCACCGCGCATGCACGATGCAGGTCATCGCGCCGCACATATGCGATGCAGGTTGCCGCACATGCGCGATGCAGGTCGGCGTGCAGCGCATGCGCGATGCAGGTCGGGGTCGCGCCGCGCATGCGCGCCGCAGGTCGGGGTCGCAGCCTGAAAAAGGTTGAGAACCGCTGGTATAATGTGACTGCAATATTGACAATAAATTCTGTTCACAATCTGTCCAGACATACCTTAATTCTACATACCTTATATGTATCATGTTATACCCTTTCAGGACAAGCAACAATACTGTGGAAAACCGAAAAGAAGTAAGAAATAATGGAAAAAGAAATATTGCTGAATTTGGTTTATATAATACCATCCTCTGTACTCTTCTATATCTTTCCTTTCTTACAAACTATTTTTGGTTCTAATAATAAAAGTTTCTGCTCCCCCCCTCATTGTATTACTAATAACATACAATGTTTTCTTAAAGGCAATAAAAGGCTGACAAGGCAGTCCTGGAATCAATCAACATTTAAAAGGCATGGCAGTTTTAACACCTCTGTCCATACTCTTACACCTCTGCCTAGCCAGGAAGATAAAAGACTCTTAGAATTTACATCCCAATCTACCTTCAAAGACAGGACATAACACCTTACAAAAGAGAGCAACAACCTATCTTCACAAACATGTTCAAGGGATATTTTACAACCCAAAATATTTCAATTTCAAAGCCCTAGACTGGTATAAAAATCCATATACTCATCAGGTTATTTTGTCAGCCATTCCAGAAACACCAAATAAATTGAAACCTCCTTTCCAATATGCCGCCTGCCTCAGACTTATTTTCCTCTGCTGGGGTTTTCCACCTCCCTCCCCCCCCCCACTTGGATTGAGACACATGAACCAGATTTTTCTTCCAACACTACATACATTGCCTTTTGTTGTTCACAATGCTTATCTCTCACACTTTGTCGTCCTCTCAACCCAGTCATTCTTTCTTTATATTGTTTTCCAACAGAATCCTCATTCATTTTCTGTACAAGGCTAACCACCTCAATAAACATTTTATGTCACTCATTTTTTAATTCAATACATTTTCATTTATTCATTCTTAACCTGCATCCCTCCTTATTTTACTACATATACTTTCCTATTCAGTTCATTCAGTTTACTGCTACAACATACCCAACTCTCATTTCTGTATAACAAAGTGGACAGATATATGCTCCTGTGCACAGCTATTTTATTTCAATAAACATTCATTTCTTCAAACAAATCATATTGTTATCATTTTTCATGGAGAAGACTAAAACCTTTAAAGCCCTTTATGGCAATGGACCAGGTTACTTGCGGGACCGTCTTCAGCCTCTTGAATCCCAGGTTAGGGCGCATAGGGCTGGCCTCCTACGGTCCCGTCCATCAGACAATGTCATCTGACGGGTCCTAGGACAAGGGCCTTCTCCGTTGCTGCCCAGCCCTCTGGAACCAGCTTCCCTCAGAGGTTCGTACTGCCTCCTCCCTCCTAGCTTTCCGTAAACTTTTTTTTTTTTTTTAGACTAAGTAAATTTATTATCTTGAGACAACTGAGCAGTTGTGGGGTGGAGAGAGCTGACTCCTCACAATCCCCTAGAGTTACAGACAGATTGTTAACCGTAAAGTTGGCTTCAGAAGGAAGGCTCTAATGAAGGATAGGCCCCAGGCCTCTTTTTATGTCGACAGGCTTGGGGGGTATGAACTGTGTTCTGCCCCCGGGCCGAGGAATGTGCTTCCATCGTTGATTGTATATTTGATTGTGTTTGCATGTTGGATCCTTGGATTGGATGTTATCTTTATTATTAAAATTTTTGTATGTAGTTGTATTGTTGTTGTGAGCCGCCCCGAGTCTTAGGAGAGGGGCGGCATAGAAATTGGATTAAATAAATAAATAAATAAATAAAACCTAGATTTCCCTATTCTTAGTCCAGCATCTTATTATCCCAACACTCAGTGTGTTTGTATGTATGTGTGTAAAATGAGCCTTCATCAGAGCACTTCATTCATTACTTTTGTAAATATTACATAAAGTGATTCCTTATTCATTCTCTTTGCCACTTACTTCCTTTACATTACAATTTCCAATGCAGCAAATCATAAAGCTTTATGACTGTTATAGTACAACAATATAGAGATGAGGTCATTAGAAGAAACATAAAAATATAATCATTGCAAGCTATTTACACTTATGTAAGAGCTATATAAAATAAAGTTATTGTATGAGACATACAAGGTTATAAAAGATAAAAAGGAATGGAAATGGTAGTGGAACATCTATGCATCAAGTGAGACACTATGCACTAATAAAGGAAAATAGATGCACAATGAGTCTAGTCTATATTTCTGAGTCCCAAGCACAAACCAGAACCCATCATTTGACAGGTTTTGAATGATGATGCATAAAATGACAGCACTTCATGTTCGTAAGGAAGATGCTGGCCATGTAGGGTCATCTTCCCCAGGTCTTGCAGGGTCATATCATTGACCTTTTATTGTCATTTTATTATGTTTGGTGGATGTGTAAAAAAAAAAAAGCTGGAAAAATTTAGCAATACCTACAATGGAGGAATGGTTGGTAAAGATGACAGAACTTTCAGTAAAAGCTACATTTGTCTGATTAGCAAAAAGACAAAGTTTATATTTATTAATGATTCAAAACCTTAGTGGTTTTTTTGCATAAAAAAGAAAAAAAATGAACATGTATTATTCTGATAGGATAGACTATAGCCACGAGATAACCTTAGAGAGCTTAAAATATAATGCCATGAAGATAGGAAGCGTTTTTATTTTTGTTATCTTTTTTCCTACTTTTCTACCTTCCTCTTATTTTTTTTTCCCTTAACTTTTAGTCTCATTTTTTTAAACTTTTTCTCCTTTAGTATTGTCAGTAAAATATTAAAAAGTGAGGTGGCAGTATATATTCATCAACAACTGGGCCGATAGATTTTGTTCTCTGCCACAGGTTATAGCGCATGACTTTAATAAATTAAAGCTTGTACTATATCACCAGCTTTAATCGTATCTTTGCCACATATTTCTTGCTAATGCAGTAGTAAGGGCAGTAAAAGTCGGTTTTGGTGCATTTGGGCCATTGTGCTGCAAGTGCGAATAAAGCCCTCTTTTAATTCAGATTTAAGCTATTCAAGTTAGGATGTCTGGAGCGTACTACTAACAGACCGGGTAATCCAGGGGTTCTCAACCTTGGCAACTTTAAGACTTGTGGACTTCAACTCCCAGAATTCCTCAGCCAGCTTTGCTGGCTGAGGAATTCTGGGAGTTGAAGTCCACAAGTCTTAAAGTTGCCAAGGTTGAGAACCCCTGGGATAATCTCTTCAATCCAGTCATGCTCCAAACGTTACTCTGCTTGGTCCTCCCGACTTCAGCAAAACAAATGCGCAGCCTCCCTTAATCACTACCGCATCTGTAGCAGACAGCACGTTCGTTCCGTCGCTTACTTTATTCGTCAGAGACATAGACTAACGTGATTGGGTAAAGATTACGCGGTCGGGCGGGGGCAGGGCTCGACAACGCCACGTGGTTGGCTGTCCGCCTGTATCCCTCAGCATGCGATCCGCGCCGTTTTGGCGATCATTACTCCGTTTATTCTTAGTCCGGCCGAACGCGGAGCGCGCTTCCTTGGGTATTCCAGCCGACCTTGTGCCCGGCAGAAGCATGGAGGGGAAGCCGATCCCCGAGCCTAAAGAGCGGGAAAGCTCTCCTCCGGTGGCGAAGAACAGGCGGCTGACCAGGGGGCAGGGGAAGCGGCCGGGGCCGGGGCCGCTCGAAGAGGGCGAGAAGCGGTACGTGCCGCCGCCAAAGAAGCGCAATACCGGCGTCAGCTTCGGAGAGGCCCATTTCGCCGAAACGAGTTACTACTTCGAAGGTGGACTTCGCAAGGTGCGCCCCTACTACTTCGACTACAGTACTTACTGCAAGGGGCGCTGGGTGGGAAAGAAGCTTCTGGACGTCTTCCACTCAGAGTTCCGGGGTCGGCCCATCGAGTACTATTTGGCCGCAGCCAAAGCCGGACGTCTGCTGCTCAACAAACACCCCTTGAAAGACCTCAGCGTCGTACTCAAGGTGAGGAGTACGTCAGGCGTCAGGCGAAATGCCGAAAGCTCCTGCCTTGGACCCATCCCACGCGGCGAGCGTCCGGTGGGAGAATGCGTTCACGCAGCGAGAAAAAGCCAAGTCAGGCAGTGAAGAAGGTATCGGACAAGTCCCGTAGCCAGCTTTCTGGTTTTAGTAGTCTCTCCTTCTTCCCCTCCCCTTTTCAATATGAACATAGCAGATATAGAACTTTTTTTTTTTTTTTAACAAGCACCTCCTAACACAGGGGTTCTCAACCTTGGCAACTTTAAGACTTGTGGACTTCAACTCCCAGAATTCCTCAGCCAGCTTTGCTGGCTGAGGAATTCTGGGAGTTGAAGTCCACAAGTCTTAAAGTTGCCAAGGTTGAGAACCCCTGTCCTAACATGTAAGTTTTGCAGTAACGGATATTTGAATATGTGTGCATATATTATAGAATCAGGTGTGCAAAAATGCCCCGTTGCCCCGTCAGTGCTTGAGTTGCGTGGTTTGCACCACAATGAGGCCCCAAACTGTTACAAATGTGCCACGACTCATTCTAGGAGGACAGTTGCCATTTGTAATGTGACTTTGTTCGATGTGAAAATACGAGGATCTGTGCTTTAGGTTTGGTTTTTGCACCTCGAGAGTAATACAGTTTCATGGCTGATTTCATACAGAGGATTGTGGCCTACAATTTGATGATAGTTTATGTTTACGAGATTAAATATCAGAGCCACTTAATTGTTAAGAGGTCAGTCTCTGAATGCAGACATACTGGTATTATTTTCAGGTAGTTCCTTTGAAAAATTATATGAAAAGCTATGACCATACATGGCATACTAACTGTTTCAAAAAAACATTTAACTAAACTAATGTATAATAATTGCTTTGTTTGCAGAATAATGACTTTCTGGAGAATACCATACATCGCCATGAACCTCCAGTTACAACACAAACAATTGAGTTTATAGAGGACAACGATGAAGTTGTGGTTGTAGACAAGCCGTCATCTTTACCTGTTCACCCTTGTGGTGGATTTCGGCACAACACTGTCATTTTCATTTTGGGCAAAGAGCATAACTTGAAAGAGCTGCATACTGTTCATCGGCTTGATCGCCTGACATCAGGTGTCCTCATCTTTGCCAAGTCTGCAGAAGTGTCCAAGAGAATTGATGAACAAGTTCGACAACGACAGGTCAAATTGCTTTTGTTAATGATATATAGTTCAAATTGCTTTTGTTAATGATATATAGTTCAAATTGCTTTTGTTAATGATATCTTGATATTTGTAATATACTTCTCCAACAGCATCTGTATGATATACAGATTTAACCATCTTTAAAGTAAGAGTGCAAGAAGGTTAATCTGAGAGAGATTCAATGCATGCTCAGTGAACTTCATAACCCAAACAAAAAAATTTATAGGACTTCCAGGACCAGAACTTTAACCTCTATATGAGTTTGGTACATTCCTGAGGAGATCCTGTTTGGGATAGTGGTTAAGGCATCGGGTCAGAAACTGGAACCATGAGTTCTAGTCCTGCCTTAGATCCAAGCCAAATAGTTGACTTTGGATCAGTCACTCACTCACTCTCAACTCTAGATAGCAGATAATGATAACTCGCTTCTGGAATCTTTCCAAGAAAATTGCAGGGACCAGTTCAGGAAATTGTCACTGAACTAAAGGCACAAAAAATCTGGAAATGTCTAATAAGCCATCTATCTGATACCATGCATTCTTTGATAGATGAGCTGTAAATTTAACAAGCTCTGGTGATTTAAATATTTCCTTAGCTAGCAAACAAATGAATATCAGTCTGGTTTTTGAGGTGCTTTAAAACCAATTGAAGGTGCTTCAAGGTTGCTTCCTGTCCACCTTAATGTTGATAGCCTCAATACAGAACGTGGTTAGTAGATTAACTAGATGTCAAATAATTTCTCTCTTGTAGATTCAGATGGTTCTGATGCTTTTGGGCTCTAAAGACCAAGCTGTTTCCCTAGACATTTGGGTGGGGAGATTGGACTAGCCCTATTGATAGGATTTTTATGAATGGAAAGTGTCATCCTCAAGCAGTCATTTTTAATTATTAGGTATTAATTTTTATACACCATCCAGGTACACTGTTGTGAGGTAGATGGCCATATAATTGCATACCTGCATAAATGATATTCTGAAATACACATTCCTTCTACATTCTAAAATTATTTTTCCCCTAATTCTAATAGCTGGAGAAAGAGTATGTATGCCGTGTGGTTGGAGAGTTTCCAGAAAATGAAGTGATCTGTGAAGAACCTATCTTGTCTGTGTCTTACAAAATGGGTTTGTGTCGAGTGGATCCCAAAGGCAAGCCATGTAAAACTATCTTCCAGCGGCTCAGTTACAATGGCAAGACTAGTGTGGTAAAGTGTTTTCCATATACTGGCCGTACCCATCAGATCCGTGTCCACCTACAATTTTTGGGGTACCCTATTGTCAATGATCCTATCTACAATAATGAAATATGGGGTCCTGAAAAGGGTAAAGGAGGCAGTGTTAATAAAACTGATGATGAATTGCTTCAGTCATTTGCGGAAGAATATGTCTCAAAAGAGAGTCTGGGAATCTTGGACATTGTTGAGGAGGACCTGAAAACCGTTTTAGAAGATAAAAAGCAGGAAACTCCAGAAAATGGAACTAAGCCTCTGCAGGTCACTACCGCAGTTGATCATTCTGACAACATTGCAGAATCAGAAGACAAAGGAAAGACACTTTCTCTGAATTCTGGCCCTCAAGCAAACGTGCACAAAACTGAAAGTAGAGAAATGGGTTTAACTGAGTTCCACAATGAGGTGGACCCATTATGTGAAGAGTGCAAAATGGTAAGGCCTGATCCATCACCCAAAGAGCTAGTGATGTATCTCCATGCTTTACGCTATAAAGGAATGGAATTTGAATATTGTTCCAAAATGCCTGCTTGGGCCCAGGATGATTGGGAAGAGACTTGAATCTTATTTTATAAAGTGGAAGAGTGGGTGAGAAACTTTCTGCAAATGGAATGGAAGAAGAGTCAGTATAGGTGAAGAAACTGTTGCTAAATTTTCTTTTTATTGCAAGAAAATAAAATAATAATTTGGAGAAGCAATATTTCTTACCAAGTAAGAATATACAAGTAATCCATGAGTTACAACAATTGGAACCTGCCCATTACGGTACTGTTGGAGTTGGGATAAATGAGCTCCATCTTTGATAAATGAGCTCCATCCTTGCTCACCCCAGTGCATTCGTGAAACGAACGTGAGTGCAGGTCGTTAACTGTGCCTGGGATGCTTCAGGAATGACCCTTGAGGGACTAGTACAGGACCATCCCTGCCTTGGGCCTTCCAAGGCCTCTCCCCACCCCTGAGATAGCCCATGCTCCACTTCCCACCCTTAGGGTCCTCGCAACCACTTGGGCCTCTATTTCAATACTATACCGGTATATTTCTGTACTCTCGTCTATTTTACTATGACTGCCACTCAGCTGCTCTGTTCCTTAATAGAGCAGCATAGCATCTCAAATAAATTAACTTAATAAAAGGGCTCATTAAACAGCAGCAATCATAGTTAATGTGTCTTATGGGGAACTTGTACTGTCTGTTTCATTGCTTTTAAAAAGCTGTGTAATAATAAAGTCGTTCCAGTTTCCTGGGAGCAATCATTGGTTCTGAAAATCTGATGAAACTGAGCTCTTTCCAATAAATACACACATTAAAAACATCTGTTGCTAATTACTTGTGCAAAGTTGACGTGATTTAAAATATCTGAAGCATGAATTCTGAGAGAGCTGAATTCCAGCCCTGAACAAAATGGAGTAGACAGTTGTAATACCTATGAAAGGTTAGGGTTAGAGGAATCATATTTCCAGTGGCAAACTATTTCTTTTGAATGCTTTATATGTGGGAAATGCCAGCCAATTAATTACCAGTTTTGTTTAATACATTTTGAGTAATGGAATTATTAGAGTATGCCGAATGTTTGAAAAATGCACTCTGTTCTTGCAGGCAAGAAGTGTAGCTATGGACCCTCACTTTGATAGGAGAAATACAGTGTGAGATATTTTTCACAATATTTTTCACAAGTGTTGGCTTCAGTCTGACCATTCCAACAGAAAAACAGGAATCCCATGGAGATTTATATTCATATGAGTGGCTGTGATCACTTTCATATATAATGAGATGGCAAAAATGGAGTTAAAATATATAATTGATTCAGTTCAGTAAAACTGAAAGCAGGCTGGAAATCTCTGGATGGCTAGAAATAACATTCAGCTCTGACAAGTACGAAGGTAAGTAAAGGGAAAAAATAGCGTAAACTATTGACTTTGGCATGAATTTCACAAGATAGAAAAATTGGGAATACTCAAGTTCAAAAGTAAGTTTCAGGTCAGGCTGTCATTACAAAAGTACGATGTAAGTATTATACATTTGTTCATAGTATCTTACAAAATATAATCACTTGTTCTCAGAAAAATATTAGAAGATTTGAGTTTTTCTAAGTACCGGTATATAATGCAGATTAATAAGTGATACTAATAGATGAGGGGTCCCCAGCTCCTGGGCTACAACCCACTACTGGGCTGTGAGGCGTTCAGAACTGGGCCGCAGAAGCAGTGGGCGAGCGAGTGCGCGCACACTTTACCACTTGCACAAGAAGTGGATGAGTGCATGCGCTCCATTTGTGCAAGTGGTGGGCCTGCATGTGCTTGCCAGCCGCTTGCATGGAACCATCCACTCCCTTACCACCACCAGTCCGCAAAGCTGGAAAGTTTGGGGAACTCTGATAGATTATTGAAAATACTTTTTAGTCTGGGGGGAAAACAGGAAAATGAATATAAAATTGCATTTTATACTTTAACAAGGATGTTTGTGTTACAGTATTTTACAAAATTTACAGGTTTATAGAATGGCCAGGCTCCAAGATTCCTTCTTTCATAGTCAATTCACTGTGGCAATAATAGTGGGGAAAAGTTATTTTTCTGCTCTTATCACAGAAAATTGGCTCTGTTCTGGGTGGGCCATATCCTGGAGAGAAAAAAATTAGAGGGCCATCTTCAGGTCTATTCATCTGCAGCAGCATTCAAGGCAACTTCTGACAAGGTTGCTCAGATCTGTTCTGAGTTGGATTCTGACTAGGATTCTATGGACCTGACTGAGGCATGATCTGGATGTATTATCTAGGAGGTGTTTGTTTATTTCAAGGTCCTAAACAGAGTCCTTTGAATTGTACTTGTACATTGATTCCATGTCCATCCTGCTCTATTAGGCCTGCCCAAGAAGTGTCACGGGAGTTGGGCCAGGAAGTGGTTAATTTGTTCTTGAATGAAAAGGTGGCCTCGATGATAGATGATATTGGATAATCGTCCAATTCCTAACATGCCCTTTTTGGAGAAAGTGGTTTAGTTGCAATTTCATAGGATTGGGGGGGGGAATGGATTACAGTATCTGATCCTTAGTTTAAGTAAAGATTGAAGCTTAGGTGTAGAAGTAAGGTAGCAGTGATTGCATTTCTGTTCATCTCTGAAAGGCTCAAAATGGAAGTGGCCACTCCTGAACTCTCAGCAGTTGTGCTGTGTCTTGGTTTCCTTTAGTCAAGCAATGGCATTTGATAAGGATCAGAAAATGTGCCTTCTCCAATGGAGCAGTCCACCTTCCCCAAAAAATTGGTCCAGACTACGTTGGCTTTCAAAAGGCAATGAAGATCAGCTGCCCCATGGCATTGGGCCAGGATCCTGAACAATTTTCCCCCACAAAAACAAATTATCTGAAGTGGTATAGGCCAGGGGTTCTCAACCTTGGCAACTTTAAGACTTGTGGACTTCAACTCCCAGAATTCCTCAGCCAGCTGGCTGAGGAATTCTGGGAGTTGAAGTCCACAAGTCTTAAGTTGCCAAGGTTGAGAACCCCTGGTATAGGCTTTCCTGCCTGAGCAGGGGGTTGGACTAGATGACCTCCCTTCCAACATCATTATTATTATTCCAACAGAAACTATATTAGCTAGTTTAAGCTAGTTAAGATGTCAAGCGTGTAGAGTGAACTATTTTAAAACTAAAAATGAACCTTAGATCTACTAGCAAGAGCTTTCTCGAAAGGAATCCAAAACTCGTGAAACACTCATAGCACTGAAATAATTCTAATTAGCTTTATGGAGATGTTGATCCTAAGCTACAATGTGTTCTGTTTAGAGGTTGATGTTTGTGACTTTTTAGTTTTCTTGTAAATTGCTCAGAATTGTCTTAAATTGGGTGGCTAAATCAATAAATCAACTATATTCTAAAAATATGGAATTTATTTACATGTCTGAAAAGATCAAAAGTTTGATGAAATGTATACACTCTCAGCCTTTGAAATGACTCTTTATTGATGTCATGGAAAAATAGAATAATTTAGTCCATATTTTCCTTTAGACTTAGGTGTAGAAGTAGTCGTTATTTGCAGTTGTATTAAAGCAAATAAATGAATAAATTCCTGATTTTCAGTATTCAGCTTTCATCTATATTATTTGCATTGGTGAGGGTTACTTGTAGTATTCATTTTTTTAAGTTGTATACCAACACCAGTAATCAAAAACTGTTATAACAAGATCGTTATTTTAAAAAACAGACGCAGAAAAAAAAAAAAGCAAACACAACGACGAGGATGGGATTCGAACCCACGCGTGCAGAGCACAATGGATTAGCAGTCCATCGCCTTAACCACTCGGCCACCTCGTCGCGGAAGCCTATCCTCTCTCCAACCTTATAAGAAGCGATTCCCACCAATCGCTTTATCCTAGTCATCAGTTTCCCTTACGTATAGGCTCTCGTTTCTAAGCAGCGACAAATCAAAATGTAGGATTTTGTGTGGATATACGACAACCGTTCAGATTCTTAAAAAATATTTACTCGGATTTTTGCTATTCCTCCCTTCCCCCCCCGCACATTACTTCGGCGTAGAACGCTCGTGGCCACTTGGGGGGGGCGGGGGTGGAGCATGATGTTGTAGGTCACAGTGTTTCTCAACCTTGACAATTTTAAGGCATGTGGACTTCAACTCCCAGAATTCCACAGCCAGCATTGCTGGCTGTGGAATTCTGGGAGTTGAAGTCCACATGCCTTAAAATTGTCAAGGTTGAGAAACACTGTTTGTAGGACAAGAAGAAACCGCCATGTTGGAAAGGAGCCTTAGAGACGGCGGCGGCGGCGGCGCATGCGTGAAGCCTGGCGGTTAGTTTGAATCTGACGGCTGTGGCGGCCTCAGTGCTCGTAGCTGTGGCAGCAATGGCTGGGAAAGTCGATCGCTCCTGACAGCGAAAAAGGGACCTGGATTTAACCGGGAGCGGGAACGGAGCCAGCGTGTGGTACTTAGGACAGGCGCGAGTTCATGATTCGGTAAGGCGGGTTCGCGGCTGGTTTCCCCAAGGCTCGTCCGAACCAAGCCTTTTTTCCCGAAACGCAGCCCTCCCCCGAAGCCCTTTTCCTCACGGCTAGCTGGGGAAGGCAGCCGGAGACCCGCCGCGGATGACTCCATTTTCTTCCCAACAGCCTCCCCTTTTCTGTCGAAGATTTCTGCTCCTCTTCTGCCCGCGGCCCACCCCGCGGAGGAGCAGTGACTCCTGCTGTAAGTGGGGAGGGGAGGGGAGGGGAGGGAAGCGGGCTTTATTTCTGCCCGAACGAGAATCCTCGTCTTCGTCAGGGAGGCTTGACCGTAGGTAGCTTCTGCAGGCTCAGCCTCCGTCCCGACCCTGCGTTTCTTCGGCGCCCGAACTCTTCCCTGCGGCGCCTTTTTTGCCAGGGACTACAAGCTCCCGGGCAAACCAATGCAGAAGGTTGTCTCTACTCTACTTAGATGTTCCCCTAAGCCAGGGATAGGCAACCTCGGCTCTTTTATGACTCATGGACTTCAACTCCCAGAATTCCTGAGTCAGCTATGCTGACTCAGGAATTCTGGGAGTTGAAGTCCATGAGTCATAAAAGAGCCGAGGTTGCCTATCCCTGCCCTAAGCATAGCTGACTCAGGAATTCTGGGAGTTGAAGTCCATGAGTCATAAAAGAGCCGAGGTTGCCTATCCCTGCCCTAAGCAGCCCCCCCCCCGTGGCGAGTCCGGATCCGAGCAGAGGTACTTAGTGGTCCCCTCCTTCTGGGGAAGGCCGCTGCCCTGGGGACGGACGTTCAGTGGCTGGGCCTTCCAGATTCCCTTCTGGGAACAAGGGTCATACAGCGAGAGAGTTCATCCCTGCTCTCAGGTTCACACTTGGAAGGTACCCGATTCAAAATACAGGTAGTCCTCGGGTTACAACCGTTTATTTAGTGACAGTTCAAAGTTACAGTGGCATTGGAAAATGTGACCTAGGACCGGTTTTCACAGTTACAACCTTTGCAGCATCCCTATGATCACATGGTCAAAATTCAGATGCTTGGCAACAGGTTCATATTTATGACTCTATGTCCCAAGGTGGTGTGATTAGTTTTGGTGACCTTCTGACAAGCAAAGTCAATGAGGAAGCCAGATTCACTTAACAACCGGGCTATTAACTTATCGGCTGCAGGGATTCACTTAACAACTGTGGCAAGAAAGGTCATAAGAGTGGGGCAAAACTCACTTAACAAATGTCTCACTTAACAAAAGAAATTTTGGGCTCAACTGTGGTCGTCAGTCGAGGACTACCTGTACTGTATCCATCCATGCTTGAAATGATCACGTGTTCAAGGCAGCAAAGTTTATTAGTTAAAATTCAATTCAAGTAATTGTTGCAGCATTTTAAGTTTTCTCTCAGGGTCTTGTTTGCTAGGTCAGTGACAACCAAAAATATTTTCTCATTTACATTTTATGACATAAGGCGTGTTTATATTGTTTCCACCCTGGAGAGTTCCCAAAGGTAGCTTGTGCTTTGACACTGTAGTTTGATTGACTAATGTCCCATTGTGTTTTGATTTACTAATACTGCAGATACCAGAGTCTTTCAAAATGGACAGGATATATTCTGAGATGAATGAGGAGAAGTAAGTTGAGCTTACATTGATAGGTTTTTGTTACTTTATGTAGTATACAGCAATACAGTTATTGCTGTTCTTACATTTTAAATGCTGTTTTTATTTTATCTTTTGAAATAGTAACTATTTTTATTGTATGCATACATTTAATATATACACATACCCCTGTGCATATTGTTGGTAATAAATGGATATTAGCTTTCATGTAGTTTTCTTTTATTTTATTTTAGAGACTTTACAGATGGCATGAATAAAAGAAGAATTTCATCAGTAAGTCTAACTTACCAGTAGTTTTCTCTGTAGTAGAAAGTAATAGTAGTTTATTTATAACAAGTGATCTAACAAAAGCGTTTCTTTATAACATGAACAATTTATCAAAAAGATGTTACAACTGATGTTCCTTGGTCTTATGTCTACTGAATTAATAGATATACTACAGTATATTTTTCTATTATGTTAGAAAGTTTTGTCATAAAGACATATTATTTCCTAGGTCTAAGGGTTAAGGCAGCAGGCTAAAAAGCAGGAGACCATGAGTTCAAGTCCCGCCTTAAACATGAACACCATGTGAAGGAGGAAGGCGTGTTAGATATGTTCACCACCTTGAGTTATTTGTAAAAATAATAAAGGCAGGATATAAACGAACTTACTGAACAACCATGGAAACAAAACAATGGGTGGCTAAACAAAAAAACAAAATATTTTCAGCTGAATATAGTTTGCTATTATGATGATTTCTGATCTGAAAAGTCAACTGTAGGATAGCCCTCTCACTGACTGGTTTTTTTTTTTATCCTGGCATTTTTAATTGACTTATCATGGAAGTGGTGTCAACTCTTAGCAACCACACAGATTTTTCTCCAGAATGATGTGCCCTCAAGCTGACTACTGAATTTCTTGCTTTAAATCAGCGGTTCTCAACCTATGGGTCGTGACCCCATTTGGGGTCGAACGACCATTTCACGGGGGTCGCCAAACACCGCAGTCCGCCATTTTTTCCCCCTTTCCCCTCGACCGGCGCAGGGGGCAGCACCGCGCATGTGCGGGGTAGCACCGCGCATGCGTGATGCGGGCCGTCACGCCATGCATGCGCGGCGCAGGTCGGGTTCACAGCCTGAAAAAGGTTGAGAACCGCTGCTTTAAATAAACAGAAAGTTTTTCATATCTGTGCAAGGCAAGAAATGTTTTGCGGAATATTCAGTCAGGTTTTTGTAACAGTTGCATACCAAAGAAGTTACTTTGTTTAATTTATTTTGCAATTCTAGCTGTGGAAAATAATGCCACAATAGTGTGGATTTCATATTTTATTGCATTTCATAATCTGCTCAATAGAATGTGCTATTTGGATATTAGTTGAAATATTTACATTATTATACGCTTACTAATAAGATGTGAATTAGTATCTTGTTTTTTATGTGTATCTACAAGACATGACCTTCAGGACATTTCTTAAATAGTTGAGGCATGTTAGAATTCATTTTGAATCTACTCTTTGAAGTTTTCCAAAATGGGTTGCTAGTTGGATTATTATTATTTAAGAAATATCCTGCAGGTAAATGCTTTCAGTCTTGGAAAAGAGAGAGGCCAAATAATAGAGGTAAGCTATAGTTTTATACTATATGTTAAAATCAGTGTACCTATCATTATGAAAACAACTGCTTCCTTCAGAAATTAGCTTTTGGCAATGTGAACATTATTTTCTGAACTCTATTTATCTTCTTTTTAGATTTTAAAAGCTCCCCGAACACCTCTTTGTGACTTAGGCGCAGGAAATGAACTTACTCAGGTAACCATTAGCATTTGTTGACTGGAAGATAGTCTCATAAAAAAACTCTCATATTTTATAGATTATAGTAACTATACAAGAAAATAATGTGGCATGTTTATGTGGGAAAAATCCAACTGAAGACAGTGAAATATAGTTCCAGGGAAGTTTATTTAGGATGAGGTTGCAATGTTCTGGGAATATTATATACCATGTTATTCCATAATGTAACTGGGATTGTATTCTATCACAGACCATGGACCTTAAGCATGTACCTTAATTGCAATTATCTGTAAAACTCTATTCTAGTGCTATAGAAAATTCAATTTTTCTCCTGAAAAGTGCCGAACTGGGAGAGTATATAATTTTTTGACTTATTTTAGACTCTAGTCACATCTAGAACACAGTGAATCATTTCCAGTTTTGGAAAATGTGCTTCTAGAAAATTACAGGCCACTCCCAGAATAGTCAGAACAGTGTGTTATGGAATAAAAATTAAACATTCTACATCTTCAACATAGTGTTCTGTCCATTCCTGCTGAACTGTACTGCAAACACAACACATCTCCATGCCAAGACAATTTTAAAATATATTCCTTATCGGGGCTCTCACTTGAGAATCAATTCTATTACTGTAGAATTGTGCTGCATCGCCAAGACTGAGAGGAAAGCAAATCATGTTCATGGTTTTTGTTCCATGTTTACCTGTGATTAAATACCATAGATACACCTATCCCTTAAAGTTTGTTCAGATATAGGTAGTAAGTTATAAGTCACCTTACCCATTTCGGATGTTCTAGTCAAAAGAGAATTTGCCTTTGAATTTAATTTGTCTTGTGTGTACAGGAATGCAATGTTGAGAAACGTCAGAAAAATTCCAGGCGGGTGAGTTTTGCGGAGACCATAAGGTGAGTGTATTGAAAAAGCACTTCAAATATAAATGCATTCCTGAATATAAAAAACAATATATGATATAGAAGTTACAGAATATTCTTCAAGAAGTAATACTGAGATGTTTCAATTGTTTTAATATAAATATTACTTAATTTAATACAAAAGAAAGAAAGTAAAGAGGAATCTCTTAAGTACTAAATAAGATTAAGTTGTCTTCATTTCTAGATATTTAATAATATGTAGTTAAATTGCTGACAGTTAAGTCAATTCATTTAATATTAGCAATCCAAAAGGAAAGTATGTATATTAGGATATGTAGTACATCTGTTAAAAGCAGATGCAGCATTTTTCAAAGAGTCTCCAGTTTATGCCCAAAAACTGCTTGGTAAGAGTAACTTTCCAGGCACTAAATAGAACCAGGTTTGAAACACAGTACAGGTTAATTCAAAGTCAGGACTAACTACAAGGAAATATTTTTTTTGTACATTAGCGAAGTGTATGATCTGTGTGTCAGTATTTCTCGTGAAATAAAAATACTGTTGTGTTAAAGATAGTTACTTCTAAATTTGTATTCTAAGTATATATTCTAAATTTATCACCGCTTTTAGAGTCTTTCCACATGATCCTCAAACTTTTGTCGAATTAAATCATGCAGGTGAGAACTTTTTAATTATTCTTAAGTTGTAGATATGGGTAAAATAGATGTATTACATCAGCTGCCCCCAAGCTTTTGGACACCACGAACTGTTTCCACGGTGAGAAATTTTTCTGTGGACTGGAGAGGGTGTGGTTTCGCATGCTGCCTACATCCTGCTTGTTTGCAAGGCCTGGTTTCTAGCATGTTGCGGACCGGTGCCAGTCCATGGAGTTGGGGACTGCTCTATTACATTACTATGATTACCAAATATGTTTCTTATAACTTTGGTCATTTTTCACAATGTTTTGTTTTAGAACCTTCAAAAGAAGCAAGAAATCAAAATCTGCTAAATGAGTAAGTTATTGAATAAATAGAATGTCAAATAATTTCTTTTAAAATGGCCCCATCACTTTGTTTTGTATGCATTCATACTAATATTAGGACTGTTTGTTTAGTACATTTAATACATTCATCTTTATCATGTTATGGCAATGGGCCAGGATACTTGCGGGACCGTCTTCTGCCTCGTGAATCCCAGCAACCGGTTAGGGCACATAGGGTTGGCCTCCTACGGGTCCCGTCTGTTGGACAATGCCGTTTGGCGGGACCTAGGGCTAGGGCCTTTTCTGTTGCTGCCCCAGCCCTCTGGAATCAACTTCCCTCAGAGGTTCGTACTGCTCCTTCTCTCCTAGCTTTCCGAAAACTTTTAAAAACACATCTATGCAGACAGGCTTGGGGCTTGTGAGCTGCGCTCTGCCCCTGGGCCTTTGATTGGGACTGTATGTTGTATGAGTGGGTATAGTTTTATTGTTTTTTATATTGTATATTATTATTTTAACTAATTTATATTTTGTACTTGTATTATTTGCTGTGAGCCGCCCTGAGTCTGAGGAGAAGGGCGGCATATAAGTCAAAATAAAGTAAAGTAAGTAAGGTTCCAGTTCACAATTCTAAAATTGATGACTAAAGGAAGGGATCTATATTTGCAATTGGAGCTAGAAGGATCTCACTAATAAGATGTTTTCAGACAAATCAATGTTCTAAACAATATCCATGAATTTGTTATTAAATGCTAAATTTCTTAGAAACAGTCCATTAACTCCAGCATTTACAATTTCAAATTATATTCCTGTTTGCTTTGCTTAAGAAGCCTTATAATAAAAAGTTAATTTTAAGTTGTTTTTCCCCCCCAGAAATGAAGAACCAGAAGCTACCAAGTATGAACTAACTGGTAATATTTATTTTATTACTTTTTATTTGTGCAAGTATTTCAATTTATATGGCCACCCAATAAATAAATATTCAAAGTTTTATTGATAGCTGTGATTCATCAAAACATCGTTGCTAAGCAGTAATATGAAATATATTGAATTTGTGACAGAGAAGCTTCTGAATCCTAATAGGCTCACATCAAATGGTTATATGGTAAGGCTATTAAAATCAATATATTGTAACTCATTTCTGAGAAAATGAAGAAAACTGCCAATTTTCTGAAGGGCAGATAAGTTGGATATATGAAAAAAATGGTAGAACAAATTGCATAGAAAAAAAAAGAGCTAAATCAAGGGGCAATATTAGGTAATGTATTAGCAATAGCACTTAGACTTATATACTGCTCCATAGTGCTTTACAGCATTCTCTTGAGCAATTTACAATGTTAGCATATTGCCCCCAACAATCTAGGTCCTCATTTTACCTATCTTAGAAGTTTGGAAGGCTAAGTCAACCTTGAGCCAGTCAGGATCAAACTTCTGGCAGTAGGTGGGCAGAGTTAGCCTGCAGCACTGCATTCTTACAATTACACCACCAAGGATCCTCATATAGGGAAGAATGTAACTCTATATGAAGGTGCAAGTGAAAAATAAGACTTGAGGGCATGGTCATTTGCGGGGTGAACAAAAAAAGTTTGTTAAATCATGCAACTGACACAACTTATATATTTCTTGCAGACATCATGAGTTTTAGTCCTGCCTTAGACATGGTGACTTTGGGTCACTACTCTCAACCCAAACCACCTCACAGGAAAATTGGAATAGGAAGGAGCATTAGGAATGTCTGCTACCTTGAATTATTTATAAACAATAAAGACAGGATAAAAATTTTAAAAAATCAAATAATTATATATTTTGTCTGATTATTATCATTGTGGCTTGTAATAGAAAGTAGAATGGAAACCAAATGGGATACAAGATGGATACTATGAAGAAATTTCTTGCATCTAGAAAATTTAATCTTTTGCTAGCATTAGGTTAGGGCAGAGAATAGATTGATTTCATATATATATATATATATATATATATATATATATATATATATATATATATATATATATATATATATATATATATATATATATATATATATATATATATATATATATATATATATATATATATATATATATATATATATATATATATATATATATATATATATATATATATATATATATATATATATATAGTATGTGACATGTCAAAATGCTAACCAGAAGGATTTAATCCTATTTTCTTCCTCAAAGGGATGAACACTTTACTTCATGCTCCTATCCACACTTTGCAACAAATGGAGGTAAAATACACCAAAATTTAATCTTTGTAATCTATCATATCAATTTAATATATTACAATAAGATTTATTGGAATGATTAAAAACACCTATAAACATCACTAGAAGTTTTCCAAAAGAAGCTAATGCTGCTTCCAGTAATTCCATGAGTTGAAGGATAACTACACTGTCAACATTCCTTTCATAGTTGCTTATTTTGGCAGCAACTCAAATAATACTTTAAGCAATTATTTAAATGGATGATAGTTTATTTCATTCAAATTGCTTGAACAGAAGATTTAACTGGAGAACTTTGGCTTGCAAATTACAATGTCTGTTTATACATAAGAGAAATTCAAATTTAAACATTTTCAATGTTTGTTCTGATTTAGATTCCACACTGATTTTTAATTCCATATTTTTCAGTTTAAATTCTTGACATACAAGTCCTCAAACTTTCTCTTTGTTTTTCTGCCTTCATGTAATGTATTTAAACGTGATTCTGCCAGTAAACATATCTTGAAGATTTTCTCCTTTCTTTAAAATAACTTTATAAGAATGACTGTTGAGAGCATTTGGAATTTGTGATGCCCCGAGTACTTATTAAAACTATCTTTTCTTTGAAACCTGAGACATAATTGATACATAAATATATGTAATTGATCTGAACTATTCTGCAGATGCCTCATTTTTATCTCCCCTTCATTTATTGCAGATAATAATTGCTTAGTTTCAAAATTCAAAGTTCTTTCTTTTTTGTAACAGTTTTCAGTTAAAAGCAATCACATCTGAGCCCAAAATTGTCAAACCATTCCCATTTTTATGAAATTCAAAAGATGAATGTAAAATAAGTAGTGTATTTTAATTTGTTTATAGAAAGGACTGAGTTTTCAGTATAACATAGGTTTGTAAAACATAGCTTAAATATAATTAGTAGTTAAAATATCAGCAATTTCTTCTTTTTTATAGTGTCTTGATGCCAACCCTATCCAAGAGTTGAACATCATGGATAGAACACAGATTTTTTCAGAACAAAATGAAATGGATATGACATCTGGTCACACAGTCTTGATTACCCACGACACCAAAGTCTGCCAAGAAAGTGACAAACCCAAGAAAATAAATTTTGAATCATTTTTGTCTGAGATAAAGCCTGGAAAAAAAGCTTCACAAGTTACTGAAACCTGCTTCTCATATAGCCCTGTAAAAATGAATGAAAGCAATTTATCTCAGCAGAAGACAAATACTGAAGAGACACACAAAATTAATTTAGGAGACTTTTTGGAAAGTTTAAGGTCCACTAAATTATTTTCAACGTCCTGTAATGAGATTATCCCTTCAGGTGAAGCAGCTTTAGAAAGAAATACTTATTCTTCCAAACAAACTGCATCTTCTCATTTGCAAACAGAAAATTGCAACATGACTACTGTCTTTGGAGGACTTGATGATAATAGGCAACACGGTGAAACCTCTGCTGTATCTATTGAAAAATTCTTTCTTTCTACTCCAAAGCAACTAGGATGTGCTGAAAGAATGGATGCAATTACTGCCAATATAGAAAGACTATCGCCATCTGGAACTAGCACAAGTAGCATGATAAATCAACAGCAGAATCTTGGAAAGGATAATTGGGTTACTCATAGCACAGTTAGCTGTACACTAAGGACTTCAAATTATCAGCTTGGTATTCAGCAAAAGACAAATAGGTATCCCAGTGAAATAAATATAAATAACGAGGAAGCAAACATTAACCACAATTCTGCAATCAAGATAACTAGCAGGAACACCTCACCCTCACAAACTAGTTTTGGAACTATTACAGAACCCATGTGCCTTTCTTCTGTTACTTCTCTACCTGTTCTCTATGGTGATAAAACTAATTTCTCTGAAGATGTGGAAATGACCAAGAATTGTACAGGTTTAATCTGGCAAGTACATTCTAAAGGAACAGATAGCCCTGTTCATGGCTTAGTTCAAAAACAGAGAAATGATGTTTTCGAGCTAATGGACAGAACTAATTTTAGAGGGGTTGATATGGACATTACAAAAAATCATAATTCCATGAATTCTTATGTAAACAGTATGCACCCTTCTAACTCAGTCAGTAAGATGACTGCTGCAGATCAGGAAAACGATCATGGTAACGTGGAACTTTTAAACCAAAGAGTAAATCTCAGCTCTGCAAAAAACATAAATACAAGTCAAGTTTCCAAGAGTTTTAAAAAGCAGATAGAGACTCCATTAATGCCATATGCTACTAGTGGTATCACTAAATGGACTAACTCAGCAGTAGGAGATAGTACAATTAATGTAACAGTTGGGCTTTCAAACAATGTAGTATCTTTAATACCTGAACATGAAAATACCTTCACTTTCAGTAAGAATATGGAAATAAGTAAAGCTGCAGGATCCTTAAGACATAATTCTCTGAAGCCTGTTGCATTCCGGGATACACCACAGCAGTTGACAGGTGCTAATAGGAAAAGCATAACTGATTCAGATTCTGATAGGTTTATGGCATTGCCACTGAGTGAAGACAATGAAATGGAGATTACCAAGAGCTGTACGGTGCCAGTAAATTATAACATGCAGCAGTATGACAGACCCACTGAAGTGTTTCCCTTAGAATCTGTAGACAAAACTACTAATATGTATAATGATATGGATGAAACTAAACCTGTAACATGCATAATAAGTCAATATCTGGAAAATTCTGGTTCCCAGATTATGCAAAAGCAAAATAAATCTGGTAGAACTAGATCAACCCAAGATAGGACTATTGTGTTTTCCCTCAGTGACGGGAATGAAATGGACATTACTAGAAGCTACACAGTAGCATTAAACCATGATGCTGTCACCTATTCAGAAGATGGGCCTGTTCTATCAATTGTACCTTCAAATAAAACTCTGCTATCTACATTAAATAATGATGTGGAAATAACTAATCCTACGGCAAGTGAAACTCTCAGAAGTATACCTGACTTTCTTAATGTGCCAAAGCAGAATGCAGGAACTGTAAGGAAAAGAATTGAATCAGATAGTGATACTTCTGTTGCATTTCCTTTGATTGCAAACAGTAAACTAGAGTTTACGAAGAGCCTCACAGAGGCAGTAGAAAGAACTCTAGAACAAACTTCATCTTCTGAAGAGAATACCAACCTTAATAGATCAAATAATATAGCAGTAAATAAAAGCATGTCTTTTGTTCCTGCAGATAAAACTCTATTGTTTGTGCATAATAACGACATGGAAATAACTAAACCAGTAACTATGACATCTATCGAAGATACTGGCTTTGAGACTTTGCAGTTAAAAAACAAAGAAAATGGCAAAGCAATTCTAGTGAAATCTGCCAAGGAAGGAACTGATGTGTGTTTGCTGGATGAAAATGAGATGGAAATGACAAGAAGTCATACAGTAGCAGTAAACTATGATATCCAACAAGCTAAGACGGCCCCTCAGAAATTGTTTTTAGATTGTGCAAATGAAACCAATATGTCTGTACATAATAATTATGAAACAATAAGTAAATACTCAAGTTTTGTTCCTGCAGAAAGCATAATTATGAGCAATAATGATATGGAAATGACAAAATCTTTATCAGCTGAAATTTTCAAAAATAGCCTAAAACCTTTGCCACAGAAAAGAAACTGTGAGTCTACCTTAGTAAACCCAGTTAATACTAGTGTTTTTGCACAACAACATAATGAAATGGAGATTACAAAATGCCACACGGTGTTAGTTAACCATGATGATGTCTTCCATAACAAAAAAACTCTGCAAATACCTGTTCAGGATAATATGGGTACTGCAGGATTTCCTACATTTGCTAAAAATCCTGAAGAAAATTTTCATAAGAATAAGACTGAACCAGAAACGAATGCTGAATGGGAGTTCTCTTCAAATCAAACAGCTAATGAACCAGTAAATACTAATATGCACACAGTATTGTTTGATAACAAAACAATTGAATATTGCCAGGCGTCTAGCCAAACTAAGCAACTTTTTCCTTTCAATGAGACTAATGCATCCACATCTTATCAGGATGGCATAGAAGCTACTAGCTTGCACTCTGATACTATAAGTTGTGGGAATCTGCAGGAATTTAAGAAAGAGATGCTAGAAAAAAATATGGAACAGAATCACGAGGAAAAGACAAATGATCTGGAATTTATCAAAAAACACACAATTACCAACAAGGAACATAATTGCTATGTGCTGTCTGTTGAAAAACAGATACCAAGCACCTCCAGAATGTCAAAAGAGAAAATAGCTGCCTTTTCAGATGATGGGAACATGGAGGTAACTAACAACTGTACAACAGGAATTGAAAGGATGTTTAGGAGTGATAGAAATGAATGTGAGTTACATTCCCTTGCTATATCTAATGTGGAATTCTCTGTTTCAATAGTTGATTGTGAAAATAAATTAAATATTGACAAAACTACATCTTCAAAGTCCATTGTCCAAGTACAGCAGAACATTTTGAATACTAAAGAGAGACAACTAGAGTCTTATACAGCTGAAATTAATAATCATACAAAGGAAACTGTATCAAATATAGATTCAAATAAAAAGAACAAAATTATATTTCCTATCCAAAAGTCCTCACTAGTGCCAATCACATCTGATGAAATTGTCCTTGATTTAAACAGAGAGAAAAACCTGTTAGAGAAAAGCAAAATGGAAAAAGATGACCTTAAAAAATTATCTCAATCAAGACAATTGGATGATACTACTATAAAAGCAATGGGTGTTCTCCCATATGATGACAAAATCAGAAAGAAACCTGAATGGGGAAGCTTTTCAAAAGATCAACATAGCGACTTGAAATCCAGTCCCATAAATATACTTCCAGTGGAAGAGCCAGTCATTTTAAATACAGGATCTAGTGTTATCAGCAATTGTCCAAAGTTACAAGATGCCGAGAAGAAACCAGAACTTGTTCTGTTCTCTTGTGATGCTGTGTCCAGTTTTAGTGAAGAATTGCCGAAGCTGATAATGAAGCCAGATTGCTCCTTGAAGTTGAAAGAAGACAGAAGAACTGAATCCAATGCAATGGCTTCTAAAGCAGGGATAAATACAAGTTCTACTGAGGGTATTCCTCTTAATGTACCTTTAAATACAGATAACAGTAAAATAAGAATAATACCCTTGGCTATCTTCCCACCTAAATTACCAAATAAAAGAAAATCTGCATTTTCCAACATAGAAGCTACTGCTGCCAAGCTGGATAAAAACTCAGAAATTCGAGATTCTGAAGTCTCTTTACTTACAAAGAGTTCCTCAGAAAAAATAACCCAGAAACTGACTTCTTTTTACATAGATGAAGAACTGCTTCCTTCAGATGCAGAGGAAATGGATTCTAATGAATCTTTATGTCGTGATGTGCCAGAAAAATGTCCTGATGAGATAAATGAAAAAATAATTGTTAATAATGAAATGTTTGAAACTAATCGAAAATTAAAGAGAGCTAGAAATCAAGAAAATGAAGACATTCAAAAGGGAAAAAAATTCAAGAAAGACATGGACTGGAATGATATCGCAGAACAAAAGGAGGTTGGTAAAAGTTTACTATTTTGGTGGGTTGTTGCAAGTCTGTGGATTAAAAAAATAGTTACCCAGCAATAGGATTTTATTTTAAGGAAAATCAGCAGTACCTACCAATTAGCTAGATAATACTGGAAAACATTATTTCAGTTGTAATGCTGGCACCTGTACCTTGAGGATAAAGTGCTCTAAAAAACATGGTGATAATGAATAGGTTATATAACTTTTTAAAAGGCGTATAATTTTAAACTAAAGATGTATAATCTTTAAACTTTGCTTTAACCTCTGACTCATACATAAAGCTGTATGTTAGAAGAAAATGATTTTTTATTGTGGAGAAATTTAGATGATTAAAAGTAGCTTTTAAGGCTAATCAGAAGTGTTTTTTCTTCCTTTCACTAGTTTTCTGTTATGCTAAATATAATTAATAAACATTGCTATCCTAACTTTGCTAAGATTGTAAGGAGTGATCATATTTTTGGCTGAGTACTATTCATTTTGACATGTTAAATTTTTATTAAATAGCTTTTTAATAAAGCTATTTATATAAAGCATTTTCTAAAGGAAGCAACATATGAAAACTCAAATTAAGCGCAGGTTTTATAGGTGAGAAAGACTATATGGTTAGGAGTGGGTGGCCCTCTGTATTGTGCTGGTTCTCTTCCTACACGGCTGATTCCAGGCAACATTGGGTTGGGATCAGCCTCTGCTCTGCAGGGTCCTGTACTCTCTCTACTCCTGTTTGACATCTTACAGGAAACTTCAGGGTGAGATCATCTGTCATTATGGGGCAAACAAAGAAAATCTTTCCAAGCATTTTGCTGCCTATCTAACTCCTCTTTAGGATCCAGCTTCTGCGGGGTCATTTGCTACATGTTTCTGCTTCAGCCACTTTCATTTTCCAGCTTTTTCTTCAGATTCTGAACTCTGCAGAAAGATTTTTTTTTGCTTGCTTGCTTGCTTTCCTGGAGTCAAGATTTTTTTTCACCCTCTTTCCAGACATGCAATAATTTAGTAAATGAGGTTTTTAAAGGGGATAGAAATTGAAGGGCAGAAGCAGAGAGTTTAGTTTTAGCACCTAATTGGGGGGGGGAGAAAGATCAACAAGTCTGCCCCTCCCAGCTTTTTTTTTTTTGTTTTGTTTATTGAAACAAAATGGGGCTTTTTGGGGGAGAGATGCGGTTAAAGCAAGGGAAAGATTTTGAGAAGCCTGTCCAGAAGCTGCTGCCTTTGCAGCTTTCCCAAAATGTAGCAAGAGCCAGGAGAGAGTTTGTATCTACCGATTGTCAGCCAATCAGGAAAGAAAGCTCTGAAAAGCTAGGGAACTGGTCCTTGTTTTGCCCCTGAAAGGCAGGGGCACCTCTGCAGAAAAAAGGGTAGCAGCAGAATCAGGAAAGGCAGGAGAGCTAAATGTTTTCCTTCCCTATTGTTTCTTGCTAGCTCCTAGGCCAGTGATGGCGAACCTTTTAGAGACCGAGTGCCCAAAAACCACCCTGCCCCCCCAGCCCACCCCTGCTCCATCCCTGCCCCGCCCGCCAGCAGGGCCATGCACTGCCTCCACAGCCCGCTGCAGATTTCTCAGGCGGTACTGCAGGGCTATGGCAGCCGCACCCAGCATTTGCACATGACGGGGCATAAGGGCAGAGTTTTGTCCCTGCTGCACGGCTGCCATGTCCTTGGCTGCGCTGCTCCGTGTGGGCCGCGCCTGGGGATGACTCTCCTCAGGGGGAGACTGCTGGTGAGGGGGGGTGCAGGGGGAGGCAGGGCTGGGGCGATGGAGCGCATGCCCACAGAGAGGGCTCTGAGTGCTGCCTCTGGCACACATGCCATAGGTTCGCCACCACTGTCCTAGGCCACATTCCTCCTCCTCTTCTGGAAGCAACCATCAGTTTGAAGGGTCCATAAATCATTATGATTACTCTGAAAATGGCACTTGTTTCCAGGCCGCAGCCCTGTGGTGTAGGAGAGCATCTTGCTTTCATTACCATTGCAACTACACTTCCAGAAGGAGGTCTGTGTTAAAAGATAATGATCAGCAACTGAGGTGAGGGAGGAGCATGTGAAACACTAAAGGCAGTGATGGGATTCAACTGCTTCGCAACGGTTCAGCAGAACTGGTAGCTAATTTTTTGTTGACTTTGGCGAATCGGCTGAAGCCCTGGCCTTTTTTCGCAAGGCCCAGAAGGGACTGCTGGAAGTCCCTCAGAAGCCCAGGCCCAGAACGGACTTTCAGAAGCGACGTCCATGCAGAGAATTGGTTGTTCAGGTATTTGAATTCCACCACTGGCTAAGAGGTAGAGCACTGAGTATCTCAGAGGGTGGCGAAGGCCCAAGGCACTAGGCTTCCCAACATCTCCTCCACCTCTGAGGTACCCCTTGCTCCACTTAGCGACCGACACATTTATTTAATGATTGCACTGGGAAGAGCAGGGACAGCTGATCATAACTTGAGTTAACATGTATCCCAATTTCCAACTGTAATAGGCAGGCTCCATTATGGTTTTAACATGAGAACTACCAGTACAGTATATCACTTCAATTAATATGCAGTATATTTTAAAACTCCATTATAATTATCCTGGCATGGGACCAGGATACTTACGGGACCGTCTTCTGCCATATACTTCCCTTCGACCGGTGAGAGCGCACAGGGTAGGCCTCCTCCGGGTCCCGTCAGCGAAACAATGTCGTCTGGCGGGTCCTAGGGGGAGGGCCTTCTCTGTTGTGGCGCCCACCCTCTGGAACCAACTACCTCCTGAAGTCTGCGTTTCTCCGACTCTCCCGGCCTTCTGAAAGAATTTAAAAACCTACCTCTGCCGGCAGGCCTGGGGATGATTGTTGATTGTGGTGTGACTGAGGAGTATGTGTGGGGTTTATTTTTAATGTTTTTTTTTCGGATTTATATTGAATTGTTTATTTGTATGTTGTGAGCCGCTCCGAGTCTGCGGAGAGGAGCGGCATACAAATCCGAAAAATAAATAAATAAATAATGTAATGAACAGGCAGTTAATTTTCTTCTAGTGAGAAAAATAACATAGGAAACCTAACTAATCCCTGTATTTCAAACAACTGTATACATAATGTATTTCCACGGCAAATACATTTATATGATGATATATAGCAAAAAATCAAACCTTTAAAGTATTTGTAATATTGTGATTTGATATTTTATGAATAATGACTATTTTAATTTTAGACCCTTCATAGCACAGTGGTGCCTCATAACAACACAGAAACTGATGAAAATAAGCATATTTCAGAAGTGATGGCCACAAAACTGGAAAAGAGACAAAGCAGCAAGAACAACCTTTTTGATTCATTTAAGGATTGCAATGGTAAGATTTCTTTCTAACCAAACTAATGACTTGGATAACAGACTGAAATACTGCAGAGGCACTTTGCAGTATTGTATATGCCATGGACGTTTCTCCTTCAGTTGGCAGAAGGTATTTGAGCTTATTTCAGAAGCAGCTTATCTACTAGATAGACAATTCTTCTATATGTGGAATTTTGCTGCAAAGTAGCTACTGTGATCTGCTCGTTCATAAAATTACTGCTGTACTTGTCATGCCAGTTTCAGAACATTGATTGCCATATAAGATACTCCATACCCCCCCAAATAGATACACTTCCAAATAAAGCACTGCAGGTAATAAACTATATATATTTTTTAATTGAAGCCTAGCAGGGGAACAATGGAAATGTTTGTGGCACATCATTTTTCAAGGGATCTTATTGGAGATACAATAGTGAGGATGGACACAGACAGTCAAAAAGTGGAGAAAGAGAATGCATTATTAACTTTTTAAAAGTTGCCTTACCCTTGAACCCAAAACACATTCTCTCTAGCAAGTCTATAGCTTTTCTATTAATCTATATCATATTTTTGATAATGTAATATTAGTCCCTCTGATTCCATGAATCTGAGTGGGCAAACTCATTATTGTGTTTTCTTAAGGGGTGGGACTGAATTATTCAGACCGAGTTTTGAAGAATTTGAGAAAAGAACTGAAAAGGCTTAAGGGTTAATTTTATTCTTAAAACCAGGAAGGTTGGTTGGATCTGCCTCTTCTGAGGCTGTCATGACATCACTGGCCATGCCCACTGTGGCCTCTGGGCAGGATACAAAAAAGAATGCAGACTGGTGATAAAAAAAGAAATTTATCATCACTGCCATAAGTTGGCAGTTGTGTTTTTTAGAAACACAGGGTGAGAAGCTAGATTACTTTAAATTTAAAAACTTCTGTAGAATTATTTCTTCACCCTCACTATATTATTTATATCTTGTCCTACAAATAAGGTGTTTCATCTCATTCATCTCAAAGATTATCAGAATATTAAATGAGGAAAAAATCAAAACTTTATGCCAAATAAAGTAAAAATAAAAATGATTTAGGCTGTAATTCAATGTTGATTGTTACTGATATAACTTTATGTGGGATATTTTTCTTACTTCTCTCACCTATTTTTTTTTCTTCCAGTTCAAAAGAACAGTGAACTGGAGACTCAGCTTCTCATGGACAGTATTTGTGAACAAAATTTGCAAGAGGTATATATTAAATTATACCTTTTTCTTTCAAAACATATAATGATATATAATGAATGTACTTGTAATCTAGCTCAGTAGTTCTCAACCTATGGGTCGCGACCCCATTTGGGGTCGAACGGCCGTTTCACGGGGGTCGCCGGACACCGTGGTCCGCCATTTTGTTTTTATATCTTTTTTTTAAATTTTTTTTAAAAAAAAATTGATTTTTTTTTTCGTCGCGTGCGTGCCACGCATGCGCGGTCCGGGCGGTCGTGCGCGTGCTGCGCATGCGCAGATCGGCCCGTCGCGGTCCGCCATTTTGTTTTTTAAATTTTTTATATTTTTTTATTTTTTTTTTCGTTGCGCGCGCATGCGCGCGCGACAAGCCAATCCGCACATGCGCGGCATGCAACAAAAAAAAACAAAATGGCAGACCACAACGGGCTGATCCACGCATGCGCGGTGTACGCACGACGGAAAAAAAATAAAAAAATTTTAAAAAAACAAACAAAATGGCGGACCACGGGTTGGGGTCGCGGCTCGCATGGGCGGCGCAAGTGGGGTCTCAACCTGAAAAAGGTTGAGAACCACTGATCTAGCTGATTTTTTTATAATGTTTTATTAACTAGATTTTATTTTTGCTGTTTTGCTGAAATTGTGTCTGTTGATCCATTATCTCAGATAATGCTTTAATATACTAAATTTATTTTTATTCTTAAATTTTGATTATAGCTTAATGGTTATAATAAAAAATATAATAAAATTCTTGTGACTCCCAACTAACGTTTATGCTTAAATGTTTCCATTTTAGAAATTGCTGGAAGGTACCATCACAGTTCATGAATTTTTCACACTTCTCCAAGTCCATGTTTTAATACAGATGCCTCGCCAAAGTCAACTTCCGCTCAAGGTGTGTCTGTGTAAAAGGTCCTAGCCACTATGTTGTGATATGAATAGGTATTTGGTTTTAATTATTGAAACAAGCCTAGTGCTTTATATTAGAGATTATCTAAGATTCATCAGTATCCCTATTGGACTTTATAGGTCTCATTCAACCATTATAAACATCTTTTTTAACATTCAGTTCAGCCAAAGTTTAATTTAGTTTTATGCAAATTTGGCCTCTTTGGAATTGCTGTACTTAGAAGCAATTAGTATTGCTTCCAGTTCAATTTTGCTCATATTTGTTTTCTCAATTCTAAAGAGAAAAATTCTAATTCTAATTAGATTCCTTCTTAAGGAATACATTTTTTTTTCTCCTCTATAGCACACAGTCAACACATCATCTATCCCAGAAGATGAGATTCTCAGCCACTTCATCTATCATCCGAAATTACAGGTTTATAAGGAAGATTGTCAAACTCTTCACAAGATAATAGAAGAGTAAGATACTTCCAATTTTTTTTCAGACCTTATTTGTGTTAACATTTACTTGAAACTTGATATGAATTGCAACATTACTGATATCAGTTGACCACTTTAATGCGTGCATTGTAATTCTTTCAGAAATTCTTAAAAATCTTCTAAAAAAGATTACAAAGTAAAAGCTGTGCATAAAATGGAAACTGTGTTGTTCTGGACACAAATAAAGTTCTACTTCTATTCATTTTGGATTGACCATCTGAAGCCTTGGAATGTTTTGATTTTTGTAGTTTACACTATCCAAAGGGATCCTGGCTGATTTGATGGGATGAGTACTGCAAGGCTGGTGCATGTCCCTCACAGTACTTTTCTTTTCCTGCCTCAGCTCAGGCATTCCCAGTGTGCCAAAACAGCTTGTCCCACTGACCTGCCTGAACACTGATCTTTCCAGCAACTTTGTTTTCTCTATTACTTCTGGGTTTTTTTTTTCAGGCATTGCTTTATAGCCAGTATATTAAACAGGCACAGGTAGTCCTTGACTTACAATCACAACTGGGAACAGAATTTCAGTCACTAAACAATGCGGTCATTCAGTGAGTCATCACATGACCAAACCCAATATTACAACCATCTTTATCGTAGTCATTTAGCAAATCGTGTGATCGTTAAATAAATCACATGTCCTAAAGCGAATTCAGCTTCCCCAACTGACTTTGCTTTTTCAGAAGCTGATTGGGAAGGTTGTAGATTGTGGTCATGTGACTGCAAGATGCCGCAACCATCATAAATGTGACCCAGTTGCCCCAGCACCTAAAGTGCGATCATGTGACTACAGGGCTGGTGCGATGATCGTATCTTGGAGGGTAGATCATAAGTCACTTTTTCCGAAGCCGTTGTAACTTCAAACCATCATTAAATAAATGGTTGTAATTCAAGGACTACTCGTATACTAACCTGTTTCTTAATTCAGGTATTAAGCCAGTGTTTCTCAACCTTGACAATTTTAAGGCATGTGGACTTCAACTCCCAGAATTCCACAGCCAGCATTGCTGGCTGTGGAATTCTGGGAGTTGAAGTCCACATGCCTTAAAATTGTCAAGGTTGAGAAACACTGTATTAAGCAGTAAGAACTGGCTCCTGCCGTTCTTCAGCTGCTGCCACTGATATCCACACATATCATCAAGAAAACACTTCGAATTTGGCTTTCTTTTCTGACAAAAAAATGTATTTCAGTCCAAATCCAGAACAAAACAACTCTTGTTTTCAGTCTGTATATAGACCAAAGTGCCCAAAACACACGTTTCAATTTGGACTTGGACCACACAAACCATATTTTTCTGTGCATGGAATATTTTGTGCATAGAATAACATCTCTTGTTATGAAGATTCTGGGGTTTTCTGAGTACATTAGAAAGACAATTTCTTCTCTATAAGTAGCTCTCCACTAACAACCCCAATTGAGCCCAAAATTTCTGTTGCTAAACAAGACAGTGGTTAAGTTTGCTCCATTTTACAGCCATTCTTGCCACAGCTGTTAAGCAAATCAGTTGTTAAGCTAGTAAGACAGTTGTGAAGGGAATCTGGCTTCCCCATTGACTTTGCTTGTCAGAAGCTCCAAAAGGTGATTACATGATCCTAGGACACTGCAACAGTCATAGATACATGCCAGTTGCCCAGCATCTGAATTTGGATCACGTGACCATGGAGATGCTGCAATGGTCTAAGTGTGAAAACTGGTCATAAGTCGTTTTCTTCAATGCCATTATAACTTTAAATGGTCACTAAACAAATGGTTTAGTTGAGGACTTGCCTGTATATACAGTTTTTTTTTAATTCCATAGCTGTGACTAGAGAAAAGTTCTGATAATGTCACTAAAACGGATGTAGAAGGGGAGCAGATATGAACTGTAAATTACTTACCACTTACAGATTGATCACAGTGCAACACACTATGGCAAGAGTCCCCAACCCCCGGTCCATTGACTGGCACCAGGGCGTGGCATGCCAGAAACTGGGCAAACAAGTGAAGCCCCATCTGTGGGATGCAGGCAGCATGTGAAACCATGCCCCCTCCGGTCCACAGAACAACCTCTCTCTGGTGCCCAAAAGGTTGGGGGCGATTGCACTATGGCATTAGACAAAATCCCTGAGAAAAATCAAACAATTGTAATGCAGATACCAGACATTTTAAAAAAAAAAAAAGACGTATTCCATAATCACAAACATGCTGTCCCCTAAAACCCTGCTGTATAGAAGATATCCAGTAAAGAGGGATTTATAGAAATCCTCAAGATTAAAGTTGACTACAAGAGTAATGTAATATGTCTATTAATGTTCATCCTGGTTCTGTGAATAGTTCTACAGCTTTTTTATGCATTTAGACATGTAGTCAAAGCAGAAGTGAGTGAAAATAGAGGTAATTATCATTAAACATTATGAGTGCAAGCCAGCAGATCCGTGTGACACAAAGTTGAGAGATCCAAATAAACTATAGATTAAATAGGCTATTAGTTAATAGATATTCCCAAAGTTGAACACCGTCACAGGAAAAGCTGGTACAGCCACCCTTGTTTTACTGGATCCCAGCCAAGGTATTTCTGCTTTCTATCAGCAGGCTAGTACAGACATTTGTTGTTTGTTTTTTCAGATTAAAACTTCATGCAGCTGACCAAGATAAACTTCTGATGAATATGAATAAAAGTTTTTGGGAAGTAATGAAAACTTGTTCAAATGAAGAGGTATAGACAGCTGACTTGTTATGCTTAATTGTAACTACTGAGAAATGTCAATAAGTTATCTTAATTTGTGAATATTTGGCTGTTTTTCCGTGGCACTTTGTATGGTAATTGCTTATATAGGCTCACTTAAAAAAACATTTTATATAAATGAAAAAGTATATAAATAGAAAGTATAAGAAAAATATAATGTACAGATAGTTACTGTATGCTCACTCTTAATAGATAATGGACTATTCTTTTAGATTGAATAACTTTAAATAAAAAGTTAAAATGTGTCAAGACAGTTTATTTTCAGTAAGCTTGTTAGAGCATTAAAAAGATGAGGCTCTTACTCTCTTTGGGAGTATAAATTTTAGATAATTAAAATAGATGAATAAGTAAAATTAATAACAGGGAAGCTTTGATAGTAGAAGGGGAACATCTGGGAAAGAGCCAGGTGAAGAATAATGTGAATGTAGTGCCCGAATCAATATAATAAATACTACAAGGTAACCTATTTAACTGGGGAAAGGTACATTTATTCTTGCAATTAGCCTGTAAGACCTGATTTTGTATATTTATGATATGTTTAAATACAACAAAAATGTGTTATGACATGAAGTAGCAATAAGATTAAATTAAACCTGTATACTTATTGATTACTGAAAGCCTTTGAAAGAATCTATTCCTAAAAGGTTCTATTCTCAAACCTCTTTTTAGGAGGAATGGTATTACAATGCTCTGTAAATACAAAAATTAATCCCTTTTTCAAAGGTATTAGACCTTTTACAGATATTCCTCAATTTATGATCACAATTGAGCCCTACATTTATGCTGCTAAATCAGTGGTTCTCAACCTTTTTCAGGTTGAGACCCCACTTGCGCCGCCCATGCGCGGCGCGACCCCGACCCGCCCGCGACGAAAAAAACAAAAAACAAAAAAAATGGCGGACCACAATGTCCGAACTGCGCATGCGCAGCGCGCACGCGACGGCCCGAACTGTGCATGCGTGGTGCGCGCGCAACAAAAAAAACAAAATGGCGGACCGCGACGGCCCGATCCGCGCATGCGCGGCTTGCGCACGATGGCCCGAACCACGCATGCGCGGCGCGCGATGAAAAAAAAACAAAATGGCGGACCGTGGTGTCCGGCAACCCCCGCGAAACGGTCGTTCAACCCCAAATGGGGTCGCGACCCATAGGTTAAGAACCGTTGTGCTAAATGAAACATTTATTAAGTGAGTTTTGCCCCATTTTACGACTTTTCTTGCTACAGTTGTTAAGTGAATCATTGCAGTTCTTAAGTTAGGCCCACAGCTGTTAAGTGAATCTGACCTCCCCATTGGCTTTATTTGTCAGAAGGTTGCAAAAGGGGATCACATGACCCTGGGACACTGCAACTGTCATAAATATGAACCAGTTGTCAACTTTCTGAATTCTGATCACATGACTAAAGGGAGGCTGCAATGGTTGTAAATGTGAAAAATGATCATAAGTTACTTTTTTGAGTGCCATTGTAACTTTGACGGTCACTAAATGAACTATTGTTAAGTCGAAGACTACCTGTACTTTCATTGTTCAACAGATGTAAATTTGGATGATCTTAACAGGTCTTGTAGAAGCAGATGTTTTTACCAATTTCACAAAGATCTTCCAGAAAAACACTACTAAGGAGGTTTATTAAATAGGATAGAGATGTTGAAGTGAGGATGGAGGTATCCTTAGAAATTGAACAGAGGCTTGTTACGGACCTCTTCTTTCCATCTACATGATAAAGTTAATTCAGCAGATTCTACCAGTTCATTGTGAATTCAAAGGAAGTGTTTTGGAAAGAGATGGATAAGAAAAATGGTTTCTGATAGTTGTTTGGTGTGGCCAAAATCTGAATTCAATCCATTGTGACTTATAGCATGCTGCTAGTGAATTATCAGCTAAACTAAGGAAAAATTTAATTTCATTGCAGCTGAGAGGTTTTGGTGCCGAGCTGAACAAAATGAAATCCTGTTTCACCAAGAAAAGTAAAGTTCTTGCTCACAAAGGAAAAGCAAAATTATATGTGAACTTGGTATGCCATGCAAAGGTAAATTATTTGTGGTAACCAATGAGATGTAACTGTTGACAATTTTAATTATTAAAAATTCTGCCCTCCTTATTTTACAATGCAATTTTATAAGGTAGTCTGAAATGTAGTAGCTTGTTCCTAGAAAAACAAGCAAAGTACATTCTGTATAATCCGAGCTGCTGACTATTCCAAAATGAAATTTATATCTGAACAGGGATTTGAATTCAAATTACCTTGTCCCAAATAAAATGTAACTTGAGTCAATTCTGAATTTGCAAATAAGGTCATATAGCTCAATACTCTCTAATTGGAGTTACTACTCTTTTTTTTTTTTAGTTTTATTCATTTCTAACATGAAATGTGAAAACACAAAAGCAAATAGTAGGGGGCAACAGTAGAAAAAGGGAAAACAAAAAAGGTGTGAAGAGAAGGAGGGGAAGAAACAAAAGGCATTGACTTCTGACGCTCTCTGTTCCAGTAAAATCAGACATTAAGATCAAATCTCAACTTTTTACATTTCTATAGTGGTATGCCCTAGCCATTTCTGTATCGGCAAATCAGTCTAAAACCCAAAATCATGATATCATTTTCTTCCACCTCAAGCACAAAGTCCAGAAGTGGTTTCCAAATAGAAACAAAAGTACTTATGTTCTTTTCTTTTATCGGCACAGTCAATTTGGCCATCTCTGCTAATTCCATCAGCTTTTGTAACCATTTGTCCATGGTGGGAATCGAGGCATCCTTCCACTTTTGTGCATAGAGCAATCTTGCTTCCGTTACCATATGTAAAATCAGAGTTCCAGTTTTTTTTCCAGTTCTCTTCCCATTAGATCCAAAAGGAAAGTTTCTGGTTTAATCTTTATGTTCACTTTAAGAATTTTCTCCATTAATATATGACTCCTACTCCAATATTTCTTTGCCTTATCACATGTCCACCATAAATGATAAAAAGACGCTTCTTTACTACTTTTTTAAATATCTTTTTAAAAATGTATTTAACAAGCAATAAAATAGAAATTTACAATTCATGTAGCTGAATTGCAGGATACAATTTCCATCTAAATTTAAACTTGCAATGATATAGTGTGGATGGCCTACTACAATTACTAACATTGTTACTAGCATTGTTCATTGTTAGCCTTTCTCTCCCCATAATAGTACAAAACCCATTTTAATTTCCTCTTATAAATAATATAACAAAAAGTGTAGCAAATCCTTTGTTTTCTTAATTTTTATTATGTCAGTAAGAAGCATATTCCATGTTGTACATTACCATTTTTATTTGGCATATGATGAATAGACTGAAGACCCTAATTACCGGTATGCAGCCATCAAATACAGTATGTTTGTCAGATCTGTCCTTTGGTTGATACGTCACCCAATACTTTATGTAATATTTGAATATGATTACATTTTTTTTAATTTTGACATTAGCAACCAAACTTTATTAGATGGCAGTAGTCAATATTAATTTTAGATTTACTATAATATAAATATTACATTACAAATAAAAAGTATGCTCTAAATATTCTTTATCATATAAGCTGCAATATGAAAAACTACAATCAAGATTAGCTAAAATGGATGAACTTCTGAAAGAAATGGATAGCTGTCTTTTTGCTCTGGAGAAAGGTACAACTTTAAAAAATTTTTTTAGTCAATTCAGTTTTCTTGAGTTAGTATAAGTTGCTGTCCACTCCTCCTCCACACCCTCAGGCACTTCCTCAAGCGGATCTATCCAATTATGAAGATGTTTTACTTGAGATATCCATTTTTTAAATCTTTCTGTTTGAGGTGCAGTAACAATTTCCTCGATGCAGTCTAAAAATCTCCTTGATTTCAATCTTTTTATAGGGGGTATTTGCCCAGATAATGGGTGTGCCAGATCACATAACACCTTTCCATGTTCCAGGTCTTGTGCCACACTCCTTCTGATATCTGGTGGGGCTGTTCCCTCCAACATCCAGAAATGATGCAATATATAGCGCTAGGCACCCGATCTAGCTGTACAGAGTACACAGACATAGCCTCAGACAGGGCAAGCATATTCTCTTGCCGAACAACATAATGCAAGGGCAGCCATTTGCAGAATAGTAGAATGGGCACCCCAAGTAGTTCCAGCCAACTTTCTAAGGAGATTATTGAGAGTGCCGATCTTGTGCTTTAAATTGCAACAATGTCTTTTAAAGGTTAGTGTTTGATCCAGTATAAAACCAAGATGTCATAGCGTCTCACAATCTACCAGACTCACTCCATCCCAAATAATATTAAGCCTACATCTGGCCAGCTTGTTTTTAATGGATTAGTTTTTGATGGATTAGGTTTTAGTCCATTCACATTATAATATCCCAACATATTCTTAAGAACCAGAGTGTGCTTCTCTTTCACTTCCTCTAAGTTGGTTCTATAAGTGATAAGTGCCAAATCATCAGCGTAGATGAAAGAGGGTGTATCAGGGCCAAGAGATTGATCATTTGTTTATACATTAAACAACAGAGGGGCAAGAATACTTCCCTGTGTGATATCATGTCACTGATCTCTCCACCGACTCCTTTTTTCCCTGGAAGTTAACCAAAAATCATTGGTTTTCAAGTGTTGCCTCAGTGCATTTAGTCAAAGCAAGTTCACGTGTGATGCATAATTTCAGGAGAAGCTTCCTGTGATTAACTGTGTCATAAGCCTCAGATAAATACACGAAAGCAGCTACTGTCATTAGACTTGATTGAAAGCCATCCTCTATATGCTGGACAAGTTTAAGTATCTGACCTGTGCAGGATTTCCCTGGCCAGGAAACCAGCTTGTTGGGAAATAAATGCTGGTTTGATAACAGAAAACATTCTGCTTAACAGAACTTTCTCCCAAAGTTTAAAGAGATGGCAAAGGAGAGAAATTGGATGAAAGTTCTTAGTCTTATTCGGGTTTTTCCCAAGTTTTAAAAGTGTGATAACCCAGGTTTTCTCCCAATCTTCGGAATACACTTTGAGGCCACACACGCATTAAAAAGTGATAGCAACCATTGCTTACTAAACTTAGTTTCTGTGTTGCAGTGATGTAAGTGTTCATCAGTCCTCCCTAAACCAATGCAATATGATCACTATTTGGAAGTTTTGCTTTTTTTAATTGGAACTGTATCAAACTGTAAACACAATATAGTAAAAATAAAAGCTGTATCTATAATTTATACTTACCAGAAGCGTTTTAGCATTTCTGTTTTCTCTTTAAATAAAACTACTAAATTTCTGGGATATAAACTTTAAAATTAGAAGCATACTTCTTTAAAATGCATTTTCTACTAAATTGTTTGATAATATATGTTATAGTTTTGGATACATAACCTTGTTAAATATTACCTGATTTTTAGAAACTGCTACTCTGGATGATTCTGAGTTGGATGCTAATTATGCCATGGAGGAACATGAGACCAAACTGAAACATATTGAGAGCGGTAAGTAAGCTTTTTTAAGTTAAATGAAATAAAAGATTTGGAATTAATTTTTATTAGATGAGGGCGACATTTATAATAGTGTTCTTTTACAAAAACATTTCAGGCGACAAGAAGATTGGACTCCATTACTTAGAGCCTTTAAAAATAAAAAGTTATTTTAATAGTATTCCTCTTGTGTATTTATATGGCTATTATGATTTTTTTAACGTAGAAATATTTTAGATAGTATTATCGTTTTTGATTATTTTTGTTGTTTTAATCTAGTCTACATATGGGTAGGAGTGTAAACCATTCAGAATCTCTTGATTAATGGAACCATATAAACCTGACAAAACAAACTGTGATGACATTCCTACATAGAGATTATCTAGGGCAATGGTTCTCAACCTATGGGTCGCGACCCCATTTGGGGTCGAACGACCGTTTCGCGGGGGTCGCCGGACACCGCGGTCCGCCATTTTGTTTTTTTTCCCATCGCGCGCCGCGCATGCGCGGTTCGAGCCATCGTGCACAAGCCGCGCATGCGCGGATCGGGCCGTCGCGGTCCGCCATTTTGGTTTTTTCCCGTCACGTGCGCGCCGCGCATGTGCAGTTTGGGCCATCGCGCGCGCGCTGCGCATGCGCGGTTCGGGCGTCGTCCGCCATTTTTTTTGTTTTGTTTTTGTCGCGGGCGGGTCGGGGTCGCGTTGCACATGGGCGGCGCAAGTGGGGTCTCAACCTGAAAAAGGTTGAGAACCACTGATCTAGGGAATATTTGAAGTACCCGAAATCTACTGATATCTGTTTGCCAGCGGAGTATGCATTGTTAGCCAGAATTTACCTTTCTTACTGCCTTTTATATACCCCAGAGGTATGCTTTGGATAGTTAGATCTTGTCATGTTCAATATTGCTCATGCTCTAAAAACCTGTGGTTGACTTCTCCTCCTAATATCTGTATATTTTGGTTATATGCTGTGAACTGAATTCTTCTAGGATCATCACAATCAGATTAATATATTCTTTTTTCAGGCCAAAACCTAACATAGTGTTTTCCTGGTATGCCAGAAGGACACTGCAAAAGGTGAATGGCCAGCACCAAAACTAAGCTGAAATGAAATTAAATATAGTTAATATGATCATTTCCAAGTTACTTAAAAATTATCCTCTTCTATTAAATTAAAACTCACAGTTCAACAAGAACTTTTCAATGACCCCGGAGTTTGCATAATGTTTTACACAGAGGCACTGTAGGACGTCTATTCCATGTAGAATGCATATTTGTGTGTTTGTGTGTGTGTGTGTAGGACTCTCATACCTAAATAATTTCCATGTAATCATTTTCATTCAGCTCTAGATCTTTTGTTCTACAATGTTGGTTGCCTTGATCAGCTGAACTAACTTCTTTCTGACTTTGCTGCGTTGTATTTAAATATAGCAAAATTAATATTTCCTTTGAAATGTTGCAGCTCTGTTGAGTTTGTGGATGGTCTATTTCCTTTTTACAGAAACTGTCCTTTCACACTGTCTTCTAAAGTTCAGTTGTCTTAGCAGATCTTTCAGGATTTGCATATTTCCTCCCCCCGCCCACCCTTTAATAACCAATCAGAATATTTTTTTGCAGATGACCAGATAAACTCATACAATATGAAGTAAGGGTGGGCAAGTCATTTTACTTCAGTTATTTCCCTTGGAGTGGGAAAAGTGAAATAACCTTTTTCTTTCCAAGTCCTGAAGCTGTTTAAGATATTCTTAGTATTGTGCAAAATTGGCAGCCATAAACACAATTGCATATTAGCATCATCTGCTTTTGAAGAATTGGAGAGTGGAACGAAAATTACAGCACTGTGGAAGTACCAATAACTTTATCTTGGATAGAAAAATAGAACTGGATGTGTTTAATTAGAATAAATAGCTATATTTGTATTCTATTGCCAGATTTTAAATGTATTTTTCTTCAATTTTAGAACTAGAAAATTACAAATCCCAAGAAGATAATCTTCAAAGGTAATATTTATCACCAAAATACTCCATATTTGCAACCAATAAAATATATCAGTTTTCAACACTATTTTATTCACATGTTGCATTTTTGCAGAGATCAGTCAGATCTCAGAAATCAAAAGCAACAGATAATTTCTGGAATCAACCAGCTTCAAAGAGACATAAGAAGTTGCCAAGAACGTACAGAGAAATACAAGTAAGTAAATTAAAGAGGATTTTATTGTAATGCCATTCATCCTCTAATTAGAACTGTCCCCAATGTATGCTGTCCCTTTGGGAACTTAACTATGATCACAGGATGGTCTTACCTGACAGGAAATTGTCTAAAATTTTATTTGATTATTTCATGACTACTGTTCATTCTTATTGAGGGTTGACAATATAATTACCCATTTTAAAAAACTATCTGATGTTGATAAAATTGTCTAGGAAAATAAAACTCATGAGTTTTCCAATAATAGTTGAAAGAACAAGTTCTCTGTTTCAGTATTTGTGGGAGGATGTGTGTACAGGCAACTCTCTGCATGGTTTTGAAGTTAACTCACAGAGTTTATTTTATTTTATTTTTATTTTATTTATTTGTATCTCGCCTTTATTATTTTTACAAATAACAAAAGGCAGCAAACATATTCAACACACCTTCCTCTTCCTATTTTCCCCACAACACCAACCTGTGAGGTGGGTTGAACTGAGATGTCTAAGGTCACCAAAGTGACTTTCATAACAAAGATGGGCCTTGAACTCACGATCCCTCGTTTTCTAGCCCATGCCTTAACCACTAGACCAGCAGTTCTCAACCTTTTCCAGGGCTCGACCCCGGCCCGCATCGCGCAAAAAAAAAAGCGGGCCCGCACCACGCATGCGCGACGGGGCGCGTCATGCATGCGCGGTGCGACGGCCCGCATCGCGATGGGGAAAAAAATGGCCGACCCAAAAAAAATGGCCAAAAAAAAATGGCGGACTGCAGTGCTTGGCAACCCCCGTGAAATGGTCGTTCGGCCCCAAATGGGGTCGCGACCCACAGATTGAGAACCGCCGCACTAGACCAATCTAATTTGATTTAATCTTAAAATTAAAGAGACACTGATGTTGCTAGAGGTTCTCTCATAATCTGTGAAAGTCTGAGTTTTCTTCTGGAGCTTCTGCACAAGGCTTTGACTAAAGAATTCTTCCTTCCTTCCTTCGTCTTCCATTTGGAACCTATTTTTTCTCCCAAAGGAAAAAAGTATTTTAAAGAAAGAAATGCGAAACTGATTAGTATTAGTAGCACCAGCAGCCTAGTCTAGAAACACTTTACCGCTTTTCAAAAGTGGAAAGAGCACTAATACAAATATTGATATGTGTGCATATCTTGCCTTTCTAATGTTTTCTCTTTAATTAATCTGTGATTGTGTAATGTTTTCTTCTTGCAGCTTCTCTGAGTGGGTAATAAAGGAATGGAATGATCAGCAGGCAGTATTTACTTTCCTTTATGATTCTGTTGAGTTCACTGTGGGGTTTAAATGTCCCTCAGGTAAGCTGCAAAATAGCAGGAACTCTTACCTGCTTTCTATGGCACTTCTATAAATAATGTTTACAATTATTTGAATTTAACTGTTCATTGTGGCTATTTGGTACCACTATTTTGTGAAATTGCATTTTTTATTGATTTTAAACTCTGTGATGTTCTTTTGTTTATGTTGTTAGCCGCTCCGAGTCCTTTGGAGAGAAGCGGCATAAAATTTAATTAAAATAAATAAATAATGTTACATTTTGCACTAGAAGGTTGGTTGTAAATACTGAATTTGTGTAACCAAGGCAGCTTTAAGGTAGAGGCTGATATGATCAGTTGGCTTTCAATACAAATATTCCTCAGTATCAGAAATATGCACAGGAGGTTATTCAGTTTACTCATGGGTGTATAAATCCGATTCACACATCACTTTGTTCTACATATTATTTGTACACGTTACTAGAAATGGAGTAACACAAACTTCACTTTGAAGATGTGTTTCACACTGTGTGTGCTTTTTTATAGATGACGCTACTTTCAAAAACAAGTTCTACCGGGAAATTGTTAGTCTGAATTTTGAATCATTATTGGATGGTAAGATTGCAATATTTTATGATCTTAAGGAATTCCCAGTGCTTCATATGAAATATAATGTTGAAATGGAAAGAAATAGGAAATACAGACTGATATCAGGAATCTTTGCTTTCTAATTTTTATTTTTATTTCTTCTGCAGTATATTTTTTGCATTAGGAAAATAATAGTCAAAGATGTGGAAGTCACTTTGTATGAGATGGACAACCATATAAATATGATTAATAAATAAATAAAATAACACCAAATGATTTAAATATAACTTA
Source organism: Bothrops alternatus (assembly GCA_034064705.1). Taxonomy (NCBI): domain Eukaryota; kingdom Metazoa; phylum Chordata; class Lepidosauria; order Squamata; family Viperidae; genus Bothrops; species Bothrops alternatus. The sequence goes on along the minus strand of JARGCV010000003.1, from coordinate 27,230,191 downwards.
ATTTTTGATAATAATCTTTTTTACTTTTACTTGCTATTTTTCCAGAAACAAAAGCAGTGCCTACTGCAAAACTAGTGCATAAGCTGATCTTTCAGTTTATTGATAGTCAGAATTCATGGCAAGAGAAATGCTCAACAGTGTATCAACTTTCTCAAGTAAGGAACTAATTATAAGGAAGTCTAGAATTTGTACACTAAAAGCATGCATGATAGTAAAGCTCTTAAAACTGTTCTCAAATTTATTATTTGCTGATTCATTTTCCTGATGTTTATGGGTTGAACAAAAAAGTTAGAAATTTATAAAGAAGCATATACATTGTTGGAAAAAATCTGGATATTACTATAATGAGTATGGGTTAGAACAGTGGTGGCGAACCTATGGCACGGGTGCCAGAGGCGGCACTCGGAGCCCTCTCTGTGGGCACCCGTGCCATTGCCCCAGCCTTGCCTCCCCCCACGACCCCCTCACCAGCAGACCCCCTGGAGGAGAGTCGCCTCCAAGCATGGCCCACGCGGAGCAGCACAGCCAACAACATGGCAGCCAGGCAGCGTAGACAAGACTCTGCCCTCACACACCATCACGCACAGTTGATGCTGCAGGGTGCGGGCAGAGGGTGTGGCTGCCATGGCACTGCTGGGCTGCCTGGGCGATATGCGGTGGGCCCTGGAGGCAGTGAGTGGCCCTGTGGGCAGGCATGGTGGGGGCAGGGCAGGGGATGGAGTGGGGGCAGGGCCAGTTTTTGTGCACTCGGTCTCTAAAAGATTCACCATCACTGGGTTAGAGTATTATTTTTTGGCTTAGTAGCAGTAACACTTGGCTAATTGATTGCCTTTAGTTAAAGAAGCTAAGTAATGCATTTATTGTTCTACATGCTGCTTTTAGAGTGCTTTTAGTATAGAACAGAGGTCTCCAGCCTTTCCAGCTCTGCAAACTGGTAGCGATGGTGGTGGCAGGGGGGAGGGGATAGTTTCATGCACGCACCTGCCTCTTGCATGGCCCAATTCCCAACGGGCTGTGGACTGGTACCGGGCCACGGACTGGGGGTTGGGAGCTCCAGGTATAGAAAAGCCATACCTTTCTCTACAATACATTGAGCCATATATTACTCATAATGGATTGGTTCCAGCCACTTATTTTGCCAAGAGACAACTGCTGTCAGTTAGGAGGGAGGCAGCCAATTGTTAGTTCCCAATGCCCTGCACCTCTACCACTTTCTTCCATGGATTCCAGATAATGGAGATGTTGGTGGTGAGGATGAGGATGATGAGAGGAGACTGGAGACTAGAATCACCAGAATTTTTTTTAGGAAAAGTTCGTTTTTGACAAACTATATTTTCTAGAAAATTTATGTGTGTGTATTAGGATGTCATACTTTTATTTTGATTGTTAAACCAGATATTGCATGATCTGTCTCTCGTGGTGAACCGCTGTCAACTTCTGGGAGAAGAGATAGAGTTTCTGAAAAAATGGGGTGGAAAATTTTACTTGCTGAAGACTGAAGTGAATGACACAAAGTAAGTAATTGTTTAATCTACTTTTATTTGTATGCTTGGTGCATACAAATAATTGAAAAAAATGCCTCCCCGGTTTGTAAATATATGTTATAATCCAGCCAAATTACTCCATAGTTGTATGCTTAACTGAGAACACTGAAGCTTTACAATGGTGAATTTTAAAACGAGGGGCAGTTTGGAAGTGGTTAAAGGCCCAGGGCTGGAAACCAAGGGGCTATGAGTTCTAGTTCCTGCCTTAGGCACAAAGTCAGCCAAGTAAAAATCAGTCCCTCTCCCTCAGCCTAGTACAAAGGCAATGGCAAATAATTTCTAAAATTACACCAAGAAAATTTTATGGTTTGTCCAGGCAATTATCAGGAATCGTAATCTGTTTTGCTGAAGGCAGGAAAAAAAAAACTTGAACAATTTTTGGTAAACAGAATTCAAGAAGCATAATAAGAAACAAAAATGCACAGTTTTCTAATATGATGTAAACTTTACAAAATGCATACAAACAGTAAATAAAAGAACAGAGAAATATTCAAATAGTGGATTCCAGAACCAGATTAAAAGAAATACTAAACAAAAGAAAAACTAAAAAGAGTTAGAACAGAAAATTTGACAAGCAACTTAAAAAAAAATACATCAAACAGGCAGATCTGACAGAGAGGGGGTTTTTTAGTAGTAAAACTTGAAAGATTTTAATACTCACACAATTTATGTATGTGGGCTTATTGTAAGAAAAATATACATAAGGGTTTTTGTTAACATTTATGATAATGATAATTTGTATACCACCTCTCATTGAATTATTATGGATGGATATAATGGGATACAACAATAAAAGCACAAGTAAAACAATAATATATCAGAGTATCTGCAAGTTATATTTATTAAGGAACTTTATTAAGTTTCTGACTATTTATGGCTCTACAATTTCATACTTATTTAAAATGTCTCCAGAGATAAAGCAGAAGCAAGTAGTGGCCTTGCACAACAGTCCCAGTTTCTCATGTGGCCTTTTGGGAAAATTAATTGCCATCTCTGGTTTACATGGTGAAGTTACTGAAAATAGGCTGAATTTACTTTTATTTATTAGTTTCCATTTATCAAGTTATTAATTTAGATTCCAGTTCCCATTATCACTACATCATTTGGTTTAGGTGAAAGATAAAGTTATCCATGTTCACAATTTTTCATTGTAAATCCGATTGTTTCTCCCAATTATTTCACATGGGTTTGTTTGGATAGTAACATACATAACTATTAACTTTATGTATCTGTTTTTTTTTAATATAGTATAAGCCTTTTGTTCTCCAGTTCTATGCCTCTTGCAAAGTTTGAAGTCGAACTCTCTTTATCTGCCAATTATCCAACATCTCCATTAGCTTTCACTATCCAAAAATGCACAGGCAATCTTGGGTGAGTAAAACAAAGATGAACGTCTCTGGGTAATGATATATGCTTCATTTCTATGAAAAAGTTTAACAGAAATGTTTTCTTAATCAGTTTATATATATGCATTTTCTGTTCTCAGCCATGAGGAAATTTCTGTGGTTTTGTCCAGCGTTCCAGTGGGAGCCAACTATTTGAAGAGAATGGTCAATCACATTAGTTGTAATCTACTCCAATATCCTTCAGCAATTCCGAAAAATAAAAGAGCAACTGTGCAATAGTTTGTTCTCCTAGAACACTTGGAAAAACATCAACTATCACGCACGCAGTACTAGAATGATTACATCTTTGTTTAAACTATGAAAAAGCAGAAATAGTTTGCCTTTCTTCTGTAAACTGTAGTGCAAAACTGTAATGTGGTTCCTCTATTTTTTTTTATTTCTTTTCGATATTTTTCAGTAGTGCTTTGCCCTTTTATTTCTCAGAGACTATTTTATAATAGAATAAAGTATATTGTAGTTGATGTAATTTTGAAACATATACTGCAGTGAAGGGATGCTAAGATAAGACGAGCTTTTGATTCCTATCTATAAAGCACTTAAGTAATTGAATGTTGGATATAGATACTGGATCAGTCTCCTAATCTTTTAAAAATGATCATAGGATGTAGTAAAATTTTATTCCATTATACTGACTGAGGAAAGTCTTCAGTTTCAATGAAGACAGCAGACATTATTATTAGCATGCATTTTTGTGCAGGCTCATCTTGTATCTGTAATGTTGACATTCTTACAACAAACCTTCTAGGATTTGTTCCCTTGTCTAATATTTTGTTGGTGGACAAATTATGTTTATATGTAAAATATTGCATATTTAAATGCTTTTTGATGTTTGAGTGTTTTTTAACTTTAGTATTTTGTTAAAAAGGAAAGTGTAATAAAGTTTACAATAATACTTTTACCATCTTGGTAGTGATTTAGAAATTACAAAAACACTGCCAACACTTATATTCAACATTATCTCACTATGTTATTTTTTTATTTTATTTTTTATTGTATATTTTTTATTTTAATAAGATTAAAAAACACTTTATATATTTTATTTTTTAAAAAAAAATCTGTTCCCTCTAAATTGTGCGAATCCCATTTTGTTATTTGTTTAGAATGTTTCTGTTAACATTTAAAATGTTGGGTTAAGCTACCTTTATTGCACACCAATGTTATGAAAAGAAAAAATAAGATTTTGTAGAAATGCTTTTATAAGTAGAACTGAACTATGCATCCAGATCGAGAAAGGTTAACAGCATGTGTAATAGAAACATTGTGGTCCAGTATTCAATAATAGTTATACTTTTTATTATAGAAAACAAAAACTAGATTAATATAGTATAGTATAAAACTTTACGTTTTATAGATTTTGCATTTTTCTTATTCAGAATCACATCTGAAAACATAAGTAAACAAAGTTTTTTTTAATTCCTTTCATCTTAAATACTCAGCATATTTTTATACACTTCTTTACTTCCTGTGTTTTCCTCTTATTCATGTCCTGTTCAGATAACGCTTTTGCCTGTTTTTCTTGTATCTTTTCTATTTATTATTCCCCCACTCTGTTTTCAATAGTTTTAATTTATACTAGGATGTTACATGTCCCTAAAAATAAATCCTAATGCAGCGGTTCTCAACCTGTGGGTCGCGACCCCATTTGGGGTCGAACAACCATTTCACGGGGGTCGCCAAACACCGCAGTCCGCCATTTATTTATTTTTTGGTCAGCCATTTTTTTGGGGGTCGGCCATTTTTTTCCCCTTTGCCATGAGGGCCGCCGCACATGCACGATGTGGGCCCGCCATTTTTTTTTGGGCCAGCCATTTTTTGGGGGGGGTCGGCCATTTTTAAAAAAATTTTGCGCGATGCGCCGCGTATGCGCGATGCACCGCGCCGCGTATGCACGATGCGCCCCGTCGCGTATGTGCTATGCACCGTGCATGCACAATGCGCCCCCGTCACGCCGCGTATGCGCGATGGGGGCCGGGGTCGAGCCCCGGGAAAGGTTGAGAACCGCTGTCCTAATGAAAGTTAATTGACACTTATTTAATTTGAATACACTGAATATGGAAAAGCAAGGACATCAGCCTGGCAACTAAATGTAGATTAATCCACATCATTATATTTCCCATAGCTACTTAAGAGTAGCAAAAGTTGGTCCATGAAAAAATTAGAAGGAAAATCAACTTGTTTGAGCTGTAGTGTCAGGGGAGACTCCTATGCATTCCTTATACAAGAGTGTATAAAACTTATACTTGAAAGCCAAAATCACAAAATTTCAGCCATGTCATGTGATCAAATGCACTGGAAAAAAGTTATGCTCAGAATAGTTGGCAGTAAGAGGAAATGAGGCCACCAAAAAATGGTGGCTATACGTCATCAAAACTGACACCAGCCAGAGCATAAAACAATTGAAAAAAGCTGTACAAGAGCATATTTTTTATATTTTATTTTCCCCTTAGTAGCCCTTTATGCACATATTCATTTCAGCTTAATAGATAGGAATGATTTATTAAGACGGCTGTTTATCCAGAAACCAATTTATTGCAGTGATTATTGTGTGATACTATAATGTTGATGTTATGGTGGTATAAAAATATTATTTGTTAGATTGTATCCCACCTCTCATTCAGGAGCTCAAGGTGTCCTCAAATTATATTTGACAATGATTGAACTTCAACTAATGAAGCAAGCGCTACTTTGCAGACTTAATGTATATAATACAATGTATGTTCTACTTATTTCACTGTAGATTGCATCAGAATGTAGTCCGTGTCTGCCCCCCATTCCTTTCCTGGAATGAAAGGGAACAAGATGCCCAGGGGGAGGAGGGTGGGGTCTTCTCTTAGTCTGTTAACTACCTGTAGAATGACAGGCCCCCATTGGGGTCCCAGACCACCTGGCAGAGCCAGGTCTTCAGTCTCTTTTGGAAGGTGAGTGTGGATCACACTTTGGGGCCATGATGTTCCAGAGGATGGAAGCCAGAAACTACAATAATGCCTTCTGTAATACATATTGAGTTTTACAACACATTATAAACACATATTAAGTTTGTAGTTACCAAGGTTTTTCAGAAGTACAATTGTGGATAGTTAAGTATTTTCCTACCTTAAGAAGATGGTTCATATTAAAAGAAATAATCACACACTGTATTAAGCTATAGTTTATTGAATAAATCACTATTTGGGTTTCTGCAAGATAAAACTACAAACCATAGTTATCCAGTCATAGATTCCTGGTTCAGAGTGAGCTTAAACCAGTGTTTTTTTAAACTTGGTAATTTTTAAGATGCATGCCTTTCATCTTGCAGAATTCCCCAAGCAGCAAGCTGGCTAGAAATTTTTGTCAGTTGAAGTTCACACATCTTAAAAAGTTGCCAAACGTTGGAAAAACACTGGCTTAAGCAGAACTATATAATAAGGCAGTATGAACCAAGTTGCAACCACGTGCATTTGACAAGAACTGGTTTATTCAGTAAACACCTTCATGGTGGGGGGGGGAAGAGCAGGACACAAGAGTAAAATAGAAAGCCAGTTTAACTTGGGGGGGGGGTTAAGACATGAGGCTAGAAACCAGGAGACTGAGTTCCAATCCCACCTTAGATATGAAAACAGCTAGGTAACTTTGAGCCAGTCAGACTCAGCCCTGCCCACCTCGCAGGGTGATTGCTGTGGAGAAAAAAAGGAGGAAGGAACATTGTATATATTGGGTACTTTGAATTACTTATAAAGTAATAAAGGTGGGATAAAAATCTAAAAAAAAAAAGTTAAGAGGAGATCTTAAGAAAATAACATCCTGTCTTAAACCGCACTTGTTTGCTTTGTGCCACCGCCTGCTCCAATTTTCAAAGGGAAAAGATGTTCAATTAGTAGGATCTGCCGTCTATCGAAGTAACTAAATACAGGAAATGTGCTTGCTTCGGTAGGGAATATCTTTTTACGAACCCATGAGCAACCCTCATTCCAAAATCTCCGTGGGTATGCAGTATTTGGGGGGGGGAAATAATCTTCAAATAGACATAAATGTTTATTCTCCTCTACCGCCTATATTCTCTATTTACAGGGGTTCTCAACCTTGGCAACGTTAAGACTTGTGGACTTCAACTCCCAGAATTCCTCAGCCAGCTTTGCTGGCTGAGGAATTCTGGGAGTTGAAGTCCACAAGTCTTAACGTTGCCAAGGTTGAGAACCCCTGCAATTAATACATCGCGTATCAGCCTGCTTCACTTTCCCACATGTATTTTAAAAGTTTCAGGAAGTTGCACCCATCCAGATACAAGATGCATACATAAATAATCACGAAATGTTCGGGTTGAAGTTGCCATTTTGAAAATTATGGCTCTCTACATAACCGATCTATACATCACCAATATAACGAAAGCACCCCAATCAAAGTAAACTACAAGACAGGTTTTTTTTAAAAAAAAAACAAAACAAAAAAACCCGAACACTCGGAAAGAACCCCTCTCCGGCTGATCGCACACCTCCCTTCCACTCCCCCAAGCCCACTGCGCATGCGTAAGAGGCACTTGTCGTGTTTTTTAATGTTCCAAGCCCGCGTTCCGCGGAGACGTCCTTACGCCTGTGCGTCGGTCACGTGACCAGTGGCGGGTGAATCTGAATCGGGAGGAGGAGGAAGCGAGCGGGCTGAAGGATCTCGGCGGCGCCCAGGCCTTCGAGGGGCCCGGTTGGCGGCTCGATTTAGGGCTCCGCGGAAGAATCGAGCTTGGTTCACTTTCCACACGGAAGGCGGCTGTTGGAGGCCTTAGGCCTTTGGGCCTCTCGCGGTGTCGGAAGAAGAGACTTGGGGACCCAAAGGTGTTGTTTGGGGATTTGTAAAAGGGGGGAGGTGTTTAGTTCCGTCCAGGAGTAAAACGAGGGCCGCTTATTTAATATTAGTCTCATTAGTTCACTCCTGTTAAATGTCAATTACGCAGTATGACATGAAATGCATAACAGCTTACAACAAAGATGATTAGGGGACTGGAGGCTAAAGCATATAAGGAGCGGTTGCTGGAATTGGGTAATGTCTAGTTCAGGGGTAGGCAACCTTGGCTCTTTTATGACGCATGGACTTCAACTCCCAGAATTCCTGAGTCAGCTGTGCTGAAGTTGAAGTCCATGAGTCATAAAAGAGCCAAGGTTGCCTACCCCTGGTCTACTTTAACGAAGAGAAGGACGAGGGGGGACATGATACCAGTGTTACAATATCTCAAGGGCTGCCACAAAGAAGAGGGAGTCAAGCCTCTCCAAGGCGCCTGAAGGCAGGACAAGAAGCAACGGGTGGAAACTAATCAAGGAGAGAAGCAACCGAGAACTAAGGAGAAACTTCCTGACAGAACAATTAACAACCTGCCTCCAGAAGCCGGTGAATGCTCCAACACTGGAAGTTTTGAAGAAGAGACTGGACAGCCATTTGTCTGAAATGGTATAGAGTTTCCTGCCTGAGCAGGGGTTGGACTAGATGACCTCCAAGGTCCCTTCCAACTTTATTATTATTATTAGTGTTTGTATTTGTGGGTTGTCTTCCAGGTAGGATTACTTTTCAATGAAACATATGAAAACATAGAGGCTATTAATTACCGTATGGCTTATAAAATTAAAGGGTAATTTTCAAGAGCTGTACACCGTTAACGTAATGTTGTGCCTTTTATTCAAACTTCAGTTGTTTTCTCTCTTGATAGAAATATTGAATAGTTTGTACCATGGCTATGCAAATGCAATGTGATGAGAGCATAGATATCTCAACGGAGGAGGAAAGCCTTGGGCCTCAGCCTATTTCCCGTTTAGAGGTATGTAACTAACATACATTAATGTGAAACTCTATTTGGAATCATGTCTACAGTCCCATCTTATATTCTTTATTGATAATTTTCAAATGTTTCATACTGTTTCAATGAAAGTTTCAATGAAACCATACTAGTTTTTAAAAAAAAAATTCATGAAATAAAGCTCCTTGCCACAGTACTGACACTATAAAATATTTTACTTGACAAAAGTTAATCTGTTTCTTTTTTATGCAACGTTTGAAAGAAGTTGAGAAAGGACTTAAGTGTCATCCAAATCTTTATATTTTCCAAATCTTAGTGTTATTGAAATAACTTATTTTTTAATAATGTATTTTTATTTTAATAAAGATTTTATACTTTTATAATGACTGTTTTTATATATTGCTTTTATTGATTATTGTAAATTACCCAGAGTTGCTTCTGTGAAATGGGAGGTCATATAAATGTGATAGATAAATAAATCTTAAATGTATTTCTTTTTGCTTGTAAACAAAAAGAAAGACAATGATAGGTATTGATTCATTATGCAAAACACATTTAAAAATATTAGCTGGTTTTATTTTCAAAATCTTAGAATATATTTTTACTAAAAACTATACTTGCTAAAGAATTTAAAGCTCTGTTTTTCTTTAAATTGATGGAAAAAATTGAAATGGACAAAGCTGATTATAAATGTCAGCTGCTATCTTTGCAGAGTGCAGGACCAAATCTCACAGAGTTCTGTGGAGCTCACTCTTACATTAGAATATTACGTTGTTTATGTTTGTTATCTATTTCATTTGGATCATTATATCTGATATGTATAAAACTCTTTGAATTCTACATTAAACTTGTTATATAACAGTATTTGTTTCTCTAGCAATGTGGAATAAATGCAAATGATGTGAAGAAATTGGAAGAAGCTGGTTTTCATACCGTTGAAGCTGTTGCCTATGCACCAAAGAAGGAATTGCTCAATATTAAAGGCATCAGTGAAGCTAAAGCAGATAAAATCCTGGTAATCTTGCTTAGCTTAAACATGTTCAGGATGTATGCAGGTAGTCCTCAACTTAAATCAGTTCATTTAGTGACTGTTTGAAGTTACAACAGCACTGAAAAAAGTAACGTATGCCCATTTTTTTCACACTTATGACCGTCGCAGCATCCCCATGGTCGTGCAATTTACATTTGGATGCTTGACGACTGACTCATATTTGTGACGGTTGCAGTGTTCCGGGGTCATGTGATCACCTTTTGCGACCTTCTGACAAGCAAACTCAAGGGGGGAAGCCAAATTCACTTAATAACCAGGTTGCTAATTTAACAACCACAGTGATTCACGTAACAAATGGGACAAGAAAAGTCGTAAAATTCTCAAAAACTCACTTAACAAATTTCTCACCTAGCAACATAAATTCTGAGCTCAGTTGTGGTTGCTGGTCGAGGATTACCTGTATTTATGCAATACTGAGTATTATTTGTATTACGTTATTGACTGATTGATTGGACCTATATGGCCCTATACTTCATATAATGATTCTTGGTGGCTCATAACAATCCATAAAACAGAAATGCCCTTCTCTCCATGATGTCAGATCAAGCAGCCTCCCAGCTCAACCCCATCCTAGCTTAATGTTGGGGGAGAGCCAGCTTTTCACAGACCTCTAAAACAGGGGTCCCCAACCCCTAGTCCATGGACAGTACCAGACTGCGGCGTGCCAGCAACTGGGCCACACAAACAAGGAAGGCGCCATCCACAGGATGCAGGCAGCACACAAAGCCACGCCCCCTCCGGGCCGCGGAAAAACCTCTCTCCATATAACCAGTCCCTGATGTCCTAAAGGTTGGGAACCTCTGCTCTAGAAGACTAAAAGGGTAGGGATCCCTCAAATCTCACATGGGAAGCTATTCCAAAGGGCTGGGGTAGCCACCAAGAAAGAGCACCTCCAAGGTCCCCATTAGGCGACAGCATTTAAGAGAGAGAACCTGGAGCATGCTCATCCTATCGTATACTTTTTGAAAGTGGTTAATTGTAATTTTTTTTTAAAGGATTATAGCAATATATGTGAGAGTTTTAACACAAGGATACAAATGAAATAACTGAGTTGTAAAATAAAAACAGTCTTTTGATTTCACTGTGATTTGCAGGCTGAAGCAGCAAAATTGGTTCCAATGGGATTCACCACAGCTACAGAATTTCATCAAAGGCGCTCAGAGATAATTCAAATTACCACCGGATCCAAGGAACTTGATAAGCTTCTTCAGGGTATAACATTTGATTTACAATTGGTCCTGAACTCATTATAATATGTTATAAATCAAAAGTGGATGGCATAAATATACATAGTGGTTTTGGATTGCTTCTCGCATTAAATGTAAAAAAGCATATTTTGAGGTCTCATAAACCTTGAATTTCATATTTATATTATAGTGCTGTGTAAACTGAATACATTGCTAAAAAATTGTAGAGATTGTTTCCCAAGCTACTTAAAGTACAGTCATACCTTAATTTCCCCTAAAAGAGTTGCTACAAAAATATTTTCATTCAACAATGGAATAATAACAGCGTCCTAGTAAGGCCATATGAAAAACTTTATCTAGTTGTTGAATAATATTAAAATAATTTTCATAAGAAATCAAAATAAAAAAGCTGTTGTGCAGTATGGCTTATTTAATAAATAGTGTCCATCTGAATTCTGTTCATTACGCATCTGGTAACTGGAACACGTAAACATGTTTGAATTTCAGAAGTCAATTTGTTTAATATAGGACATATTTGCAGAAATAAGAAAGATTTTCAGATCTCTAAGACTGAATTTAAACGTATGTGTTTAAATGTAAGATAGATAATATAGGCATAGTTGTATGTCTACCGTTACTGTGATATGCCTGAAATTTGTACTTCTTGTCCAGGTGGAATAGAAACTGGGTCAATAACAGAGATGTTTGGAGAATTCCGCACAGGAAAAACTCAGATATGTCACACACTGGCTGTAACCTGTCAAGTAAGCAACTGTGACTCCTCTTTGTGTGATACTGTGCAGAAAAATCTTTAGAATTTATTTTATTCCATATGCTTTAATTACATGATTCCCATGATTGGGAAGATAATGCAGTAAGATTAGAACTCTGTAGTCCTTTTGACTGCAAAGGCTAAATTAGATGTTTGGTTGAAGACCCTGATTTGGAAGTCTTGGTTTCACTGCGGTGGAGAATGCTGTGGTTCTTTCAATATGCCAATTAAGCAGGACATCTTTAGATTAAGCACAAGGACATTCTAGAACAGGGGTGTCAAACTCGCAATGTCACGTGACGTGTCGCGACATGTCGCGACTTTTTTTGCCAATGCCGGCAATGAGGTGGGCGCGGTTTTGCTATGATGCATCTGGCCTGTGGGCTGGCAGTTTGACACTCCTGTTCTAGAAGCTGAAAGCTAAATGAGATACTTGATAACAGATCCAGGATTGGGAACTCGTAGGCTTGATAGATGCTCTGAAATGTTTTTTTTTTATTTACAGTAAAATGGAAAATGATTCTTAATTATTTCTACAACTATAATTTCTATTGGTAGGCCCCCTTTCCACAATAGTGGACATTTGCTATATCATCATTCAGCTGATGGCTCTTAGAATGAATTTAGTTTTTCTCAATTATTTTTAATGTTTTATCTGGTGAAATTTGCCCCATAAAGTTCATCAAGTAAATAAATACTTGTTCTGGTATATAAGCTATACATTATTGGATGGCTTACAGATATTTTAATAGTTTGTTGCCATTTAAAGTTTATCTTAAATTAGCCTCTTCAGTTACCCCTTTCTTCATTTTCCTTTTAATAAACCTATTAATAAATTATTTTAAGAATTACAAATAAAATAATACACTTTGGTTTGTTTGGTTATCTGTTTGCATTTCTAGAGGATAGTAAGACAACTCCCCAACATCCAAATATAATGGATTATATCCAATGTGTGTTCACTCACGGGGCAGATTACTTCCTTATCATATACACACTTCAGATTGACCCTAGAAGATTGGGGGATCCTCAGCATCAAATTTAGAGAAGGGATGAGTAATTGGATTGGGAGAGGATCACCTTGCATAACAATGGAAAAATGATGTGTGGAATATTCATATCATAGAAATTTTGGTTAATTCACACGTAAACTGAATTGGTCTTTTTTCCCCAAGCTCCCTATTGATCGAGGTGGTGGTGAAGGAAAGGCCATGTACATAGACACAGAAGGCACTTTCCGTCCGGAGCGTTTGCTAGCGGTGGCTGAGAGGTTTGTACTTCTCTCTGGAAAGTATTGGTATTGCATCCTGAATACAGGAATTATAGAGCCATCTGTTGGCAGTATTTAAGTAACGTATTTGTTTCTACTCTGGTAAAATTGATCTATTTTTTTTATAAATATAAATGTTTTTGAAAATGTCATGTTGTTTGCTTAGAAAATTAGTTAATGTTTTATCTGACCTAAAGGGATTGCTAAATTTTTGTTCAAATCTGAGATTGTCTTTCCTCTGCTTTATTTCCCTAGGTATGGTTTATCTGGTAGTGATGTACTTGATAATGTGGCTTATGCACGAGGATTTAATACAGACCATCAAACCCAGCTGCTTTATCAAGCCTCTGCTATGATGACCGAATCAAGGTAAAAAAAAAAAAAGTCAAGGAAACAGACTTTTTCTTCTTTAACAAATTAAAATGTTTATATGTAAAAGATATCCAATTTAGGCTACACATCATTTTATACAAATTGGAAAGATAATGACATAAAAACCTTTGGTTCTTTCACTATAAAATTTCTGATGATAAAATTTGCCTTTCAAAATAAGCTGTGGTTTGCCTGCTTCTAGGAATCTTAGCTAAAGTCAAAACAATATGTATTACAATAGTTCAATAGAAGCTTTGTTAACAAGTTGCATTCCTTTGATAAATAAATAGCATACATTCTTCATCACCATTGCATGAAAGTGCCTTCTTTTATTATTGTTCCCCTGTGTCATATTTCAAGGAAATTATGGTCCTTTATTTATAGCATTTTCTGATATTAATTCTAACATATCTGAGGATATTTTTAACCAGTTATCACTGTGTTTTACCAGTATCATCCTGATAGAGCCAGTTTGGTGTTGTGATTAAAGGCAGCAGCTTAGAAACTGGGAGATAGTTAATTCTAATCTTACTTAGGCATAAGCCATCTAGGTGACCTTGGATTGGTCACTTTCTCTTAAGCTTAGCAAGAATGAGGCAACGGTAAACCACTTCTGAAATCTTGCCAGAAAAACTGGAGGGACTAGTCCAGGTGGTACCGAGAACTCCAAAAACTGTCTTAAAGACTCCCGCACATTATCCTGGCAAGAGATGATGGAGAGCCATACAGAGGCTGCTTGCCACAAAGTGGCAAATGCATTTTAACCTAAACAAGTGCAAAGTTATGCACATCAGGGCAAAGAAGCCCAATTATACTTACCAACTGATGGGGACCAAACTTTCTGAGACAACCCAAGAAAGGGATCTTGGGGTTTTGGTGGACAGCTCGATGAAGATGTCAACCCCATGCGCAGCAGCAGTAAAAAAAAGCAAATTCCATGCTTGGCATGATTAGGAAGGGAATCGAAAATAAGTCAGCAAGTGTTGTATTGCCTCTGTACAAATCGATGGTGAGACCACACTTGGAGTACTGTGTACAGTTCTGGTCACCGCACCTCAAGAAGGATATAATGGAACTGGAAAAGGTGCAAAAAAGGACAACAAGAATGAGCGCCTCCCTTATGAAACCAGATTGCAACGCCTTGGTCTCTTCAGCCTTGAAAGACGGCGTTTAAGGGGTGACTTGATCGAAGTGTATAGAATCATGCATGGGATAGAAAAGGTAGATAGAGAAAAATTCTTTTCTCTATCACACAATACTAGGACAAGAGGGCACTCCCTAAAGCTCATAGCTAAGAAAGTGAGGACAAATAAAGGGAAATATTTCTTCACCCAGAGGGTCGTTGATTTATGGAATTCACTTCCTGAAGGGGTCGTGACAGCTGTCAGCCTTGACAGCTTCAAGGCAGGGCTAGATACATTCATGGATGCCAAGTGTATCGGTGGTTATTAAAACGGATGTCCATGTGCCGCCTGTATGTTGGTTGAGGCAGGCAGGATTCCCCTGAGTACCATTTGTTGGGGGTCAAGGGAAAGGGAGGGTTTTGCCTTCTCTTTCTGCTCAAGATCCCCATGTACAATTGGTGGGCCACTGTGTGACACAGAATGCTGGACTCGATGGGCTTTGGCCTGATTCAGCATGGCTCTTCTTATGTTCTTATTGGGGCAAGCCTGCTTTACAGAACAACTTAGTTAATGTGAAACTGAATGGATACCAAGAAGCAAATAAAAATTGTTCTCAGTGCTCAAATTGTCAGCCGGTTTGGTTTCCATCCTGGTAAGGCTGTAAACATTGCTAACATGGCTCTATCTTGCTCAGGAGGAGGAGTAAGATGTATTCCTTCTTTGGCATTTGAGGTATTCAGGCTAAAGATTGGCCAGACAATCCACAAAAGAAAGGACGTTTGGAGAGCAAGAATTAAAATCAGTACATGAAAGTGTGTTCTCCTGCTCTTTTCTTTTAGATATGCTTTGCTGATAGTGGACAGTGCCACAGCTCTTTACCGGACAGACTACTCTGGCCGAGGGGAATTATCAGCCAGGCAGATGCATTTAGCCAGATTCCTGCGCATGTTGCTTCGACTTGCAGATGAGGTAATCATTAGTTCCACTTGCAACATTTTGCATAAAGGCCCTTGTAGCAATGTGTAATCCCAAGCCACCTGGGGATTTTTCTGTCATTCATTCATTCATTTATTATGGTGTACATTTGTCAGGGAGATTTACACTAGTAGTCCTGACAACCTAATTGCTAGTTCGTTTGGTTTTGTGCCCGCATGCTTATCCACGGTGCACCATGGGTGGGTGAATTAACTTGCACCAACTAGCAGCATTCAGATTGATGACATCATCCGAGGCCTCTTCCTCCAATCTCGCCTCATGTCCAGGCAGGTCCAGTGCCCGCTCCTGTTCTTCTCACACAGCTAGCTTTTCCCACTGAAGTGGTACCTATTTAGTTAGTCACAATAATGCTTTTAAACTGCTAGTTGGCAGGGCAGGAACTAGAGACAAGTGACGGGAGCTCAACCCATCCTGTGGTACTACCAGGGCTTGAACTGCCAAAGTGCCAGCTAATTTTTGGTTGGCAGATCCAGTGTACCTAAGCCACTGTGCCACCATGCCTCTTCCCCCCCCCCCAGTTTATAGCGAAGAAGATGAAATTTATTGTATGTTTCTTTCATAATAGTTTGGTGTAGCAGTTGTGATCACAAACCAGGTGGTAGCACAAGTAGATGGAGCTGCAATGTTTGCTGCAGATCCTAAGAAACCTATTGGAGGGAATATTATTGCACATGCTTCAACAACCAGGTAGGATGGCAGATGCTAGTTTTAATTAATACAGTTTTCATGTTCTCATTTGATTAGACGTTTTGTGAACATTAGGATGAAGCTTCAATGTGATGTCATTTTTTTGCGGAAAATGAAGCCATATTATTTAAATAGAAACTGATGATTCGTAGTCTCTATTCAACTCATCTCTGAATGCCTTTTACAAAGAAAAACAATAAAAATACTTTAAATAGTTTAAAAAGCAGAATATAAAATATACTTCTCAAGCTATTAAATACCTCTTTAAAAGTCTGCTTATTTTATAAGGCCATATTGGTTAAAAAAAAATTCCAGGTGTGCATTACATTTGTCTTATAAAAGAAATTCAAGAGTTTAATCAGGTGGTTGTGTTTGTGAGAAAAGCTGGTAACTACAGTAACAGATAAAAATTACAGAGAGGTACATTTTGTTTTGCAAAAGAGACTGTGATTTTAAAAAAATAAATTACGACAAACAGAAGTAGTACAAAACCTATAACCTTTGTGCTTCCTGTAATTCATTTCCACCACAAGGTGGCCTTGGGTCTACTCTGTCTATAGCAGGGGTTCTCAACCTTGGCAACTTTTAAGACTTGTGGACTTCAGCTGGCTGAGGAATTCTGGGAATTGAAGTCCATAAGTCTTAAAGTTACCAAGGTTGAGAACCCCTGGTCTATAGACTTCATAGATTTCAGAGGATGTTCTAGAGATGATAGCCTCAAGAATTGCAAGTATGAACAGTGGTCATAAAGTTCCAATAGGACAAAAGGGGTTACAATTTGCTTACATGGTGGAATTGCAAAAGATCTAATTAAAAGTAATCCTGATCAGGAATACTGTATAATAATTATAAGCAATTGTTATGCGATGTCTTCAAAATGTTCATTAAATATTTGTAAATGAATGGAAAGTAATTATCTGCAAGCTTTGGAGAATACAGTAATTAACTATATAGACAAGTATTTTTAATATGAGAAGTTTTTTTAAGTGCCCTGCTTACTGTCTTTCAGCACCTAAAATAGTTGAGAAATTTGACAATAAAATGTTAAATTATAAATAAAACAAGAGAAGGAAAATTGATCTATTCGGGCTTTTTAACAGATTGTGTATTGGGTACTGGAATTGAATTCACATTATGAAGACAGTGAAAACATTTGCCCCCTTTTTCAGGGTACAAAAGAGCTGAACCAGAGCTCTTTTGTCATAGAGCAAGATGAAATTAAAAACCAAACACACACATACACATATTTCCTGTTGATTGAAAGAAATCCTTTCATGAACTCCAAATAAATTTTCCTTTCTAGGCTGGATGGAGTCCTGAATAGCAACTTTCCTTTTAGGGGCTGAGACTCACTGTAAACTTTTTTGGCAGATTCCCACATGATTGATTAATGTTGAGAGAAGCCGATATCCATAGTCCCTACAGTCAGCATGATTTAAAAGAAGTTGCAATTTAAGATGATATCAAATATTGTTTTTCGTCTATGAAAACATTTTAGTCCAACCTTATCCAACCCTCAACATAAGTCATAGGAAAGTTTGCAAGTCAAAGTCAAAATGTTCTCCATCGTTTTCCCATTTGTGGAAACCTACCCTAAGGAACAGATTCTGTGAATGGTAAAAGAAACAAAGCCAAAGCTTATTGATCAAGAACAGGTGGAATAATTACTGTGATTCTCATTATATTCTATAATGGACTTCCAATGTGTACCTTCTAGAAGTATAAAGCTAAATTTCAATGTTCAGCTACCAACATAATGAAGAAAATTACCCTACAAATTTGTCATAATGATATATTGTAAAATAGTAGTTGAAAGCAAAAAAAAAGTTGTATATTTAATATGAATATGCATATTTGTAAGTTGCAATATAAGTTCTTATGTGGATATTATTATGATTTAATAGAAGGCTACTTATTCAGTCGCTTCTTTAGCCCTTCCAGATATTCAAACACGCATGAGTATTTTGGATAATACTGTGCTCTGCTGTTGATGTTCTCGGCACATCAGTGTGCTGTGTGCAATTCAGGTCAAATGCACGACTTTCTGTAGGGAACCAACTATATTTGACTGATGGCACTTAACTTAGCACTTGTGAGGAGTAAGAGAAAGCAGCAAAAAATACAAGAGTCTAGTGTTCGGCATTGGATTTGGTTATGTAACTCTGTATTAACAAAGATGAAGTAGGATTTTTTTCTGTTTGTCACAATAGCCTTTTCCTTTAACTCACCTATCTATTCTACCTGACCGTAGAATGCTGCCCCATGAATCCCAGCGGCCGGTTAGGGCCCACAGAGTGGGCCTTCTCCAGGTCCCGTCAGCCAGACAGTGTCGCCTGGCGGGGCCTAGGGGAAGGGCCTTCTCTGTTGCGGCCCCGGCCCTCTGGAACCAACTTCCCCCGGAGATCCGTGTCGCCCCCACCCTCTTCGCCTTTCGTAGATTGCTTAAAACATACTTTTGCCGGCAGGCCTGGGGCAGCTAACACCTTGCCCCTAGCCAGTGTATGTTTCTGTGTATGTTTGTGGAGTGATTGGTTTCTTTTAGCTCAAGGGTTTTTTATAGATATGTGTTTATTGTAATTTCTATCATGCTGTGAGCCGCCCTGAGTTCTTTGGAATAGGGCGGCATAGAAATTAAATAAATAATAATAATAATAATAATATATAATGGATGAGGAAAACCTTAAAACACCAATAATTAATTGAAAATTGCCCAGAATATTCTCTGGTTGATAGAATGGACTATAAGTTGAATAAATGTCTAATGTTTTATTTAATCGTTACTTTTTATTTTAATAACTGTATTAATTTGTCTGCTTAGGCTTTACCTGAGAAAAGGTCGTGGTGAAACTAGGATATGCAAGATATACGATTCGCCTTGCCTCCCTGAAGCAGAAGCCATGTTTGCTATTAATGCTGATGGAATAGGAGATGCTAAAGACTGAAGAACTTGTCTCTTTGATTTATGGCGCAAGACTGGGCCAAAGAGGCATTTTTTTTCCATATTATCCTGTTTTTCATGAAACTTCTGCTATAGTACCAGAAGAAACAATCATAAATTGTTATTGTGGAAAACTGGACTTTCTAAAGACTCCTGGACTTTCTAAAACATATTTGATAACTTACTAAGATCTTGTTGTTGTTTAGTGCAATAGAATAGTGACAACTCTGAGAAACAACATTTGCAGAATTTATGCAGTTTATGGATATATATCAAGTGTGAGCATTCAACACTTTATGAATGTTATGACTGAAACCAAAATAAAAATGGAAGAAATTTGTTCAGTAAAGGATATCTAATAAAATTAAAGCAGCATTTGTTGTATTTTGGAAATTTTCTTTTTCAAGGACAAACTAGAAGTTGTATTTTTTTATACATACATATATATATACTTGCACAGGTGTAAATTGAAATGTTGCATCAGCCAAGAAGAGCTAGCTATTATGCTGTTATAAGCAAAGACTGTAAACATTTTAAAGATATGTTCCATGTCTTTCATTTGTAAATATTTTCATAATTATAACTGATTTAATTAAAGTTAATCATACTATGATTGCAATTTTGACGACTGTTACATTTGTGTTCTGATTCTTATTTATATTTTGAGACAAACAAATCAATGAATGGGTAATGTAGGAAAAAAATCAACATTTTTTATCTACAGTATTATGCAAATAATGTAATTTCCATTTCAATTTTTTACTTAACAGTGATTTCCACAAATGTAATGGCTCCTTACAGGTGATAATAAGGTACAGAAAAAAACTAGAAAACACCCGGAAAAACTACAGTAGCTCATTTATTCAATTTAGCTACCACCTGAAACAAACTGGGCCATTTTTATTTACAGTGGTACCTCGATAGTCATCGTTAATTGATTCCTGGAGATGTGATGAGTACTATGAGTGCCAAACAAACCATATGACTAACACATGACTTTGTTTTGGCTGGAAAGGGTAGTGAGGCAGCCAACACCGACAACCTCTAGCTTGTGCACCAAGTACTGAATAAACAATACTGGGACAAAATTTTCACATCAAAATGCAAGGAGTACCAAATTCAACAACTTTCAGAGCTATCAAGTAGTGAGTACAGTATTATATCTAAAACCATCTCTACTCTTCTACAAATATGCACAAGGTCAACAGAAGATGCACAAGGTCAACAGAAGATCTTTTTTTTTAAAATACAGAAATCTCTTGTTGACTTGAGTATCTACCGAGCAAAGATTAAACTTTGCTCAGAGAGCCAGTTTTGTCTAGTGGCTAAGGCACCAGGCTAGAAAGGCAACACTATGACTTCCAGTCCCATTTTAGCCATGAAAGCCAACTGGGTAACCTTGGGCAGTCACTCTCTTAGCCCAACCCATCTCATACGGTTGGGGGGGGAAATAGGACGAGGGTGATGTGGGATACATCTGCCATCTTCAGTTATTTGTAAAAATAATAAAGGCAGGATATAAACAAACATGTATTGAAAATGCTTGTTTGAATATCAACTCGGCACTTAGAATATATCCTAAATTGGCATTTTAGATGTAGTTATCTGAATACTGAATATCGCGTGTCAAAATGTAGTGAATATGCTCTAGGCTGAACTCCAAAATAAATGATAACTAATGCTTAAGGACTGCAGAAGTTCTGAGGAAATCTGACTAATAAACCCTCCATGAACTGAGCATGAGTTTCTGCTTTTTTGTTGTTGTTCTTCAAACAATACAGTAGATTGATTGAGAGATGGAGGGGAAACTGCATTCTGCTGCCTAAACTGACCCAAAGAGTTTCAGTACACTGGTTTTGTTACTAGTCACGAACATCCCACTGCTGCTTTGTGGAGGTCAAACACATCTGCTGTACATATTCAAGAGAACTGGCAACATAGTGGGCTGTACAATTAGCATGTTGTACAGAAATTTAGCTGCTCCCTAATATATGTGAGATGTGAGGAAAACTGCTGTGCCAGAGGAACTGAGCCAGGCAGTTGAAGGAACAAATGGGTAGCCTATGTTATTGAGAAATCTCTCTTTCTTGGAAAGAAAATACACATCTTGTAACAAATTTGTGGGAAGAGAATTGGCTGAAATCATCACCGTGTGTGGCCACAGAAGTGATTTTCAGAAGCATATGCTAAGCTTTTCCATATGTGAGCTTAATTTGTGTAAAAATAGAGATTGGTACTTCATGTCAACGATCCCGGTTTTACCAACGAGTTTAATATTTGCTTACATACGACTAATGTAATGGATACCCAGACATGAAGCTCATATGTAACAGGTGTGACATTTTCTATTGGACAATCTGAAAAATGCAACCTACTGCTTTATGTTATTACCTTTGCTTAATGTTCTCTGCACAAAGTTCTGTTGCGTAATATTTTAAGAATTTTTAGAGACGTGGATGATAGATTAATAGATTGGTTTTAGATAGATGAGAGAGAGAGAGGGAGACTCTAAATTTGAGCACCAGGTAACAATATACAAACAAATGGAGAAGCATTACAGAGCTTGGAGACAATCCCCAGCTTCTATTTGAAATAACAAAAGCTCCGCAATAGTTTTATGTTGCTTCTGTATAATCCCTATTCATATTTAATAGAATTCTATGGATTGTGCCACTCATTCTGAAGGCCATCAGTATAGTTTATCATTAGTTTTGTAGTCCTTCCGTGCCAACGTTGTTAAAACATTTTAATGAGTTTAGTGATCTGCCCTATTTTCATGAGCTGGTCTGAAGTTTGAAACTGCAAAGGCAGTTTTATAGGCATAGAGCGGTTCCCGTTTCTGTTTCCCTACAGAAATACTGTATTGACCAAACATACTATTATAACTTAATGTGTGTATTTCCTTATACAAAAGAAATTTTCAAGTCCAAGTCAGTTCCTGATGACTTCACAAGCAGGTTCATGAAAAAGCATAACAAACTTCCACACAAGTTTAGAAGGGCTGTGAACATCATTATTACTTTTTTGTGTGTGTGCTTTCTTGGCAGACTGTGTTACAGAGCAGTTATAAAATAGTCTTAAACTGAGAGGTGCAGGGTTGTGTAATGATAATCTCAGTCACAGCTGAGAAGATACTGCACTAACTCCTGCCAACGCTGGCACCAGTCACAATTTCTATATATTTATATACTGGATCTGCGTGTGTGCATATGTGTGTGGATCTAATAACAGAAGGAATGTGTAAACATAAACATGCATATATCCTTAAATTGCTTTTAGACTGTAGGATTTTATGCAGCTCAGCTTCTTGGATTTGAGAGCTGGTGCTTCCATATGACATGGGCAGCTGATGCCAAGAAAGGGCACCTGTAAGCCACCAGCAGTGGCACAGCCAAGCTCCAGACACCGGCCTTTCTCAGAAGAGAGACATGCCTCTGCGTGGCCCTCCGGCTCTTCCTTCCCTTCCCTTCCCTTCCCTTCCCTTCCATATGGCCAGCAAAGAGTTAAGGGCCGCCTGTCCCAAGGTGGAAGCGGTTGGAAGGGAGAAGGCAGACAGTCAAGCAAGGGGCCCCGTTCTCACGGCATTGCTACAGCAACCCTGCTATCCATCTTGTCACAAGCCAGGCCCTCATGCCAGCAATAATCTGCATGACAGTGGATTAATCTTCCCTCACAAACACATACACACGCAACTCCCAAGGGTGAAAAAGGAAAGCACCCAGAGTGGGGCGTGGGGCAGGGGGAGGGGAAGAAACAGCTCTTTCCTCCTTTGGCTCAGAATGCTTCTGAAGTAGCAGTTAGCCATGATGCTTGGATTTTTTTTATGCTGTTTTTTTTTTAAATTATTTTGCTTTCTTCTTCCCTTGGCAAGTCCTTATTTTCTCTGGCAAGTTATCCAATTCTCTGTGCTGAGCCACAAATACATCGAGGGAATGTCATTAGAGGCATGGAAGGCCCTTTTGGACCAAGCTGGCATACCTTTTTGCTGGGAGCTACCAGCAGGTGTTCAACAATCCAGTGAAAAGCTTGTTCCCTATAGCTCTTTGGAATGATAAGAGGATGTTCCCTTTCAAGCAAAGTACCTAAATTATTCTTTGAGTATGGATGTTTGATCCTTCTTGACATCCTGGACTACAAATTCTTTGCTTAAAAGCATAATCAATGAGAAGGGACTAGGGTTTCATCTGGAAATGGTGGGAAACAGCAACTGATTTCTGCAGTTGCATGTTCCCTGATGTCAAGGAATATTCCAGGGACACACAGTGTGCAACGCCTGTTTTACAGAGACAAAGCTTGCTGTTTGCCAAGATAGGACTGGAAAAGTGTATCCAGAATAATTTTCAAAAGACTTGATACCATTCTCTTCCTCTAGAATTTGCCAGAGGACGGTCTTTTGATCAGATCAGATGGACATTTTATTTTATTTTCTATATGTTTGGGAGTTATTTATTGCTGAAGTTAAGTGAATACACTCCTACCCCATCTCTAAGAAAGGCAACTATTGCAATATCTATGGGTAAGTATAGAATTAATGGTCAAATTTGGATTTGAATTTCTATGTCTTAACAATATTTGAGAAATGTTAACCCTTCTTTTCCTTTGAATATACTCCGCAATAATAGACTGCAAAAATATAGAGGATCTCAAGATGGCACCAAGGAGATAGAGAAAAAATATGTCTCTGCTGCCATCTAGTGATGGTCCAGACTTTTGCAGTTCAAATACATTAGCCCTAGTTGTACATCTCTTGGTATTCATCAGTTGTGCCTAATTTAGATTCTGGTTTTATTCATTTACATCAGAAAGCTCTCTTGTTTTATATCTTTTAATATCCAAAATGTAAAGAGAAAGACCAATATAATTTTTAAAAAGACAAAAGCTTGAAAAGCTCTCTTTTTAAATCTTGACCACATATTAGCTGGCTTTTTTTTTTAGGCTTTCCATAGTTTCTTGCTACTCCTGGATGAATGTTGTCCTTTGTCATTCAGTAGTAAGTAAACACAGAATCCTACAAGAATGGAAACAACCATATGCAATGGCATCCTAGCTTTTTTAGTCACTTTTAGCTCCCCTGCCCTTTTCATTACAAAAAAAAGGGAGGAAATCTCACAATAGGGTTGGACTGATATAATATCCATCTCTGTGCTGGCACATGGAAAAAAGGATTGCATCTAAAACTAATTCTTTAGTAGATAATTCTTATCTTAAATACAGAAGTTCTTTGCTAAGGCAAAGTAATTTGCAATTATCCTTGGAAACTGGCATTAGTTTGGTAAGATCCTGGCTCAGAAATTACCAGATCACTGGGTCTGCATGACACACTGAATCCTTACACCATCTGTTTCAAGGTATCACACAAATGTAGCTAATGTGTACATGTACTAATCTCAAGTCACTTGAAAGGCACGATTTATAATAAAGAATTGAACAAACACTCCTTATCATTTCTTCCCAAATCCTTGTTTCAAGGATTTTTGGGTTGGGTTTGAGTTTAACATTTTGTTTTGTTTTTTAAAATAACAAATATCCTAACTTTGTATGCAGATATGTGAATGAAATAAATAAATTACAATTCTAACAATTTAAGTCTAAACACAGTTAGTGATACATACAAGTATTAAATCAACTGGTCCATTAGCTTTGTATAAGAACCATAAACATGCACAAAACAATGTATAACCACAGTACCATCTACAGGTAATTGATACTAAGCATACATTTGGTTATCACAATAGGTGGCAGCACCTAGCCAAAAGTGTGTGATCTCAAAAAAGCCAAGCCAGTTTGGATCTGGTTAGTATCTGGACAGGAGGACACTGAAAAATCCCAGGGTAATAGTTAGCCTTGGAAATCAGAGAAATACAACATTTTAACATGCAATGGCAATCTACTTATAGATTTATACATCTTCAGTCCTTCAATGAAAATAGTTGCTAGAGATGTTTGACATTGTCACATCTTTTAGAAAGCTCTTCTTTGCTTTCTAGAGACAATAACCCTATCCCAGAGGTGTCAAACTTCCGGCCCAGAGGTCGGATGCATCACATGGAAGCCACGCCCACTCCATTGCCGGCAGTGGCAAAACCGGCCTGATACATTGCGCGATGTCATGTGACATCACGAGTTTGACATGCCTGCCCTATCCCATCTTTACTGCAGATACAGTAGTGGCCAAAATTGTGGAAATCTTTTGGGAAAAGTGTACAGTAGAAATGCCACCTTTGGTTAAGTTTCCACCCATTTTTCTTCTAATTTCTTTATAACTGTAGCCTTGTTCACTTAATAATACTATTTTACATCGCTTTCTGGGCAACCAGTCAACTCTTTGCCCATTACTTTAATTTTATTACGTTTTACAAGCTCACTAAATGAAAGAACACAAAAAAACCCAACCAACTTGATAGTGATCACATAAGACATTGACAAATGTCTTCCTCTCAGCTTCAATACATGATATCAATAACGGAATCTTACTGTGATCTGATTGGCTCATTGCCAAAACAAGATGACACCTGATTGGCTCTTTAAACACTCATGCTCATTGGCTACAATCAGATGAAGGAAAGCTACCTGATATCAACCTAAGCAAGTTGTGCTTCCTTTTTCTGGTTATTTGGCTATAACTTTTCATAGAATACAGTACAAACTTTGTTGCATTACATTCTTGATTAAATTATCTTTCCGCTGATTTATAATTTTATGGTACTACTCCAAAAAAAGTGGTGTTATTAGCCACCAAACCTCAAAAATATACTTTTCCCAAAAGGTTTCCACAATTTTGGCCACTGGATCGCTGCGAGATTTAAAAACAGCCATTATAGGAATCTATGTGGTTGCTAGGAACTGAAAACAACATGACGGCAAATAATCAACCACAGGAACCAGGATGTTGATATTATCAACTGACTAAGTATGTATCTTTTTCTTTTACCTATTTTAGTGGGAGGCCAAGCAGCAACATGAAGGATGGAGGGATATGCATCCCATAGGAGGCAAATTTGAAATAATGGAATCCAATTATTTATGAGAGTAGCCTGGACTGTTTAGAAATGCCTGTTTTGACTGTTTTGTTAAAGCTGCAAGTGCAACAATGATGGTGAGAGCACACTAAGATGATATGGGTGGCAGCCCAGTGATTCAGGAAATTGCTGGAAGGCAGAGAAATTTGCAATGTTGTAAAGCTAAAATGTGCAGAATGCAGGAAAAAGAATCCCCAGAGATGGTAGGTAAATAGAGGCATAGATTTTGGGAAGAGATAGGAAACCCTTCCTAGACTTACTGGCTCCAGATTAACGTTAAACTAGCCCTTAAAAAGCTATGCCATGGGATGGGGGGGGCAAACTGAGAGAAAAGAAACTACTGTTATGGTGGAAGTGGAAAGCTGGCTCTGAAGTACATATCAGGCCACAACTTTAGGTATGGAAGGCAGAAGAAGGAGATAAGAAAGGAGAAGTCTCTGGATCCACCAGGCTGTGATGTTCCTCCCCCCCACCCCCTTTGCTGGCAGAAAAAAGCTACATCTGAGCAAGAAATAAAGCAGAAAGGGCAAAAAGTAAAAGAATTCTGGGCCGCCATTTTAGCAGTTCAGGCAATTTGGAACCAGAGAAGCTGGAATTTTCTCCCGTGAGGAAATTACCCAGTAGATTCAACTGGGGTGAATTGTGGCTTAAAGGGCCAAGAAGAGAAATTGAGAGAAGCTGATTGATTTCAGCTGGGGACAGAGTTAACCCAGAGAAGCTGTAGCTGAGTTGGGAATTGGATAATTGGAAGGGGGTTGCCATGATAAGCAAGGATATTAATTTGGATGTTAAGAATAGATTTATGGAGAAGAAATAAAGGGATGCTTAGCAAACAGGATAGAGCCTGCAAGGAAATCAGAAGTGGACACACACATACACACACACAAGAGGATAGAAATAATATGAAAAGGGGAAGTGGTATAAATACGGTGGGTGCAAAGAACCTGGTAGAGTGTCCTCACTAGACTGAGACAAGTTTGACTCAGACATAAAGGATAGAAGTAGTTGCTCAAAGGAAATAGGACAGTGGTGGCGAACCTATGGCACGGGTGCCAGAGGTGGCACTCAGAGCCCTCTCTGTGAGCATGCGCACCATGCCCCGGAGATGGCAACTGTCCCTCTTCAACCAGCCGTCCACTAACTCGCTGAGGTCCCACGTAGCCAGATACATCCCGGCACGGCTGGTTTCCCTCCCCCCGTCCCATCCCTCCTGGCCTCGTATGCTCTTCTTTTCCCTGGCACGACCCACTGCATTGCCTCTTCAGCTGTCGGCCGTCCGTCAGAGGCGGCTTCTCTGAAGTGCTGGCAGTGGGCTGCGGAACCCCAGAGTGCGCTGATTGAGGGGCCGGCAGGCTGTGGCTGCTGATGGACATTGTCGGCCCCCATGCGCTCCCTGGCCTCTGTGTGTGAGGGCCGATGGTGTTAGGCAGCAGCTGCCCTGGCCCCTGCCTCGCCTTGCCCTGCGACAATGGCACCCCCATGCTGCCTTGCCTTGCCTCACCTCTCCCTGCAGGACGAGCCTCCTGCCCACCACCCCACCTGCCAGAGACCCCCTGGATCTCCCCCAACCCTGCCCAGCCCCCACAGGCGTCCCTCCCCACAAGCAACATCAAGGTGACCATGCCCACCTTGGCCACACCCACCTAATCTGCCATGACCACCACAGCCACGCCCACCCAGTGGGCCACACCCACCTGGCACCCAGTGATAAATAAGTGGGTTTTGGGTTGCAGTTTGGGCACTCAGTCTCTAAAAGGTTCGCCATCACTGAAATAGGAAAAGGGAAAAGAACTGGCGTTAAGAGGTAGCCTAAGATAAACAGAGTAAGAGTAAAACTTTCAAGTAAGAAAGAAAAATCACCTGTAAGATGCTTAAGGAGATAATGGGATATGGCCACATTATTTGTAAGAGGTAAAAGGAAAAAGAGATATGAAGTCCCTGTTCTTGTGCCTTGCTTGGCATGCTTCCTTCAGCCACAAGAGGAAGAAGCAGATTGTAGGGGTGAGAGAAATTGGGATTGGTTGACACACTTGGCCAATGGGGATAGCAGGCTGACAAGTTTCGCCATGAAGCGTGCCAGCTGGATAAATGCTGTGTTACAAGGAAGAGGAGAAAACTGTAAGAAGGAAGTAGCCAAGATGGCAGGAAAAGACTGTATGAGATTCTTGTAAAGGCAATTGTGTCTGTGACCTTTTTTTTATCAAAAAGCAAGATTTGAGAGAACATCTACTGTGTTTTTGTATTGCGCTGTCTTTCGGGGGGAACAGGCTTTATGATCTCTAAGCAAATCTCTCAAAAGACTAGAATTCAGCTGTAGTCTTAGAGACTGCCATCACTGGGCAAGACTCGGAAGAGAAGGATCCATTGTTGAGAGCTGTTTAATGTTGACTGCATCTGCGTATCAGCATACCGTTGCTTGTACCTCTGCAGTTATGGACTGGGAATCAAGTAATCTATGCCAGCCAGGCAGAAGACAAAAAGGAGAACATGATGTCCTTTTGTTGGACATCTGATAATCCCAGTAAAAAAAAGAATGATTTGCAAAACAAACGTTTTTTGTAACTAAAGTAAAGGATCATCTAGGATTTCCAGAAATAAACTGGGATGGAACTTTGAAGAGGGGGAGCTGTTAAGATATTTCTGAGTTGAATTAATAGCTAGCCCTGACTTTTGAGTTTTAGGTAACTTCATCTGTTCATTATTCCTTGCCTCTGCATTACTATGAGGGTAGAATGAAAAGACATGCTTCCAGTTCCATAAGTTTAGCTTATATTTTAATTATACTCAATTATACTTAAAGGGATATTTTCATAAGTAAGCAAAAAAAAACCCTTGAAATGAGCTGTTTTGTTATCTCTATTTACTTCTCTACATAATTATCACCATTCGCTACTCTGCTCTGCCAAAAATGGGCAAGCTTCTTAAAGCCAGTATGAAAGAACTCCACGCTTCAACCAGATCCTGGAGGGTTTTTTTTTCACCTGAGATGCACAAAAAGTTATTCCTTCTATTTTGGGAAAGGTTGGAAATCACATGGTGCCAAGTCTGTATTGTATGGTGGATGGGAAAGATCCAACTTTACAGACGCCTCTTGATGACTCCATAAGGTATGAATCCTAGTACTGTCCCTCGTGTGTCTGAATTTTATGTTGTTGCAAAGTCTTGAGTGTTGCATGCATTGCACTGAGCTAATAGTTCAAAGATATCAATATGAACACTACCTGTATCCCAAAATACCTATGTGGATTTTTCTGCCTAATTCTGGGTTTTGACCTCCCCCCCCCACCTTCTACACACATGCAACTGAAGCCTTGTAATGCTTCCATAGACCAGGGGTCTTCAAACTTGGCAACTTTAAGACTTGTGGACTTCAACTCCCAGAGTTACCAAGTTTGAAGTTAAAGTTACCAAGTTTGAAGACGAGTGCCATAGACTGACATTTGGTTTGTGTTCATAATGATAAGCCCATGCTTTGTTGGCTGCCACAATGCAAAGAAGAAATTCCTTACTTTAATTCTGGTAGCATGACAATAATTGCTGGCAAATATCAACTTTAGAAACTTTCATTTCTACCATCAGGAAGCAAAGAACATCTTGCACAAACTTTCCATTATTGAACAAGATCAGTAAAGCAACAGGTGTGTTTCTGTGAAATGCCAGGTCTGGCAGCAAGTTACCTTTGAACATCCACTAACTCAGTGGTTCTCAACCTTGGGGTTGCGACCCCATTTGGGGTCACGAGACCATTTCGCGGGGGTCGCCGGGCACCGCCGGCCGCCATTTTGTTTTTTTTATTTTTATTTTTTTTTAAATTTTTAAAAAAATTTTTTATTTTTTTTATTTTTTTGGCGCGCGCGCGCCGCGCACGCTCAAATCCGCCCGTCACGCCGGAAATTTTTTTTTAAAAAAAAATTAAAAAAAATTAAATAAAATAAAATAAAATAAAATAAAATAAAAACGAAATGGCGGACCGCAACGGGCAGATCCGGCATGCGCGGCGCGTGCGACGGGCCGATCCACACAGGCGCAGATCCGCCCGTCGCGGCCGCCATTTTTTTTATTTTTTTTTAAAAAAATTTAAATAAAAAATAAAAAAAACAAAATGGCGGCCTGCGACAGGCGGATGTGCGCATGCGTGGCGCATGCGACGGACCGATTAGCGCATGCGCAGATCTGCCCGTCGCGGCCGCCATTTTCTTTTTTTAATTTTTTTTTATTTTTAAAAAAAAATAAAAAAAACAAAATGGCGGCCCGCGACGGGCGGATGCGCACATGCGTGGCGCGTGCGACGGGCCGATCCGTGCATGCACAGATCCGCCCATCGCGGCCGCCATTTTGTTTTTGTTTTTTTTTATTTTTTAAAAAAAAATTTAAACTTTTTTTTTTGTGCACGCGCGCACACGCGCGTGCCCCCGGGTCGGGGTCGCGGCGCACATGGGCGGGGCAAGTGGGGTCTCAACCTCAGAAAGGTTGAGAACCACTGCACTAACTGTTCTTCATTCATTTATCAATCTTTCTTATGTGAAAGTCATTGGTTGCTGTTACAGGTCTGCCACTTTATTCTTGATTACACAATTAACTCTCCCCGGTTCACCATCTTTTACACTTTTTTGACCATCAACACGCAGTACTCATGTCAACACATTTATTAGCCATGCACAACCTCACTTTCAATTGGAATGAATTGAAAGCAGTCAACAATTCAGTCCTAGTATGTGCACTGATGTGTACTCACTGAAAACTTCCATTGCACAAACGATAGCAATACAGCTTTTTCTCATAGCAATTTCTTGACAACTGAAATTAAAAAAACAAGATGCTTAAAATTTTAAATCATCAGTTTTGCCATGTGCTGGAAACTTAGAGGCGTTACTTTTCATTCAACCATTGCATTTTCTCGGTGCTGCTACAGAGACCAGTGCTTTAAGGGTTCCATTTCATTGCTAAATTGGAGCATGATCACACATCTTCTTGCTGCCATTTGTTCCTGAGTGCTCATAAGATTAATTTCATCAACATTTTAAGGGATACTTAGTTCCCTTTTGGGCATGGTCTAAAGAGAATAGGAAGGATGAAATATAACTTCCATTTTCCCTTGTGTTGGAAGCAATGACTATTGCTCTTAAATTTGTCATGTACAAAATTTGTTATTCCTTCTCACTATGTTAAAATTACTTTCATCTGTCCAAATTTCCAAGTAGCAATGGCATACATGCTAATTATCGCTTTGCATTTTTTTTCTAAAGTTCACAGGGCGGAGGCACTTAACCCTCCAGCCGATTTTCTATAATAATCATAGTTATGTGTTTACAATTATTAATAGATATGATTATAAGATTCCATAAATGTCCATCTCTTTTCTCTATTTTTAAAAAATTCTCTTTTGCACTGAGTGGTTTGTGAAGGGCAGTTTTTGGAACCTGAAGGTGCCATTTGCTTTGCTGGGGTGAATACAGATTTTTGTTTGCTATCTGTATGGTCCATATCTATCATTAAATTAATGCCAGTTTTAGCAAATATAGAGAGGTGAAAATATTGAAAGAATGTAGTTGATCCTCCCAAAGGTGCTTTTTCAAAAGGCAATTGGACTTTAATTTAATTTAATTTAATTTTTCGGACTTATATGCCGCTCCTCTCCGAAGACTCGGAGCGGCTTACAACATAAACAAAACAATACTTCAAAACTAAGTCCAAATCTAAAAATCATTAAAAAATACAACCCCAGACGCATTCATCATTCACTCAACATTCCACAGTCAACCCCAGGCCTGCCGGCAAAGATAGGTCTTAAGATCCTTTCAGAAGGCCGGGAGGGAGGGAGAAACGCGGACTTCAGGGGGCAGTTGGTTCCAGAGGGCGGGCGCCACAACAGAGAAGGCCCTCCCCCGCCAGACGGCATTGTTTCGCTGACGGGACCCGGAGGAGGCCGACCCTGTGCGCTCTCACCGGTCGAAGGGAAGTATGTGGCAGAAGACGGTCCCGTAGGTATCCTGGTCCAATGCCATGAAGCGCTTTATAGGTAATAACCAACACTTTGAATTGCGCTCGGAGACCGATAGGCAACCAATGCAGCATGCGGAGAGTTGGCGAAATGTGGAAAAACTTTGTTTTTCCTTGAAGACGTTTCACTTTTCATCCAATAAGCTTCTTCAGTTCAGTTCAGTCAGAACTGAAGAAGCTTCTTAGATGAGAAGTGAAACGTCTTCAAGGAAAAACAAAGTCCAGTTGCCTTTTGAAAAAGCACCTTTGAGACCACCATGACCTGGATGACCAAGATTCTTCATAGACATATAAGTGGGCCTTGTTTAATGACCACTCATTCACTGATTTTGACAGGCCCTCAACATTCCATCCATCAGAGCTCCCATAGGTATGCAATTAAACCTGGCAACTAGCCCGGACTTCTGATCTTTGTAGCATCCTGCTGTCATGTGATTACAATTTACGACCTTTCCTGCCAGCTTCCCCCACAAATCAAAGTCAACAGAGAAGCCAGCAGGAAATTGGAAGTCACCTGAGAGCCTCACTCAATGACCCCATGTAGTCTTGATTGATAGATAACAACCAGGGACTGTTGCTAAGTGGTGTCGGTCACATGACATCATGCTTTAGGACTGCATCATTTAGTAACAGAAATCCCAGTCCCAATTACTATTGTTAAGCAAGGACTATTCGTATTATAAATATCTCACTTATAAGGAGAGATATAATTGAAATGGTTAAAAAAAAAGTAGTACACCAAATTTGATGTTTTAGGAATAAGAAAACTTGGCTAAATGGAAATGGCACTTTATCATAGATTTGATATGTTATCTAGAGCAGCGGTTCTTAACCTGGGCGATGGAACGAAAAGGGGCGACGCAGGGGCGAAGGAACGAAAAGGGGGCGATATGGGGGCGATGGAGCGAGAAGTTTTGGGGACACTTTTGAGCCTTCCCCTGCAGCTCCGAGCCTCCTCCGCTATTTGCAGAGAGAGACAAAAACAGAGAGAGGCACTTGTGCTTCTCTCTCTCTCTCTCATGTGGATTTGCCCCCTCGCAGGGCTGCTGATTGGCCCTACGCCCGAGTGCCCCACCCCCTGGGAAAAGCGCGGCCAGGAAGTCCCTTTCCCTGGCTGGCCCTGTCCGAGGTGCAAATGGCCGGGGAACCATGTGGGGAAGGCCCAGGATCCCCACTGGGAGCAGCCCACCAGAGCCTCAGCTGAGTGGGCCAGCCTTCCTGCAAGCCGCAGCCCCGAGGGAGAGCAGCCCCTGCGATCCCCAGCTGCGGGACCGTTGGCCCAGCTGGCCGGGAAGGCGCACCAGAGTCCCAGCTGCTTTGTTGTTGAAGAATGTGAGGTGAGCAGAAGATGG
Source organism: Bothrops alternatus (assembly GCA_034064705.1). NCBI lineage: Eukaryota > Metazoa > Chordata > Lepidosauria > Squamata > Viperidae > Bothrops > Bothrops alternatus. Next base: position 27,196,718 of record JARGCV010000003.1, on the reverse strand, counting down.
GTGGGAGAGAAAGGGAGGGGGAGGCATTTTCCAACCAGCAGCAGAAGAGCCCCAGCTGGACCCGTGAGAGTGCCTCCTCCTGGGGCCCAGTGCTGGCTTCCTTGCTCTCCTCCTCCTTTCCTTCTTCCTCCTGCTGCCCCCCGGACGGCAGTCCTGGCTAGGCCGGCAGCCGGTGGGGGCATCGCTCCCTGGGCAACACTGGTGGGTCACGGATCGCCGGGAGTGCTGCATGGTACAGAGCGGCCCCAGCTCCTCCAGCATGATGGACCTACCGGCAGCACGGGAGGCTTCAGCATTGGTCCTGGCAGGAGATGGATCATTGCCCTGGTTCTGACTGAGGACGCCGGTGGCGCGGGAGAAGGTTTGGCGATGCAGCTGATGGGGGGCATTCTGTGGATGCCCTGCGACTTAAGCCCGGGGACACCGGCAGTGCGAGGGGAGGCTTGGCAATGCAGCCGATGGGCGAGGCATCCATAGTCAGCTCCATAGGCTCACCTCTACAAAATCTAGCCAAATTTCTCGCCAAACAACTACAGCCCTATGCAGAATCCATCACCTCACATGTAACAAACTCATTCCAGTTGATAGAGATCATAAAGAAACAAAACTTACAGCCCAGCGACCTACTTGTGAGCTTCGATGTCATATCCCTCTTCACCCAAGTGCCAATCAAAGAAGCCTTAACAGCTATCCAAAACAAATATAACCCCCCCAAACACATCCTAGATCTGACCAACCACTGTCTATCCAACACATACTTCATCTATAACGGACAAAAATACAAACAAATAGAAGGAGCACCCATGGGATCACCTCTCTCACCTGTCATTGCAAACCTCTACATGGAACACTTTGAAACCCAAGCTCTAGAAAAATCTGATCACAAACCCAAAATCTGGCTCAGATACGTAGATGACACCTTCGTAATCTGGCCACATGGGAAAGAAAAACTGGACAACTTCCTTACACACCTCAACAGCCTACACCCCAAAATACAGTTCACCATGGAAACAGAAGCTAATAACCAACTTCCCTTCCTGGATGTCTTAGTCTACAAGAAATCCAATGGCTCCCTAGGACACACCATCTACCAGAAGAAAACACACACAAACCGCTATCTGCACGCACTCTCACACCACCACCCAGCACAGATCAACTCCGTAGCCAAGACACTCATCTCCAGAACCAAATGCCTAGCTGACGAACAACACCTAAAAACCGAACTACACACTCTCACTAATGTACTAACATCCAACGGATTCCCAAGAAATAAGATTTCCAACTTAATCAAAAAAGAAACTCCCACTAAAATCCATGACAGAGAACAAGAAAACGGCAAAGCCCTCCTCCCATACATAAAAGGCACCACAGACAAGATCAGCAAAATCCTGCACAAATATAACGTCAAGACAGCATTCTGCACAAACAGAAAAATATCCACCATCCTAAGAAACCCTAAAGACAAAATTGAGTTAGAAAATCAAGGAGTATATGAAATCCCATGTACTGTTTGCCCCACTACATACATTGGACAAACCAACAGAAGAATAAATGCACGCATTGAAGAACACAAAAACTCAGTCAAAAGAGAGGAACCAACTTCTTCCCTGGTCCAACACCTTAAAGCCACAGGACATGAAATTGATTTCAAAAAGACCAGAACTATTGCCAAAACTGAACATTTTAATAACAAAATAATCAGAGAAGCCATCGAGATAGAAAAACGCCCCCATAGCATGAACAAACGAGATGATACCTCCCGCCTACCAGCCATTTGGAAACCCGCCCTTATTGACAAACGAATTCCTAACACAAAGATTGACACCAGAACCACACAGGATGCCACCTCCACACATCCACGCAAAAAGCAAACCCAAACCCACACCGATGATGAGGCAAGACCACAGACTAGGAGCCAGACCAGAGCTGCATCATTGGCCACTTTGAACCCCTCCAGCACTACAAAGCCCCCACCCAACCAGAACACTCCCCAAGCCAATCAGAACACAGCCAACCCCCCAGCCAATCAGAGCACAGCCAAGCCCCTAACCAATCAGAACATAGCCAAGCTCCCAGCCAATCAGTTCAAACCCCCACTGGCAGTTAAAAGGAAAAAACAGCTTAGACCACACATTGCTCCTAGAAGCAGAAGCCAAAAGCATCAGCCTGAAGATGATGAATGAGACTTCATCGAAATGTCGCCCAGACACTTCAAATTCTACGTGGGAGAAAACCCGAAGAACCAAAGACCTACATACAAACACCCGCGAAAATATCCAGTGTTATCTTCATTTTAAATGTCAACCCAGTGTTTTGTTTTCAGTGGTCATTACATTTAAGTGTCTTGAGTAAATCAGATAATAATGAAATACATGTATCACGAATAAATAAATAAATTATTTGCATCATATGTCCTGATGACAATTTTAAAGAAAACAAAAAAAGTGTTTGCATAAATTGAAACATTATTTCCTATGTTGTGATTGAGAGGTTATGTTGGGGGAGGGGGGGTGATGACAGCTTCCTTATTGGCTAAAGGGGGCAATTCGTTCAAAAAGGTTAAGAACCACTGATCTAGAGTAAGACTCCAAGCAAAGAAAAGTTGAGGCAATGATGCTCAAAAATGTCACAACTATCAACCAATCAGAATAGAGCTGGAAGAGACCTTGGACGTCTTCTAGTCCACCCCCTTGGAGTCTTCTAGTCTAGGGGCACGCAACCTTGGCTCTTTTATGACTCGTGGACATAGCTGGCTCAGGAATTCTGGGAGTTTAAGTCCACGAGTCATAAAAGAGCCAAGGTTGCCTACCCCTGTTCTAGTCCGACCTCCTTACAACTAAGTAAGCAACAACACACACAAAAAACCAATATGACTATATTATTAGAATTAATGTATACATAAATTAACAGCCTGTTAATTGTTTAGATTATTAAATGTTATTTAAAGAATTTAGAAAGCTTCCCATCTCAGCCTAGTTCTAGATTCTGGTGGCTAGCAACACATAAAAACAAAATAGAGCAAAATAAAATATTATAAAATGCAACATAGGGCAGCTGAGGCCCTAAGCAAATCTCACTCATAACAAATAACAAAACCTGCATACTAGGTTCAACTAACATCCTGGGTCTGGGCACAGAAATCTGGAACTTCAACATGTGGCTGCCATCTTGATTTTTTTCACCATACCTTGTAGCTATCCCTGAATAGTCATCACACATACCCTTTATGCATCAAGGACTGAATCACCCTAAACAGGGCTGCTAGTGGCTACATGCCAATGCAATAAGAGGAGAAACATAAAATATTTGATTTGAGAGAACATCTACTCTGTTTTTGTATTGCGCTGCCCGCAGAGAAGGGGCGTTGTCTTACCTGAACGCCTTTTCTCAGCATGGCGGTATAGAATCCATTGATTGGGTTATTTCAGCCTTCCTGCTAAGAGAGACTGAGTTAGAGCTTTAGTCACGCCTCCCTTTGGGTGTGTCTTCCCAGTTTTGACGAGGCGAAGGATCCTGACAAAGTCTGATGCAATGACTCCAAAATACAAAAAAATGACAATACGCAAGCCTAGACACCTATCCAAGGGAGGGTGTGGATTTTACACCACCATGCTGAGAAAAGGCGTTCAGGTAAGACAACGCCCCTTCTCCAGCATGATGGATGTAGAATCCACTGATTGGGACATACCAAAGCCCCCCATATCCCTAAGGGAGGGAAGGTCTAGGCTGGTGTCTCCCTAGAGGAAACAACCTGTTGAAGAACCCGTCTGCCAAATGCGGCATCCGCCGCGGCAAACCTATCGATCTTATAGTGTGTAATGAAAGATGATGGAGACGACCAAGATGCCACCCTACAATTCTCCTCCACAGAAGCCTGGGTAGACCAGGCCGCAGAGGTCACTGCGCTGCGTGTGGAGTGAGCTGTGATATGAGCTGGGACCGGAAGTGACTGGGACGCGTAGGCCCTAGCAATGCAAGCCCTGATCCACCTGCCAATGATGAAAGAAGAGACCTTCCTGCCCATGGCAGAGGGCTGAAAGGAGACAAACAATGCCTCCGACTTGCGAACGGTCGCAGTACGCTTGATGTAAAGACGCAGAGCCCTGCGTACATCTAGCTTCTGCCACTGGCGTTCTAGACGGTGAGAAGGATTTGGACAGAAACTTTGCAAAACTAAATCCAATGACCTATGAAAACCGGTGTTCACCTTGGGAATAAAGGAGGGGTTTAATCTAAGGACCACTCTGTCCTCATGGAAGGTACAGAGATCCTCTCTGACTGAGAGGGCGGCCAATTCCGAAAGCCTTCTGGCCGAAGTGATTGCAACTAAAAAGGCCACCTTCAAGGAGAGAAAATGCAGAGAGCAAGACTGGAGAGGCTCGAAAGGAACGGTGGTTAAGGCCTCCAGCACAGTAGGTAAATCCCAAGATGGGTATCTATGTACTGTGGGAGGACCAGAATTGGCCGCCCCTTTAAGAAAAGCGGAGATAGGGCGGTACTGGAGCGGCAATTGGAGGGGGTTGCAGGGACTTCGCTTAGAGACCACCAGTGTTACAAGATGTCTCTCAAAGAAAAACTGATTGAAACTATCCATAAAGAAGAAAAAGAACATGCCCATAACAAAATCACTGTGGTTGGGGTTGGTGCAGTTGGCATGGCTTGTGCCATAAGTATTTTGATGAAGGAATTGGCTGATGAACTCGCTCTTGTTGATGTTGTGGAAGACAAGCTGAAGGGAGAAATGCTGGATCTTCAGCATGGCAGCCTCTTTCTCCGAACACCAAAGATTGTCTCTAGCAAAGATTATGCTGTGACTGCACACTCTAAATTGGTCATCATCACTGCTGGAGCTCGTCAACAAGAAGGCGAATCTCATCTTAACCTGGTTCAGCGCAATGTGAATATCTTCAAATTCATCATTCCCAACATCGTCAAATACAGCCCTCACTGCAAGCTGCTTGTTGTTTCCAATCCAGTGGATATTCTGACCTATGTGGCATGGAAAATCAGTGGCTTTCCTAAGCACCGTATTATTGGAAGTGGCTGTAATCTGGACTCTGCCCGTTTCCGCCATCTGATGGGTGACAGGCTGGGTATCCATCCTCTTAGCTGCCATAGTTGGATTGTTGGAGAGCATGGAGATTCCAGTGTGCCTGTCTGGAGTGGTGTGAATGTTGCTGGTGTCTCCCTAAAAGAATTGCATCCTGATATGGGTACTGATGGAGACAAGGAGAACTGGAAAGAAGTCCACAAGCAGGTGGTGGACAGTGCTTATGAGGTGATCAGGCTGAAGGGATACACATCATGGGCAATTGGTCTCTCTGTGGCTGATCTGGCTGAAACTATCATGAAGAATTTAAGGAGAGTACATCCAATTTCTACAATGGTGAAGGGTATGCATGGAATCAAAGATGACGTCTTCCTAAGCGTTCCATGCATTCTGGGCTCTTCAGGCATTACAGATGTAATCAAAATGACTTTGAAGACTGAAGAAGAAGATAAATTGAAGAAGAGTGCTGATACACTGTGGGGGATCCAGAAGGAGCTTCAGTTTTAAGTCTGTCTCTTTGCTGTTTACTAATGTGAAACAGGTCTTAGTTGATGGTTGTTTGCACTTTTCAAATGAGACAATTCCTTTACAGTATGTATCTAAAGCCTCAGTGGTTAAATTACAACAAAATTCCTGTTCCTCATTTAGAAACAGAAGCTGCAAGATTCCTATCTTGATCTGTGACCAGAATAGGAATATAATGTGGTTTTATGAAGGGACATAACAGTCGATCCAGCATTTACTTAAAACACTACTAGATGAAATTCTCCTGCTTTTCCCCAGTTGATATCAGATCAGAAAATAAGTTACTTGGTTTTCCAAAGTCTTTGCTATCAAAAATGATTGGCAAATTCACTGACCAATATTTTCTGCTGACAGGTGACTTAAATTTCCACTACTAAGCAACAGTAGATGTATTTTTCCTGACATCACTGCTTCAGGTCTTTTTCTATATTTTTCAAGAGAAAATTGTACTCTCCTGTGGGAACTGTGTATGCAACATTTAGAATTGATGCAATTGTCTAGCTTTAGTACCAGCCCAAAAGAGCAAAATAAACATCAATTACTTTTGTCTAAAAAAAAGAAAGAAAGAAAAGCGGAGATAGCTGGGTGGTGTGAAAGCAGACCCAGATTGTCACAGGTGAGGACCGTGGACAAGGCCGCAACCTGCCTACGGATGGTGTTAGTGGACAAGCCCTTGGAAATGCCCTCCAGCAGATAATCTAAAATATTAGGGACTGTAACTGAAAGAGGGTCCAATTTGTGAGAGAAGCACCACTGGCAGAAATTTCTCCACGTGGCGTCATAGATCCGGTTTGTCGAGGTGCGTCTAGAGGCCTGGATCATAGAGATCACCCCCGAGGAATAGGCCTGCTTAGCTAGACTCTCCCGCTCAATTGCCAAGCGGCTAACTGAAGCCACTGAGGGTCCGGATGCTGGAGCTCCCCATAGTTGAGAGCTATTCGGTCCGGGGGGAACCTCCACGGAGGAGACAGGGACAGATCCACTAGATCTGCAAACGTCGAGGCCAATATGGAGCAACCAATATTACTTCCGCCTGCTCCAACATCAGCCTGCGAATGGTGGCCTGTAACAGAGGAAGGGGAGGGAAGGCATAAAGCAGACCCTCCAGCCACTTGCACCGAAGGGCATCCGTCCCCTCGGCCCCCCTTGTTGGATATCTTGTGAAGAATTGTGGGAACTGGGCATTGGACGGGGAGGCAAACAGATCCAGGCAAGGCCTGCCAAACCTGCTCGCGATCATCTCAAACAGGCTCTGGTCGAGACGCCACTCCAAGTGGTCCACAGTCACCCTGCTGAGGGAGTCGGCCTGACGGTTTACCTCCCCTGAAATGTGTTCTGCTCTGATTGAGCCCAAGTTGGCCTCTGTCCATAAACCTAGTTCCATGGCCTCCTGAAGGAGAGCCCAGGAATGTGTCCCTCCCTGTTTGTTGACGTGAGCCTTGGCTGCCACATTGTCCGTCAAGATCAACATGTGTTCACTTCTTCAATCGTACTCTGGGTTTTTTCTTTTGCCAGGTAAATCTCCATAACAAGGCCTCCCTTCCAAGTAATAAGTCTCTCTTTTTTACTTGCAATATCATTTGAGTCCATATAAACCATCTTAACCTTTGCATTAGTCCTCTGCTTATCTTAACCATAAACTTTCGTTGAGGTAACATTTCAGATATCTGTCTCTGCTTTTCCTGGTCCTCAGCACCATAGATAAATTGCTTCTTAAACTGAAATGAAGTGAAATTTAAAATTGTACATAAGGAATTATGGGTAATTCAAAACTATGGACTGACTCAAGGACTAAGATTATGAGCAAGATGTAAGAGAAGATGTTTAACGGAAGATATAATATTAAGATTATGAGTAAGACGTAAAAGAAGATGATTAATGGAAGATATAATTAAATTGAAGAAGAAAGTACTTACTTTGAAATGATCTAGGTTTGACATTAGATTGATTGATTGATGGGATAGATAAGCATTATGTGATTTGATAAGGTTAAAGGACTCTAAGTTAGAAATGGATTAAATAGATTGTGTTTGTTATTTAGGTTTATTTGACATATGAGAAAGCCCAGAAGTCGATTGAAGAAGTGAAATTTAAAATTAAGTGTAAGGAATTAAGGCCAATCTAAGACTATGGGCTGAATTTAGGACCAAGTTTATGAGTAAGATGTAAGAGAGGATGTTTAATGGAAGATATACTAAATTGATTAAGAATATATATTTTTTTAATTGAGGGGTTTATTGATATTATTTGTTTATTTTTCTCAAAAAGATGATTTATCTATTTGATGTTTAATGGTTTGAAATGACTGTTTAGAATGTTAAAAGAGACTGATTATTGGAAGATATATACTAAACTTTATTGTTTGGGTGATTCTACATAACCTCTCAATGAACTGAAGTGATGGACTGATTCTTAGATTGATGGTTTAGATATGTAAATGAAAATTAATATTCTTAACAAGATGATTTGTTTGTTTTGTCTAGTGGATTGAAATGATTTAAGGTTTGACATTAGATGGAATGATTGAGGGATTAGATACGTATTAGAATTGACAAGGTTGAATAAATGTTAGGTAGAGATTGTATTTAGTATATAGTTTAAAATTCTTGTTAGGATTATATAATAATTTTGTTTGAAGTAGTGGGTTTTCTTTTGTTCTACCCTGTACTCACTCTGGGAAGTCAGGGGGGGGGTTAGGGAGGGTTTATAATTTTATATACTATGTTTTCTCAACTGTAATTAGGGTTGATGTAAGAATGTGTAATTATTGTTATTAAGGGGTTGTTCGGGTGGCCTCTGGGCACCACATCTGATGGAAAGAGGAAGGAGGAGTGAAGGTTGATGTAAGTAGAAAGTTGATAAGAAGGGGGAAGAGAAGGGATAGTTGGGTGGAGTAGAAGGAGGGAGATAGAGAAGAAGGGAGGAGAGTAGGTAGTTAGTTGGTAAGTGAGGGGGGAAGGTTAGGGTTAGGGGGATGTGGTGGTGGGGGTACCGAGCAGTAATGTTAATTGTTTGGTAAATATGGTTTATGATTATTTTCAGTTGAGTTATTATTATTAGATGTATTGAAATAAGTACTTATGTTATGTTTATGGATGATTTTGGAAATATGTATTCATGTTCTGATTATGTATATTGTTTATTTTAATATTATGATTTGATTTGAGTATTTCTTTTTTGTTAAAAATTAAAAAAACTAATAAAAAAAATTAAAAAAAAAAGATCAACATGTGTTTTCCCGACACTAGGGAGGAGAAGTGAAGGAGAGCCAAATGAATCGCCCTGAGTTCCAGCCAGTTTATGTTTTGGTTGAGGTCCTGGACCATCGCCCCTGGGCCAATTGGTTCTGGAGGTGAGCCCCCCAACTGAACAGACTGGCATCTGTAGTCAGGACGAGCCTGAGGGGCTCCTTGAAGATGGTCCCCTTGGACATGGCTGCGGAAGTCCACCACTGGAGGGATGAGAGTATGTGGGGTGGAACCTGGACTTTCCTGGTGGAGGCGCTGAGGTTCCGCTTCTGAAAAGGGAGAAGGAACCACTGGAGGCTCCTCGAGTGCAGTCTTGCCCACAGGACTATACCCATGCAAGATACCATCTTTCCCAGGAGCTGGGACAGCTGAACCAGAGGAACTGTCCTCACTCCCCGAATCTGGGATACTAATTTCCGGATGCTCGGCCGTCGCTCCTGGGAGAGATAGACCCTGCAAAGGTCGGAGTCTATCAGGGCTCCTAGATGGAGGAGCCGTTTTGTGGGGGTTGTGTGGCTTTTCCTGAAATTTACTGAAAAGCCGTGATCCTGAAGGATCTGAATGGTGGTCGACAGATCTGATCTTGCTGACTGGAGGGACCTGGACTGTACAAGGATGTCGTCCAGGTAGCACTGTACGCGCACCGGTATCATCCGAAGGTGGGCTGCCAATACCGCTAGGACCTTCGTGAAAACCCTTGGGGCCAAAGACAGGCCAAACAGAAGGGCCCTGTATTGGTAATGCTGGTGTGCATAACAGAAGTGCAGGAACCTGCGGTGCTCCCGGGAGATTGGGATGTGGAGGTAGACCTCCGCGAGATCTATGGAAGAGAGAAAATCTCCCTTCCTGATACCGGCCAGTATTGACTTTAGGGTCTGCATCTTGAACCTTCTGTATACTAGAAATCGGTTCAGACCCTTTAAGTCCAGTATTGCCCTCCATCCTCCTGATGCCTTGGGGACCACAAACAGGATGGAGTAGAAAGCTGTTCCAATTTGATCCCTTGGGACTGCCTCTATGGCCCTGATCTCTAGAAGGTGCTTGATGGCGGTGGTGACCAATTGTGCTTTTGAGGGGTTCCGTGATACTGGGCACTGTAGGAAGCGATCGTGTGGAAGTGACTGAAACTCGAGTGCCAGACCCCGTCTGATGGTGTCTCTGACCCAAGAGTCGGTGGTGGTCTGCTCCCAGACCTGGTAAAACTGTTCCAGGTGTCCCCCTATCGGAAAGTCGTCAATGGCGTCACTTAGAGCGTCTGTAGGGACGGCCTCCGAAACCTCTGAAGGCGCGTTTGGCCTGTGACTGACTCCTGGCTCCGGTGTTTGGGTGGTCCTGTTGCCGATCCTGCCTCTGAGGAAAGGATCGTGAGCCTCTGGGCCAATCCCAGGGCTGCCCTGCCCGAAAGGGCTGTCGCCACTCCCAAAAGCCCGAGGGACGGAAGGACTGCCTGCGGAATTCCTGCTTTGGCTGCCTGTCAGACGTCTTGGAGGGGTGTACCAGAACTTTGCGCTTGTTCTTACCCCCGACCACATGTGGATTGAGAATAGGGCCAAACAGATTTTTTCCCGCGTACTTGGCTGTGGAGAGGCGTCATTTGGCCTTTAGGTCCGTTCTCCACTGCTTCAACCACAGTAGCCTACGAGAGGCCACTGTGGCGGGAATGGATCTGGCTGAGCACTTGGTCAAATGGAGAGAGGTGTCAGCCATGGACTGTGAGGCTGCCACCAGTTTGACAAGTGTCTGGTGTACTCTGACCTGATCAGGGGGAACCAGGGTCTGAAGATCGCGAAGCCACATGATGGCCGCTCTGGCAAAGAAAGAAGCAGAAGTCGCGGCCTTTATGGCCAGCCCTGAGGCCTGATGAGCTCTTCTAAAGGAGAACTCAAACTTCTTGTCCTCCACCTTCAGAACCTCTGCCATGTCACCTGTGATGGCAGAAGTAGAAAACAAAGAAATTAAGGGGGAATCAACAGTTGGAACCTCTAGTATGGAAGCGAATGAAGGAGAAACATTGTACAGTTTCTTTTCCATATTGCTTTCTCTTGGAGTGGTGGCCAGGGATGACCACTGGGCCTCAACCACATCCCGAAAAACAAATGGGCAAGGAATTTGTTTTTGGTCCACAACCTTCACCGCAAATAAAGGATTGGACTCCTGATCTGCGGAGGTAGGTTTTTCCTCCTGAACTGAAGTCAGGTTAGTAGTAGTACAGGCCTTCAAAAGAAGGGATTTAAAGACGGATGGGTCAAAGAGACCTGAGGTAGATGCCTGTTCGGGTGTTGCCTCCTCATCCTCTGACATGGGAATGTCAGCTATAGCCAAATCCACAGACTCCCCCTCTCCTAATTGAGAGGAAGTTTCAAAGATATCTGAACCCAGCGCCGTGGCACGTCCCAGCAGACAAGAGGGACTTGGAGGGGGAGGCAAATGTTGGGAAGGAACCTGCGAACTCCTGGAGGAGGACATAAATTGAACAAAGGCATGGTGCATGAATGCATGAAATTGGCTCTGAGACCAGATATCCCCTTGGTCCCTGGGGGTAGCCCCAACCACCGTTGGAGCATGAACAACTTCGGGGCTCTGCTGTATGGAGGGGGAGGAGTGAGAGGGACCTGCCTGTTTGGTTGCCCCCAGAGGAGAACTAATCCAGGTGGCTTCTTGCACAGGCACAAAAGGAGGCTCCAAGATAGCAGTATCCAGTGGGGCAGGGGGGAACCGGTTTGGCCCCACTGGATAGGAGCCGCTGTGCTGTGGATAATTCCCTCTCCAGTGCCTGGTGCCTCCTCGAGGCCTCTCGCTTGGCTGTCTTGGAAGTCTCTTTAGTAGACAAATGCTTGGTTTTGGCTTTTTTCTCCCCCCCTGCTTCCAATTCAATAGATCTGCGCTTTGACTGTGCAGGGGGTGCACCAGAGACTTGTGTTGCCTGGGGCGAGGAACTGTCTGCCATTGCAACTAGATAGAGCCTATCGAGGATATCTAGCGAAAGGGGAACCAAGGACGCAGATCAAATAGTCAGAGATGGAGCGCAACCGTTCCTCACGCTGAACAAAAAATCCAAAGACAGAAACAGTCTGACAGGTCTGTAGGCCTGTCCGATTAGGCCTGGTGGCTAAAGGCCACTACTATCAGTAACAGGCCGTCAGAAGAAAACCCTCACTCCAAAACAGGGCCGTGGGCCTGTAGCAATATCGAGCCTACTGTGTGCCTTATTATTTCTCCTATTATTGTATTTATTTATAACAACCTCCTATTTTTTATTTTTTATTAATATTATTATTATTATTATTATTTTGTTTTTATAATTCAAAAAAACAGTAAAACCCCTGAATATATGGCGATTTGTCTCCTTTTAGGCCTGCCAACGCAACCCCTGATAACCACTGGAGGTCCAGCCTAGCCGGCACAGATCGGTCTAGAGGTCAAAATGGCGTGCGCCTATAAACCTCACGAACCACTAGAATACGACCAGCAAGTAGTTCCCCCGCTCGGACCTGTCAACACAGGTCAAGGCGACAGTTGCTCTTAAGAGCGGCCTAGCAGGCCCTGACGACTCTAGAAACCAAAATGGTGGCCGTCAGCGGGAGCTTGTAATGGCGACCGCCTGATGACCACGCGGTCAAAATGGCGGCCGCGGTTCCTCGTATCTCCTAACGAAGGAGACGAGCAAAAACAAGGGGAAACGAAGTAACTACATGGGCCGGGGCTCCCCGCTTCCCCCCCCATCTTGGAACTTGCGGTTGGAAGACGGGAAAGTCCGTGGTGAATCCGACGCTGGAACCTCGTGGCGCCTGGTCCTAGGATCGTAATCCGCCAGCTATGTAAGGCAGCTCACCGTTCAGGGAGCGCACGAAAATGGGTGAGAGATTACCCGAGGGTCCTACTTCGAGGGAGGCCCAAAAGGCCTCGAAGGAGGGAGAAGAACCCTGCCGGAGCCCAAGAGGCTCAAAGAAGGACAGAGTCCTTATGAGATTAGCCAAAACCCAAAACAGTCTAGAAATTTGGAAATTCAGAATAAATTTAGAGAAAAAAAGCGAATTAAACTAATTAATAGGAAAAAAATCCTATGGAGCCAATAAAGCCTGCGTGCTGCTGAGCCTAAGACTAAGTCAAAACTGGGAAGACACACCCAAAGGGAGGCGTGACTAAAGCTCTGACTTAGTCTCTCTGAGCAGGAAGGCTGAAATAACCCAATCAGTGGATTCTACATCCACCATGCTGGAGAAGCCTTCTGTCTTTCGGGGGGAACAGGCTTTATGATCTCTAAGCAAATCTCTCAAAAGACTAGAATTCAGGTTCGTCATCACTGGTTTACAGTAAGTCGTGGCAAAGCAGTATTTTGGGGTCTTTTGATGCTACTCAGGTATAATCCTGTCCAGGTCTTCAGCCACTGTTGTATTCTAGGGTGCAACTAAAACCTCAGCAGCAGTGTTCATTATAGCCCCAAAGAAAAACCTCAAGCACCCTCTGGAAATCAGAAGGATCCATTATATGCCTAGAGTAGACCAATCTGCAAGCTCAGTGTTACCTGTGGAGATCGGTTGTACTGATCAAGGGAGCCAGAAAGTAATCTTGCCACAGCATAGGATAAAAGTTAGTGACCTCCACTTTTAGATGGCATCTACTCAAGAATAAAGTCCAATTATAACAGGTGGCCCTACACGTGATTCGGGCCCAATTACCTTGGACAAGCTCACGGTAGTCATGGTGGCTATAAACCTGAGCTGATTCTTCCCCCCTGCTCTGAGAAATTAGATAGAAGTCCTCCAGTACTACTGGGACAAAGGCCAGGAGCTCAGTCAGGGACCCTTCTGAGCATCACAGTAGATAGTGCAATAGCAGCCCCAACTTGTCATTCCATGAGCTGTTGCAAAAAATTTATCATAATTTAGTATTATAAGAGGCATATGTTTAAAACTGTGAAAAGACTGGCATCATTTTAGTTTATTTACCAGATATTTGTTTCCTGGCCGATTTAACGTGTAAGTCTGTAGGCAGTTATAACCACATTGCTATATTCTTTTCAGACATGTGATTTTGTCTAAAAGTATGGTTTTCTCCTGAAGAAAATTGAGTATGTTTACAGATCATTATGCTTATGCCAATTCTGTATTTCTTCTCTATTTGTCATACTATCTGGGTTGAATCACTTTTAATGCAAATTGAGCCCTTGGGCCCGTTTTGTAAGCAAAGAGAGGCTTATTCTGAAACTGTATTTTCCATGCTCCTTGTTTATCAGATCGAAAGGAACTGTATCTAAATCAACCAATTCATGCGAAGACCGACATCCTACAGATAGTCCTCGACTTAACGACCAGTCTCTTGGTGACCAAAGTTATGATGGACCTCCAGAGAGCTAGTTACAACCCGGTTTTGAAATTCTGAAGCCTCCCCACGCTCGCATTACTGAATTTTGGTCATTTGGCAACCAGCCCACATTTACGGCTGTGGCAGTGTCCCACATTCATGTGACTGGAATTTACTTTTTTTTTTTTTTTGCCAAAAATCGACATTTACTTCTGGTTTCCGGCAAAAAGTAGCAAAATAACAGAACGAGAGTTGGAAGGGACCATGGAGGTCTTCTAGTCCAATCACCTGCACAGGCAGGAAGCCCTATACCATTTCAGACAAATGGTTGTCCAATCTAGACATTAGATACAATGGGTTTGCAATGTATTAATTTTTTTTGCCAGAAACGAGAATAGATTGTATAATGACCACAATGTTCACTTAACAACCACCACAAGCGTTCATAAAATCCAGAATAGTCATGTGGTGACTGGCTGAACAACTAGTCACACATCGAGGATTCCCTGTATAACAATTCTTTGACATACCATGCCACGGTTGCAAAAAAAAAAAGGGGGGGGGTAATCATTAGCTGGCAGGAAAGAGTTTGAGGGTTATGTATCCTTTCCTGCCATTTAGTAGTCACCTAGGTTTTTGCAAGCCGCTCATGGTATGCCTTATTTTTCTAGTGTGTGTTTGTGTGCGAATTATAGTGTGGGCTAAAACTGGTGGGACCACTTTGAAGTACAAAAAGAAGATGCCATTCAGTGGAGGGACTAATAATAGAGCTAAGTTTAAATACTTTGGATACTTAATGGAAATCACTGAAACATACCGATGATTGGAAAAATTGAAAGCAGCTGAGATGCCAATATTAACAAAAGCATGAACTTCTAAAAAGACAAAGAAGCAATTACTAACAGACAATTCTGGCCAAAAGATGCCAGCTGGTATATAAAACCAGAGCTTTTTTTGTAAAAAAAACAAAACAAAACAAAAAAAGGTGTCAGAACTCACACACATCATACAACCTGCCTTGCCTACCCTACAAGATGCCATCCAAAAAAGGTGCTGGAACTCTGTTCTGGGCATTCTATGACAAAAAAAAGTCCTGTATAAAAGAACTAACAACAGGAACTGCTACATGAGCTGTGTTCTGACAACATATCGAGTCTTAGATTCCTTAACCATAGTTGATAATAATAATTTTTTAAAAAACCAACACTGATTGGGTTCACATTTAATACATTGCATCACGTTATTTGGTTACAAACGACTTTTGCCAAGCTTGCACAATAGAGCAATATGAAAACAACATTTGGGCTTCCTTGGTTGTATGAACCAAGCCACTGAGAGCTTTCCAGAAGAGTAAGCCTATTAGAAGATAATGCTTGCCTACCATAAGCAGGACATCTGTTCAAAAATTAATACTTTCACCATGTGCTCCTAATCAAACACATATATTAATGCATAAATGAGTGCAAAGCAGTTTCTTAAACATACACACAAATACACAATTTTTCTTACTTTGAAAAATGGAAAAAGAGATGTTTTATTCTTCAATCCTTCTGCTTATGGCTTGATAGCATCCCCCCCTCAGTTTACTCAGAAATAAGATGCAAGAGATGTACTCGCATAACATGCCTATATCCTAGACCAAAATATTCCCACTTGCATCTACTTTTTTTCCTCTCCTGGGAGACAGCATCAGGAAACAGCCATCCATCATTCATCTTCAGTTTAACTCAGCGTTAAACACTTCCAGCTGAAAGCGCTGAAGTTTAATTCATAAACTGACCTACTGAAAAATCACTCTGGTTTATGGGGGCAAGAAGCATCCTTAACATCCTTAACTACAAAAGGGCTCACACCCTGGGCCATTGGGAGAGGCATAACCTCATTCCCTGAACCTATTGTTCAAGAGGAATAGGATTTGCATCTGTCAATGAATGATCCTCCAGGTGCACAGGTGGCAACAAAGAACTGACTAAAACAGGTGAAGGGTCACACTTAGCTTTCAATTATTTCTTCTCTTCTATATGATTTTAAGAGATCGAAAAGGAGCCCTAATTCTATGCCTAATAATAAACTGGCTTCTTTGCAGAGATACTGATTTGAGAAAACTAGAAACTAGAGCCCAAATGAAACTACTTTTTCTCAATGAATGCTATGACTTTACCGTGTATGTATTGTCCATGATAGCTGATAACCTAATACAGGTGCATGAAAAAACCCGATAATACAGAAGTTATTTTTGAGTTTATATTGGTTTTACTATCCTGAATGATTAGATAAAGCCATTTCCATCTGTGGGCCCAGAAGAATACCTTAATCTGATGTTTTAAATTGGCATGGATTTTTTTTTTTAAATCTCATTTATTTAAATAAAAAAAATATTCTAGACCAGTGTTTCTCAACCTTGACAATTTTAAGGCATGTGGACTTCAATTCCCAGAATTCCACAGCATTGCTGGCTGTGGAATTCTGGGGTTGAAGTCCACATGCCTTAAAATTGTCAAGGTTGAGAAACACTGTTCTAGACAGTTGTAGTATTGGCTCGTTTGTGAAGCATAAACTGACAGCACCTCACTTTCCCCACCCCAGGGAAATGGAGGAAGCAGATCCAAGTCAGAATTTCAAAGTGTGATCATATTATTACCTGTTAGAGACTAGTTTGGATTTATTTAATGCTAACATCTGGCTAAAAAAAATGTGAGTGACTTTTTTGCTGCCCAGATATGGTAGCTTTGGGATTATTGGTTGATTAATGGGAAGCATAGCAAACTTTATCCAGGAAAGAAAATGGTAAATTAAAGCCATATGTTCGGGAAAGAAGTTGATTTTAAAAGGCTCACTCCTAGTCCGGGACACCACGTAGCAGTTGGAAATACATTGCCAATATCAACAATGCTTACTATTGATTTTATTACTGGTTGTTAAAGATAAGCAGAAGAGAAATCGTCAGGCTGACTATCTTGCAGACTTGTCACGAAAAACTGACTTCAAGAGACACAGCATATATATAAAAAAGATGCTCACTGTTGCCCATCTCAGTTCATTCTGGTGGAGGTTAAGGGAAGGGTTATGGTGAACATCTTGGGAAATTTACCCAGTGACATCTATGCCTCAAGACTTTGTAGGGGACCAAATGAAATATGGACCAGTGAAAGGAGGCTCTTAAGGGTTTGTGGGGAATGGCAAAGGACCACATGGCAATGTGCAAGTCAACAATGCAAAGTGGTTGGCAGAGCTAGCATTTCCTCTGGGCCATTTGTGTGTAGGGGAGACGCTTTTGGTCTAGCTGTTAACAAGAGTTACTGAACTGCCATGAATTTTGCCAGCAATACAGTACAGGAAGAATTACACTCTGTTCTTTCTCATCTAAATTTCTTTAAATTTCCTTCAGCCAGTTCTCGTCTTCAAATAATAATATATTTTATTACTTTATCTTCGAAGTAAGCGCTCTGGGCCTCCACTCATTTCTTCCTTGTCCTGATTTTAATTCCCTGCAGCTTATTTCAAGAAAAGACGAGTCTGTTCATTTGACTTCACAGAACCACCAATCGAAAATTGCAAGAATGGCTCTTCCAGGAAGCAGAATGTGGCACTGGATAGGCAGGGTAGACATGAGATCAGTGCAATCTCAGCCTCAGCCTAGCTCAGCAAAGCAGCCTACTGCCCTCAGTGCAATTGACTGAGATTCCACTCCCAGCCTTGTTGGTTTCTGTCCCTGAGATGCAAGTGGAGCTTGTTTGTCTCAAGCAGAAAAATATTTTGGACTAACTCCTGACAACTTCTGATGAATTACCAACCACTGCCTTCTCGACTGCCTGACTACCTCTCCTGGCCAATTTCAGCTAGGGTCCCTTCTGGGTCAGGGTACTTTTTCACAGCCAGTTCCGCATGCAATGTTTGGAAGCAGGAGAGCTCCCCAATGCACGCACACCCTCAGAAGAGAAGTACATGGGGGCAGAACTCCAAACTCTTCCTCCCACACTTTCTCTTGCTTCCAGGCAGAGCTGGCAGGAATTAAGTATAGCAGCGCTTTGCAGCCTGGAACGGATTGGATTACACTGTAACAGGCTGACAGTAAGCAAGTGGAACACTTCTTGCAGATCTGGGATACTGGTTTGCATGCATAAACTTTGCACATGAATCCAATTTCCCTTCAGTTCTTTTAAAAATTCTAAGGCTTGTCCATGTTAGTGATGAGGAAGAGGGTGACGACATACACCTTTATTGCTCTCTAGGTATCATTTCAAGAATGCTGCTGATACTCTGGCATGCTACCTAATGGGCAGGACGAAGAACACCTGTACTAAAATTAAAATCAGTAAAGACAGGAGTGCTGATGTCCAATAAGAGATTGAACTGGGGATTAAAGTTCTGCCTATTTTCAGCAGAGTTGTTACCTCCTGAAAAGGCCGTTTTCAAACAAGATCGGGAAAGAATACAGACTGTGCTGTCTTCTGGATTCCTTTCCAGCCCATTCAGTAACAGTGTTTGTGCTGTGTGTGTGTGTCTACGTCCTTCTGTGTAACAAAGTTAACAGGTTCCTCTCTATGTTTGTAATGTTGCACCTGTGTGTGTTTTACTGGTGCATGGGGAAATACACAGCTGACTTGCATGTGCTCTGCTCTGGGTGCATGACCAGGAGGAAAGGCAATTAAAAATGGAGCAGTCACTTGCCCAGTGGCCCTTCTTACAAGAATCCATTGGGGAAATGCTACTCTGGGTTTTGTTTTTCTCCAAAGCTGCAGTCATATCCAGCCATTTTCACACTCAGTCTTTTTTTTGCTCGTTTTTGCTGCTGTGCCACATCTGTACTACATTCTGCCTGGTTTAGAGAGATGTTATCCTGCTGACTGACTGACAGACAGATAAATTACTGTAGATGCCTCTTTCCCCACATTCTGTTGTACTGGAGAGAATTAAAAAAAGAAAAAGAAAAGAAAACACTCCAAAACTTTTCATAAGTTTGCGAACTGTCTCGATTAAATCTTGGAACTGTCAAACCGTTCAAACCCTTAAGGTAGCTTTGTCAGACGGCTGGCAAACATCTTTCTAGAACAGCGGTTCTCAACCTGTGGGTCGCGACCCCATTTGGGGTCGAACGACCATTTCACGGGGGTCGCCAAACAACGCGGTCCACCATTTTTTCCCCTTTTCCTTAGCTGTGTTACGCCATTTTTTTCCCTTTTCCTTAGCTGTGCTACTCTCTCTTATTCTATTGGCTTTTGAAAGCCAATAGAATAGACTCTCTTGAATAGAGTCTAATTCTATTGGCTTTCAAAAGCCAATAGGAATTGTCCAGGCTGTCTCTGCCCTGCTGAGCCCTCCAAAAGTCCCAGTCTACAAACGGGGCTGCAAGTTGTCTGCAGCGAAGGCGAACTGTCTGGAAGTTTCCACCCCTCCCTGCTGAGCAACTACTAAAAATGTAAGTAAAAGACGGCCAGGGGTGGGAGGCCGGCGGGCGCAGGGAGGGCAGCTGGCGCGCGTGGGGCCCGGCAGGTGCCTTACCTCCCTTGGGCTGGGCCAGCTGGTGGCCCAGCCGGTGGTCTCCCAGCGCTGTCGCTGCTGCTTGCCGCGGCCGCCCAGGAGCGCTTGGGCCTGCCTGCCGCCCCCCCGAACGGGCGGCAGCGAAGGTAAGGCTAGCGGGGCAGCGGCGGGTGCAGGGAGAGTTTTCGGCGCGCGTGGGGCCCGGCGGGTGGCTTACCTCCCTTGGGCTGGGCCAGCTGGTGGCCCAGCCCGTGGTCGCCCTGCGCCGTCACTGCCGCGGCCGCGCAGGAGCACCTGGGCCTGCCTGCCGCCGCCCCGAACGGACGGCAGCAAAGGCAAGGCTAGCAGGGCAGCGGCGGGCGCAGGGAGAGTTTTTGGTGCACGTGGGGCCCGGCGGGTGGCTTACCTCCCTTGGGTTGGGCCAGCTGGTGGCCCAGCCCGTGGTTGCCCTGCGCCGTCGCTGCCGCGGCCGCCCAGGAGCGCCTGGGCCTGCCTGCCGCCACCCCAAATGGGCGGCGGCCTACGCCTCGGCCAGTGCAGGGGGCAGCACCGCGCATGCACGGCGCAGGAGGTAGCACCATGCATGCGCGGCACAGGAGGTAGCACTGCGCATGTGCGGCGCAGGAGGTAGCACCGCGCATGCGCGGTACTTGATAGATCGGGGGTCGCGACCTAAAAAAGGTTGAGAACCGCTGTTCTAGAATAATAGGGTGAAGCTACATCCAGTTTAATTAAGCCCAATCCTTGTGGTCCCAGGGCCCTGACATTTTGATCTAGCATGACCATTAAAGGCTCATTCACACAGCACGAATGGAGTGCAGTCCATGTAGAACAGCGTGGAAATTAACTCAAAGAATATTTTGCTTATGCTAGGAAAAATGCCTTTTCTCTTTAAAGCTGACAGCAAACCTTTCTGTCCAGGAAGATATTTTTAATGTATGAAATAATAAGCTGTCTTGGGGAATAAAAAAAACGAGGTCAGGTATTCAAGAGGAGTTTAGAAGAAGGCTTCGACAAAAACCTCACCCTTGCTTTACCCAGGTTGTCTCAAAGAACTATAGCAACGTAGCTGTAGCCAGCCGAGAGAAACCAAAATGGAAATAATTCCATGCCAGACAAAAGCTGCAAACAAAGCACATGGTCTGAACTCTACTTAACACCCTTTGAATGCTTATCAGGAGCAGACTGTCCCGAGAGACAGCTAGCTCCCTCTTGGGCCAGGACTGCCCTCATGATTATAGTCCAGACATGGAGTTTCCCTTACAATAAAAAAGTTAAATAATTGGCAATTATTTTGCTCCTTTTGTTTAACTATGTTTTCCATAAAGCCTTGGACATACAGTAATACATTTTTTCAATCTTTAAAGTGCCACACATTTATTTCGGCCAGAACTAATTTCACATGGCTGTCCCTCTGGAAACTTTAAGTTTAATTACAATCGAGTGTCTATATGATTTTTTCCCTTACTTTGAGAGGAAACAACCAAATTGCTCCTTAAAAAGCTCCCTCCCCCTTCTTTTTGCTGGGAAACAATAGTGCTATACTTTCATAATGCTACTTTTATCTTCTGCTGCTTATTGATCTGTCCTTATCAACACTCAGTACTTAAAAACAATGTTCTGAGTATAAAATGCAAGTGAGGTGGGTGAGTTAGTCTTTCTCTCTTTCTGTCAGTCTTCCCTGTGGACTGGCAAAAAATAGCAAAGAAAAAGAGAAGGGGAAAATGTTTTCTCATAAGTGGACAATACGGAAGAGAGATATTGGTGGAAGAGGGCAAATAATCAGTTTGTAATAAATCCCATCTGCAACACTGAATGGGTTCTTTCATTCACTGCGTTCATAGTTTACTGGCATTGTGAAAACTAGGAACGAATTTAAGGAAACCAACGTGAGCACTGTGGATGAAAATAAAGATGACTGATGTACTTTATTATATCAGCTTTTATTTTAGGTTACATTTTTATTTGATTATGGATTAAAATGTACTTTGTTGATCTGCAGAATATAAAATGTTTAAATATAATTTCTATATCTTCTTTCAAAGATATATCCGAGCATGTTTTTTTTAAATGCTATAATTTACATTTATTTAAAAATAGGCTATTTGAATGGCTATATAAATGCAGAAGAGACTCTGAACACATACTTGGCTTTGTCTTAAGATATGGTTCACTCTCTATGAAGCTCAGAGGCAATGTACAGTGATGAATGCCACTCCTGTTATTTATTCTTATTTATTTACTGAAAGGTACAGGATCCCTACATATTGGGGGGAGGTCATTTAGCTTTCTCTGTAAATATTGTTGAAAAACCTTTGCTCTATAAAGCCATAAACTATCCCTCTCCTACAATCAATATTAGCACTGAATAACTCTGGTTTCTTCACGCAAAAAACTTGAAAAGAAGAAAAAAAAATCCAAAAGCTTAGAATTGCTATATTCATTATTTCAACAATGTTTTATTACTCTGGGAAGCAGAATTTTCAAGCCAATAAATTAGATTCATGTCCTTAAATTGAAGAACTCTTATCTTGCATTTAAATATATATAGCCATTCGTTTTACTATTGTCATCGCTAAGCCATGCAAATAACTGGTTTCCATCACTTTTGTTCCGTCTGATTTTATTTTTTATAGAGAGGCAGCAGAAGAAAAGAGAACACACTGAAGCACTCCAGTTTAAATTAAACAGCTGTCATGTAAAGGTTTTCTGGGGCCATTTCTAATGGGTTGTTCCAAGTTAATTGCTATCCATTGAAGTGGCTACCGAGTGAGAAGTTGCAATTATAAAGACTAAGAGCAAGGCTCTGAAATTAACGGAATTAATACTAATCACTCAGTATATAAGTGAAGAGTAAACAATTCAGAGCAATATCTGTTGATGGTCTCCAGGCAGGAATCTCGATATCCATGGAGAATTCCTCACCCTGCTATTCTTATATTTTTAAAAATCTTATAGAACAGCGGTTCTCAACCTGTGGGTCGCGACCCCATTTGGGGTCGAACGACCATTTCATGGGGGTCGCCAAACAACGCAGTCCGCCATTTTTTCCCCTTTTCCCCTCGGCCGGCGCAGGGGGCAGCACCGCGCATGCGCGGGGTAGCACCGCACATGCGCGATGCGGGCCGTTGCGCCGTGCATGCGCCGCACAGGTCGGGGTCGCGCCGCGCATGCGCGGCGCAGGTCAGGGTCACAGCCTGAAAAAGGTTGAGAACCGCTGTTATAGAACTACCTGAACTACAAACAAGCCCTAATATAGTCTCTTATGTGAAGAGACTATATATTAGGGAAAGATCTTGGGGACGAGGGACAATATTTTAAGTGTATTTCTATAGGGTAATATCAGTCAGTAAGTAGCCACTGCTTCTGGACCAAAACATTTTTAACTTTTATTTATTTTAATTTGCTCTTAATCTAAAATCTAAAATTAACTTCTCTGTGTTGCTTGGAGTTCTCACCCTGCAGATCACCTGCCCAGCGGCAGCTGCTGCCTCCTCCTCCCTGGATCCTGCAGTGCTACATCACGCTGCCTGCTGCCCGTTTGCCGCCTGTATTTTTTGGTTTCAATGGCGGCAACTCTGAAGACTGGTGGTAGGCTCTCTGCATTGTCCCTGGGCTGGTGGTTTCAGCCACTGGCCACCTTCACGGGTCTGCC
This sequence comes from Bothrops alternatus, assembly GCA_034064705.1. Lineage (NCBI taxonomy): Eukaryota > Metazoa > Chordata > Lepidosauria > Squamata > Viperidae > Bothrops > Bothrops alternatus. Next base: position 27,173,455 of record JARGCV010000003.1, on the reverse strand, counting down.
CACAAATCCACGGGAGAGTTGGCAGCTGGAGTCATGGCCGTGCGGTCTTCAGAGTGCCCTCGCCGCCAGCCTTGGTATAAGGAGTGAGGAGAGTGAGGGAGCTAGAGATGGTGGGGGGATAGAAGATGAAAGGGAGGAAGTTAGAGGGGGATGTGGCTGGTGGGGTGATGCGGAGCGATGCCTTACGATATAATTATGTTTATTATTTACAATTACATTGTATTTATAATTATAAAATTAATAATAATAATAATAAATTTTACAAAAAATGGTCATAAGTGTGAAAACAGTCATAAGTTACTTTTTTCAATGCCATTATAACTTTGAACAGTCAATAAATGAACTGTTAAAGTCAAGGACTACCTGTATTTACAAGCTTTACATCGTCATCCATATGAAGTTTAGTTAAAATCATTCTACACAATTTGACTCACTGAACTAAAGCAACCTTTCAGCATTGTAATAACACTACACAAGTATGGCCTCTCCTATTATTGCTGGTTTTGCAGCTGCAAGCAGGCAACAAAAGGTTTACTGCTGAAATATGGATGGCTTTCAGATAGATATTAATATATATGACAATGAGATATACCTGTAATTTATCTTTGAATTTTGATCACATGACCACAAGGATGCTGCAGGGATCCTGAGGTCAGCTTCAAATTTCTCCATATCATCTTCACAACTTTCAGGTCTTGCATGATTTCCATACTTTGCATATTTTTTCCATCTCACCTCTGTGGATTGAATCATATGATACAACTGAAGTATAAGAAAACTAATTTTTTCCCCACAATGCAGTAAGTCATAACTTGTTTAGTTCTAGAACGATGTGTGGCATGAATCTAGATATTGTGGTCTATAAATTATAGCTTATGACTTAGCCATGATCACTTATTTACCATACCATGGTTTAGCACTATGTTAGTGGAATCCATCTCTCCAAGTTTAAAGGAGAGGTGCTGGACAACAACATCTAGAAAAATTACATGTAGGTAGCATAAACAGGGCTACTTAAAGTATTTTCAGTACAAATTCCAACAGATGTGCAAACTGGCAAAAGTCAGCTCAAAAGATTTTAATTACAATCAATATGAACAGCATTGCTAAATAAAGTCTGCAACTTTGTAGGAAAAAAGAAAACCTTTGAATAAACAAAACATGCATCTATTGTTTCAAATTCATATAAATATGGCTAAAAATGACATTTTCCTACATCATTCCCATTAAATGAAGCAGCTTTGTACACAAATAGTACTGCCAGTTAAATAGCATTTGTCAGAATTTTCCCTACTTGTTGAATAATATGGAAGTTTTGAAATTATTCCAGCATGGCTCTGAAAAATTTGTATTTACACATGCACGCACGCACACACAATGAAGAAAGGACAATGATACCAAGTATACTGAATTCCAGCAATTTAGAGCAGCCCACCCACACTGGCCATCAAGACCAGTCTGGATTCATTCAATAGCAACTGTTTCTGGTATATCTGAAACTTCATTTTCAACACAGGAAGGCTATTTTGTTAAGATACTTGCCCAGTATGAAAAATCAGGAGTCTGTCACATTTTTTTGAGTTCAACGATTTTTATTAAAAGGCATTAAGCAGTGATGGCGAACCTTTTAGAGACCGAGTGCCCAAAACCCACCATGCCACACCCCCGTCCCCCGCCCGCAGGGCCACCCACAACCTCCATGGCCCGCCGCAGATTGCCCAGGAGGCCCAGCAGCGATATGCAGCCACACTCTCCGCCTGCACCTCGCAGCAGCATCTGCGCACAACGGAGCACGAGGGCGGAGTCTTGTTCCCATTGCCTGGCTGCTATGTCCTTAGCTGTGCTGCTCCGGGGGGCTGCTGGTGAGGAGGGGGCTGTGGGAGGAGGCGGATCTGGGCCCTCAGAGTGCCCCCTCTCGCACACGTGCCATAGGTTCGCCACCACTGGCATAAAGCATTAAAACAAAGAAACGAAAAAGGCACGACAGGAACATTTGTACATGAAGCTATATTTTTATTTTTGGAATAGTATAAAATATTGAACATAGTATCTTTTTGTACATTTGCAAATTCAGATATCAGTCATGGATAATGAAAACACAGTATTTACCCTATCTATAGTTTTATGTCAGGCATTTCAGATTTGATTTTGCTGGCCCCTTACAGAAGGCAAAATTTTATTGTGGTTAAAGGACAGACCTCATAATTTTCAAGGCTTGTAGCATTCTATACATATATTTGCTTTAGTAAGCATACGTCTTTTAACAAACTTTGTTAAGTCACAAAAGGTGTTACCAGGCTCCTGCTATTTTGCAGCCACAGAATACCCGAGCTCCTTTATAATACGCAGTACAAAGTGCCAACCCTAAACAAAACTCATGAATAAGCAGTGCTGCGCTTTCCAAATATGAATAATATGCACAGATGAAGCACAGGATTTCTTTTACTTCTGTTAGTAAAAATGTCATGGGTGACATAGCTCTAAGCAGGATGGCACTGCTAAGGAGCATCCATAAATGAATAGAGCAACTCCTATTCTGCTACTTTACCAAAAATAAGCGACTCTTGTTTGAACTCCCATAAACCCTTGCTACTGGCCATGCTTACTGGGGCTGACAGAAATGAGATTCAAAACATCTGGAGGACCCCATTGTTTGTCCCCAGAAAACACTATTCATCTGTTTCTCTGGCTGTCTCCAATATGAAGCCCATGGGCCACAACATGCATGAAAGCTCTGTGGGTTTAATTTGAGAAAGAAAAAAAAAAAACATCGGAGGCAAGCAGGTACGATGAGCACTAACTTGCTTGATAAAACACTGTATATTTGCCTGAAATTTCTGGGCATTTACAGAGAACTATGTAATAAACATGGGCTATAAATTAAGCATAAGCCTATTATGAATGCAATTAGTAATTTCCATTCCATGCTACCAACTCTCACAGAGACTTTTGTAGGTATATTTACATTGCAAATATATATATATCTATACATACATGAGCCACGGTAGTGCAGTGGTTAGTATGTAGTATTGCAGGCTAATTCTACCAACTGCCACCAGTTCAATCCTGACTGGCTCAAGGTTGACTCAGCCTTCCATCCTTCTGAGGTCGATAAAATGAGGGCCCAGATTGTTGGTGGCAATATACTGACTCTGTAAACCATTTCAAGAGGGCTATAAAGCACTATGAACCGGTATATAAGTCTAAGTGCTATTGCTATTTATATATATATGGTTTTATTTTTTCTTTCAGCCACTGAAAATTGAGGAAATTAGTTTAAAAATCTCTAAATGGCAAAGTTAGAGGCTTACTCTCAAAGTCAGAATATCACAGCTTAATTATTACATATTCATTTTACATTAAATAAAGTTCTTAGAACTGAGCTGCAGAAATCCAGATGGCCACTAGATAGTAGCAAAGAAACACAGACATTTTTTTTAAATGCTATTTGGGGGTATTCTGATTTTTGCAACCTAAATCTGCTAAATGTAAACTCTTGGGAGACCCCATGCTTTCAAAGGCTGTTCAGTTGGCAATTGTTCGTTTGATTTATATCCTGAATTTTTCCAGAACTTCAGGATGGGGGACATACTATAGCTTCAGTGTTTCTCAACCTTGACAATTTTAAGGCATGTGGATTTCAACTCCCAGAATTCCACAGCCAGCATTGCTGGCTGTGGAATTCTGGGAGTTGAAGTCCACATGCCTTAAAATTGTCAAGGTTGAGAAACATTGGTTTAGGTAGACATCCTCCATTTTTTCACACAATGACTTTAAGAGAGAATGGCTCAAATTGAGCTGAGATAGAATGGCAAAATCATTCAGTGAGGCTCTGAGGCTGAGTATTGACTTAAATATTATATTTCACTTTAAACTGTATTCACATTTACTTCGAGATACAGTAAGTCTTAATGAACTCAGTGCAGAGCTGACGTCTAAGCAGACAAATAAGAGATCTGCAAAATATATACATCCAGGACAAGAAATACATTAATATATTTACACCTGATTTTCCAATTTTTAGAAAATAAATCTGGTTCTTTTATATCATTGTCAAATAATTATAATTAAACACAACCTTTCTGAGTTTTTTTAAGAGAATATGTACGTTCTGATAATAATTACACTTAGTGCAAGAATCATTATCCAGTCTAATCCCTGGCCAATATGCTGTGATGGTTTTCCTTTACCATTTCCAGATGATGGGCATCACTCCAGTAACAAATATGCTTCCTTACTGTTTTTATCGGGCTGTGTAATCTTACATGCTGAAAGAATAACTTATGTTCATAAGGTGAGCCATTATTTTGGAAAGTTCAGCAGAATCACATCATGTATGTATCTATTCTTATTTCATGCTTTTCTTCTTCATTGTTTTTGTGCCTTTGAGTCTGTCTTGACTCCTGGTGACTGCCTGAACAAATGCCTGCAGTTTTGTTGGCAAGGTTTTTTGGAAGTGGTTTGCCATTGCCTCTTTTCTAGGGCTGAGAGAGAGTAACTGAACTTCACAGCTTCCAGGTTTCCAGCCTGATGCCTTAAACCAGGGGTCCCCAACCTCCGGTCCATGGACCGGTCCGCGCAAACAAGCAGAGCTTCATCCACAGGATGCAGGCAGCACACAAAACCACGCACCCTCGAGGCTGTGGAACAACCTCTCTCCATGGAACCGGTCCCTGGTGCCCAAAAGCTTGGGGACCTCTACCTTAAATCACTACACCAAACTGGCTCACTGTATGCCAATACAGATATCCTATCCCTAAATGGCATAAACCCAGAGACTTAGGTTAGCACCTGTGGTGACTTGGGTGTAAAAAGTTCACAATAGGAAGATGAAAAAGGCAAACAGAATGGGAAAAGGAATAAAATATTAATGGATATATGGATCTCTCAGATGTAATAGCTATTATTACTCCTGCAGGAATCCATATAGCATACAATAGCATTACATATTATATCTAATAAAACAATTTGATAAACCCAACAAAAAAGTAAAACTCTCATAAAACCAAACAAGTACCAGCAATGCAATTTAAACAAGCAGCAGTTATTTATCTGCTGCATGTCAGAACAACAAAATATGAAATGGCAAGATTATTGCTCTATATGTAATACCCTTAATTCTGTGATCAGAAGATCTCTATAATAACTTAGCCATTAATTGTGCTTTAATTATGCACAAGCCTGGTAGAAAGTTAAGGGCTTCAATGCTGAATCCCAGACTGCTTAGGAGGCCTTTTGGTGATTAGGCAATTTTGGCCTTTTGTGGGCTGAGGTTGGAATGGAAGCAGCTCCTCTTTTCTACAAAATGCAAAAATAATAACACGGGTGGGATAGTGGGGTTTCAAGAAAACCTGTGGCTGTAAGTTGCCCCCATCTATTTCAGAAGTACATGGTTTTGTCTTCATCTTTCTCCAATAATAGTAATTACTGGAAATTATTTGCATCTTTTAATGCAAACTTCATCTACCTGGGGCTCTGCAGGTACGGTGAACTAAACTTCAAGACTGACTCCTTTCTTGGAAGTTGTAACCCAACACACTGAGAGAGCACCATGTACACAGTACTGTTTCTAGCACACACAATCATTGTTTTTATTGCTTTGCTGGTGGTGAAATACATTTTTAAGGATTTCAGATTTATCTTTAGATAACCTTACTGTGGCACCTCATTGTGCCCCAATGGCGGGTTCTTCACGATAGCCAAATTAAGGAGACAGCATGCCTGCAGGTTTCCTTGGGATGAAGCGAACCTAGAAAGAAGGCTGCCTCCCCTTTTTATTCCCTGTTACAGTGGGTGGTTACATAAGGCATCACATGGTTACAAACAGCCAATGACAATGTTATAGTTGTAGTTGCAAAGCTACACCTGTGGCCAATGGCAAAGCTTATACCTGTGGCCGGTAGATTCAAATCTTGGTACAACGTTCCTCCACCTATTGGCCCTACCCTCATTTCCTGTTTGCTCCAAGACCGCATGGTCAAGCCACATGGTCTTTGTTCCTTTGTCTTCTTTGTTTCAAGTCACATGGCATGGCAGTCTCTTTGTCCCAGGCTTCATGATTTCTTCATCCCACCTATGCTCCGTCCAGTTCTTACAGATCCTAGGGCACAGGCCATCAATCATAGCAACATCTCCTCCTTTTTTCTTTTAATAAGAGTCTTGGGAGAAAACGGGACATGGTTTTGTCTTCTGCCAGTCAATGTGAATTTGTCCAGGCATCAGAGGCTGTAGTTGGTTCTTATCCAGGAAATGAACAGAAGAGGGAGGCCTACACAGGTTCAACAGGGAAGGAATACATTGCACACAGCAACAGATTGTTACACAGAATACTACAAATATTATAATACCAAAAATCAATTTTCTGAGCCACCCAGCATTAGGTAGTCATGAAAACAAACTGTCAATCAAACAAGGCACCAGTTTCTTGTGATAAGGGATTGTTTTGTACCATACTTTCCATATGAGCAACTGTGGCAGAAATGTTGTGTGTGTTGTCAGAAATGTAAATGTACCAGACCAATTCTGGGGTATTGACCAATATGCATTTTTTCCACATAAGAACTACTTGTCTTTTGAGAAGTTATACAAAGTTTCAAAAATTTCAGCAAAATCAAACAAGGGAACACAATCAGCACATGCTTTCCTGTTATCATTATTTGTCTCATTATAATATCTAGCTTTATAGTCTAGTTGCCAAGGGATAGTTATATTACAAGATCGCCAAATACCTAGAAAGGTCTTGTTACTAACTGATGATGCTGTGTGATTAATGCATACTTGAGCAGGGTAACACAAAAGAGAACTGTAAGGAAGGATTCAATTTGAAAGAGAGAGAGATTTCATTCATCCATGTGAACGTATTAAGGAAAAAATTGTGAGGCAAGGCAAGTTCTGTGCTGGCATGTATACATTGAATCCAACAATTGGGTGCATTCAGCAACATAGCATGGTGAGAGAAATAAAATACAAAACAGCAAAGATTGTCACAAAAATAGAATCATTAACAAGGCTAGAAAACATAAATTTAAAATTGGCAAAGAGAAATAAGAAAGGGAGGGGATAAGAAAGGGAAGGGGCCATGGTTTATTAAACAAAACAACCGGGAGGGAAGGTATAAGAGAGAGAAGGGAACACAGATTCATAGGTAGATTGAGAAACAACCAGGGAGGGGGGGTGTATGAGAGAGGGAACACAGATTCAAATGTAAATTGAGATGGCAGAAACAAAATGCAGTCATATGTAGATTGAGTCTCCTCCGTTTACAGCCATCCTTTTGTTACTTGGAAAGAGAAAAGAAGCTGGTTTTACTGGTTTTAAACCGGCCTGCATTGCAACAAACAAGGTCTCCACGATAATAAACCTGCAATTTCAAAAGAAGAGGGGAGGGGAAGAGAAAAAGGGGAGAATGGGGGAATGGCTCTCTGCAGGGGAGCAAGGCATTATTAAGACAGTTTTGAATCAATGGAAAGCCAGGAAATATTTCCTCCTTTTCCAATTATAAGGAATAGAATCAACAGACTTAAGATTTTTTAGCAAGTTAAAAGGTAAATCTTGAGAATGGGCTTGCAAACAAGCAAAAGCCGTCTTCCACATAAGGAGAATTTGGAAGGGAGCAGGAGGCTCCTCAAGAAAGTATGAGCCAAGTTTAATCCAATCAGCAATTTTTAATGGTCTCTTTAAGGAGTGAGAGGGACAATGCCAAATAAACGTTAACAATACTTTTAACTCAAGTGAAGGCAATTTATGAATTTTTTTTTAGTTGCATAATTGAGATCCTGACAATTACACCAAGCCTTTCCCTTTGGTCCTTGGAGAATTCTGCCCACATACTCACGGGGGGTAGGTCCTGGCTGGGGACGCTACGGGGGTGAGTCCTTGCTGGAGAGGACGCCACGAACGCGCGAGATGAGTAAGAGGGTGTCAGGGATGTTGTAGAATACAACACCAGCCCAGATCACATCGGGGTCACCATTTGTGGCACCTCATTGTGCCCCAATGGCGGGTTCTTCACGATAGCCAAATTAAGGAGACAGCATGCCTGCAGGTTTCCTTGGGGTGAAGCGAACCTAGAAAGAAGGCTGCCTCCCCTTTTTATTCCCTGTTACAGTGGGTGGTTACATAAGGCATCACATGGTTACAAACAGCCAATGACAATGTTATAGTTGTAGTTGCAAAGCTACACCTGTGGCCAATGGCAAAGCTTATACCTGTGGCCGGTAGATTCAAATCTTGGTACAACGTTCCTCCACCTATTGGCCCCTCCCTCATTTCCTGTTTGCTCCAAGACCGCATGGTCAAGCCACATGGTCTTTGTTCCTTTGTCTTCTTTGTTTCAAGTCACATGGCATGGCAGTCTCTTTGTCCCAGGCTTCATGATTTCTTCGTCCCACCTATGCTCCGTCCAGTTCTTACAGATCCTAGGGCACAGGCCATCAATCATAGCAACACCTTACCTTTCTATGTTCAGTAAAACATTTGTCACTCATTTACATGGAATGTCAAATATTAATCAGAGTCCCCTGTGGATTTTACTGAGCTAATTGTTGCTGACTATAAGGAATGATGCTCAAAGATCCAATCTGGGTCGGTCATTGGGATAGGAGGTTAACCTGGTGACCAACCCAGATTGGATCTTATAACATTATCCTGGGACACATATATTTGCCTTCATTTGATCATCTCATTTCTGCATCCCTACTTGTTAACTTTGTATATGTTTATGTATGTGTGTGTGTGTGTGTGTGTATGTGTGTGTGTGTATATATGTATATATGTATGTGTATGCATGTGTGTGTGTGTGTGTGTGTGTGTGTGTGTGTGTGTGTATAGGTCTTTGGTTCTTCGGGTTCTAGGAGCAATGTGTGACTGTAGCTGTTTCTTCCTTTTAACTGCCAGTGGGGGTTTGAACTGATTGTTATTATTTATTTATTTATTTATTATTTATTAATTTAATTTCTATGCCGCCCTATTCCGGAGAACTCAGGGCGGCTCACAACATGATAGAAATTACATTATATACATAAATATAAAAACCCTTAATTAAAAAAGAAACCAATCATTCCACAAACATACACTGGCTAGGGGCAAGGTGTTAGCTGCCCCAGGCCTGCCGGCAAAAGTGTGTTTTAAGCAATTTACGAAAGGCGGAGAGGGTGGGGGCAACACGGATCTCCGGGGGAAGTTGGTTCCAGAGGGCCGGGGCCGCAACAGAGAAGGCTCTTCCCCTAGGCCTGGCCAGGCGACACTGTCTGGCTGACGGGACATGGAGAAGGCCCACTCTGTGGGCCCTAACCGGCCGCTGGGATTCATGAGGCAGCAGACGGTCCCGTAAATAACCTGGTCCGATGCCATGTAGGGCTTTATAGGTCATAACCAACACTTTGAATTGGGTTCGGAGACCAATTGGCAGCCAATGCAGCTCGCGGAGTGATGCCGAAATGTGGGCATTTCTAGGCAAGCCCAACACTGCTTGCGCGGCTGCATTCTGCATTACCTGAAGTCTCCGAACATTTTTCAAAGGTAGCCTCATGTAGAGAGCATTGCAGTAGTCGAACCTCGAGGTGATAAGGGCATGAGTGACTGTGAGAAGAGACTCCCGGTCCAAATAGGGCCGCAACTGGTGCACCAGGCGAACCTGGGCAAATGTCCTCCTCGCCACAGCTGAAAGATGATGTTCCAGATTTAGCTGTGGATCGAGGAGGACGCCCAAGTTGCGGACCTTCTCCGAGGGGGTCAAAAGCTCCCACCCCCAGGCTAATGGACGGATAGATTGAAATATCTTTGGGAGGCAGAACCCATAGCCACTCCGTCTTGTCGGGGTTGAGTTTGAACCTGTTAGCACCCATCCAAACCCTAACAGCCTCCAGACATCGGCACATCACTTCCGCTGCTTCACTGAAATGACACGGGGTGGAGATGTAAAGCTGGGTATCATCAGCATACTGATGATATCTCACCCCGTGTTGTCGGATGATCTCACCCAGCGGTTTCATGTAGATATTAAACAGCAGAGGGGAGAGGACCGATCCCTGAGGGACCCCACAAGGGAGGAACCTAGGGGTCGACCTCTGACCCCCTGCCAACACCGACTGCGACCGACCAGTGAGGTAGGAGGTGAACCACCGCAAAACAGTGCCCCCAACCCCCAAACCCTCCAGTCAGTGCAGAAGGATACCATGGTCAATGGTATCGAAAGCTGCTGAGAGGTCAAGTAGCACCAGGATAGTGGATAATCCCTTATCCCGGGCCCGCCAGAGATCATGCGTCAGCGCGACCAAAGCAGTTTCCGTGGAGTAGCCGAGCCTGAATCCTGACTGTTGAGGGCCCAGATAATCGGCCTCATCCAAGGACCGTTGGAGCTGGAGTGACACCACCTTCTCAACAACCTTCCCTATAAAGGGAAGATTGGAGACAGGACGGTAGTTGTTTAAAACAGCTGGGTCCAGGGAAAGCTTCTTGAGGAGGGGGCGCACAATTGCCTCCTTGCAGGGAGCCGGAAAGGACCCCTCCCTCAAAGAAGCGTTGACAATCTCCTGAACCCAGCCCCGCGTCACCTCCCTGCTGGCCGAAACCAGCCAGGAGGGGCACGGGTCCAATAAACAGGTGGCAGAGCTCACAGCTCCAATGGCCTTGTCGACTTCATCAGGTGCTACCGGATCAAACTCCTCCCACACAACGGGATCAAGACGAGTCCCTGTCATCTCGACTGAATCATTATCAGCCGATACTGCATTCCAATTGGAGTCAAGGTCCATCCGAATCTGGGCGATTTTATCCGCGAAAAACTTATTAAAGTCCTCAGCACTACCCTGCAAGGGTGCATCAACCCCCCCCCTGATTAAGGAGGGAGTGAGTTACCCTGAACAGGGCGGCTGGGCGAGATTCCGCAGATGCAATCAAGGTGGAATGATACGCGCATCTTGCCGCCTTGAGCGCCACCTGATAAGTCTTGATATAAGATCTTACAAGTGTTCGGTCAGATACGGATTTACTTTTCCTCCATCGCTTCTCTAGGCGTCTCTTCTGGCGCTTCATCCCCCTGAGTTCCTCAGTAAACCAAGGAGATCTCCTGGGTCTGCTACCACAGAGAGGTCGCAGCGGCACAATCCGGTCAAGAGCCCCCTTCGCAGCCATATTCCAGGCCGTAACCAGGGACTCTGCCGAACTGTGAATGAGAGAATCCGGTATTTCCCCAAGCGTCCTCTGAAAACTCTCTGGATCCATCAGACATCTGGGGCGGAACCACCTAATCGGTTCCGCCTCCCTGCAGGGGAGGAGTGGAGCCTTAAAAACAAGCCGTAGCAGAAAATGATCTGACCATGACATAGGCAACATATCTAAGCCCCTTAAATTCAGATCATTGCTCAACTGTTCTGAGAGGAATACCATGTCGGGAGTGTGTCCCTTCTCATGAGTCGGACCCTGAACTACCTGAGTCAGGTTCATGGTTGCCATGGTGGCCATGAACTCCTGCGCCAACCCAGAGGATTCGCCGAGCGATGGAAGATTCAAGTCCCCCAAGACAATAAGCCTGGGGAACTCAACCGCCAGCCCAGCAACCTCAAGTAGCGCAGGCAGGACTGTTGACACGCAGCTGGGAGGAAGGTACGCGAGCAACAAGCCCACCTGAACCCCTAGGTCCAACTTCACAAGGAGCAACTCACAACCCGCAATCTCAGAAACAGCAAGCCTGTATAGGCTAAAGGTCTTCTTGGCTATAATAGCCACTCCTCCCCCCCTTCCCTGGGGTCGTGGCTGATGCCATACCTGAAACCCAGCTGGACACATCTCAGAGAGAGGAACTCCTCCCTCCGGGCCCAGCCAGGTCTCGGTCATACATGCGAGGTCGGCCTCCTCATCCAGGAGAAGATCATGGATGAGGGGAGCTTTATTTACAACCGACCTGGCATTGAGCAGCAGCAGCCTGAGCCCAGGGTCCGGATTTCCCCCATCACCAGTACTTCGGGCTGAACTCACAGGGTCGGAACAAGGGATCGCTTTTAAACAGCGAGCTCTTGTTCCCTGGGAATGGCCTACCCTGTGGCCCCCGCCATATCTGCCTCTCCCCAGCAAGACCGGTATACTTTGGCCCTCTATCACCCCAGAGCCAGCGCTCCCCTCCCCCTCCACCTCTGCCGCACCAGGCAGGCTAGCCAGTCCATCCCATTCATTCCACTCAACCACAGCTCCATCCATATCATTAATTTATCCCACCCACAAAAAAACTACCCTTTAAACAAACAATTTAAAACAATAAGCTAACCATCCATTCAACCCGATTCATTCCACAAACATTCAATCCCCCCCACATCATTCAGCATCTAACAAATCAAATATTAAACAAGTTAACTATTTAAAATTTAGACAAACAACAGTTAAAAAACAGCTCAAGAACATAATAACAAAAACAGGCATGCCAGATGTTAATTCTGCCGCAATGATTATAGCTATGCCTATATTTACATGGAAACATTCAACTGGCTCCTTGAAGCACCTGATATCCAGCATGCTAATAATTTCCCCATGAGAAGCATAGAGTCTTCTAGAATGAATGGGAGAAAATATAACGCTAGTAACATCCATTAGTCCATTAGTCCACTTCTTGGAAGTTAGTTGGTTAAAGTCTGTATAGAAGTTAGTTGAAATCTAAAATCTATGTAAAAGTTAGCTGAAGTTAGTTGAAGTCTATGATGAAAATAGTTGAAGTTTTCTGAAAGTCTATGTAGAAGTTACCACTAGCTGAAGGTAGTTGAAGTCCATGTAGACGTTAGCTGAAAATGTTTTCTAGAAGTCTATGTAGAAGTTAGTTGAAGTTAGTTGAAGTCTATGTAGGTTAGTTGAAGTTAGTTGAAGTCCATGTAGAAGTTAGTTGAGGTTTTCTAGAAGTCTATGTAGAAGTTAGTTGAAGTCTCCTTCACGGTTCCGCGCGCCAAACCACGATGGTTCTTTTTTTTTTTTCATCCAGGTCTACCGTTCCAGAGAAGGATGGTTTTCCCGGTTCACCGTGGGTTGGCGGGGCTGCCTTAGCGCAGCGGTTGCTTCTAATAACCATTTGAGAGGTCAGTCCTGCCAGCCTCAGCTGTACATTTTATAAAGATTAACAAAAGTACATTTTATAAAGATTAACAAAACAATGTTACTTTTATTTATTTTATTTATTAATTTGGCTGGGAGCTCGGCTGTGTTCTGATTGGGTGGAGGTGTGTTCTGATTGGTTAGGGGCTTGGTTGTGCTCTGACTGGATAGGGGGTTGGCTGTGCTCTGATTGGCTGGGGGAGTGTTCTGTTTGGGTGGGGGCTTTGTTGTGCTCAGGTTAGTCTGAGTTGCAGGGGGATTAGAGATGGTGAGCTGAATAGCTGTTTGGCTTTGCGTTCGTGGTCGTGCCTCATCTTCATGGTGGGTATCAGTTTGCTTCATGTATGGATTGGAGGGGTTTAAGGTGGTTAATGATGCAGCTGTGGTCTGGCTTCTGGTTTGTGGTCGTGCCTCATCATCGTTGTGGGTTTGGGTTTGCTTTTTGCGTGGATGTGTGGTGGTGACATCCTGTGTGGTTTTCGTGAGTGTCATTCTTTGTGTTATGGACTCGTTTGTCAATAAGGGCGGGTTTCCAAATGGCTGGTAGGCGGGAGGTATCATCTCGTTTGTTCATGCTGTGTGGGTGTTTTTCTATCTCGATGGCTTCTCTGATTATTCTGTTATTAAAGTATTCAGTTTTGGCAATAGTTCTGGCCTTTTTGAAATCAATTTCATGTTCTGTAGCTTTAAGGTGTTGGACCAGGGAAGAAGTTGGTTCCTCTTTTTTGATTGAGTTTTTGTGTTCTTCAATGCGTGCACTTATTCTTCTGTTGGTTTGTCCGATGTATCTGGTGGGGCAGGCAGTACATGGGATTTCATATACTCCTTGATTTTCTAACTCAATTTTGTCTTTAGGGTTTCTTAGGATGGTGGATATTTTTCTGTTTGTGCAGAATGCTGTTTTGATGTTACGTTTGTGGAGGATCTTTCTGATCCTGTCTGTGGTGCCTTTTATGTATGGGAGGAGGGCTTTGCCGTTTTCTTGTTCTCTGTCTTGGATTTTAGTGGGAGTTTCTTTTTGGATTAAGTTGGAAATCTTATTTCTTTGGAATCCGTTGGATGTTAGTACACACACACACACACACACACACACACACACATCTTTATATATATATATGCAGATTCCCCCATTTAATTTATGGTCTGTGAGATGTAGTAGATTTTAAAAAGTAGCATTTTGCTTCTGACTCACCCTCATCTACTGTTTTTTGTTTAGAACTGCCTGGTGATCTTAGGATTCTAAAAAGATTTACAAGTTTAAAATTTGCTTACCTCTGATGAAAGACATCTCAGGGCATATGTATTTATTAGATTTATATCTCAGCTTTTGTCTACACAGCATTCTTGCCTCTGAATTTAATCTCACAGACACAACTCACATCCAGCATCTTGGCTCCCCGCCACCCACATCCCAGTGCTCCTGCATAATGGTTATTATTAAAAGTCATCCCATAGTTAATCTGTGCTAGTTTTTAAAGTAATCTTCCCTAAATGGATGCTGAGATTATGGGAATTGATAAATTTAGAAAACAGATCTGTTTGGGAAGTTTAGGATAAAATACTCTTTATTAAATGCAGAGTAAGGGGGTTTCCCATTGTACTGAACCAGTTTGTAACCTAGCAACATATTTTAATGGTATGATCCCATAAAGTTGCCTGTATTTTATCCCTTTCCCGTTATTTTTTATTTATTTTTCATTTATTCAATGTATATAGCTGCCCATCTCAAAAAAGTGAGTCAGGGCAGTAAACAATAATAAAATCAATTAAAGAAACAGCAAGGATGGATATACTAGCCCACCCCACTCCTGCCAGAGCTCATCCAAGAGCACAACTGATGCTATCTGAGTCCCATACTCTGGCCTGAATCCTGACTGAAAGGGTTCCAGATAATCCACTTCATCCAAGGTCCTCTGAAGCTGTTGTCTAACCACCTTCTCTACAACCTTCCTCAGAAAGCGGAAATTGGAGATTGGATGGAAGCTGTCCAGATTAATTAGGTCCAATGATGATCCCTTGAGGAGGGGATGCACTACAACTCCTTCAGAGCTAGCAGAACCACTCCCTCCTTCAAGGAAAAATTAACCACCACCCAGACTCAATCACATATCCTCTTCTGGGCAGCCTTGGCCAGCCAGGAATAACACAGATCTAACATAGAAATAGCTAAATGCACTGCTACAAAGAACCCTGTCCATTTCCTCCAATCCAACCAGGTCAAACTCCTCCCAGATAACTGTGCAAAACTCAACCCCCGTAACCTCTACTGGCCCTGCACCAAGACTGGAATCCAACACAATGAAACAAAATGAAGTCATCCTTAGTAGGACCAATATTATACAGGTAGCCCTTGTTTAGAGACTGCCTTGTTTAGAGGTTATAATAGTAATGAAAAATAATTTTACAAGCAGTGCTCACATTTACAACCTTCACAGATTTGTAGAGTTAAAGCAAAGCTGACGATCATAAACACATTTACTTCTGCCAGTAAATACCTCCCATCGACCAGTTCGCTCCCACAGAGAGGGCCTCCTCAGGGTGCCATCGGCTAAGCAGTGTCGGCTGGTGGCGCCCAGGGGGAGAGCCTTTTCTGTGGGGGCACCGACGATGTGGAACGAGCTCCCCCCGAAACTCCGGACGTGTCATGATCTCCGCACCTTCAGAAGAGAATTGAAGACGCATCTCTTCAATCAAGCCGGCCTGGCCTAGATCTCCTCGGGTTTTTTTTTTTTAAAAAAAATTTAAACAAGGCTGTTCAGGTTTTAGAATTGGGTTTTTAACAGGTTTTAGTACAGTCTTGTATTAATATTAATTTAATTTAATTTATTTTTAAATATTTATTGTTATTATATGTTTTTATTGGGTTGTAAACCGCCCCGAGTCCTACGGGAGAGGGGCAGTATAGAAATTTAATAAAACTAAACTAAACTAAACAATTGCGGTTTCACTGAGTGACTGCATTGTTTAATGATGGCGTTGTTAGTTTCAGTTGTGGTTGTTAAATGAGGACTATCTGTAATTGTGTTTATTTTTTTATTCCAACACCCTCCAAAGGCAATCTATTGATGCCCATGAAATCCTGGAACCTTGTAGAAAAAAGTCAAGTGACTAGTTAGTGGCTTGAAATAAGTAAAAGAGGCAAAATGGCAAAGGGAACAGCAGTTGTCATGCTCATGTATTTTTGTGCTGATTCAGTGATGGCTAGGAGAGCAATTCAACTCAACAGTGAGGAAAGGGACTAATGAAGATCAGCATAGCAAGCCCTTAAAAATATTAGAAGGCACATCCTCAAATTATACACACATCTGGTGATAAAGAATAGTTTCTCTTTTTAAAAAAATCAAGCAAGTATGACATAAATCATATTTTTGTTTTAGCTCTAAGTCTTGCTTAAAAGCAACAAAAAAAACCCCACTGAATTCTCAGAAATCTATGCAAAATGCTGCTGTAATTCCTCTGCCAAAAACAGAACACTTGAGCAATCGTCTCCATTTGGCAAGACAGCTGGGATCAACAAGTTGATAGAACCGGCAGGCAATTATCAATTAATACTATTTCTTTCTTTGTGAGGAAGGTTAGGAGAGGGAAATGATGGGAAAATACTGAATCTGAAACTGTAAATATTAAACTATATCACTCCATTTTAGACAGTAACGGTAAGTTTAATCGCAACGATTTGCAGAAAATTTTGGCGTCAGTTTTGCACTCTAGAGTGATGTCATCTATCTTCCACGTGACCTATAATAGATGCTTGCTTTATTTCAATCAATCAGAATAGAGCTGGAAGGGATCTTGAAGGTCTTCTAGTCCAACCCCTGTTCAAGCAGGAGATCCTATACCAGTGGTTCTCAACCTTTTTCAGGTTGAGACCCCACTTGCCCCGCCCATGCGCGGCGCGACCCTGGCATGTGCGCATGTGCGCGACGAAAAAAAAAACAAAAAACCAAAAACAAAATGGCGGACCACGACGCCCCGATCCGCGCATGCACGGCGCACGCGCGACGAAAAAAACAAACAAAAACAAAATAAAACAAAATGGCGGACCGCGGTGTCCGGCGACCCCCGCGAAACGGTCGTTCGACCCCAAATGGGGTCGCGACCCATAGGTTGAGAACCGCTGTCCTATACCATTTCAGACAGGTGGCTGTCTAGTCTCTTCTTAAAGACCTCCAGTGATGAAGCACCCAGAACTTCTGAAGGCAAGCTGATCTGCTTGTTGATTGTTCTCACTTTTAGGAAGTTTCTCCTTAATTCCAGGTTGCTTTTCTCTCCTTGATTACTTTCCATCCATTGTTTCTTGTCTTGTCTTCTGGGTCCTTTGGAAAATAAGTTGATCCCCTCTTCTTTGTGGCAGTCCCTCAAATACTGGAATACTGCTATCATGTCACCCTACTCCTTCTTTTCTCTAGACTGACCATACCCAATTCCTGAAACCATACTTCATATTTTAGTTTCCAGGCCCTTAATCTTCTTAGTCGCTCTTCTCTGCACTTTTTTTTTCAAAGTCTCAACATCTTTTTTATGATGTGGTGACCAAAGTGGATGCAGTATTCCAGGTGTGGTTTTACTAAGGTTTTATAAAGCGATACTAATACTTCACTTGATTTTGATTCTATGCCTCTGATTATGCAACCAAGGATCGTATTAGCTTTTTTGGCTGCTGCCGCACATTGCTGGCTCATATTTAAATGATCATCCACTAGGATTCCAAGGTCCCTCTCACAGTTATTGTTTTTGAGTGAGGTTTGGCCTAATCTGTGTTTGTACCTTTAGTTTTTCTTGCCTAAGTGTAAAACCTTGCTTTTCTCCACATTAAATTTCATTTTGTTGAAAAGGGCCCATTGTTCAAGTCTGTCAAGATCCATTTGGATTCCGAGCTTGTCTTCTGGAGTATTGGCTATTCCTGCCAGATTAATCTGCAAATTTGAGGAGTTCCCCTTCTATTCCCTCATCTAAGATATGTATATTAAACTTGTATCCTGCTTGATTCTCAATAACTCCTTTGCTGACTCATAACCACCAAAAGCTCTGATTTGTTACAGTCACCCATGACGCATCTTGACACAAAGATGACATAATTAGATTCACCTACATGACATTGATCGCATGCCACCAATAGCCCTTAATATATGTCCAACAACTGGTGATTGTCTTTTTATATAAAGGTAGTCCTCGACTTACAACCATTCATTTAGTGACCATTCAAAGTTACAACAGCACGGAAAATAGTGACTTAGGAACGTTTTCCCATGACCGTTGCAGCATCCCCAGAATCACATGATCAGAATTCAGACAACCAGCGGCAACTGGTTCATATGTATGATGACTGCAAGGTCTCAGGGTCGTGTGATCACCCTTCTAACAAGCAAAGTCAATGAGGAAGCCGGATTCATTTTACAACTCTGTTAGTAACTTAACAACTGCAGTGATTCACTCACTTAACATCTGTGGCAAGAAAGGTCATAAAATGGGGCAAAAATCACTTAGCAACAAAATGTGGGGGCTCAACTGCGGCTCATACATTGACGACTATTACCTGTGACATTTTTGACATTATGCACTACCTTATGCCTTTCTTTACTCATTTATTATTTATTGGTGCCTTTATTATTATTTAATATAGTGTAAAAAGTTATGGCTATTGCTGGTCTATGACCGTAATAAAGTTTATTATTATTATTGGTGCCTTTAAATCACTGTTAACTTCTGACAATGGCCTGGACAAGCCTCTGCAGTTTTCTTCATAGTATTTTCAAAGTTGCTTCATATTTTTCATCCTACTTTTTGTCTTCATTTCCTTTTTTTTGTTCCTTTTGTTTCTGAAATGGTTGATAAATGATTAATTTATGCAGAATAGTCTTATTTTTAGTAACAGGCAAATTACTGAAATAATATTAACTGAATTCATTTGATTTAGGTGTCACACAACCCAAAGTGACTTTGAGCAGCTCACAGTATGGCAAAGAGAGCAACATGCAATATAATTCAAAAAGCCAAAACAAACATAATATTGAGGTGTCAGTCTACAAATCTGTTAAGATATAGAATAAACAAAGATGCATATTTTTTTAAAAAAAGTAGTTTGCCACTGCCTACTTCCCAAGTGATTGGGGAGTGATTGGCACAAAGTCTCCCAGCTGGCTTCATGCCTAAGGTACGACCCTAACTCACAGGTTTCTAGCCTAATAACTTAACATGGACTGGGGCTTTTGTTTTGTTTTGCTTTGTTTGCACTGTGTTGGCTCAATTTTACATTTCGTATATCTTCAGTTCAGTGAAAATATCTATCAGCAAGAATGGTACTAAATGTTCTACAAATATTGGCAAGCACCAAGTGTGGCTCAGCAGTTGGCTAAAATGACAGACATGCATCCAAATGAGGATAAACATAAAATGGCTTACAGGCTTGATGGCGTAGTCTGATTCTTAGCCTCAGTTCCCTTCCTGCAAAATTTGAAAAATGAGTTCTGAGGATCCCTGAAACAAGAGTCTGCTTTTACAATTTAACTGGGTTGTTACATTTGTTCAGGTAACAGAAGGAATAAATAAATGTTAAAGAATTATTATAAAATATGCCTGCAAGTATGTGACACAACTATGGAATATGTAAATTTGGGGGCACCCAGAAACATACTCTTTAGCTTTCTGTAAAAGTGCATTAACTGTATTTTGTTAAAACAGTTTCCTCTCCAAGAGAGAGCTCGGGGAAGACTAATATTATATATAGTTAGACTAGAATCCAACTGTAGATAATTACAGATCTGGGACTGTTTCTAAGAATACTGTGGACTGCAAAGACTAGTCTGGGTTCAAATATACATGCTTCCCAGCTGTTGATTAGCAAGCAGAAAGTCACATACAAGGAGTTATGGATTTGAAAAACCGTGTTTGGCATGAAGACGGATATCTGTGATTACAAAGCTAGAACTTACTGAAGACAGGTCAAGATGGTTGGTGGCTATGTCACATCTGAATAAATTAAATTTCTAAAACTTGATGGTTCCCACAGTATGAATTTTATCACTCTATGAGCATTTGTTTGGCTTGTGAAAACAAGTGATTGTTTTCTCTTTACTTTAGCTTAATTTCATATTTACTAATTCTGCATAATGAAAGGATATTGTCCAAAACCAGTTTAAGGAGAGGGCATTTTGAGAGCAACTTAACTTTTTTTAATTTGAAAATCTGGTGGGTATTGTGGACATAAAAATAATACATGGCAGAGGGCAAAATTTGTTACTCACACTCTGGTATTTAAAAATCCCCCCTCAGTTGCTATTCCTTTTTGAAAACATGTTTTGATGTCATATGTAATTAATTTATTTAGCATGGTATCATTTGTCTCTAATAATTCGGAAGAAAACCTTCAGAACATTTTAGTGCAAAAAAAATGCTTGGACAACATTCCCTAATCTGCTACTTTCCAACTATTTTGGTAGGAATTAAGGAAATTACAGCACATGTTGGGGAAGATTGATGGAGAAACTAAGACACTTACAATTTGAATTGTAGGGAAATGGGCTCTTAGACATCGAGTTTGGTGTAGTGATTAAAGCACAGGCTAGAAGTCAGGAGACTGTGAGTTCTAATCCCACCTTAGTTATGAAAGCTGGATGGGTGACTTTGAGCCAGATACTCTCTCTCAACCCACAACTTCAGACTCTGGTAACTAGCCAATCAGTCAATGTTGCAGTCAAAGCTGCATATCTTGTCAGAACTGGTTGATCTGGAAAAAAAAAAGAGGGTCCTGCACTCAGTGTAAACACTGAGAAGAAAAAAGAAAGAAAATCAACCTCCACCCACCCATCTCATTAGTATACAGTAGTCCTTGACTTATGACTACAATTGAGACCAAAGTTTCTGTTACTAAGTGAGACATTTGTTAAGTGGGTTTTGCCCCCTATCGTGACCTTTCTTGCCACAATTGTTAAGTGAGTAACGTGGTTGTTAAGTGAAATCTGGCTTCCCCATTGACTTTGCTTGTCAGAAGGTCACAAAAGGTGATCGCATGAACCCAGGACTCTGCAAATGTCACGAGTCAGTTGCCAAAACATCTGAATTTTCATCACGTGACCACGGGAATGCCACAATGGTCTTAAGTGTGAAAAATGGCTATGTCGCTTTTTTTCAGTGTCGTTGGAACTTTGAACAGTCACTAAATGAACTGTTGTAAGTTGAGGACTACTTGTAAAGTCTGCCTAGTGTACTCGTATCCCGTTTCATAAGAGAGGGGAAAATGAGGCTGCCAGTCCAAAAGCTGCAGGAATCTCCGCAGCAAAGCCTTGGCTCTTGGCCTGGAGGCCAAGCTTCCAGCCGGCTTCCTCCTTCACTGGTTTTGGTCATTGCTCTCTTTCCCTCCAGTCACGAAAGCAGCAGCCTTCCAAGGCAGCCAAAGGTGGCTGGCAGAGTCCTGCAACTCTCCCGCCCGCCTTTCGCTCTTACTGTGGGGATCAGGCAGGAAGCGGGCTTTGGAAAGCTGCACGCATTCCTGACGTGCTGGTTCGGCCTGCTCTTGCTATTCTCTCTGGAAGGGAAGCAGGGCATGGCTGCGCACAGGGGACTCTGGGACCATCACAAAGGGGGGAGAGGAGCGGGAGGAGGAGGGAGACAGGCTCGCCTCGGCACACACCCCCTTAGACGGCTTATAAAATCGCGACCGACCTGCCCGATTAGAGCAAAAGCGGGGGGGGGGGGCAAAAGGAGGGCCCGCGCCCTCGGGCTGAGAGTCGCTGCTCCCCACAGGCGCAGAGAAGGAAAGGCGCGAGCGTGGTCTCGAGGAGCCGACCCTTCCTCTCCCGCTTAGAAAGTGAAAGGGCCACAACGATGGTGCGAAGCGAGGACAGACGGGGCGGGGAGATCGCCGCGCCTTTCCAGAACGCCTTGCAGCCGGCGCTGCTGCTTTCTTGCGCCCTCCTGCTCTACTTCTGGGCGGCGCGCAAGCGCTCCGCGGCTCCGGGCAAACGCCTTCCCGGCCCCGTCGGATGGCCGCTGGTCGGCAACGCCCTGCAGCTGGGTCGCCACCCTCACCTCACCTTTTGCGAGCTGGCCAAGCGCTACGGCGACGTCTTCCAGCTCCGCCTGGGCTTGCGCTCCATCGTGGTGCTCAACGGCGAGGCTACCATCCGGCAGGCGCTGGTGCAGCAAGGCGGGCCCTTCGCGGGCAGACCCGACTTTCCCTCCTTCCGGATGGTCTCCGACGGGAAGAGCTTGGCTTTCGGACGCTACACGGAGCGGTGGCGGGCGCAACGACGGGTGGCGCACGCCACGCTGCGCGCTTTCTCGACGGGCAACGCGCCCAACAAGCGGCTCTTCGAGGAGCACGTGGCGGCCGAGGCGCAGGAGCTCATCGACGGGCTGGTGAAGTTGAGCGAGGGCGGCCTTTACGTCAACCCGCTGCCGCTGCTCGCCGTGGCCAACGCCAACGTGATGTGCGCCCTTTGCTTCGGGCAGCGCTACAGCCACGCCGACGGCGAGTTCCGCGCGCTGCTGGGCAGGAACGACCGCTTCGGGCAGACGGTGGCGGCGGGCAGCTTGGTGGACGTGCTGCCCTGGCTGCTGTCCTTCCCCAACCCGGTGCGAAGCGTCTTCCGCGATTTCCAGGCTATCAACGGGGAGATGTTCGAGTTCGTGCGCGCCAAGGTGGCGCAGCATCGGCTTACTTTCCAGCCGGGGACCCCTCCCCGTCACATTAGCGATGCCATCCTGGACCGCATGGAGCACGGCCTCGGGGGGAAAGCAGGACCCCTCGGGGACTACGCGGAAAGCACGCTGACCGATCTCTTCGGCGCCGGTCAGGACACCACGTCGGCTGCCCTAGCTTGGCTGCTGCTGCTGCTTCTGAAACACCCGCAGCTGCGAGAGCAGTTGCAGACGGACCTGGACCGCGTGGTGGGTCGCGAGCGGCTTCCGACGGCTGACGATCGCGCCTCCCTGCCTCGCCTGGAAGCCTTCCTCTACGAGATGCTGCGCTACAGCAGTTTAGTTCCGGTCACCATCCCGCACGCCACCACCGCCGACGTGTTCCTGGACGGCTTCCACATCCCCGAGGGCACTGTGGTTTTCGTCAACCAATGGTCTGTCAACCACGATCGGGTCGGCTGGAAGGACCCGCACATTTTTGACCCAACGCGGTTCTTGGACGTCCGGCAGGAGACTCTCGACCGGGACCTCGCTCGCCGCGTCCTGATATTCTCGATGGGCAAGAGGCGCTGCATCGGAGATCAGCTCGCGAAGTTGCAGCTCTTCCTCTTCACCGCCATCCTTTTGCACCAATGCGACCTGACGGCCAACCCAGCCGAAGAGATAAGGGTGGACTGCGAGCACGGGCTGGTTCTCAGGCCTCTGCCCTACACCTTGTCGGTGACTAGGCGAAGCACTTCCCGGGCCGAGGAGGACAGGAGCCGGAGCAACACCGACATCGCCTGCCCTTCTTAGCGCCAGCGCGACCTGCCTTGCAGAAACCACCTTTAATTCTGGAGTAAGCGCCGTGGCGGGAGAGTGTGTGTGTGTGGGGGGGGGGTTGGGGAACAGTTGCCTTTCCTTGACTAACGTTTCTGAAATCAGCGTCTTCACTTTATCAGCAGCCGGAACTCAGACATAGGAAGTCCTCTGTCAAATTTCAGCTGGGCTCTCCCTCCCCCCCCCCCATCTGAAGATGATCAAAGCAGTTGAATTGGTGTCCCCATCCCTATGTCCAAAAAAGCCTTCTCGGGCTGGTGCCTGCTTGCTGTGCTCAACTGCAACTGCCTTAGGCTCAAGGTGATCAGTAACTAAAATGTAGATGGGAAAAAGCATTGTTCTGCATCTCCATCAGAATGGTATATCTGGTATTTTGGTTTCAGAATGCAATGTTGGGCAGAGTTGTCCTGTTAAAAGAGATGTGGAACATGCTGTTTTATTACTCTCAGCAGCTGGGTGAAATGGAGAAAAATGTCCTGGTGCTTTTCCCCCCACTATATCAATTCTGTCAAGTTAGTTGTCACTTAGGAGTCTGGTGTGTGTGTGTGAGAGAGGGAGGGAAGAAAGAAGGGTTGGATGCTATGATTAATTACTTTAATGGGAACCACTTATGGAGGAAGTGCGTGGTTGACCACAGTGACAATAAACATACCTAGTTATATACATGGGCAAGGAGCCACAATTGGGAGGGAGTGCTCCTTATATTTGTACAGTAATTTGTGCAGTAATTCAGTTTATAACTTCTTGAAGAAGTTGTGTTGGTCTTGGGCTTACACTGAAATAAGAAAAACTAGCTTTAATTAATTTGTCCACAGGTGCTACCTCCTTTCCCGTATCTAATTGGAATCACCTTTCCCCCTTTGAATTTGTATTTCTTTATAGCCATGGCACACACTTTGCCTAGAAAAAGTGTAGTCTTCTTGTCACAATTTGTACATCCTTATGCCTCCATGGTAAATAATTGTTACGGTAGATCTGGAGTAGTTTTAATTTGTGGTGATGATGATGATGAAGAAGAAAAACAGTAGCCTCCACCTGAAGAAATCAGCAGCATCTTTGCAGAGTGCTCTAACTTTTTTCAGAGCAAGACCTATTATTCATTAATGGCTTGCACCTTGACTGCATCCCAGTATTGCCAGATAGGTAATAAAATTACCAAACTTTGATTCAACATTAGGCATCCAACGTATTATACTTCAATATGGAAATAACCTCATGACATATAAATGTTGTTTGTTATTTCTATTCCCTACATCAGTGGTTCTCAACCTTTCTGAGGTTGAGACCCCACTTGCCCCGCCCATGCGCGCTGCGACCCCGACCCGGGGGCGCGCGCGTGTGCACGCACGCGCAAAAAAAAATTTTTAAAATTTTTTTTAAAAAATCAAAAAAACCCAAAAAAACCAAAATGGTGGCCGCGACGGGCGGATGCGCGCATGCATGGCGCGTGCGACGGGCCGATCCGCGCATGCGCAGATCCGCCCATCGCGGCTGCCATTTTGGTTTTTTTATTTTTTTTATTTTTTTTATTTTTTTTTTAATTTTTTTTAAAAAATTTTTCCCGGCGCGACGGGTGGATCTGAGCGTGCATGGCACGCGCGCGCCAAAAAAAATAAAAAAATTTTTAAAAAAATTTAAAAAAATTTAAAAAAAAATAAAAAATAAAAAATAAAAAAATGGCGGCCAGCAGTGCCCGGCGACCCCCGCGAAATGGTCTCGTGACCCCAAATGGGGTCGCGACCCCAAGGTTGAGAACCACTGCCCTACATGTTTCTCATGCTGAAAAATAAGATGTTATGCGTTTATGACTAAAGGCAAAATAAATGTTTCAGAATTCAAAGCCAGATGCTATAATAAAGAATTAAAATAAGCAGGGAGAAGAAATCAAAAGACAATTCTGAGATGTCAAATCATCATTAAGTAGAGGCTGCTGGGCTTCTTATAACAATCCTATGCTATGCTTTTATCTATTGCTCTGGTTTTATGTTGTGAGATGCGCAGAATTGATTAGAGCTGGGTGGTACTTAAATCAAAATAATAAACAATTAAACAATCCCATCGTTTCAACCCATCCAGTCAGAATGGACATGCTCCAAGTTCCATTGTTAATAGTGTAATCTGATGGGCCCTGACTGCCTGTCCTCTCTGTTCAGATGCCTGATTTGAAGATTTGTTTTTTTCCCTTTGCAGGTAATCTCTTATGGAAACTTTATTAATGAGTTGGTTTATTAATCTCTCAGTTACTGCCTTTTGTGTATATTGTATTGTCTATTTCTAGCTTGTACACGACCTGGAGTCACTTGAGCTGTGGGGAGGCTGCAAATTTTATTTACAAATAAATAGCAATGTAGATAATTTTTTTTACTGTACGTTATGCCTTGTCTTACTCTGTAAGCTTGGATAGAGAATAAGATAGGAAATTAATAGTATGCATTCCTTCCCCAGCCCAAAATATCACACATAATACAGAGGGGTTTTTTGCATACAATCCAGCTGTGTCCATATGTTTTGGGGAAAAAGTCATGTGTAGAAAGACCCATGCTTAAATGACTCTTCATTTCACAAAGTAGGAAGAGAATCGGTTTAATTCACTTTTCATCTTCTGCAAGTGACTGCAGGGATTGTTAACTGGGTTAACTGGGTCTGTTGGAGATGGGCAAAAAGTAAATGTAGATAAATAACTTTTATCCCTTGAAAAAAATGCAGGAAGATAATCTCACATTAGAATTGAATTCTATAGTGGAAGGATGTTCATGCCGATTCATTGATTGAAGTGTGAGTAGAAACTACAGGTAGTCCTCAACTTAGAACAGTTCGCTTAGTGACTGTTGAAAGTTACAACAACACTGAAAAAAAGTAACTTATCACCGATTTTCACATTTATGACTATCGCAGACTCCTGGGCTCGTGTAATCATCTTTTGTGACCTTCTGACAAGCAAAGTCAACGGGGAAACCAGATTCACTTAACAAACGGGTTACAAATTTAACAACTGCAGCGATTCACTTAACAAATGTGGCAAGAAAAGTCGTAAAGTGGGGCCAAACTCACTTAACAAATGTCTCACTTAGCAATATATTTTTGGGCTGAATTGTGGACGTACGTTGAAGACTACCTGTACATCTACTTATCTGCTAGCCAAACATTTAACAGGTTTGAACAACAGCACCTTTTAAACTTTACAAAGTAACATTTAAAAAAAAACAAAAACACCCAAAATAATTGAATTCTAAAGCATTTCTTTACTCTGCCTGAAGTATCATTTTCTTAGATGGCAGTTTCTCATATTTGTTATATGATAATGTTCAAGTCTCAGTTACTTCACACTTTTAAAACATGTGACTGAATGTCCCTGAATAAAAGTTTTTTTTTCTTTTCACAAATGTTTACAGGTAGTCCTCAACTTACAAGCATTCTCGTAGTGACCACTCGAAGCTAGAGCATTGGAAAAAGTAACTTACGATCACTTTTCATACTTGTGACCGTGGCGGCATCGCCACTGTCACGTAATTCGGACGCCTGGCAACTAACATATATTTATAACGGTTGTAGCGTCCCGGGGTCATGCAATCACCTTTTGTGACCTTCTGACAGGCTGTCAGTGGCAAAGCCAGATTCGCTTAGCAACCGGGTTACAAATTTAACAACTGCAGTGATTCACTGTGGCAAGAAAGGATGTAAAGTGGAGCAAAACTCACTTAACAACTGTCATGCTTAGTAATAGAAATTTGGGCTCAGTTGCAGTCATAAGCACAGGATGTACATTCTTATATGGACTACTAGAGAAAAGGCTATGGGTAGACTATATCCAAGATATTGCCCTAATTCATATATTATACATCACACATTGGTTTGTTTTATTTTGATTTAACATGTTGTGAGAACCAGGGAATCATGGTTTATTCAAACTGGTTAAACCAGGGTATAGAAGGAGCAAACCTGGTTACAAAGTTGAGATGCAAATGAGTTAGGAATTATTTTAGAGTAGCTACACCCTTATTTATTATCTGTCTTACTGGGACTTGGAGAAATGCTCTAGTGCAGGGGTGTTAAACTGCCGGCCTACGGGCCAGATGCATCATAGCGAAACTGCGCCTACCCCATTGCCGGCAATGGCAAAAAAGTTGCGACATGTCATGTGACGTTGCAAGTTTGACACCCCTGCTGTAGCCTGAAAGCTAATACGCACCTACAAACACAAACACTTACCTGCTGTGCTTGACCTCATGATGCAAACAGGACTAATTCAGCATTTGGGATATTCCAAGTTTAAATCTAAGCAACCCACTAAACAATTTTATAGGGGTTCTGACTTTTTACTGCTTTCTTTCTTACATATATTCACAGGTAAGTGAAGAAAACTGTAAAAGCATTTGTCTGTTAGAGAAATTAGACTCTGGAACAAGCCCTAATGCTTCAAGTGAAACTTATTCAAATGGAAATGTGCAATTTGTAAATTACCAATGTAAGAATTTTATTTAGAATCCAAATCCAAATATTGTACCCCTCTGTTTTAGAACAAGCTTTACTAAGACAGCTTATAATAAAGAATAAAATAATATAAAATTGTAATAGAAATAATGCCAGATAAAATTAAATTTTTCTTCCAGTAATAGAAGTTGGTAAAAAGCTTAATAAAATCTAACCTCACTTAAGTTGGTTTACCATTCCAGTTTTATCGTTCAGAGATTACTGATGGGAATAAGATGGTGTAGATGTTGCAATGACTTGAAAATGTTACCGTAGCAGAAAACCACAGACGAACTCCGTTGTTCTTGGGACCCAGTCCAACAACAATCCTCTGAGCAATTATATCTGCTTAACTCTGGAACCTGCCCGCCAATGTCTTTTTTTTTCCCTTTCAGGCAGTTGCAGAGACATTGATGCTTCCCATGGGTGCTCCTTTGCTATGATGATGTGTTCTGAGTCAGTTCTTTGGAGCTACCACTGGAGAGAACATCTGTGTCCTTTTCACAGTTGAGAAATCAGCAATTTGAATCTAACACGTCAGAGACATTTTGGTGTGCAAATCATAATATGATAAAGGATGTTGGAGTCTGGCAGCCAAGGATCATAAGATGAAAAGACATTTCCTTTTAAAAGGTCAACTGAAATAGTCTTTACTTCAGACAGAATATCACAGAGACAAGATTAGTTAGCAAGTGTCTAAATAAGCATATCCTTCAAAAATACAAAAGTGTGACTGGAATTTCTTTCCTGAACAATATTTTACTCCATTTTCTTCAAATGGATTTTTCATATATTTTGTAAAAAAATGATCTTCACCAGAGTATGTTCAGGAAAATGGTTAAAACACTTCGATGCAATATGATCCTGCAATTAATGTATACAGGCAAATGCTGAAATCATCATAACTTTTATCAACACATATGCCTGCCAGAGTGGCTGAAATGGGAGGAAAGGGACTGCTTTTGCCTGAATTCTTTATTTCTGAACAACAACAACAAAAAAAAACTCTGATGGTTTCAAAGCAAGAATAAGCTGAAGAAAGGAATTTTTCCAGAAAACAAACTTGACAAGTATTACAGTTTGCAACTGGAATCTTGTTATCAGTGTACAAATTCTAAATGAGAATTTAGCTCGTAAAATGCATATTCTGTTATGGGAAATAAAGCAGTGCTCACTTTTGCAAAAGCAGAACCTTACATCATCTGACATAGAATACTGGTAATAAAGGAGATAAAAATTCAGTGGTAAGTGTGATCAGGTAGGATACATTATACATTAGGATCTCTTAAAAAGCCTGTGCTCCAAAAGGCTCTTTAAGAAATGCAGGTCTAGTCTGTGGAAAGATAATAAAGTGCTATTGGCTTGTAACAGGTCGGGTGGAATTTTTACAATGATCTTGTTAATTAGAAATACCATCACCCAAAACAAATGGGCAAAGTTGGTGGGAGAATACTGACTAGAATAGAAACAATGTCAATCTCATGTTTTGAACCAATCATCATTAGCTCAAGCTGTATTTCCAAGATTTAAAAAAATGCATCATGATTTATAATGAAATTTAAGAGACTAGACAATCACTTGTCTGAGGTTCTCCTGCTTGAGAACCTTCCAGCTCTATTCTGAGTTTTAAAAATTAAACTATTATACTGTAAATTTCCAAAAATATTTTTACATTTTTGTATCTTGAACTATAAGAAAAATGTTTCGCATAATCAACAACTAAGTAGCTTATGGTGTATAGGATACCCCTAGGTAGTGCAATATTTATAATGATTCACGTGCAATATTTTTCAGCTCACCATAAAGTAGTCCTTTATTCTGAAAACTCCTAGAAATACCATTCTGTGCTATATTTCTATAAAGAGTGCACAATTCTGTAATCAAGGTGGGTATTGTTCTGTTATGGAGAAAAAAGAAAATTTTGAGGCAGTAAGATATGCTTATCTCCACATTCCATCTGGCTATTCTGTTCAATGTTTTACCATCTGATGCCATTTCCTAAACAACCCGAGAGCATCTATGGACTCCCATTCAAGAACTGGTACACATTCCTTGGAATAGGAGCAAAGCCCAGAATTGGTTTGTTGTTTTTGGAACAACAATGGATTGGCTCCACTGATAACAGCCTTTTGGAAGTTAGTTAAAACCAAATTATTTTAGAAGCTTAGGATGCCTTGTGATATCATCAGGGTTGCATTATATGATTTTAATTGCAATTTAAGTTTTAACTTTGACTGTTTTAGTGTTGAATAATTGTTGTGAGTCATGAGTAAGCCAAAATAAGCTGTGGTGTATAATTTTAATAAAGTTTACTGTTTTTTGTGTTGTCCACCCCATTGAGCTTCATGGTTGGATAGATATGTATGTAGCAGCATTAAAAAGGCAAATGTCACCACTGAGTGTATTAGATAGAATTTATCTCCCATTTGCATACCAAGATCAAGACAAATGGAGGGGCTACAACAGACATTTTTTCTTTGATATAGCCATACTGCATACATCAGTGTTGTTAATTATGGATAGAAATAATGAGAATAGTTTTGAAATCATATTGGTTGTTTATATATAATCTTAATCAAGTTACACATTCTTGTATTGTTCAAAAGACTTTTTTTAGGAAGTCCAAAGGAAGATCAATGAAAGTAATATCTTTCTTCTTCCAATGCAAATGTCCTATGAGTAGAACCCCATACATTGGAAATCATGCTACAATCGCATATGGAATAAACGATACACATACTTTTTGTGTTTTTACTTTTATTTCAAATAAAATTGAGTTGAAATTTAAATTACTTTACAGTCAATTCATGTATTAGCTTTTTTTAAAGAACAAAAGTACAATTAGAAAATTTTTATGGAGACTTTTTTTGGCTGTCTTTAAAGAGACTCAAAGTAACTATCTCAATGTCAGTCATTCAATATGTCCTTTTCTATTACTATTTTCTCCTTTTCAATGCCTGCAGTAGGGAGACAGTGCATTTGTAAAGTATTCCCGCCCTTAATTTCACAGTTATTCAGCAAAATTAGTTACCCATCCTGCTTTTTTCTTAACATAAGGCTGCTCAAAATGCATCTTAAAGAATAAGAAGCAATGTTTTTCCAAGCACCTTTGAACAAAGGTTACTCTCTTCTGTAATTTTAAGTTATTTCATAGAAAATACTTAATTACTTAAAGCAATTTCACAGGCATCTTTTGAGATTTGGAACACTATTATTCTCAAAGCAAAGGAGTAAAGCCAATTACAAGAAAAAGTTTCCTTGTATTAGGGATAAATAATGTAGATGCTGTAGCCTGAGCAACAGTTTGCCAATCCAGCATCAAGGATTGATATTTTTAATTTCCTAAATTCAGTGCTTTTGTAATCAGATTTATTTATCGCTGTAACAGCTGCTTTAGAATCCATCCTACACTGATTTGGTTGTATGCAATGTTAAAATATTTGTAAGGCAGTCCAAGAGTATCATACAACACAAATGGTTTCACACATTTGTAAATTAATAATGTCAACAAATATGGAAATCATTCAAGGTCCCAATTCAGAAGAATTCATATGGAATGTGAAAATGTGGCAAAACCAGCAAAGAACACTCCAATGCAGTGCAAACCCATTTACTCAATGAGAAGTCTGAATGAGGTCTAGCCCTGGGTAGTAGAATATAGCACTGCAGCTATCACTAGTAGTTTTTCATATTTTATAAATGCTTTTTGGCCTTTTCAAAAAAAGTACTCAGGCAACACTTTTGGTCATTAGCTAAATTCTCAAATCTTTATAGTTAAAGTGTAAACTGTATTTCCATGAATTAGGAAAGCAGCCATAGTTCATCCATTGCCATGACTCCTGAAGAACTGACCTGGGAATGTTTGACAAGTGATACTGCCTTAATAAAGACAAAATGTAGCTCAGAGACTGCAGAACAAAGAAATCTATATGAATTTTTTTAAGGTGAAATCAAGAATTCTTCAATTGTAGTCTGCTGCTAGTCCTGGAATCTTTTGCCTTAAAGGTAACGGTAGCCAAGAATATCTATAACCAAGGATGGTTTCTGAGGTTTCAGGATGGAGTCTGTTTATTGAGCCAGATTACAAGTCTCTGACTAACTATAACTCCATTATTTGTCTCTAAATGTTTGCCACCTATATGAGGTTTTGACAGGTGCTTTGTCTCTGGTCATGACTGATTAGTACAATGTCATGTTAATTTTGATAACAAGCCTGGTTCTAAAATGGTATTAAAATAGGCAACTGATGCTTTGATTAGTTGACATAAAATTTTTATACATTTGCCACTCCAGCAATTTTCAGTGCACAAACAAGCACCAGTAAACTGTCAACCTCTTATGAAAGTCAAATATCTGCATGTTCACTTTGGCTACAATCTTTAAAGCAGAGAAAGGAACAGTTAAT
Organism: Bothrops alternatus; assembly: GCA_034064705.1. Lineage (NCBI taxonomy): Eukaryota > Metazoa > Chordata > Lepidosauria > Squamata > Viperidae > Bothrops > Bothrops alternatus. The sequence goes on along the minus strand of JARGCV010000003.1, from coordinate 27,141,048 downwards.
TCAGTGCAATAATAAACCAGTCAGTTATATAAAATAATATAAAACATCAAGTCACACAAAGAGATATAAGTCCTAAGTCAGAACAGAAAAAGATGCTTTGGAAATTATGGAAGTGATAAAGTTACATCTCACAACTCAGTTCTAACATAGAATAAAAAAATGCTAAATAAATGCAGAGTTCTGAAAGCAAATACTTATTAACAAAGCTAATCAACGTTGGCATGGACTGTTTCTTCTCTGCAAACAAGGCCACAGATTTCACAAGATACTCTTTAGATCAGTGTTTAACCTCAGCAACTTTAAGAGATGTAGATTTCAACTCCCAGAATTCCCCCCCCAGCCAGCATGTTGGATGCAGAATTCTGGAAATACATCTTAAAAGTTCCTAGTTATTATTTATTTATTATTATTTGTTTCAATTTCTATGCCGCCCTATTCCGAAAACTCAGGGCGGCTTACAACATAATCAGTAACATATAGAAATCAAATACATTATAAAACCCCTAAATTAAAACCAATCATCCGAAACAAACTTACAACAAACATACACTGGCTGGGGCAAGGTGTCAACTGCCCCAGGCCTGCCGGCAAAGATGTGTCTTTAACAGTTTGCGAAAGGCGGAGAGGGTGGGGGCAATATGGACCTCTGGGGGGAGTTGATTCCAGAGGGCCGGGGCCGCAACAGAGAAGGCTCTTCTCCTAGGCCCCGCCAGGTGACAGTCTGGCTGACGGGACCTGGAGAAGGCCGACCCTGTGGGCCCTAACCGGTCGCTGGGTTTCATGCAGCAGCAGACGGTCCCGCAAGTAACCTGGTCCTAGTTAAAGAAACACTGCTTTAGATGAGCAGCTGAGTATTTCAATCAGAATTAACTTCTGCATCAAACTTGCTTCTGCACATTTTGAACCTAATACTGAAATGATTTGCATGAAAAAGCCATAGAGTATATGTATTTTATTTTCTCCTGGACAAGGGCAAATTTCTTTGTCCTTAGAACATGCCACATGTTTAATTTTGTAAGACTTCAAATTGAATATACTCTATACCTTGTTATAATATAAAACAAACCAAGGTACAAAAACATGATATGTTCCATAAAGAATTTCTCCTCCACCCAACAAAATAAGGAAATTGACAATAACATGATATATAGAAGTTTGCATGGAAAATGAAACTGGTGGAGTTTGGTCTTACATTACCAGATTAAAATGTTAACAGTGCCAATAAATATGGACTTTTAAAATATGAATTATTACATTAGGGATTCATGTCTTATACAAATATTTTATATTTCTTCAGTTTAAGTCCAACTTCGGGGAGCTCCACTAAACCATAGGTTATTATTGAAGATATGTAAGGAAATCGACTTGTTTAGAAGCTAGCAGCTTATTCTCAGCACCTGGTCATATAAACATTACACTACTCCTTCTGCAAAATTTTGATTTTATAATCTTAGCATCATCACATTTGTTTGCAATCTTACTGAAACTACAGTACTTAAGATAGGTTCTAAATGTTTTTGGTTACAAATGTGAAAAAAACAAGGAAAACACATTATTTTGGACTGAAATATTGCTTTTTCTTCCACACTATTTTGTAAAATTTTAAAAAAGCAATCTAACTGTAATGGAATATCCATCTTTATGGGAAGGGATCAAATTCCTGCAAGTTGTCTCTGATCTCATCATACAGAAACGTCCAACATGGCAGAGTGTATTAAACCTCACGGTAATAATATAGCTATAGTTATTATGAAATGATGGTTTCAAAAATATCTGCCAAAAATCAAAGTACACATAGAAAAGAGTTATATTGTATTCTGGAAAATTGTTTGGTCTACAAGTGGAAACCCACTGGTTACATAATTCCATCTCATATTCACTGATGTTATCTATGTTACATACATACAATTCGGCTTATCAGCCTATAGAATCTCTTCATATATGTGGTCCCTCTTTCTAATTTTTTTTCCCAATATAATTTTCTTTCCATGCTGTACGCTGGACATATGATTCCCAGGATTGGCAGAGAATGTACTTTCTCTGCAATCCTGGGGGGGAGGCAGGGGGGATGTATTGGTATGTATTTTTTAAGTTCTGCAATTGAAGCAAATTTCTTGTTTTTTGTTTTGTGCTTAACAGTGTTTAATTGTTCTTTCTGACAGTAATGTTATTCCTCTCCAAAAAATATTTAAGAACTAGAAGGAGAACATCCCAGTCTCTGGACATGCTGCAGATGGGTGCTCTGTGCTATTCCAAGGACAGCACACTATCCTTTACCCTGCCAACTAGTAAACAAACATTAATAAAGTATTTGAACATGAAAAAAATAATAGGTTTGCACTTCAACTGAATATTTTCCATTATTTGTTATGAAGGATAATAACTCTAATGTCCTGAACAGTAACCTAATTTAGTTTGCATTCTTACTTTTATATTATTAAACCACACCTATATTTGCATTTTATAAGCCAAATGGAACAGCATCTGTAAATTTTACCATGTCACTCCCTCAACTTTTCAAATATTTATGTCATATGCCACACATACTCTTATACATAACACCAACAAACGTCTTAAATAAATAGCAGACATAGGAATTAATATATTATTCAGCAAAGATAATCAATTTGCCCACAAGGCCATGATCTATTGGTTCATTTCACATTAGATACAACTCAGGCAATATATTAACAATCTTTCATGATATTTCTTTAGGCTGAAACAATCACTTAAGAAACTCAAGAGCTATGGTACTAGGAGAGGGAAAAATTAAAGAATTTCCTCACTATTTTTTTTCTTAAGTCAGTGGCATTCCAAGCTACTCTTTGCTCTCTATGAGCAAAATATAGTATAAGCACCCAGCAGATGTTCCAAATGACATGAACGAGGCACTTAGGAGCCCCTGAATGGACTAATTTGATAAAAAATAAAAACAAGTGATATGGATGCTATAAATAATTCTACGTTTTATAATGCTATCTCAATTTTCCCAAAAATTGTTTAAAAATTTTATGTACTGGAGATTTCTGGATGGGTATGACTCCAAAGAGAGCATGGAAAAAATACAAATGAATTTGCCAGCATCTATTCTACAAACAGATAAACACAAGTGTTAATTAGGATTGTCTTATTTTGTGATAAGGGAGAGAGCTGGATTACATTTCTCTAACTATTTGGTATTACCAGCTACAATCTTTGAGAAAGAAGTGCTGAAATAGTAGTTTATGATTTGTTCTTGAAGCCTAGTAACAGCCACAGTGAGAAATTTTTTATACTGGAATTTTCTTCACTGCTCATTGTAGGATGGAGCATTTAAGATTCCTCAGTCAAGAGAAATTGCTTGCATCTCTTCCATTTCTCTGCTGCCTTCTGCATCCTGAAGAATGGGACAGAAAACATTTATGAATCAATGCGAGGAAGTAATTTTATAAATCATACAGTCCCAAAGATTAGACTTCTTTCTCCAGCTTCCTAGTTACGTACCAGGTAGAAGAGGGTTTCCCAGTCTATGAATTGTATCTCTCTTGGGGTGGTGCAGACAGAGTTCAGAGATGGGGTGAAGGACTTTTGATTGTTTGTTGCTGAACAAAGTTTCATTGTTCATTTATGTTCATGGTGGTGTTTGGAGTTTTAGAGAAGGTGTGTACATCAAGATTACACTAAAGGGAGCTGTGATGGCAGATGGTTTAGGAACTTCTGATGTAGAAGAATCCTGAATAGCTGAATTCTACTTCTTTCTTAATCTTTTACGTTATGCAAGAGAGGAAAAGCCTTTCTACTGTTGACTGAGCACATATCTAATCTAAACTTTAGATCTGGCAAATTGATTTATTATAACAAATCTTCAAAAATGTATCACATCAGATACTAGGAAATACTAATTCCAATAAAAAAAATTCAGATTTTTTTTTGTTTCCATGATAGCAATTTCAGAAATTAACAGCAATTTTCTTATCAGATGTTCAGTCTCTTTTTTTTTAAATTGCAGGTATACAGATAATCCTTGCTTAATGACCGGTTGTTTAATAACTGCTCCAAGTTACAACAGCCTCCGAAAGGCTGCTTCACAGCCCGTGTAAAGCACTTCTGGCTATCACAAAATGTCACGCTAACACATCCGCAGTCATGTGATTGCGATTTGGGTGCTTGACAGCTTGTTCAACCCGTTGCCAAATTCCCTACAATTGCCATTTGCAATCTTCTCTGCCAGCCTTCCCAGAAAGTCAATGGGGAAGCCAGTAGGGAAGATTGTAAGCTGCTTCCACCTGCCAAGAGGACTCCCTCTCGTCTCAGGGGTTAGTTCAGCGGTTCTCAACCTTTTTCAGGCCGCGACCCCGACCTATGCCGTGCATGCGCGGTGCAACCCCAACCTGCACCGCGCATGCTTGGCGCGACGGCCTGCATCGCGCATGCGTGGCATGGCACAATGGCCCACACCGCGCATGCGCGGTGCAACGGCCCGCGTCGCGCATGCGTGGCACGATGGCCTGCATCATGCATGCACGGCGGCCCGCATCGCGCATGCGCTGCACAACGGCCCGCATTGCGCATGCACGGTGCTACCCCGCACATGCACGATGCTGCCCCCTGCGCCGGCCAAGGGGAAAAGGGAAAAAAATGGCGGACTGCATTGTTTGGCGACCCCCGTGAAATGGTTGTTCGACCCCAAATGGGGTCGCGACCCACAGGTTGAGAACCGCTGGGTTAGCTGAAAGTGCTTCCTGCCGATCTGCAACAGAAATACGAACAGGCACACAGCTTAAAATCTTTCTCTCCCAGCCTCTTTGGAGCTCTCCACAGACGCAGCGAAGGAGAGACTCCAAGCATTACCAAGACCCTTCAGGGAAAGCTGATCTAGATGGGAAAGCAATAATATCTACAGTAGTATGAACGTACAGTAGTCTGAGAAGAGTCAGATTTTGGAAATATTGCAGAAGTGGCAGGCTTGCCATAAGAGAAAGAAAGACTAAAATGTCATAAGCAGTCCAAAGTAAGGCAGGGTGGGTGGGTGGAGGACAGACTAGAACTGAAAAAGGCGATTTATAATTCATGGAAGGCCATCCCAGGGACGATAAGATTTTGTGGGGCTCCCTCTTTCCCCACCTATGAAGAAAGACTGTCCACAAAGAGATAAATTTTAAAGTGGAAAAGATCCACTGCAGATATTCAGGAGAAATAAGAAATCTTTTCCTGAGAAATGTTTCCATTAAAGCAATCCCATGTGCCCCTTTTTCCAGAAGAAAAGCTTTCTTAGGCCTGGAACAGGCAGGTTTTGTTTTTTTTCCCCAGAGGGAGCGATGGAAAGAGAAAACTACATTTAAAAAGAAAACATTTAGCAAATAGGGGAAGGGGCCTCCACTGACATGAAGTAATCAGACCAAAGGGCACAGCACTTTTCCTATCATTTCCTTTCTTTTCATTTCCTCACCATCTCTCATCCCAGTGGATTGCTCTGTAAACCCTTGTTTTCAAAAACGGATAAAAAAAAACGCTACCTCTTTTGTGATAACGGGCAACTCTGAAGCCAGAGTCAACCAATGAGCAGCTTTAGAATTATCCCCCAGTTCCTTGTAGCACTGTAAAAGGAGGAAAAGAGAAAATCAAAACAATGAGATATTTTCCTTTTTGCAACCAGTAAGAACCATGTTTACTTCTTTCAAATATTAACATTGTACAAGTGGAAGAATCATAGCCTTTCTTGAACTTTGCTTCTATTGCAGTACAGAGCAGCTAGGTAAGGCCTTTATATTATGTACACTTACCCCAGATACAGTCCACTGAATAAAATAAATCAGGGTAATAAAATAAACCTTGGCAACTTTAAAATTTGTGGACTTCAACTCCCAGAATTCCCCAGCCAGTTGGATACCCCTGAAATAAAGCATGCACAAGGTAGGGTATTGATTTTCACAACAAGCACAAGGTTGTCACAAAGAAGTTTAATTTTCAATCCTTTTTCAGGCCAGTTTTTCTTTATGAAACATATCACTTCTCTATCCATGTACTTTATTGCAGAGATTCTCAAATAATGGACCGATCCCTGGGAAGATGCATACAAACTGGGATGGCAGGGTGGGGGTGATTGGCCATCTTTTCTGTGTGTTGGTTGCACTGCAATGGCACAGATAATACCAACGCTCCTTTTTGATGGCCTTTGCAACAACAGCTCCTGCAGCAGCCCTTAGCTCCTCCTGCATGCTGCCCAAGACCATATAGCTGGGACTGAGGTACGTTTGCCTAGTCTGAATTTTCCCTGCTTTTAAGGAGACCTCTTCCTTGGGCAGGCATCAGGCTAGGTTTAGCCTGTAGGTTCATTTTGGCAGCCTAAGTGTGCTGATCCCCCATCAGGAGGCAATGTTCTCATACATTCCCAATTGGGTCACTGCCGCATCATGTTCCCACTCTGCCTGGTAAATCAACAGTTGTCTTGTCCAGACAGAGCATAAACCATGTTTGGCATTCTCCTTTATTCATAGGCTAAAACCATCAACATCTAATAATAAATTCATACAAATGATTGCTTTTAGGGATTCCAACACTAAAAAGACTGAAAACCCCGTTGCATTCTCACACATTTATTATACATTTTTATAGAATAGTGACATTTTGAATTTCAGCTGAAGAAACAGAAGTTTTAAGAAGAGAATGATGCTTCAGCAGTGACAGAACGTGTCTGAATTGTAGCTTATAAATTACATGTAGAAAAAATATCAAAAGCATCTTTCAGATTTATATGAGTCATACTTGAATTACAAGGTCAGCCTTATCCCTCAAAATGTTAATATTTGGATTTATTCTTTAGAAGCTTATACCTGAGAAATTCAGAAATGTGTAAGTTCTACCATGAAAGTTTTCGACACTGAAGAGGTTAGACTCTGTTCAACAAACAGGTCATTCAGGGTAAGTAATATCTTCCTGAAATTTTGTAAATATCTTGACTATTTATAAAGTGCTTTAACATGCAATTCACATGCACCAACATTCTACCACAACTCAAAACATATGTATGTATGTATGTATTTATGTATGTATGTATGTATTTATGTATGTATGTATATAATTTGTTTTCTGAGGTTTTCGTGGGTGTTTGTATGTAGGTCTTTGGTTACTTGGGTTTTCTCCCGCGTAAAATTGAAAGTGTCTTGGCGACGTTTCGACGAAGTCCCAGAACACAGCCAAGCTCCCACCCAATCAGTTCATACCCCCACTGGCAGTTAAAAGGAAGAAACAGCTACGATCACACATTGCTCCTAGAAGCACGAAGCCGAAAACACCAGCCTGAAGATGACGAATGGGACTTCGTCGAAACGTCGCCAAGACACTTCCAATTTTACGTGGGAGAAAACCCGAATAACCACACACACATACACACACACACACACATATACATATATATACACACACACACACACATGTATGTGTATATATATGTGTGTGTGTGTGTGTGTGTATGTAAATAAGGAAGAATTCAATCTGACAAACTCTGTTGAGACCATATTTACTATTTGCGTGTAGTATATTGTCAATGGCTACAGAAGAATTGTATTAATAATAAATTGCTAAAAGATTATATTCCTAAACAGGTACATTCTACTGTACAGCCTGGAATATAACTGTAGGCATGTTCACTGTCAGCCCAACCTACTTCAGATTTGGGAAAACAGAAGGTGGGAACATTAAACATTAAGCACAACTAAGAATTGTGTCAAATAAAGGCAGGATATAGCAACAGCAGCAGCCCCACTGTGCTCAATGGACCTTATCCCTAATGAACTGCACATAACAATAGTGTTAATTAAATCCCACTTTAGATATGAGGTGTAACATATACACTCCTGCTAACTGGATGAAACATGTAGCAAATTGTCTCCATTTACTGGTCGGTTAAAAGCCAATTTTCTCCTTTGAATGACAGACCGATATGATAACTGTAATGTACACAGACTGAAACTTTTGAAAAAAATGAAGTGTTGTAACAAACAGAAAAATTGCTGTAATCTTCCTGATTCAAATTAAAGATGACGCTAATTAGAACATAAGCTGCTCAAAATATGACGTTGTGAAGAACTGAAGTACAAAAGGTTTTATATGTTGATTTCTTTTCAATACTAAAAATAGGTTAACAATATTTTTAAAATTAAAAATATACAAAAATTTGTAGTCCATTTTTATTATAAAACAATTATTGCAGAAAATGTTGAAATTTGTACTGATTGGGATTTGAGGGCAGAATGATTTTACAAGGAGCTGTTATTACCATAGGATGGAAGATATTCTCTCATATTCTCCTGGATTATTCTCTCCTTGGTTTAGCATAAATTATTTGGCTTTCATTTGGGTAAACTCAAACTGATGCAAGAATTTTAACACTTAAAAAATAATGGTTCCATTTTTACAACCAAGAATATTTCTCAAATCCTCTGTGCACATCCATAATTTATGACAAAAATACAAGCATCTTTTCAAATACATTTAATTCAATGAATTTCAACAAATATGAAACAGTTTAAAAAAGTAAATATGTTTATCCGATTTCTGTTGCTACTGCATTCATTTTAATATGTCTCAACACTAAGATTACCTCAAGTTTTGAATTAATCTTCTATATACCAATCGTAGTAATCTTTTCCTTCTGAATACTTTAGGGGTTAGTTCCCTGAATATTTAGCTACTTGTAGAGATAGTCCTCACTTAACAATTGGGACCGGAAACACCATCATTAAGCAACACAATTATTAAGTGAGACATCATGTGACTATGATAGAAGTATGTCTTCACTTCTGCTAGAGTCATTAAGCAAGTTACCTGTGACTGTTAAGCAAGACAAGCAGAACTGTGACTTGCAATCTTATTGCTAGCTTCTCCATTGACTCTGCTAGTCAGAAGCCAATTGTAAAGCACACAAATGGTGATCATGTGACTCTGGGATGCTGCAACAGTCATAAAAGCCCACCAGTTACAAAATGCCCAAATCTTGATCATGTAACTGCAGGGATGCTGGAACAGTTATAAGTCCGAGGATCAGCCATAAAGATACTTTTTCAGTGCCCAGCGGTAACTCTGAATGATTGCTAAACAGAGCAGTCATTAAGTGAAGATTACCTGTATTAAATATTTAAGCAATTTGAATTGGATACTTATTTTCCATGCCATAGAAATAGCATCTATATACCATTGGGACAAAGTTTGCATGACATATGTTTCAAGTTTAATTTTTAACAGGCCAATTTAAACAGGTATTCAGTAGTATGATTTGAAAATACCTGATATTACACAGTCAGAAATAATGTGAATAATGAACTAATGGCTTGGTGATAATCCTAGTGAGATAAGTTTGTTAAGCATAAGGCTGTTTGATGCTTTTAAAATGGATGCACATCAACACATTATAGTCACACACATCACCTACCTTGGCAATATATATTCTTCCCATTTTTGAAAAACCAGAGTTTAGGTCTTCAGCCTATTAAGACAGGCAAAAAGAAAATAAAGAGAATCATCAGTATAAATATGTTAGGCTTTCAAATACTTTTAATATACATCTCTTATGATTTAATTTCCTTTTCCTATATATATATAATACAAAGCTTGAATAATATAGTACAATTTCAGGAGTGGAAATCATGTAGGCCTGTTGTAGTAGAAAAGAAAGATCTTGTAAAAATTTATTTGTGTCATACAAATTTTGAAGTGTCACCAAATTCTATCTGGCAAAACCATATCATTATAGAGACACAAATGAGCAACATACCAGCATATTATTTGCTATGGAGAGGAATGTAGAACTAGCACATCTGCAAGTGAGTGGAGAAAACCACCACAGTAAAGACCGAAAAAACGGCAAGTAGACCAGTCCTACGGAACCTCTACAGATAAGAAGAGGATAGGAGATTACCCACATGTGCACCAGATGGCTGCTCCTCATGAGGAGACCGCAGGAGTTTGAATCTTGGGAGCTGAGGAGATTAGCCATCATGTTCACAATTATAGCAGAGCCTTTTAAAGTGGGCTCTACATTTGCTGACCTGTCTTCCTAAGTACTTTTGGAAATTATCGATTTAATTATCTTAAAGCTAATAAAGATGTTCAAAACGAGTTTGAAAAGCCACCTGGTGAATTTGCCTGCATTCTTGAATAAAAGAAAAAATAACCATAAGCTTAATAATTTAAAGACTTAGACATAAATAGCAAAAAAATAAGATTTTTGATCTAATAATGTTATAAACAAACTAGGGAATAGACAAATCTGGAATATTTGGATTTTCACTATAAGATTTTAGAAATAATTTTATAAATAAATAGCCTTTCATGTGAACTAAATTGTTTCGTCTATTCCAAATCGTCTCAGAAATTGCCTCCTAGAGGGGACTTAAAGATTTCAAGCAGGAAAGGAGGGGGAAAAAACAAGCTTGCTGTTTATTTTTGGTTAATACTGGAATTTACAAAATAACACAAAACATTATGACATTTGAAATAATCCAGGATTTGGTTTGTTTGACCAAGATCAAAATGAGTTTTTATAAATCTCTAGTAACTCTCTATAGATATTTTGCTGACACCAGGACTGAAAAGTTGATGATTTATGGATATGCACATGAATAAGAAATATGTTATGGAAAGAAAAGATATTAGTTTGCAACCTTTCAGGGCTTGAAGTGTTATTTGTTTATACATTGTGAAGAAGACTGGAAGTCATTCTTTTAAAATATTTTCTTACCTTCTCCTTTTTCATTTCCTTGCATATGTTATTCTTTTTTTTTATTTAGTCAGCAATTTGCTTTTCTTTGCAATTTGTTTTGTATGTTTTGTTTTTACTATTGTAATCAATAAATAAAAGAAACACGCTATTTATTGCTTGCATATTTTTACTATGTATTACTTGCATGGTACATCAATTTTAATGTGTACAAATACCAATGGGCTAACACTGCCAAATCCTACAAATTTAAGTCCCCCGTGCCCTGTCTATAACGTGTAACTTCAATAATCAAACAGAACATGATATGGGGGGAAAAAAGAAAAAAAATTAAAGGAGACCTAAGATAAAGAACAGACTTTAAGAAATGAGCTTAGGAAAGCAGAGGAATGCACAAAGATTAGCCAGAAAAACATTTCAAGCAATACACAACAGGAAAAAAAAAGAAAGAAACTCAGATAAGAAGAAAAGTAATAACCATTGCAGAGGTCCTTGGAGTCCACATACTGGTAGAAAGAATATATAAGATTCCAGAGATCTTTGAAAGTAAATAAGGAGTGATACAGCAAATTATAGTCAATGTCATTAAAAAAGAAAGAAGATCTAGATAAAATATATACATGAATCCATTCATCCACTCATAAAATATAAAAATGAATCCATTCAATCCACAAATCAACTAATTTACAATATCATCTATGTTATTTACAACACCTACAATTTAATAGCTTTGGCTGAATTAATGTGAGTACCTTGAAAATAAAAAATAAGGTATAGAACAATTATTACAAGAGTTGACCTTTTTAAGCCTTTCATTAGGCCTTACTGAGTACTAGAACAAAATATTTCAACTGGTCCATACGTCACAATGTGAAATACCTGAAGTTAAAGTTATGCACATCTGAATCAAGTTATTTATGCACAGAGCATAGTATCATAGCTTATCTTTGTTCACATATGCCTGGCACTCACATATAATGAGTCAATGATGGTCATTGGCATATAATGACAATGTCCAACTTTAAGGACCTTTTACTTAAGACTTCTGCAAGACTGTTGTAACTAATCGGTTTGAGTTCTATTCAGTCTAAATACCTTTAAGAAGTTTTGCAGTGCGTCTTGGACAGTGGCTAAGGGAGGCTCTTCATATAAAGCAGAAGCAGTTTTCCTTTCCAGCCATCCCAAATGTGCAACCTACAGAAAAACAATTAAGTAAATTTCATAAAACTTGGTAAGCAGCCTGGATTACTTTTAGGTAGCCAGAGGTTCCACATGAAATCAAGGAACATGATTTGCATTTTTTTTTTACCCTAAAAAAAATAAATCTAAAGGTGACGGCAAATTTGTTTGGAGGTATGCTAGCACATTTAACAAAATTTTCAAAGTATTTCTTCCAGTCATGTATTTGTTTAAATGCACAGAAATAGATACCTATGTCTCAACACTCAACAAGAACTGCCACATGCCTAAGAATGGATTGGGCCATTACTTCCTCCTGCTAACAATCCTTTGTTCAAGAGATTAAATATCAAGACTATCCTTCCTTCTCTAACATACTATATAGCAAAGATGTAAGGAATATAAGCTCCTTTTAATCAAAGTTAAAGTCATACTGAAATTTTGCTTTTTATAGGCATGTCCAAAACTGAAAATGACAGTAGGGATTTTCATCTCTTATTCCTTTGAACAACATAAAGATGATGGTATGCTTTTATGTAATAGCTGCCATATTTATTTGCAATAAAAGGGCAGAAGAAATTGCATGTAAAAGGTTTTACAAATACAGTGTATGCAAAAGCCCTGGAGTTCTCTGTAAGATCCATAATCATATCCATATGTTCTCAATAAACAGGAGGTGGTTGTTTTATGTAGCAAAAGCATGAGAAAAGTAAAAGCGTAAAGCCATAAAGAGTATTTAAAAAAATAAATAAATGCAAAATATTGAAGCTCAAAACTGTCTAGGATTTTTGCTTTCTCATTGCTTGAAAGACTTGCTTTCATCAAACATTGTTTTACTCTTTTTGCATTTAATTAGCAAAAAAAGAGAAAAATAGTAATCCATCATCAGAAACATTGCTAATTTAGAATGTGCAAATAATCATAGGAATAAAAAGTACTACAAAACCATCCACAGTGGCAAAAAAAAAAACACCCTTATTTTCACAAACACTTTTTTAAAAATTCTTAAACATTGCAAATAAGAGTTACTAAAATGTTTATCTAAAGTGGCTGCTCAGGGCCTAAATCAGTTTCAGTACACACCCACAATACAAATATTTTACTATACCATGTATACAATTCATATAAAGTAAATATTGGTTGAAAATGGCAATCGAGATGAGTAGAAACAGTGTGCCATTTCATTAAAAATCTATTTTACAAATAGATTTTCATCTATTTGTAAAATTAATATTGTATTTGGGTAATACATTTATTTGCATATAACTATTTGGGTAATACATTTATTTGCATATAACTATATTTTACTCATGCTTACTACGTAGATTTGTGCTTTGTTCCAGAATACGCATTTTGCTCTTAAACCTGTAAGTGAGCAATCTTTAAATCATGTATCATTACTGAATGAAGTATGTCTATGGAGATTCTCAGTCTTCCAGGTCACAGTTATCCCAAAGATGCTTTTTCACGAGGCAATTGGACTTCCTTGTTTTTCTTGGAAGACATTTCACTTCTTCAAATCACTGAACCACTCAATGAAGCTGAGCGTTACTGTGATAATTCTATCAATAGTTAACAACTGGTTACCAATTCCAGACATTTAAATACAAAACTTCCCTAAGGCAGTCAATATTTTATTTTCTGCATATGGGCATAATTATTTAGTACGATGACTGATAATTTTGTAAAAAACCCATAGTGATGAAAATAATCTACCTGGTAACACCATCGACCTAGGAGATAGTAAGACATGTGGTCATCTGGTTTCAGAGAAATGGCTTCATCTATATGTTTCTAAAGAAAAAGCAAAACAAAACCACACAGGCAAAACAGTTGTTTCATTTGCATTACATTAGGAAATAACATGCAAAAGGTTGAAATTCGATACAAGCATTCAAGAATTTCATGCGGAAGTAGTTGCTAAATTAAAGCAATTGTTCTAGCAAATATACTACTATAGCATTTGCTAATACTCTAGTCTACACTGAAGATGAAATACAAACATTTTAGTCAATTGCCTTAAATTGTGTCTTATAATCCCTTAGCGAAAGGAAGGTATTTTCAGACTTCCAGGGAAGAAATGGTGGACTGAAGAAAGCTCCGTGAATAACAGAGCTTAAGGCTGTGGCAAAATGAAGACTTGCCAAATAGACTAGCTCTTTCTTCAATAATTTCTCTCCAAACATGGAGTGCTCCAGATAGCTCATTCTACTGTCTTGTCCACAGCTGTCTGATTCACATATATATTTCACAATTTACTAGTTCCTCAAGGATACAACACCACTATCCATCACAATTACTGAAAATTCCATTAAAAGAAGCTCTATTATTGGACCCTATCCAATAAGATGCACTTCAATGGTGAGAAAAAGAAGGTGCTGTATTTGAACAAGAAAAGCCAAATGCCTAGGTGCAGAATAGAATAGAGGTGGAAGGGAACTTGGCGGTCTTCTAGTCCAGCCCCCTCCTCAAGCAGGAGAACTATACCATTTCAGACTTTCTAATCTCTTCTTAAAAACCTCCAGTGATGGAGCACCCACAATTTGTGAAGGCAAGCTGTTCCACTGCTTAATTGTCCTCACTGTTGGGAAGTTTCTCCTTAATTCCAGGTTGCTTGTCTCTGTGGTCAGTTTCCAACCATTGTTTCTTGTCCTGCCCTCTGGTGCTTTGGAGAATAATTTGATGCCCTTTTCTTTGTGGCAGCCCCTCAAATACTGGAATACTGCTATCGTGTCTCCCCTGTTTCTTCTTTTCTTTAGATTAGCCTAGTCTCTATATATAACTAGTAGACAGTTATATATATATATATTGATATATAACTTTGGGGCAAGAACAGGGTGGAATGGATGTCAGAGTTTTTTGGTGTAAAATATTGACTAAACTTTTAAATCAAAATTATCACATACATTAATTTTTCAAATAGCCATGGTTATAATCAATCAGTAATATTTGCAACTCATTCTTATTCCATATTGGTGTCTTTCCTACAAGCCCCCCCCCCAGCTTTGCTCAAGATGTATCATGATTTTCTTTCCCGGAGTAAAAAGCCCCTTGAATTATGCAGTAAAAAGCTTTTTGAATAATAATAATAAAAAGGCAGCCCTACCTACCTTAAAGGCATGTCCAGCTTGAATGCGCTTTTGTATGCTTTCATGTTCTGAACACTGACCACACAGAATAGCATACCTAGAAATTACAACAAGCTTCATCATTAGTACAGTTATGGTTTTGTATTTATTTTTCTGGTATACAGGTGAAATACTTAATCTAAACCTAATATCCTCTCTACAGAAATAGAGACATCCTATCATTTTTGATAGATGGACATCAGTCACTAAAATGTAAGTTACTACAATTTCCTTATTTAGTAAAAAAAGAATATAGCAGAAAATGGATAGAAGTAGTTACATTACATACAATCTTCAATGTTTGATTATTTCTTTATTTAAATTTTATGCCACCCATCTCCCCTGTAAGGGGACTCTGGGTGGCTTGCAGGTTATAAAACAAACAGAACAATAATTTAAATACTAAAACATTAAAACCATCCAGATTATGATTTTAAAAACTATACTTAAACCAGAAGTAAGAGATGGGATGGAGATGAGGTCTTGTCAACTTGTCAACTACTTCCCATGGTGAGGGCCCCAGGCCAACTGGCAAAGCTAAATTTTAATGCCCTTCTGGAATGACTTTTGTCATCACAATTTCTTTTATATGAAGGAAAATAATCAATCTAATGAAGGAAATAGAAATAAGTCTGATATCCGAAGGTAAAGTGACAATTGGTTTATCAAGGTAAGTCAATAGCACTCGGTTCAAAGTTTTAAGGCTCTTAAAGTTCACAAATACAACATATTATCCTTAGTCGGCCAAAGACAAGTTACATATTGCTAAATGAAATAATGTCCACAACAGGAAAGAAAAATAAAATAGGGCAGTGCCAGAATAGGCACTTTGGGTCTCATTCAATGAACAGTCTTACAATTAACCATCATTGCTTTTGTAGTTAGATTTGAAGAAAAATTCTTCCCTTTTAATACTGACCTAACCCTAATCTGTTATAGCAATTAAATGGTTCTGAAAACCAAAGCTGAGACAAAATGTCTGAATATTCAAGAAATCTTGTTAAATTTTAGTGCAAGAACTCAAATATTATTAAATTGATGTAGTGAAGATTGTTACAATAATACTGAAATTTAATATGGCCACTAAAAATAAGCCTTTTACCAAATTGTTTAGAAAAGAGAATGCCAGGTAAACCCTACATGAACTCTTACCACCTCCAAAACAATAGTTCATTACTGCAAGTGTGCACCAAGACAATCACTCTTTACTGCAATTCATTATACGTGGAGATGCCCTTGAACACCACCTGAAAACTTCAGTTGGTGCAGAATATGGCTGTTCAGGGACTCACTACACACACAGTATTGTCATGTGATATTGTAGAACGTTGTTTTGATTGTCAAGAGGGAGGAGCTGCATTCCAGAGGAGCAAGAGACAGTGACAGTTTAGATAGTATCAAGTCCCTGTTGGAACACTACCATTCCAAGGGGAGGGGGACGGCTATTTGGGGTTTGAAGAATTTATTGTTTTCACTTTGATGTATTACTGTGGGAAATAGGGAGGGAGGAATGAGCCCTCAGGCCATTTTGGATGGACTACTTTCCAGCCAGTTTCAGCCTGTTACCAAGGCCCCGGTGCCAAGATGACAACTTGTTATCACCTTTTCATCTCGGAGTTCTCAAAACACCTTTATGCCTGTGGATTGGCTCCTGTTGGACTGTGACACTGAGGTGGGGTTTGAACAACGGGGAATTAGCTTAACGTTTTCACATGGGAACTTCAGATTCAGCCTAGCTTCTCTGCAGTTACTTTCTCTCAGTAAAAGTCCCTTTTGAAATACCATTGGTTTCAAGAGTCATGCTTTCCTGAGAAGATAGCTGAGGCAGGACCTTACAGATAGTTTGGTTGGGAGTAAGAGGGCCAAGGCAGTCCTCCATAGAAATTCTCAGGTATACTTTTAATGATAATAAGTTTGCTTTAGTTCGGCAAGATTTCTGTCTACAGGTGAAGAACAATAAGGGAAGCTGCTTTGAGGTTATTCAGCGTGTCCGTCTTGGTTTTTGGAGCCTGACACCTAAAAACATGGCTACTGAAGCTGCACTGGCTACCAGTTCATTTTCTCACTGAAATCACCTAAACACTCCATATGGCTTTTGGGCTCGATATCTTAAGAGACTGCCCATCCCAAGTAAATTCAGTCCACCTGATGTGTGGATGAAGAGAGGGCCTACCAAAGATCTCCTCCTATTAGCAGGTACTACCGGTAGAGGCAGAGAAGCAGAGGTTCTTGGAGACTACAGTACTTCTTCCCTCCTTTAGGAAAGCTTATCCCAGATGCCAGAATAGCTCACACTATATGTAGCATTCCAGAGAATTACTGAGACCTGACTATTTCAGAAGACTTCTGGAAATGAACAATTGAAATAAGCTCTGTGGCCATTGTGGCATTATTATTTTACTGCTTTGTGGTTTATTTTATTGTATTATTAGCTGCATTGTCTTATGAACTTATCTATACATTCCTTGGCACTTCTCGAATGTGGGGTTTAACACGTTATAAATACATTAAGTAACTAACTAAATAAACAAGAAGAATTGAACAGTACAGAGAATAAGAAAGGTAACCTTGACAAAAATACACAAGAATTGTTAGCTACACCAAGAGGTATGCTTAACATTATTTAAATCCTGGGGAACAAGAAAATGTTTGGAAGGAGTATAAGAAAGAGGAAGATAAAGCACAATTAGACTTGCAAGATTCTGTTACTAAAGCCAATCTCAAAGTGTACTTCTGGTCTTCCTATGGAGCTGTTTCCTACTATTTTCTGGTCTGATCTACTTAATGGGGCTGTCAACTGAGCTTCAGTAGTGGCAGTGTTGTGAAATATTTTCCACCTCAAAGCTACAAGCTTAGGTAGATGTATTTAGGAGTAAGCCGAATGAAACTCAGTCAGGTTCAAGCATAGGATGAGGCTAAGCTCACTTTTTATTTTCTTTTTTTCTATTCCTGTTTGAGATACCAGGCCAAGACAAGAAATCAGGCGAGACTGTTGGTGGGACAATATTGGAAGAAGCCAGAATTACCATCTATTGAAGAATGGACTTTTTGAAGGATCATTCAAATGAAAAATATATGTTGGACTGGAAACATTGGATAGACTACATACAAGAGAAACACCAATCAAAGAAAATGTATCTGGCTTATAGTTAAACCTTGATATACGGAGTGAAGAATGTTTACAAATTTAAATTGATTGTATTAAGTTGAATAGCAGTTAACTTGAATTTTTTCTTGGCTTACATGTACAAATATATATCGAATAATAAAAAATGTTATAATAATAATAATAAAAAGAAATCAGGGAGTGTCAAACAAAAGTGAAACCCATACTCTGCATAGCAACAGTAAGGAATATCTGGGACAACAAAATGAATCAGCCTCATGGGCTAACAAAGTCAATACCACACATTCTCCCACTGGTTCAGATAAAATTTCACTTCTTGGGAAATAAACTGAAAAGATATTTAAAGTTTCATTAGTCTTGTCTTTCTTTCCTCCCCTGCTGCTATCCCACAGCATAAGACTGATGGTTCAGATCTTGGAGCAATGCCCTGTGTCTCCAAAGTGAACAGATTCTCATGAACTTTGGCCAGCTGAAAAAACAGAATCAGTCACCTAGGACTGTAAGGAAATACACAGTCTTGTCTAGATCAGACCTCATGGTGAACTATATATCTTGTTTGCTTTTTTAAAATTTTACAAAACAGAATATCTACATCCCATTCTTTTAGCCAACAGGTGGCTGGCTGACCATTCTAGAAGTATTTAAAATAAAGCAAAGTATTACATTGCAAAATAAAATGATAGAAGTTCTTATTATAACAAGACTATTCAGATGCAGAATTAGTAACCCCAAACCATGTTTTAGGCAGTTAAAGTAACACAATGCAATAGAGAAGGCCATGAACAAACATAACTGATCTTATCTGGTTATTTCTTAGAGACAGAAATATATTCATCATCATATAACTTGGAGTAGAATTCTAAAAAAGCTTTTTTAATAGTTTCTTGTTGAAATACCAGCTTCCCTTTATATTCTATTTTATCAATAATACGGGATTTTTGCTTTTTCCTTAATATATAGGCCAACCATCTGCCAGGTTTATTAGAATGCTGAAGACAAGATACAAGGGAATAAGATAGATGTTTTCCTGCAAAATGAGAATGTATTGACAATTACTAGTGAACAAAGAGATAGACTAAATAGATTAATCACATCAGATGAAATAATTTCAGTGATTAAACAATTGAAATTGGGAAAATCTCCTGGGACGGATGGCTTAACGGCAGCTTATTACAAGCATCTTCAAACGGAAATGGTGGAACCTCTTAGAGAGTTGTTTGTTAACATACAAGAGGGTGGTCAGGTTCCACCTTCGTGGAAAACGGCTTATGTTTCTTTAATTCCCAAAGAGGGAAGAGATAATGTTCAACCAGAAAATTTTAGACCTATTTCATTGTTGAATACGGATTATAAGATTTTTGCAAAAATTTTGGCTAACAGATTAATGAAAGTTTTACAAACAATAATTCATTCAGATCAAACTGGTTTTTTGCAAGGGAGACAGATGAAAACTAATGTTAGACAACTTATTAATATATTAGAATATTTGGACAAGCATATCCAGGTACCTGCAGTTCTTATGTTTTTGGACGCGGAAAAAGCTTTTGATAGACTGAACTGGCTGTTTTTGGAAAAGTTAATTGTTAGGATGGGAATGGGGGATCAGTTTATTAATTCTATATTGGCTGTTTATCAGAAACAAACAGGTCAGATTATTGTGAATGGGCACTTAACAGATTCATTTAAGATAGAGAAAGGTACTAGACAGGGATGTCCTTTATCTCCATTGTTGTTTATTTTAACGTTAGAGGTCTTACTGAATAAGATAAGAGCAGTAGATGATTTAAAAGGCATACAGATCAGACAACATGATTATAAATTATGTGCTTTTGCTGATGACCTGCTTGTGACATTGTCTCAACCAAAGCAGTCAGCGGCAGATTTTGATGGAGTTAATTAAAAATTATGGTAGGGTATCTGGTTTTAAACTAAACATATCTAAGACAAAGATGTTAGCTAAAAACTTAGATGGTAATTTAAAACAAGATTTGGAAAGAATAACGGGTTGTGAAATAGTTAAGAAAGTTAAATATTTAGGAATTGATATTGAAGCTTCTAACGGGAAGTTATATAAAAACAATTATGAAGTTTTGTGGAATAAGATACAAATAGAATTGGATAAATGGGCTAAATTACAATTATCTTTGTTGGGAAGGATAGCAGCAGTTAAAATGAATGTATTGCCAAAATTTTTATTTCTTTTCCAAATGCTACCTATACTTTAAAAAGATGTAAATTTGGAGGAGTGGCAGAAGGGTATTAACAGATTTGTCTGGAATGGCAAGAAACCGAGGATTAAATTAAAAATTATTCAGGATATAAGGGAAAGAGGTGGTTTGAAAATGCCCAATTTTAAGTTGTATTACCATGCTGCTGTTTTAGTAGCGATAAGTGATTGGATTAATTTAACCAATGATAGAATACTGAATATTGAAGGGTACGGTTTATTATATGGTTGGCATGCATATTTGGTTTATGATAAAAAGGTGGATAGGAGCTTCAAAAAGCACCTATTGAGAAGCGCTCTGCTGCGTGTCTGGAAAAAGTATCAGTATAAATTAAATGCAAAGATTCCTCTTTGGACAGTTCCCAGACACGCAGTAGAGAATATAAATAGATCACAAGTTTTAGATGTGGTGCCTTACGAGAAACTTTTAACCAAAGAAGGGAATTTGTTAGTACTGAAATCTTTGAATACGTTAAGGGATGAAGGAATTGTTCATACTTGGTTTCTATATGTACAATTGGAGTCTAGATGGAAAAAAGATTCTATGACGGGCCTATCTTTAACAGATGAAAATTTAATTAAACAAGTTATAGATCAAAGGCCCATGCATATTAAAAGAGTGTATAATGTATTGATAGAAATCGATTCTGAAACTGAGTTACTTAAGGATTGTATGATAAAATGGGGACAAAATTTTGGACAACCAATCATGATGGATACTTGGGAAAGGATCTGGGTGAAAAATGTAAAATTCACACAAGCGACTCATTTAAGAGAAAATTTTTATAAAATGTTTTACAGGTGGCATCTGGATCCAAAAAAATTATCATGTATGTATCCTAATTTACAAGCTAAGTGTTGGAGGTGTGATAATACGGACGCTACTTATTTCCATGTATGGTGGACTTGTAAAAAAAATCAAGGCTTTCTGGATAAAAATATGGTGAATTCTTCAAAATATCTTGAAAAAACGTATTGAATTCTTACCACAGATGTTTTTGCTTGGCATTATAAAAGACTGTACCACCATAGAGACAAACTTAATCTTGAATTTGATTACAGCAGCAAGATTGCTGGTGGGACAATATTGGAAGAAGCCAGAATTACCATCTATTGAAGAATGGATTTTGAAAGTAACAAATATAGCAGAAATGGCTAAAATCTCAGCATATTTGAAGGATCATTCAAATGAGAAATATATGTTGGACTGGAAAAGATGGATAGAGTATATACAAGGGAGATACCATTTTAAGAAATTGTATTTAGCATATAATTAACTATTTACTTGTTAGGTTGTAAAATATAGTATTCTTAATAGGTTTTATATAATATTTTGGAGTAATAGTGGGTTTTCTTGTGTTTTTACCCTGTATTCACTCTGGGAAGTCCCGGGGGGGCGGTTGGGGGGGATTTATAATTTTATTATTGTAATATGTAATTGTTTTATATAAGATTAAATACGGATTGTTCTAGCGGCACCTCAGAACCACATTTGAGGAGGAGGAGGAGTTTGAGGAGTGAAGGAGAAGGGAAGTAGGGAGATGTAGGAGGAATGAGGAGCGTGAGGGAGGTAGAGAAAGTGGGGGGATAGAAGTTAAAAGGGAGGAGGTAGAGGGGGATGTGGTTGGTGGGGTGCCTTATGATACATTTATGATATATGTATATCTTTATTACATACAATTATATTGTAATAATTATTTTTTGTTGTATTTATAACTATAAAATTAATAAATATAACCGGGGGGGAAAAAAAAGAAATATATTCATCATGAGGCTATTCCAAATCCAAATGAACTATTTTTAGTCTCTATTTTATTCATTACCCATTTGAACAGCTCTCAAAAATGCACAAAATACTTCTTTAATGTGTGCTGGGTACTATAAATCATTCTCTGGAGTAACTGGCTCAGTACACAGAGAAACCAAATTGGCTATTATGACACTTTTGGACTATAGGTCATAATTTATACAATTTTGAGGTCTCCTCCCTTTTTGTTCCTATGTTTAATATCTTATTTTTTAATTTTTCCCAGAAAACGTAGAAGAAGAATTGACAACTGAAAGCTATAGAGGATATACCCTGAGAAGTTTAGCCCCCACTATTTCCATTTGTGATTCAGCCAGATTTCAATAATAATAATAATAATAATAATAATAATAATAATAATAATAATAATAATAATAATAATAATAATAATAATAATTTGTTTTCATTAATGTCTAAAATTTGTTAATATTTTATTCAGACTGTTAATCATCTTGAGACCACCAAGGGTAGAAAGATAGTTATAAACTGAGTTTCAGCAAGAGATCCCTGTTTGAAACATTAAAAAAACACTGGTTTTAAATAAGCCCAGATTTTCATAGGAAAGCTAGTGCTGAGGAATGGGAGACAAACAGGATGATGTATGACTTGCTTCTCACTTCAGAAGATCGGAACTTTACACCCAAAACAGACCACAGAATGGCTGAACTGATGAAACTGCAACATTTGTTAGAGAAGGGTCATTTCTTTTACATTCTTTGTAAATACATCATAGCTTTTGATAGTTGAAGATCAACAATGACACAAAGTCTGAAAATCTCAGCAGAACAACCTATTATAAAAACGGTGCAGATAAAACAAATAAAACAGCAGTGAATAGAGGAAGCCATTGAAAAAAATCTCACAAAAGTTTCCAGTCCATTTACTTTGTTATGTGATTTTTTTCTCTCTCTCTCTCTGTATGACATTTCCTATGCAGGAACCAACACAGATGTCTATAGTCTGGAGGTTTTATCAGAATCATGAAATATGTGTTGTGATGTGATGCAAGCTCTATCTTTTCTTATCTCACATTTTTCATTGCCCTCATTTCAGCATCACAATATTTAATTGTTTTGCCATGAAGCCAGTCACTTTTTAATGAAGTGGAAATTATAAAATGGAGGGACAAACTACAGATGAATGAGAAACATGTTTTTCCAACTCTCTTTCTTTCTCTCTTTCCTCTCTCTCTGTCTCTTTCTCTCCCTCCCTCTCTCTCTCTCTTTCTCTCTCTTTCTCCCCACCCTCTCTCTTTCTCTCCCCCCCTCTCCTATCTGCTGCTCACCTGGCAAGCTGGCTTCAAGCTGTTCTCCAACAAGCTCAGGGGTAGGCAACATCGGCTCTTTTATGACTCATGGGCTTCAACTCCCAGAATTCCTGAGTCAGCATAGCTGGGCTAACTAGCTCTCTCCTGCCCTTCCTGCTTCCTGCAGAGACGCAGCAAAAGGAGGAGCTGCGCCCAGTAAGCTTTTCAGCTCTTGGAGAAAACCGTGAGTCCACTCTCTTTTTTTTACACACACACAGAGAGAGAGAGAGAGAGAGAGAGAGAGAGAGAGAGAGAGAGAGAGAGAGAGAGAGAGAGAGAGAGAGAGAGAGAGAGAGAGAGAGAGAGAGAGAGAGAGAGAGAGAAGGGAAGCGCAAGTGCCTCTCTCTGTCTCTGCAAATGGCAGAGGAGCTGGGAGCCGCAGGGGAAGGCTCAAAGAGCCACATACGGCTCCGGAGCCGCAGGTTGCCAACCTGTGACCTAAACGGATACTAGAACCAACACCCAATTCCACCATAGAGCCCAGAATGACATCATGACTAAGAGTATAGGAAACCATAGGCAGAAGACCCTGTTCAAGGTCCTGAGGACCAGGTGTGTTCTCATCCATCTTTCCAGTGAATTAAATATGACCAAAAAGAGTAAGAACAGTATTGCAAATAAATGATTGACTATGGAAAAGGTATCGGTTTTGTTTCTGGAATCACTGCCTGAGTACCTAGATCAGGGATCTTCAAACTTAGCCCTTTTATGACTTGTGGACTTCAACTCTCAGAATTCCTCAGCCACCTCTGACCTAGATGATGGAGCCCTGGGATGCTATCATTAAGATTGTCAAAAACTGCCCTCGCCCAACATATCACCAGATTAAACCAAAAGGCTTCTCTGTCTATGTACTAAAGTTCAGATTATGAAAAACAAACAAGATGATTTTGAAATATGTCAACAGTAATAAATAAAAACCGATAGCACAATCCCCAGAATCAATATCACCATCATCATCATCTACTAAACCTACATGCTACCTTTCCCAGCAACTCTGAACAGTTGTTAAAATATTTAAGAAAAAAATTAATATATTTTAAATTCAAATTCATAAAAATACAAGGATATTATTTAGAAGCAACTCAGCCCTGGGAGGCTTAAAGTGCTGCAGTGTTTCTAAATAAACATCTCAATTCTTCTACCTGTAAAGCAATACATTCACATAACCAATTCCATTTAGCCTGAAGGCCAGTCTTGTTGTATTGCAGACAGCTTTGTAAGCTTTCAGTAATTTTTTTTAAAATAACATGAATAAACTGATATTACATCTGCACCCTCTTCTCCGAAGGGATTACTAAAATCCCATAATGTTCTAGCTGGACTTCCAGCTCTTCTTAAAACATCAATTTCTGAAGCCAAAGCAAATATGCAATCTCCCATCTTGGTTTTTAAATCAGACAGAAAATTTTTAAGGAATGCAAAAGCTACAGACATCCTAAAGAAATGAAATTCAGTGTTTTTCTTTCTCTTGCTAGCTCTGAGAATTTGCATATTGATAATTCAGCAAATTAAGCAACTGCTATGTATTTCAGAGTTGCCCCAGAGTTTTGACCCCTTTTGCATGTTTCTTTTTCTAAACTACATGATTAAACATTACAACGAATATAGTATCTTATGTAAAAAGCAGCAACCAGACTTATTTGAAAACACGTTTCTCATGTGTTACATTGCACAAAAGGAGTATTGCTTTTAGAAATAATATGTACTGGGTTCCCATCCCAAACAAACAAAAGCAGCTGACTTTAATTTGTAGTTAGCATCTTTTGTGGAAGTTCTCTGAGTGGAGAAAAGCATCTCGGGAAGATGTTGCTTAACTGTCTTCTCTGTGAGGTGGGGAATAAAGAAAGGGCTAAGGTAGAGGACAATATGGACTGACTGACCATCTGTAAAATTGCAAACATGGAAGAGAAAGAGAGAGAGAAAGAGAGAAGAGATGCTGTGATGGTTGCCAATATGGTTAATGGTTACAATGTTACTTTTTATCAACGTTGTTAACTGAGGCAGTTGCTAAGCAAGATCTACCTATACTACGTGGGCTATGACATTCTGTCTCCTCTACTGCTCCTCTATTCCTGAAGCAAACAGCTGAGACCCCAGGACCACTGGCCTCTCAAGAGCCTAATGTGCAAATCTAAAGCTTCTAAAATGTTCTGCCAAAATATATATTTAATACAAGTGTGGAATAATTATATGTGCAGCATTAAAGTAATTCAATTTTTATTTCATTTAATTAAAATCAGTTTAGCTTCTAGCCTGCCTTCACTTAAACCACCAACATATTTTTCAAAAGACAAATGTGATCTGGAGAAATTTCTTGTACGCTTCTGCTCCAGATTTTCTTTTCTTTAAGAAGCATATGGAGTCCTCTGAATAGAAATGACAATTCAATAAAACCTGTCTTGCACGGTGATGTGTTCAATGCTGCCAATGTTTAACTAAAAAGCAAAACAAAAAACAGTTTGCCCACACTTGAGAGTTAATAGGTAAGATCTTAAGAGAATCCAGGTCTTTCCCATAATTCCTGCCCAGCAGAAAAGATAGAATGGATGTCCATCTGTAGATAGATATTATGGCAGCTCCCTATCTCACACATTTTGATAGTCAGAATACAAGGAATTAAGAGCTGTAGCATTAGCACTGTTTGCTATGTAATTGCTGCATGATTAATCTATACTGCATTCTAGAAAAAGGCACTACTTTATAGATCTTTGGCAGCCACATGGATCTATATGTACATCTGCTAATACAATTCACCTCCTTCCATCCACCTGAGTACTTCTAACCCAGTATTTTAATATCATTTAGAACGCGAAGCATCTTACTTCAATTGTGCAATTTTAGCAGAATGTAAAAATCAGAGCTCAATTGCCACAGAATTCTATTTTTGCTTGAAAAAAGGTAATTAATACTACTAGTACAATACTTTTCATATAGTCAATCTGAGCAATAAAACTATTTGTCTATAGTAAGAGATGTAAAAATAATTTAGACATGTACTAAAATTATTTTATATTGCATATATTATTAGGATAGAGCAGTAAACTGAGGAGAATTCATGAGAGATTAACACCAATTGCATTTTGAGAATTAGAGAATTCTCATTCGCTAACAGTGAGGGGTGGACGGACAGAAATTCAAATAGACACATAAAATAAACCTCCTAAATAAGTGTTCTGAGCCCATTTGTACATGGCAATCAAGAACTAAAGATGGGGAGGAAAACATTTACCATGTTAATTATAGAGAGTTCGCAACTTATGACAGCAACTGGGAGTGGAATTTCCAACCACACTGCTTAGTGATGGCAATTCTAATTGCCATTGGTAACCAAATGTCACGGTTGTCAGGCAAGGCAACTTCCTGCCAGCTTCCCACAAGACATTAGGGAAGCCAGAAGGAAATTACGAGATCCAGGCTGGCAGGCAGATAAGTGACCATTGCTGGGTGGGGGAAGGAGGGAAAGGGTGCAGGTCAGCAGAGGTGTGGGAGAGAAACAGCACAGGTCGAAGATGGTGCACAAGAGGCACAGCATGGGTTGAGAAGGGTGCGCAAGAGGTGCCGTGCAACAAGAGGATATGCAAGGTCAGTGTGGCTGCACAGTGGTGTGAAGGGGTGTGTGAGTGGGAGGATCAGGGAGGGTGCACTAGGGTGTGCAAAGATGTAGCACAGGTTGGGGAAGATGCATGAGAGAGCTCTGGGGTGTGCAAGTGGCTATTGCCACATGAGCACATAGGAACTGGGGAGGGTGCACAGGTGGGAGAGACTTATCCCAGCAGCCTGTGATCTTCCCTGCCATTGACTTTCTGGGGAAACCGGCAGGGAAAGTTGCAAATGGAAATCATGTGATTCTGGGGCACTGTGTAACTTACGATTGGTTGCCAAGCGCCCAGATCGCAATCACATGACTGTGAGGATGGTGGGATGGCCAGAACTGAGGACTGAGCAACCATCATTTATTCAATGCCATCGTAACTTCAAACAGTCACTGACTGAATGGTTGTAGGTAATAATAACCAGGACTATCTGTGAACTCAGAGACACTTCTGCCAAGTGAGCAAATATTCCCCAGAGGAGGGTAATTTCTGGACTGCATTCCTGTTAAAGGTTTTTTTTCCCCTAAATAGCTTTTCTCTTCCCTTATATATATAAAGTAAACAACTACATACCATTGATGACATTCAGCACTTTGATCTCCTAACTGCAGAGCCATTTTGGCCTCTTCTTTGCCTGCAATATAACCCAACTTTTTAATCTTTGTCAAAGCGAGATTTAACATTGTATGAAATCTTACATATTTATTACCGAATGCTGGGTGTTCATATAAAATGCCTAAAACTCTGTATGTTTTGCAGTTAGCCACTTTAGCAAATAATATCTACCGTATAAGGATTTAGCTGTCATTATAGCTGTCAAAGCTATAAGATTGCTGATTTCTACTGAAGTCAAATTCTTTCAAACTTCACTTTCAGCATTGTATAAAACCATCAAGAGAAAATACTCAATGTAGGTAAAATTCAGCCTACAGAAAAGCTGGGATTTTGATTTAAGTACAAAATACACATGGTTTCTAATATGAGAAACAAATGGTCAATTAACAGAAATAAAAAGAAGACAATATAAGAAGCAAAGGGAGTTGGATGACTATGAGATAATCGTTATGTTCAGAAATCTGAAAAGTTGCCTATAACTTGGCCAAGAATCAGAAGTGTGAGCTAGCACAAATATACAATCTATTTGGGTAAAGATAACTGCAGCATTGTGAAGCAATATTGTTTTCTGTTTATCTAAACTCTTTCCAATCTACCTATTTTTAATGTAATCTGTTGTTTTTATAATAACCCGAATAAACTTCAGCAAAATGCTATTTCCAGAAAATGTTTTCCAGGTTAGGTGAATAAATGTCTGATTGAATTTAATTGGTAAAAAAAAAATCAGCTAAAATTTCTTCTTACCATCACATGCATACAACTGCCTCTCCTCTGTGTCTTCTGTGATTTCATACAAATCACTGTAAGCTCGGGCCAGATGCCAAAGGAAATCCTGCTTGTCACCATACTGTAGACAGAATGAATAGCAGTTTATATGTTTGCATTTCGTTTCTTCTAGATTAAGTTAAATGGCGCATATACTATGCAGCACTTTGTTTCAGGGCTAAATTATAATGTGGCTAATGTATTAAAAGGTAGACTTCGTCAAATCAATATTTTTTTTAAAAAAAATCTCTTCCCTTTGTTTGAAGTACAAAAACATTTTGGCTCTTTTATATCAAATAGAAAAGTGGAATTATTCCAGTTTCTGGGTGAGGACTGGCTTTCTGGATAAGGAATAATGGCAATTGAAACTCCCTGTGAGGAGCTCCGCCAGAGAAGACAGCAGTGTGGTGAAACTGCCAACCAGGAGCCAGGTTCTAGTTGATGAAAATCTCTCCAAAGAGAAGGAGAGATCCAGGGATTATCCACTTGTGCTACGGAAGAACTGTTCCTCATGAGGTAACCAGAGGAATTGAGTTTCTCGTGGTTGAACACTACTTGAGCAGGTTGAGAGACGAGGGAACTACAATGTGCCCTTAAGCTCTGTGCTGTCTCAATGGGCCTTTGACCAGCAGAAGCCCCACTTTCTTAAACATCTTAATAATTAATTACTTTACAACCTAAGAGAAATATTCCAAAATGCAAATGGAAGATGAAGGACTCTCAATGAGTGCCTTATTTTTGAAATTACCGGTAAGAACGGGAAAAACATTGTTTTTAGTGGATTATGATTTAAAGGCAAAAAGCTTAACAAGTTTGTGATCCAAGTAAGTTCACAAACGGATAAAGTTTAAAAAAACTTTAAAAACACATTTTAAAAATGGGATTTAAAAAAAAAACCAGAAGAATTTTTTTTTCTGAAAAGTATCTTTAAAAATAGCAAAATTAATTAGGCTAAAAGATCTTTATGGAAATGCTGATTATTTATTAAGGACAATAAATAGCTTGTGTGTTTTACAAAATAAAAATACGAAGATGATACAGATGTAATTGTTCTTAAGGAAATTCCACAGGGGAAGAAAAGAAACTGAAGGTGAGATTTGGGATTATTATTTTTCTTGCTTATGTTATAAAATCTGTTGCTTCTTAAAGATTAACATATAGCCTTTTTGGAAACATAAAAAGCTTGGATATATAACTTTGCAGAATAATTATCTTTAGTGGGAAAAAAGTCTGATGACAACTTTGCTATTGACATAGACATGATCAAATTTCACTTTTATTAGCCTTAGAATATTTACTATTAAATTATTTAATTTACAGTAAACATGCAATTCAATGCTCTTAAATTAAGCCAAGTCTCAGCCACATTGAGGATTCTAATTTCTTACAAGAGCAATGGTTAGTTTGCATTTAGTTTAGTTGCTTGGATTTATTGATATGGTTTAGGTAGCACTTTGCACAACTCCTGTATTCTTCTCTGCATTGATAATTCACACACATTCTTTTTCCAGAAAAAGCAATTAAGAGTTACCACAGGTTTATTGTTAAGCAGTAGTTGGAAACCTTCTCTCTTCTCCTGGTCAGTCCCTATGTGTAAGCTATCGGCTTGGTGTAGCAACTGAGCAAGTTCTTCTTCTGAAGCAGTGTCCAAACTCAGCGCTGCTTCATCTTCATTGACAAGGTCCAGGGAATCTCTTCTTCCAGTTCTAACTGTTTCACAACTGATTTCGTCTTCTCCTTCATCACTCTCTTTATCAGATTCCCTATCATAATCAGATTCTGCATTGGCCGTAGTATAGCTTTAAAGAAAATACAGTTATTTATACTTCCGTGTCAAGCACATGCAGAATTTAAAAATCAAGTAACCAATGTCTAAATTCATATTCAACAATAAGCCAAAACTTGGGGAATTCACAGTGAGCAAGCAGTATGTCCCACTCATTCTAAGTGGCTCATGCTACTTTAATATACTGTTAAACTAACAAGAAAGCAAATATTATTTCAATTTTGGTACTTGGCTTTTTGTATTTCTTAAATAAAGATGGCAAACCAAGGCATGCTCCTGACTTATGAGTCCTGGCTTCTTAAAGAGCAAGTGAGTAATCCAGTTTGAAAATCCAGTTAAATTTCAGATGTTGGCCCAATCAGAAAGAGCCTAGTGGGCAAAAATGTGTGGCATATACAAACATGTAACTGATTCATTCATCAAATATTCTGGAAACTCATAGTTTACACTGTATGGAAATTATTTTGATAGCAAATGCAAATTAAATTGCTTACTACTGCCTTGATCTCCTGATCAGCCAAATTACATTTAACTATTCCTTGTTCTAAACTAAATGTTCCTTACCCCCCCTCACTTTCTCCATCGTCTGTGTTGCCAGCTCTTGAACTGGTTGTGAAATATATTGAGCTGGATCCTGTGGAATCACTTCTTTCTCTGGGGTATATAAACCGCCTCCGCCGAATAACCTTTTGGCTTTCTTCTAGATGAGACCTACAAAGTTAGAGATTGGCACGACAATGAAACCTTACAACAATCAATTGTCCATTTCTTTTTGCCCAACTATCAAAACAATTTCCCCCCTCAAAAATTGGGATACAACTTACAAAATATAAGTTATTAAAACATATTTATAAAAGTTAAAATACCCATAAAATGCCCATACTCAGCAAATAAAATTAAACAGGTAGGACACATACTTATATAAAAAGAAAAATCTTCAATTGGCAAAAAAAAAATACAAGAACGTGATCTAACCTACTGGGACAGGTTGTTACCACTGAGAAAAACCTTTGAATATTCTAGGAAAATATTCTCAGAATGTATTTTTAAATAATAATTTGCTTTCATGACTGTATTCTCATAGTATTATGGAAACAACTGCTCCCGAAAAATGCTGAACATGGATTAAAAGCATGACATCTGTTCTCTGAGCGTCTTGAGCATCAGATAAATATTAGATAAAATGGCTAGCTTTTCATCCTGGTGGGAAACTCCCTGCAGATCATGCTCTGGATTTCAGAAACATGTTCATCATCTGCTGGCTATCTAAATTTAGTTAATTTAAGCAAAGTAGGTCATTTGCAATTCTACACTTTTTTCAGCAGAAAAAAATTGAGGGGAACAACATCTTCAAATTTCTTCAGGTGAATGAAACATTCTCCAATAGCTACTCAAGGGCATCGTAATGGCAGGACCATTGCAACAGGAAAAGCCCAAAGGGAAGCACTGCTTCATTGCTTTGACCCTGAAAATTTTAATGAAGCATAAGAGGCAAAGAAGCAGGCAGACCACTGGAGGAGACATCAAAATAAAAGATAAAAACAAAAAGCTGAATTTAGCAAAGGCTATTAAACCCATCATTATTGGAAACTCGTTGTTTCAGATTAAAATTGCACGTCCAGCTTTAAAATAAAAACTTTGCCTCTTTTCCACATCCTTTTTTAGAAAAGACGGTCTCCCATTTCTTACACTGCTACAAAATGAAGCAATAATGGTAATGATACAACAGTTGTTTTGACATTCAGAATTATTAGGTTGTTCTTTCTTCTGCTAAAAAATAAAAATGAAGCTAGGGGGCACTGCTAGGTTAGACTAAGAAACTAACTGCTCTGCAGATAACAGCAAGAGTAAAAATGTCACCTAGTGATCTCACACAAATCTTGATTAATAGTTTCTGGATTCTGCTACTTGGAATCTTCTGTAGCCTGGAATGTGAGAAAAACAGATATACACCTGACTTCTTCAGTAATTCCTCCAGCTAAACTTTGTAGGCTGTTCCGTAATTCTTGCACCTCATGTCGCAACTCTATAAGGCTTCTGAGCACAAAATCAAGCCGATTTAAGACTTCAGACTGCTCTTCATGCCTTAGAAGAGATGTATATGGAACGCTATCGCCACCCTCCACTGGTTCTGGTCTCATCCATGAAACTAGTATGAGAAAAATAAAATAATTACTGAAAAGTTACTTCATCTGTACTGCACAAAACTGTGGCTAGTGGTAATTTTTAAAATTTTAGATATGTGGAAATAGAACTGCGTACATGCATTTGATTGACTGGCTCTGAATCCTAATTTTATATCCAGTTATTTCTTAATCAATTTACAATAAACAAATATCAATTTAAATTTCTGTGCGACATACTTCTGGGACTGATAGAGTGTGAATATCTCTGCGTTAGGTTGGTATCTAGGGACAGCATAGGGTTCTTGCTCATATACTGTTTTGCGGTGGTTCACCTCCTACCTCACTGGTCGGTCGCAGTCGGTGTTGGCAGGGGGTCAGAGGTCGACCCCTAGGTTCCTCCCTTGTGGGGTCCCTCAGGGATCGGTCCTCTCCCCTCTGCTGTTTAATATCTACATGAAACCGCTGGGTGAGATCATCCGACAACACGGGGTGAGATATCATCAGTATGCTGATGATACCCAGCTTTACATCTCCACCCCGTGTCATTTCAGTGAAGCAGCGGAAGTGATGTGCCGATGTCTGGAGGCTGTTAGGGTTTGGATGGGTGCTAACAGGCTCAAACTCAACCCCGACAAGACGGAGTGGCTATGGGTTCTGCCTCCCAAAGATATTTCAATCTATCCGTCCATTAGCCTGGGGGGGGAGCTTTTGACCCCCTCGGAGAAGGTCCGCAACTTGGGCGTCCTCCTCGATCCACAGCTAAATTTGGAACATCATCTTTCGGCTGTGGCGAGGAGGACATTTGCCCAGGTTCGCCTGGTGCACCAGTTGCGGCCCTATTTGGACCGGGAGTCTCTTCTCACAGTCACTCATGCCCTTATCACCTCGAGGTTCGACTACTGCAATGCTCTCTACATGGGGCTACCTTTGAAAAATGTTCAGAGACTTCAGGTAATGCAGAATGCAGCCGCGTAAGCAGTGTTGGGCTTGCCTAGAAATGCCCACATTTCGGCATCACTCCGCGAGCTGCATTGGCTGCCAATTGGTCTCCGAACCCAATTCAAAGTGTTGGTTATGACCTATAAAGCCCTACATGGCATCGGACCAGGTTATTTACGGGACCGTCTGCTGCCTCATGAATCCCAGCGGCCGGTTAGGGCCCACAGAGTGGGCCTTCTCCAGGTCCCGTCAGCCAGACAGTGTCGCCTGGGGGGGCCTAGGGGAAGAGCCTTCTCTGTTGCGGCCCCGGCCCTCTGGAACCAACTTCCCCCAGAGATCCGTGTCGCCCCCACCCTCTCCGCCTTTCGTAAATTGCTTAAAACACACTTTTGCCGGCAGGCCTGGGGCAGCTAACACCTTGCCCCTAGCCAGTGTATGTTTGTGGAATGATTGGTTTCTTTTTTAATTAAGGGTTTTTATATTTATGTATATAATGTAATTTCTATCATGTTGTGAGCCACCCTGAGTTCTCCGGAATAGGGCGGCATAGAAATTAAATAAATAAATAAATAAATAAATAAATAAATAAATAATACTGACTGCCCTGTTCTGAGGAGGATCTCTTGGAATGGGGATGGTTCTTGTTGCAGAACTGAAACAGGAGTTTCTCTAGATATTAGTGCTGAGGGACCTTAATTTTCATGCCTTAGGAAGGATATCTGGCAGGGCTCAGGTTTTCCACAGGGATCACGGATCTGTCCTAAGCAATCCTGGATGCCACACACACAGCTGAAAGCTGTTGAATCTTCTCTTTCTTTAGGAGGACTTGTATTGGTCATTGAGAGCCATTACTGAATCAAACTGATATTGTGGGTACCACAATGATTGCCAGTAGAGACTATTAAATTCCTAAATAGCTTGGCTCCTAGGTTATGGTATAGCCACTTTCTACAAGTAGATCCTGTCCTACATGTTTGTCCAAGAAGGAATGCTGTGCATTGCGGTTCATATCAGCTAAGGAGCCTACGGAAGCTGTTTCATAGCTAGTGGTCCCTGCCTTACGGAGCACCTTCTCCTTTAGCAACAACTGGTTTCATTTCAGAAGTCAATCAAAAATCACCATTTTATCTAAAATGATTTCTTATATCTATTTTGCTTATTTTTACTATATTTTATTATGTTTTATTTATACAATGTTATGCTTTTAGACATATTAATTGCCAAAAGTCTTGGGGCTCACTCAAGCAGGAAGAAAGGGACCAAATTCACAGATAAATACAGACATTTCACACAGAGATCTGGAGAAATAGGTCTGAATTGAGAAATCAGAGCCCAAATCTCGCTTTTGGAATGTATCTCATAATAATTCTGATACTACTGAAACACAACAACTTGGTATCTCAGTAAGCAGTCTTTATTTTTCTGGTAAGTGGCATGGAAGAAGAATATGCATTAAACATATAAATGGAAATGCTTTGTTACATTTCTAATTCTATAAAAAAAGCCCTCTTTGCACTGTTGCAATTATTTTAAAATAATTAGAACAGAATTCATAATTTCATTGAGGAGAACAAAGGGACTGTGGTCTCAGATCATATCTACGTTGGAATTAAGCGAAGTAGAAGGGAACACTGGCACCGAATTTCAAATTGAATGAGGAATAATGATCTAATATACTCTCTCACTACCAATTTGGTCTCATGGTTAAGACAGCAGGGTTGAAACCAGGAGATTGTGCATTCTTGTACTGCCTTAGGCATGAACAACTGTCAGGCTCAGGTGATAAGCCAGCCCATGACTTCCTGTCACAATTAATGGATCAACACATGGTTGATCCTCCCCCCCCCCAAAAAAGCAGCCCCAAACCTATGAGAAAAATGCTAGGAAGAAAAATATCTTATTACTCTGAGTAAGTACAATCTTGAATAAATAAAAATGCCAGATAAATTAATCATCAACTTACCCTGATTATAAGGCTGAAGGGTTTCTGCATGTTCATGAACATACATAGCATTTTGCTGACAATGTACAATTGGATATCTTGAACTGTTTTCCTGACTGGGCTTCTTTCTCTTCTGTTTGTAGAAATAAAAGATGAGACCTATTCCTGCAGCTGCTCCAAGAACTATACCAAGCCCCATACGAATAACCCCTGTTTTGGACATGATTCATCTAAAGTAAATTAAATAGAAAGAAATTATCCCACGCAAGAGAAAGGCCTACATCATATATTAACAATAACCATCTGAACCTAAAATTACTCTTAAGTATTTTTAAGGACAGCACATGGCAAAATAATTTTTCTTCAACTATATATGCTTGACAGTATATCACTTTAAAAACAAGTACAATAATGCTTTGTAGACTCAATAGCAATTCCTTGCTTAATTTCACTAGAGTTAATTGTTTTTTCTGAGACAATATCAGAACATTTCTTTAAAATTTAGACTTAGCTTATATAATTGTTTGAAGACACAGATCATTTAAAGACCCTGGATACTGAAAATAATGTGACTTTAGGCACTCCCCACCATGTACCACTTCTGGAAAGTTTTGTATTACCTGATTTTTGCAAACTAGAACCTGACCAAGTATCTTCTCCCCAAACCAAGCTTACAAATTTCTCAAGGGATGGCTGACAAATGGATAAATGAAGCTTCTACTTAAAGACTCTTCTGGCACTTGCTGCCCATCTTATTGCTGCTATATTTATCTATATCTCTTGCTGCTTTGGATCTATACACCACACCATTTTTTCCATGCCTTAAAAATGATATGACTTATAGAAACAGTTGCATGAAGTCCAATTTATGTGAGTCATGT
Organism: Bothrops alternatus; assembly: GCA_034064705.1. Classification (NCBI taxonomy): domain Eukaryota; kingdom Metazoa; phylum Chordata; class Lepidosauria; order Squamata; family Viperidae; genus Bothrops; species Bothrops alternatus. The sequence goes on along the minus strand of JARGCV010000003.1, from coordinate 27,104,928 downwards.
AATCCTTGATTTACAACTGTTCACTTAGTGATCATTCAAAATTACAACGGTACTGAAAAAAGTGACAATTTTTCACACTTTTGATCATTGCAGCACCCCCATGGTCATGATTTACATTCAGATGCTTGACAACTGACTCACATTTATGACGTTTCAAGTGTCCTGGGGTCATGTGATCATCTTTTGCAACTTTTTGACAAGCAAACCCAATGGGGAAGCAGATTCACTTAACAACTGTGTTACCAATTTAACAACTGCAGTCACTTAACAAATGTGGCAAGAAAAGTTGTAAAATAGGCCAAAACTCACATAACAAATTTCTTACTTAAATTTTGGGCTCAGTTGTGGTCATAGGTTGAGGTCTACCTATACAACCTTGGAAGCTTCTGTACAAGAATGGGAACATCCAGTTAAAAAGTTTCATGCGCTTTCCTATAGTACAAAATGACAAGCCAAGCAACTACTTTAATATTTTCACTTTAAAACAGGATGCAGGACCTATCCTCAGAGTTTGCAACCATTTTAAAGAACAGTATCCATATTTTTCTTTTTGCTGGTCAAGTTTTCAAGTCAACAAGCGATGAAACCAACCATGCAACTGTCACATAATCAAGTATAATTGGCCTTTTCTATAGTCAATACTTATGAACAAAGATACCTTTTGTCATTTTTTACTTTGGGCACACTGGCACACATTAAAAATGAAATTCTGTTGCCTGCTCTCAAGTGTAAACATACATAACACACATATAGACATGCTATATACATACATATGTATATACCTACACCCTTGCATACAAATACATATAAATATTAATCACTGTCCATCTTAATCTATGTTGTTGCTAGGCGCCGGAAACGACTCGATGACACACAAATCAATCGATCAATCATGCTCAAGACAACCTTGTGAAACAACGGACCTCAACACTTGGATTCCTGCCTCTGCCGTGGCAGGGAACGAAATGCGAACAGCCCAGTCACCGAATATGTTTAAGATGGAAATTCAGATCTTGCCCACGCAGCTTAGGAGAAGTGAAACTCAAAGAAGCCGCTAGCATGTAATCACGTTTCGCTTCTTAGACAGAAGGGAACCCTGCCAACACCTACCGCACCCACGTGATGACTTAAGAGACAGCGGGAAATAGCGCAGGGTGGCACCCGCTTTCGAACCGAGCGGAGCGCACGTGTGTCCAGGGAATCGTTGGCACTTAACGCTTCTCCAACGCAATTGGTTTTGCCTTTCAGAGGGAGAGGGAGGAGCCGTGTTAGCCTGTTCACACGCTGAAAAGCAAAGTGCCTAATGTCGCCCTCGAGACGGATCGCGTTATTCTCCCCTGCCCCCCGGAACACATGCCTTTCCGCCCAGCAAAGGTAGAAACTACCGTATTATCGGAGTGCAATCCCCATGACCCTCTGAGATTTACGTCCGAAGGCAGCCACACATAAAAGGGCCTTATAGAGAAATAAATCCAGCAGAGTCAAACCAAACAAGGGGAGCTACCAAGCGGGACTCTCACCACGTAATCTACGGTAGGTATTCCCAACACCGCTTCGCTTTCTGCGTGGTACGTTCTCAAGCGGCCACCGTCCACCGCGGTTTTTTCCCCTTCACCTTCCTCCTCTGAAGCCACACCGCTCCCTTCCCCATAGTCGCATTGCAATGATATCATCGCCCTGCCCCGCTGTTGGGTTTTGCCTTTCAACTTTGGCCCGGCCCTTGACAAGCCAGTTTTTTTTGCCTGTGTGTTTTTTTTAAAAAAATAAATGGCGCGGAGAATTGACGCAAGGCCACGCCTCTATTTCGTAAACCCGTTTGTTTCAAAGCATGTACCTAAGGAGCCAATGAGGAAAAAAGGAGAAAGTGGCACGGGCGGGAGAAGTGAAGGTGTTAAATCTGGACCTAGAGAGCCTTTGCATTCACTTTGTAGGTTTTATAGCTTACATTTATTTATTACTTGTACCTGCATTTAGAGCTGATTTAATGCCGGTAGATTTATGAAAGCGTTATGTTGAATTTGATTAGCTGATCTGCAGCTAATGAAAGCATGTGCCTTTTCATAAAATGTGTTAGTCAGAAAAGGTGCTACCACCTCCGATATTTGAAGGAGGAAGAGGTTTTTACATAAGATCATTTGATCACATCAGAATAATCAATCAGAATAGAGCTGGAAGGGACCTTGGAGAGCTTCTAGTCCAACCCCCTGCTCAAGCAGGAGACCATACCATTTCAGCTAGGTGGCTGTCCAGTCTCTTCTTAAAAACCTCCAGTGATGAAGCCCCTACCACTAAGGCAAGCTGTTCCACTGGTTAATTTTCCTCAGTGTTAGGAAGTTTCTCCTTCATTCCAGGTTGCTTCTCTCCTTGATTAGTTTCTATCCATTGTTTCTTTTCTTGCCTTCTGGTGCTTTGGAAAATAAGTTGACCCCTTCTTTGTAGCAATCTTTCAAATACTGGAATTCTGCTATCATGACACCCCTTTTTTTCTAGACTGGCCATATCCAATTCTGGCAACTGTTCTTCATATGTTTTTGTCTTGGACTTGATTGTCTTAGTTGTTCTTTGCACTTTTTCCAAAGTCTCAATATCTTTTTTGTAACGTGACCAAAACTGGATGCAGTATTCCAGGTGTACTAATACTTCACATGATTTTGATTCTATGCTTCTGTTATACAACCAAAGATTGTGTTAGCTTTTGAATTAAATAATAAGGCTAAAGCATATAAGGAACAGTTGCTGGAATTGGATATGTCTAGGATATGTCTTAATGAAGAGAAGGATGAGGGAGGACATGATAGCAGTGTTCCGATATCTCAGGGGTTGCCACAAAGAAGAGGGAGTCAAGCTATTTTCCAAAGCCACTGAAGGCAGGACAAGAAGCAACGGATGGAAACTAATCAAGGAGAGAAGCAACCTAGAACTAAGGAGAAATTTCTTGACAGTTAGAACAATTAACCAGTGGAACAACCTGCCTCCAGAAGCGGTGAATGCTCCAACATTGAAAGTTTTTAAGAAGAGACTGGACAGCCATTTGTCCAAAATGGTGTAGGGTTTCCTGTCTGAGCAGGGGGTTGGACTTGATGACCTCCAAGGTCCCTTCCAACTTTATTATTATTATTATTATTATTATTATTATTATTATTATTATTATTTCCAAATTGGGAAACCTTAAGTAATATTAATTTGTGCAAAGTGATCTCAGCTTTGGGTCTTCTACCAGAGGCCTGGGAGTTTGAGGGTTTTGCACAGTATCTTAGCTGTTTCTAGCACTCCTGGCATCTGTTGGCGCTACTTTCCAGCTTAGAAGTCACAGCCCCAAGTGCTCCTGCTGCCATTGGGACTACTTTGGCCTTTATTTTCCACATCCTTTCTAGTGCCTCCTTTAGGCCATGGTACTTTTCCAATTTCTCATACTTTTTCTTCCTGATGTTTATTTATTATTAGATTTTTATCTTATATTTATTACATTATAAGTAACTGAGGCAGTGAACATACATAATGCTCCTTCCTCCTCCTATTTTCCCCACAACCACCACCCTGTGAGCTGGGCTGGGCTGAGAGAGAGTGACTGGCCCAAAGTTACCCAGCCGGCTTTCATGCCTAAGGCAAAACTAGAACTTACCATCTTCTTTCTAGGGCAGCACCTTAATCGCTACACTAAATTGGCACTGCTACAATTATTGCAACTTGCATCTTCTGTCTTCTAATCCTAACCTTGTCAATTGATGGAGGACACACATACACACTCACACCAATACATGTTGATCGGCAAACGTTTATTTATTCATTCAAAACAGCTAAAGTGTGTTTTATAGACAGGCAATAATGGTATTTTTTCCACCATTCTTTTGGCCATAGAATTGTAAACCAGGTTACTATCACTATCCACTTTTACTGTTTATGTTAAGCAGTGTAATTGTTTCAGAGATCCTGACTGGGTATACATCAGCCTGCATATTTGTTCAAATATTTGGTGGAAGTCAACAAAAGCTTTACTTACACTTTTTTTTATGTTAAATATTTTATTAGTTTTTTATAATAATTAACAAAGAGTCAGATTAAATACAACTCAACTTAATACAATCATTTTCGACTTTGTGTCACACCAAAACAAAACATACTTTAAAAAACTTACATAAAATAGAATAACTATAGATGTTGCTTGGCAGCACCCCCTCCACCACATCCCCTTCTTCTTACCTCCCTATCTCCTACTTCCCACCCCCTCCCTCTCTCCTCCCTCACTCTCCACCCTCCTATCCAACAACCTTCCTACTTCCCTCCACTCCTTCACTCTCCACTCTCCACCCCCTCCAGATGCGGTCCAGAGGTACTGCCCGAGCAGCTTGTCTTATATCAATAAATATATCATCCTTATATATTGCAAGTATTACAGTTGAGTGCATTATAATACATTATTAATTTTTTATTAACCCCCCCCAACCCACCCACCCACCCCGACTTTCCAAAGTGAATACAGGGTAAAACAAAAGAAAACCCACTAAGTTAAACTAAATTATTATATAAATCCTAATAAACATTTAACTATATGATAAATACAATTTCTTAGATTGATATTTCCCTTGAATATAATCTATCCATTTTTTCCAGTCCAACATATATTTTTCATTTGAGTGATCTTTCAAATATGCAGATACTTTAGCCATTTCCACCAAGTTTATGACTTTCAAAGTCCATTCCTCAATAGATGGTAATTCTGCCTTCTTCCAATATTGTCCAACCAACAATCTCGCTGCTGTAATCAAGTTCAAACTTACACTTTTATTGTAATATAAGAAGTTTCCTTTTTAATGTTCAATGTATTTAGCACAGTGCTTTCCAAACCTTTTTCTTCATTATCCAAAACTTTTTACCCAATGTAGGTAAAAACACTTTAAGTCATTGTAATTGGATAATGATTTTGTGTGTCGTTACTGCCCCCCCAACCCACTTTCATCCTATTTTGGGTAATTTATCCAGGTTTGAGAAGCAGTGGTTTAGATGTGATTGAGACAAATAAACTACATGTCATGAGGTAAGACTTTTTTTTGTCTCTTTTGCTACCTGTTTTAATTTTTGAAAGATTTTCTCATTATTCAAATAACACTTGCTTTAAAAATGGTTTTGTTTCATGCTCAAATAACACAAAGCCATAGCGTAAGACTGAGCATTGCATTTAGTGCTTTTGGTTTGTCAGATGACGCAGGATCATTTGATGAAAGCAAGTAGAATAGATTTCATTAGATAGATCTGTAGAGCTGAATGGGAAAAGGAAATGATTCTGAGGCAAGGCTTCAGATTATTATTTGTTGTCCTTTTGTTATCTGTGTAGGAATGCTAGAGGATCAAGGCTGTAGGAGTTTAAAGTTAGGTCTTAAAGGATATTAAAGATCGTATCTAGACAATAAATTGTACTATTAGAATTCGGATAGACTTGCTAGCACATCTGCCTTTGTGAAAGTAATATCAAAACACATAAAATTAAACCATATCCCTGTTTTCATGATCCTTGTGGATCTCTTATAAAATTCTTGCCATTAGAATGTGGAATTTCTAGTAAATCAAGTGTGTTTTGCAGATAGATATGTATAAAGTTAGTTTTAAACTACCGGTATTCTGGATGTAAAATTTGAGGGCCTGGCATTATGACCTCAAAGAATTCTCATAAACTGAGACAAAACATGTATATTACAGTAAGAAAAACTTTCACACACTGCTATTATTGTAACCCTGGAAATGAGATGTCATTAAACTTTAATTGTAGCATTCTGTGTGATCAGTTCTTATCTCTTGCTCAGAGGCCTTTTCCTGGTGACAGTTTTTTTGATTTTGTACTTTTTCCAACATCTCTGGGGTCTGACATCTCTAATGTGTGATGTACCTTAAAAGTATGGACTGTGCACAAGTTTTAAACAACACTCTCCCTGCAGTTGCTTCAGTCAGATCCACAAATTGCTGCATTTCTATCAAACGAACAAGATAGTTCTTGTGTCCTGTTTAATTTGGCCCTAAGAATTGGGCATGATACAGTTGTTTACCTATCTCTAATTTCCAGCAAGCATTTCACTATGCCATTTTCAAATCTGTACCTAGAGCAGTGGTTCTCAACCTTTTTCAGGTTGAGACCCCACTTGCGCCGCCCAGGCGCGCCGTGACCCCGACCCGGGCGCGTGCGCGCACGCAATGGGTCGATCCGCGCATGCGCGGCGCGTGCGCAACAAAAAAAAATAAGAAATTAAAATAAAAAATTAAAAAAAACAAAATGGCAGACCGCGACGGGCCGATCCACGCATGTACAGCACGCGCGTGACGGGCTGAACCACGCATGTGCGGCGCACGCGCGACGAAAAAAAAATAAAAAAAAATAAAAAAAATAAAAAAAACCAAAATGGCGGACCGCGACGGGCCAATCCGTGCATGCGCGGTGTGCGCGCGATGGCCCGAACTGCGCACGCATGGCGCGCGCGTGACGAAAAAAAATAAATAAAAAATAAAAAACAAAATGGCGGACCACGACGGGCCGATCTGCACATGCGCGGCGCGCGCACGATGGCCCGAACCGCGCATGCACGGCGGGCGCGCGACGAGAAAAAAAATTAAAAAAATTAAAAAATTAAAATAAAACAAAAACAAAATGGCGGACCACGGTGTCCGGCGACCCCCGCGAAACGGTTGTTCGACCCCAAATGGGGTCGTGACCCATAGGTTGAGAACCGCTGACCTAGAGCATGTTTCAGCCTTTTCTGTTATTTTTCCATATGCAAATGTTGCCAAAGCAAAAAAAAATATCTGCAATTACATGGGATACAATTACCTAGTTAAGATTAGTTAAAAAGGTTTTTAAATTCTTTCTTATCACAATGTCTTTATAGTTGAGAACTCATACATCTCTGAACATCAGTGTGACAGGACTGGTTGGGGTGGGATACTATAGTTGCTTCCAGCTTGCAAGGCAGCAAATCTCCCAGATCTGTTATCTGTTGTGATGCTACTTATAGTAATAGCAATTCTTCATCTGTAACATTTTATTTGCAGTTGCCCTTATGCAATTACCAAATAACTGCTTATAAATTCTTTCAATAGAAGAGAATATCCCCTTCAGCAGCCAATGCTCAGATAAAGAGGGATTAATATCAAGCAAATAATCAAGCAGAAAAAAAATATTCCAATCAAGGAACTACTAAGGAGCAAACCACTCTCTCACCAACACTGGTAATGCAAGCTACTGTAAATAAACAGAAACCAAACTCCACATTCAATAGCACTGGTGATGTTACCTAGTTTGCACTTCTTTTTTGCAAATGATTTGTCAGGCAAGTGTGTCTGCACAGTTCCCCTTGCCCTCCATTTAGCTTTTTTGTAACTGCATATTCCTGGTCAGCTATGCCTGCACATATGTGTGCCCCTTTGTCTCCAATGGGCAGTTTGTAAGGATCAAGAAGGGCACTTGGGAGAGGTGCTAAAGGTTTAGTTTTCATTATTTGGTTTAAATGCAAGTACTTAATTGGTTTGTGTGCTTCTTAAGTAATATGATGTTCCATATCCATTGAACTGGTCAAAGAGGACATGGCAATATCTTAATTAGCCACAATAATGTCTATCTCAGGGTTGACATCTTGCATTGTTGGAATTTTTGAACCTTAGTTTTTGGGTTGCAAATGCTTATTTTCTATCCTAACTTTGTAACTTTATCTGTGCAGGATTTTTGAAGAAATGAAGTTTATTGATTGGCTGGGATTATACTGTATACCAACCTGTTTTATATATGCATGGATTGTCCCAAAATTTTGTATATGAATTACTTCTCCCAAAATTTTTCAGAACTCCAGTGTCTCATATTGCCAAACAGAAACTTTTTTCATATGATGGCTACAAAGATCAACAGTGCATTCCTAAGAAAAGATGCAGCTGCTTTAAAGACGCATATATAGGTACTACATTTGCATTTCTGCATATCCTAAAGCACTTTTTTCAAATTATTTCCGAGGTACAGCAGAATCCCAGTATTTACAGGATGCTACTGGAATGAGCATGTTTACTACTTTATCAATGAACAAGTTCTGGAGAGTCAGTTGAAAATGTTTCCTATACTCTTGCAGAAAAATGACCATGCTTGCCAACTACAGTATTTCTACTGTTAAAAAAGCTCTTGGCAAGCAACTTGAGAAGAACTATGGACAACATTAAATCTGCTTTAAGCGGTGTTAGATTTGGAAACCACACCCTTCTTTGTCCAAAGACTTAGCTACCAGACGTTCTCATAATACTACTAGACTTAGCATTTGCTTACTTGCCCGCAGTGCTAGATTTAGACAAAGATAAGTAAGCAAGCTACAGCTTAGGGCCTTACATTATGAGATGCCTCTGAAAATGAAACAAACATAAGTTTGAGTATTTCCATATTGAATTTTTATTTAAAGGTATTTATAATGCAAATAATGCTTCCCTCAGAGGTTCGTACTGCTTCCTCCCTCCTAGCTTTCCGGAAACTGTTGAAGACACATTTATGCAGACAGGTTTGGGGCGTGTGAGCTGCACTCTGCCCCTGGCCTTTGACTGTGATTGTGTGTGGTGTGAGTGTAATAAATTATCTAGTTTTTATTGTAAGTAGTAATTTTTAATTGATTCTATATTTATGTTTTACTTGTATTGTTATTGTGAGCCGCCCTGGGTCTTAGGAGAAGGGCGGCATACAAGTTTAAACAAATAAAATAAATAAATAAATAAATAAATAAAACATAAAAAGGTGAAAAAATAACTTAGATTATCTGCTTTTTATAGCATTTTTCCCCAAGTAAATGAGAGCTTTATTGGTATTTTAATTTTCCTTTCTGGTAAATAAATCATTGTGACCTCATAGCAAACAATCACCATAAGTTTCTTTGCAAACTTCTGTAGACATCTGGACAAACATTAGGATGAGTGTCTTAGGTCAGCATCAGATGATCTACTCCTCTTTCTTGAGCTAACTGTGCCATTTTACCCATTGTAAAAAAAATGAAATAAAATTAAAAACAGCCATGTTGAGACTTTCAGGATAGGAAGCCGCTAATCCTATACTTTGTGGTTCCTTATTCTATCCCATCACAAAACCAGAGTACCATGAACAAGAAGGCAGAGTCAGCTAAGCATGTCTCCAAAATTATTTCCTCAGTTTAGTATGATGTAACACTGTCCTTCTGCAATGACATTAAACAATAAAAGTTCCCTTCTGCAACAAAAAATCATGACAATATCCAGAAGAAGCCAAATCAAAAGATGATACTAAGCACCCACTGACAGCCTGCATTCATCAATGAGAAGGGTGTGCTTTTGAGAACTCCTGGCAACTACCTGAACTAGTTCTTGCAGTTTTCTTGGCAAGATTTTGGAAGTGATTTGCTATTGTCTCTTTCCTTGGACTGAGAAAAAGTCACCCAGATGGTGACTAGAAGTCACAGTTTCTGGGTTTCTAGCCTGATGCCTTAACATTTTTTTTCTTTTTTCTTTTGAGGAGACATTTTATTAAGATAAATCCAGCAAAATTCCTAACAGTGGGTATATTCAGTCAAACCTGTTCTTCTCTTTTTTAAAAGTTTTTTTTGTATTTCATTTAAAAACATGATTACATATTTTAATATTATTCTCCAAAATGTGACAAAATAAAACTACATTTGGGATACAACAAGTTTCCAGCTTCTTAAGATTTTTCATGAAAATATCTCACCTTCTTTATAAAAGCAAGTCACAGAACCACCGGAATGTCTGACGCAATTGTGGTTTTTGTGTGTATTTTTTTTTTTAGACCTCCCCACGTTAAGAAACCATACAACATGTAACAAGGGTAAAAATTAAAATCTGAATTCCGTATGACTGACACACAAAGGGATTATATACTGATAGAAGTCAATAGCTACCACCACTGATTCTTTCTGGGTACCATACAAACTATGACAATCACAAAATTTTAAAAACAATATTTTTTTGTTGTTGTTGTCGTTGGTTGGTTGGTTTTGAAGTCCAAGTAACCGAGATGAAGATGTTTCATGATTAAATTCATGCTAAAAAAACCTGCATTTATAAAATAGTTGATAAAAATATTCCTCTCTTAACAATACAGTATGGAGGTACGAATACCAAATGATGGAAATGAAGAGGGCTAAATCTGTTACTCGGACTTGGCTTCCTTGTCATCAGATACTTCAGCAGCTGGTGCCTCGTTAGTTTTGGTATCTCCGTTCTCAGAGTGGTTTTCTTCTTTAGCATCTTCTTGCTTAGTTTCATCTTTCCCTTTGGCTCCCTTCTTCCCTTTTGTTGTTACCTTTTTGTCTTCTTTCTTATCATTCCCTCCTTTTTCTTTCTTCGGTGCTGCCTTTTTCGGCTTTGGCTCTGGTTTGGCTGGAGCAGGCTTAGCAGATAGTCTAGCCGATCGTCTCTTTGGCTCCTCCTTTATTTCACCTTCAGCTGCAGCCTTTCTTTTGGGCATAGTTGAGCCTTTAACAGTTCTGATGCCTTAACATTTATATCAAATTGGCTCTTAATTAATCAAAGGCTCAGAGTATTTAATGTTGCAATTCACCTCCATCTGGAAAAAACATTGACTGATCTTTGATTAAGTCAAGGTGTTAACAGGATGATCTATCCTCATCCTGGCCTTTTAAGTCTTGTTGTACATTCATGGCTGTTGTAATCAAGTTCAGCATTATAGACTTCTTTTTCATTTGATATATTCTGCTTTTATTTTTTGTCATCTTAAGGCAGCATACATACCTCATACTCCCATGTCTTATTTTCCCCACAACAATCCCATGGCTGAGAGTATAACTGGCTGAAAGTCACCCTGCTGGCTTTCATGTCTAAGAGAGGACTAGAACTCACAGTCTCCTAGCTTCTAGCCTTTTCTTTCAGGAGACTTGGTTCTTTGCATAATATAATCACAACATGACCCTCTAAGACTCATTTGAATTCAGTTCTTATCCCCTGGGATGTTTTTTCTGCTTCAGTTTAACCTATAGGCCTTGTTATTTATGCTGATCTCCCATCCAAATACAATCAGGTGTGATCCTTCTTAGTTTTTTTAGATCTGCCAACACCTGCTAAGTGCTACCACCTGGGTAGGGGCACAGAAGTATCTGTAAAGGTATGAGAAAAATGGAAACAAATGATAAAAACAAAGCTACAAGTTCCACTCTGGTCCATGCATCATGATGTTGCATGGGCCAGCATGAAGAGACTGAAGCTTACAGTGGAATGGCATGATGCCACTTTCATCATTTTAACTAAAATGTTGTATCCTACAGATGCCTCTGTCAGCTTTTATTCCACCGAATTTTCCTCCAGCCCCCAAATTTGGTAGTCATCATATATCTGCCATGTTTCTCAGAATCAGGTATTATTCATATCCTAATTAGGATTATAAAATGAGATGCATACATATTTTTAGTTACAATCACTTGGAAATAGGTACAGTAAGCATTCAGGAACAAAATCTGTTAGGTGCTAAAGTGCACGATGATGGTAAACAAATTTGATGGGTAGGGAATGATAACAAGGTGCTATGGGAGGGTTTTGCCTTCTCTTTCTGCTCAAGATCCCCATGTACAATTGGTGGGCCACTGTGTGACACAGAATGCTGGACTCGATGGGCTTTGGCCTGATTCAGCATGGCTCTTCTTATGTTCTTATGTTAAATGCAAGCAATACCCGCTCATCCCTTTACAAGCATTCTGTGGCTGTGCACTCAAAGATGAATAACATGCAGAAATGCAGATAATACATTTTTATTTGCTGACCGACTATCAAAATGTTCCTTGTTCTGGTAAGTCAGCTCTACAAACAAAGGAAAACCCAATATATTATAAAGAGAAGCTTGATTACTGTACACGTTGGTTTAGTCTTTTCTGGCCACAGTCCAGCATTCCCACAAACTAAACCAGCCCTAGCTGTGCACAGCCGAAAAGCTTACCTTACGGCCACCGCTTCCGTGCCGGCCCCGCCCTTAGGTAGCTCGCTCTTCGATTGGCTGTTCCGGAGGAGGGCGTTAACCTGATTAGGCAGGATGTCACGTGTGGAAGTGAACTAGGAAAATAGAAGACGCTGGAGCTGCTGCGGCCACCTTCAACACCCTGGTGGGCGCTTAAGGGATCATGCCGTACGTTCTCATCAGCACTCAGATCCGCATGGTGAGCGATTCGGGACGGGTTGCAAAGTGGGAGGCTGCGGAAGAGAGCGCGAGAGATCAAGCATGAAGTTATTTTGGGAATGTTGGAATTGTTGCTGGTTACCCCCCCTCCCCTCCCAAATCAAGAAAGCCAGTGTGTGTGGGAAAAGATATCCAGACGGGTTGGGAGCCGATATCTTTATTTGGGTAAAAGTAAGAATGAAAGAATTAACTGATTTCTGGAAATATTCGTCTGGCGGAAATATATGAACACCGGCTTCTTTCCTTGGTCATATGTATGTAGATATGTGTTGATATAATTTGGTCTAACCCCTTCATGCCTGCTTTAGTACTAGAGACTTTGGGGATGATAAAATATCTCAGGTCACTTTGTGTAATTTGCATGCAGTTCTACAGTTGGATATTGTTTTCTTTTCTCAGCTGACATTTGCTTGGTTGTGCAGATACATGAATGCCACCCATAGCAATAGATTTCTGATGATGCTCCTGTATGATGGCAGGATCCACCTGTAACTGCTTCTAGAGCAGTGCCTTTCCCAGCGTGGTGCCTTCTAGATGTGAAGACATCGCAACTTCCAGAAATGGAGTTGGCTGGGATTACTGGAAGTGATAATCCCAACACCTCTGGGCATGAGTTTGGGGAAGACTGCTTTGGAAGGTGTCAGAGCTGCAATTTCTGGATTGGTTAATCTCTTGAAGGAAAAACGATCAAAAGTCACTGGGCATTTTACACAGTGCTTTTTTTTTTTCTTTTTGGATAACTTTTGTGCCTCACAGACCATTTCATGGAATCAGGGATCTAACTGCATTATGACACAATTGTGTGACGATACATTTGTTAGATTTGCCATTGTCGTGTGAACCCATCCATTTTTCTGTAAACCGAGAACCTCTCATCATAGTGGAATTTACTTATAAGTACATTTCAGATGTGACTGGCCCTGCTTATATAGATTATCTGATCAGTACAGTGAAACATGGAAAAATCTACATGTCCAGAAATTTTAACCTTACAGGTATACAGAAAATTGATGGCCGTTAGTTACTTCTTCTGGCTACTTACATGTTACTTTGGGGAAAGGGATACAGAGACTGTGGAGATTCATCATCCCAGTCTTAGGAGAAAATTCCTAGCTAAACAAGCAAAGTCCTTTTTCTCCAGTGGCTGCATGATATAGGTAATTGTTTTTCCGGCTTGGAAAATTTAAGATGTGTGGACTTTAGTTCCCCAAATTCCCCAAGCAGGATTCCCAGACATAAATCATGTGTTGACACCCTTCAGCGACCCTGCATTGACTTTTAAAAGTAGAGTATGCACAAAAATTGAGCAGCAAACTGAATTTCTGTGGATTTTCAACAAACTAGCAGCTAGTGAAGGGAGAAAGTGAAATAGATGCATTAAGTTTCCTGCTCCTCTCCATCTGACACTCTTCCCCCTTTTCTGACAGTAGGTTGAATGTTGAGCAATTATATTTACATCCACTGCAAATCTCAGCTATATTTTGTTTCAGAAGATGATGCCCCCCAACTGCAAAAGGTCCTTCCCCTGCTATAAAAGGATCTGTGCCAGCCAACCCTGAATATTGGTTTGAAAAGAATAAAAGTCAGAAAAAAAAGATCAATTAGTTCAAAAAGATCAATTGAAAACATTTCATGATGTCTCATTTCATGCTGTCTCAGCCTGTAGGGGGAGCTATAACAATGTGTAATTGTAGAGTGTTACACACAAATAGCTACATAGCTCTAAGTAGGTAAAAGTGAATAGGGTATTGTTGCCAACCTTTTGCCAATGGGTTTACTTTGGTTTTATGTAAAGGGAAAACCATTTCTTGTGTCCTAATAGTGAAAGTCTTGTGGTTCAGAAATTAAAACAACTCTAAAAAAAGGTGGGCTGTCAAATGAATTTTGATCGTGTGACTGCAGGGGCACTGCAAAAGCCATAACCTCAAGAACAGGTCCGTAACTACCATTTCTTTAGTGCTTCTATGATTCTGTGGAAATGTTGATTTTTATGGGTACGATTTTAGGGCACTTGTGGAATACGTCGGTGTTAAGAGTGGAATGGGAAGATTTTGCTTCCCCAACTGGCTCCCACCCTTATCCTCATTTAGAGTGAGAAAAACAACATTGCTACCATAAATTGGCCTTTTTGCTGCCAAATGGTAGTGTGATCTTTAAGTGTTATTAACTCATATGCAGTGCTATGTTTTCATTTAATAAATAAATAAATACATACTTACGTACCCATCTATCTACCAGAAGGAACCCCAGGTCTGATTTTAATGAATAGATAAATTCCTCCAGGTGAAGTCAACTGATCAGACATCTTGATTCTAAAATATATAGGGTATGTGCTTAATACCTGAGATCAGAAATACCATCAAACTGGATGCTAGTGGAGATCTTTGGCAAATGTGTTGGAAATTGCTGGCATGTTCTGAATAATGTCTGAATAATATAGCATTAAAACTGCTCCATTCACCTATTTTTTTTAATCAATGTCTATGTATTCGGGGAAATCCTCTCTGTATGTGTATGTGTGTGCATGTGCGTGTACACCAACGATGAAACCTTTATAACATACGTTGATTTGAGTTGCATTGGTTTTCAACGTTATACTGAATTTTGAATGAAAAAGCTCAGTAATTTTAATGCTTGTGATATTGATATCATAAATTGTAACTCTAAGGTATGATAGCTCATTGACGTAAAGATGCTGGAGGTGGTCTCTGCTCCAGCGGTTTGAGTCTTAGCACTGCGTGGTGGAGTGACTTTCTGTCACTAGCCTCAGCTTCTGCCAACCTAACAATTTGAAAGCATGTTCTATGTGGGTAGATAAATAGGTACCACTTTGGTGGGAAAATAATGGCGTTTTGTATAGTAGTGTGAATCCAGCCAATGCCAGACCTTCCCCAATGCAACTCCCAAACACAGGGTGACATCAGTGGAGGGAGAAACCCCAGATGTTGCTGCAGAATGCTGTTGAACATTTCTGAGTATGGAGCTAGTCCACCTGTGATGCAGTCTAGATCCGTGGTGGCAAACCTATGGCATGCATGCCACAGGTGGCACGCAGAGTCCTCTCTGCGGGCACGCGTGCCATCGCCCCAGTCCTAGGCCTTCAGCTGGGTTTTATAAAACTTTTTTGCTTTAGGCCTCCTCCACCATGTGCAAAAAAAAAGGTTCAATCAATCAATCAATTTCAATCTCTTGCGGGAAAAAAAATCTCGCAAAGTTGGAATTGATTGATTGAACTTTTTAATCCCACCCAGTCTGCCGTTACCACTGCAGCCATGGCCACCCAAGGGCCACACCCACCCAATGGGCCATGCCCACCCGGCACCCAATACATAAGTGGGTTTTGGGTTGCAGTTTGGGCACTTGGTCTCTAAAAGGTTCACCATCGCTGATCTAGATAGTGTGTGTGTATGAACTGAACAAACCAGCAGACATGAGCAGCCAAGCTACCACTTTGTATTAACACTGTAGTCTGCTGGTAATGTAACATGGCCACACATTAGATAAATAAATAAATAAAAATACTTTTATATACATATCACTGTGCTGAAATAATACAATGAAATAAAGCAAAGTCTTACAACCACACAATAAAAAGGGAAAAAATAAAATGCATTGTAGTAAATTTGGATAAACTATTATGGGCAGGTGTGCAAAGCTGAGCAGTAATAGGCCAATCTCAAGCTGAGGACAAAAGTACAGTGTTAGAGATTTTCATAAACCATCTTGAACTGTGGTTTCTGCCAAGGATCTTTATTATCTGGTGTTCAAATTTTGCAAATAGACGAGAGTATAATGAAATAATGGGATGATGCTAATGTTGCTTTCGATACAAAAAAGGTCACTTCTCTTTGCAGGAAGTTGGACCTACAATGGTTGGTGATGAACATTCAGATCCAAACTTGATGGATTATCTAGGGGCCATTAAAAGAAACATGTTGGGAAATCATTTGTAAGTATTCCTCTTTTTGTTTCTTGCTTATATCACTGTTTGTTCATCAGTAATTTTGACAACACAAGAGAGCTTTCCCAAATCTGGTGCCCAGATGGGTGGAAATCTTTTATTAACGAACTATATATTCCTAACTTTTTTTGTCATCTTTTTTCTTTTGCTCCGAAAAATTGTATGCATTCTTCAGGATGGATGGATAATTCTGATGCATCTAAGACATTTCTTGAGCTTTTCATTCATCATTTAAATTAAAGCCCAAATGATGACAACAATGCTAGAATCCTATTTACTTTAATGATAGCGTCAGAGAAATTTTCATCCAAGCCATTTCCACTCAGTTCTTTTCTTGCTTCAACCCCCATCATTACCCCAGATTGGGCCTGTCTTCCAGTTGGCCTTCTGCCAGTTTTATGCCATCTATTTTCTCTCTGTTTATGCAGCTTTAGAATTTGATGTGCAAAATGTTATCCTTTGAGGCACCATAAATAAATGTGAACATAAATATAAATCTTCTTAAGTTACAATATAGTTGTTTTGGCTTAAGATATCATGTTCAACCCAGGCGTTGTGGTTTATAAAATATTAACTAATATATTAGTTCAACTCAGCCAGCTGTTCTTTGTTGAATGAACTATGAATGAAACAAGGCCTGGCTTACTGTAGTACGTAAACTGGATTAGTTTTCAGGGCACTTTTCTGAAGACCTAGAAAAAATGTAAAATCAGTTGAAAGCAATATTTTAGAATTGAAGATGAAAAATAATAAGTGTTTTCCTTCCCTATTAAACTTTTCTCCACAGGTATTGGAAATAAAATTTGGTGAAGAGATCACAATCATATTTACTTAAGTAGTTAAAAAACATCCTATTTTATAAGTCATTCTAAGCTTTTCATCATGTTGATGTTTACGTCCTTTGACTTTCCATTGTTAGTAACTTCAGAGCCTTTACATGCACAAGTATGATGCTGGTGTATAAATAGTGATAGGTCTTACTTTAAAGATGACTCTTCTATTTAGAAGATTGTCAGATAAATATCTCTTTGAAGGTATCTGCTCTTTGAAGGGTTGTGGAGGCCAGTAGAAGGACAAAGGGCCCTGGATACAGTGTTTCCCTGAAAATAAGACCCACCCTAATAAGCCCAAGCCTGATTTCTTGGGGTGGGCCTAATATAAGCCTTACCCCAAAAATAAGCTGGTGCGGTGAGTGTGGCCAACACGAGCGATGAGGGCTGATGGTGTCCAGCAGCAGCCGCGCCCTAACAATCCCTTGGCGCAGAGCAGATAAGTCCGCACACGGAGGCAGAGGCAAGTGTTTGGGCACCTATGGGGTGCTTTGGAACGAAGCAATTCACTCAGTTCCGAAGCGTCTCATAGATGCCCAAACACCTCTCCCCTCGAATGGAGATCTGACGGAGATGGAAGCTCCATCTGCTTGCGAATGAGACACTTGGTGACAGAACTAATCACCCTATTCGCAAGGAGATGGAGCTTCCAGTCTCAGTCAGATCTCCATCCCGGTCAGCAGTGTGGAGCATTGCATCCCGAGGAGAAACTCTGTTGCTGCTGCTGCTGGACCAGCCTGGGCCTCTGTCTCCCAAGTTCCACCTTTACCCACTGCCCAGGATTTTCATTTGCGTTTGGGTGCATTTGTCGATAATGCCAAAAATAGTGTCATACCATAAGCGTTGTCCTTTTCATATTTGGGTGCAACATCATGATGCACATGGAAAAAGTGCAGGGCATGTGCCCCAGTGACACAATGCTATTTGTTACTCCCGCCCTTGCCATTCATGTCTCTACTACTTGTTCTCCTTTCCCTTCTTGCTTTGCAGTGGTGACCGCCTTTTTCACATAAATAACCAGAAGAAGAGGCAAAAAGAACAAAGCCTCAGGGGGATCTAACTCTGTAGCTGCAAACTCTGCAGTTTAGAAGGGTCAGTTCATAGATGAAAACAGAACAAATCCAGTAGAGCCCTGTAAAATATCAAAAGCAGATTAGGGTAGAGCTGTATTTGTAACAATGCCCTAACATTTACAATGTTAAAATAATATTATAAATAATCCATTGTTGACTAATTTGTTTATTGGGACCAAATATATAAAACTGGGTGTTATATCTTCATGAGGGTTTGTGAATAAAGCTGTCCCTAGGCTCCATTGCTATGTCCCAAAACTTGGAAGCTTTCAGAAATGTGGGGCAACAAAGACCTAAAAGATTAATCTTAAATTTTTATTCAGTTTACGTTCTCATCAATATGAACACAAATTATTTCAAATTGTTTTTAAAAAATTCTTTTCATATGTTTTGTTTCATTTACAACAGCTGGGAATATTATGTGGATGATGCTCCACGGATCGTCTTGGACAAGCTGGAGAACTATGGTTATCGAGTGATCAGCATGACAGGAGTGGGGCAGACACTGGTGTGGTGTCTTCACAAAGAATAAGAGAGAATCCTGTTTTTCTTCCTTCCTAAAATATTGCTGTAAACCACCCAGCATAAGCCTGAGATCGCATTGCTCATCTTCAGGCATTTTGAAGTGAGACTTTATCAAAACCTGGCTTTAAAATCATAAGCACCACTACATCATTCTAAGCAGCATCATTTTAAGAAGCTTCTCAGCTTTGGGGCTGGAATTTCCTGAAGAGATGAATCCTTATTAAGTATTATTTCAGGTGCCAATCTGAAACTGGCAGTATTAACTGTTATCGCCACTTTATTGAACGATGACAACTTGGCATTAAATTCACTATATTAGTAACAGTCTCAGGTTATATCCGGTGTGACATAGCAGAGATATATGATCATACAGAAAATATCTGTTAATATTGATAGGGATACTGTTACCATACAAATTTACCTCTATAAATTACATAATGTACTTAAAGTATACTACAGTGTCCCCATTCAAGAGTGTGACTAGAATCTTGAGATTGTGATATGTGGCTTTTCTATTATCTCTACATGGTATATCTTGAAATAGTACAGAAAAGATTCTTTAAATAATTCCATATAGTTTTTAATTGTACCAACTTGCCTTTTCATTGTTGAGATTATTTGCACTATGTCTGCTGAAAACCATTCCTACGTAGCTGATAAAATAATAATAAAAAATAGTAAAATCAACCTAATATTGTATCTCAAACTGTTGCCTGGCAGTTTTAAAACGCTGCCAAAGCCTGTAATATACCAATTGACAATCTTGAGCAAAAGTCTGAAATAATGAGTATCCCATCTCTCCCTTATTCAAAGAGCTACGTTAGTTTCACATTGTTCTATTGCTGAACTGGAATTGCCAAATAATTAACCCTTTTTGTAACTTAATTTATTTTAGTTTAGATTGCACTGTCAATACCGATAGGTGGTTCAATTTCCTTGTGATGTAGGTGACCATGAATGACCACCAGTAATATTTAGAGTCCTAGGTAAGAATTGAGAAAATGGGCAAGATCACAATTTACGGTAGTTATGAAATTGAGCTGGTAATTGAGCTTTCAACCAAACAAATCTCACAGATTTATTACAAAGATAAAAAATAAGGTAACAATAGAATGCTTTTAAACAAAAGATGTTGTTACATCTAAGAAATATGTTGATTTATAAAGAACGTTAGAGAGAAGAGCACGATGAGCCTTTAAAGTCAGGCTTGCCATGAGTTGTGATGAGCAGAAAACATTTTCTATCATAGAAAATGTGCTTGTAGAACTCATATTGGTTCAATGAGTAGGGAAACGTGATCAAGAAGGAAGGATATGGTTTTCCAAAAGGCAGATTTGCCACTGCTGTATAAATTCCAGATGTCAGAGTAATTTAAGCCATACACCGAAATACTTGAAATAGGTTTTCACTTTATATATCCCCTTAATTTGGGTGATCAGTTATTCTTCCAAGAAATCTACAGTAGTTTTGAAGTTTTTCCTTCAATAGTTTTTAATGGTTTAAGAATTATAAGCAAAAATGCATGGTAATGCCATTTCCCCTTCTACTATGTACAAGACTCTTCTTCATCTTCCTGTTTCATCTTTTCAATTAGCTTCTGCCTCTCAGAAGCTTGCCGCATGCGCATCATCACAAGACTTTCATAATCCCTTTCGGAAACTACTGAATCCTGTGGAAAGAAGTGACTGCAGTTAGTTTCAGAAGCTCCATTAGGTCTTTCATGCATAATTATTTTATTCTGGATCTGGAAAGCATCACCATCCCGATACAAGAGTACCTTTCAAATGTCTATAGAAATACAGATTCTACATTTAGCCCAGCTATATTACTACTAATTACTGCATATTGGCAATCTATTTGGCTCTCGGCAAGAAATATTCTTGGCATTTTATTGATATTAAAATTACTCTTTACAAACAAAACAAACTTCGCACAGTACATAGCATTATTCATCTGGCCGTAAAGTGCTAAAAGGAAAAAAAATGATTTTTATGTTTTACATCCCAATATGCTTAATAGTCATACAAATTATTCAAGATTAAGTAGTTTTAAGATCCCACATATTAAAACGGAGCTTAGAACAAATGATTCTAAATTATGTTCTAAAGGTTCTATTCATAAGGTGTATTTCTTTTTTGAGAAAAGCTTACAGCTGGTCCAAAGCATTGCCGTATTTCTTGAACTTACAGTAGTCCTCGATCTACAACATTTCTTCAACAACCATTTGAAATTAAGCATTGAACAAATGGGGGCTATAATCAGTCCTGGGAGCTTGGCAACCAGTTCACATTTAGGACTGGTTGCCAAGCATCAACTGATTACCATTTACAACAGGGGTTCTCAACCTTGGCAACTTTAAGACTTGTGGACTTCAACTCCCAGAATTCCTCAGCCAGCAAAGTTGAAGTCCACAAGTCTTAAAGTTGCCAAGGTTGAGAACCCCTGATTTACAACCTTCCTTGCCAACTTCCTCAGAAAGAGCCTCCTGACCTGTGTTGCTCCTCTCACACACACCATCCCTGGTCCTCCCTCACCTGCACAGCACCTCTTGCATCCTCCCTGATCCATGTGTTGCTTCTCACCCTGACCCTTGTGTCCCATGCACGTTACCCGTTTTCCCTGACCAGCGCCTCTTGCACATCCCCTTGCTCCCTCCCCCACCCAGCAACAAATCACTTACTGATTTGGAACTTGCAGAGTCCCCCACTAATTTTGATTCTGGGAAGCTGGCAAGAAGTTGCCTTGCCTAAACTCTGAGATTCATTTAAAATCAGCAGCTGAGATTGCAGGGATTGCTGTCACTAAGCAATGCAGTCGCATTTTATGACTGCAATGCTTGGCAATGAAAATTCCAGTCTCAATATGTATGCCTCCAAGCCTGAAACTGTTTTTGGAGGATTTCTGAGAGAGCTGTAGAAAAGAAACACCCAGCTGAGAGGCCAATACAATTGTGAAACTATAGTCTAAAAATAGTGCTTCTCATCTTTTGTGGTTTTTAAGGTGTGTGGACTTCAACTCCTATAATTCAACTTCCAGAGCTAATGTCCACAAATCTTAATACTGCTAAAGTTGAGAAAGACAAATTACTCATAGAAACCTTGGCACATTTGAAAATGGTGGGATGGGAGAGCCAAGGCTGTATTCTGTTTCCTTTCCAAGATGATTTTGGAGACACCTTGTAGTTATAGAGCCAGTTTGGTCTAGTGGTTAAGGCACCAGGCTAGACACCAGAGGACCGTGAGTTCTAATCCTGCCTTAGGCATAAAAGCTGGCTGATTGGGTTCTCTCTCTCTCTCTCACTCACTCACACACCTCACAGGGTTGAAAAAAATAGTAGGCAACTGTATTATGTATGCCATCCTAAATTATTTATAAAAATAACAATGGTGGATGTAAATAATAAAATAAATACAAGGGGATGAAATCTGTTTCTTGGCAAACCTACACCAATGCATTTCACTCACAAAATTAGGGTACCAATTTTTATTAAGCAAAAATTGGTTTACCTTTTGGACTGGGTGTGGGGTGGGGTACAAACAAAGTGCCCTGAAACAAATGGAAAGGCTGAAAGAAGGAAACAATCGGCAAGAGAGGTCTAACATGGCTATCCAAACCAATTTGCTATAAAGTTCATACACGTATGTAAAATGTTATGAGACTATATACTGGTTTTGCTTTAACCCTGCTAGCATTTTAGAAATTTCATACTGGCATAAACATCTTACATTTAGGTTAGTTTTCTTCTGTGATGGCACACATTAGCAAACGATATGAGATTGACACATTAAATCATGTATTTTTAGGATTAAGGCAGGAAACCTAACCTAACAGATATTAATAATGATTTAAATGATACTTTGCAAGCAGTGATTTTCTCAATATGCAAAATGCAGCAGTAAATTGCTATCACATATTGTCCAGAGGCATCTACCTTTGTCTCCCTTGCAGACAAAAGCTGACCTAAATCTTTAAAGATAGGTGTTCTTTATTGTCTCATCGTCTATATATGCTACATCAGCGAAAGTATACTTATATAGTGTTGTAAGTAGTTTTGTTAATTATCTGGCCAATCACATTAGTTCAAAAGCTCTATACAGAGAAGGAACTGGATTACATTAGTTCCAAATTTACTCACGTAGCCTTGTAAGAAAGTATTGCTATAGAAATTATAAAGTGAAGAAGTCTGAGTAGACTTGTAGGCTTCTACACCTCTCAATAAGGGAATTGGTTTCAGAATGTTGATTTTAATGTTTCATTGAATATTAAGTATGATTTAGGAAATCTTAATGCAGGAACATTATTTCTAAGACTGATAGATATTGGTACAATTTATCATCATCTTCTTGCTATCTAAAGAAGCAGCTAATTCATATATATAGTATAAATAACATTCATATAAAGGAGTTCTCTTTATATGAATATTTACAGTAGCCATTTTACCTATGGTAAATGAAAGCGATCTGATATTCATTTATTAAATTTAATGTATTGAATCTTTTGCTCGTACAGCTATTAAGAAACTGCATTAGTACTTCCTATTATACTGCAGTAACATGAAATTTCTCCTGGTTCTAAGGAAATTAGACCTTTATACACAACACTACACTGCAGACACTCCTGATTTTACCTAGACTGTAGCACAGCAAGTTTCACAGATAAGCAGGAACTCAAACAGACTTCAGGGTACCTCTACCCAAATATCCACTACTACGGTATATCATACTGACTCACATTAGGAAGTCTGGAAAAATACTTCTTTGCATAAGTTAACGAAGGCAAGAGTGATTACAGGAATAGAAGAATAAATTAGAATTTATCTTGTTGATAGACCAACAATGTTGTTTCAAGTCTTATTGACAATAAAAGAAGGGTGAAAGAATAACCTTTAGGAAAATAAACTAATATAAGTTCCTTACAAAAAGGGTAATATTAAAAACAGCCGTGTAACCAGAGTAAAGAAAATACTTGGAGGAATAGCTGAAACATTGTTATAGAATCTACAAAAATGTCACTTTTTAATACCACAAAGATAAGACCCAAGTTCGATGGAGAAGCAAAAGCATTAGACAAAAACACGGGCAAAGACGATTTAAAATATCTCAGGCCATCCATTTTTTTTTTTCTAACCATTTGCCATGTTATTTGATGTAAGTCACCAGTACTGGAATTCTGTGTTTTATTGCACCATCCTCATTTCAATACAGGGGAGGGGAAGGGAGGAAGAGACACTCTATTTGAAACTATATGTGGAATTACATAAATCTCTTGGAGCTTGGCCAACAGAACTAAATTTGCTAGGTGCTCTTTTATTTCTTTATTTGTACCTTCTTCCAGTAACACTCCTGAAGAATAAAAATCTGTGGTTCCAAGCTTCCACAGAAGCTCTAGTTTCTCTTGAGGTAAAGTAACAACGTAGGCTAATGCTTCAGACTCATACACACCTATTTCCTGCAACCCAGGCAATTAGGTAATAGTATAAATCCCAGTTTCTGATGTAACTGAGTCAGCAAGGGCTTGGCGTAGAACACACACAAAGGAATTACCACCCACAGAACATATGAGTGGCTGAGCCAGAAGTGAAAAGTAGGTGCTAAAGGAAAGGTGCTTGAAAGAAAGAAATCTGAAAATATGCTATGATCTTTCAACGACTGCCAAGGAATGAAACCGCAATGTGCACTGAACTGGATGGGCTTCCCTCTGTGTTCCCCACTTGGCTGTTTCTCTATTGGTCCATCTCACTGTAAGTATTAATTCTAAATTTTATTTTGTTTAAAGCTCAAAGCCATAATTACTTAATTTATAAATCCTTCCGGTACTTTTGCTAATAGATGCCTCTCTCTCTCAGAGGCCCATAGTGAACTTTTCACAGTAGGAAACTGAATACTTTTCATTATTGTGACGGTTCACTGGGATCCAGGTGTAGCATTCTAACAATACTTATACCTTCACTCAACTTCGATTTATCGGCACATTTTGGAAGCCAAGATACAGAACACCTTCCCATAGTAAAAATGGGCTAATGTAGGGATGGCAGGCCACAAATAAGAAACAATGGAAATTTCCATATCTTCTTTCACTGTCTAGCCTCTACATACAATGGGCATCAGCTTGTCAGTGTGAATGAAGTGGTACATCACAGATTGACAAGTAGAAAATAGGAAAGACAACTTATTGATATGTTGATCAAATGGAGAAAGCCCAAGTTAGGTATTAATTCTTGATCCAAAGAGGAAACATGAATAAATGCAAAAGGCCCGATGAGCAGAACAAGTAAAGCTATTGCAAGTTTATGGAGCAACAAAAGGGGAAATTAGAACTGAATTAAGTGTGAGGAAGTCAAGAGAGAGGCAGACATTTACTGAAAGCTGTGGAAGAGACTGTGGAAACTGGAAAAATAGAGGAGGAGGCTTGGATATAGAATAGGGGAGATATAATCTAATGAAACAGAAAGATGATGCAAACTAATGCCAAAGAATCTATACCAATAAGGTATATGCTGGGGAATAAGCTCACTCCCAAAGAATGCCATACTTTGAACCACTGCAGGTAGAATTTAAACCTATGATGTTTATCTAAAGTTCATAAGGGCTGGACTAACTATAAATATCTAGCTAGATAGCAGCAGCTACTCAATTAAGCAGGGTTGAACCTAGCTAATATTAGATGAGAGACCATCAGGTTGAATAGGGCTGAACAGGAAAGTAGGGAAATATTCCAGAAGAAATTAATAGCGTATCATTTTTGTATTGTTGCTAGGAAAACTAAATAGAAATATCCAAGAAATCACAAGGAATCAAGTTTGACTTAAGAGGCGCGGTGGCTCAATGCCTTAATGATGCTGGAGATGGTCGTAGCACTGCATTATGGGGTGAGCTCCTGTCACTTGCTTCAGCTTCTGCCCATCTAGCAGTTTGAAAGCATGTTCTATGGAAGTAGATAAATAGGTACTACTTCAGTGGGGAGACCAGAAGGTGTTTCATGCAGGCCATCAGATTCCTGCAGGCTTTGAACCTTCTTGGTTGCAATGCCCATTTGTGAGGTAGCTCTGGTGGAGGGAAGGGTGCCCTGGATGACCCTGCAGGAGGAGCTGCTTGTCTTTCTGGTGCGAAGCCAGCTTGCCTTCCTGTGGCGCATCTTGGGAAGCGTGTGAGCGTGTACCACAACAGAGTTAGTAAATTGGCAGTCAAACTACTACTCTACATTAGCACTGTAGTCTGCTGGCTAATGTAACAATGCCATACAATCATCATCATCATCATCATCATCTTGACTTGAAAGCTCCTCTATTGTACTTCTGTGAATTTGGACTTTGAATAAGCATTCAGGAGTATGAAAAAATAAAAGAATCTGGAATTTATTAACCGTAAATACCTTGTAGGTCTTGTACTGTGCTTAGATATAAATGCATTCCAAATTAAAATACTAGTAATGAAATGTTTAATTCTGGGATAAATTTCTGTCTAAGATGCAGAGTATTTTCTTACATTTGGGCTTTGGTATCAGAAACCACACTTATTCAGTATTCTTCTCAAAATCCTAGTTACCTGGAGGGCTGCAGAATTCTAGCAATGAGAATTATTGTGAAAATTACTTTTGGGGCACTCCTTACACATTCTTTTCTTTAAAATGCAAGCCAGTCCTAACTTTGAATACACAAACCTGCTTGTTAATGTCTTTTTTCTTCTTCTAGCAAACAAGAAAGAAGTTCACTGACTCCAGGAGCAACTGTTTACCTAAAAGACTATTGATTAATTAGCAAACATCACTTTACTGTTGTCTCAACATGGACACATGGCGGAGAGGATCTATTAGGTCTTCAGGTTTCTTCAAGCGGCTCTCATTCAGGAGGAACAAGAAATTGGACAACCAGGCTATTATCTTGAACCAGAACAGCCAAACATTAGACTCCAATGAACAGTGTGACAAAAAGAGGTTCCTAAGAAATTTCAAAGAAAAGCCAGACTATTTTTCATGTCAAAGTGAACAAAATCTTACCACTAAAACACAGCCACCTCCCAAACCACCTCGCTTATATTTGGACACTGCCAGCTGCCCCAATATAATAGACCACAGAGCATCTTCCTCTACGGATATCTCCTTTTTAAGCAGTTCCTGCCATTTTCATAAGGCTACTCAAACACAGCCTGATCTATTTTACAGAGCCCAAACCATGAACTCTGAAACTCTCTCCAGGAACCGTAAACCTCCTTTTGATCCTTCAGACCCTTTCTCTTCCTTCACCCTAGATTTGGGGCCCTCACTCCTGGACGATGTTTTACAAACACTCAGAAAACAGAATTTACTATTAAATTAGCTGGAACTCTCACTAAAACCAAGAAATTAATCATACTGACTCTTCTGATTCATGGATCTTTGGTTCTTTTTAAAATAAATTTGTTCCCCTAAGAAGGTTATGCCATCTCTTAGGGGGTCGCTATTAAGTAAATTATGTTTTCTATCTCACGGATAAGCAGGCAATATACTTGCTATACTGTAATCAATCAGAAATTCTATGCGTATGTGCAAGAGGAAGATGGTTTTGGCAGGAAGCGCTGTATCATATGGAATGTATGGATATGGTTGGATAAAATAATCTTAAATATCTTGGAGCCCAATTTTTATACATAAAGCTTTCATAGGATACAGAGGGCAAAGGTCTCATCTACCAATAGTGAAATGGGAACTCTGAATATGAAGTTTATCTTCCTTTGTGCCAGTACAAACTTTTTCTAATTGATTGGGGGAATTAATAACTGCATTTACATCATATTATGAATATAAAATGTGAATGTATATGCTACTCTTTATTAAACCAATTTGTTTTATTTACTTTGCACGTTCTTTAATTTCCAGTGACAAGTATTCATCTTCTAACAGATAAATGGGGAAAGCCTTAGTATTACCCTTACAGTCTGACATCTTCAAAAGTATTGGGATGCAGCTTTTACTAAGTTCCACCCAATTTGACCAATGCTGTGATGAAACACATTTGAAAAATGTTAAATTTGGGGGAGGGGGAAGAGTCTATCCTACTATATCATGTACTGTATCTACTACCAGCAATCACTGGCAGACATCATTGTGGTTTATAGTAACATCAATTAAAGAAGCAAAAAGCTGGCATGAGGAAACTGTAGTTTCAGAAGAGAGCAGCAAGGGATTTCATCCAAACTGGACCAGAGTCCCACAGCAGGTTTTTTTTTTTTTTTTGCCAGATTAAAGCAGCTGTATTAGGCAGCTGCAAACATGACTAATGCTATTAATTTTCTACTGAATTCTGAACTCCACCTATTGCTGCATACTTAAGGTTATGATGCACCATCAAAGATAAAGCTGAATTGTGACAGGAATTCTTAATATACGAAGGGCTTTCATTGTTGTTTCAACTTCAGGCTGATATGAGTAAGTCAGCGTCAAAAATGAGCTCATGTTTACTTCCTCAGGCTGAGAACAAATATAGCCAGACTTTGTAATTTTCTCATTCTTCCATAACACACACACTCACAAATCAGTAGCATTATATACTTCAAGAGGATTGCCAACAAACAGGTTCAAACCACAAGATGTTTCCAACTAGATGCATGAAAATGACAACATTTATACAATATAAGCCTACAATTGCCAGCAAATGGATAGATCAACCCCATGGGTGACAACAAGAACGGAGGTACATGAGAGAGATTTGTAGTGAAGCTACCTCACAAAATCTAGAACAGGAACTTGTGGGAAGGTACTTTCCCACTGGTTTCTTTGGACAGTGTAATTGTAAAACTTTTTCCTCCCACTAAAACCAATGAGATAGAATGAACTGCTTCATTTCCAATTCCAATGTAACTTGCAGGCCCAGAAGAGGAATGACAGGACTTGGGGGCAGGTATAATTTTTAGCTACTGATCTCTTTAACATATTGCATGGCATGAGTCATCACAATAAATCCATAGGGGATGTTCATCTATTCCACAAATATAAATGTGACTGAATACTGTTTATTACAAAACAAATCGATGACATGTGTTGCTCTCTCTTTTTATTTTAGTTTTTATTCTTCATTGCCATAATATACTTAACCAACGGAAGGAAAAACTACCACAATATACAAAGCAGTGTAAATATAAAAAGCAAAACACAACAAGAAACAAAACAACACAAAAGGAAAAAATATATGTATTTACTGTATATATCATGGGATCCTTCAGATATTCACTCGTGGTAGACAGCTGTCACTAAAGGATGCGATTACATTATGTTTTAAAACAACATTGCTTAGTGACAGAAATTCATGTCCCAATTACTGTTATTGACAGAGGACTACCTGTATAAAAGCAACTCAAAATTTAATCACAAGGAACAATATTGACTGGTTTTTCCATTACACTTATTGATAGCCACATTGATGGCAAGATCAATGTATTCAATTTGGAATTCAAACACCCAAGTAGCCTTATTTTTTTCAGTACAGGTTCATTCCATGCTCAATAAAGCTAATGTTCTTCATATATAAATTCCAGGATTTCAGTACAACATATTAACGTATTTAACATTTAATATATTTATCCAAGTGTGGTTAGACACACAAGGAATTTGTCTCCAGTACACTGGGTTCTTCTGTACCAAAGACAATTTCCCTGTGTGTTTAACCACACTTAGCCAAATAAATTATCAGGGGTTCTCAACCTTGGCAACTTTAAGACTTGTGGACTTCAACTCCCAGAATTCCTCAGCCAGCAAAGCTGGCTGAGGAATTCTGGGAGTTGAAGTCCACAAGTCTTAAAGTTGCCAAGGTTGAGAACCCCTGAAATAAAGTATAAGTATAATGCTTATTTCTCTACCCAA
The DNA here is from genome assembly GCA_034064705.1 of Bothrops alternatus. Taxonomy (NCBI): domain Eukaryota; kingdom Metazoa; phylum Chordata; class Lepidosauria; order Squamata; family Viperidae; genus Bothrops; species Bothrops alternatus. The sequence goes on along the minus strand of JARGCV010000003.1, from coordinate 27,075,525 downwards.
CATCAAAATACCAACAGTGTGAGAATTAAAGAAAATGGGACAATCACAGAAGAGGTCCAAATAATATATATAAATATCTCTACAATACATTGTATTTTTCGGCTTAATGAAATAAATTCAAATCTTTTTTTACACACCAACTGAGGAGAACAACAAATATGATCAATTATTTCCATTTAAGAGCCTAGGAAGCATTATGCAGTTCTTCAGATCACAAGACTACTGGTTAGTTAAAATATGTTAGCTATTTCTTCCAAAATTCTTGCAAAACTAATCTCTGTCTAGATAATATTCTTCAATTGTCTGGAAAAAATAAACAATAGGTATAGAATCTTCCAAGACATTTTTCAGTTAAGCTAATATAGTCGTTGACTTATTACCACAATTGAGCCCCAAATTTTTCTTGCTATGCAAGGCAGTTATTAAGCGGGGTTTGCCCCATTTTACAACCTTTTTTGCCACAATTGTTAAGTGAGTCACTGCAGCTGTTAAGCAGATTACATGGTTATTAAGCAAATCTGACTTCTCCCATTGATTTTGCTTGTCAGAATTGACTGGGAATGTTACAAATGGTATCACATAACTCCGGAACAGTGTAACTGTCATAAATACATGCCAGTTGCCAAGTGCCGAAATTTTGATCACATGACGATGGGGATCCTGCAATATTCGTAAGTGTGAAAACTGGTCATAAGTCTCCTTTTTCAGTGCCATTGTAACTTTGGTCACTAAATGACAGGCCGTAAGTTGAGGACTGCCTGTAATTTAGGGATTTCAGAAACTGCTAGTATATATAGTCCATACTATCTGATTAAAGGATGTTTTAATTGAATGCAGGGCCATTCTGTTTTAAGTGACCCACGTTCTTCTTCCAAACTAACTCAGCACTGAACAGATGCTTATCTCTTCCATTATTCTCAACTGGTTCAATTGCGAGATTCAGGATAAAATACTGTTCTTTTATCCTCTTAATATACTGATATAAAATAGACTTATTTCCTATTTTTTAGCAGGAAATCAACTGATATTTGAACACTAAGTACATGACCTGATTTAAATTGCAATATATTGCATTAATTTGCTGCTGTGTAGTCAAAAACATAACTTAGCAACGTGGATCACCTAATAATATTGGAACAGAATAGCCCAACCTCCGCAATCTAATAAGGACTTTATTTATTTAGCACAAGTACCTCACCGCAATAAGCTATGTACTGAATCAGAGCTTCTAGTTCTTTTTTAACCCTTTAGCAAAGACATGTTCAAATGGCCTCTTGCATTGTTAATAAAAAGAAGGGGGGAAAAACCTAAGTAACAAACAAAAAATTTCATAAGAAGCAATAGCTAAAGTCTCTCCTGAATCATTCTTTGACTCCTGGTGAGGCCATGGATACAGTCATGTTTTTTGGCGACATACAGAAGAGGACTGTCACCGTGTTCTTCCATTATGTATTTTTGAGTTTCTCATTTTAACCTGTAATCCTGAGACTTCTTGGTAAAATCTCATCCAAATCTTAACCAGATTTGATCTGCTTAGCTTTTCTGAGATCAGGCCAATTCAGTTAGATCAGGGGTTCTCAATCTTGGCAACTTTAAGACTTGTGGACTTCAGTTCCCAGAATTCCTCAGCCAGCTTTGCTGGCTGAGGAATTCTGGGAGTTGAAGTCCACTTAAAGTTGCCAAGGTTGAGAACCCGAGTTAGATGCTGACACCTTCAATGACACAATAAGCAATACAGATAGTCCTCGACTTACAAGCATTTCTTTAGTGGCCACTTGAAAAAAGTGACTTATGACCCAGTTTTCACACTTATGTCCACTGCAGCATCCCCGTGGTCACATGATCAAAATTTGGATGCTTGGCAACTGGCATGTACTTATGATGGTTGCAGTGTCGTGGGGGGGTCACGTGATCGCCTTTTGCAATCTTCTGACAGGCAAAGTCAAGGGGGAAGCCAGATTCACTGAACAACCACGTTACTAACTTAACAACGGCAGTGCTTCACTTCACAATTATGTAGCAAGAAGGATTGTAAAATGGGACAAAACTCCACAACTACTTTGCCGATCGATGGAAAGTTTGGTCTCGATTGTGGTCGAAGGTCGAGGACTTCCCGTGTTCAACGCCAGAGTTCTATTACCAAAACATGAGCAAAAACTTTTAATTGTAGTCAATTCATCCTCTTTCACTCTTAGGGACAGGACTTAATACCAATGATATACATTGGGGACTGCTTGTGATAGCTCTGCCAATCTTGTGTACGCTTAAAAAAAAAATTGAGCCCCCCATTTCCATCCATCGCAAAGTAGTTGTTGAGTTTTGTCCCATTCACTTGCCACAACTGTTAAGTGAATAACTTCTGTTGTTAAGTTAGTAACAAATGACCCAAACAACCTGGGGTTTCTGCTGGATTCTACCCTGTTGAGTATTGCTGGCCATAGCATTCTTCTCTAATGCATTCTGGCCAAGAGAAGCTATGGCAGTAAATGCAGCCCTGTGGAATAGGACTAGAAAGGCAATTCGCTCTAAAGAGCTCTAAGTATGTCCCAGGTGGAGCTACACAGGCCTCAATAAACCTCTGCAAAGCAGTTTCTCAGGACCAGCCACTGTGAATTAAGACCAAATTACCTACTAGCAGAATAATAAGTGATGATTATTTATTATCACACACACAGTAAATGCTTCTTTAAAAAAGCTGGCAATATACCTGCTCATTAAGTACAGAACAGCTATTTTTTTTCACCCACGTATTGCCAGAAAAATGTACTTGTGTCATGTGCAAAGAAAAAAGGCTGAACTATGGCCAAAGTCTCTTAATTTTGTTTATTAACATTTCAGCAGAAGCCACAACGCATCGGTTGGGAAATGGGGACAGAACATATTCCCAGCTCACATAGGTACAATTGTTGTTGGAAATGATGCGAGTTGTACTCAAGGAAGGGTCAAATTGGGGGGAAGACTACTATAGAAATATGAGTTCCCGGAATAGGGCGGCATAGAAATTTAATAAATAATAATAATAATAATAATAATAATCTATTTTTGTTCATTTATTTGTTAAATTTATTTGCTGCCTATCTCGCTGGATGGCTGCTCTAGGCGGCTTACAATAATATAACACAGATAACATTCACAATGCACCTTTACATTCTCCTTAGTTTTCCTATCATCACCACCCATCTGGCTTTCTGTCTGTAAATTATTTAACAGTTTATTTTCTAGTTGTGTCAAATAGATAGAAGATATAAAATCAAAACAAATGAACATTTATAAATAAAACGTTGAATTTGCAGACATATTCATATTTCACAAAAAACACATTTTTGCCATCAACAAAAGAAAAAAACTATTATGCTATAAACCATAGAACAAAACTGTCTTTTTAAATGTTATTTTAAAGATCTACTAGTCTATGTAGCCCAGAGTTCCCCAATCTTTTGGGATTGGCAGCCTGGAGCAAGTAGTAGGAGAGAAAGAAGAAATAGTCTTGTGGGGGAGTAAACGCATGTGCGCACGCACACACACTTGTTGCTCATGAGTGGGGCTGTGAGGGTTTGTGCGAGTAGGGTTGCGAGCATCTGCGATGCTCAAAGTAACGCGAGCGCTCACGCATGGGGCTGCAAATGCCTGCAATGCTCATGGTGATGCTCACACAAGTGGGGGCCATGAACGCCCACAATGCTCATGCAAGTGGGGCTGCGAACACCTGTGACACTCGCACAAGTGGGGCCACAAACGCCCACGATGCTCAAATCAATCTGTGCACGAGTGAGGCCACAAATGCCCACGACGCTCATGGTGACACTCATGCGAGTCGGGCTGCAGACGTGACGCTCATGCGAGTGGGACTGTGCACGTGTGCGCATGTGTATGCACCAGCCAGCCACTCACACGGCCCGGTGGCCGATGGGGGGGAAACCTGGTTGAGGACCCAGGTTGTAGCCTATTTGGAGATTTGAAAGTGTAGTTACAATATTTAAGAGGAATTACATTTCAGGGAGATTGTATCTGAAATGTTTCATACAGCATATTTGCAAAAAAAATTATTAAATGAATGAGTTCATTAAAAATATTGAATGTTTCCAATAATTAGAGGCATGGTTTTTATTCTGAATGGAGGTTCAAGGTAACTGTGCTCCACAGTTGTAAAAGATGTGGTCTGCAGAAGACAGAGAAGCCATGTTGTTTCCCTTCTAGCAATTCTGCTTCAGAAAGCTGGGAAGGGAGGGGGAGGTGAATTTGCAAATCCACATGCACATGCATGCAGCGCTGAATCTGATAACATGAGTAGCTCTCAGCATCAAATAGATTGCTCAACCTCTGTCCAAAACATGAGTTCTCAGTATAAAGAACCTTTAAGGGCTACTTGTTTATCCTAACTTCCTTACCAGGAAAAACTATCACATTTATCTGTTTCCAAGGCTCCTATTTCTTCACCTGCTAATATTATTTCTGCAGTAACCAACCCCAACAAAGTAAACACTGTGGATATTTCATTCCACATTCCTAATTAGCACCAATTGCATTCATTCTAGCATAGTGGGTGTACATGAATTTCAAACTAAAAACACATTTGTATTTCTTTCAGTTAGAATAAATCTGTAAACAACAACTTGTGACTTAAAGGTCTTCCAAATCAGAATATAAGCAACACGCTTACTGAGTACACATAAAATAAAATTATACTTTAAAACAGAATAAAAGCAGTTTGTATTGCTGTTACCTGAGATATATGTGGGTGAATAGTGCCATCAGCAAACACTGTGCTACTCTGTGGTTGACCCTCCAGCCAAGTGATTTTTAAAGGATTGTATGTTAGGCCAACTTCATTCTTCACTGCCATCTCCTAACAGATAAAAACAAACAACACTGTGTGATCATCTGTATTTCATTGATCCCTGTTTCGGTAATTAACTTGAGCAAACAGAAGAATGGCTGCAGGCAAATAACTGAATGGCTGTGTGGAAAGGAATTGAGACGCTTCGCATTCCCTCCTAAGTTGCCAAATTAATTCATTATCACTCAATACAGGATATCAACTGACAGTAGAAGGACAATAATCCAGCTGATTGTTATCATTCTACAACAGGAGTTCCCAACCCCCGTTCTGTGGACGGCATACCAGCAACCAGTCCACACAAAGAAGCAAAGCCCCATCTGTGGGATGCAGGCAGCACACAAAACCATGTACCCTCCGGTCCGGTCCGTGGAAAAACCTCTCTCCATAAAACCAGTCCCTGGTGACCAAAAGGTTGGACCCTCTGGTCTACAATATATTGTAATTCTTTCAATAGACCTCAATATCTATCAATAAAGATCAATACATACCTATATCAAATAGGAGGGCATTTTACAAACAGATAAAAAAGAACAGTAACAACATTTACCCACAGAGGTACTTGAGGGTAGTTTCTCAACTATTGTAAGCATGTTGTTATTTTACACGCAGTAACTTCACTAAAGACCAGTCCTATATCTGTAGTCCTCATTTAGCAACTACCTCAGTGACCATTTGTTACAACACTGATTAAACTTTGCAACTAATGCCTGTATTTACAACCTTTGTAGCATCTCTCTCTCAATCATGTATTCAAGCATCACTAAGCAATATGGTTGCAAAATGCAATGTGACTGCATTGACTTATGACAGTTCTTCCAGTTGCCATTGTTAAGTATATCCCACACCATCATTAGGTGTGATGTCACATGATCACTACTGGTGACTTCCTGCTGGCTTTCCTGTTGATTCTGCTTGTGAAGGTCACCAATGGTGATCATGTGATTATGGGATGCTGCAGCTGTCGTAATTGGAGGTTAGTCACCATGCATCCAAATCACAATCACATGACCATGGAGACACTACGACAACTGCAACTTGGAGGACTAGGCATGCGTCTCATTCAGTGCCGTTATAACTTTGAATGTTTGCTGAATGAATGGTTGTTAAAGAAGAACTATCTGTACTTTATAATGCTATCTTCTTCAATTATTGCCTGCAGAATTGTCTTGCATCAGTGTATCCATTGTGCTGCACCATATTTCTAAGTTAAAATACAAACAAAAATAACTTACAGCAGCTTTCACTGTAGCAAATTCCACAACTGCACTTCCAGCCTTCTTGTTAGAGATCAGCAAATTAAGAACCTCACCATACTGCCAGAATCAAGAAGAAATGTAATGTAAGATATAGGTTGAGTTTTCAGAGATTTAACTATAAGGGACACAGATTCACACAGGCAATATTATAGTCCAGAAATGATACAGACTCTAAGAACAAAGGCACCAGTCAAATTATTCCAGTGGAAGAATAGGCAATTCCTATATATTATCAGGAAGATGATAAGTTGTCCACAAGTGACCTGAGCAGTTGCTCCGTGTATTAATAGTAACAAAGCAAGATATTATGCAAATAAAATATTATTTATCTTAATGTTTGATAATTCTGCTTCACTGACAGTCCATATCATATTGTATAATTTATATGTTTTATTTCGCCCTTGGGAAAGGAGCTATACATTTACTTCTTATCCACAGGATGTGTTCTAGACTAAATTATTTTTCATTTCCTCTTCATTACTGGAACATGTTTTAGGTTTTTCTACTCATCCTCTTCTTATACCTGGTCACATTAACCCTTCAATTTAAAAAGTTTAAGCCAGTTCAAGGAAGATGGTATTTTAATTCTTCTTTGTTATAAGAGGGTAGCTTCTTCAGTTGTGTCAGATAATTAAACTTAATTTTCTGAAATTAATCGTGAATCACCCACTCTACAGCCGTGGTGGCACAGTGGTTAAAATGCAGTATCACTGCCAGGAGGTCGATTCTGAGTGGCTCAAGGTTGACTCAGCCTTCCATCCTTCTGAGGTCAGTATAATGAGGATCAGATTCTTGGGGGCAATATGCAGACTCTGTAAACCGCTTGGAGAAGGGGTCCCCAAGCTATGGTCTGCGGCCCGGGACAGGACCGTGGGCTCTTGGCCAGTGGGCAGCGGAAATGGTTGGCAGGTGTATGTACGTGTGGACGTGCATTTCCCCTCTCGCACTAGCGCTCACGGCCATTTGCGCATGCATGCAGGTACAAACAAAATGTTAGCGCGAGGTGGGTGTCCGCAGCCTGTTTGCACATGCACTGCTAGCCCGGGTGGTTTGCATAGCCCATTTGTGCATGCGTGAATGGGCTGTTAGCCGCCATAGGGGTGCATGACCATTCACACATGTGCATGGTGCCAGCACATACATGCGCAAAAGGGACTGCTAGTGCCATGCAGTGTGCATGGCCCCGTGCGCGCACGCACATGCACACCCGGAAAGGTTGGAGACCTCTGGCTTAGAGGGCTGTAAAGCACTGTGAAGCGGTATATAAGTCTAAGTGCTAAGTGCTATATACTGTATGGGACAGTTATAAAGCCTATATGTGAGATCATGTTATTATTAATGCTTTTAAGAGAAAACAAGAAAAAAATATTTTGTATCAACAGCTAGAATATTTGCTTAAAGAGAAATTGTAGATTATGCAAAGGATTCTATGGAGCAGGTCTATTGTGAATTTGTATTAGCCAAAGTGATATTAGAAATTAATACATATTAAACAATGCCTTCCTTTGTTAACTTGTCTAGAAAAGATTTATAATGATCATGGCATGATCTCATTGGTTTATGAAGGAATTTATATAAAAAGTCTTTGTTTATTTTTAGAGAAGAGTCATAATTATACAGAATAAGAAAGTGGCATTCTGGTGACCCTTCTACAATGAATAGACATACGCTAATGAATTTAGTCTGTCTGCTTTTATTTGGCTATTCCTACTACTGCATTTAGTTAAATAATCCACAGATTGATCAATGCTATCCTAACCAAGATTCCAAGCAAGCTAGAATTCAAAATACAAGACCAGATCATGGACTTCAGCTCTATAAGAAAATAAACCAAGATTTTTAGTTCAAATGATAGGTCAAATTGAATGCACCTGCATATAGCTCATTCAAGCCAAAGCAGAATACACTACAAGCCTAGTTTATTGCTCCATATGAATGTGAATAATATTAAGCAAAGCCAATTATGGTAAGAAGACATTTTAGAACAGGACCTTTTGTAGAAGTTGCAGTAGAATTTCTTTTGAGTAACCTCCATTAGTTTCATCTTCCTTCTTGCACTTCCATCGAAGCTGATGTAGAAAAGCCACAAATTAGTTTTACATAGCGCAGGGTCCAAGGCCTGTATATCAACACTTACAATTTACTTTCATTTCTACCTATATATTCCAAAAACTCTTCTGTTTGTCTGTTTCAACTTTCAATTGGGCAAAATGGTACATCATAAGAGCAACAATTTTTGAATCAATATACCTCAAACGGGCTGTCTTAAAGAATGTATCGGAAATCTGTGACCCATTACTCCTATGGGAACGAAATTTGGCAAAGTTGTGGTCACTTCAGCATTGCCACGCTGCTGTAGTCAGCTGTGCTGCTGCACTGCCACAATCAGCCAAAGTCAGGGGATTGCCATTTCCAAAACTCCCTGCCAGTTTCTTGCAAGCCAGCAGGAAGTTGGAACTCTTCTGAGGTGATGATGGCACGGTATAGCATTGTGGTTAAAAAATAAAATATTTTGTTTTAAATATTGTCAGCTTCCTTGTGTCATGTGGAAAGAGAGGGGAACAACATGGTCAATAGATGACATCAAATGTCACTGAGAAGCTGTGAGGAGGAGCATATACAAATGGATGAGGTCAGGGCCACATGTCTCCAGAATCAAACAGTCATCACAAATAACATGTGAGAAGAAGAGTCAAAGGGGGGAGAGGCATGAACATCTCCAAAATGATAACAAGAGGCACAGAAGAAAAGGGGAAGAGATAAAGGAGTAAAGAAATGCACAACTTCAGGATCAGCGAAAAGAACAAAGGAGATGAAGAAAACAAGGATGAAAAGGCTGGACATCTCCAAAATGACAACAAAAGCCACAGAACGAGGAAACAATAATCCAGCAGGTCACAGGTTGTCTAGGATTACTATAAATACAATGAATTAGAAGTTGTACAGATACTAATTGATTTTCACCTTGTATAAGAAGAGGCATATGGAAGTATTCACATTTTAGAATAACAAAAACTTATTACATACACCAAGTAGCATCTGGAAATCTGTCAATATTCCAAGTGACAGAGACTTAACTTCTAATTACCTTTATCCTAGTGCCTAGATTCTAGATTAAAGTGCAAGGAACACATTAAGGTGAAGTAAGTGACAATTCCCATAAGGAGCAGGGATGCCAAGGGCAGTCCAACTGTGTGGGAGGCTGCAGGTGATCCATCTGGCTTCTACTGATGGAATGATAAATTAGTTGTTCATCTTTCTTCATAGCTCAAATTTTTGGGGATGTCTTACTTTGAGCTTGGGTGTTCCTGTGCCATTCCCTCCATACCCATCTTGTTTACCTCAAAGAAGAAAATCAAATAAAATGAAAATTATGGTTGCAATAGTTTTGAACCTAAAAAGAATATCCTTTTTGGCTAAACAAAATCTTAAAGCAATCCAGTGTTCTAGTTCAGTTTACACAATTTGATCTTCAAAGCTAAACTATTCTATTATAGACAAAATTTACGCTATCCAGATATACAAGTCAACAGGTGTTCTTAATTTACTCCGTATTCCCAGAAATAGAGCATCATTGTCAGTAAGCATAAAGAAGAAGAAAAAACCTCAAGGAAATGGGAATGACAGAAAAGACTGAAAAGCAAATCTCTCATGTCAGTCAACACTGAAGAAATTGCAACAAACAGTTAATCACAAAGCTGTTGATTAACATTAACTAATTTTCATTACTTCACTTTTATGATAGGTATAACGTTATTAAGAGGTAAACAACTATCTAACGTCATATATGAAATAAATGTTACAGGGTAAGATGCAATCCTGTGTGCATTTAGTTTGGAAAACTCATTTAGTTTCTAGTGAGTTCAAGGAAAATTACTTCTGAATGGATACTAAGGGTTTTTTTTGATGGATTTCCTAATTTAACTCTTCTTTTTTTAAAGCTTCATGTCAGAATTAACGCAAAATATTCCATCTGTAAAAAGCAGGCAAAAGATTGCCTGGCCTTACTTCGTATTCGCTCCTTCTCAAGCCGGATTTGTTCCTCGATGAGTTTTTGTTGTTCTTCCAGTTGCCGAGATCCCTCTTCACGTAACCGTTGGATCTGGAATGAGTAGCAGAAAAGAAAAATCCTGGCAATATTACTTTAAGAACTGACACTAATAAAAAAAATGTACTCGTTCAAAATTTTTTGGGAAAGGGGGAACTGTCGTAAGAAGGTGACCTCCTATCATTGTTCTAGCTCAGTGGTTCTCAACCTGTGGGTCGCGACCCCATTTGGGGTCGAACGACCATTTCACGGGGGTCGCCAAACAACGCAGTCCGCCTTTTTTTCCCCCTTTTCCTTAGCTGTGCTACTCCCTCTTATTCTATTGGCTTTTGAAAGCCAATAGAATAGACTCTCTTGAATAGAGTCTAATTCTATTGGCTTTCAAAAGCCAATAGGAATTGTCCAGTCTGTCTCTGCCCTGCTGAGCCCGCCAAAAGTCCCAGTCTGCAAATGGTGCTGCAAGTTGTCTGCAGAGAAGGCGAGCTGTATGGAAGTTTCCACCCCTCCCTGCTGAGCAACTACTAAAAATGTAAGTAAAGAGGGCCAGAGGTGGGAGGTGGAAGGCCGGCGGGCGCAGGGAGGGTTGCTGGTGCGCGTGGGGCCCGGCAGATGCCTTACCTCCCTTGGGCTGGGCCAGCTGGTGGCCCAGTCGGTGATTGCCCTGCGCCGTCGCTGCCCCTTGCCAGCTACGCCTCGGCCGGCGCAGGGGGCGGCACCATGCATGCGTGGCGCTCCCGGGCAGGGAAATACTCCTTGACTTACGACCAGTTGGCTAGTCCTCGACGTACAACCGGTTGGGTAGTCCTCGACTTATGACCGGTTGGGTAGTCCTCGACTTACAACCGGTTGGGTAGTTTTTGACTTACGACCGGTTGGGGGTCGCGGCATTAAAAAGGTTGAGAACCACTGTTCTAGCTCTATGTTCTATTTACTGACTACAATTAAAACTAAAGTTCTTCTTTTTTAACATGTGAAGTATGAACATAGAAAACTGTCTATATCAGCGGTTCTCAACCTGTGGGTCGCGACCCCATTTGGGGTCGAACGACCATTTCACGGGGGTCACCAAACAACGCAGTCCGCCATTTTTTCCCCTTTTCCCCTCGGCCAGCGCAGGGGGCAGCACCGCGCATGCGCGGGGTAGCACCGCGCATGCATGATGCGGGCCGTCGCACTGCGCATGCGTGCCATCACGCTGCGCATGCGTGGCGCAGGTCGGGGTCGCGGCCTGAAAAAGGTTGAGAACCGCTGGTCTATATCATCAGTTTATTTTATCATCTTGCTTAACAATCTCTATATTTACTGGGGAAGAATTCTTAGATTTGCAAACAAAAGTTATATTGAAAGACGCAAAGGACTGAGACCTGAAACTTTATCCATGCAAAGCAAGTGCTTTCCATTGAAATAATACATTTCTTTGTGCTTGTTTGCTTGTGCATTGAAGCCTGAAAAGCAAATATATTTTAACTAGGATCCCAGCATCATTATTTTGTATAATTCAATTATTCCATTGTTCTTCCTGAACATGACTATAACAACCAATGAATTTCATATAAAATAGTGTCTGTTTGCCACAATGACTTTACCTCTTGCTCTAACGTTCTAGTTATCTCAATCTCTTCTGCTCTGCTAACCTGGGAGTAGGCTTCTTTTTCCCGAGCTTCAAGATCTACAGCAAAGGAGAACAATTAATTGCAAAGGGATTTAGTTTCAAACATTTTTATATGTACAATTAAAAGAAAAATTCAATATAGATAAGAAAGCACCAGATATAGAAGACCATAAAGCAGTATTTGAAAATGAGTTATATACAAATGATGAACATGTAACTGCTAAAATGCATAAACGTTTGTTAAGATTTGAAAGTGAAGAAGAACAAATTAAAGAGTGTATGATCAAATGGGCAAAGAACTTGGGTTACAATGGATCGGTGAAAGAGAATGTAGTAAAAAAGGTTTGAAATTCAGTGTTCTATAATTTAAAAGAGAATGTTTATCAAATGATATTCTGCTGCTATATGTCACCGGAGAAATTGTCTAGGTAAGATGGATAAAGGTAATCCTAATTACTGTGGGAAATGTGAAAAGCATGAAAGAACATTTTATCATGCACGGCATACCTGTGGAAAAAAGTACTGGAAACACATGCATATGATGCAAATTTTAAAATTTAATAGTCAGATAAAACCTAGTAAAAACTTTACTATGATTTCTTGATACACAATTAGAAAAGACTCATGGACAATTGGTTTTCTATATTGTAACTGCAGCAAGGTTATTATAGCACGAAGATGAGAAAACATAGAAATATAAACAGTGCAGGAGTAGGCTGTGAAGATGGCAAAGTTTGCAGAAATGGCAAAATTGACCTGTTTGATTAGGGACAAAACAGTATGTACTCTTATAAAAGATTAGAAACCTTTTTGCCAAAAATGAACAAAAATGGAACTGGTGATATCTGGATTTAAAAGTGTTGAACATAGGATCCATATAATATAATTCTAAAGAAGAAGAAATGATAAAAAAATTGTTTTGTATCTGTGGTAAAGATTGGAAGCCATTTTCTCTTTATCTGTGTCTAGTACCTTCATCTTTCCACTTTCTCTTTATATCTTTTAATTATGTCTTTTAATTTATCTTTTAATTATGTCAAAAAGCTAAATAAAAAATATTTTAAAAATCTACAGAGAAGAAAATCCATAAACTTACCTTTTTTAAAAATGGAACAAAATAAACTATTTTGATCGTAAGTATACACTGTACCTATAGTCTTAATGTTGTATAAATATGCAGTTTGTAAATGAATTGCACATACATTATTGGGGTTTTTTTGACATTATTGTTAACGATCCTATAATCTTGGCATTTATTTTCTCAATAAAATTAAATTAAATTAAATAAATAAATAATAATAATAATAATAACAGCCTAATATAACATACCAAGTTTGACTTTCTTTCTTCTTTCATCAAGTTTCTGGGTCCTTTCTGCTGCTTGTTTCTTGGCTTTCCTTACTCTATCATATGCTGCCTACAGAAAAAGTAACAAGGACAAAACACATTGAAAGGAGGTAAGAATTACAATCACCTATTTAAAACATTAAATTGCTCTATTTGAATTGTTGATAGTTATATATGTTTCAGTAACTTTCATTACCAAAGATCAAAAAGAAGAAAAAGGAGTGATCCTATTAGTGAGGGAAGAATACAGAGAATAGCACTTAGCAATAACACTTAGACTTATATACCGCTTCACTGTGCTTTATAGCCCTCTCTAAGTGGTTCATAGAGTCAGCATATTGCCCCCAACAATCTGGGTCCTCATTTTACCGACCTCAGAAAGATGAAAGGCTGAGTCAACCTTGAGCTAGTGAGAACTGAACCACCAAACTGCAGGCAGCCAGCAGTCAGCGGAAACAGCCTGCAATACTGCATTGTAACCACTGCGCCGCCATGGTGCACAAGTAAAATAACAATGTTATTTTTATAGGGTGTCAAAGTACATATTTGATTCACTAATAAATTTAGTTTTAACATCTATGGAGGTTGACACAGAACTGAATGTTGAGTGTTAGACATATGAAAACATTAAACAAATATGGAAAGCTTGGTGGAGGGAAGAAATGTAAAGAAAATGTTGTCTTACCTACCGGTTTTATGTTATGTTTTTCTGAGCCTTTCTCTAACTAATATTCTTTCCTGAAAAGTGTGTAGGAAAATGGGATATACCTGTATAATAGCAATAGGTAGCAAATATCCTTTCTTCATCATGAGAAACAAATCCATATTATGAATGCATTCTTTCCTTACAGGTTCCATAGTTTATTAAAAATATATCTGAGAGACAGATGGTTGACTATATAACTCTTACTCCAGGGTATGATTCTGCCTCTCAAAATATAGGATAAGATTCTTGTAGTGAACTAAGAAGGGGTTCTTCATATACAAACAAGTAATTGCTGAAAATGAAGTAACTGAAGCACTCTGGGCATCTGTAAGGCCCTTACAGATTTTTAGCGGCTGAAAAACACGCACAAAAGTATTTGCTTGTCCAAACACTAATTTGCAATGACAAAACCAAAAAACTGTTTGCATTTATAACACAGAATCAAATCTCTTACCCTTGCTGCTGCATCTGTTAGAACTGTTAATGCCTGAGACAACTGATGGAAGAGTTCAGCTACAGAACAGAACATTAAAAAAAACCATAAGCACAGGGAAATTCATATCGTTTTAGGTGCGTATCATTTATTTACTTGGGTAACTTAACACTTAACACAATAGGATCAAACATCAGAAATTAGACTTATTTTAGAATTTAAACTCACCCTACCTTTTAAAACTCAATTTGGTATTGTTGATTATTAAGTTTATACAGTACCTAACTAAAAGACAAAGATTCCCAAGTTCTACATCCTTAAATGTTTCAGTTTTTTCACAATTAAAGGTGATAACCAAATTCTCCAAAAAGAAACACACTTAAAAGAACCAAAAGGATCATCCTCACAGGTAAGAACAATTCAGGACTGCCTTGGCTGGCCTCTCCAGTGGAAGGGGGAAAGCACTGGAATGAGGATACTGTGCTGGTAGAAGGAAGAGAGAGTGGAAAGAAGACTAATTCCACCCCTCAATGGAATACAGGAGGCCCTCTAATCCATAATATTTTGTCCCCTCAACATGGCTCTGTGGCCAGACCTGCCTTAGTGACAGGCCATTTGACAAGATAGACGGGATGGGTACATTAGTGATAATACAAGTGTGTGTATTGCTAGATTAAAGACTAATCTGACAGGTTCCTTGGCAGTGATGGGCTCCTTGGTAATTTGATGGCAGCATCTGTGATAAAGATCATTGGTAAGGTAGGCCTTTGAGGTAATCTATTAGGAGGACCTACTCTAAGGACCGCACTGGATCTCCTTCATAAATAAAGCAAGCTATGGAGCTGCACCAACTAAACTATTGACAGTCAATTGTTCAGCAATGCAGATTAATTTTATTTATTTATGTAAAGTTATATTGCTGTCCAATTCACTCTGATTCCGGGCAGCTTACAAGATAACTGCCGCTGCTCAACAATTTCACAGCATCAACATTGAGACTGGCTCTGCTCTTCTCTTAACCATCAGTGGAAGCTTCTCCTGTCAGCATGACCTTGTTGCAAAAGTGTCAGCAGCCCTGGGTTGCCTACTGTCACATGTGGAGAATGTAAACACCTGAATGATAGTGTTGAGTAATGCTACTCTAGTGACTATCTTGCAACCTGTCTCACAGAAACTGCCACCTCATCTCACTAACTGTTACTGATTTCAGAAGAACGGTTACATGTATTATTTCTACCTCACCATATCATTATATGTTTAGGGGAAAAAAATCTATTCACTCCTGATGGATCACACATAAAACAGTTATAAGGAGAGCCAGACAGATTTTTATCACAAGTCTCTGTACCTGCTTTGGGATTGTCTGGATGTTTATCTGGATGACAGGTTAGGGCCTTCTGTCTGTAGGCTTTCTTAATCTGTACCAAAAAGAAGATAGAATGAACAGTGAGGTCAGATGACTGTATCAACTTTCAAAGTAATGGTCAATAACAATATCAACTCACTAAAAAATGATAAAAATTATCTCAAAAATTGGCAAACGTGTATTGTGGTTGCCCAAGCATATCTGTATATTTAAAAAAATACCAACATTTTTCAAATATCTGTTTTCATTGCAATGGAAAATATACTTTTTAAAGGCTGAAATGGATTTGTATTTAGAGAGACAATGGGATGAATCAAGGTGGACAAATCACAGACAGACATGTTAATCCCCATATGGGCTACTTAGCACTCCGTCTTAGTTAATGTTTCAAACAGTAAAACAGAGAAGGATGGAAGGTAAAACTGTACTATCAATCTGTACTGCAGTAAATATGTCCTTGGCACATGGAATCAATTAAGTCTCTATGATAAATATCACTGAATATTTGGGCAGATGTGACTTATTTATCCTATATAAATGGTTCTTGCAGAGAAATGAGAGGGGCACAACTGAGCTGTAACCATCTAAACCAGGGGTGTCAAACTCCGGCCCGTGGGCCGGACGCATCATCTCAAAACCGCACCTACTCCATTGCCGGCAATGGAGAAAAAGCTCTGATACGTCGCGCAACGTCACGAGTTTGACATGCCTGATCTAAACTGTAATTGCTCAGGAAAATAAATATTTGACAAGATATTTCTTAGCTGGGACCATATTTGATATTGACAAATAACTCAAAAAAGAAATGTCGTTTGATCCAAAACTATTAAATACAACAATTAAGCTTCATTTCATATTTGACTGGAACAGCTTTTGTGAATAATGAAGGTTGGGTATACTTGTATGAATGATTTTCAATCTATCCTACTTTCAACATTATCTTTTCAGAATTGCTGTGTTTGGCTAAAAAAAATATTAGGAAGTGTTTTGGAATATATATTTAGCAAAAAAGGATCAGTTCTATGAATCTAATTGTTGTAAATAAATTCAAAAATGTAGCTACACATCTCTGGGCAAATCAGGAACAGTTCAAAATCCAGATTTGAAACACGTTTATTTTATTGATTTTTATCAGGGGGATACTTTCAAATTTCCTAATCCACAAGCAAAGGCCATGACTGCAGCTTATAAGAATTATAAAGGAAATATACAGAAGAATTTAGATTGCCTATGTCTGTCCAGAATTGTGTCTCAGTTATTTAAGCTGATGGATCTGATGATATTTTTCATCTCAATTCCAGCATTATGCTTCTCTGACATTAAAAACTATGATTTTTAATACAAGTATAAATTAAAATTTCATTTATATTTATTTTATTAACTATAATATTCTCTATCAGGAAATTAAATTGAAACTTATTTCGGTAATGGCATATTAATACACAGCTACCAATATACTATCCAAATGTTTATGGTAATTTAGCACCATCTAATGGACTACATAAGTATTACCTTACAAAAAATAACACTGCTTCATGTATAGAGTTCTCAGTTAATAATGGCAACTGGGACCAAAATTTCCATCACTATGTGATGCAGTTATAAAGCACAACACATGACCATGTTACTTAGCAATGGCATGTCCCAGTTGCTGTCCTTAAGCTAATCCCATGCTGTCATTAAGCAAGGATGTTACATGGTCGTCCATTTGTGACCTCCTGCCAGTTTCCCTGTGACTTGCTGAAGGACTCTGGCAAAGGTTGGAAATGGTGACCATGGGATGCTACAACACTGTAATTGTGAGCCATTGCAATCATATGACCACTGCAGCGCCAAAACATTTACAAAAATTGGTCCATTTTCTTGAGAGGGAAGAGTCCAATTTTCCCATTTTTTCTAGAACTTGGCATGGAAAGAATTAACAGCATATCATAAATATGTGTTGCAATAAATATGTGGTACTTGTAGAGGAATTAGAAAGAGATTCCAAAAAGTAAGCTGTTTGCTCTCTTGAAGCAAATGTAGTGTAAGTAATTGCGTAGCAATGCAATTGCACTGGCAGCTCGAGGCTGAGTGTTGCAGGCACACTTTGCAAACAGTTTCAGAACTCTCTTGAAATCTCTTTCTCTCCAATCTCTCTGCTCTGTAAGATGGGGGGAAGGATGCAGCATAGGAGGGAAAGAAAAAAAACCCGGAGGTCAGGCATAGAACGCTACTGACTATAATGGTGACCACGTGACTGAAGGTCATAAATGGTCATGAAATTACTTTTGCAGCACCATTGTAACGGCAAATGGTCAGTAAACAAGGACCATCTCTATGATCATAATATAACAATTCAAAGCAAGCATTTAATACTGGAGCGAATGTGAATCTCTATTGTATAGTCATATACATCCTCTCTTTCAAACTCCATCAATCACACTATCGTTCTTCTTCCACTATCTTAGTTTTGTTTTGTTTTGAAAAAAAAAGTGTTCAATTGTTTTAATCACTGTTCTTTGTTCTCATTGTCAGTGAGGGTTGTATGTGGCCCAGAGCCATGTTCAATAAGATTTGGGGGGAGCTGTGTTATATATAAATTTGCTAAATAAATGTTTTCCACTGAGACCTGGATCAACTATAGCTTTCACAAGAATACTGATCTCAAGTGCAAGGCACCATAATCTTCAGGAACACGAGGCCATCACCCTGCAGTTTTGACAAGGTAATATTGGGTTTAGCCCTGTTCCCATGCTCCCAACCACTAACATCTTCTCCACAAAGTTTGTCCTGGGTCTTGTTTCTCAAGCCCTCTAAGGCAAGGGGTCTCCAAGCCGTGGCAACTTTAAGACTTGTGGACTTCAACTCCCAGAATTCTGAAGTCCACAAATCTTAAAGTTGCCACGGTTGGAGACCCCCTGGTCTAAGGCGCAACCAAATATTGGCACAGGAAGACAGGAAAACCACTAGCATACGGAGAAACTAATAACCCACAAAGAATCCCTATACTGGTCAATGGACGGGCCGTGAGGTAGATACGAGTTCTGGCACATTTTAAACAGGTTTGCTGAACTAGCCCCATTTATTCCTGTAGTAAGGACCGTTTTTTTTCACTCCGTGGGCCGTTTCCATGTGCATTGGACCGCGATCCCCATTTGCCCTGGCCAGTCACAACTGGGAATGATGGAGACCCTGGGCCCTTCAGACACTGGGCCCTAAGAGCTCATTTACCCGCGGAACTTCCAGAGAAAGATTAATACGTCTGGTTTACGCATGGCTTGTAAAACCAAAGCCGTTTCAGAGCGTAGGGTGCTTCTTCGGACCGCCTCCAACGTCTATCAAACGGGCATGGTTTCCCATCCCCCAGCTCGGGCCTTCCTAACCTCTTTATCCGTCGCTTTCTCGACCACTCCCAGAAGCGCATAGAGGTCCAACTCCAGCAGTTCTTTACCGACCGCCATTTCCCTCAGACTTGCTTCTTCTTAACAGTTACCGACCGGGATGGTTCGCTCGAGCTTGTTCCCTTTCCCCCGCTCCTCCTTTGCCCCGGTAGCGATTTGGCTTCTGGGAAAACGTGGACTTTTCTCTTTAGAACGTCTCTTCTCCAGACGGAAGATGGGAGTCGGGCGAACTACAACTCCCAGCATGCCAAGGTCGGCCCTCGTCATCGTGATTATTGAATAGAACTTTCCGGAGCCGTGATTGGAGGAATCGTCGAAACCCCAGCAAGCGCTGCGTCAGGGATAGTGGGCGGGGAAGAGTCGCTAGGAAATGTAGTCACAGAACAGGGCTGTATTGTGTTGGCTATCACCCATTCAGACCCCAGGGTCGTGAGAAGGGCTGTAAGTATAACACCTGCCGTCACTTGCGGTAAAAGGAGCAGTAGCCAGACTTTGAAAAAGGCAGAAGAAGCCTGTTGGATTAGATTAGACTGTCGGGTTATCAGTCTAAATTACCCTTCCTTTCATAAAGTTGCCTTAATCTTTTCCTTTTTCGTAGGCATCTTGGGGTAACCTTCCCAGCTCAGCTGATGTGTTGTACCCCAACCCTGATCATTCCCAATGTGATTGTAGTTTTCCATGCCTAGCTGGACACGGTGGGAATTTGGTCTGCATCTTTAGAGGTGACAGGTTTGAAAAGTTGGTTATAAGGGAGTCGGCTGATTTTGTTCCCCTAATTCACCATGGCAGTCAATGAAGAAACGAAGGGGGGGGGGGAATTCAACAGTAAACATGTATCTTTTCAAAACGGTTAATGTAACGGTCATAAATGTTGACTAGTGTCTTTTTTCCCCCTTTCAATAAAATTTGTGCTGTTTTTATTCTTTTGTGAACAACATATTTTTTGGAAGAGACTATGTTGATCTGCTATGGGTCTGCTTCTGAACATTGTAAAGATAAAATGAATCACAGGAATTGTTCTAGTTAAGAATTAGCGAAATTAGGATTAACACTTTTGAAAGATACTGGATTGGGAAAGCCTAATCTTTGAATTTTTGTTTTTTCTCTATGATTTTAATTGTTATTAGGTAACCAAATGTATAGTAATATTTTTTTATTATGAAAGCAAAATCAATTACCAGTATCACTTCTTTAGTAGATCATGGTTTCATTGAATCATTATCAGCATTTTATATTTCACTCTTATTCGTTGTTCTGTCTCTGAAAAGTGAACCATGGGATAGCTGCTTGCAGACAAAACAGAATCACGTCCCCACTGGTATTTTTTGTGAAAACTCTAAGAAAACAACTCAGCTAACATCATGGATAACAGGTGTTATGGTTGTGCATCAAAGTTTACTGTCTTCAAGAAACAGGCAAGTTTTTCTTCAGTACTCAGTGTCAGCACTTGCAAAAACTGAACGTGGTAAATCTGTGTTGAGAGAAATGCGATCTCATACAGTAAAATGTAAAAATGTAGAATTCACTCAGATTTCATGCTCATGCTTCAGATTCATGCTTCTTTTGGTTCCTATAATCAGTTTTAGATATTTTAATATTTAGTTATTTTATTTTAATATTTTACATTTTATTTGTTTTTATGGATTTTTTTTTTGGTTCTATATTCTGCCCCAAAGTCTGTTGGAGTTGGACAACTATAACAAATTTGAATAAATAAATAAATGATGGATGCTAAGCAAGTCTTTGCCTTTCAGGTTCAGTTGTTTGATTGTTTTTGTTTTTCTATAATAAAATAACCAATAAGGAATTTTTCCTTAAAAGGTCCCAAAAGATGGTTCTGGTTTCACTTTGAAAAGTGATCTGTCTACTTTGATGCACAGTGAATAGAGAATTCACATATACTCCTTAAAAAAATGAATTAAATAGGGTATATGAAATACAATGATAAACTCATACATTAATGCTAAAATATTCACAGGGAAAAGTGTGTGATGCTGATGCATGATTGCATGTCATCATTTTACATTATTGAATGAAAATAACTTAGATTTTGAGAAGTGTTTTAAAGCCCATTACTGCTTTTAAGAGGTTCTCCAGTAAATACTGATGTTTTATCTGCCAGTGCATCACTGATGATGTTTTATCCATCTTAAAACTGGGCAAGAACTCACCAATGGGGCAGGGGAATAATTTAAATAATAGCATATGACACCAACTTCTTCCTAAGGAAAATATGAAAAGATTTCTGCCCAAAAATGTCTAAGTCTTGGGGAATTCTGATTAACTAATTATCACTATAATGTATGCTGTGACACCTAAGCTCTTTTGTTTTTCCTTCTCTTTGTTTATTGTTTGTATAGCTGTTTGCTTGTTAACTGTTTCAATATTTCTTGCCATTAGTTGTTTTAAAAAATAGTAGGATATAAACAGAATAAAATAAATGATATAATATACAGGTGTTATATTCCATGTTCTTGCATGTCAGATGTGTGCTTTGAAGGGACCTGGAAGAAAAACTTTGTTTTCATATTGGCTTTCTACAACAAGATAACTCAGTTTCACGCTTGCTTGCTTGCTTGCTCACTTGTTTGCTCGCTTGTTTGTTCATTCATTCATTCATGCATGCATGCATGCATTCTAGCTGTCCATCTCACTTTTACATGGTCTAGGCCAGAGGTAGGCAACCTTGGCTTTTTATGACTCGTGGACTTCAACTCCCAGAATTCCTGAGCTCAGCTTGGAAACCTCTCCCTTTTATATACAATATAAAAAATAAAAGTAAAACATATAGCAGTCGGGCATAATCTAACCAATCACCCACACAACCAGGAAATGAGCCCTAACCCATGCCCAGGGCCCCTGGCTCAGGCACAAAGACCCACACTTTCTTCTCCAGGAGGCCTTAATCAGCCAGGTGTGACATGAATGTGACACAAGATCCTATCAGCCCTGAGGACCCTGTTCACTTTCTCAAGCCAAAGAGGATCAAACTCTCCCCAGATAACCAAGCTAGGCCCAGTTCCAGTAACCACCACAGTATGAAAGTATCTCCCTGGATGAATCTTATATAAGAAGGAAACTTGCAGTCGTCCTCCGGCAGTCTGCTTAAGAGTGCTTTTCTCCATTGATTTTTTTTTTCCCCTCTCAGAATGGTTGCAAGGGTTGTGGTCGAGGATTTTGCTCAAGCTGCCTAGGATTCAGTGCCATTGTTCCTCGTTGTGGGGACACTCAGCAGAAGGTTTGCAAGCAGTGTCACGAGTTAACAAGGTAAGAACAGAACTGAATGCTGATCCAAGTGATGGACTGACAAAATTACAGAGCTCAGTCAACAGCGGATTGCCACTTTAGCATTCTGTGTATTAACTGCAATCCACACGATCACAGTGTTTCTCAACCCTGACAATTTTAAGGCATGTGGACTTCAACTCCCAGAATTCCACAGCCAGCATTGCTGGCTGTGGAATTCTGGGAGTTGAAGTCCACATGCCTTAAAATTGTCAGGGTTGAGAAACACTGGTTTAGGAAATGTACTACCATATTCCTTACTCTACAATGCTAAAAGATTTTTCTGGGCAATGAATTCTGGCATTAAGTACAGATGCTTATTGCCCCAGGGTTTCTCCCTTATTTTGGGGGGTTTGCATAAAATCTATCAAATCTCATGACGCTTAAGGTGCCTGACTGTGTCACATAAGGAATGTAGATGGGGTTGTGTTATATATAATACTAATGTACTGTACAA
Source organism: Bothrops alternatus (assembly GCA_034064705.1). Classification (NCBI taxonomy): domain Eukaryota; kingdom Metazoa; phylum Chordata; class Lepidosauria; order Squamata; family Viperidae; genus Bothrops; species Bothrops alternatus. The sequence goes on along the minus strand of JARGCV010000003.1, from coordinate 27,052,792 downwards.
ATGGTTATTAATGTATTTATTTTGCACATATTCTGATTTCCAAGTATTAGAGAGATAGATTCAGTCAAATAAAACACTGGTAATTAGTCCCAAATAGGTTTATACATTTTATAATGTAGCAGTTTTAGCCTCTATTTTATGACATTCTTATTTTTCTTTTCAGCAAACCATCTAAGTCAAATTCAGCTAGATGGTCTCCACCAGAGAACTATAAGAAGTGAGTTCCAATAATCAGAAAATTAGTTTTGCTTCATGATCTTTATATATTTGTAAAGCAAAGTGTACGTATGTGTGATGATGAATCACCAGTGGCCGTAGCCATTTAATAGCTATTTGTTAAATTCCTTTATTTGTTGCGGGATTTAAATTCCTTATGTTAACAATTTAAAAACATGTAATTCCTTTCTCAAAATAACTAGAGTAGAACTTTTCTCACTATATATCTTGTTAGTTTAAAAAAAATTCCAAGAACCCCTGATCAGAAGCAAGCACCACTGATACATTGAAAAATATGAAAAATTAAGAATAATATGCATACACTGAGGGCCATATATCTAGGATATGTATGACAGTTTAATATTGTAATACTGAAAAATTGTACATTAAAATCACTATTTGTGATGTCACCTGGAATGAATCTGTTATGAATGCTTAACTAAAGGAACCAAACAAGGTTACGCCCATTGGCTTCTAATGGCGCACAGTTTAGCAACTAAGAGATTTCAGAATAAGAGTGAAATTTTTAACTCTGGCCAATCTATACATCCAGGAAAATGAGGGTATCAGAAGTGATTGCCAATCCTGATACAATCTTCCTTCTGAACTTCCATGGTGATATGGTGGAACAGTGGTTAGAATGCAGTATTGCAGGCTAACTCTGCCCACAGTCAGGAGTTTGATCCTGACCAGCTCAAGGTTGACTCAGGTCGATAAAAATGAGGACCCAGATTGTTGGAGGCAATATGCCGACATTGTAAACTCTCAAAGAGTGCTGTAAAGCATTATGGAGTGGTATATAATTCTAAGTGCTATTGCTATTGTTATTCCTGTCTGTAAGGACTGATCCATTCATATGTGTTTGTAGGTTGCTTGATGAGTCATGCTGTTTTATTTCAGTGAAACATGAATGAATTTGGCAAACATCTCTCTGTTTTTATGTCTTGCAAGGCTCACGTGTAATTTGTCACTTGATGCCCCAGTAATTAATCTCTGTGTGTGTGTGTGTGTGTGTGTGTGTGTCTGTCTGTCTGTCTGTCTGTCTGTCTGTCTGTCTGTGAATCAAGTCTTAGAGAAGCATTTCTGGTAATCCTGTTAATTCACACAGGACTTCTTTTTGCAGGCGGATTGCAGCTCTTGAAGCCAAGCAGAACCAGACACAGAGCCCTCAGAAAGGCTTGGTGAAATCTAAGAGTCAGACAGACTCCAGATATCGAGGGCTATCAAAAGAGGATAAGATTCTAATGGAGAGACTGGAGAGGCTCAAGAAGGCAGCAAGGCCTAGTGAGTTGCTCATATTTTCACGCTGGGGTCTGCCACAGATAGAACATAAATCAGAGGAGTTCAAGAAGAACATTCTTAATGTTCGGTTTATACATGCAAACAGAGAAGCTGTCTTACTTATGCTCTGGAAACAGTTTCTAAAAGAAGGCAACATGAGCACCAATTCCTCAATTATTGTTTCCATAGTAGATTAACATTGATCATGTTAGATTAAATACATATATTCTCTTCCTCCCTCCCCCCCCCACTTAAATTTTGGTTTAGAAGTGCTTAATGTTGGGTTCTTGCTATTCTTTAAGTTTGCATTTCGTTCTGCAGATGTTTTATTACTGGGCTGAGTAACATCATCAGTGCAAGGGGAGTGGAGAGAACAATGCAGTAATGTTTCTGTTCACAGGAAAAAAATTTCTCAGCAACTTGCTATTTAAGAGATGATTTTTGATGGGTGCATGGTGAGGCCGGTATTGATAGTCCCATAACCCTGAATCAACACTGCCAGTTTCTGCATTGTTTTTTTATATATAGAAATAATGTTATGCTTCTTTTGGTCACTATTAGCAAATAAATCTGCTTTTAAATTGTGCAGAGTCTATTCCATCCCAGGGGGAGATAGAATCTAGGCTGGCGGCCCTGAAGGCTGACTCTGGAAGACCCGTTCCGACAGCCCAAGAGATGGAGGACCGTTTGGCAGCCTTGCAAGGCAGAGCACTTCCATCTGCAGCCCCCAGACCCGTAAGCTACCATTGCTTAAAAACAGACCTTTCCCAGAGTATTTCTAGCCAGAGAAAATGATTGAAAATTACCTGGCCATTTTGATTTGCCTCCAGATTGCAACGTTTAAATGGGACAGAAAGGAAAATCATTAATATACGGGCAGTCGTTATTTTAACTGTATTTCATTTCATTTAATTAAATGTAATTTCCTATACTTCTCTTGCTTTGGTCAGGTATACCAAGTCTCCAGCAGCAAGACCCAGGCTGAGCAGTCAAATGACTTACTGAACCAGATGGCTGAAGAAGTCACCATTGATGAGAGTGGAGGCTTCACAGTTACATCTCAAGGTTTCTCTTTAGCTTTAATATGGATTCTTATTTTTGATGTTAAAATGGAAGCAAGTAGGTCCTGAAATCTCATACAACAAAGTGCTCCCCCACTACTGTTCTTGACCAAGGGGCTGCAAAGATGCCCCTTCCAAAGTCCTTGTGTTGCTTTCAAAGCCGCCTTCTTAGCATCCAGTTCAATTTTGGTGAAGAATCGCCATTAAAATCCTCCGGTTTCTATTTGTCTTCAGATTTTGTTGAGGTAATGTCACTATTTATTAACTGAGGAATAATTGTCTATTCAGTCTCTGCTTTAAGACATTCAGTAAGAAAATATAATCTACCATCTTATGCTCCATTATCAAAGAGCACTTCACTGTCAAAATCTTTTTCCTAATGTTCATCTGGAATCTGCATTTTCCTAACATGTTTATTATTTGGTTCTTGTATTCAGGGAAATTAGTGAATAAATTACATTTTCTGCAGTGTGTGACACCCTGTCAGATATTTGAAAAATGCCATCATATTAATACTCTTATCCCCAAACAAGGCAAAATCTTTATAGGTTATAGCAGGGGTGTCAAACTCAATTTCACTGAGGGCCGCATCAGCATTGCGGTTGCCCTTGGGGGGCTGGGTGGGTGTGGCCAGGTTGGATGTGGCCTACTGGGTGGGCATGGATGGAGTGGGTGTGGTCTACTGGGTGGGCATGGCCAGCTCTACATCATTCGCGTCAAGGGTGCCTGTGGGGGCCTGGGCAGGATTGGGACAGATCTGAGGGTCTCTGGCAGAAGGGGGTGGGACCGGGGCATGCGTCAAAGCATCGTCCATTTCTTCATTCCTCACAAAGGGTGACACCTTCCCAGCATGCACCCAGGGGGCGGGGCTGACACGGCAGGGGCTGGTTCCTCGCTGTTTCTAGACGGCCTTGTGGAGCTAAGACTGAATGCATTTCAGCATAGAAGGCCACCACAAAATTGTACATTGGCTCCTGGCTGGCCTGGGCCAGGGCCAAGGCAGCAGGGCCCATTCCCTCATTGTTTCCAGGATGGCTACGTGGGCCGGATGCGGGCCTTGTGTTTGACATGTCTGGGCTATAGGGATTCTTGTTTCCTGCCTTGTTTGACACAGCCTTCTGAATGCTGAGAGGATGAAAACTCTTAGATCAGAGGCTGGCTGAAGATTTTAAAAATGCTACTCCAATTTGCATAGGAAAGACAGAAGAGACCGGTGTAGCAGCTACAAGCCTTTGAATTATCTCCTGTCTTTTAAAATCTTCTATTCAAAGTTATTTATTGTGAGACAATTAGCAATTGTCTTCAGTACGATTACACTGACTTCAGTACGATTACACTGTGGCATAATTAAGAGTGTTTAGACTGTGGCATGTTTTATTTTTGGCAAATTATTGTAATGGCTGAGTGATTGTGGTGCAGCTGTGAATTCACTCTGGGTTTTTGCCGTTTCAGATGTGAGGACACAGAATTGGAATGATTTAAATCAAACAGATGGTACCGCAGGCACTTCAGATCTGTCTCTTAGGCAATTGGAGGAGGAGAAAACTAAACTATTGGCACAGGCTGCTGCTGAACTCAGGGAGGAGAACACCAGGGAGGAAAAGATTTTGGAAGTGGCCAAGCGATTGGCAGTGTTAAAAGGCAAAGATCCTGAGACAGGTATGCAGCAAGCAATATTCGTATCAGCTGAGGAAGACTTTATTTGACAACAAATCTTGGTTGGCTAATAGGAAAATAACCAAGTCATAATTCTCAGAAGAACTTCTATTTCCTGGTGCTAGGATTTTGGTTCTTTTAAAAGCAAGTAATTAATAGGTATTGATAGCGGGGAAGAGATATTAACAGAAATACTTTGTTTGTTTCACAAGCAAAACTGTGAAACCAAAGCTGTCTTTATTCCAGCGGGCTAGACGAACAGGGTACATTCATGGGGTTTCCCCAAGCCTGGTACCAGCCTATGGCACTGCTGAGCAGCTGATGGGCCTTTGGGTCCTTTTGTTTTTGCTTTTCAAAATCTCGGCTCGGGGAGAATGTCGAGAGCGCTGGGAGGCGGGGGAGCAGTCCCTCCCTCCGGCGGACGCGCAGCGGCAGCCGCTGCTGCGGGAGGAGAGGAGGCGGCGCCTGTGTCGGCGCTAGAGGTTGTGTCCTTCCTGGGGAAACTCCTGTGCGCAGTCGCGGCACTGAAGGCGGCTCTCTACCTGATCCGCAGAGTCTGTCTAACGATGGCCTGGAAGTCTGGAGGCACGAGCCACTCGGAGCTCATCCACAACCTCCGCAAAAATGGAATAATCAAATCAGACAAAGTATTTGAAGTAATGCTTGCCACAGACCGAAGCCATTATGCAAAATGCAACCCATATATGGATTCACCTCAGTCAATAGGATTTCAAGCAACAATCAGTGCTCCACACATGCATGCATATGCTCTAGAACTTCTATATGAACAGTTACATGAAGGAGCCAAAGCCCTTGATGTAGGATCTGGAAGTGGTATTCTTACTTCATGCTTTGCCCGGATGGTTGGTCCCAAAGGACAAGTTGTAGGAATTGATCATATTAAAGAATTAGTTGATGACTCAATAAATAATGTCAAAAAGGATGACTCTCTATTGCTGTCTTCAGGAAGAGTGAAACTAATTGTGGGGGATGGAAGATTAGGATATCCAGAAGAAGCTCCATATGATGCTATTCATGTTGGAGCTGCTGCACCTGTTGTACCACAAGCACTTATAGATCAATTAAAACCTGGTGGAAGGTTAATATTACCTGTTGGGCCTGCTGGAGGAAACCAGATGCTGGAACAATATGATAAGCTAGAAGATGGCAGTGTCAAAATGAAGCCTCTGATGGGAGTGATATATGTGCCTTTAACAGATAAGGAGAAGCAGTGGTCCAGGTGGAAATGATTTTCAGTTCAACTTTCTTCTTCCACATACTTGCATATACAAGGTGAAATGGTCTTAAGAGGGTAACTTGCCACTGCATCATTTGTTGTCACTACTGCTTTGTGCTTGATTATGCATTGGAAGTCTTGCATTGCTGCATAACCATGCAGTTTTTTTAATATGCAACATTAAAAGGTTAAAAAAAAAATCTCGGCTCGGATTTTTGCAGTTAATCCTGATGAAATATCAGCCTAATCATTGATTGGTTCACTAATGATTGGTTCACTGCTGTTATTATCTATAGACCAGGGGTAGGCAACCTTGGCTCTTTTATGACTCGCTGACTTCAACTCCCAGAATTCCTGAGCCAGCAGAGTTGAAGTCCACGAGTCATAAAAGAGCCACGGTTGCCTACCCCTGGTCTATAGGATAAGTCTATAGGACTTTCAAATGGGAGGTTCTGGCATTGGGTTAATCCTTCACAGGAGGTTTTGTAGAGGCCCCCATCCACTTTAAAGTTTATCCATTTTTACATCTCAAGTATACATTCCTTAAAACAACCTCACTTCAGTATTAACCGCTACTGGTAGTATTGCCTGTCTGATTGTCCCACTGGCATATCAGCAGCACACTAGCCTCTTATCTCTCATGAAGCCAAGGAACCAGAAAAAACTGAGGCTGGCCTTTTTCTTTTAGTAGAAACCTAATATGTAGAAATCAGTTTATGAAGTTTTTTTTTTAATTAATACATCACAATGAATTGTTATATTGCAGATAAGCTGCTGTGAGTGACACACGTACAGTGAGAGCTGCCAGCATTAATCAGTTGGATTAGCACTGGCAGTGGAAAAAGACAACCCTCTGATGCTTAGCGATCACACTGGCTTTGAGAAGGTGGTGTCAGAAGGGATAAGACAGCTCCTGAATCCTCCCAGAAAGCAAACTTAAAAAAGCACATTTGAGGCTGAAGGAGAACAGATCAATTACTGAGGAGAAAAGGACGTATTTTTGAGAAAAAAAACCAAGGGGAACAAAGATGAGGAGGATGGCCTACTGGCTGCAATGGGAATAATTTATGGAAGGCCTAAATTAATGTATGGGAGAATTTATGGAAGGCAAGGCAGTATGTTGTACAGCATGATCTGTGGATGTTTGCAGTATTTATTGTGAGACAACTAGCAAGCTACCTTTTATGAAATCATGATTACATCTTCAGTTTTATTTTTTCTTTCTTCAACAGTTACTTTGGATGATTACAAGCTTCCTAATAGTGATGAAGAAGAGGAGGAAGCCATCCAGAGAGTTTTGAAACAGGTATCTTACAGCTGACGTTACTTCTGCAGAGTTAATCTGATAATCTTTTACTTCACACCCAAGCTTGATTTTTTCCCCCATGTATTAACCTTTTTAACCTTCTGAGTGGGTTCAGAAGATAAAACTTTGTTTTGTAAGTTTTGCAGCTAAGTAAGGATTTGAAACTCAGTGCTGATTTAGATGGTAACTTGCTACACCGAAAATTAAGATTAGAAGGAAGCAGCCTCTGAGAGTACTTGTTGCTTGAAAGAGAGATGAATGGCAAATAAATTTAATAAATAAGTTTATTGTATATGCTACTTTTTTTTGTTACCAGCTTACTGAGGAGGCAGCTCTGGATGAAGCAAGTGGTTTCAATATTTCCCCAAATCAATCTGCAACTGTGCAGTCGAATTCCACTGAGAAAACCAAGGTGAGCAACATCCCTAGATACATACATGCACAGTATTGTGAAGCTAGTGTCTTCAGGACTGCAACTAAGGGCCAACAAAAAGTTACTCAGATCCCTCATATTGTGTTTCTTTATCAATTGTCTCCAGATGCCAGGCCAAAGAGCAAACACCTTATTCTGAAACTTAAAGACAAATGGTTTCTTCAGGGCCAACTTGCCCCAAGCTTTATACTTACCCATCATTTTGTAAAGGGCTGGCCAGTTTCTTTACAGAATTGCCAACAGCCTTCCAGGTTTGGACAGTAGAGTTGATTTTCACATAAGCAAGGGAAAGTGAATGGGAATACGTTTTTGCATTTCCAGGCATTAAAAACTGGTACATTTCAGTTATCCAAAGAATTATTACAGGTATTCTAGTAATCCTACAACTGCATTGGAGGGAGGCTATGTAGAGAGATGCCAGCCTTGAACCAGGGCATCCTGGCTCAGAATGCTCATTGTTTTTCCAGTCTTAAGTTATCAAGTCTGGGTATTTGCTTATCATACATTTGAAATATTTACACAGCACTTAGCTAGATTACCTCTGAGTAAATAAACATAGCATTAGAAAGCAGAGTTCCTGAACTCTCAGTTGTTCTATGTTCTTGCCTCTTATTTTGGGTTCCTAGCCTATATCCTCTTAAGTGCCCAGCTCATCTTTCTCCATCCTACCATCTGATTTTTTTGTCTCCAGATCCATAATGCATTTGTTTTTGAATGGAATAAAATGTGAAATTAGAACATCTTGTAAAATGTCGGCTAATCATACACAAATAGCTACTTCAGAGATAACATTTTGGGTTTCATTGATGAATAGATTTAGAGGAAATGTATGGAATACGACAGTGATGCCTATTTCCACACCTATCCTTTAAAACAAGGAGGAACTCTTATTATGAATTTTTCATAATGTGGTATCTCCTCCATTAGGCACAAGCTTCAGTTGTTACTAAACATCTAATTTGGACTACCAAAACACCAGACAGTGATGAGGAAGAATTACCCTGGTGCTGTATCTGCAATGAAGATGCCACTGTGCGCTGCCACAGCTGTGATGATGACCTGTATTGCCAGCGCTGCTTCAGGTAACAGGCAAAGTGTCATTGGGTAAAACACAACTTCCCTTGCTATTTCTTTAGGAAACACAAAGACTGACACAAAGCTCTTGAACTGAAGATATCATAAATGAATCAGCATAGTTGGCAGACTGTATAGTGTTAAAGCTACAGACCCTAGCTCTTGGATCCTATGAGGAGTTCTCTTTAGGGTAGCAGTCTCCTGTAGCATTAAAATGATTCTCCCAAGAGATGGGGAATCTCCCAGGTAAGCACTGTGAGGAGAAGAAGGGGTGCAATTGAAAAGGGAAGATGTCGGAAAATACCTTCATATGTCTGTCTCATATGTCAAAACTTGGTTACTTTGCTTACAGTTCCTGACTCTCCTGATTGGCATAGCCAACTTTTGGTCAACACTGGCTAAATTTTCTGTTTTGGTTTTTAGGGAAAGCCATGATGAGTATGACTGGAAAGAGCACAGAACATCTGGCTATCGTCCTCCCCGCCAGCAAAAATGAGCCCGAAGAGCATGATGGGAAAGATCTGAAAAAGACATTGGCCAAAAATGTTTTCCACTGCACATCAGCTGGGCTACAAAAATCAACTCTGGAATATTGAGGAAGGGCAAAGCTATACTTCGCAAGAACAAGCAGTCGCAATGAAGTTAAATAAGACGCTGGAGCTGGTTTGTTTTGTGAATCAGCCATGGAGAGTGATATGGAAGGTTATTGTGTTCCTGAGGACTATGATTAGTGGAGAAATATGAATATTTAAAAAAGTATTAAAGTATATGAAGAAAATAATGTAATGAACTTGTACTCTGTTTCTCTGCTACAAAAAAATTAGGGCCTTATATTTCTGATTTTTAGCAACTTATCAAAAAAAATAAGTCACTTTAAAAATTATGTACCGTTGTTCATTCCTCAGGAAAATCTGTTGCTTTAGGCAGTCCTTGGACATTCCTGGGGTGGCCTAACTGGGTTGAGGTTCACATCTGCATCATACACATTCTATTATGCCTCCCATTGTTACTGCTTGCCAAAGATCATGAAGTGTTTGGGCCTTCACAGGGTATAGAAAGTCTTTGCAGAGACCAAGCCAAATGGTTAGTAAAGGTACTATTTCAGGTTGATTTCTGTAGAAGGGCTTCTGTCTCCTTATGCTGATCTCATAATCAGTTTCATGGTTTCTTAAGCACCCACATTCACTAATTTTTCTTTCAGTTATACCAATTGTCTGTTGAAATGCACATGGAGGCAAGGCGATTGATTGAAATGTGGGTGCTTAAGAAACCATGAAATTGAGACTTCCTAGATACTTCATTCCCGAAACATCATTTTTTTTCATTTTAGGTGTACAGTACAGTATGTCATTCTTCTCCTCACTGTCCGATTTCACTAGAATTGTTCCTCCTGGAGCACTTGGTAGAGAGAATTATGTCCACTTGCCTCTCTCCTCAAGGTTTAAGGCATCAGGAGGAATGAACAACTAGCTATTAATTCATCCCATTGCTACCTGACTGATGTTCAATGTTGGCCTTACGTTACATGTCAAATATATGGGATAGATTCATCCTTCCCTGGGATGGGGGGGGAGGCCAAGATGGCTCTTGATATCCTTCCAAATTCTCTTGACAATCAACCATAAACCTTTACACTGCTGTCGTTTTTTCCTCATCTTGTCATCTCTTCTGTATGAGAGGTTCTCTATGGGTATAGCTTATAGAACACAATGGGATATATGTTTTGTTAGTGATTTGTTTCTTGTTTTAAATTGGGAATCAACAGAAATGATCTCCATAAGTGTATGACTTTCAGTTTACAATGCACTTTCAATTTAAATAATTAAATTAACAGTCATAGTCTTTTTCATTTTATTTAAATGTCATTGTTCTATCTATTTTTAAAATCTCTTTATCCCCTCCCCTCTTGTGATAAGACCCTCAGTATGTTCCTCAAAGACTGAGGCAGCCCTTAAAATGGATAGTTCAGATGACAATCTTACAAAATAATGTTAGAGCAGTGTTTCTCAACCTTGACACTTTTTAAGGCATGTGGACTTCAACTCCCAGAATTCCACAGCCAGCATTGCTGGCTGTGGAATTCTGGGAGTTGAAGTCCACATGCCTTAAAATTGTCAAGGTTGAGAAACACTGTGTTAGAGTTTACATTCTCCTTTATTGCTTTGCTTTTCCCCAAATTAATACATGAACCCATATGGCTGAAATTATTCTACATATCTGAATTTAGGACATTAAAATGACTTTTCTTCCCAGACTGACAGCTCTGCAGAAACTGAATTTCTTTTCTGCTTTAAGAAGTTACAATTGTTAATCAATTTAAAGGACTAATAACCCCCCCCACACACACACACACTGGCATTAATTTATGTCTATCAACAGCTGATCTGCAACTATTAATTTCCTCACTCAAATTTTGTCATTTGCATGTAATTGTGACTTAGATGAATTAAAGGACAACCTTCTATGCCACCTCATGAATTTGGTGAGAATCTCAATGCAATCATATTCATTCAAATTGTCTCAGTTTCTGTGATAATTGCAGGATAAATAGATCCAGTAATGCCGGCACAATTTCCAGCATTGTAGTAATATACATATCACCAGGTTTGGATAATTTCCAAAGGTAAAATAAATATTTCAACAGGCAGCAAGTTTTAAGTTTCACATAAAAATAGCAAAGATTTAACTGATGATTCTGTATTAGGAAATAATGGAAACTTTATAATGTGGAAACTATTTTGAAAGTTAATCATTTATTTATACATTTAAGCACATTACAACACTAAAACTATACCACAAAGATTAAATCAATGAGCAAATAATTGAAATCCCCCAGGAAACCAATAAATCAACAATAATTATACTGAGTTTTGGAAAGTTCACTCAGTTATAGATTGATATTAAAATATAACAATAACATTTACAAAGGAAAAAGAAAACAATATAGCACTGCTGTTCCTGGCAAAAACCCACCACCCCCAAAAGAAAAACAGGAATCATCTAGAACAGGGGTTCCCAAATAGGGTTGCTCGCATCCCCTGGGGGTGTGAGACGATATTCCAGGGGGTGCGAAAACTTGGGTTTAGAAGTTCAAAATTATTGTGTATATGCATAATTCATTATTTCAAAATTTTGTAAGGGGTGCGAGAATATATCAGAAGTGTTCTAGGGGTGCGGGGTATAGAAAAGGTTGGGAGCCAGTGTAAGAACTGCAAATAGCCATTATGTAGGACAATCAGGGAGAAGACTAGCAGAGAGCATCCATGAATACCAACTAGCAGTCAGAAGACATTTTGAAAACTTAATTTCATAACACATGGACAGATTCAACCATAGTTTTATTTGGGAAACTGTGAGCATCCAAGATTATGCTAAGTCCAAAAACATGAAGAGAATTCATGGAAGCCTGGCACTTAAGACAAATTGGCCATCAACAGCACGTGGAGATAAACAACATCTACATGCCATTCAGAAGAGACAATCAAAAAGCCAAAAAGGAATCAAACAGACCTCCTCACCAGTAATCAATACCTAAATGAGCAGAGATTAACACTAAGATTAATACTGGATTAGGAATCAAGAAATACACAATACCCCAATCAAAGAATCACCAACTCAGACAAACAAGCTAACAGTAAACAACAGTCTAATAAAGGAACCACCAGCACAACTCTCACTAGTACAACTGCCACTACCATAACAGGGCAAGCCATTAGTATATAAAACGAAAGCAAACCCAACTCCCTACTGCCACTGATGATATTACCCAGTTTGGTAATGAAACATCTGTAAGAAAACAACTAAGCTCATAGAGCACAAAGGACTCTGCAGTTTAGCCTTGAGCTACAAATATTCTCTTCTCAATATTGAGACTTGATATTGCCTGGCACTCTTCCTGAAAGTACTAACCAAATCTAGCCCTACTTAGTTTTTCAAGATTGGACAAGTCAGTTACAGGTAAACCGTGACTTACAGCAGTTCAGTTACTGACTGTTTGAAGTTATAACAGTACTGAAAAAAAGAGACTTATGACTGTTTTTCACTGTTTTACAACCATTGCAGCGTCCCCATGGTCATATGATCAAAATTCAGACACTTGACAACTGACAGTTTATGATAGTTGCAGTGACGATTGCAGTGACTCTGGGATACTGCTACCTTCTAAGAAGCAAACTCAATAGGGAAGCCAGATTCACTGAACAACTGTGTTACTAACATAATAATTGCAATGATTCACTTAACAACTCTGGCAAGAAAGGTCATAAAATGGGGCGAAATTCACAACTGTCTCGCTTAGCAACAGAAATTTTGGGCTCAATTGTGGTCGTACGTTGAGGACTATTATAATTGCTATTACAATTTAGGTCGGTGTTCTTCTGATTCTAAGATCTATGGATATCAATCCCCAGAATTTCCACCCAATTCCAGTTATATGAGTTCAAGCCCAGACCTCTTAAAGTTACCAAGTCTGAAAAAAACTGGCTTAGATTTAGTTAGTGAAGATAACTTAAATTATGTTAATGAACTGGGCTTTATCACTTTTGCAGACAGATTTATATTGGCAATTGTGAACTGCATCACCCAATTTGACAATTCCTTCTAAAGAGTGGCAAAAGATCTGATACCCTACAGATTCTTAAATTTTTCCGTAACAGCTTTTCTTGTTGTTTTAACATGATATGTTCTACCCTGGCTTTGATGTTTGTGCTATTGTTCAGATCAGTCAGTCTGTGAGGCCTCATTTTGAGAATGTAGATGCTGATAAAATAGGAAACGTAGAGGTGAAGATTAATAGAGATTTTGTTTCTTTCAGACTCGGAATTCAATTCTGAGTTTGGCTTACAACGTGTAGCCAGAAAAATGCAGGTGTGTAGAAGAAAGGCATTCTCAAGAGGAAAACATTTCCAGGGTCATCTTCAGCTCTAATGTCTCCTTCGACTTCTTTTGACAATCCACAGTATTTTTCCAATCACATCAAATCTAATCCTCAAGTCCCAACCTCTTTTTGACCCTTTGTGTCAAAATAAAGGGTTTTACAGTCTTGAAGAACTGGTCAAACAAGTATGATAGAAAATGCATGGTAGAAAATAATGTAAGAAGCTGATTTACATTTGTACACTTATAGCCGGCTTGTGAATAGGGGTGCATGTTCCATAGTTGTTTTCAACTGCAAATGTGTTTTCATTTCCTTCAGCAACAACCAGTCACTTCCCACAGTTAAATATATACACCAATGTACATTTTCGAAATGGCCACAAAATTAAAAAATATTTAAAAGATAGCAAAGTAAACTATAACCTCATAACACCAGGTTTTCAGCTTTGAAAAAATAAGACTGCCTGGCAGAGAGCAGGAAGAGTTTTATATGGAACTAAAAAAGAAATGATTTTTACTTCAAGCTGTAATGTAGGTCCAGTGTTAAGAAACCTGACCTTGCAAATATCTTGAATTCACAGTTCAGATACTACCACAAGAGGGCTCTCTTCCAAAGAAATCCTTTAATTGGCAGAAATATCTGGAGCAGAGTCTCTTTGATAATTTTGTGGCTGTCTGACAGAGACAGGCTCATAACAGAATGCAAGATGCCATAGTCTGATGAAGAGAGATCAATATTTAAGTTTAAGACCTTGTATACATTTATTTTTAAAATAAACATGCTACTACAACTCGGCAAAGGGGGCTTATAATAGATTTAAACCACAACAATTTCCATAATAATTAAAGTGAAAAAAATAAGCAGCCAGATTAATGAAAATGTGCAATAAAATAAATAAAAAATAACAGCCAAATCCTTGAAAAGCTTCAGTGCAGGATATACCCCTCTGGAGCAAGATAATGTACAGATGCCAGTGTGGCTATTTGTGGCTATTTCTGTTAATGCTGGGACTATCCAGGGACCAAAGGCATTTTTTAAAGTGGTCTAGATAGGAACCTGCAAAAAAAGTCAGGGATCTTCTGTTTGAGTCTGTAGACTGGGGATTAATACAAGTTGCCCATTCACCTAAATATCTATTTACCAGAGAATTTTTTTCTCTTGATTTAATGTTCTGTCCTCAACAGAATAAAAGTATATACTCAACCTGCTAGATCAGAAGAAGGCTATATTATCAGCCTTTTTAAAAAATCAGCATCTTGAGATCACAGGGAGAATCAACATTTTTATTGCAATTGTCTCAAAGATGCTTTTTCAAAAGGCAACCAGACTTTTTTTTCCCTTGAGAAAGAAGAAAACATTTCGCTTCTCAACCAAGAAGCTTCATCAGTTCTGGCAGGATGGTGGCAATGGCAGGATTAGCACAACTAGTTGACTGCAAAGAAATACATTCCTTCCAACCCTCCCCCATCCTGCTAGAACTGATGAAGCTTCTTGGATAAGAAGTGAAATGTCTTCTTCCTTCTCAAGGGAAAAAACAGTCCAGTTGCCTTTCAAAAAAGCACCTTTGAGACAACTATGACTTGGGTGACTGAGAATCTCCACAGATATTTTATGAGGATTGCACAGCCAGAACTATTTGTGCAAGTTGAGCCTATATCAGCGGTTCTCAACCTTTTCTGGGGCTTGACCCCAGCCCGCATCGCGCATGCGATGGGGCGTATCGCGCATGCGCGACGCGACGGGGCGCATCACACATGCGCGACACGACGGGGCGCATCGTGCATGCATGGCGCGATGGGGCGCATCGCGCACACGCGGCACGGTGGGGCGCATCACGCATGCATGGCACGGTGGGGCGCATCGCGCATGCGTGGCGCGACAGGGCGCATCGCGCATGCATGGTGAGACGGGGCGCATCGTGCATGCGTGGCACGACGGGGCACATCACGCATGCACGGTGCAACAGGGCACATTGCGCATGCACAGCACAAGCGGGGTGCATCGCACATGCACGGTGCAACGGGGCGCATCGTGCATGCATGGCGCAACGGGGCGCATCGTGCATGCACGGCGCAACGGCCCACATCACAATAGGGGAAAAAATGGACGACCCAAAAAAAAATGGCCGACCAAAATAAAAAAATAAAAAAATGGCGGACTGCGGTGCTTGGCGACCCCCGTGAAATGGTCTTTCGATCCAAATGGGGTCGCGACCCACAGGTTGAGAACCGCTGGCCTATATGTTATTGTTTACTTATGTTGGATTATCTTCCCTTTGTTTTAACCTTTCTTCTTAAATTTGACTTTTTGGTATGCTATAATCTGATCTTTCATCAAAGTAGAGCTAGAACGAAGCATATGCATGTTTAATATTAAAAGAGCTAAGACAATAAAAATATTTTTTCCTGTCTCCAAAAGAATATAACATCAGTACCACACACCTCTACTGGTGATTTAGAAAGATATGACAAAGAGATTATAGGAATTGTACTAAAGGGTATTCTTGTTGTTAGCCTAATTATCGTCATTTTGCTTCTGTAAATTATGCTTGCATTAGGGACGGCATTTTGTGAAGGCAGGAAGAACACGTACACAGACCCAGAGACAAGGAAAAGAGCGGGAAAGGAATGAAATGTGATTGGCTAATAATATGTGTACTAACATGTGTGCCTTTGTGATTGGTTATTGCCTGCCTATATAAAGAAGTGCCTAACTGACCAGTGTGTGGCACTTCTGTACGCAGCTGCCAGTGTTTCAGATAGTGTTCCACCCAGCAACTTCACTTGGCCAAATAAAGTTCTGTTTCTCTTGGAAGCCTCTGCTTGAGTCTCCTGATTTGCCCTCTTGGAACCTCAAGTTCTTCAGGTAGCTGCTGACCTTTACAAGATCCACTCCCAAGAGAGCTAGTTTGTTCTGGTGGTTAAGGCAAAGGATTGGACCAATTCATTGAAGTCATGGGAATCAATCCTATTAGCCTTGATTGCCATGTGAGTGCCTATGATAACCAATTGGGTTTCTTGTGCAGTTTGGTCATTATGAGGACAGATTACTGGATGGGAGTGGGCCAGAGGTCCAATCCAGCAGTGCACTACTTATGTTCTCATAGCAAAAGTTGATGCATATGTCCTTCTGCTCTTGTCAACCATGTCACAAAAAATATGGAATGATCATCCCTGTTCAAATGGCCTGTGCTTATGTTAGTTTGGGGACAGAGCAAAAATTAATAATAATGTATACAGGGGTTCTCAACCTTGGCAACTTTAAGACTTGTGGACTTCAACTCCCAGAATTCTGGAAGTTGAAGTCCACAAGTCTTAAAGTTGCCAAGGTTGAGAACCCCTGGTATAGAAGATAATCATTAATTTGCAGGTGACATCTGACTTTTGAATAATCTCTGGTGGCAAGAATTAGATTTGTGATTATGAGAAATTATTCAAGTGAGATATCAGAGATTGAATTTTAAAGGCTGAATCATCAGATGCCTCCTTAGTGTAAATTGAAAGAACAATTGGAAGACCCAGAACTGAAGTGAGATGAAACACTGTTTTTCAGGTGAAGTCATTCCTGTTGCTCAAAAGAATTCATGACCAGCTCCCTTTGATGGGAAGAAGGGACAGGAAGCCTCACCCTGTAATTACATGAAGAGACATGCATAGCTAAAAGAAATTCACCATTCTATACCTTGCCTTTATTATCCTTTGTTTTTCATTTTTAACTGTTAGGAATTGCTACAGTATAGTGCTTTTGAATTCTAAACTCCAGTTTCTCTATGGTGTAAAAATGCAAGCACATGTGAATATTTTTTTAGATCTGTTGAAAACAAATTTTAGCAATATTTTTTAGTAATCAATTGCCAACCTTCTTAAAATAGTTTTAACATGGGTTTTAAATAGTGTGTATTTTAAATAGTGTGGCATCCCTGTCACCATTACAGACATTGTATCTTCACAGTATATCAAACCATTTCCCATACTGTGCTTGTTTGACATCTTCCTGTATGTCTCTGAGATTTTGGTACCAGAGGGAACTGCTCTGTTGGGAACAGAGAAAATCATATGTGAAGGAAAAACACATTGGAAGACCAAACTGATTTCAGATGATAGTGGTGAAAATTTGACTTCACTTAAATATGCAAGAAATTTATAAACCAGGACTATAATGCTAAATAAATAATCAAATCTGCCTATCTTCACTTTGAGATGGAGTGAAATGTATTCTGGGCATTTTACTGCCTGCTATAGTGAAGGCCATCAGGGAACTTTAAATCTGTTGCATTTGTGTAAGTTTTAACCTAGCATGTTATGTGAGTCCAGCCCACATGGTTAGTCCTTTACTGTGCTGCGTGAAGCCGGAAAACTGAGTTAATGGATAAGCAAGCCAAGCAAACAGAGCTTCTATAATTCTGGCTGGATTCATACTTCAGTAAACCATAACGTGGATTATTTGCTATGCAAACCCAGTTATTATGATTTATAAACCATGATTGTTACTCCCATTTAAGTGCTAGAATCTTCCATGGGAGTTTCAGCCAGGAACGCCTTTATCAGGCATACTCTCTCTTTGATGATCACAATCTAATTGTGCTTGCACAACAATCCATGTTTTGAGTTTTTTAGATTGGACTCGAGTAGCAAGTTAGAACTATGAGAAGTGGTTCCAACCTAACCCTAACCCTCATTATTTTAGCATTGGGTGTGAAATTTAAACTGGGTCAAAATCTTAGGATGAGAATATTGTCAGGCCTCAGAAACCTGATCATACCATTATTCCTTTAGTGTGCTTAATAATATGTTGGCTAAGGAATTCTGGGAGTTGCAGTCCACAGTTGCCAAGTTTGAAGAACACTGGTCTAAATTATATTTCTGTCTTTTACTAAGGTGACCAACTGTCCTCCTTTTGTAAGGTCTGTCCTCCCTCGAAAAGTGGACTTCTACATGTCCTCCTTTTTGATATTTGAAGACTAATCTGCAGGGCTTTTTTTTTCTCAGAAAACACTCAGAACGGCGTTCCGGCATCTTTTTTTGATGGTTTTTTTTCAACTTTTGCATGAGCTGTGCTACTCCCCCCTATTGGCTTTCAAAAGCCAATAGGAATTGCTGCTGAGCCCGCCAAAACACCCGGCCGGCAAACTTTGAACATGCAAGTTGTCTGCAGTGAAGGCGAATTGGCAGGAACTTTGCACCCCTGCCTGCTACCCAACTACACCATCTCCTAGTTCAGTGGTGGCGAACCTATTGCACGGGTGCCAGAGGTGGCACTCAGAGCCCTCTCTGTGGGCACACATGTTGCCCCAGCCTTGCCTCCACTGATGACCACCTCCTCTCCAACAGCCCCCCTGAAAGAGAGTCGCCCTCGAGCGTGGCCCACATGGAGCAGCGCAGCCAAGGACATGGCAGCCAGGCAGTGTAGACAAGACTCTGCCCTCACACCCCATCATGCAATTGATTCTGCAGGGCGCGGGCAGAGGGTGTGGCCGCCATAGCGCTGCTGGGCTGCCTGGGCAATCTGTGGCAGGCTCTGGAGGCGGTGAGTGGTCCTGTGAGCAGGTGGGGTGGGGGATGGGGGGGCAGAGCAGGGAGGTGGAGTGGGGGCGGGGCCAGTTTTTGTGCACTTGGTCTCTAAAAGATTCGCCATCACTGTCCTAGTTAGTTCCGAAGATACCTGGAGGAGACTGGAGCGGTAAGTTTCTCTTGATCTTCGGCTCTGCTAGGGCAATAAGGGGTGCGGGCGTAAGAGGCAGGGGCAGCGGGGGTGCTGCAGGTGGTGTGAGGGGCAGCAGTGGTTGGCTGTCCCCCCATACTGTGGGAGCTGCGGGGCCCTCTGTACACGGGGCTGCGCAGGGTGGGCAGTGGTGCTGGCGGGGCGGCTGCAGGCAGGGTGTGTCGACAGCGGGCTGCCCCCCGGGGCCGGAGCCAGCGTGGCTGGTGCTTTGGGAGGCGCGGGGCCGGCTCTACATGGCGGGGAGCGGTGCTGGCCAATTGATGGACAATTTCTACCCCCTTCCTCTTCATCATTAATCTTTATGCTTTCCAAACTCCTTTTGTCAATGAAAATGAACCAGTAGACAACTGCTCATTGTAAAGTAGAATATAAAGCTTCTCTAACCTGGATATCACATAATAGTTATATTTTTAGGAGGGCGGGGTCTAGCAGGTGTAAATGAGGGCAATAATTTGAAATCCAGAAGTGAGAAGAAGGTAAAGAGCCCTTTCTCCTATTATATTCTCAACTCCTGTATCCTTTTATTATATAATCATTTTCTTTGTGAGAAAGTAAGTAGCGTAAGTTATTCAAGAGGAATTAGTGGCACGAATAAAATAGGTTCAAAAACTCTTCTATATATCTTCATAGCTGGTTGACCAGCTGTATTCAGCATGTGGTCATCAACGGAACTGCATCTACATGGAGGGAAGTGTGTAGGGCTCTGTTCTGGGCCCAGAGCTCTTCAACATCTTCATCAATGATTTGGACGAGGGCATAGATGGGGAACTAATCAAGTTTGCAGACGACACCAAGCTCGCAGGATTAGCCAACACTCCAGAAGACAGGCTTAGGATAAAGGAGGATCTGGACAGACTTGAACATTGGGCACTATCTAACAAAATGAAATTCAATGGTGAAAAAAGTAAGGTTCTACATTAAGGCAAGAAAAACCAAATGCACACAGTATAGTATAGGGGGTACCTTGCTCAATAGTAGTAACTGTGAGAGGGATCTCGGAGTCCTAGTGGACAATCACTTAAATATGAGCCAGCAGTGTGCTGTAGCTGCCAAAAAAGCCAACACAGTGCTAGCCTGCATTAACAGAGGGACAGAATCAAGATCATGTGAAATGTTAATATCATCTTATAACGCCTGGGTAAGGCCACACTTGGTATACTGCATCCAGTTTTGGTTGCCACAATGTAAAAAATATGTTGAGACTCTAGAAAGAGTACAGAGAAGAGCAACAAAGATGATTAGGGGACTGGAGGCTAAAACATATAAGGAACGGTTGCTGGAATTGGGTATGTCTAGTTTAATGAAGAGAAAGATGAGGGGGGACATGATAGCAGTGTTCTAATATCTCAGGGGATGCCACAAAGAAGAGGGAGTCAAGCTATTCTCCAAAGCGCCTGAAGGCAGGACAAGAAGCAATGGATGGAAACTAATCAAGGAGAGAAGCAACCTAGAACTAAGGAGAAACTCCCTGACAGTTAGAACAATTAACCAGCACTGATGATGTTACCGCTTTGGATAATGAAAGGTCTGCAAGCAAACAACCAATCTCAGAGAACACCAAGAACTCTGCAACTTAAATCTTTTGCAAGCAGGGCAACCTGGCTGGATAGATGGGGAGGAGACTGCAGATCCTTTGGTTGTTAGAGCTGATCTTTGTAAATAAGAGAAGTGAAAACAAAAAAAGTAAAAAGCTTTGTCCAAATATGAGAAATTATCTCAGTGGAAGTTAACAAGGGACCCTAGACATTGTGAATCTGTGAAGAAAGTTGAAGAACACAAAGACTCACTAGACCTCACCCAACAGAAAATTTGAAGCTCTCGGGGAAATCTGGACCTCTGAAGGATCCAGCTAGCAGATCACTGGGAGAAAAAAAATCAACTGGTTTTAGGTACAGAAGAAACATTAGAGAATCTTTAATTATGGTTTAGGGATGACTTGGGAAGTATGTCATATATTGTCACACAACGTAGGGATTAACTTGCCTGTTTTTATGTGAAAATACTCTGTCTGCATGATTTGATAGAAATCTTCTGCTTTTACTTGTTAATATTTCTAGACTGAGCATACATTTATTAAAGGTGACTTTCTATGCAAGTATATGTGTGAATTGTTATTATTCATATGTCAATCATTAATCAGATTTTCATTGTGAAATAACCTTTGCACATGTTTTATAAGAGTTGGGTATGTCACCATGGAAATAAATGATGCTGTGTCAAGAATTTTGCCATGTTGCCATGAAAACAACTATAGAAAAACATGTAGTTATAAACAGAGGGGATCTTGTCTATCCTAAGTATAGCCTATATAATACAATTAGAAATAGGGACTGATGATTGGTTTATCTTCTAAACATAATAATTCAGGTATTTCTTTTATTTGTAAGACTGTAGCAAAATAATCAGAATCCAATCAGCTCCCTATATGTAGTATTACTTGCACAGAGTTCATACACATCTCTCCATAAAGAATAAAGGGAAAACTGATAGGAAAGAGAAAATTTTTGATTGGTGGTAGCAAGAGGTACCAAAGTACCAGACCATCTTATTTGTCTCTTGAGAAACCTATATGCGGGTCAAGAAGCAACGGTGAGAACTGGACACGGAACTACTGATTGGTTCAAAATTGGGAAAGGAGTCCGGCAAGGCTGTATACTGTCACCCTGCCTATTTAACTTATATGCAGAGCACATCATGAGAAAGGCAGGGCTAGATGAATCAAAAGTTGGAATTAAGATTGCCGGGAGAAATATCAACAACCTAAGATATGCAGATGATACCACTCTAATGGCAGAAAGTAAAGAGGAACTAAAGAGCCTCTTGATGCAGGTGAAGAAGGAGAGTGCAAAAGTTGGCTTGAAACTTAACATTAAGAAAACCAAAATCATGGCATCCAGCCCTCTCAATTCCTGGCAAATAGATGGGGAAGAAATGGAGGTAGTGACAGATTTTATTTTCCTGGGCTCCAAGATCACCGCAGATGGGGTCTGCAGCCAAGAAATTAAAAGACGCTTGCTCCTGGGGAGGAAAGCTATGGCAAATCTAGACAGCATACTAAAAAGCAGAGACATCATCCTGCCAACAAAAGTGCGTATAGTCAAGGCCATGGTTTTTCCAGTTGCAATGTATGGATGTGAAAGTTGGACCATAAGAAAGGCTGAGCGACAAAGAATTGAGGCCTCTAAACTATGGTGCTGGAGAAGACTCCTGCGAGTCCCTTGGACTGCAAGGCATTCAAACTGGTCAGTCCTAGAAGAGATCAACTTCGACTGCTCTTTAGAAGGCCAGATCCTGAAGTTGAAACTCAAATACTTTGGCCACCTAATGAGTAGGAAGGACTCACTGGAGAAGGGCCTAATGCTGGGAAAGATTGAGGGCAACAGAAGAAGGGGACGACAGAGAATGAGGTGGCTGGATGCAGTCACTGAAGCCATAGGCATGAGCTTAAATGGACTCCAGAAGATAGTAGAGGACAGGAAGGCCTGGAGGAACATTGTCCATGGGGTCGTGATGGGTCAGACACGACTTCGCAATTAACAAGAGGTAGAGAAAGAAATCTTTGGATTTTTATCTTACACCTTTCTGGAAGTAAGAACCACTGAAATCAAATGGGTGTGCAGGATTGCACTGACAGCCATTCATCTGCATTCAAAACATAAATACATTTTAAAAATAGAATAGTTGCCTTTGTTCAGTTTCACTGAAAGTCCCCTGTGTAGCACTGTGCAACTTGAAGAAAGTAAATACCATTCCTAGAGTAGATATGATTCTGTAGTAGAAAACTAACCATTAAACTGTCTCCCTACACGTGACAATCATTTGTCAAAATGTAATCATCTCTGTTTTTCTGAAGCACTCAGAGAAATTTCCTGCAAGAGAAAAACAATATATGTAGGGGTAATACTGCACATTCCCTTTTCAGATACTTCCTGCTACTCAGCTGTCACATACTATATACAATAATTTGCAGTACAGAACAGTTCAGTATTTCCTATGAAATTAATTGGTTTGAACTTCCACTTACTGTAATAGTCCAGAATTGGTATCTGTCCAGTTTACTGTGGTTACATACTCTTCCGTATCAGGGGCCTTCTTCACAAAGCAATCTGTGCCCATTTCCTCAACAGGGAGTGCTACTATGCTCAATATATTAAGATCTACAACTTTAAGATATAAATATAAACACATCATCTTCATTAAATTCTGGAGGATTAATTCTTAAGTAGAATTGTATCATTTGATAAGCAATTTCTGCCCCCAAATCCATATATGTATACTTCTGAACAAGTTCCATAGAATTCAAAGAAGCTGAATTTCTGCTATGTCTTTATAGAATTGTTAGTGAAATACATTTTAATTTCTATATTGGAATGTTAAAGCTTTGGCCTAATAACGGACACACAAACCTCTTCCAAATATATTAAGATTGGTTTCTCTTAGTTGGTGGGCTAATATAGTTCAGTGGCCCTTCCTACTCTTGTGTCTTTCTGTTGTATTGGGACTATAAATCCTAACATCTGTATCTCGCATATGTAGGAAAAGACAGTAGCTTGACACCTCACACAGTAGAGATGACACCTCACACAGTAGAGTACGTATACGAAGCTGCTTAGCACATTTTTTTCTACTATGCATTTCTAATATGTGTGCTTATCTTATCCTGACTTCGAAATCAGGTAGAATGACCTGAAAGAATGTCTTTCATGTCACTCTACCTGATTTAGAGTAGTGCTAGTCACTTAGCTATGGTGGATCTCACTTTCAATTAAAGATGGTTTGTTTACAAAGACTAATATATCAGGCTGTATTTTCAGGTTTTGTGAGGACAGCTTCTTAATATGATCCTATGTTTAATGTTGATTGCTTTAATATTGGAAAAGCATACTGAATTTCTACCTCAGGCTATTGAATTTCTACCTCAGGATCTTTTGCTAGGGACCATAAAAGATTTCACTACTACTGAGACCGTGATAGACTAGAAACAGTAGTTAGAACATACATAAGAGGAATGTTTACTAAAACAGACGTGCACAAAGACTAATCCTTAGTGTTGTATTGCAGGTTATAAGATGATTGCTTTCTAATACGATCTTATGTTTGATGTTGAATGTTTCAATAAAAGAATTTTTATATTAAAAAAAATGGAGCAAAGTTATTGTTTGAAATGATCACCTGATACACCTGGTTAATTCAAGATAGCACAATATAATCCCAAGAGTTATTCCAGTATTTGGGATTTTCCCATATGCTTTCAGTCACCTGGCTGAAAGTATTTTTAGTCTTTCAGGGGATCTGTACAAATAACATGCTGAAGCTGAGAGGCATATTTTTTTTTCCGTTTTGTCCTGCAATAATTAAGTTTATATGCATTCTGCCTGCTCACCTTTTGATGCTGTGAGCAAGGATTATGGGACAACAATGGGACTTAATAAGGTCTGGATTGAATGAAGCTTAAAATAGTTAGAGACTTCAAAGAAAAAGGGTCTGTGAGAGAAAACAAAAGCACATGGCCACGGAGAGCGAAAAGATAGAAGGTATATGAAGGGGAGGTCAAATAAACATTCTGCCCCAGCCCAGATACCTATCTGAGAGGGGGGGAAATGCCCATTTTTGTCTCTTTCAAGACAAGCAATTACAGTCACATGGAACAGTTCATATTAATTCATTTCACCTGAAACAGGTGAGACTGGTGTTGCTGTGTTGATTGGTGTTGCTCAGAAATACCCCTTGCTTCCATAAATCATTTTAATAGCCAAAGGTCCTACCTTCTCTGTTCAATCCCCAAGTTTGATTTTTGTTCTTCCCTGGACATTTCAAGATCTTAATTTTTAATCTCTAGCTCTGAGGCACTACGCGAGCTCGTGATTTTTGGAATAGGATCAAAGAATGGTTGGAAGAAATATTAGAGCGAGCGGTAGAGCCAAAACCAGAACTTTTCCTATTAGGTATAACCACGCAAAAGTACGACAAAGGCGTACTTTATTTAATGTTACACATTCTAATGCAGTGTTTCTCAACTTTGACAATTTTAAGTCATGTGGACTTCAAGTCCCAGAATTCCACAGCCAGCAATGCTGGCTGTGGAATTCTGGGAGTTGAAGTCCACATGCCTTAAAATTGAGAAACACTGTAAATCTAACGGCTTCCAGACTGGTTTTTGCTCAAAACTGGAGGAATAAAGGAATTCCAACGGAAGAAGAGATCCTGTATAAAATCCTTTCATGTGCTGAGATGGACAGGCTTACAATGATTATGAAGGACAAGACAGAACTCGAATACTTTGAGATCTGGGACAAATTTTACCGTTGGTATGAATTATAGAGAACTGCTCGGATCTCAAGTTAATGATAGGATTGAAATATATATACCGGTATATATATAACTGTATATATAATTGTATATTTAATTGTATTATATAGAAGGATGAGGCTTATATAGAGGTTAAGAATGATGTATTAAGTTTTTGTACCACAAGAAACAAACTGTTAGGAATACTTACTCTGGAATGTCACGCTTGTCCATTTTTGTTTTAATTGTATTATAAATAAAAAACTTTTTATATAAAAAAAGATTACTTTCTAATCTTCTCCACGCTCCATAGTAGCTACTGTTTTTAGGTCTCAGTGAGGCATGCTTTGTTTCCATGCCTTTCTTCAAGATCTATTGCTTCCATCTAAGGTTTCCACCGCTCTTTCATTATGACTAGGTAGGTACTGATCTGATCTGATTGCCAGCTCTTCTGTGCTTTATTTTTTCAGGCAGATGGAAAGCATGCAGTGTCCTCAGGCAGAAACCCTTAGTTATCCTCTATTCCCCAAATCCCTAAACCAATAATCTGTGGTCAATTAACATTCCTCTGCTACATTCCAAGAATCTCAGCAGCCTAAAAAACATAAATTGTTGTTGTAAGCCACCCTGGGTCCTAGGAGAAGGGTGGCATAGAAATTTGAATAAAATAAATAAAATAAAAATAAATAAAAATAAAGGCAGTGACAAGCATGTTTACAGTAACAAAGGTAATAATAATTTTAGATGTCCCATAATTGGCTATAAAGATACAGAGGTCTGTATCTTGGAAGATGCAATGGCAGCATGGAAAGAGAACACTCCAGAAGACAGACTTAAGATACAGGAGGACCTGGACAGACTTGAACACTGGGTGCTATCTAACAAAATGAAATTCAATGGTGAAAAAAGTAAGGTTCTACATTTAGGCAAGAAAACCCAAATGTACAGGTATAGTATAGGGGGTACCTTGCTCAATAGTAGTAACTGTGAGAGGGACCTTGGAGTCCTAGTGGACAATCATTTAAATATGAGTCAGCAGTGTGCTGCAGCTGCCAAAAAAGCCAACATAGTGCTGGGCTGCATTAACAGAGGGATAGAATCAAGATCACATGAAGTAATAATATCACTTTACAATTCCTTGGTAAGGAATACTGCATCCAGTTTTGGTCACCACGATGTAAAAAAGATGCTGAGACTCTAGAAAGAGTACAGAGAAGAGCAACAAAGATGATTAGGGGACTGGAGGCTAAAACATATAAGGAATGGTTGCTGGAATTGGGTATGTCTAGTTTAACAAAGAGAAGGACGAGGTGGGGGGGGGGACATGTATTCCAGCAGTATTCCAATATCTCAGGGGCTGCCACAAAGAAGAGGGAGTCAAGCTATTCTCCAAAGTATCTGAAGGCAGGACAAGAAGCAACGGATGGAAACTAATCAAGGAGAGAAGCAACCTAGAACTAAGGAGAAGCTTCCTGACAGTTAGAACAATTAACCAATGGAACAACCTGTCTCCAGAAGTGGTGAATGCTCCAACACTGGAAGTTTTTAAGAAGAGACTGGACAGCCATTTGTCCGAAATAGTGTAGGGTTTCCTGTCTAAGCAGGGGGTTGGACTCGATGAAGGATAAAGGTCCTTCCAACTTTATTATTATTATTATTATTATTATTATTATTATTATTATTATTATTATTATTATTATTATTATTATTATTATAGAAGTATAGAATTGCTATCTCCCTCTCACTAGACAAACTGGGGCTTTTTATGTCCATGACTCACTCTTTTGGGCGGTGCTCATCTCCGATGGTGTTGTCTGAAAGAGGCTTCTGATATCATATGGCCGGCATGAAAGTACAGAAAACATTAACCTTTCCCGCCGAAATGGTGCCTATTTATCTACTCACATTTGCATGGTTTCAAACTACTAGGCTGGCCGGAGCTAAGGTAAGAATGGGAGCTCATCCCGTCATGTGGAGCTTTGGTCTTAAACCCGGGATATCAGCTTTCCACTTGACAAGCCCAGTGTTTTGGCCACAGAGCCATTGCACCACTCACTATTGTAACTACCTTTAATTTATTAATTAGATTACTGTCCTGACTTTCATTCAAGAGCTTAAGGAGGCATAAATAGAACTTCATCCTAATTTTCCCCACAACAACCAATCTGTAAGCTAGGTTGGCTGAGAGTTATTATATTGACTATCCAGAGTTATCCAGTGATCTTCCACAGCTCAGAGCATCTCGCTCTTACTCCAGTGGCTTAACTACTATACCATGGTAGCTGGGACACTCCTGGAAAGACTTTATGTTTGTAATGCACACATATTTTAAAGAAA
Organism: Bothrops alternatus; assembly: GCA_034064705.1. NCBI lineage: Eukaryota > Metazoa > Chordata > Lepidosauria > Squamata > Viperidae > Bothrops > Bothrops alternatus. The sequence goes on along the minus strand of JARGCV010000003.1, from coordinate 27,025,306 downwards.
TAAAGCAAACTCCATGAACTGTCCAGAAAGAACCAGAAATTTTAGGACAGTTGAAATAATGCGATAATACATAAACACTCTGTAAATATTTCTCTAAATCCAGAAAGGGGAAAACAAGGGTAGGCTTTTTGCTACTAGGAAGTAGATTTAAATTGAAGATTAGAAAACAGTTGTGAGGGCAATGCCAGAGGCTAATAAGCTACTTAAGAAGCAGTAAACTCCTGGCTGGAAATTTCCAAGGCACAGGAAGAGGGATATCTTCCAGGAATGCTTTAGAGTTGGGAGCCTTTGCCTTAGGGCAAAGGGCTGCTCCTTGGAGTAATCACAAACACTAAACCTTCTGAAAGGGAGTAAAACAAGAGCATTAATGAGCACATTCTTTCCCCCTGTTTTCCCCAACGTGGCAGCTTTTAGATTTCTTGGTCTCCTGCTGCTGCGACATGATTGCTGTAACACATTTGGAAAGAGGTTGTGGAAAGCTGCCTTGCCACTCAGGGACACTCTTCATTCCTCCAAATGTGGGCTGTGAGCATAATATGAGTCAGATCTTTTGGATCTTGCATGGAACCATTATTTAGCCTCTTTACCCACCTGACAGTTTCTGCAACCAGTGTCTATCCAGTCCTCCAGCTCCACCAACTCTGAAGTTGATTGCAGTTATTGTATATGTGATGGATTAATTTGTACAGTTTTCTACACCCAGGTACTATTTGAGAGCACAAGCTAATCTTTGGAATGTGAATGCCTGTGACCCTTGAAAACGGCTCCCAAATTTATTTATTTGTTTGTTTGTTTAACCATCTCACTTTGAAGAGCAAATCTTCCCACTTCCTCTGTAGCCCCTGGGAGCACTGTTCTCTCAATCAGCATCTTGTTACCTTTTCTGCTTCTTCCTCTTATTTTTTTCTCCTTAAAATCTCCAACGATTATTTTGAAAGAGCAGATCAATATAGCTTACTGAGTCTATTAAATTCTATTATTAAATTCCAGGATATGCATTCAGTAAATGCCAAGATACATTCCAGATTGACACCAAGCCCTTCATATCATTTGGAGAAATGGGATTATCACACTCTTTTCTACATACATCTTCTACAGACAAATATATATATTCTGTTGGTCAGACTGAATTACTTCCCCCCCCCCTCTCTCTCTCTCTCACACACACACACACACTCACAAATAGAAAACATTTCTAAGAAGAAAGAACCATGTCACTGAAATTGCCTCACACCCTGCTGATGAGTGGAAAGTCATACCTTAAATGTGGACTAGTTTCTTAAAGATTTTTCCATACTTTAGGCAGGTTGCTACTTCTTTCAGAAACACCAAAAACAAGATGGTTAATTATAGAATTTGCATAAGACATGAAGGAAGAAAAATAAGAAGCTATTAGTAATGTTTATTCTCTTTCATACATATACACAGTGTGGTTTAACATTATGCAAAAGAAAATAAATACAGTGCCTCACTTTTAACGACAAATTTAGGTAATGTTGTCTCCCTGCTGAAATTTATTTCTGAAATTATAACTTCTCAAGTCTCTTATTTGCAGACCATGACATTCGCTTTATAGTTGAATGTAATAATTTGTTTATGTTCTGGAGATGCTAAATGGGGACTTTAGGACCACATTTGAACCCTGGAGCCAGCCCATGCTGGCCTATGTAATACTCTCTTGATCTCTCATTTTGAAAGAATTGAGAAACAAAAAGATTCCATAAGAATCATTTGGGCAGGCTCCTCTCGCCGCAGACTTGCCCGGCTTACTGACATCTTCCGCCGCTTCTGGAGGGCGGCTGTTGCCGATGGCTGAAAGAGAAAATGTGCTCGCAGCAGGTCGAGCTGGGCTTCGTGGAAGAAGCGGCACCTTGGCGGCTGCGCAGTGACCAGTTCCCTTGCAAGGCCGGGGGCAGGCCGGCTTGGCTAGGCGAGGCCGGCTTGCCGGGGCCCTCTGAGCTACGGTGCGGCGTGTGCGGGCAGCCGCGCGCGTTCCTCTTGCAGCTCTACGCGCCGGTGCAAGAGCGGGCCGAGGCCTTCCACAGGACCCTCTTCCTCTTCGGCTGCCGCCAGCCTTCTTGCTACCGCCCCGCCGGCCCAGCCCCGGGCAGCCTGAGAGTTTTTAGGAATCAGCTTCCAAGAAAGAATGATACTTACTCTTATAATCCACCACCTGAAGAACCACCTTTGGAAGAATTACCTTCTGTGAATCTGCAGCTAAAATGTGGAGCTATGCTTTGCAGAGTCTGTGGTTGCTTGGGACCCAGCACATGTTCCAAGTGTCATAAGGCTCATTATTGTAGCAAAGACCATCAGATCAAAGATTGGAAGGCAGGACATAACGTATCATGCTTGCAACCTGAAGATGTAATTCCGGATCATAAATTTCTGTTCCCCGAGTATGAAATTGTAAGAGAACATGAGGAGTTGGATTCTGCTGCTGTCAGTAACACAGAGCACGAAGATTTAGACAAAAATGAGGATACAACAACAGGTAATCTAGATGAAGCTGCTGAATTATTAGACGAGATGTCCTTGGAGATGATGGCAAAACATGAAACTCAGGAAGATAGAATTTTTCAAATATTCAAAGAAAGGATATCTTTGGAACCAGAACAGGTTATCAGATACTGCAGAAATGGAGAAGGGCCCATCTGGATTTCAGGGTTAAATATTCCTCAAGACACAGATATTCCTAACTGTCAGTGTGGTAGTAAAAGAGTATTTGAATTCCAGGTGATGCCGCAACTTCTAGCTCACTTAAATGTCGACAGTCTTGGAGAAAGTATTGACTGGGGAACATTGGCTATCTACACATGTGCTGTGAATTGTGATCTAGGAAACCACTATGTTGAAGAGTTCATCTGGAAACAGGACATTTCCAATTCTGTTTAATGTCTGCAAAGCTTAAGCAGTGAGATAATTTTCTTCCGTTATCATAAATTTTTCTCACCTTTTAATATTCAGCTGATAACAATGATCGCCATTGTTTGAACTTCCACATCAGTTATAGAATAAGAATATAAAATCAATCTGAGACTAGAGAGGTGATTATTTTGCTAGAACTTTGAAATGAAAAAAAAATCAAAACATGATAGACATGATAGATTCACTATAGTAAAGAATCAAGTGATAAAAAAAAAAAAGAATCATTTGGGCAGAATATACTTGCCTCAACACAATGAAAAAATGCAAAAACTCATGAATAAAACAAAAACACAAAGAATTTTGTTGAAACAGTAAAAGTACGATCCTGTTTAGTCATATTTAAGCCACCTGGGGTCAAATAAGCTTTATTTTCCAGTTAATGTGCATAGAATCAGAGATGAATATATTAATGAAATAAGAAACTTAAGAAGTATTTGCTGTTTATTCCTACAATCCAAGAATCTCTGGCACAGTTTCCATGGATACCGGCTATGTCCTAAATAATCTTTGAGGATTTCTTTTCTTCCACATTTTAAATAAACCAACTTAATCTGCACCTCCTAGAGTGATATACAAATTAAAATACAATTATCTTTCTATTTTCACTTTTTCTATGTATATTTCCATAACGTTCTCAGCTCAAAAGTTAAACTAAAATGAAAATGAAATTAGATTTCAGTGAACATAATGTATGAAAATAATCTGGATATTAATATTCATTGTTTGAGGGAAAACATTAAGAAGTAAATGTTTATTTACTTTTAGGTTAGGTTCTTACAGAAACAAAATGGCATAAGCATATGTAAAACTAGAGCCCCCCCAAAACAATCAGATCCATCCATCCTTAGTCCTGACTCACTCTTTGGGAATTATTAAAATTAAGATGACTGGATATTATGGGGTTATGGCTGTTATAACACCTTCAGAAGATTTTTCGAGCTGTCTGCTTTTTGGAAAACAAATCTTAAGGACACACCACAGAAATGCATTGCAAAATTCCATGGTAAAATACTTCCTTGTGTACTCAGGCATCTGTCATCCATTATTTTTTTTTTTGGCCTTTCTTTACTTTACTGCTTACTTGAGCGTGACTCATTATTATCCACTGAACTCTGTAATTCTTCTCCCAGTCCTTTTCCTGTGCCACCTCTATGTCTTCACTTATATCCTCCACACCTCTTCCTTTTGCCCTAGTGATTCGAGAGCCACAACACACCAAGGTAATTAATCTGGTGGGTGGAAACAGTAGAGCTGCAAAACAAGAAAGCCAGTATATATTTTCATCTCTCCTTTAAAAGCAAAGTTGAAGATGGGCAACTAGGAAAAAAAAAAAACTCCAACAGGGTGAAATTATATTTTTTAAAAATATTAATTTTTATTGAGGAATTTTATACCATAATAAAAAGAATACAATTTTTTTAAAAAAAAAGAATACAGGAAAATGGTGAATAAAGAAAAGGGGGGGAAAGTATTAAAAAGTAGCTCCTGATCTTCTTTACAGAAATTACAAATAAGTTTATCATCTCTCCTTCCGCTTTATGGTAAAAACATGATTTTTTTCTTCCGATATTTTACCATTTCTAATCATCAAATCCATAAATCCCTAGTTCATTTTTTTCTACTGTCAACAACAATCTATGGGGTTACTAATAGATGTACTCATTGTCTTTTCCCCAAAAAAGTCAATTTTGCCATTTCTGTAAATTCTATCATCTTCACTTACCATTTCTTCATTGTAGATATTTCCAAACCTTCCCATCTCTCTGAATATAATAATGGAGTTAGCATATACATTGTAAAAACAGTCTTCCAAGGATGCAAGGAATCATCAGAAAGCAAAAGGTAATATGTGAAGTGAGGTATGAATGTACTCCATGAAAAATTAATAGTCTTTCCGATTACAATGCACATCTGAAAAATAAAATAGGATGTTTTAATGTCCTTTAAATTAAATTGTTTTAACTCTTTCAGAATTTTAGAATTCTAAACCCACCCAGAATCACCTGGTTGAGTTGTGCAGCTGTAGAAATCAAATCAATCGATCAATCAATTAATTAATTAATTAATGTTCTTGTGGATTGATGCATTCAGTATGTCACAAGAACGCTGGTTGCATCTGCTACAAAAGATTAAAAGTGACTTTAGACTTTACATTTCCATGATGCTGCTAAATTGTTGCCAACCACTTCTGCCATTGGACAAGACCGCGTGTCTTAACAAATGATGGAAAAGGCGCTCTTTGACCTGTAAACTCTTTTGAAAAGGTCAGTGACTCCTTGGTGAGAACTGTTCTGTGCTGCATTGCATTCCATTGTTGGTACACCTTTGCCTTTTTTTCAGTAGATATGCAATAACAGAAACTGATGTCAAAGCAAATTAAATAAGCAAAGGGATTTCAAAACAATGTTATACTTATGCAACTTCTGGAACCATGAAAAGATCCAGACCTGCTGATGATCACTATAGGAACTGGTATCTTGGGAAACGTGAATGTAACTATGATAATTATACAGGTAGTCCTTGACGTACGACCACAATTGAGCCCAACATTTATATTGCTAAGTGAAACATTTGTTCAGTGAGTTTTGCCCCATTTTATGACTTTTCTTGCCACAGTTGTTAAGTGAATCATTGTACTTGTTAAGTTAGTAACAAGGTTGTTAAGTGGATCTGAATTCCATTGACTTTGCTTCTCAGAAGGTTGGAAAAGTTGATCACATGACCCCGTCATAAATATGAGACAGTTGCCAAGCATCTGAATTTTGATCATGTGACCATGGGGATGCTGCAATGGTTGTAAATTGAAAAATAGTCATAAGCCACTTTTTTCCAGTGTTTATAACTAAACAAACTTTTGAAAATTGAAGACTACCTATACATCGATTGGAAACCTATTGGCATACTTTAGCATCTGTATCAGGAGAAATGGCCAGCATCCCACAATGCTTTACTTTTTTGTGGTATATGGGTTCATTTATCTACTATACCTTTGTTCTTTTCTGTATGATTCGATTTGTTTTCACAATCTACACCAGATTTGGACATTACATATACCATAATCAGATTTTTTAAATATTTGGCTTAGTTTGCATGTCTTGCTTAATGGTATGAATAAATTGAACACCCAGTGGTTAAAAAAAAAAAAGGTTTGGCATAAGGGTCCACAGTTATGGACCAGATTCTTGTTAATTTGTTTTGAGATGCCTGAGCAGGATAAGGCAATGACATAGTAATCTCACAGGAGTAAGAACATACATGGATTTTTTGAAAACTTTCTTGCTAATTTTTAAAAATGCTAACAAGAGTGTTAAACACTTTTCTAGAGACATAGTTCATCTATTTTTGTCTGTTGGTTTTGAAAAAATAAAACCTACTGGAAATTTGGACCGCTGTTGTTTGGGATTTGCTAATATGATGATAGGAGTCCTTAGGAACCACAAAATAATACTAAAAAATCTGCAGAGGAATTCCTCCTTGTTGGAATAGGAAAATAGGCACATGACTTTCAAGGATTTTTTTAGCCCTTCAGAAAGTCTCTGTTATTAGGAATAAGATGAAGCTGCTGATTGTCCTAATAATACTATGACTATCACCAGCTTCATCTTATCTTGACCAAGCTGACACAATCTAACAACAGGAATGAAAGACCTGTAGTTTTCCGGATATTGTCAGACTGCAATTCCAGGTAACTCAGGCTAACATGCAGGATGCTGGTAGCCCAGCATCTGGAGAAGTATTGGTTCCTTATCTTGCCTTTAATAATGCAAAACATATAGCACATTCCACAAAACTGATCATTCTGATGCTATAATACTAAAAGCAGACATTTCTTTCAAAGAGGAACATGACACATAAACTAGTTAGTCAATTTATAGTGGCAAGTTTATTTGTGGTCTTACCTTTGAAAACCATATTTTTTTTCCCCTTCATAGTTCATGAACTGTGGAATGTCTCACATTCTAGTAAAGACCTGTCTGGAGATTTCTAATTCCTGAAAGTGAATAACCACTCTTACTGTAAGAAGATGCTTGGCAAAAGATATTGATATCCTAGGAATTCCCCATTGTACTAACCTTGCAATTACTCATATATTAAATTTTTGGCACGCAAGGCTACAACATTAAAATACGGATTACTGTATTTCCCTATCTTTGATTCTTTTATCATTTTAATAAAAGAATTAAAATAGGAAAACATAGAGCCATGAATTATGATGTCAATGGTATCTATCTGTGTGTGTATCTGTGTGTGTGTACGTGGCATCATGTTACCATGATACAAATGGTGCAGCTTGCATGTTTGTGTTAAATGTCATGACACAAATGCTTTCCAGAATTATAGTTATCTGCATAGCAATTTCATGTTTTAAGAGAACTAATGCCCATGAATTTAGGTAGTTATATGAAGCCAATCAACACTGAATATTACAATCATCAAAAATTAATGAATATTACAATCATCAAAAATTAAAATGACAGTTGAGGATGTAGGAAGATGTATGTGACATCAACACATATAAAGGGAGCAGAGTTTTGATCCTGCTGCCTGTTACCTTCACTTTTTTACTCTCCTGTATATGCCACTGACAATCATTTGGGCAGATGCTGCACAAAACAAGTTGTAAACTTGTTTTAAGAATTCTCATGTAATTTCTGGACCCATGAGGGCCAATGTATAACAATGCAATCTATTTCTATAACTACAAATTATTACAAAATGTATTTTTGGCAACTGCAAAAAAGGGCATGAACAAATCACACAAAAAAGTGATTCACATTGAGTTTTCTCCTCACAATCAGCAAACATTCAAGAATACTTGGGACAGGGTGGCATGTTTGTCTTAGTGCTCAAAGGATAATATCACTCCAGGAATGATAAAATATCAAAGCTGCAAAAACTTGGAATTTTAAGGACAATCTTTTATATAATTTATAAACTTCACACATTTTTGGAGAGTGGAATTCGACTTGAAGAGCATAATTCTCACAGTGCTTTTTTATGAATACCTCAGTCTAACCATAGAATCTGAAGTTGCTACTTCGGGCCACAGGAAAAACTTACTATGGAATCTGACCACTGTTTGAATCCCACCATTGTCTAGATTAACACTTTTTTTCCAATCAATATTAGTTTGAATAATAACAACATTTATCGGCTTAAAAAATGTCAGCTGTGATTTTGTTTGAAATAGTTTACTAAACAAAGTATTTGTTAAGTTATGAAGACTGCGTCCGCTAGGACAGCCATGCCTCTTTTAGCTTGCCAACAGTTCTGAGGGGGGAGGGGAATGTATGGAATGCACAGGTGGTTTATATCTGTATGAGAAGCAAGGTCGCAGAGGAGATGTTATGGCAAGTGGAAATCTTTTTCTCATAAACAACGGCTCGAAGATTAATTGGACAGTGTGACCTGAAGTGTCAGAGGAGGGAAGGGGAAATCTACTCTTTTAGCTATCTTTCTGGCACCATATTGCCAGAGCTGGTTTTACATTCATTAGTGCCAGTATACTATGCTCAATAAAGTTTTACATTAGAGACCACAATGTCTCAGGTGTGCTTACTTCGTGGAATCATCAGCCGGAACTATGACATTATCTTCTTGAATGGTGCCTTTATTGTATCTGAAACACATCAAATTGATATCAAGCTTTTCATAGAATCATAAACTTGGAAATGATGTCAGAGATCAACTTTCTATTCAGTGCAGGATATGGCTATCCAGATTCAATATGAAGGCCTCCAGTAGAGGTCTTTTTATGAGGCAAACTGTTTCCTTGATTAAAATCTCTTACCATGTAGAAATTGTGCCTAACATCAAATCTGAATGTACTGTCCTATATGTTCAACCCATTGTCTCTAATCCTGCCCTCTGGGAGAACAAGACAACAAACCTACTTCCGCCCCTGCATGACAACCCTTTAGATGCAGTATTTGATGGCCGCTATCCTTAGTCTTCTCTTCTGTAGCCTAAATACACTCAGTTCTGTTGTCTGTTCCCATGCAGGACTTCTTAATTTTCCCATCCTACATTTGAGCTTTCATTTTTTTTCCTGCCTAGATGCAGGTCTTTATATTCCTCTCATTCTGTTTGTTTTGGCCTGTCCTTATCTTTCTAAATCTTTTCTTTCTCTTCCAAAGCATTAGTTTCTCTTCTTAGTTTTGGGTTCTCTGCAAATTTAATGATCAATCCCTCATTTCTTTCAGGCATTAATAAAAACCTTGAACAGCACAGACCCTCGGGAAGAATCCTGTGATAGTCCACCTACTACTATTCTCCAGGATGATGATGATGAATTTATGAAGTTTCTCCAGGTTTAACATCCATTTAACATTTGTCTCAGTTAGCCCACATTTTATCATGTTATTAATATGCTAGGTTTTGTTGAAATAAAGTACTCTTTGTTCGTGGCATTTCTCTGATTTATTAATCTAGTAAATCTGTCAAAGAAGAAGATAAGGCTAAACTGGCATGACTATCGGTACTTTGTAACCATTTTGGCTTTGTTAGCTATTGCATTCCTATGTAAGTGATCATGAACATATTGTTTAATAATCTGCTTGAGGATCTTGCCCAGTGGAGATGCCAGATTGACAACTCTGTAATTTCCCAGATCCTCCTTCTTCCTTCCATCCTTTTTTTGGAGAAGAATATTGTTCCCCTTTGGACTTTTGGAATCTTGGCAGGTCTTCAGGAGCTCTCAAAGATTACAGTTAGCAGTTTTACAATCACATTCTCTATCCACGAGTAGGCCACCTTGGCTCTTTTATGACTCATGGACTTCAACTCCCAGAATTCCTGAGCCAGCATGGCTCAGCTTGGAAACCTCTGCCTTTCCCCTTAGCATGGCTGGCTCAGGAAGTCTGGGAGTTGAAGTCCACGAGTCATAAAAGAGCCAAGGTTGCCTACCCCTGGCCTATTCCTTTCAGTATCCAAGGATATAATTTGTCTGACTTTAAGACTTGAATTCATTTACATTAGGTAAGTATTCTCTAAGATTGTTAGTTGCATCTCTCTTCTTGCATTTATGGAAAGGATGGCCAGCTATGAACTAATATTTTTTTTGAGACAAATCAAAATAAAATACAAGTTGAAGCATTTGGCCTTCTTACCATCATTTGTTGCCCTTTCACTCCTTTCTGCTAAGCGACAGCCTCTTTTCCTTTCACTTTTGATATATATAAAAAAGATTTTATTGCTATTGTTTTAGTATAAACCTGAATGTATTCTGAGCTTTAGCCTTTCTGACACAATCGCTACAGTTTCTGGCAACTGCCTTGTACTCTTCTTTCCTCCTTCCATTTCTCATACGTGTCCTTTTTCCCCCTTTTCATCATTTTATAAAGCAGCGGTTCTCAACCTATGGGTTGCGACCCCATTTGGGGTCGAACGACCGTTTCACGGGGGTCGCCGGACACCGCGGTCCACCATTTTAAAATTTTTTAAATTATTTTTTGTCGTGCGCGCGCCGTGCATACGCAGTTCGGGCCGTCGTGCGCGTGCCACGCATGCGCAGATTGGCCCGTTGCGGTCCGCCATATTTATTTTTTTTATTTTTTTATTTTTTTTGTCACGCACGGGCCGCGCTTGCGCGGATCGGCCCGTCGCACGCGCGATGAAAAAAAATAAAAAAATAAAAAAAAATCAAACAAAAAAACAAACAAAATGGCGGACCGCGACAGGCTGATCCACGCATGCACGGCGCACGCGCGACGGCCTGAACCGCACATGTGTGGCGTGCGCGCGCTGAAAAAAAAAATTAAAATAAAAATAAAAAAAACAAAACAAAAAAAATGGCGGACCGCGACGGGCCGATCCGCGCACGTGCAGCACGCGCATGCGATGGCCCGAACCACGCATGCGCGGCGCATGCGACAAAAATTTTTTTTAAAAAAAAACAAAAAACAAAAAAACAAAATGGCGGACCGCGGGTCGGGGTCATGGCGCGCATGGGCGGCGCAAGTGGGGTCTCAACCTGGAAAAGGTTGAGAACCACTGTTATAAAGATACCTGTATCTTTAGAATCTTCCATTTTCCTTTCTAGAAGCTCTATCAGTGTTGGTGGAGGCAGTTCTCTGTGGTTCTCTCTTCTTACATCCTCTGTGAAACGATTGAGGAAAGACAACCTGAGCTCTCCCTTCCTTCGCATACACACACACACACACACACACACACACACACACAGATTCACATTTTTCAAGAGTCTCAGCAGCCTTTTTGTCCTGCTTTGGATGTTTCTTATCAGATCTATATACTGTGATTTTGGTTCCTCTCAGCAGCACATCCCCCACCCCACCCCACAACATGCACCTTCTTCCTCAAAGTGGTTCCTGGGTTTCTTTGACTCACATGTCTTGCTTGAGTATTTTCCACCTGTTCTGGAAATCCAGGATTAGCAAGTCTGTGGCTGGTGATTTTGGGTTATGTTCTAGAGCAAGAGACTGGTTCTAATTGTTGAGTTCTGTTAGCACTGGGTACTTCCTGTTTCTCTTCCTTCTCTAGGTCATAAGCTTCCCTTATCTTCCTCTTTTTGTTTTTCTGATGTTCACTTCCCTTCTCTGCTCTTCCCAAGAAGCAGAGAACTTCTCCTTCATTTAACTTCTCCTTTTCCATGGCCAGCTGCAGTGCAGCAACTTTGTCCCCAAGCCTTCTCCTGCAATAAATGCAGAAATCTATAAATCTAGTCCTCGACTTACGACCACAATAGAAACCAAAATTTTTGTTACTAAATGAAGCACTTATTAAGTGAATTTTGCCCCATTTTATGACCTTTTGTGCCATATTTGTTAAGTGAATCATTGCAGTTGTTAAGTTAGTAACATGGTTGTTAAGAGAATGTGGCTTCTCCATTGACTTTGCTTGTCAGAAGGTCACAAAAGTAACCCCGGGACACTGCAACCGTCATAAGTATGAGTCAGTTGCCAAGCATCTGAATTTTGATCATATGACTATGGGGATGCTGCAACGGTCAGTGTGAAAAATGGTCATAAGTCACTTTGTTTTCAGTGCCGTTGTAACTTTGAACAGTCACTAAATGAACTATTGTAAGTCAAGGACTATCTGTATTTGCAAAATATGTCATTTGAGTTCTCTTTAGGCAGGAGGGTACATATTGCACACACTTTGAAGATTACTAAGAACTTTTGCTATCTGTGATGATTGGAGTCTCTCCCACACATCCTCCTGCAAATTCCCACTCAGCTATTCCTTTCCCCTCCCCCCACTTCCTAATCACAGACACTGCTTTTTGGGGAGAGCTCTACTTTCATCTATTTGTAATACAAAACATTTGACCATCGTGTATTAGATGTGCAAGAGTTTCTTCAATATTTTCTGCATATTTTCAATTATCTGTTTCATTGACTTGTTGAATAAATGGAATGAATACAACTAATTTGCTTGCTTTTATCCATAAATCTGGGATATAAGAATGTTCAACAAAGGAATGGGTACATCTTTGTCAATAGTATGCAGGTAATTTATCTTGGCTATTAGTTTTCAAACTTTACATGAAGCCAATATAAAATTTTCATTGGAAGAATGCACCAGAAGTGAAATCCTGGGAGCGTTCTTTCAATTTTTCTTCCAGTTACTGTGTTGGCAAGATTGTGACTACATTGTCCTGGTCAGAGGGGAAAAGATTACTTATTTTTGAATTTTTCCAAGGAACAATACTTTTTTCTCTCCAAAAGGACTAGTAACTCCATCACATATCACATTTTGGGAAACACAGCTTTAGGCTATTAGTTATTTATCATTAGTTATTTAGACTACTATTGGATTATTTAGCTTTAGACCAGGGGTGTCAAACTGCCGGCCCATGGGCCGGACGCGTCACGTGGAAGCCGCGCCCACCCCATTGCCGGCAATGGCAAAACCGGCCCGATACGTTGCGTGACGTCATGTGACATCATGAGTTTGACATGCCTGCTTTAGACAGTTTGCAGCAAGAAAACTGTTAGAATGAGTCAATTAAGGTGACCAACCGTCCTCCTTTAGGGAGGACAGTCCTCCTTTTGTAAGTTCTGTCCTCCCTCAAAAAGTGTCCTCCTTCATGTCCTCCTTTTCGATATTTGAAGACTAATCTGCAGGGCTTTTTTTCCCCTCATAGAACGCTCAGAACGGCGTTTCGGCACCTTTTTCAACTTTTGCATGAGCTGTGCTACTCCCACTATTGGCTTTTGAAAGCCAATAGGAATTGCTGCTGAGCGCGCCAAAACACCCGGCTGGCAAACTTTGCACATGCAAGTTGTCTGTATTATTGTTGCAATGAATAAAATGTTTCTTTTATTTACGATATTTTTTTCTTCAATTTATTTGTGTCCTCCTTTTCATTGTAAAAAAGTTGGTCACCTTAATTCAATGGCTTCTCCCAAAGGTGCTTTTTCAGGAGGCAACTGGACTTTCTTGTTTTTCTTTGAAAACGTTTCACTTCTCATCCAAGAAGCTTCTTCAGCTCTGACTGGATGGTGGAGAGTCAGAGTTGAAGGATTTATACTCCTTGCAGACAGCTGGGCATTTGCATTCTTTTAGAGAGTAATTGAGGCCACCTAAAGGTTTACCTGTGTCCTCAAGGTAACTTGAGTAGTGCAAATGGATGTGGAGCCTTCTTGGAACTGCTGGAAGGGCTGTGTTGTAGACTGGAGATAGATGCTGTCCTATTCCCCCCACCCTGGTCCGATAGACATGACCAAATAAATCAGAACTCCGAGGCTGGTACCTTCATTGCTGGTCATGCTGATTGGAGATAGTGGAAGAAGTAGAGCTGCCTGTCTGGAGGGACACAGCATGTGAAAGTACTGACTATGGGCCAACATGAATGTGATAAGACAATCTGGTATTTCCTATATGTCAGGAAAATTATAATGGGAGAGAGACACTTCATGCTTACTAAGAGCATCACAAACATTTATCATAAAATTTTATTTAATTATCTTGGCTGACTTCATTCATCATGGACACAGCAATGCGTTTGTTTGGTTTTTTTTTTTTTTTTGGCTTAATATGTTGTGCAAACTCAACCATTGTTGTTTTTAAACTGTGGTTTACAGTTTTGTATATATAATAAGCCATGAATAAATGGGTCATAGCTCAGTGCAATATGAGAAACCAAGCCTCATGGCTGAAATCTCTCAGACAACCAAGCATTTTAAAATAGTCCTGATTCACTTACTACCAAACAATAGAGACTATGCAACAAGCACTAGAAAAACAATAGCTATATTTGAACAACACACATGAGCTGTCTACTAGTCATTCAAGTCACTGGGAAATCAAGGGTCTCTTTCACATATCAGTGAATAGCTGCCAATTTCAATTTACTACCTGCTCTGATGAGAATCAGGAGTGAAACAAGCTGGACTAGCTCCTTAGCTCTTTCCCATAGAAAATGCCTTCCAAGCTTCTATTGGTCTCCATCTACTGCAGCTTTGAGGAACAAAATAGCAACTTTTAGGGGAGGAATTTTGGTGAAAATAACACCAGAGTGAAAGACAAATCTCTGATCATCACAGTCTCTGCTTTTATCAAATCAAATCTTTATTATGGTCATAGATCAGCATTAAGTCCCTGCTTTCGACTCCCATGCTTCTTTTCAGTATTAATCTTTTTAAAAAACAGAATATCTCATGTGCAAATTGAATCCTACAAATATCCACAGATTTTTGGAAGGATTTGCCTTAATGGTGAAGTTGGGGTATATTTGCCCAATTGTTTCTAAAAAAAAATAATGTAAATTCAAAAATGTTGTACTTAGCATTTCTTAAGAAGATTGCAGTATTATATATCAACTAAATAACAATATATAATATTACAGTTAAATAAACTATATTGCTTTATACCTAATTAATGATTTAAAAACCCCATATGTTGAAGGGGGGAAAATCTTATGCTAAATTATCTAGAATAGACATATTATATTATATTGTCCAGTTTTACCTCTCTGTTGGTACAAAACTAATTCAAAGGCTGAGAGTTATAAAATTTCACTAAATCACTATTTAGTGTCTAAGATACAAGCATTTTTGACTGAGTACAACAATCATTTTTTTGGGTCATAGTCTTAATGCAATCAACTTAATTTTCTTCAAAGACTGAAATATTCCAAAGTATTAGAATATAATTTAACAAAACATTTATATTTTAACCCTTTCTTACCTCTGAAGAAGCTGCCTCACTAGAGCAATAATGTCTAACCAGTTAGGATTAAGGTTAACATGCCTGCAGCATACAGTATATCAAAATTATTAAATCTCCTATATAGAGACAATGACTTATAATAATTCATATAGGATCATATAGGATACTCCAATTATCTATTCCAAATTTCTTATACACTGTCTACATTTAAAATTTAAAAAATATGGTCAGTTTAGTTTCAATAAAGGCTTTCATCAACAAATCTAATACTTTTGATGTTGGAGAGGCTATAAGGCTATAAGCCAGAAATACCATCTTTTGAAGAATGGACGTTGAAAGTCATACATTTGGCAGAAATGGCTAAAATATCGGCATATTTGAAGGACCGCTCAAATGAACAATATATGTTAGACTGGAAACATTGGATAGACTACATACAAGAGAAACACCAATCAAAGAAAATGTATCTGGCTTATAGTTAAATCTTGTCATACGGAGGGAAGAATGTTTACAAATCTAAATCGTGTGTATTAAGTTGGATAGCAGTTAACTTGAATTTTTTCCTGGTTTACATGTACAAATATATATCTTTAAATAAAAAAAAAAGCAGAGAGACAAAGATAGCTAAAATCTACATTCCCCAACCAGCTCCAAGGACAGGGCACACCCTCTCAGCCAAAATTTGTGTTTGTATTATCAGCTGTTAGTGCAACAATTTTGGATTTCAAATTGTTTTCATTTATTACTCTGTATAGATGGTTTGACAAAATTTCAGCAGTTTCGCCCTCAATGGATTCTAAATTTAAAATTTTTACTTGAATGCTCTTGGTAACATTAAAATATCTTACTAGTATTGGATACAATTTAGTTTCATTATGATTGGATGCATCAGATAAAATCGTTATAAATGCTGCAGTTTCCAAGTCTTCTGTAAGTATTTTGTCACAGTAATTTTTAAATACTGATTTAATAATAGCCTCGCATTTTGTCCTGGCACATGAAAATTTAGCATCGTGAAACTTTTTCAATAATTTAGTTGTACAATCCATACTACGAAAACTTTGATTGTGAATTATGGTATGGTATGGAATGCAAATGTTCCCTCCATTGCAGCTGACTGTTTCTCATCTTCAGAATACTTTGAAGTTTTAAAAAAACTTGTTACTTTACAACTGGAAGCAGATGCATCTGATGATTGCTTATGTTTCTTGGTGGTCAAGTGTTTCATAATAGCTGCTCTGCCCCCAACTGCAATACAAAGTTCTCCACTGCAAATATTGCAGAAAACAGTGTTATCCTTCTTTGATGTGATGAATGGGAATTCCTTATTCAATTTTTCGTTGAAATGGCATTTCCTCTTTTTTGATTTTTCCATCCCTAAATGGAAGTTAGTCTCCTGCAGGTATCTTCGGGAGTAACTAGGACAGCGGTTCTCAACCTTTTTCAGGCCGCGACCCCGACCTGCACCGTGCATGCGCGGCGCGACGGCCTGCATCGTGCATGCGCGGCATGACGACCTGCATCGTGCATGCATGGCGCGACGACCTGCATCGCGCATGCGTGGTGCGATGACCTGCATCGCGCATGCGCGGTGCTACCCTGCACATGTGCGGTGCTGCCCCCTGCGCTGGCCGAGGCATAGGCCGCCGGCAGGCAGGCCCAGATGCTCAGGTGCTCCTGGGAGGCTGCAGCGGCGATGGTGAAAGGCGACCACGGGCTGGGCCACCAGCTGGCCCAGCCCAAGGGAGGTAAACCACCCGCCGGGCCCCACGCGCACCAAAAAACCTCCCTGCGCCCGCCGGCCTCCCACCTCCACCCCTGGCCCTGTTTTACTTACAGTTTTAGTAGTTCTCAGCAGGGAGGGGTGGAAACTTCCGGAGAGCTCGCCTTCGCTGCAGACAACATGCAGCACTGTTTGCAGACTGGGACTTTTGGCGAGCTCAGCAGGGCGGAGACAGCCTGGACAATTCCTATTGGCTTTTGAAAGCCAATAGAATTAGACTTTATTCAAGAGAGTCTATTCTATTGGCTTTCAAAAGCCAATAGAATAAGAGGGAGTAGCACAGCTAAGAAAAAGGGAAAAAAATGGCGGACTGCGTTGTTTGGCAACCCCCGTGAAATGGTCGTTCAACCCCAAATGGGGTCACGACCCACAGGTTGAGAACCGCTGAACTAGGAGATGGTGTAGTTGGGTAGCAGGGAGGGGTGCAAAGTTCCTGCCAATTCGCCTTCGCTGCAGACAACTTGCATGTGTAAAGTTTGCTGGCCGGATGTTTTGGCGCGCTCAGCAGCAATTCCTATTGGTTTTCGAAAGCCAATAGGGGGAATAGCACAGCGCATGCAAAAGTTGAAAAAAAAGCATCAAAAAAAGGTGCCGGAACGCCATTCTGAGCATTCTATGAGGGGAAAAAAAAGCCCTGCAGATTAGTCTTCAAATATCGAAAAGGAGGACATGTAGGAGGACACTTTTCGAGGGAGGACAGACCTTACAAAAGGAGGACTGTCCTCCCTAAAGGAGGACAGTCGGTCACCTTATTAAATAACAAAAGTACAAAAACAGAACACAAAAACCTAAAAGCAAACAAGAAATTAATTCCAACATTCCAATACTTGAAATGTACTGGTAGCTTGAAGGTGTCTTGTCAAGAAGCTTAGAATATATCCAAGATCAAGAAAACAGGGAGAAAATGGTTTACTCAGATTCTCTTATGTACAACACAACAAACATTTACCAGAAGCTTTCAAAAATATTTTTAGACTTGTTTCAGATGTTGCTGCAGCTATGAAGGTAGCTTACTGTATTAGATATAATTCTTCACAATCCATTGATCCTGTTGTTTAACTTTTTTCACAAAGTTTATTGAGGCAACATACTGCAAGCAGCTAGAATGGCAACATATTTGGACTACGAGGCAAAGAAACAAGCTATTTCCAGATTTATCTTTCACAAAGATACAGAAGTATAGAGAATTCCACTAAGATCCTCAAATGGCCAGACCACAAAGGATAAAAGCATTCTTTTTATTTCTAACAGTATTTAGCTTTTGGATACAAACTGGGAAGGGGAAATCTAATGAATCAAAATGGCTGTTAATTATCATAAACAACAGATGGCTGTGATGTAGAAGTGCCACAATAGCTCAATTAGAAATGATTCAGTGGCATGGAAGATTAGTTATCTTTTTAATTCCTCTTTCCCATTCTGGACTCTTATTACAGGTCTTCTAGAAGTTATTCATTGCCAACAGGATTTTTGTTGTTGTTTTCAGCAATAATGAATCATATAAAATGGAAGAATATTTAGTTTTTTAAAAACAGTGGTTACTTATATTTTGGACATGGATTTTAGCCTGGTTGCTACTCCAAAATAATATGACATCAATTCAACTGATTTAAATAGGATTTTTTTTTCTGCAAGAAACAAACATTTTAATGAAAGAAACTTTTAGCAAAAAAAAACAACCAACAACACCTGAATAGGTTTCAAAATATGACAAAGGAATGACAATTTTAGTGAAAATATCTTCTAACTTGGAAGATTTTTACAATGGATTTTTAGATTTTAAAGGTTACCACAGAATTATTATCACCTATGGAAACCACATTAGAAGGAAAATGATTATAGCTCAGCCAAAGATAAATACTTTACATTGTTTTTGCTTATTTGGGTGTGTATATGTGGTAAAAATAGATTGGATAATAATTTCTGAAGACTTTCATTTACTATTGAAGGAATTATTAGATGGAATAAGATTTCTAAAAAGAAAATGTATCATCAAAGTTGCAATGCTGTCTATATTACAATCAGCAGTATAATTAATGGATGTAGGTGATTGCTTAATCCCAACATACAATATTTTTTTAATCTTCATGGCAGTTATTCAAGATGGGATACTTGTTTAATATCTCACTTGAGAAATGTAGAACAGTATCAATGAAATTTTGATTTTTTATCATGACCTATATTAATGTAATTGAATTTTGGGGAAAATTTTATTGGTGGGAAATGGTATTTTAATGCTTTTTTGTTGAAAGATTTGGGTTTGTAAAACTAATAAGAGAAACAACATATAAATATGTTTTTTCAAACAAATAAAATTTAATCTACTGGGGACAGTTTCAGGTATATTTAAATCATTCATTTGTGATAATACTGTACCCGATGTGTCTGGTGGAAAACGATGCATGGATTACAATATAGAAAATTTGAATTAGAAATAAAAGAAATACTGAAACAATATTTCATAAAACAGACTCAGGCTAGTATATAACACTTTTAGTTTTGCTAAACAGAAGTTAGATCACCTATATGCCGTGGTCCCAGATTTTTTTTTAAACATTAATGAATTTTTAAAGATTTGTCCATTTCTATGGATACATCTGTCAATTAATGACAAAGGCAATCTGGACAATTCTTTGCAATTTTTTCGTGTATCTTTTAAAGACCTTTACCACTCTGATATTTCACACAATTGGATCATTGGATATGATTATCACTTTTGTGGTTTCATGATTTTAAAGTTTGGAAACCCTCAAAGGATCTGACTGAGTAGGTTTGTGTGAGTGTGGTATACATACACACACGCACATTTGGGAATTTCAATAAGCATGGGGTGGTTGTTATCAATTTGATAACTTTTTACATCCTGGGACTTTTTTTTTTTAGCTTTTTATCACACTTAGATAGCTCTTCTAATACACAGCGACCTCCTCAAAATGAATTCCTAGTTGTTTAATGGGCTCTTTTCCTCCACCAGTATGAAAAATATGGCTGTAACAAATTTAAATAAATACATAAATGAAAATATTGATAGAATTGTAATTTTAGTTGTCAGGCAAGGATATCTATGTGCCATAAAAAATTAGGATTGAATTGGTGGCTTTCTATATTTCTTTGGTGAACTTGCTCAAGTATATGACATTTGTATCCTGCCTTTTCATGAACAAATTCAGATAGATTTTGATGTTTCTGTTTT
Organism: Bothrops alternatus; assembly: GCA_034064705.1. NCBI lineage: Eukaryota > Metazoa > Chordata > Lepidosauria > Squamata > Viperidae > Bothrops > Bothrops alternatus. The sequence continues at coordinate 27,005,267 of JARGCV010000003.1, read as the reverse complement.
TACATTAAACTCGATTTTTTTTTAAAAAAAAACACATTTCCTTTTCTTCAGCCTTTCTTCCCCCAGTCCTTTGTTTCTAATAAAGATTATCCAATATGCTTTTTAGGTACTAACATGGCTTCTTTATGCCTTCTTACACAAAAACCTATTCCCTACAAAAAGCAGAAATAGAGCCCCTGTCTTCTTTCCACGAGTGAACTAACTTATGAACTCCGGCCCTTCTGCTTTTTCTCTTTTAATTTGGGAGAAAAACCTGGATTTTACCAAGCCCCTCCCTGCTTCTCTTGCAGTCAAAACGAAGAAAGACGAGACGAGGGCGTCGAATTTCACTTCCTGTCACCTGGCAGGAGTCCTTTGTCTGTTCTTAAATGCTATTTAAGGGCAGGACGGAGCAGCCGGCAGCGGACAGTGAGTTAAAGATTTAACTGGAGATTTGCTCGGAAAGGGCGCCACCCTCTCTGACGGTAGAGTAACCTATGAGTCAGTTTCACCTGAAACTCTACAGGTAAGTAAAGGAAGTAAGTAAAGAAAAAAAGGAAAAGGAACTGGAGCCAAGATCCGGAAAGAAAGAGGGCCCAAGGCGCAAAGCGAGAGAGGCCGCTCGGCTACATTCGCAGGGGCTGCCCCAAGAGCTTCGGGTTGCCAGCCGCCGACCCCGTCTGCAAGAGAGGCGGAGGGGTGCCTGCCGGACGCGGGGGAGGAGGGGGGCAGAGAGAGGCTTCGGGGCGGCCGATCTCGCCCTGAAGAAGAGGAAGGCAACTTGGGAGAGTCATTTCTCGCAGCAGGGCTCGAGTTCCAGGGACCCCACTGGCGAAAAGGACCTTCGGAGGAGAGGCGGAGGTGAATTCTCCTGCTCGTCCGGAGCCTTTTTCTCGCGTCTCTGCTCGGGGCTCGGGGGCGGATCTGCCTTTGAAAAGCCATCGGCCCGGAGAACTGCGCTCGTTTCGCTCGTTTGGGCTGAGATGGGCCGAAGTAGGAGCCGGCTACAGGCCGGACTCCTGGTGACTTTGTTTTTTTTAGCCGGCCTGGTTCTCGGTCAGGAACAAAATGAGGACGGAACCTCGTTTGGAGAAATGTGTCTTGCCCAATTTACGGCCGGGTTTCCGGACTTTGTGCTGGACACGAACGCCTCGGTGGAGAACGGCGCGACTTTCCTAGCTTCGCCGCCCGTGGATAGCAGCCGCGATTGCGTCCGCGCCTGTTGCAAGAACCCGAGTTGCAACTTGGCCCTGGTGGAGCAGAGCCCCGCAGACGACTCCGACGGCATTCAGAGATGTTTCCTCCTCAACTGCCTTTACGACCAGGCTTTGGTCTGCAGGTTTGCCAAGAAGGACGGCTTCCTGAACTATGTCAGACGGGAGGTTTACAACTCTTACGCGACCATGCGCAACCGAGGCAACAGCGGTAAGGAGACCAGAGCCTGCTTCTCAGCCAAGGGTGCCCAACTGGGGTTGGAACCGAGAGAAGCTGCTGTCTTCCCTCTCAGTCCTGCAGTTGTGCCCAGTTAGTTTGGTTTGACTTGGCCTGTCGTGTGAACTTGCCGGCTCTGGCAGCTTCTGGCTTATGACAGCAGGCCCGTCTCAAGCCCAAGTCACCTGTCAATCTTAGTGGCTCTGAGCACCACTGCTGACCATGATTGCTGAAAAATGTTAGGGTAGTTTCACACAATTTTCATTTGGAAACATGAAAACAAAAGTATAAGACAAGACCATAAGCATTTTTCAGTTAAAAATAAATAAATACTTGCCCTGATCAGTATCTTCAACAAGCAATGTCAAAATGACAACAGCTGGGTCATAACATCATTGAGAAAAGGATGCAATTTAATACTTGCCTCTAAACATCAGACACATCAGATGTAAGTTGCATCCTTTGTGTCAAGATTGGTACATAATTATAGGCCATGTTATAGATTCCCATGGCTAGAGTTTTGTCCTCAAATCATGCTCCAGTCACATGTGAACTGGTCTTTAGGCTCCCCAAACTATAGGCATGTCTTGGTTATTTGGCATAATGTGGTGAACATCAGCTAACACTTGTCTTGTTGACAGAATAATTGAAACAAACCTTGGCATAGTGTGACCTCCCAAATCTCACAGTTCCCAAACTACGCACAAGGACATCACAGTGAACTCACAGGGGAGGTCGCAGGATATTTTACTACATAATAAATGGAACTGTTAGTGAGTTTGCTGCAGTGTTCTGGGTGCCATGACACATAGTTTGGGAACTGCAAGGGATGCCGTGAACCAAGAAAATTCAGGAACCTCTATCCCAGCCATTGGTATGGTACATGGCAGTAAAAGGTTACTAACCACACTGTAGCCTTGGCATGACTACTTCATCGTGTGGTACTAAGGCAACAACAGTGCAGAAGTGAGGGTATTATTGAAACAGTGTAATGCAAATCAGAAAAAGCATTAAATGAGTAAACTATGGTACAGTTAAATATGAGTAAGAATATTTTGTGAGCATGGTGTCTAAAATGGTGTTAGACACAATTAAATGATAAGATTATCAATGGCTGTAAGTAATGAAAGTTCCTTTCTATCTCTAGAGTACATCACAGGATACTTCTGATACCAGTTGTTGGGTGACCTGAATAGCAAAATGCCTTGCTCCAGTTTTACTTACGGGTTTTTTATTGACTGTCATAAATGGATGGTCTTTTAATCGCTACATAGAGTGATAGATTGCAGTGGTTGTAATGAAATGTCTGTGGAGATTCTCACTCATCCAGGTGGTGGTTGTCCCAAAGTTGGTTTTTCAAAAGGCAACTGGACTTTCAAAAAAAACCCAAACAAACCCCAAAGTCCAGTTGCCTTTTGAAAAACCACCTTTAGAATTGTAATTAAATGCTTTCTGAGTCTTTAAAAAGACAATTAATGGAGTAATAGGTTGATATGACACTGTGAATTAAACCTAGTGAGTAATCCAATTCTTGTGTGACAGGTACTAGGGGCAAGTTTTGGGGAATATTATTTCCTGTTGGATTTTGATCATGAACATTAAACGCCTCTCTTAGATTCTGTTGGAAGCAGAATAATGAACCTGATGGATTTTGGTCTAATGAAGAAAGGAAATTATTGTCAGAAATTGATTTGAGTGGGGAGGTACACGCAACATCATTTGTAGGTTAGCACTGAATCTCTTCTCTCTGGAAAAGGGCAGTAGTGCAACAATTCCCAAGTTTGTTTCATTTAGGATACAAAGTATTGATTTCTATTCATAGATGTCATTTGCAGGGTGAAAACTGGATTTCTGAAAGTTGTAGAACATCTGGAGAATACCAACTTGTAGAAAACTGGTAAAAATACTTTCTAAATCCCCATTTGTGTATCTGCAGAGAAGGGTGAACAATATCAAAATGGTGGGCAATTGAAGTCTTAGCCGTGTTTCTGTGTGCAATGCATAAGACATATGTTAAAACGAGGTGGGTCTTCGATCTCCCGGTTATACCTGCTATTTTGATGTCATTTACCATCCCAATACCCCTGTGGCTCTGTTTGACTTAAAGACATGGGACCTGCATGGAAGGAATATACCACAGTACAGAACAAAATTATTATGTTGGCAAATGGTTCTAAACAGAGCCATATGGTGTAGTGGTTAAGGTGTTGGCCTAGAACCCAGGAGATTGTGAATTCTAGGCTTCCTGAGTCATGAAAGCCGGCTGATTGATTTTGGACCAGTCACCCTCAGACCAACCCAACTTATAGAGTTGTTGTAGGAAAAATAGAAATAGGTATAATCACTGACATTTTGGTCTCTTTTGGTTGATCTTTAGTCCGTTTCATAAGTGGTGCAGTTTGTGTGCATAATTAATACCATTATATAATAAATGTGCATACCTGCATCAGATTACATTTGTTCTCATGCATGCTTTTGAATAATTGCTGATCTTGTAAATGTTCTTAAAATCTGTCACAAAGCTAATTCAATGCTGGTCACTCAGTCAAATCAAGTTGAACTTCTTGTACTGAGGCCAGTGTTCTAGGAGATTGCTATGGGTCAGGGGTCTTCAAACTTGGTCCTTTTATGACTTGTGGACTTCAACTCCCAGAATTCCTCAGCCAGCGTGCCTGGCTGAGGAATTCTGGGAGTTGAAGTCCACAAGTCATAAAAGGGCCAAGTTTGAAGACTCTTGCTATGGGTGATCAGACATAGGAAAATATTTTTGCACATTATAAATAATGCATCTGATTGTAGCCATGTTATAAAAATAGATGATAGTATACTTCTGTTAATTTTGATCTAAGATCCACTTAATGCTTGTGATAGCTTTGTATTATTTCATTTTTTTAAAAAAGGGAGCACCCCAGCAACTAATTGTTGAGTGAGAATATTCTCCCTACAAAACGGCATAATCAAACTATCATAACAAGTGATACTTGACCTAGATCAATACTGTAGCCCTCCAGAATTACTGAGGGCTGCTTCATCACCCAGATTAGATGAGGGTTGCTGTAAATTGTGGTTCTTCAACAATTCTGTACTATGCACTAAATTGCTAGATCTGGTAAAATTGAAATTACATTTATTTTCTGAATATTAAGTCTTTCTGAAAATGGTAGCACTTTTGAGGAAGATCCATCGAACTTCTGTTCATATTTAAATGTGTGCATTTTTATGTAAGTTTTCACCTTTTAATACCATAAATTAGCTACCATATTTGAACATTTCTATAGGATTAAAGAACCTGAAATACAAATGCAATTTCTACGTACAACACAAATGTAAAGAACAGAGTTTGGTAATTGTTAAATCATATAAACTAAGCATTGAGTGCCGTGATAATGGTGCTAACGGTATTTGTTATGTTCAGTCAACAAAATTTCCATAAAATCTCCATTGCTACTTAGTCAACCTTAAAATTAAGATTCAGATGTACTTTCTCCTATTGTAAATAATTTCATTATTACCTACCTGTAAGTAAGCTTCTCTGGTTTTATTATCATATTATAACTAGCCAGACAGTTATTTTTTAAAACATTTTTGGTTTTCTATACTTTAGCCCAAGAATGATGTGCTTTTAGATAATTGTCTTTACACTTTTCTCTGTAACCAAATCAATTTAATATCTCATTTATAAGTGGGGGAGACCTGTCCAATTAGGTAAGAAAGGTGCTTGGGTAAAGAACTATGATACATATGACTTTCCTTTGTTTTAAGGTAATGTTCTTTCGTATAAATCTGTCTACATATAGAAAGATCATACATAATGTGAGGTATGGTCCCCAGTTTGGTGACACCTAGAGGAAATAATGCTATTCCTAGGGAGATCTGATCTCATTTTTGATCAGTTTCTAGGCAGATAAATAAAAGTCCCATGGATTTATGTCTGCAGTTTTCAGTTTGTTGATCTTTCCTGTTCTGTATTTAGTTTTAATTTTATAGCTACAGAGACGGAATGGCAGAAGAATGAAAGATGAATCAATCATATTTGAGAAGGCAAGGCAGTGCATTTGGATTGTAGCCATAGAATATATGAATTCTTTAGTTCTGACATACGGTGAACTGGGTCAGGAGGTGGGGAATAATGTACAAAGTAGGAGGCTTGTTTGAACAGGATAAATGAGAGCATCATGAATTCATTTGTTAGAGACAGTGTTAACAAAACCTCTGAGCAATAAGATGATTTCATTTACCTGTCAGAGATTTTGGCACTGTTTTTTTCCTGATTATCCTGGAACTTAAAATTTAGAGACATCTGATCTGGTATAGGTTTTAAAATACAGGTGTTAATCACATTCACACAACTGATACCAAATTGTATTCAGGTAATTGTTTTGGGATTGCTTAGGATAAGTTGGGGACAAATTTGTGTTCTTTTGAGTTATAGCTTGTTCTAACAATCATAGCTACAGTATTTGAGAATATAAGTAATCCCGATTTAGTGACCACAATTGGGATGGGCAGGTGAAATTGTTAGTTTTTTTTTATCTCCTGTCTGCAAATTATTAAAGTCTATGTGTCAACAATCCCACTCGGTCATCTAGCAAAGAAAGATTTCTGGCCATTTATTTTTGCCAAGTGTATACCTTACTGGTTACAGAAGTAGCATAAGCTGAATCTGAGGTTTTCCAGTGCAGTCAGTACAATACAAAGTATTTTTTCCTCTCCCCCTCCCCCTCCCCACCCCCCATCTCCTAGTTATCTGTAAATGTTCAGTTAGGTGCTTGTATCTTGTTTAGGAAACAGATTCCCAGCTCTGCATATTAATAGTTGACCTTGGCTGGCTGAAGCTTCTCACAAGGCTCAACTGGGCTTCCATTCTCCCCTTTTTCCTTACAGTCCAATCTTCCTCTCTCCCCCCCACCCCCACCCACCCAATGTGGCTAATGTCAGGCTCATGAAACTTGGATAAGAGAGATGCAGTCATGACCCTCGGTCACCAGCTTTTGTGTTGGTCTTGGGCAATGTTACATACCTTCCTGTAAATAAGAGTGTATTCTTCTTTTATGTTTTTTTATTGTTATATTTCCTCCAGGAATATAAGCAGGATATATGAAACTGATCCTCCATTTTTTCCTCCCCAACAACCCAGGAAAGTAAGTTGAACTGAGAGAATGACTGGCTCAAATCATTCACTAAGTTCACTTGAGTTGAATTTGAACTTGGGTCTCCCTAGAGCAGTGGTTCTCAACCTTTTTCAGGTTGAGACCCCACTTGCTCCGCCCATGTGCGGTGCGACCCCGGCGCGCGTGCGCGCACGCGCCGGGCTGATCCGTGCATCGTGCTCCCCCAAAAAACCCCAAAATGGTGGCCTGCGACAGGCCGATCTGCGCATGCGCGGCGTGCGCGTGACGCCCGAACCGCGACGGGCCGATCCGGGCATGCAGGGCGTGCGCGCGCACGCCCCCAAAAATAAAATAAAATAAAAAAAATGGCGGCCCGCGACGGGCCGATCCTCGCATGCGCGGCACACGCGTGACGGCCCGAACCGCGACAGGCCAATCTGGGCAGGCAGGGCGCGTGCACGCCCCCCAAAAAAAGGCGGCCCACGGTGTCCGGCGACCCCCGCGAAACGGTCGTTCAACCCCAAATGGAGTCGCGACCCATAGGTTGAGAATCACTGCCCTAGAGCCTAGCCTTAGCCCCAGGCTTGACCACTATTTTTTTTTTTATTATAAAAATTCTTTTATTAAAACAATCAACATTGAGCATAAAAACCTATTATGCAGCAATCATCATGACACCTGGTATACAATACTAAGTATTAGTCTTTGAAAACATCTGCGTTAGTAAGCCTTTTTCCCCCACTCCTCGCGTCTAGCCTGAACTATACTCCTGTTACATTTTATTTTGATTGGTGTTTCCCCTATCTGTTTCAATATTAATGTGATCAACATTAAACATAAGATCCTATTGCTAAGCAATCATCCTAGAACATAGCATGCAACATTAGGTATTAATCTTTGTAAACGCTTGACCACTATTGTATTTGTCCCCAACTTACCTAGAGTACAAACAACAAGCAATCCCAAGACAATTACTTGAGTGCAATTTTGTTTCAGTTGTGTGAATGTAATACCTATGCTTTAGAAATCAGAATTTAATTTTCTCCTCTTGCCACTGTACTGAAAGCAATTGCTTCTTGGAAAAATGCTCTTTTTTGTCAATATCATAACACAAAAATAGGGTTAAATGTTTCCTTGGTTCTATGCCTCCCTCTACCCTCATCCCAATCTAAATACCGGTAGTTCTCTGCTTCTAGGGACTGAGTCTGTTTTACATATATTGTACATATATTCTCACTTCCTTTGTGTGTGCTCAGGTGGAGCAAAACCAGGAAGCAGATACAGTAGAATAGGAAGCAGAGGTAAGAAGTTGGAGGGACCGAACAGAATCATGGGGCCTGCCCAGAGCACCCTTAGCTAGTTGCTGCCTTTAGCTGCAATAGGGAGAGCTCTCCATGTCTAGGGTAGATAAAATAGTCAACTGGCATTTGGGTGAATTTTTGCAGGTGGCAACAAGGATGTCTGACAATGCCAATACCTCTCACCATCAAGCATTGTCTCCAGCTACCTAAACAAAATAAAATCAGTGTCAAAATGCCATTTGGGAGCAATTTATTTTAAAAATTATAGGATTGCTTGGTAATCTGGGTGGGAGTTATGATCCAAGGTTGGAGAAGAGTGGTACAGACTCTCTGGATGATCTCATTTGGAAACCTGAGGCCTTAGACTGCAAGTGGGAGTTTTCTTATTTTACTACTTTCAAAAATTAGCTTATGAGGGAAAATATTAGGCTAGATTCTTTGTTAACTTTATGTCTTATGCTTACTATATGATAGATAGATAGATAGATAGATAGATAGATAGATATAGATAGATAGATAGATAGATAGATAGATAGATAGATAGATAGATAGATAAGCAGATGATAGGCATTTGCATCTGTATGAAGGGGCTTATGGTATCAGGATTCCCAGCTGGAGAATACTCTAATGTTAGTTATATTGCGTGTGCATCTTTTCTTGATTGTAGTATAAAGTAACTATGCAGAGTTCTGCTTTGCATTGGGAATCACCATATGAAGAGAGAATGAATAATGAATTATTTACTTTCAGGCCACTTTTTTCTTTATATTTTGTCCCAACAATTTCAAAGTAAGTCTAGAGATGTTCAAGAGCTGGTTTTGGATGGTTTATGCATGAACATGTGTTTGGGATGTTTTGTTCCAATAGAATCCAGATTGGGGCTGATTAATTTTGAACGCAATCCAAAAATCAGAAAGATGGAAAGTATGTTTTTAATGCTTTGGTCCATGCTGCTTGATTAGAAGTTTCATTTCTTGCAGTTGTAGTATTTGTTATTCTCTGCCCAGAGCGGCTTTTGGTGAGATAAAAAGATAAATAAATAATTTTGTATGTCTTGAATTCTGCTGCCAGTGCAAAAAAAAAAAGGGGGGGGAACGTACCTATTGCTGTTTTCTTAGGCTGAAAGTATGTGTGAACTTTATGGACTTTTGGAACAAAGAAAAAGAGAAATAAAAAGTAAATAAAATAAAAAGGAAAAGAGAAAAATACATTAAGGCTTTGCAAAACGTATGAGTTACATCAGAATTTGCAAGGTATTTTGATTTCATCTTTGGGTCAATGTAGTGGGATAGGTGGTGGTTTTAGTGAGATATTTCCTTCCCTTTACTCTCATCTCCTTGCTTTTCAAAACAGCCCCCTTTTGTGGGTTAAAATAACATTTGCCCCTCTCCACCCTCCTGATACCTATTCTCTATATCAGAGGGGGACCAGGGACCAGTTCCGTGGAGAGAGGTTTTTCTGCGGACCAGAGGATGTGTGCCTGTATCTCTCGGATGGGGCTTTGCTTGTTTGTGTGGACCGGTTGCTGGCATGCCGCGGCCCGGTACTGGTCCATGGACTGGGGGTTGGGGACCCCTGCTCTATATGTCTCACTACATGGATCAAGCCATGAAGAGAGGAGCAGCTTTGTTGGTCAAGGAAGGGGAAGGATGATATGTAAAAAGTCTTGATTTTTAATACCCTGCCCACTTTTACTGAGAGGAGTGGTGCCATCAGCTTCCATCACAGTCGGATGAAACTGAGGGAGACCCCAGAGCTCAGCTTATACCATATGGTTAATGAGTAGAATGATTGGAAAATTTTTCTGCCATCAAATACTTCAAAAGAATTACTGATAATAGCAGGTTGATATAGCAGAGGGTACGTATGCATTGGTCCCTCTGTACTGTGTGAACAATCAAGTCTCTAGTTCAGGGGTTCTCAGCCTTGGCAACTTTAAGACTTGTGGACTTCAACTCCCAGAATTCCTCAGCCAGCTGGCTGAGGAATTCTGGGAGTTGAAGTCCACAAGTCTTAAAGTTGCCAAGGTTGAGAACCCCTGCTCTAGTTTATGAACTGCCTCTCTTTTTCTAAATAGCGCATTCCTTTTCATTTCACAGGTCCTGAAAAACAATGTAGGAGAAAAGCAGGGGAAAAGTAGGAAAATTGGCTAGATGTGAGTTGTTAGTAAAACTTAAAGCAGGCTAGACTGTGATATAGCTGGGGGGATGCGGACTCTGGAGTCACTGAGGGTTGGAATGTACCGGTCATTCAGGGAAGAGGCAGATATGGCGGGAGAAGGAGGGTAGGCAGCACTCGGGGAACTCAGTCCTGCTGTCTCGTAGCAGTTCCTTGTTCTGGCCCTTCTGAAAAATCTAGCTCACCCCATGATCCTGGTGATGGGCGTAGCTCGGGCCCTGGGCTCAGACTGTTGCTGCTCAACGCCAGGTCGGTTAATAATAAGGCCCCCCTCATTCATGACATTTTCATGGATGAGGAGACTGACTTGGCGTGTGTGACTGAGACCTGGTTGGGCCCTGAAGGGGGAGTTCCCCTCTCGGATATGTGCCCACCAGGTTATCAGGTATGGCACCAGCCGCGACCCCAGGGAAGGATGGGAGGAGTGGTTGTTTTGGCCCGGGAGAACCTCAGTCTACGCAGGCTCACTGTTTCCAAAATTCCGGGTTGCGAGCCCATATTTATGACGCTGGACCTAGGGGTTCAGGTGGGCTTATTGCTTACGTACCTGCCTCCCAGCTGCGTGACATCAGCCCTGCCTGTGCTACTCGAGGAGGTTGCTGGGCTGGCGGTGGAGTTCCCCAGGCTTATGGTCTTGGGGGCTTTAATCTGCCGTCGCTTGGCGAATCCTCGGGGTTGTCACAGGAGTTTATGGTTGCCATGACAACCATGGACCTGACCCAAGTAGTGCAGGGTCCGACGCATGAGGGTGGGCACGCCCTGGATATGATCTTCCTTTTGGAGCAGTTGGGTAATGATCTGGTTTTAAGGGGCTTAGATATTTTGCCTTTGTCATGGACCGATCATTTCCTGCTTCGACTGAATTTTACGGGCCCAATCCTTCCCCGCAGGGAGGCAGAACCGATTAGGTGGTTCCGCCCCAGACGCCTGATGGATCCTATTGGTTTTCAGACGGCGCTTGGGGAATTACCGAGCTCGTTCATTAACAATTCGGCGGAGTCCCTGGTAGCGGCATGGAATACGGCCGCGAAGGGGACTATTGACCGGATTGCGCCTTTGCGACCTCTCCGTGGTGCTGGCCCCAGGAGGTCTCCTTGGTTTACCGAGGAGCTCAGGGGGATGAAGCGCCATAAGAGATGTCTAGAGAAGCGATGGAGACGAAGTAAGTCCGGATCTGACCGAACCAGATTGAGCTCATTTATTAGAGCCTATTTGAAGGCGATTAAAGCGGCAAGATCTTTGTATCTTTCTGCTTTGAACGCGTCTGCGGAATCTCGCCTGGCCGCCCTGTTTAAGGTGACCCGGTCCCTCCTTAACCCGAGGGGTCCGGGGCCTCCCTTGCAGGGTAGTGCCGAGGACTTTAACAACTGTTTCGCAGACAAAGTAGCTCAGATCCGGGCCGACCTAGACTCCAATTGTGAAGCAGAGTCGACTGATAACGATTCAGTCGAGGGGACAGGGGCATGTTCTTGTCTGATTATCTGGGGCGAGTTTGAGGCTGTTACACCTGATGAAGTGGACAGGGCCATTGGAGCTGTGAGTTCCGCCACCTGTTTGTTGGACCTGTGTCCCTCCTGGCTGGTTTCTGCCAGTAGGGTGGTGACACATTCCTGGATCCAGGGGATTGTCAATGCTTCTCTGAGGGAGGGGTCCTTTCCGGCTCCCTTAAAGGAGGCACTTGTGTGCCCCCTCCTCAAGAAGCCTTCCCTGGATCCAGCAATTTTGACCAACTATCGTCCGGTCTCCAACCTCCCCTTTGTGGGAAAGGTTGTTGAGAAGGTGGTGGCACTCCAGCTCCAGCGGTCTCTGGAGGAAGCCGATTATCTGGGGCCTCTGCAGTCTGGGTTCAGGCCCGGCTACTCCACCGAAACTGCTTTGGTCGCTCTGATGGATGATCTCTGGTGGGCCCGGGATAGAGGCCAGTCCTCTTTCCTGGTGCTTCTTGACCTCTCAGCGGCGTTCGATACCATCGACCATGGTATCCTTCTGTGCCGGCTGGAGGGATTGGGAGTGGGGGGCACCGTGTTGTGGTGGTTCTCCTCCTATCTCTCTGGTCGGTCGCAGTCAGTGTTTGTGGGGGGTCAGAGGTCCACCTCTAGGTTACTCCCGTGTGGGGTGCCTCAGGGGTCGGTTCTCTCCCCCCTACTTTTTAACATTTACATGAAGCCACCGGGTGAGATCATCCACCAGCACGGAGTGAGATACCATCAGTACGCTGATGATACTCAGCTGTACATCTCCACTCCTGGCCAAATCAGTGAAGCGGTTGAGGTGATGTGCCGGTGTCTGGAGGCTGTGAGGGTCTGGATGGGCGTTAACAGATTAAGGCTCAACCGTGACAAGACGGAGTAGCTGTGGGTGATGCCTCCCAAGGACACTTCAATCTGTCCTTCCATTACTCTGGGGGGTGAATCCATAAACCCCTCGGAGAAGGTCCGCAACTTGGGAGTCCTCCTCAACCCACAGCTGACATTGGAACATCATTTGTCGGCTGTGGCGAGGGGGCATTTGCCCAGGTTCGCCTGGTGCACCAGTTGCGCCCCTATTTGGATCAGGAGTCTCTCCTCACAGTCACACATGCCCTTGTCACCTCGAGGATCGACTACTGCAACACTCTCTACATGGGGCTACCCTTGAAGAGTGTTCGGAGACTACAATTAGTGCAAAATGCGGCTGCGCGAGCAATTGTGGGCCTTCCACGTTATGCCCACATTTCGCCAACTGTCCGCATGCTGCATTGGTTGCCTATTGGTCTCCGAGCGCAATTCAAAGTGTTGGTCATTACCTATAAAGCCCTTCATGGCATTGGACCAGGATACTTACGGGACCGTCTTCTGCCACATACTTCCCTACGACCGGTGAGAGCGCACAGGGTCGGCCTCCTCTGGGTTCCGTCAGCGAAACAATGTCGTCTGGCGGGCCCTAGGGGGAGGGCCTTCTCTGTTGTGGCGCCCGCCCTCTGGAATCAACTACCTCCTGAAGTCTGCGTTTCTCCCACTCTCCTGGCCTTCCGAAAGAACCTTAAAACCTATCTTTGCCAGCAGGCCTGGGGATGATTGTGGACTGTTGTGTGAATGTTGAATGTGTGTGGGGTTTCTCATTTTTAAATATTTTTGTTTGGATTCAGATTATGATCTGCTGTTTTATATATATGTTGTAAGCCGCTCCGAGTCTTTGGAGAGGAGCGGCATATAAATCCAACAAATAAATAATAGCGATGTTGGGAAAGGATGTCTCAGTATAAGCTGAGATAGCATTTTACTTCCTCTTTAGTTACCTTGTAGGTCAAGTGTTCCAGCTGGTATGTTTAATGGGATTCCTGAGCCCTGCCCTGTTTTGGTGGTAACAATCTTAACTCGCTTGGCATGCCCTAATTGTAAATGGAGCACAAAGCACTGGTAACATTTCCTCATCCAGATTATTTTGTATACCTGCTAGTCAAATATAAAGATGAAGCCATCAGGTTTTCCAAATCATTGCTCATAAGTTATTTATGTATCTGGATAAAATTGGAATTCATGTCCAGTCGTATTAAAATCAAGCGGATGTGCTTAGAGTGGGGAAGAAGACAGAATTGAGCTTTGTATTCCCCAAAAATAAACTTGAATTTAGGAATTTCTACACTTTTTTTCTGTCAAAAGAGGATGTATGGAAGCAAAGCAAAAACAGAAATTCTGTTCTACGTAAAGAGAGGGGACAGGGAAGCAAATCAGAGTTACTGCTCTAAGTGAAACAGGGTTGATTTTTTTTTCTTTTCATGCCAAATATCGCTTCTACCTCTTATTAATCAATCCATGAGGAAAATATAATACTGTTCCTGTACTTGGGTGGTAGAGCTAGCATGGATTTAGGTCTGATCTATAGGCTTGTTGAGTGAGGAAGGTAATCTGGGCTTATCACCAGCATACTTGCAGCTTCCTCTACTAAACCTTAACATGACCAGGAACATGATACAGTAAATGGAATTTTCTGTGATCTATTGGAGCCCCTGAAGAAACTACCAATGCTAGCCTACCAAGACAGCAATTCAGCACTCATTTGATTCCTAGATTTAAAGGCTTGGGTTTATATAACATCTTAAGCCTTCATGTGTTTGTTTGGTCTTGGCTTAGCATACTACATGAATCCAGCCGTTGTAGGAGGGGGAGGAAATAAATGGGAAACAATGCTTCAAATTGACACCATCCTACAAGAAAGTTTTCTAACTTTTGATCTTTGCCCTAAGGCCAGCCGTTTGAAATAGGTGGTTTGGAAATAAATTAGGAGTTTATTTTCAAGAAGATTTTGACTCTGAAGTTATTTTGTGGGGTTTTTTTTGTTTTTTTCATTTTCATAAACAACTTCCTGGCAAGTTGCTAATTTCCTCTTTTTTACAGACAGGAACTGTGCGATAGCAAATAGTTTATTCAGAGTTACTCGTTCATGTGCGGGAGATTCAGTTCCCCAAATTCTTCAACCAGTATAGCTACTTCTGAAAATTCTGGGAGAGGATGTTCCCACCGTTAGTGTGTGCTTAGATTGAGGAAGGAAGTTCCTTTCACTATCTCCAAGCATATAGTTTCAGTAGAGCTGGATTGAAAAAGGAAGACTCTGCATATTTATCCATAATGATAGTAAGTGCTCTTTAAAAATCTGGAGCCAGTTTGGTGTAGTGGTTAAGGCACTGGGAAATCATGAGTTCTAGTCATACCCTAAGCATGAAGCCAGCTACGTCCCCAACCCCAGGACTGTGGCCCACTACTAGGATGTGGCCTGTTCGGAACTGGGTCCACACCAAGTCAGAAAAGTTGGGGACCGCTGAAGTCACTCTCTCTCAGCCCAAGAAAGAAATCAATGGCAGGTGACTTCTGAAAATATTGTCAAGAAAACTGCAGGGACTTTCCCGCAGTTGCCAGTAATGAACACTGACTCAAAGCATGGGTGCATGGACACACACACCATCTGATCAGTTACCATCACATTATCCAATCATTTTCAGTAACTTGAAGAACCAGGATAAATTTCCACAGGATCATATCACACATCCTCTATTATTACCTTTTTGGCTGAGCAGTAACATCTCTGGATATAGAAGGTGAATCATTGTGAATCATCAAATTCCAATCTACGGTGCTGTTTCAAATGATCTGAAGAGTTATTATATCAGATATAATTAGCAGATCAAAGACAAAAAAAGTGTACACTTCTGTTCCTCTTTCAAATCAAGTGGTTAGTGCAACCAAAATCAATTTCAGACTGAAATTGGCTAGATAATATTTTTTCCCCAAGTGCACTTATAGCTAGCTAAACACTGTTCTCCAGAATATTTTACCTGAGAAAAGAATATTTGCACTTTGAGCTAGAATGTTCACATTCTTCGGAGGCAGGTACAAGCCCTTTGAGGGAAGGAAAGACTCTCTGTGTTGTGAGTTTCACTGCAAACATTTTCAGTTGCTGCAGTTCAGTCATGTAGCCATGTTACGTTCAGGTCAAATGAATGTGCTTTTGAAGTACCTTGTGCAATTATCAAAGGGCTGATATCTTGAAGATTCCACCTATCCTCCAACTATCTGGAAAATCTTAGATGCTGCCAGGATTGCAAATTTTGGTCACTATGTTTCAGTACTTGCAATCCTTTCTCTTTCACCCAGGCTACTTAATCTGATTGTATCACAAGAGTTTTGGAAAAGCCACTAATTCAGAGCACCTAATGCATGTTTTGCAATACTTTTAATGAGATGCGCACTAATGGATTTAGTGAAGGAATTTTACACTATTGCAATTAACCAAGAGGTCTCCTAATGAAATTGTCAGCAATTTTGCCTTCTTTTTTGAATCAGTTTTTGGGGAAGAAGAATGAAGTAACATAAAGTAGGATGAACATGGGAGGCCTTCCAATTGAGAAAAATGTTCCCTGGGCTCTTTGTAATTTTTTTTCAGAAGACAGCTCAACTGCACAAAAAAAGTCTTCGCTTAAAAGCATTTAAAGAAAGCTAACCTTGTGAGTGCTTAGTAAAGGTTAAAACCCGCTATGAATTAGTTATTGTTGCTAAGAGCTGGAAGCAGGAAGTAATTGGATAGTTTCATAAAGCTAAACTTAGATCTGCATCTATAATATTCACATACATGAGTTGAAAGGCACAGTTAGCAAAGATAACATTCTCTGATTTATCATAGAGAAAATTTGTGATGCCCTAGTTTTAGTGGAAGAAACATTTTACACAGGAATAGAAAAAAGGTGTAACTCTGGGAAGAACTTGCTGGGTGGTTATGATTGTCTTTTAATGTTGTTGTTGTTAGCCACCTTGAGTGTTCCACAGTCTTGTCTTCAGAACAGCTGTTTTCATTGCCTACGGAACTGAATTAGAATAATGGAAGTTGGGGCTGATATGTGTATAACGTTTTATTATAAGACTCTCTGAAATACTTGAAAAGGCAGAGATCTTTCCCACTGAAATTATATAGCCAGATAATTCATTTAATTATTAGTAGAGTTAGTATAAGAACAAAGCCATTCCAATAAGCAGTGGTAGTAAAAGATTTTAAGGTTACTTGTTATGAGCAACATCCTTTTGCTGCTTATGGTGGAAGAGTCATATTAAGATAGGATAGGATAGGATAAGATAAGATAAGATAGGATAACCTTTATTGTCATTTTTTTTACTGTGGACACAACAGCACACATCAAAAATGAAATTTAGTCGCCCGTTCTCAAAGTGAAACACATACACGACACAAACCTAAATATACTATGTACAATATATGTATAGACCCACACCCCTACATATACATAGCAAATAAATATTAAACACTTTCCATCTTGAATATATAACGGAAGGAGGAAGCTTGAGGGTTCACAAGGTTAATGCTGTATGGAATGAAACTATGGCTGAATCTGGATGTTCTGCTACGGATACCACGAAGGCTCCTCCCAGAAGGTAACAAGGAAAACAGGTCGTGAAGAGGATGTGTAGTGTCCCAGATAATCGTATGGACCCTGCTCAAGCAAGGCTTCTGTGCTATGTCCTGGATGGGAGGGAGGGAACTGCCAATGATCTTTTCGGCCCTTCTCACCACTCTGTGCACCGCCTTCCTGTCTGAAGCAGTGGTGCTTCCAAACCAGACTATGATGCTGTTTGACAGGATGCTCTTGATCATCCCCCTGTAGAAAGTGGTCAGGACAGGAGAAGGAAGATGTGCTTTTCTCATGCGACGCAGAAAATGCAGGCGCTGCTGTGCCCGCTTCACCAGTTTCTCACTGTTGAGCAACCAAGCCAGCCTATTCGTTAGCTGTACACCCAGGAATTTGATGCTGATAACCATCTCCACAGGTGAATCATTAATGCACAGAGAAGTGTGGCTGTGTCTGCCTTTTCTGAAATCGACAATGATCTCTTTGGTTTTTCCGGTATTTAAAACTAGACTGTTTTCCTTACACCAGCTCACCAACCCCTCAACCTCTTTGTGGTAAGCTTCCACCTTGTCATCCTGAATAAGGCCAACTACTGTTGTATCGTCTGTGAACTTCACAATATGGTTGGTGGCAAACCTAGCACAACAGTCATGGGTCAACAGGGTGAACAGCAGTGGATTTAAGTCGCAGCCCTGAGGAGAACCTGTGCTCAAGAAAATGGTATTAGAGGTATTTGTTCCAACTCGCACATATTGGGGCCTGTTGGTAAGAAAATCAAGAATCCAGTTGCACAAAGGAGTGTTTAAGCCTAAAAGGCCCAGTTTGTCTACTAGAAGCTGGGAAATGATTGTGTTAAACGCCAAACTGAAGTCGACAAACAACAAACGCACATGAGTATTTCTTTCCTCTAAGTGCTTCAAGCTCAGATAGAGAACGGAAGAAATAGCGTCCGCCGTAGAGCGATTTGGTCGGTAGGCAAACTGAAGCGGGTCAAATGCTGGCGGGAGGCTAGATACAATAATGTCCTTTATCAGCTTCTCAAAGCATTGCATGATGGTGGATGTCAGTGCAACCGGATGTAATCATTGAGGCCTGTAATTGTGGACTATTTTTGGCAATGGCAAGATGATGGGACCGCTTAAAACACGATGGGACCACTGCCTGCTGCAGTGAGAGGTTGAAAATATCTGTGAGAACACAAGCCAGCTCCTTTGCGCATTCCCTGAGGACACGTCCAGGTATGTTATCTGGGCCTGCTGCTTTCCGAATGTTAACTGTCTGCAGTGTTTTCCAGACAGAGGTGACATCAAAGCTTAGCACTTGCTCATCAGGATGGGGCACAGCTTTCCTAGCAGGAGTGCTATTTGATGCCTCAAATCTACCAAAAATGCATTCTAGGAAACAATTCTCCTAGAGAGGGATCAATACAAATGCCAAGTAATTGTGCTTGTCATAGTAATCCTACCAAAACCTCCATAAATATGATCAGAGTCATACTGTTTAGCTCTTGAAACAACCTGAGCAAGTTTGATTTATAGGGAACTAATAATTATCCTACAATTTGATAATACTTTATATAAGTCAGATTGTTTGGTTCTTATCTAGATTTCTAGCATGAGTGTAATTATCTGCAGGCAATCCTCAACTTACAACCATCCTCAACTTATAATCATCCTCAACTTACTACCATCCTCAACTTACAACTATCCTCAACTTACAACCATAAGAGCTGTGGTGATGTAGTGGTTAGAATGCAGTATTGCAGGCTAATTCTGTTGACTGCCAGCAGTTTAATCCTCATCGGCTCAAGGCTGACTTGGCCTTTCACCCTTCCGAGATTGGTAAAATGAGGACCCAGATTGTTGCGGGCAACATACTGACTCTGTAAAATGCTTAGAGAGGACTGTAAAGAATTGTGAAGTGGTACCGGTATATAGGTATAAGTGCTATTGCTATTCGTTTAATGACCGTTCAAAGTTGCAGTGGTGCCAAACAAAATGACTTACGACTGGTCCTCACACTTATGATCATATTGTCTTCAAAGTCAAGTGATCAAAATGCTTCAGCTCTGCATTAAGTGGTGACGAGACTGCCTTAGAACTTGAATTCCTTAGGTTGAACTTCCCATTAATCTCTGCAACTGGTATAAATCAACAAAGTGGGAGGCAAAAAATGAGGATGGGCGTGGCAGAAACCAGTGGCTGTTGGCATTTGAGACTGGGAGAGATTGATCATAGCCTTACTCTACTGACAGTAATTCCTTAGCAAGGTGTTTGGATATAAGAGGCATTGAGTTCTCTGTGGAGAAAAATGGGTTAAGCAGTTTTAAGTAGATAATGTGCATAACTTCATATACTGAATACGTCGTATCATGTATCACATCATATATATCTGTCTTCATAGGATCCAAGACTGAGGTTTCAGTATCTTATTTCTTTTTTCCTATGCTCAAACAGAATGAAACAAGACACAAATTTGATATAACAGCATCGGTGAGGAATCTATGTAGCCTCTCTCTGTTTTTAAAATTGGTATCCTTCACCACATCTGGTTAGTTTTTAATAAAGACAAGGAAAGAGAGAGAGTCTCCAGGAAGCAGGGATGAAAGTGAAATGATTAAAATGAATTTCCTGATTAAAGCTGATTTAGCATTTGTTCCATCATATTATGCTATTTTATTTGGCATACTTATATATATATATATATATTTAAATTTTTTATTATTAGATATCCGTTTGTACATGTAAACAAAGAAAAAATTCAAGTTAAAGCCATTCAACTTAATACAATCATTTTAAATTTGTAGACCTTCTTCACTCTGTATATCCAAGTTTAACTATAAGCCAACTACATTTTAAAAATTTTAAATTTCACTTCTTTTCAGATCAATCCATTGGACATCAAACAAACAAGTCATCTTATTAAAATTAATAATTTTCATGTCGATACACCCATCCCTTCAACAAGTACATTCTTAGTCTATTTAATATATATCTTCCATTAATCACCCTCTCATGTCTCTTGCTCTTACACTTAGTCCTTAAATCAGTCCATAATTCTTTGCCTTTAATTCCTTGCATAAAATATTAAGTTTCTCTTCTTTTCAGTCGAATTCTGGGCTTTTTCTTCTGCCAGGTGGATTTCCATAACACAGCTTCCCTTCCATGTAATAAGTCTCTCTTTATTGCTTGCAATATCACTTGGTTCCATATAAGCCATACTCTGTGGATTCTGTCAGTTTGCCAAGAGAAAGTTTTAGCCTCCTCTCCTAGATATTTTTCCAATGCTTTTACCACAATTCTTTTCAGATCTTCTTGTTTCTCATGTGGGGATTTTTCCAGTCCCCTGACCCTAATTGCTGTCATCATCTGGCGATAGTACATCATAGTTGAGTGGTTTTGCACCTCACTTGTCATTTCAGCAAGTTGTCTCTCTTCTTGTCTCTCCACCTCTTCCATCTTTTCTTCAACCCCTTCCCAGACCCTCTTAAAATTTCTCCCAATATCTTCTCTCATTTTTCCACTGTGCGTTTGTACTGTTTCTCCGGTTTGGTCCAAGTCCTCAATAACTGCTTTGCTTTGATCTTCCCCCTTCTCCACTTCTCTGCTTTGTTCCACTGCCTCCAACGTCCTCTCCCTTTCTTCCCTCCTTTTCTCATATATGTCTATTATCATGTCCATCTTTCTCATTATTTTTTCAAACAGTGTTAACCTTGCATCTTTTAATTCTTTCGTCGTCATTTCTGGGGAGGCCTGAGTAGACAGGGAGGCCTGGGATTCTGTAGAGATGGAGGAAGGTGGGGGGGCAGGTAAGTTGTTCCCTGGTGTTTTAAGGATCTGGGCTGGGGAGGATGCTGCCACCTTTGAGGGCACCAGTTTGGATTGCATAGTGGCTATCCTAACTTCAATTCGCTGTTAGCCAAGCTTCTTTATGCAGAGGACTAGTCCTTACGCTTATATTGCCAAGATGTACTCTCTAAAATTCTTCCTTAGGTTTATTTTGCAAAGTTTTTAAGTTATGCGTCTCTGCTGCCCTCTAGCGGTCTCTTTCGCATTACAGTTTCTCTTTCGCCTTTCTCTTCCGGTCGCTTTCACTTTACAGTAAAAGTGGTCGCCATCTTGGGTGCCTTTTGTTTATTGTGAACGTAATTGATCTGAGGTAAAATATACGAAATACTTGCTTTTTAAGCTCCTGCATTCAGTCTGTCAATCTCTGTGCCTCTTTGAAAAGTTTTCCTCGAGCGGTGGCTGGTCTCAGCATCTTGGTCTGTCAGCTGACAGATGCTGCTCTGGGCTGGAGCTATTGTGAGCGCACGGGGAGTCCTCTTTCTTCCCCCCCCGAATGTTTTTTCGGGGAGTTTTCAGAGGATCTCAACCCCCACTCACAGCTCTTTGCCCCTTCTCCGACCGAGGAGGGGTTTTTTCCGCCACGAAAAACAGCTGTTTTGCGCTGTTTTGGTGGCTTTACAAGTCCCGGATCGCAGAGCCTCCTAACAAGGCTATTTCAACCCCGAGGCGGGTACCGGAAGTCGGCATACTTATATTTTTCTTTCATCTTATTTCTTGTCACAAGATACATCACTAAATGATGTTAAGTGCTTATGCATAAAAATTTCTTCTCTGGCAGGCATTATTCTGGTCACAGATCTTCGAGGTTTGTAGCACATTGAGCACCTACATAAGGGAGCTTAATTTGGTCAAGTTTACCTATTGAACACTGAGAACAGCTGGTTGCCACAAATTGATCTCGTGGGTTTAATAGGAAAGGAGGTGGAACAAGAGTACTATCCAAAGTACTATTTCCAAATGTTTCCTAGAGACAACTTGAAAACAGCTGATGACATCCACTTGTTCTATCTGTGCTTTAATTTGCATCTTTGGCTCAGTGTCATGCAGGTTGCTACTGCTAGCCAAACATGTTTGGTTGAGTGAATGTTTTTTTAAAAAAAGTATTAATTGGTTTTTTCATAGAATTCAATAGCAAATAATGATGATGATGATGATGTTGGAAGGGACCTTGGAGGTCATCTAGTCCAACCCCCTGCTCAGGCAGGAAACCCTATACCATTTCAGACAAATGGTTGTCCAGTCTCTTCTTAAAAACCTCCAGTGTTGGAGCATTCACTGCTTCTGGAGGCAGGTTGTTCCACTGGTTAATTGTTGTAACTGTCAGGAAGTTTCTCCTTGTTCAACAAACGTGTTGTCTGAGTTTATCATTCACTAATACAGGTTTAATTCCTAATCCTTTATTCTTTTCTCCAGCCATTGATAAAATAATTCCCAAGTTTGATAGTATTCTGTTTCTTTTTTTTTTTTCAACCTCCGAGTAAGTCTGTCCATTTCCGCACAATCTAGTATTTTTTTAATTATTTCTTCCTTTGGTGGTATTGCTTCATTTTTTCAGTGCGAATATGATCCTTGCCGCTTTTATCACATGTAAAATCAAGTATATGCTTTGTTTATCACTCTTTTCTGGCATTATACCTAATAAAAAAAGTTCAGGTTTAAAATCTACATGTTTTCCCAACATCTTTTTTAGCCAAGTATGTATTTTTGTCCAATATCTCTTTGCTTTAATGCATGTCCACCATACATGAAAATAAGTACCTGATTTGCATGTACATTTCCAACATCTATCTGACATATTTTTCAACATTTTTGCTAATCTTGCTGATGGCAAATGCCATCTATGAAACGTTTTATATAGGTTTTCTTTGTAAGAGATTGATATTGTCAATTTATAATTTTTTTCCCATAGGTTTTGCCATTTCTCTAAATTTATATTATATCCAAAATTCTTTACCATGTTATTATTGTTTCTTTTATTTGTTCATTTTCCATTTTTAAATTCAATAAAAAGTTATACATTTTCTTAATTAATTTCTCATCAGAGGTTAATAATGTCTGATCATTATAAAATGATCAGACATAAAATCCGTACAATTTAACATCTTTATTGTATCTCACTTGCATTTGTAAATATGCCGACCATTATAGATCAATACCCTGATTTTCCATATCTTGTTTAGATTTTAAATTCCCTTCAGAATTTAGAATATCTTTATGTGTCCATATTTTCTCAAAACTGACTAAATGTGGATGTACAAATGCTTTCATTGTTGAAAGCCATCCTGGAATTTTCAAGTATATTTTACAATTTATTTTTTCCCATGTTAGTGATGCATTTCTAATATAGTGGTTTTAAAAATATTTATAAATTTTATTTTTCCCATACCATAGAAACGCATGCCAACCAAGTTGTAAATCATGTCCCTCCATTTGTCTGAAATGGTATAGGGTTTTCTGCCTGAGCAGAGGATTGGACTAGATAACCTCCAAAGTCCCTTCCAATTTTTATTATTATTATTATTATTATTATTATTATTATTATTATTATTATTATTATTATTACTACTACTACTACTACTACTACTACAACAATCTTTGATTTTCTTTTAGTATTGTTGTATCTCTTTTCACCACTAGATGTCCTTATTTACTGTATTGTCTATACCAGTGGTTCTCAACCTTCCTAATGCCGCGACCCTTTAATACAGTTCCTCATGTTGTGTTGACCCCCAACCCTAAGGGCTCTCCAAGTGCGCACTGACGCCGCCCACTCACCCGCCGCACCCGGGGCTCAGCACGCCTCGCCTGTCCTCACCTAACTTCCGAAGGTCCCCAGCTTGCCCGGCTCAGGCTGGCCAGGGAGGGGGGGCAGGAAGGCTGCTCCGCCAGCTCTGCCCAGCCTGGTTGGAGAAGCGCCCAGGCGGGGAGAGGGGGAGAGAGAGAGAGAGAGAGAGACCCAAGAGGGCGACAGCACTGGCAGAGCTTAGTTCAGCCTCCTCCGCGGAAAGGGCCGTGAAGCAGTGCAGCCTCCCTTAGGAGATGCTCGACGGAAACGAATCCGGCGCTGCAGCGGCCCCCAGCTCGAAGCCGTGTGGAGACGGATAGAGGAGTGGTGTCTCGGTTCCTAAGACCATCGGAAATATGTGTTTTCCAATGATCTTAGGCGACCCCTGTGAAAGGGTCGTTCGACCTCCAAAGGGGTCGCGACCCACAGGTTGAGAATCGCTGGTCTATACCCAGGTTTTAAAAAGTTCTTTTGAAGTTGCTTTCTCACAGAAATTAGATAAGAAATTTTTTTCCACGCTGTAAGAGTTAACCAAATTTTCTTTAAATCAGTTCCAATTCCATTTTTGTATATTCTTTTGTATTCCTTAATTTCGTTCCCCCATTTATGATTTTTCACTGTTTTTAACTCCCTTCTTCCCAAATTTTCCTAGGGTCTTTGCTTTAGAATTTTTTTCCAATCAGGGGATTTCTATTTCCAAATTCACAGGGAAAAGGAATAAAAAGAAACAATCTCACCCAGTTCTCACATGTTGTTGACAATTAGCTCTTTGCTTCCCCCCCCCAATTGTCTATGACTTGGGTTGCCTGTGCATCTTCCATCCGTTTGAAGAGGTTTCTTGGTTTGTTTGGGCCGATTGCCGTCAGCTCCAAGCTTCCCTTCTTCTTTGTTGCTTCTCCAGGGCAACTTTCCAACCCCTTGGGGTCTCCAGACAGAGAGAAATCAGGCTAGGAAGCCGGAGCTCCAGTTATTTTTGCCTGTCTCGTCATGACACCAAACCTGAAGCCTGGTCAAATGAATGGTTTACTTTGCTTTGAATTAGGACTTTGGAAAATAATAAAAATTATTTTCCAGAAGTTCAACCAAACTATTCTGGACAAGTTATTACTTAGCTGGGTCAAAACTCAGAATATTTTGGTTTCAGGTTTCAACTAAAGTGCAAACCTCAGGGGTCTTACAAGATAAGTTGAATGGGCAAGGCTTTTTTTGCCCTTTCTTCATCTTCTTATCAGTCTCTTCCTGTTGGTCCTTATACCTTTCTTCCCTTTACCTCACTAGCTATTGCTAAGAGCCTTATCCTTTCCACACTGTTTCCAATCCTAGAACTCCTTTGCACAGAATATGCATGTTTGGAGTCCTTGCCTGGATGATACATGTTGTTGGTCCAGGGATGGACCATCCTAAAAAGCTATTCCCATGCATAGAAAATTTTGTATTTTCCTACTTTGAACCTAGTAAATCTGTTTTGCCAAGCTCTGAATAACTACTTGTATCGTTT
The DNA here is from genome assembly GCA_034064705.1 of Bothrops alternatus. Classification (NCBI taxonomy): domain Eukaryota; kingdom Metazoa; phylum Chordata; class Lepidosauria; order Squamata; family Viperidae; genus Bothrops; species Bothrops alternatus. Next base: position 26,980,244 of record JARGCV010000003.1, on the reverse strand, counting down.
CTTTATCCATATAGTCTGCATAGAGCACTAGCCCTTACATCTTTATTATAATTTATGGCTTTGATCTGAACACATTATAATGTCCTTTTAAAAAGAAAAAGGAAGTAGTATGAAGCCAAGCTGGGATTTGTTGAGTCCTTCTATATATTTTGAATATTTTATCAGCTTGTTTTCAACTGAAAGCCCCACTCCCTGCCCCAAAGTTGTTTTGTATTTTACAGCACGTGAGAAACTCAAGAATGCGACTGATGTTTAATTTGATTCCACTAACATTGTCTTGAATTGCAATAGTATTATTTTCTGTCAAGTTGGCCAACGTGGATGTTTGTGTCCTATGAGATTTTTGAAAAATTAATGCATTCTGATTGTTGTTGTTTTTAAACTAGATGATCAGCTGCCTAAACCTAAAGCTTGGATGGATGTGAAAGTCCAGCCCAATAATGAACCAGTAATATTGAATGGCTCACAAAGTACTGATGATAATGGAATTGTGAATTATGAATGGAGTCTTCTTTCTGGTGATTCCTCAGTGGTAATGGAGGTAAGCCTACTACTAAGATTCCCTTCCGTAGCACTTTTAAAATCTCCACTTAATCCATATGGATTATAAGAAAAAAAAATTAAACTTCACATTGTTATTAAGATAGCATAGAGATTATTATTAATAGGATAGCACAGAGATTATAAAATACTTGAAGATTTTTTTAATTCCTTGGAATTAGCATGGCCATTTAGTAGAGAATGTGATACACTGGACTTTTTTTTCTCTGATAATACATTCCATCCATCTAACAGGTAAAGCTATCTTTATTCCTCCAGATCCTTTTCGACCTTTCAGTAAGATCTGCTGAAATTCCTTACTGGTTTCTCATATCATATACATCAGGGGTGTTAAACTGCTGGCCCGCGGGCTGGATGCATCATGCCGAAACCGCGCCCATCCCATTGCCAGCAATGGAAACAAAGTCGCAATACGTCGCAACACGTCACATGACGTTGCGAGTTTGACACCCCTGATATACATTTTTGCATCTTAACAAATATGGCTACCTTTTCACCATTTTAATTTTGCTCCCTTGCCTTGAACCAGTTCAAGAATGTAGGTGTCTCTCTAGAGCAGTGGTTCTCAACCTTTTTAATGGCGCGATCCCCAACTGGTCATAAGTCGAGGACTTCCCAACCGGTCGTAAGTCAAGGACTTTCCCTGCCTGGGAGCGCCGCACATGCGTGGTGCCGCCCCCTGCACCGGCCGAGGCGGTAGCTGGCAAGGGGCAGCAACGGCACAGGGCGACCACCGGCTGGGCCACCAGCTGGCCCAGCCCAAGGGAAGTAAGGCACCCGCCGGGCCCCAAGCACACCAGCAACCCTCCCTGCGCCCGCCGGCCTCCCACCTCCTACCCCTGGCCCTCTTTTACTTACATTTTTAGTAGTTGCTCAGCAGGGAGGGGTGGAAACTTCTACACAGCTCGCCTTCGCTGCAGACAACTTGCAGCACCGTTTGCAGACTGGGACTTTTGGTGGGCTCAGCAGGGCAGAGACAGCCTGAACAATTCCTATTGGCTTTCAATAGAATTAGACTCTATTCAAGAGGGAGTAGCACAGCTAAGGGAAAGGGGGGGAAATGGCGGACTGCGTTGTTTGGTGACCCCTGTGAATTGGTCATTCGACCCCAAATGTGGTCGCGACCCACAGGTTGAGAACCGCTGCTCTAGAGTGAAAAAAAGTTATGAAATTTAAAGAGATAATTGATAATTTGTATTTATATTCCATGATTATTTGCATGAATTAGTTCTTATTTCTTTTTCTTCTTCTTCCTCTCTGTATATTTGTGATCTTAAATAATATAGTAAACTATAATTAATATGTAATATTTTTTTAAAAATTGCTCATTTCTAAATCTAACTATATACTTTAGAGATCTTTTATACTTAGCTGCTACATGTTATGAACAATATGTTTAATCACGACAGGTGTGTTGAGGTTTTTTTAAAGCTGATTTGCTACATTGATTTTGAATGTTATGGTTTTGTTATATTCCTTTGTGAATGATTTTTAGATTATCATCTTAAAAAACTACAAAATAACAATTTAGTAATGCTTTAATTTATTCTTCTAACTTGAATATTGAGACTGCTGTTCTGTTGTTTTGTACTGTATGGTAGTAGGGCTTGTTTTATGATTAAGACAATTTAGAACAGCGGTTCTCAACCTATGGGTCACGACCCCATTTGGGGTCGAACAACCATTTCACGGGGGTCGCTAAACAACGCAGTCCGCCATTTTTTCCCCCTTTTCCCCTCGGCCGGCACAGGGGGCAGCACCACGCATGCGCGGGGTAGCACCACACATGCGCGATGTGGGCTGTCACGCTGCGCATGCGCGATGTGGGTCATCGCGCTGCGCATGCGCAATGCGGGCCGCCGCGCATGCGCAATGCGGGCCATCGCGCCGCGCATGCGCAATGCGGGCCGTTGCGCTGCGCATGCACGGCGCAGGTCAGGGTCACAGCCTGAAAAAGATTGAGAACCGCTGATTTAGAAGAAAGAAAAAACAATCACAGGTATTTGATAAGCTATGAAATAGCCCATTTCCTAAATGTTAGATGAAAAATGCCATTTTATTTAACCTCTGTTGGATTGCAAATTGCTTGCTAACTGAGAGTTTGTAACATTGCGTGGTATAGAGAGAAATAACATGAGATTCATGAACCATTGCCCAACCTAAAGGATTCTAAAGCATCTACATAATTCTGGGGATATGCTGAATTCTGAATTTAGCAACTCCTTATATTTATACGTGATGGGACTGTATAATATGATAAGCAACCCCAGAGTTGCTTAAATAAACTCTAAAGTGAGGGAAACACTTAGGTCATTTTTATTTCTGATTTTTGCTTAGGTCATTTTTATTTCTGATTTTTTTTCTTGTATCTTCAGAAAAAGAATGATATTATGATGCTTTCGAATCTGAATGAGGGGATTTATATCTTCCAATTCACCGTAACAGATACTGTGGATCAGCAAAACTCCATCAACATCACTGTCACTGTACTTGATTCTGTTCAGACTGTAGGTAAGTCATTTGTAGATGCAGCTTTTAGCCTGGAATCGAGATGTGTCAGTTTAGCATTTATAGATTGCCAAGAAACTCTCAGGAGTCATATAGGATAGGGGTCTCCAACCTGTGGGCCACAGCCTATTGGCCACTAGGTGGCATGAGTGGCTGGTTGGTACATGCATGTGTGTGTGCGTGCACAGCCCCACTCATGCAAGTGTTGCCACAAGTATCACTTGCGTGAGCATCGCTGCAGATGTTTGCGGCCCAATTAGCACAAGCATCGCTGTGAGCATCGTCACGGGTGTTTGTGGAGCCACTCGCATGATCATCGCCACAAGTATCATTGCAGGCGTTCATGGCCCCACTTGCACAAGCAATGGGCATTCGTGCGCACATATGCGTTTACTCCTGCCACAAAGCCATCCCTTCTTTCCTTCTTCACTCTGCTCTGGGCTGCCAACCCCACAAGGTTGGGGAACTCTGATAGAGTGCAAGTATGGAGACGATAAAAGTGAGCTTTTATGAAGCATAGTAAACTTTTCCTTTTTTAAAAAAAGTTAATACTCTTCTTCGCTTTTCAATGTTTTAGTAACACAAGAAAAATCTACAGGTGGCCCCAAAGCTATTCACAGTTTTAATAATGTTGTTGTTATTATTATTATTATTATTATTATTATTATTATTATTATTATTATTATTATTATTATTATTATTATTATTATTATTATTATTTATTAAATTTCTATGCCGCCCTATTCCGGGAACTCAGGGCGGCTCACAGCATAAATAGAAATCTAATATTAAAATACTACATAATACATATATAAAAAATACATATATAAAAAAGAGAACCCCTAAATTAAGAAACCATTCATTCAACAAACGTACACACAAACATACACTGGCTAGGGGCAAGATGTCAACTGCCCCAGGCCTGTCGGCAAAGATGTGTCTTAAGGAGTTTACGAAAGGCGGAGAGGGTGGGGGTGATACGGATCTCTGGGAGGAGTTGATTCCAGAGGGCCGGGGCCACAACAGAGAAGGCTCTTCCCCTAGGCCCCACCAGGCGACACTGTCTGGCTGACGGGACCTGGAGAAGGCCGACTCTGTGGGCCCTAACCGGTCGCTGGGTTTCGTGAGGCAGCAGACGGTCCCGTAAGTAACCTGGTCCGATGCCATGCTGGTTTCTGGTCCCAATATCATTTTACTAAAAATCGGTGCCATAGATTATCACCATTTTGAAGAAGAAAATATGTAGACTGTACATTAATCCCTAAAATATGCTTAATGCCATTTTTAAAAAGCCTAAAACAGTGGTGGCGAACCTATGGCACGGGTGCCAGAGGTGGCACTCAGAGCCCTCTCTGTAGGCATGCGCTCCATGCCCTGGAGATGGCAACTGTTCCTCTTCAACCAACTGCCCGCTAACTCACCGAGATCTCACATGGCCGGATGCATCCCAGCACGGCTGGTTTCCTTCCCTCCCATCCCGTCCCTCCTGGCCTTGCATGCTCTCCTTTTCCCGGGCACGACCCACTGCATCACCTCCTCAACTGTCGGCCGGCCATCCAGCTCAGAGGCGGCTTCTTTGAACTAATGGCGGCGGGCTGCGGAGCCCCAGAGTGAGACGGTCGAGGGGCCAGCAGGCTGTAGCTGTGATGGACACTGTCGGCCCCCATGTGCTTGCTGGCCTTAGTGTGTGGGGCCGATGGTGTCAGGGAACAGCCTCCCCGGCCCTTGCCTTGCCCCATGGCAATGGCAACTCCATCCTGCCTCGCCTCACCCCGCAGAACGAGCCTCCTGCCTACCTGCCAGAGACCCCCTGGATCTCCCGCAACCCTGCCCACCCCACACAGGCTTCCCTCCCCACGAGCAACATTAACGTGACTATGCCTAACTTGGCAACACCCCCCCCAATCTGCTATGACCACCACAGCCATGCACACCCAGTCGGCCACGCACATCTGGCACCCAGCGATAAATAAGTGGGTTTGGGGTTGTAGTTTGGGCACTCGGTCTTTAAAAGGTTCACCATCACTGGCCTAAAACATTCTGTTTTCCCTAAAATATGGGATTTGCAAAGGTTGGTAGATGTGAACAATATGCAGGCAGCACTCTACACAATAACTTATTAATGACTGCCAAAGACATAAGCGCTTGAAGCATCTGAGCTTCTCTTTCAGGAAACTATTCAGTTATGCTGATACTGGCTCTGATGTATGTAATTCTTTCCTGCTTTGGTCTCTCCCCTTTCCTGACTCCAACGTAGCCACATATGGAATAGAGTTAGAGAGGCAGATACCGGTAAGCAAATAAATAGACAGATATGCTCTTGAAATAACACAGATTGGATTGGTATCTTAGTGCAGGAGCCTTTATACACAAAGAAAAATGCAATTATTCCTTAGAATTATTAAAGTTCCTCCCACCATCATTTTAAAAACAACAACAGCAGGGGATTGGGCTAGATGACCTCTAAGTCCCTTCCAACTTTACTATTATTATTAAAATGTTCTTCCTTGTTTTTTGCATGGAACCCATTACTTCTTTATTTATTTTATATTTGTAAGAAGAATATGAATATGTGTGTGTGTGCATGCATGTGTGTGTGTGTATACATATGTGTGTGTGTGTATTGTATACTATAGACTTTTTAACATTCTGCTGAAGAGATCCCTGGGTGCGCTGACATCTTGTATTTGCTATTAAAATATATTTAGTGATTCTATTGGAAGAATAGTCCTTGACAATTACCTGCTCCCATCTTTCTTTCAACTGGCAACACTGTAAAATCTGGGAAAATAGACTAGATATAATTTATGCCTTCTCTTACCCTTACTGTGAGAATTCACCTTCCTTGTTCTTCCTAGATCATTGCTTGGCTCCTTATAAAGTGGGACGGTGCCGAGGTTCCTTCCATCGTTGGTACTACAATCCTGAAATTGAGCAGTGTCAACAGTTCATTTTTGGTGGCTGCAATCCCAACAAGAACAATTATGTCAGAAAAGAGGAATGTAATCTTGCCTGCAAGAAAGTGGAAGGTTTGTTTGTTAGAACAGGGCTTTTCAACCAGTGGTATGGGTACACCTGTGGTACATTGGCACCTGGCAGGTGGTACGCGACCATCCTAGAAAAGTGGTAGCGGGGGAGGGGAATGAGCTGAACCGGTGGCACCACCGCACAAGCCTGAGCAAGAGATGGCTGGAGCTGCAGGGCTGTCAGGGCTCAGCGGAAGCGCCAGGATCCGTGCCACTTTCCAGCTGATCAGCACTTCTTTGGGGCTGTCAGGGCTCAGTGGAAGCGCCAGGATCAGCACCAGGCTCCAGCTGGAGCTCGGCGCTGATCCTGGTGCTTCTGCTGAGCCCAGAAGAAGCACCGATCAGCTGGAATGTTGTAGCATCTCCAGGGTCTTGTGATTTACATTCAGATGCTTGGCAACTGATTCATATTTATGACGGTCACAATGTCCCAGGGTCATGTGAAGTGACCAAAACCTGCTGCAACTACCCAGCAGATGGGGGGTGAATAAAAACCAAACACCCCCCACCCCACTCCCACTGCCAATCCTCAACAGAAATGCTCAGAACAATGAAACCTCGGACAGGAGGAAGAGGCAGGCAGGTGTCTTGCTCGGCTGTGGCTTGGGGGGCACTTTTTTTCAGTGCCATTGTAACCTCAAACAGTCACTAAGTGAACTGTTGTAAGTCGAGGGCTACCTGTACTTCATCAGTTTTTTCCTTTTTTTTTGTTTTTTGGTCATCAAGTTTTTGACACCTTGCTAGGCGACTGGTGGTCCTCGGATGTTGCCATATCCTAAAAGTGGTGCAATGGGTGAAAAGGTTGAAAAGCCCTGTGTTAGAAGATATTGTTTCTCTATTTTAGAGATTTAAGTGGGGAAACTTAATTAATTCAGAATTATTTTGAAACTACTGATTCTTATAACTTTCAGTCAAATTAAGCTGATTTGGCTGGTTTCATTCTAATGTTTTAATCATGATTTATTGAGTAAACCATAGTGCCCCAAATCACTCATAACAACAAAAAAACATGCATTCCAATACATAGTTATTAGGTTCAGTTTGTGAACTCAGTTTGTATACATCTGAGTCAGAGAAACAGAAAAAGAGAGGCTTTTTATGGCTTGTGGGGCTAAAACCCACATAAATTCCCGATTAGCCAGGTTGGGAAACAACTATTAACATCATTCAACACGTGGAGGGCATTATCAGGTTGAAGAAGGCTGAGCCAGGCTATGAAATCAGGGATACTTTGTCTTTATGCCAGTAGAGGGAAGCATATGATTGGCATTTGCCTGAACGACAAATATTGCCTCCATTGTGTTTCTCTGTGTTGCATAAATAATTTGAAGCGGCTTCTGTACATGTTAAGTGCATACCAGGAAAGTATATAAGGGACATGGTTTGTAGTTTCTGGGCTGGCAATTATTATTATTATTATTATTATTATTATTATTATTATTATTATTATTATTATTATTATTATTATTATTATTATTAAATTTCTAATTTAATTCTCCAATCCCTTATTATTATTATTTTTTTAAAAACTGAATTGGTAAAATGGTTGGATTGAATGTTTCAATGAGAGCTATTTGAAAAACTGATTCTTGAAAGGACAGTAATTTACCCCAATTTCCTTCTTTTCAGGTGCTGTTGAAAAACGTCAAGAACCGAGTAAGTTCTTCTGTAGTTTTCCATGATAGCATCCAAACTTCTTGTGAACTACCTTAGTGACATGAGGCTTAATGGTACATCTTTGGTTGTTGGTTTCTTTTTTCTTTTTTTTTTTTAAAATATATTTTTATTGGTTTTTTTTTAAATTTTACAGAAGAAAAAAATTAGTCAAATCAAATCATAGTATTAAAATAAACAATCATCCATAAACAAAACATAAATACATTGTTCAATACATCTAATACTAATAACTCAACTGAAAATAATCATCCCAAACAATTAACATCACTGCTCGGCACCCCCACCACCACATCCCCCCAACCCTATCCTTCCCCCCTCACTTACCAACTAACTACCTACCTTCCTCCCTCCTTCTCTTCTTTCTTCAACCTTCTCTATCTCCATCCTACTCTTCCCCCTTCTTATCAACTTCCACTTACATCAGCCTTCACTCCTCCTTCCTCTTTTCCATCAGATGTGGTGCCCAGAGGCCACCCGAGCAACCCCTTAATAACAGTAATTACATATATTCTTCCACCAACCCCAATTACAGTTGAGAAAACGTCATATATAAAATTATAAACCCTCCCTAACCCTCCCCCCCGACTTCCCAGAGTGAGTACAGGGTACAACAAAAGAAAACCCCACTACATCAAACAAAATTATTATATAATCCTAACAAGAATTTTAAAGTATATACTATATACACTCTCTAAATCAATTCAATCCATTAAACAAAACAAACAACTCATCTTGTTAAGAATAATAATTATCATTTACATCTAAACCATCAAACTAAGTCAAATCTTAAATCACTTCAATCCATTGAGAGGTTATATAAAATCACCCAAACCATCAAATTTAATATATACCATTCTTTTTAAAAAAAATAAATAAAAAAAAATAAACAAATAATATCAATAACAATAAATCCCTCAATTCAAAAAGAAAAATTATGTTCTTAATCAATTTAATATATCTTAATATATCTTAATATATCTTCATTTAAACATCCTCTCTTACAACTTACTTATAAAATTGATCTTTAATTCAACCCATAGTCTTAGATTGGCCTTAATTCCTTTCATTTAATTATAAATTATTATCAATCGACTTCTGGGCTCTCTCATCTGTCAAATAAACCTCCATAACAAATACAGTGTATTTATTCCATTTCTAACTTACATTCCTTCAACTTTATCCAATCACTTAATGCTTATCTATCTCATCAATAAATCAATCTAATGTCAAACCTAGATCATCAAAACAAATACATTCTTCATCAATTTAATTATATCAACCATTAATCATCTTCTCTTACATCTTACTCAAAATCTTAGTCCTTAATTCAGTCCATAATTTTAGATTACCCATAATTCCTTACATACAATTTTAAATTTCATTTCTTCAGACGAATTCTAGGTTTTTTTTTAACCAAGTAAACCTCCATAACGAGGCCTCCCATCCAAATAATAAGTCTCTCTTCCTTATTTCTTCAGTCCCATAAATAAGTTGCTTCTTAAACTGAATCAATGTCTCTTTTTTCTCAATTAAATCCTCTTCTTGCTGCTTAACTAAAGAAAAAAAATAGCCGTCCTTTCCTTTCTTGAAACAAATCCTCTTCCTCTCCATAAATAAACTGTTCATCAAGCAGGATCCATTTCCCTTTATAGTCTTTATTCTCAGAACTATCTTCTTCTTTTTCCTGTTGTTCTTCTAGTTTATATTGTATTATAAAATGCTCAGCAGTCAGTTGTAAATCAGCTTCATTTGGGAGAAAGATTCTAATTAATTGTTCTTGCTCTTCTTCTTGTTTAGATTGTATTATAAATTGTTCAGCAGTCGGTTGTAAATCAATTTCATTTTTGAAAGAAACTTTTACAGAAATATTAACTAAATTTCTTTTTTTGGTTGTTGGTTTCTTACTCTATGCTTTTGTAGCATTGCAGTGAAGCACTTGCTGGTACTTTTCTACAAGTACTACTCAACTTACATCCACAATTGAGCCCAAAATTTCTGTGACTAAGTGAGACAGTTAAGTGAGTTTTGCCCTATCTTATGAACTTTCTCACCACAGTTGTTAAGTGAATCATTGCAGTCGATAAAGTTAGTAACAGAATTGTTAAGTGAATCTGGCTTCCTCTTAACTTTGCTTGTTAGACTCACAAAAGATTCAGTATGATCCTGGAGCACTGCAACCATCATAAATATGAGAGTTGCCAAGCAACAGTCGCAAGTATGAAAAACATGAGTCACTTTTTTCAGGGCTGTTGTAATGGTCACTAAATGAACTGTTGGAAATTGAGGACTGCCTGTATTCTATTTCTGCTATGCCCAAGGAAGGAAAACATCTTTTTACCTGAATGTCACAAAGATAAACCATCTTTGCTGAGAGCCCTTGAGAACTAATCTATGTTTCTCATACAGCGTGCAATGGAGAATGCCTGCCCTTCTATTTCAAATGTGAAGATGGCTGCTGCATTGACAAAGTTCTAGAATGTGACGAAACTCCAGATTGTCGAGATGGGTCAGATGAGAAATTTTGTGATTCGTGTAAGTTGGTCATCCTTGAACTGTCTTAGATTAATAAAAATAGAGATGGTATTGAAGGCCACTGAGTCCAACTGTGTTCACTACAACAAATTAAATTTAAGCATACCCCAAACATACGACTTACGTTTTTTCTGTTGAATTTTTGATGGGCATCTAAAGGCTATTGTGAGAATGCAGTTGGGCTGTTGTTGGATAGGCCTTTGGTCTGATCTGGCCTCTTGATTTTCCTTTGAGAAGATAATAGAGAAAGCTCTTGGGAAATTCAAAAAGGAAATTTTAGTACATAGTAAATTTCTATAGCCTGCATGTATGTATGTGTATGTATCTATGTATGTTTGTGTGTGTGTGTGTGTGTGTGTGCATTTATATGTACACACACAAACATACAAACATTTGAAATGTTTTAAGTTGAAGAGAAGCTGTAAGTAAGGCTCAGTTTGAGATTGAAATAGGATTGTTTTTAGCTCAAAGAAAATCTGATAAGGTTGGAGAACTTACTAAGAGGTCAGAATAGCTTATTTTGAATTTAAACAGCTGTTTTTAATGTGTATATAATTGCACCCCACTGTCATGCATAGCTTTCTGTTCTAAAAAAAACTTAATCTGTTTAAAAACTTAATCTGTTTATTATGCAAAACAAAAGAACAAATTAATGATCTGCAAAATGAAAGAGAATATTTACATTGGCATCATTTATTTTTATTACAAAACTTCTCTTTTCTTACATAGTCCTTGGACTGATTGGCCTCAGATATTGTTTAATATTGTTTTAAATTTTAGTGTTAACTATGCCTAGTTAACACTAAATTAAAACAGATTAGTAAACGAGGTTTACTAAGAAACAGAGGCAGAGTGGAATTAAAAAAAATGAGAAGACAAAAATGTTTTTAAAATATGTCACTTAGTTTATGACATACATCATAAGAATTATTTCCATTTTCAAATAAAAAGTCTGTCTGTAAACATTCTGCATTCTGCTCTTTGTCTCTTTCAGATATTCAAGGATTCAATAAGTTACAGAAAATCAATATTACTGACAGAAGTAAGTATATTATAAAATGCATGAATCTATGCTTGCTTCTTCCAAATATAATTGAAGTAGATGTCTGCATTCAGGTAGAATTTGAATGGATTCTGTTAAAGAATTAACTACTCTGGGCATATTTGAATATAATCTTGAATAACTCGATTATTGAGAAATGGTCACATCAACAGATATCCTCAGTTGGCTATTTCCAACAGTCAAGTGTTTTAAAGCATCATCTTTCTATAAACACAGATCTGCTTTAAGTAGCACAATTTGATATTAAAATGATTAAAGACAAAAAAAATGTGGAACTGTAAAGTCAAATATAGTATAAACATGGGCATGTAGTAAATTTGCTTGTGGCAGTCTTGTGTAAGGTGCAGTAAGTAGAACTTGTTACAAGTGCATAATAACAATCCATGGTTACCGTTAAGCTTATACTCATTTTAGTTTAGCTTATACTCTAGAACAGGGATGTCAAACTGCCAGCCCACAGGCCGGACACGTTACAAGGAAACCACACCCACCCCATTGCTGGCAATGGAGAAAAAGCTCCGATACATCATGCGACGTCATGTGACATTGCGAGTTTGACATGCCTGCTCTGGAAAGAGTACAGAGAAGAACAACCAAGATGATTAGGGGACTGGAGGCTAAAACATATAAGGAACGGTTGCTGGAATTGGGTATGTCTAGTTTAACGCAAAGAAGGACGGGGGACATAATAGCAGTGACATGGTTCTGAAAAGAAGCAGTTTTTCAAAGAACTTTGAGGCTTATTTACCTTAAAGAATCCTTTTTATTTCTGCATAACTTCGGCACACACGAAAGTTAAGCCAAAAACTGAATCTTCCCTCCCCCAATCACCCGTAACAAAGCATAATTCACTCCCTCATTCTGCAAACCTCAATCACATTCTCCAATTAAAGTGAAGAGTGAAGTTCCCCTCCCGTTATAGCTGACCTTGGCAATGCTGTGCTGAGATATTGTTATGTTTAGCTAACATTTTTCCCATACACTAAGCTACCGGTAGTATTGTCTGTTTTAATTCTAGAAGTGATATACAGGCTAAATAGAACATTTGCTTCTTCATATATGGCAGCGGTTCTCAACCTATGGGTCGCGACCCCATTTGGGGTCAAACGACCGTTTCGCGGGGGTCGCCGGACACCGCGGTCTGCCATTTTGTTTTTTTGTTTTTTTTTTGTTTTTTCGTTGCGCGCGCACCGCGCATGCGCGGTTCGGGCCGTCGCACGCGCCACGCATGCGCGGATAGGCCCGTCGCGGTCCGCCATTTTGTTTTTGCTTTTTTTTCGTCGCGCGCGTGCCGCGCATGCGCAGATTGGCCCGTCGCGGTCCGCCATTTTGTTTTTGCTTTTTTTTCTGTCGCGCGCATGCCGCGCATGCGCAGATTGGCCCGTCATGGTCCGCCATTTTGTTTTTGCTTTTTTCCCGTTGCGCGCACGCCGCGCATGCGCGGATTGGCCTGTCGCGGTCCGCCATTTTGTTTTTGCTTTTTTTTGTCGTCGCGCGCGCGCCGCGCATGTGTGGATTGGCCTGGCGCGCGCAAGCGCGCGCAAGCGCAAGTGCGCGTGCACACCGGGGTCACGCCGCGCATGGGCGGGGCAAGTGGGGTCTCAACCTGAAAAAGGTTGAGAACCACTGATATATGGCAAGCAAGAACATCCGATGTTAGCAGTCTTGACAAGCAGTTTTCCAATATCTCAGGGTCTGCCACAAAGAAGAGGGAGTCAGGCTATTTTCCAAAGCACCTGAAGGCAGGACAAGAAGCAATGGATGGAAACTAATCAAGGAGAGAAGCAACCTAGAACTAAGGAAAACTTCCTGACCGAACAATTAACCAGTGGAACAAACTGCCTCCAGAAGCAGTGAATGCTCCAACACTGGAAGTTTTTAAGAAGAGACTGGACAGCCATTTGTCCGAAATGGTATAGGGTTTCCTGCCTGAGCAGGGGGTTGGACTAGATGACCTCCAAGGTCCCTTCCAACTTTATTGTTGTTGTTGTTGGCTCTGTTAGTTGTAATCAGGATGTGTCCTGGCCAAGACTTCAGAAAGTCTGTGTGAAACCTCAAGTGTGAATTCTGGTGTTAGAGAGGTCATGAAGAAATGTCCATCTAGCACCTGGAAATGACTCAGTAGCCCTGAGACATTCCCTAGCCTCTTTTCTAGTTCATAAGCCCCAAAGGCTGTCTGGGGCTCATCATATTTGCCAGAGGGGAGTGCAGTGTTTGTTACATAAACACAGTGAATGAAAGCATGAAACCATGTCACTTTGTAATAGTGTTAATCATTATGTAAAGGTCTGCCTCAACTAGATCTCCCAACAAAGTAGAACACTTGAAACACGGGCATTGTTTCAAAAGGAACTTTTATTGAGAGTTAGTGATAGCAATAGAGCAAAGCAAGGTCTGAAAAATTTGTGTGCGAAAGGTTACATCATAATGCCCATTCAGGACTCCTTCCCCCAGTGTCCAACTGTCCGATTGAAATCCAGCCAATCCACAGGTGCCAGGCTGTTTTGAGAGCCTGGTGATTTAGCGCCCATCGCAAGGTCTCTCTCGCTTTTGTTTCCCAATGGTCCCAGGCTCCGTTGTCTGGAGATAAAGCAGATGTTTTCAGGCCACATTCCTTTCACACGAAGGGAGGACGTTTCAGAGAGGTCAGAGCAGAGCCAGGCAAATACATTTCCCAGGCAAGCAGCCCCACTCCCATCAGAATGGCAGACCTTGGAAAGGAACACACAGGCAAAACAATAATAAAGCAATAATATGCAGACAAATACATTGGAAGGGTTTGACACATTGTTATTATACTTTTTAAAATATTGGGTAAGTTGTATAAAAAGATGGAATGTTCCCTGAATGTTTGCTATTGGCGTTCATCCTGTAATGTTAGGATTAGTTAACACTTGCAAAAGAAAAATAACCATTATAACAATGGTGCCAGGTAAAGAATTTCTCTAAACTGTAAATTTTAGAGCAGTGATGGCGAACCTTTTAGTGCCCGAGTGCCCAAACTGCAACCCAAAACACACTTATTTATCGCTGGGTGCCAGGTGGGCGTGGCCCACTGGGTGGGCGTGGCTGTGGTGGTCATGGCAGATTGGGTGGGTGTGGCCAAGGTGGGCGTGATCACCTCGATGTTGCTCGTGGGGAGGAATACCTGTGGGGGCCGGGCAGGGATGGGGGAGATCAAGAGATCTCGGGCAGGTGGGGCAGTGGGCAGGAGGCTCGTCCTGCGGGGTGAGGCAAGGCAAGGTGAGGCGAGGTGAGGCAGGGCACAGGTGCCATTGTCACAGGGCAAGGCAAGTCAGGGTCTGGGGTGGCTGCTGCCTGACACCATCGGCCCCTGCACACAGAGGCCGGCGAGTGCATGGGTGCTGGGATGCATCCAGCCATGTGGGACCTCAGCGAGTTAGCGGGCAGCTGGTTGAAGAGGGATGGTTGCCATCTCTGGGTCATGACATGCGTGCCCACAGAGAGGGCTCTGAGTGCCACCTCTGGCACCCATGCCAGAGGTTCGCCACCACTGTTTTAGAGTCACCAGGAGTCAAGCGGCATAGAAATTTAATATGTTTATTATCATTACTACTTCTATTATAATTAGTACAGATAGTCCAGTGGTGGCGAACCTTTTAGAGACCGAGTGCCCAAACTGCAACCCAAAACCCATTTATGCATCGCTGGGTGCTGGGTGGGCGTGGCCCACTGGGTGGGCGTGGCCACCGAGCTGTTGGCTGGTGCTCGCTCGCTCACTTGCTGTCCGCTCTGACTTGTGCTCGCTCACTCGCTGCCTGCAGCAAATGCTGCTTCCATTGAAAGTTGCTCCTTTTATAGCCTCTCGCCTATTCCCAGACTGCGCATGCGCGGAGAGAAAGAGGGAACAGCTCGGCCCAGCAATGGCTCGCATGCCATCAGAGACGGCTCTGTGTGCCACCTGTGGCACGCGTGCCATAGGTTTGCTACCACGGAGATAGTCCTTGACTTATGATGGCAATTGGGACTGGAACTTCTGTTACTAAGCAGTGCGTTGTAAAGTGCAACCGCATTGCTTACAACGGCGATTCCTGCATTCCTGGTTACCATGGTTAAGTGAATCCCATGGTCGTTGTTAAGGCAAGGGAACTTTCTGCTGTCTTACTACCACCAAACTCAGTGGGGGAGCCAGCGGAAGCAGACAAAGGCTGGTATTAGGTGAGGGAGAGTCTGAGTGTATGTGTAGGAGTTTGGAGAGGGTGTGCAAGGATGTGCAAAAGACCCAGGTCTGGAAGGATGCAAAGATGAGTGCAAGAGGCATTGGTCGGGGAGGGTGTAAGGGGTGTGTGACAGGTGCGACATGTCAAAAGGGGTGTCCAGGGGTGCACTATTGGTCAGCATGGTGCAAAGGCAGTGGGATTAGGGGAGGGTGCCCAGTGGGGGAGACTTTCCCCAATGGCTTGCCACCTACCCTGCCAACTTTCCCATTGACTTTCTGGGGAAGCCGGCAGAGAAGGTCACAGATGATATTTGTATGATTGCAAGGCCAAAAGCAACCAGTCAAAAGTGTAAACCTGTTGTCAGGCACCCAAATCTCAGTCGCCTGACTGGGACAACCAGAACTCCCAAGAACTGGTCCTAGCTCTCATTTGTTTAGCACCATTGTAACTTTGAAGCCAGTTGCTGAACAACTGGTTATAGGTCATAGGCCTACCTGTAATACATTTTAAGTTTAAAAAAAAAAAAAGCTAGCTGTGCTACATAGGCAGTAGACCAATTCTCTGAGTGCTAATGGCTTTATCAAATATTTAATCATGATAGGTCAGTATAATACAATTAATTAATAGCTAACAATATTCCTTGTTCCTTTCTGGTAGCTTATTGTATGGAAATGCCAGATACTGGACCGTGTGAAGGAAGTCTATCTCGCTGGTACTACAATCCTTTGACTGAGAAATGTGGTCGCTTCACCTATGGAGGCTGTGAAGGCAACAAAAATAATTTTGAGCAGGAAGAAACATGTATGAAGTTATGTGGAGGTGTCACAAGTAAGAAGAAAATCTTAAAGTTTTTTTTTTTAATCATTGTAGTGGGACCTCTACAGCACTCAGTAGTATTGTTGCTAGAGGCTGGTGCTTTATTTTGCAGCATGCTAGTTTTTATTTAATTACATTAATAAAAAAAATAAAGTCAAGTGGGCCAGGAGCCTAGTAAGACATCAGGAGAAATGATGTCTCCATTTTGACTTCCTGTAAAGCCCTCAAAACCTGGTGATCCTGCCAGGCCTGGGGCTTTCAGGGGACGAGAGATCTGTCCTGTTGGCTCGACTGCTGAGGATGCCATTTTTATCCACCCAGGATTATTATTTTTGTTTTTATGATATTTATTACTGTGACCATTTAGAATTGATCAACCTTGGGAGGAAATAAGTGGCTATATAAATTTGATTATTATGAGAACCAGTTTGGTGTAATGGTGAAGGGAAGCTGGAGACTGTGAGTTGAAGTCCCGCCTTAGCCATGAAAGCCAGCTGGATGACCTTGGCTAGTCACACACACACACACAGAGCCCAGCTCACCTCACAGGGTGGTGGTTGTGGGGAAAATAGGAGGAGGAAGTGTGTTGGATGTGTTTGCCACCTTGAGTTACCTGTAAGAATAATAAAGGCGGCATACAAATAAATTAATAAAATAACTAATAAATAACCATCTCTGGGCATAATGGCATCCTTGGCTCCCATCCTGGGGATAGTTACTTAATAGTAACTTAACTTTAAGTAACTACTAGTAACTTAATATTATCAGTACGTTGTTGTTTCCATTATTCTGAACATTGTTACATAATCCTGTATTTTCTTTTAATACAGAGGAAGATATGATTGAGGAGAGATGGAGAGGATCCGAATATCAACAAGGCAGTTTAAGTATGTAATGACATTATAAATAACTCTTGAATCCCTTTTCTTCTGCTTGTTATGATCTTTATTCTTAACAGCAACTTGCCTTACATTTTTGGGTGATAGAAAGAAGTATGACGTACTTCTAAATAAAATGATTTATTTTACTGATAACAAAGTATATACCACAAAAGAACAAAAACCATAGAAAATGGGAAAATAAAATGTTACAAAACTTGCACTTTATCCCACAAAAAATACTGGCTTAAGAATTCTAATAACTTTCCCTGCCACTAGAGCATTTTTTTGTTTTGTTTTTGTGGTATAATTGGTATAATTTTGATACTAAAGGGCAGCAACGTTTAGAACCTGAATTAAGACTAGCATTTCCACTCCCAGTTTGTTCGTCAAAATCACGTCAGCAGGTATGCATATCTGAGAATGTTACATTATAATTATAGTTTTCTTAAGGTGACCTAGAGCTGGATTTAGGCTGATCCTGTATTATCATCTTTTAAGGAAGAGTCCTAGAAACATAAGTGTTTCCTTTGTTTCTGAATGGATTGGGAGCCTTCGTAAAGCAAAAATGTGTCTTGAATTTTTTGCATAACAAAGCATTCCGACAATTTCAGTATAATCATGATTTCTCTCTCCATCTCCCACTCCTGCTCCACCTCTCATAGGTGCTTTTGAAGTGGCCGTTGTTGTGCTCCTCGGTGTCTGCATCATGATAGTGTTGGTAATCCTTGGTTACTTCTTCCTAAAGAATCGAAAAACCTATCGAAGACGTCGTCAGCCCCCTACTGCGGCTAATTCCACTCTTTCTTCTGTCTTATCGACTGCTGAAGACACAGAACATCTGGTGTACAACAGCACCACAAAGCCCATCTGATTCTGTAAAATTATCCTCCATTTCTGGGAAGGACAGTCTTATCGTCTGCTCGTCATGCTTGTGTATGTGGGGTAGAGGATCTATTGAAGGATTTTTCCTTCCTTTTTCCATGTTTCCTTAGACTATCCATTAGCTGCTTACAAACTCTACCTGTTCTGATCCTGTGATAGTTTCTAAGGGCAAGGAGTGATCAGAAGATTAGCCTCCTCTGACAGTACATTGACTTTTTTTGAGTTCATGTTTCCCTGAGTTCTATAATGAAGTTTATTTTGAGTGTAAGGACTTGCTATATCTATTGAAGGAGCCATAGTGGGATTCTTCTTCCCACAAACCCACTGAACCCTACATTTCTTTGTCTTTGTGTGTGTGTGTGTGTGTGAGAGAGAGAGAGAGAGACAGACAGACAGACAGAGAGAAACACATAGAACATTCCTTACTTCTTCCTATTTCTTTCTGTTTAAAACCTAATGCTGCCTTAAAGCCACTCTGCCTGTGTTTTAACTGGTATATAAAGTGATACAGTTTTTAAACTTGCATTTTGATGAAATATTTTGATGGATTAATTAAGTAAAAGTGGTGCCCTTTTCACAAATCTGTTAATGTCTAGGCCGGGGTCTGAGCTCATCTCATCTATGCCAAATACCTAGATTAATGCTAAATGGAAAACAGGCAAATCGTGATTTGATCTGAATGCGTGTAAGAGGAAATAGAAATTAGGTCATGACTGAAAAATCTGGCTCTGCCTTTCTCTTCTGGATTTCCCCTCTGTTCCTACCTTCTAGTTATCATTTCTAGTTTAATGTTATAAAACTGTTTTGAGTTCTTCATATCTATTTATTTTTAGAATCAAATTGTGACCAAAAAAAAAGAGGACATTCCTCATTTTATAATTTGTCTCCAACTATACCATCTCTTTAAGTAGTTAAATAATGTAATTACACAGGGACATTTTCAAAATTAGCTTTTCTTCAGAGCTAATTTTCACAAGATCCTTGGACAAAAGGAGGGTCATGAAAGTTGGCAGACTCTGCTTCTTGCACAGCCATACTTAAATATAGAGAAAGCAGGTGTTGCCCACACTTTATAAGGATAGAATATAGGTTTGTCCCAATTTTCCACAAATAGATTATATGAAATATATAGGTTGATGCCTGTGATGTTTTCATTGACCTTCCTATTTGTTGATGTAAGCTATTTTTATCCCTTTCCTATTCCTACTGTGACCTACACCCCAGTTTAAAAATTGATGTCTTACCTTTTATGACATCTGATAATTTACAGTTATGCCTGACTTCTGAGTTCATTTTATGGATAGAGATGCCTGAAATAAATTCTCCATCTCTCTTCAAAAACTTCCTCAAAAAATAGTTAATCAGGCTTCACCTCAATTTCTGCTCATTTGAGGATGCACGTCTCTAAGAAAACTCCCCTGAGTTGTACGTGTTTGCTTATATGTGGAAGGAAGGCTGTTTCAATAAGGGCTTATGCTTTGGGGTCATTAGGTGGATCACTCCCATCATTCTGGCAAGTTTACATGTGACTTCGAACATTTCTGAGGGCACTGAATCTTCCCAGGAACTAAAGGGGAGGAAGTATTTCACAGTGGTGCAATATATGATAGATTGACCTGTAGTTGGCTTGTATTATAGTGGATTGCCCAGCTCTTGCCTGACTGTCTTGGGGAATCCAATAGCAAAGCTGAATATTAATTTTAAATCCAAATCTTGCTTTTGAATTTGAATCATCTTCCTCTCTGTCTATACAGCACAGAAGGTTAGCCTGTGAAGCCAGTGAGTATACTCCTATCCATTCTGTATGAAGTTGTACATAACTTTTGGATATACTCTGTGATATGAATGAGGAGATAATTATTTTGTTTATTCTTTTTTTTGGTAGATATTATGAGATTTTGTTTTATTGTTGTACTGTATATAAGGATTCTTTGCTTGGATGTAAATCTCTGCTGGCTGAGCTGAAGAGTCATCAGCAAAATGAACAGGAGAAATGATTATTAGGGGATTATCTGATTATCTGATTATCTGAAGAGAAGGCAGCTCCAAAAGCCAAACCACCTCAAGTACGAAACTGGCTGAGCATCTGTGAGAAATTGCAAATTGGGGTGGGGAAGGAAATGACAGACCTGGTCATTGTGCCTTACAGGGAGGAGACAAAAGATTACTCATTGTGCTTTGCAGTCGGCCTCATTATTCCATGTTGATACAGTTGTCAACTCCACCTTTTCTGTACCTCTTCATTGCTTTCTGAGCCCTCAAATTTTCAATTTCCTCTCTTGACAGTGAAATTTTTAATAAAATATTTTCTTTACAACCTGCTTGCCTGATCAATTCTTTTTCCAGTCCCAGATTATTCCTTGCCAGCTTGAAAAAGGCTTGCTGATATATCCCTGTGTTCAGAGAAAGGAAGATGCCCCAGATTTTTAATAATTCAAGAAACAAGCCTTTAGTAACTCTATGGCAGGGGTTCTCAACCTTGGCAACTTTAAGACTTGTGGACTTCAACTCCCAGAATTCCTCAGCCAGCTTTGCTGGCTGAGGAATTCTCGGAGTTGAAGTCCACAAGTCTTAAAGTTGCCAAGGTTGAGAACCCCTGCTTTATGGTACAATGGCATATTAACATCAATAGGTTGAAATTAGGATTGAGAAACTGTGGGTTGGAGAGCATTTCCTGTACATTGGGACAAAATACTGAAGAAGGGAAGGGCACATGTGATTTCAGCTGGTTGGACTAGTTTGGAATTAGGAGCATAAGAAGCAGAAAGCATTCACCATTAATCAGTGACCAGTGGGTAAAAAAACTGATTCATTTTACTTCCATCATAAACATCCTTTAGTATTTTTCCACTATCATTCTTTTTTGAGGAATTCACCATGGCTTGGGGGCCTTGATGTTGTATTATAAACATGTAAGTCACAGTGCAATCGTATCTGGGTCTACTGAGAAGTAAGCACCATTTAATATAGCAGTGTTTCTCAACCTTGACAATTTTAAGGCATGTGGACTTCAACTCCCAGAATTCCACAGCCAGCAATGCTGGCTGTGGAATTCTGGGAATTGAAGTCCACATGCCTTAAAATTGTCAAGGTTGAGAAACACTGTAATATAGCTTATTGTGATAATAAGAACCTGGCTGATTAGAACAAAAGTTGTATTTGGTCTATTCTTCTATTGTAGCAATGGCCAGTCAGATATCTTTGAAAAACTACCAAAAAAAAAAAAAAAGACTGTAGAACCATAGTTTACTCAACTAGTATAAAGTTGAATTTGAATAGGATTGCAGATTCTGCCTAATACAAATTTGTAGAGTTCTGAAACAATGGGAACTGACACAAAACCATGGGGAAATAAGAGGAAAATATTAGTATGCTTGAGGGACTCCAGCCGCCCCCCACCCGCTCAGGTCCACAGAAGTTGAAACCAGAGCATTCAAAAAAGCAAACTTAATCAGAATTCTTTATCAGAATTCTTTATTGGTCAAGTGTGGTTGGATACACAAGGAATTTGTCTCCAGTGCATAAGCTCTCAGTGTACATACAAGTAATAGTGATAAATCATGATCATAAACAACATAAAAATACATTCCATCATAATACAACACATCATAAATCATAAGATGCAATACTTAGTGATAGTCATAGAATACTAGCTAAGCAAACAACATAAATCATACTAGGCTACTAAACAATATAAATTGTAAGACAAGCAACAAAGTTACAGTCGTAAGAACTAAGGATACGTAATAGGAAAGATGAGGAGAATAATAGTAATACAGCTTGACAGTTCGACAGTGTTGTAGGAATTAGTTGTTACACAGAGTGATGATGGAGGGAAAAACTCCTTGTGTCTAGTCATTCTGGTGTGCAATGCCTTATAGCGTCATCTTGAGGGAAGAAGTTGAAATAGTTTATGTCCAGGATGTGAGGGGTCTGTAAATATTTTCACAGCTTTCTTTCTTGCTCATGCAGTATACAGGTCCTCAATGGAAGGCTGGTAGCAATTGTTTTTTCTGCAGTTCTATCTATCCGTTGAAGTCTGTGTCTATGTTGTTTGGTTGCAGTGCCAAACCAGACAGTTCTAGAGGTGCAGATGACGGAGTCAATCATTCCTTTGTAGAATTGTATCTTTTAGAACTTGTAGCTTTTCAGAGTAGCTTCTTTTTGCTGCTGTAATCTCCCTTGTTAATACATTTCTGGCCTAATTTACAGCATTCTATCTTTAATGGGACAATAAACCCAAAGTCCTCCAAACACTCCACTGAGGACCAAATAAGTCAGCAGGAGTGAAATGTTGAGTAACACTTGAAAAAAAGCAAGGGTGTGGACAGTGAGAGGGAACTTTAGTAGTAGAGAAACATTGAATTTTTTTGTTTCAGTGAAATGGTGAAATCCTGAACAAGAAAAAGTATACTGCAATAATTTATATTGCTTTGTTTCAGGACTGTGTGAATTCTGCTTGGAAACCGTATAGAAATCAAGGCTAAAAAAGTGCTGTTTGACCCAATGACCAGTTCCAGGTTGTCAAGAGCTGAGTTGCCCTAAACAGGTCAAATTCTCCAATTGTTACTAAGGATGAGGCAATGTTACTGTCAGTCTGTACAAAGTAGAGGTTCAAATGTTCAAACAGGCCATAGAGTGTCACTAGCGGGCTGTGGTTCCTTAAGTTAAAAGTTACTAAAGAGAATTGCAGCACCTCAAAGACTAAACCAAATCCTTGTAGTACAAACAGTTGTGGATTGAATTCATTTTCATCGACCCCATCACCTTTTAACATTTCTTTAATAGATTTATATAGTTACCCATCTGAAATATCTGATTCTGGGTGGCTTATACATAAAACTCATAGGTAGTAGCCAAGACAGTTCATGCATTTGCATGTCATACTACAATATTCCTTGACCCTTTGCAAAATGCGATTAATTCAGTTTTCCTAGTAAAAAAATGTTCTATTATTCTGTTATGTTGCCTGCTCAGACCTTGTTTCTTTTAAAAATGGACGAATAAGAACATACGTTGTGCCCTGTTGGATCAGAGTCCTGCTTATTTAGTCTAGCAGTCTGTTCTCACAACTGCACAAAGAAACCCCTTAATCTCTCATAGACGACCTTCAGAATTGTCCCTACTAACATCAAGGCCAATAGTCATTAATCCCTATGACATCTATGAATTGGTACAACCCTGTATGTCAGTATCATGTATTAGCAATTTGTCTAATTCACTTAATTGTCTGCTTATCCCCTTACTGTCTTCATATGTTGAACAGTTTGCTTTTAAAAGGATGAAAGTGGTCCTTCCGAATTATTCCATAAATGTATTTTATTTTCAAAAGCGCTAATAAAGTTGCAAAACCTATGTGGAAAGTGGACGTTTGATGGAAACACAGTTTATTTGTAGTTTATGGATTGAAAAGGGATTAGACACACTCTCTCCATAGATACCAATCATTTACTAATCTGCCTTCTTTGTCAATGGGCCATGCTAAATGAATATTATGAACATTGGCGTCCAAAGTAGCTGGATAGAACTAGCTTGGGAAATTCTGCTTTGCATAAGTCCAGCCATTATTAACTGTAATGTGAGTTAGTGTGCTATGCAAACCTAACCAATTATGGCTTTGGGGCTGAAACAAATCATTGTTTTGTGTTAAGTGAAAAAGCCAATAATAGGAGAAAATCATAGAAGATGTTTTTATTGTTACAGCTGCTTTACTTCATGGTGAAATGTTCTGTTTTATGCTTTTTATGTTTTTAATGTGTACTTGGATTTTGTGAGCCATGCAGACTCTGCTGGAGTGGACAGTCACAACAAATTTAATAAAACAAATATTGTTGTTTAGATTTTGAATATGCAATATTTTTCAGTTCTGGCGTACAACTCATGAATTTCATCCTAGCAGATTTAAATAATGCCTACTAATTTCCATTTGTAATTTCTAAGCCACCCAGAGTAGCTGTGTAGAGGAGATGGGCAGCATAGAAATTTAATAAATAAAATAAATATATAGGACCGCCTTCTGCCAGTAAATACCTCCCATCGACCAGTTCGCTCCCACAGAGAGGGCCTCTTCAGGGTGCCATCGGCTAAGCAGTGTCGGCTGGTGGCGCCCAGGGGGAGAGCCTTTTCTGTGGGGGCGCCGACGATGTGGAACGAGCTCCCCCCGGAACTCCGGACGTGTCATGATCTCCGCACCTTCAGAAGAGAATTGAAGACTCATCTCTTCAATCAAGCCGGCCTGGCCTAGATCTTCTTGGGTTTTTATGTAAATTTTATGTAAATTTTTTAAATAATGGTTGTTTGGGTTTTAGAATTGGGATTTTAACAGGTTTTAGTAACAGCCATGTATTAATTTAATTCATTTTAAAATATTTATTATTATCTGTTTTAATTGGGCTGTAAACCGTCCCAAGTCCTACGGGAGAGGGGCGGTATAAAAGTTTAAAAAATAAATAAATAAAATAAATATAAAAATAATAATTTGTCTTCCTGCAATGACATTTCTAATTCTTCCTATTAGTTCCCCATACTCTGTGCATTTGCACAGGACAATGAAAACCTTTGGTCATACAATCTTCTTCTGTCTTGTGTTTAGATGTTCATTATTAGGTGCCTCCATAACCTGCGTATCAGTCCCAGTCCTGTTCCTAGTGCATGGCGTCTCACTCTTGGGGAAGGATCTCTCCTCCCTTCCTTACAGGGGTCAGTTTAAAAACCCTCTAGATCAGGGGTTCTCAACCTTGGCAACTTTAAGACTTGTGGACTTCAACTCCCAGAATTCCTCAGCCAGCAAAGCTGGCTGAGGAATTCTGGGAGTTGAAGTCCACAAGTCTTAAAGTTGCCAAGGTTGAGAACCCCTGATCTAGATCAACTTTGCAAGGTGACAAATTCTTCTCAGCTTTTCTGAGGGACAGAAGACTTCTTACTAGGAGACCCTTACATCCCAAGGTTGAAGTATAAAAATCATTTAGTCTATATAGCCAGTTGTTTGCTTCCACTATTCTTCTATCTCTCTTTGGGCTGCATGCTTAACGAAGACTGCAAAAATACAACCGGAAGTGGCATCACAACCGTGTCTGGCTGTATCCTTTCCTTTCTTCCAAATGGATGAGGAGAAGAGAGAAATGTCATGACCTTAGACTCTTGGGAACTTTTCCATCACATTCTGAATGTAATCCCCCAAAAGGCAACAAATTTCTCAGAACAAATCTGACAGAAGTTGACACAGCTACTTTGCTCTTTCTTTTTTTTTTCTAAAAAAATAGTTTTATTGAAAAGATTTTTAGTAAGATAGAAACAATATCAAGATTAGAAAAGAAAATAAGAATAGCAAACAAGAGAGAACATAGAAAAAAGGAGAAAAGGGGGCAGGGAGATTATAAGGAAGTGACTTCCAATTTTTTTGACAATGGTTGTAAATGAATTTCTATTTTACACCCTCTAAAAGTGCACCATAATTTTCTTGGTTCCATAAACTACCATTTCTAATCTTCAGATCCATACAGTAAATCACTAGTTCATTTTCCTGTTTTCAGCAAGAAGTCAATAAGGGATTTCCAGTCACTGATAAATTTTTGGTCTTTCTCTAAGCAAACAAGTTAATTTTGCCATCTCTGCTAGATCTGGCACTATTTTTCCATTGTGGGTATTTCAGCATCTTTCCATTTCTGCATTTATAATAGTCTTGCAGTATTCGTATATAAAGATCATCTTCCGTGGCTCTTTTCTAATTGACTGTCCATCAATACCAGCAAGAAAAGTTCTGGTTTCAGTGAAGTGTTGATTTTAAAAATTCTTTGCATCATTATATGTATTTGAACCCCCAAATCTCTGGCTTTTTTTACAAGCCCACTAGGCATGATAAAATAATACTTTGTCCACAATTCCAACATAAATTGGAAGTAATGTTATTACTAAGGCTGAGCGCAAAAGAATTGAGGCCTTTGAACTTGAACTATGGTGCTGGAGAAGATTCCTGCGAGTCCCTTGGACTGCAAGGCGATCAAACTGGTCAGTCTTAGATGAGATCAACCCTGACTGCTCTTTAGAAGGTCAGATCCTGAAGTTGAAACTCAAATACTTTGGCCACCTAATGAGAAGGAAGGACTCACTGGAGAAGAGCCTCATGCTGGGAAAGATTGAAGGTAATAGAAGAAGGGGACGACAGAATGAGGTGGCTGGAGGGAGTCACTGAAGAGTAGGCGTGAGCTTAAATGGACTCCAGAAGATGGTAGAGGACAGGAAGGCCTGGAGGAACGTTGTCCATGCGGTTGCGATGGGTTGGACACAACTTTGCAACTAACAACAACAATGTTATACATTTGATCTTCAGGGCAGAAAGGTATAACTAATCCTTTTTGCAAAATGTTTTCCTTCCAGAGATTCAGTTTTACGGGAAACATATTAATCTTAAATGTCAGAATGCGAGTCTTTTCCTAATAAAATATACTATAAAATAAATTTATTAAACCTCTATGTGCTTAATGTATTTATAATTCTTCAAACACAGAATGAAGAATTAACTAGGGATAAAAATATATCCCAGGTGATGCCATACTCTGAATGTTTTGGTGGATTAAAAATATTTTAAATGAAGCCCACAACTGCCAAATGTTATCTTGCTCCTGATTTAAGCTAGCTCTCATACACTTAAGCAGGAGTACAATAAATATACATTTAGGAGCTGGTACTGTACAAATTTAAAGTTACCATGATCAGGTAAAGGCACGACCAGCTTTTTCAAGTTTGTCACTATCTTTAAATTTGTAACATAAATCGATATTATTTTTTTCAGGCTGCAGATAGAGAGCTAAAGGTGAGAAAAAGTACTTTGCCTAACACAGCTTTCTGAAATCCAACATCCTCCAGATCTGTTTAGCCACAACTTCTAATCAGTAGAGCTGGGATTTGTAGTCAAATACCTCTGGAGACACCAGGATGGGGAAAGCTGAGTTTACAAGTTCATGACCAAGGCTGATCTGAATAAGGATTTTTGCTAACCACTGTATTATACGCGCCAGCATGACTCAACATCAACCAAGCAAGTTCCCACACTGGCATTTAAGGTAAATTAGACAAAAGAGATTTGATTATGGAGGAAATCATTATGCTTTTTCTGTCATCTTGGGAAGCATGCATTCTCCTTTACTTAGTTTTTAATGAGATTGCTTATGTTGAATCCATGATAACACAATATTTTTCATACTAACTGTTTTGCATCTAAGTTCAAAGTCCTCATAGTTTAGGACAAATTTCTGTATTCTGCCCTGATTTCTTCTTTGCTTTCTTACTAAAAGTAGCAGAATTCTGAAGCAGTCACATAAATGAAGATTATTCTGCACTGATAAATCTGTTGTTTTATGCATGCAGAACATTTACTGCCTGAGTCACAGACTTCGAAACACCTGGTTCCAAAAAGGAAAAAGTGTTGCCTCTGTAATCTAGGCGTTTGAGTTACCAAAAAAACATACAAGCCATGTCAAAGATTTTGAATATAGTAGGTTCTTAAGTGAGTAGAGGAAATAGACTGCACTCAGGATGTGCCTGAAGAGGTGTAAGACTAACTGAAAGGAGTAATATTGTGATCCAGCTAAAAGATACCTAGCAAGCCAGTGCAAATATTGTACTAGAGGAGTTATTATAAATAATTATATTTATTTTAAGGGATACAATCTCAGTTCAGAATCAAAAGTCAGAATCAAAGGACATGGTCTATGCAGAGCCAAGAAGTCATGGAGGTTACACTGTACTTGACCAAGCAGGAAGACATGGTCATGATGGAGCTATGTACCTGTGGTGTAGTCATGAAAAATGTTGTATGTTGGATTTTGGTTGCTGCTGATATCAATGGTTTAACCTGGTAAAATATATCCCAGTGATTTCCGTATTGGCAAGGATGCATAGAAAGGAAAGATGAAAGGGGGTGAGAATGACCTGAAGGAAGTCATAAAATAGGTCCCAGAAAGTGTTATGTCACTAGCAAGTTCAGGCTTGTCTTTTGCTCCAGGTGTGGCCACTACTCAGTCTCTCTAGATGCTGCAATGTGAACTGGAGTGACCCACGCTTAGAAGAAGAAGACAGATTTGCTGTGTTGGCTAAGACAACAGCGTGATGAGAACATTATTCAGTTAGCTGCCCCAGCCAACAAATCCTGCCTTGAAATAGAGGCAATTAAGAAAAGAAGTATGTACACTTCACATCTATGTCACGGCATATGAGAATAAAAGGATAAAGTCATGGGAAGATGAGAAAGAAAAAAAAAGATCACCAAGTAAAAATTGAATGCACCTTTGTTTCCATCAATTTCTGTGTCCACAACAGGAAGCTCTAATAGTAGCAGAACAGAAGACATGGTTTTCTTGTCTTGGAACAGGAGCTACTAAGTCAAAAGAAGCACAAAACATGTTTGCAGGAACTGTAACTGAGCTACAGAAATAACTTTACAAAATTCTGATCAAAGTTTGAACATTCAAATGTGGTTCAGAATTTGAAATCAACTTTTTTTTTGTAAAACATGGTGTAATGTTTATATCACTCCAGGCCTCTGTCTATCAAATCTTTTATTCAAGAAGTTAAGGCAGAAGATGAAGAATTGATTCTTTTCATTCTATTTATTGACCCATCAAACTGCAACATACTGTAGATGGAGAGGCCTGGAGACATCTTAGGTAGTTAATGACATCTAATGAGTTTACAGATGAAGTTGAAATTAATGTGCAATAATATAAATATTTTCTTTCTGGACAGGCAAAACCAAACCAAACCAAACCCAGATTCATATTAGCATTATTTTGAGAGGTGTGTGCCACTCTTATCATTAAGCAATTTATATTTTTAGTCATGATAATTTGTTTCTTTTAAACGGCTTTATTTAAAATTTTTATTTTCTCAACAATTCAATTTTGTCTGATACAATGTGGCTTTAAAAACAAATTATATCGCACAATTGATATTCTGCTATTTATTTTGGAAGACAGCATGGATGTATAATTGTTTGGCTGCACTTGCATGAAAAAAACAGGATAACCTTTAATTGGGGACAGTGCTGGAGCTGTCTGAGAAAAAAATAGCACTGTGAAGAAAACTCATGAAAGAAGCACATCTGAATGATTTACTGTACAGGAGAGGTGCAAACATTTGCTTTAGCATATCTGGTTGTAGCTCAGCTCATTACATCAGACGTCAAGAATTAACAGTTTGTACCTTTCTGTGATAAACTGTGTTATCTGGTTTTATCTGTGTTATCTGGGGAATAAGCACATTGCGTCTTAGGTAGTCTGCAATCTCTGCTACAAAAAGACTTAAATCCCTCTTTTCCAAATATTGTTCACACACTGTATTTTACTTGTTTGCAATGCTACTCACCTCAAGTTAGGGTGATGTTGATTCATTACTAGACTGTGATGCAATTTCATAATGATGTAGCTGTGATTATCTGGCATACTGACATTCTGTTAATTCTCCTGTCTGTCTGATCCAATATCCATTGGATTCTGTTATCCAACTGATCGCAACTGATAGAACTTGTTTTTTTTTTTTAAAAAAAGGAGTATTATTTGTGTCAACATTAGAGCATAATATAGGGTTAGGGCCTTCTCTGTTGCTGCCCCAGCCCTCTGGAACCAACTTCCCTCAGAGGTTTGTACTGCTCCCTCCCTCCTAGCTTTCCGAAAACTCTTAAAAACACATCTATGCAGACAGGCTTGGGGCGTGTGAGCGGCACTCTGCCCCTGGGCCTTTGATTGGGATTGTATGTTGTATGAGTGGGTATAGTTTATAGTTTTATACTGTATTACTATTTTAAATGATTTATATATTTTTGTACTTGTATTTCTGCTGTGAGCCGCCCTGAGTCTGGGGAGAAGGGCGGCATATAAGTCAAATAAATAAATAAATAAACAAACAAACAGACAGACAGACAGACAGACAGACAGACAGACAGACAGACAGACAGATAGATAGATAGATAAACAAACAAACAAACAAACAAATAAATAAATAAATAAATAAATAAATAAATATATGCTTCCTGAAAGGTAAAAACAACCTCATGAAATTGACCAGGATTTCCTTAAAGCTTGTCAATTTCTTTGGGTGGAGAACAAGAAGCTGAAGGAAACTAGTACTGATGAAATTGACCTGAAAAAAATTACAACACAGCAGTACAGTATAGTGATTAAGTAACAGAGCAATATATTTTAATAATGAAGCATTCCATACAGGAAGGGGGATTAAAATGCAAACAGGTCACTCCCAAATGTATATTTTCTAAGGAACATTAATGAATAGAGGATTAAATGACACTTAAGTGACACCAAAAGGCAGAAAAAAATGCAGTGACATTATAAGATCATTCTTCATAACTAGTTAAGACATGTGGAGAACCTAAGTGTTTGAAAGCTACTTTTGTGTCTTTCATGTTTGTCGGAAAGACATGCTAAAAGAAGGGAAGAGACTCAAGGCCATTTTAAGTAGAACATACTAAATTTCTAATGTCAGCAGGTCAAAAGGCGGCCCATTGGATTTTAGATTCAGAGGCAATAAATAGTTCCATCTGTTTGGTCTGGATGGTAGACATTGGCAGAAAGAAGAAAAGAGAGCATGAGATAGCAAGCAACTGGGCTTAAGTATAACAACATGTTGTTCTTGGTAGCCATTATGTTTTCTGTTCCATTGTTTACTTTGTGTTATGAGTTTTTAACATTTTATCTTAGCCACTCAGAGTTGCTCTTGCAAGACAGGCAGCCACGTAACTTCATTAAACCAAAAATCAGGTTGCACTACATGCCAAGATACAAGAGAACGACACCATTCTGCTTGAGCAAAGGCGACTTCCTTGAGAAAGGAAGCCAGCTAGTCTCAAAAAGCTTAGCCTTTCAGAAGGCATGACAGACCCTCAGATAACGGTATAGGACAGTGGTTTGCAACCTTGTTAATGCCGCGACCCCCAACCGGTCGTAAGTCGAGGACTACCCAACCGGTCGTAAGTCAAGGACTACCCAACCGGTCGTAAGTCAAGGATCCCCAACCGATCATAAGTCAAGGACTTTCCATGCCCGGGAGCGCCGTGCATGCATGGTGCCGCCCCTTGCGCCGGCCGAGGTGTAGCTGGCAAGGGGCAGCGACGGCGCAGGGCGACCACTGGCTGGGCCACCAGCTGGTCCAGGACAAGGGAGGTAAGGCACCTGCTGGGGCCCATGTGCGCCAGCAACCCTCCCTGCGCCCGCTGGCCTCCCAACTCTCACCCCTGGCCCTCTTTTACTTACATTTTTAGTAGTTGCTCAGCAGGGAGGGGTGGAAACCTCCAGACAGCTCGCCTTCGCTGCAGACAACTTGCAGAACTGTTTGCAGACTGGGACTTTTGGCGGGCTCAGCAGGGCAGAGACAGCCTGGACAATTCCTATTGGCTTTTGAAAGCCAATAGAATTAGACTCTGTTCAAGAGAGTCTATTCTATTGGCTTTCAAAAGCCAATAGAATAAGAGGGAGTAGCACAGCTAAGGAAAAGGGGAAAAAATGGCGGACTGCATTGTTTGGCGACCCCCGTGAAATGGTCGTTCGACCCCAAATGGGGTCGTGACCCACAGGTTGAGAACCGCTGATATAGGATAATTGTAGAAAATACATTCCTGCTTCACCCTGCCCTCTCTCCTTAATAAGACACTTTAGCTCATTTGCTTGATTTAAATGCCACTGTTCTTCCATGTCCTCAAAGCAGCACTCTTCCCCTCAACTTTTCCTCATAAGACTAGCCCTGTGAGGTAGATTGGTCTGAGAGACAGACACTAGCTTAAAGCCAACTGTGGAGCTTCCACCCCTGAGGGCAGACTCAACACTGGGTCTCTTCATTTCCTATCCAACCATTTAATCATTAAGACCCACTTCACATTTGGGGACCAAATCTGGGTGGGTGTTTAAACATGCAAGGGATTCTGACCTTGTCTCCAATGTCTCTATACTTACCAGTCCTGTGTCCTCATTCCCCAGAAGTGAGCAGGAATGGAATGCATTGTAATTATAGGGACAGCTTGATTTGGGTTTGTAAATAAAAATAAATTATAATTATATTTATATACACGAGGTAACATTCACTTCCCCTTTGAAATTTGTCCCTTAGCTCAGCAGGATCAACAGAAGATCAACACTGAAGCCATGGGGTACACTGTATAGCTTTTACTGAAATTAAAATATATGTAGCTCTTCCAAAGGTAAATTGTGTTGAATTTAACAGGAGGAAAACAGGTTGGGAAAGGCTAATCTATTAAAATATAGAAGGGGGGGGGAAGGACTCAGAAAAACTTTAATCACAAATTCTTTTAGCTAAACTAAATTTATTGGCAAAAGAAGAGAATTAGCCTAAATTGGTACTATTGGTTTAATTGTAGGCTTACACAGTATATATATATTTTCCCTAAAGAGAAATATTCTGGGAGTTCAATAAAACAAACATAATGTTTCTTGCCATGAGTTTTGTCATGAGATGCGCATGACAGAGATATACATCGGGTGTGCCAAAACTGAAATATACATTTTAATGTACCACTGTTGTTGTGTTTATTCCTACAAGACTAGGAATAGCAAGTCACATATGAGACTTTCAAGGATTGTTGCAAAACTTAGATTGACTGAGAAAAATTAGCAATACAGGTAATAAAGCTGCTTCTCTTCACCTTCACCACAAAAGGCAACCCTTACTTAGTACTTAAGGAAAGTCTGGTTTCTGAATGCGGATGTCAAACTTGCGTCTACTCCAGTGTCTTCCTCCAGTTCATAAGTAGGACAACCTGTCTTCTCCGTCCTCTCTGTGCTTTTCTTCGCTCTGCAGCAATAGCAATGTTATATTGATTCCGCCTGGACAGATTTTAACTATATTAAGAAAAAGTGGAGGGTGGGGGGTGGGAGAGAAAATTGTTTGCAAAATGTTTTATAAAGTCCAGGCTACATAGAGATTTCAATCACTGCCTGTTTCAGGTCTTTTACCAAGGAATCTTTTGCAGGTCTCAGGGACACCTTTAATATGTATTTTTTATATATGTATTATGTACTATTTTAATATTGGATTTCTATTTGTGCTGTGAGCCGCCCTGAGTTCCCGGAATAGGGCGGCATAGAAATTTAATAAATAAATAATAAATATCAGCAGTCAGTTCTGCTTCTTCCAAAGCAGAGCCTGTATTGTACTCCTAACAGAAGTGAGGCTTGTTTCCTCCTTGTTACTGTCTAGGAGAGGGCTCAAAATACATATTTTGTTCCAGCCTGTTGGAATCTTGTTATGCATTTGTTCCTAAAAGTCTTGTGTTTATCTTTTTAAACTGCACAGATCATTTAGGAGCGAGTGGAATACAGTGCTGAATAACAGCTAATAATACATGCTCTGTTTTAGTGGACATTATCTTTTCTCTCTCTCAAGGATTGCAGCCCAGCTTTTAATCAAGTGAGACCAAATGAGAATAGATACAAATGATTTTATCCGCAAAGCTTTTTGCAACAGATTTTCAAGTATCTCCCTCTCTCACAAGGGATAGCCAGGCATTCATTACTACCGTAGCTGGAACCGGGCATATGCAAGGCTGGCAAAAAAAAATCTCAGTTTTAGGTGTTTGGGAGACCATGAAAACTTCCATTATCAGAAAGGGGTGCAAATCTAGTACAGGTACGGTAGTTCTTGACTTACAAGTGTTGGTTTAAGAATGGTTTGAAATTGCAATGGACTCAGAAAAAATAACTTAATGACCTTTCCTTGAAGTTAAAACCATTGCACCATCCCCCTGGTCACATGATCACAATTCAGCTCACGTTTACAATGGTTGCAGCATCTTGTGAGTTATATGGTCATGATTTGTGACCGTCCCAGCTGATTTTGGCAAACAAAGTTAATTGGGGAAGCCAGATTTGCTTATTGACCATGTGATTCAGTTAATAATCACATGATTTACTTAATGACCATGGTAGTTTGTTTAGTGACCACTGTAAAATGGACATAAAATTGTGCATGGTCATATGATCACACACCTAATAACAGCATTGATTAGTGATCGAAATTCCAGTCCCAACTGTGGTTGTAAATAATGGACTACCTGTATTATGCACCCATCCAGGCTTCCCATATTTATTTGTTAGCCATTATAAGAAACCAGATGATGGCCTTGATGGAAGATTGATTGGGATCTATAGGGAGCTCATGGGTGTACTTTGCTCTGAGACTCTTTAATATTCATACACTTCTTGTGTCAATTGGACCAAAGTTGGAAGAAGCACATGTATCTTCTATTCAAAGGATGCAGTAATCACTTGCTTTCCGATGCTTTTCAAACTGGAAACATGAGGGATCTCAGCCCTTGGGACTTTCTTCAGGCAAAGTATATGGTTGACCTCCATAGTACAATCCTTCTCATGCCTTGTCCCCAGTATATCTTTTAAAAGGAAGGAAGGAAGGAAAGAAGGAAGGAAGGAAGGAAGGAAGGAAGGAAGAAATTAAGGATCCTACCCCATTCCATTTATTTTTAGTGGATTGAAGCCATTCTGCTTTTGTGATAGAAATTTTCCCCCTTATTCTTTTTTCCTTAGGGAGAAATAGTTTTAGCTCTGCTCAATTAGAAACCAATAGCGACACAAATCTTGGAAAGTTTCCAAGTATAGATGATTCACTCAGGGACAGCCTCAGTATTAAGGCTAAACAAAGGCAACAGTGAGTGGTTAAAGCCTATTAAACCTTCAAGCAGAAAGGTAAAAGAGAAGATTTTGCAATACCTTTGTTCAAAGTCCTCACCTCCCTTGATCTGACCAAATATATATACTTACTTCGTCGAAACGTCGCCAAGACACTTCAAATTCTACGTGGGAGAAAACCCGAAGAACCAAAGACCTACACACACACACACACACACACACACACACACACACACACACACACACACACAAGAAACATCCTTCCCTTATTCCCAGGGTCTTTTTCTGTAACTGAGTTAAGCTGCTATTCATTCTTGAGTTGGCAGAAAGCAAAGTTAGCATAAACTTTATTGACCTACTGATATGTGTATCCACCACAGTTTGCACAATGATGTCATGACACATGGATCATCATTGCAGTCATTATGTCCATTGCTGGTATCCATCCTGCCACTATAGTAATCTCTTCTGAGTCACTCTTCTGCTAATGTTCTGATTTGTGAGTGTGTCAATCACTCCAGATAGGTTATTGGTTTTCTGCTCCCGTGGCTCTAAAGAGGAAAGACAAAGGTCTGACTTTGGAACTCTGCCCTGCCTTTTCTAGACTGGTTTGCCTACCTCTCCTTCTATACCCTATATGGACATGTCTAAATTAACATAATGTAAAATCAAGAAAAATAGAACTAAGCGGAAATAATCTAGATCCACTTTAATCAGGTTTCAGCCTAGGGTTCAGTATGGAGACAGCACTGGTTGCATGTGGTCTGTGGCAGAGCCAGAATGGGGGTGGTGCATCCATCCTGAGACTCCTTGATCTCCCCGAAACATTCAGTATCATTACCTATAGTATTCCTTTTAGCCAGCTTCAAGGACTAGAAATGGGAGATACCGGTAGTATTTACGCTGGTTCTCCTCCTTTCTCAATAGCCAGTTTCAATCTGTGTTGACAGGATTTATGGGGTGCTGCAGGGCCTGGCTCTCTCTCTCTCTCTCTCTCTCTCTCTCTCTCTCTCTCTCTCTCTCTCTCTCTCTCTCTCTCTCTCTCTCTCCCTCCCTCCCTCCCTCCCTCTCTCTTGTATCTGAAACTACTGGGTGAATTCCATATAGATAGCCCTCATTTGATGATGGTAATTGGGACCAGCAACTCCTTGGTAAGTGAGACAGTCATAAAACATGATGTCACAGGACTGTGCAGACTTCCAATGTTAATCACTGCAGTTCCAGTTGCAGTCATTAAGTGAATTCTATGCAAAATGCCACATGATCATCATTTGTGACCTCCTACCAGTTTCCTCATTGACTTTGCTTGTTGGAAGATGGCAGTGAAGGCTACAAATGACATCAGGATGCTACAACCATCATAATTGTGGAGCCAGATGCCAAGTGCCAGAACTGTAATCGTGTATCTGCTGGGATACGGCAACAGTTGCAATTCCCCGGACCCATCATAAGTCTGCTTATTCAATGCTGTCACTGAATGATGCTGAACAAGTAGGCATTAAATGAAGACTACCTGCATGCTTATACTACCCAGTTATACATCCTGACCTGCAGCTGACCAATGTTATTGAAGTCCTGACTCAGTCCCTGGAGACTATGTGGGCCTGCCATGGGGAAGAACAGACTCAAACTGAATCCTGACAACACCAAGTGCTTTGTTTGCTTGTTTGCTCCCTCCCCCCCCCAATATCAGAGACATTCCCCAGGCCTTGGGTTGGGGTGGATGTTATGGGATGGTCCTCCAATTAGCCATCTCTTCTTTTGCTTGATATGTGTTATTTTCAATTTTATTTCATTGTAGGCTCCCAAAGTCATCATAGATTTGGGTAGCCTCAAAATTGAAAAAAAATAAATTACATTAAATTTAATTAGCATTGGGGAGGAGGGAGGCAGACCAGGTCACCATTGTACAATTAGCTATGCCCTGTAGTGTAGGATAACTGAAATTGACTAGCTCTGCTCAACCAATTATCTTAGTCTAAGAAGAACAGTGGCAAAGAGAAGTAAACGAAATATAAGGAAATTTGCAAATAATAAAAGGTCAACAACCATTATTTCTTGGACACTGAATAAGGAAAAACAAGGCTGCTGCATTTTAAGGTAAAGATATAGGTTGGAATCGTATTATAGTGCAGTAACATAAGCATGCCTTTTTTTTCACTCACTCAGATACTGAATTCTGTTCTGTTATCTATTCCTTGTTGGGACCCTGGAAATAAATTACTGGGAGACTGAAATTACTGGGAGACTCACCCTGTTTTATCATGATTCCTATTTGTGGAAATACTCCAACCGCCATCTATGTCAATTGACTTATGCCAACTAATGGGGTGGCTTTCATCTAGAGCAGGGGTTCTCAACCTTGGCAACTTTAAGACTTGTGGACTTCAACTCCCAGAATTCCTCAGCCAGCAAAGTTAATGGGGTGGCTTTCATCTAGAGCAGGGGTTCTCAACCTTGGCAACTTTAAGACTTGTGGACTTCAACTCCCAGAATTCCTCAGCCAGCAAAGTTAATGGGGTGGCTTTCATCTAGAGCAGGGGTTCTCAACCTTGGCAACTTTAAGACTGGTGGACTTCAACTCCCAGAATTCCTCAGCCAGCAAAGCTAATGGGGTGGCTTTCATCTAGAGCAGGGGTTCTCAACCTTGGCAACTTTAAGACTGGTGGACTTCAACTCCCAGAATTCCTCAGCCAGCAAAGCTAATGGGGTGGCTTTCATCTAGAGCAGGGGTTCTCAACCTTGGCAACTTTAAGACTGGTGGACTTCAACTCCCAGAATTCCTCAGCCAGCAAAGCTAATGGGGTGGCTTTCATCTAGAGCAGGGGTTCTCAACCTTGGCAACTTTAAGACTTGTGGACTTCAACTCCCAGAATTCCTCAGCCAGCAAAGTTAATGGGGTGGCTTTCATCTAGAGCAGGGGTTCTCAACCTTGGCAACTTTAAGACTGGTGGACTTCAACTCCCAGAATTCCTCAGCCAGCAAAACTAATGGGGTGGCTTTCATCTAGAGCAGGGGTTCTCAACCTTGGCAACTTTAAGACTGGTGGACTTCAACTCCCAGAATTCCTCAGCCAGCAAAGTTAATGGGGTGGCTTTCATCTAGAGCAGGGGTTCTCAACCTTGGCAACTTTAAGACTGGTGGACTTCAACTCCCAGAATTCCTCAGCCAGCAAAGCTAATGGGGTGGCTTTCATCTAGAGCAGGGGTTCTCAACCTTGGCAACTTTAAGACTGGTGGACTTCAACTCCCAGAATTCCTCAGCCAGCAAAGCTAATGGGGTGGCTTTCATCTAGAGCAGGGGTTCTCAACCTTGGCAACTTTAAGACTTGTGGACTTCAACTCCCAGAATTCCTCAGCCAGCAAAGTTAATGGGGTGGCTTTCATCTAGAGCAGGGGTTCTCAACCTTGGCAACTTTAAGACTGGTGGACTTCAACTCCCAGAATTCCTCAGCCAGCAAAACTAATGGGGTGGCTTTCATCTAGAGCAGGGGTTCTCAACCTTGGCAACTTTAAGACTGGTGGACTTCAACTCCCAGAATTCCTCAGCCAGCAAAGCTAATGGGGTGGCTTTCATCTAGATCAGGGGTTCTCAACCTTGGCAACGTTAAGACTTGTGGACTTCAACTCCCAGAATTCCTCAGCCAGCAAAGCTAATGGGGTGGCTTTCATCTAGAGCAGGGGTTCTCAACCTTGGCAACGTTAAGACTTGTGGACTTCAACTCCCAGAATTCCTCAGCCAGCAAAGCTAATGGGGTGGCTTTCATCTAGAGCAGGGGTTCTCAACCTTGGCAACGTTAAGACTTGTGGACTTCAACTCCCAGAATTCCTCAGCCAGCAAAGCTGGCTGAGGAATTCTGAGAGTTGAAGTCCACAAGTCTTAAAGTTGCCAAGGTTGAGAACCCCTGATCTAGAGAATCATTCCACTTAACCTTATAGGGAATTAGAGTACTAGCCACGTCAGATTTTTGTCCCAGTTCAGAATCAGGTCTGGGCTTGTCCAATCTCCTGAGGTTGACTATGTCCAGAAGCCGAGACCATTTACTGCTGATCTGGCTGCAATGTAATCTGGAACCACAGCAAAGCTGCCCTTTTTCCTTGAAGAGTTGCTGTTCTGCAGAATATGTGGGTTGTTCCTTCTCCTAATAATGGAACTCCTGCCTCACCCAACCTCCTGGCTTCTTTCTCTTCCTCCAGAGAGGTTCCTTATTCTCAGTGTTTCAAGGTCAGCAGAAGTGAGGGCGATTGTGAACCAGTTTCAGTCTGCTTTTGAAAAATTCAGGGGGTTGCAGAGAGTAAGGAAGATGGCTTTCATGGATGTTGCCAAGATGACCAGTGTAAAACCTGTTAAATCCAAAATATCCACGTTAAAATTTGGAAATACATCAGACAGAGATCTCTCTTATTCACTCAACTATAAGCGGCATCACAATCAGACTTGCATGATTCTGTTATTACTGTATAGCTAATAAAAGTTGTTTTAGTATTTAGTTGATTTCTTGGTCTGCTCTATAAAGTGGGGTCGAAAATGGTAGTTGTCTAGTAACGCCTTCAATCAATAGATTATTTTGATTTAGGAGATTTTCTTGATTTAAGGTCAATGTTTATAACCCCCTTCATTTTGATATAAGAAGCACATTATTATCCTCACCCTATTTCTTGCAGTCCTAAGACATTCCTAGGGCTCAGCTTTAACCAGGATTTGGCAGTCAGGCATGTCTTCCTAGCCCATTGCTTCTTTTCTGAACAAACATCATGCATTAACAGAATCTCAATACATTTTCTCACATTTTTTTTAATCTACCCAAACTGGAGACACTCATCTATGTGCCAATTTTGCAGACCACAAACAAGTCTGCAAAGATACTCTAAACCCATTAGAGTTTTGGGAAAGGCCTCTAGATGTTTCATAAAATCCAGGATTTGGCCATTTGTGGTTG
This sequence comes from Bothrops alternatus, assembly GCA_034064705.1. Lineage (NCBI taxonomy): Eukaryota > Metazoa > Chordata > Lepidosauria > Squamata > Viperidae > Bothrops > Bothrops alternatus. The sequence continues at coordinate 26,940,514 of JARGCV010000003.1, read as the reverse complement.
ATATTGTTGGGGTAGCTTATGCCATGAGACAAAATTTGCTATTTAAAGAACACACCAAAAAAAGGGATGCAAGAAATAAAGACATGGGAGGTATGCAATGGGCTAAATTAGCACCTTTTGGTCTGGTGCAAATTTTGGGTTGGATAAAAGGGGCATATGAATAATCAAATATCTTTTCTTGTTGACTGCTAATAAATTACACCATGATGTTTGGTTTGCCAATCTGAGTAGATTTGGCAAATAGTTTCACTTGCAATATAGCTCTTTGGGACAGAAGCAGTATAGGATGATGTTATGTATCTGCAAGAACTGCAAGGATTCCCCCCCCCAATTGCATTATGAATTTGTGAATGTATCCTAAGGTTAAGTTCACAAAGCCTGATCTTTGTAGCCTAATGATTAATTCATCTGTATAACGGAGTATAATGGATTCTTCTATTGCAGAGCAAGAAACTTCTAATCAAAATATCATTAAATTTCAATTAGTATTTCAAATAGTTTGGTAAATATCATTACAACTCCCTCTCTCTTTCTCTCTCTCTCTCTGACAACAGTTAATAAACTTGCATAAGGCTGAAATTTTTGTCCCTTAGTTGACTGCATTTCCTGGCACAGCTCAGGAAGGTTTTTATGTACATAGATCCCTTGTGATTATTAAAGGCTTTGGGATTATCTGATGAAAATCTGCATTGTGAGTGCTGACAGTGACTGAAGTCTTGGGAGAGTCTCACCGACTCTTTCTCTCCTCCTCTCTCATGAGTTTATTCCCATGAAAGGGATGATCTAAGAAGGTGTGTGGCGCGTCGGTGAACTGCCTGAGGCACTGCATTGACTCATTGGAAGGAAAGAGGAAAGCACGGTTCCAATAGCCCTTCGTGACCATTTTAGGCTTGTATTTCTACAGCCATCAATTGCAACATGTCCTTGCAGCCTTGTGAAGTGTGGGACCCAGACTCATACACAATTCTCCCCTCAGATGGGCTTTTAGTAGGTATGAAAGAACAAAGGGAGTGCCTTTCCTTCCGTCTGAGCTTGTCCCACAGTTGTGGAGATGTGTCCTCAGATATCGCCCCATCTCTTATTTCTCTCACACATTCTATATGGTTAAGTGGCAAATTACAAGAAAATCACAGTATATAGTTAAGTAGCCAAGTGGGGAGGCAGTAAAGGCTGCTTTAAGGTATTGCTATGCCATTGATACGATTACCTAAATGGTGTTCGATCTAGAAGTGTAGAGTCTATATTCACTTGGCACCAACATTCTTCCTGCCTTGAGATTCTTTCTTCTCTTGCTCTCAAAGGTCTCAAAGGTTATAATTATCTAAATGGCAGATAAGGTTAACCTACACTAAGTAACCTAACAGTTAAAGAAAGTCAGGCAACTAATCTGCAACTAAGCTTTTAATTCTTGTGAATGGTCAGTTGTTCCTGACCCCCTTCCCTTGCTTTCTCATTTATAAAAGATGAGCTCTTGTTTTTCTGGCTGAGATATGTTGAACTGCCAACCTGCAGTTCTACAAACATGCTAACCCCACACTTAACCATGTTATTGCTTAGTTTGTGTGGTCGAGTAGATATATGCATAGTTGCATTTGCCATTGGTATACACACATGTGTATATATATATATGTGTGTGTGTGTGTCAAGTGGTTATTTTTTAGATTGCACCCTGTAAACCCAAATATGGGAGGAAGAAATCATTCTTTCCTTTGCTTGTTTCAGCTCAACCCAGAGCCATCTGCAAGCACAAATATATATATGTTGTTTAAAATTGTTAACAAAGAAATAAGGGATTTCTGAGATAGCTATTTCGAGTTATTTACCTCTCTTCAGTCAGAATTCACCCTTTCTGGGATTCGAACCTGGGCAGTCTGCATGCTAGGCAGAAGCTTTAGCCTCAAGCCACAGGCTCTGTCCCGCTTTGTTAGTAGTCAGGGAGTGGATATGTGTGTCAAGTGGTTATTTTTTAGATTGCACCCTGTAAACCCAAATATGGGAGGAAGAAATCATTCTTTCCTTTGCTTGTTTCAGCTCAACCCAGAGCCATCTGCAAGCACAAATATATATATGTTGTTTAAAACAAATATATATGTTTTCTGAGGTTTTCGCGGGTGTTTGTATGTAGGTCTTTGGTTCTTCGGGTTTTCTCCCACATAGAATTTGAAGTGTCTTGGCGACGTTTCGACGAAGTCTCATTCGTCATCTTCAGGCTGGTGCTTTCGACTTCGTGCTTCTAGGAGCTAAAATCTCACATTGCTCCTAGAAGCAGAAGCCGAAAGCACCAGCCTGAAGATGACAAATGAGACTTCGTCGAAACATCGCCAAGACACTTCAAATTCTACGTGGGAGAAAACCCGAAGAACCAAAGACCTACATATAAGCATATATAACAAGCAAAGTGGAGATGTGAGCCTCCAAAGAGTTGGCAGCATGAGTGCCCAGAATAAAAACAAGTCCAGATAACTGCCTCAGTGGTGTGGATGAATCTCCACTTGTGATGCACACAAAAAAACAGGTAGAGCTTCAATCAAACATCCCTGTTTTGGAAGCAGGAGAAGGGATCAAAAACAGATTGTAAGAAAACTGCAGAAAAGCTAGGTAAATTATACTTCCCAGCCTTCAGTGGTTTTAGAAACAGAGTCTGCAGAACTAAGGTGAGTTATGACAAGGAATTAAGTTGTGTACTTGTGTCAGCCATAAGGATACAAGTATTTAAGGGTAGCATTCTGATATAATTATATATTTGCTGTAGATTCTAATGCAGTGTTTCTCAACCTTGACAATTTTAAGGCATGTGGACTTCAACTCCCAGAATTCCACAGCCAGCATTGCTGGCTGTGGAATTCTGGGAGTTGAAGTCCACATGCCTTAAAATTGTCAAGGTTGAGAAACACTGTTCTAATGGAATGTGTGGCAATGATAATTATCATAATTATTCCAGGATTGCTTATACTTTTTAGTATAATATAACTCTTTTTTTACAAAAGTGTGTCCAGTTTTTTTTCCAATTCTTGCCATGGGTGACTAACAAAAATCAATAAAATGTATCATAGAAAACAACCATTTAACCAATTAAAATGATTAAAATCTCAAAACCTACATTAGAAAAGTCAAGTGTTAAAAACTGCTGAAAAGCCAGACACTTATTTAAGGGAGGTGTTGGGAAGATGGAGAGCCACCATAGGAACGATCCTGTCCTTTGTACCATTCAACCTGATGACACTTAATACCAGTAGCAGCAAAACTGGGGCAAGACAGCCTCCTCTGTGAGGTACAGAAGATCACTCTAGTATTCCAAAGGCGCTTAGGGCTTAAAGTATGAAACTTTTGAATGAGCCTAAAATGAAGAAACAGCCAAGGCTTAAATCACATGAAGAGGATTCAAGGACATGGCCCCTGTGTTCTTCTAAAATGAAGGAGGGCCTTTTTATTTTATTTATTTTATTTGGGTTTGTATGCCGCTCCTCTCCAAGGGACTCGGAGCAGCTAACAACATATATATAACAGTGAAGTACCATAAAAAACCCAAACAAATATATCAAAAAAAAAAAATCAAAAAAAAGAACACACATTCAATTCAACAATCAACCACAGTCATCCCCAGGCCTGCCGGCAAAGATGAGTTTTTAAATTTTTCCGGAAGGCCGGGAGAGTCGGAGAAACGCGGACTTCAGGAGGCAGTTGGTTCCAGAGGGCGGGCACCACAACAGAGAAGGCCCTCCCCCTAGGGCCCGCCAAACGACATTGTTTCGCTGACGGGACCCGGAGGAGGCCAACCCTGTGCGCTCTCACCGGTCGTAGAGAAGTATGTGGCATAAATTAGTGGATTTGGGCAGGCCTAGCCCTATTATAATAGCCTTACCCAATGAAATATTGGGGTTTGGGAGAAGTAATGAGCTGTTAAAGAAAATGCCTTCACATCTTGCAGTTGCATCCCTTAAATCACAATGATGGAACTGTGTCTAGGCCAAGGGTCACAAGTGCTCCTTGAGAAATGAGTTCAGAGGTACACGCCTTACTTTTGATGTGACTTCCCTATAATAAATTAAAAATATATCAACTATAGCCAGGACTTCTTTTCTCATAGAACGCTCAGAACGGAGTTCCGGCACCTTTTTTGGATGGAACCTTGTAAGGTAGGCAAGGCAGGTTGTATGACGTGTGTGAGTTCCGGCACCTTTTTTTTTTTTTTACAAAAAAAGCACTGACTATAGCTAATATGATGACTCCCACACCGTGTAATCATTTCCCCCCTAAAATTATAATGATGGCAATTTTTAAAGCTTTTCAGGAGTTGCATTTAAAATGTGGGGTCTCAGGCTGCTCCCCCCCCCAAAAAGCCACAAGGAGGTTCTTCAGGTCTGGTGGAAACCATGATCCTAACACTACTGTTGAAGTAAAACACAACTATCATTTGCGTCAACGTCTTGTTGATATAATAATCTTGTGTTTGCTGGGATGCTTCTAGCAGTTTCATTCCGTCTGGCTCTCTCCTTGAGAAAATCAGGTGAGGGAGATTTACTGTAACCCCTGGGAAGCTGTTCATTTTCATTATGTTTCGATTTTGAGTGATTGCCTGCCCCGCCCAGGATTATCTCATGGGAACCAGAAGCCTAGCTTGTCGACGTGTGGCGAAACTTGTTTAGAAGCCAAATTTCACACACCCGATGTACCTCTGTCGGAGGCAAAACCACATGTGATGCTTCAGGTGCACAACGCAGTCTCAGGAGGAGGGTGAAGGGGGGGGGTTGTTGGTGGAAAGAAGGGAAGCAGAGTCTCACAGCTGATCTTTCTCTTCCCAGACTGGCTAGACCAGTTTAGACTTGGAGAGTCACAGCTTCCCACAAATGGAAAAGGCATGATGTCAGCCTGGGAATTGGTATCACATGATGTGGCCCATGATTCTTCTCTCAGAGCTGAGTAGATCTTTACTTCTCCCTTTCCCTCTCCTCCCCCCGCCCTCCCTTTCTTTCCCTGCTTGCACAATTGAGCTTCACAATGACAAAAGAACAATAAAGCATTTATCAGTGTTTGGGAAGCTCTAGGGAAGAAGGGGCTTGCAAGTTTCATGAGTAAGCAGGTTTAATTTCAAAGAGCCTGGCCTTTTAAAAGAATTTCCCTTCTCAGAACCAGAGCTGTGCTACATGCTGTATAGAACAAGCTTGCAATATTTGACCAATTATTCTGTCCTTCCAACAGATTGTGATCTAGCAAATTGTTGATTATCACCTGGAGTCTCTGATCAACTAGGGCAGGGGTTCTCAACCTTGGTAACTTTAAGACTTGTGGACTTCAACGCTGGCTGAGGAATTCTGGGAGTTGAAGTCCACAAGTCTTAAAGTTGCCAAGGTTGAGAACCCCTGAACTAGGGCTTTGTGTGGCCCTTCTTAGTTCCTTCCCCTTCTTCCCCTTGTCAACCTGGTCTTTGGCTATTTCCCTCTACTCAAGGATATGCAATATTAATCTTTTTAAAAGCAATGTTTTATTTAGAAGCTGAAGATCGTAGAGAATATGGCAAAGGGTACAAATGACATACCGCTCCCACCATCTGTATAGGACATTGTGCTTGGGAAAGATGAGCTAGAAGGAAATCAAGAAATTAGAAGCTTTTAATAGACCATATATAAGAGAAACACCAATCAAACAAAATGTATTCGGAGTATACTGGAGGATGTAAGGGAGGAGGAAAGAACGTTTACTAAAACAGATGTTTACAAAGATTAACACCTAATGTTGTATGCTATGTTCTAGGATGATTGCTTAGCAATAGGATCTTATGTTTAATGTTGATCTCATTAATATTGAAACAGATAGGAGAAACACCAATCAAATAAAATGTAACAGGAGTATAGTTGAGGCTAGACGCGAGGAGTGGGGGAAAAAGGCTTACTAATTCAGACGTTTTCAAAGACTAATACCTAGTATTGTATACCAGGTGTCATGATGATTGCTGCATAATATGTTTTTATGTTCAATGTTGATTGTTTTAATAAAAGAATTTTTATAAAAAAAAAAGTTTTCAAGGTGAAGATTAAGCAAACCAGAAGCAAAAATAAAATAGAAAAATAGAAAAATAAATCAGGGATGAAAACGTATGGTTAGCTGAGGTAAAAAAAATCCTAGTGGTTTTTGACATAAACACTCTAAATACGCTGACCAGATTAATAGTAAATATTGCTAATACCTCATAGCAATGCTGCCTTTTTCTTGAATGGTCTATTTGTAAGAGAATAATAATGTCCTTCACTGTTAATCAGTGAAGGTAATGAACCATTGCTGTTAAAAATCAGTTACATTTTATCTCAAGGCCACCGTAATTTGCACAGTTGTGTGAATTCTCTTGTGGTCTCATCAGCATTAATGAGTGAAGTATTTCAGTTGAAGGACACAGGTCAACATCACCATTTACAATTTTTCATGCATTGAAAGTCGGATTTGAGATTATTTTTGGAAGGTGGGAGGAGATTTTTCAAAGCTTGGTCCTACCTTGAAAAAAGAAGAATCTCACTGAAATGGATAGTTGTTAACATTCCACCATGAGAGGAGAAGTGGAAAAAGAAAATGAGGAGGAGAAACTAAGCCTTTAAAGCTGTGTCTTTCCAATTTGGCAACTTTAATTTGATGGCTGGAGAATTCTGGGACTTGAAGTCCACACCTCTTAAAATTCCAGGTTGGAAAAGCATCACCTTAAAGCAATGTGCTGAGAAAGAGAGGAACCCTCGTGTCTGGTAGGCAGCAGAAATTCTGAGTGCTTTTCCATCATTGCTAATGCTGTATTTAGAAGCATCAATGCAGATACAGTTTACAGGATCATCTCAGAGAAAAGAAGGCCGAAGCAGATGTGGGACATTCTTGAAAGAAATTCTACCTGCCCATCTTTATCAAGACTCAAACTGGATGTGTGAGGGCAGAGAATATCATAGCAAAGTTCACAGCCTACAAGGCTGTGGTAGTGATTCAGTGTACAGCTATTACTGTAGCAACCCAACACTTGTCTTCCTTACTGATAATGCCACCACAGCAATTTCTGGTTAACTATAAATCTGTGGAAATGTATGGAGAGTGACCTAGAAATACGTAACCTTATTTCTCACTGTATGACATTTGTTCCATGGTTCAAATATAATGTTTGGCTTACGGTGATATGAGAAATAATTGAAATTTGAGCTGCATGCAAAAAACATTAAAAGAGAAAAATAGAATTGCAAGATAGTCCATCTGGGACATTAAGTTATCCAAAAAAAAAAAGTATTAGTCAAACTCAGATGTTTTTCCATGATCTGTTTGAATTCCAACACCAGTGCAGAAGTCTGAATTTATCTCTTATAGAGGGCTTTTGATATCAGTCAAATTAGGCTTACATGTGATTCATCCTTTATTTAGAGTGATGAATATGTGTAAAGTATTTGAAGTGTGCTGTGTAAAATTATAACAACTTATGTCTGCAATAAAGGTAGCTTGAGATTTTGCCCTTTTGTTGGGATGCGAATGTCCCATGAGTTAATGTAAGATAGATTTTGTGGAGTTCTTGGTGCTTTCTGATCTCGTTTGTTTGCTTACAGACATCTTATTACCCAAGTAGGTAACATCATCAGTGCAAAAACACAGCTGAATCCTGAGCTATAGATATTCTTTTCTACTGGATGAAAGATTTTATTATGCAACAAGGAGTATAGATATAAATACTAATAAAATACACTGAAGATGAAGGCAATTATGCCTGTTGGGGAAATGGAGTTAACAGATGGAAATTATACATAAATGGCAAAAAAATGAAACAAGTAGATAAAACTGTGTATCTTAATAGAATGTTTACTAAAGAGGAGGAAAAGGATAAAGAAATGTTAAGATATGCTGGTACAAAAATAATTGATATTATGTGATCGATTATGTAATCAATGAATGTTCATTGAAGGCAGAAGAAGTAGTTGTGTATAACAGCATACTTTTGCCTACTTTGTTACATGGAACTGAGAGTTAGAATATATCAAAAGAAACATAATAGTAAATTGATTGCAATGGGGGAAGATAAGAAAAGAATGAATTAAGAATGAATGAGTGAAGAATGAATTCAAAAACCCTATATAGCTTATAAAGAGAATGAAAGAGATCTGATCTGCAAAGCAAATATATATTAAGAAAGAGTAAATGGATTGAAAGAAAGAAGAAAACCAAGGCACTTGTGGCTGGCTGGAATTTATTTTCCAAGAGGTGAGAGAATTTTAAAACCAAAAGGCCATGTGTGAATCTGTGTTCTGACATATATGGAAACAAGGAGTGCTTGTGAAAATAGAAAGGCAGGGAGAGATATAGTGAATTAGGTTAAATTTAAGTTTAAATTGAATTTAATACCCTTTCTCTTATCTTCTGTTGATTTCTTCACTTTGATTTCTATGCTTTGTATGGTATTGCTTACTCCTAAAAGAAATAGCAGGATGGTCTGACAAATCTTCAACAGCTATAGCAGAGATCCCCAACCTTTTGGGCACCAGGGAACCATTAACTTGGAGAGAGGTTTTTCTGCGGACCGGAGGTGGCGTGGTTTTGTGTGCTGCCTGCATCCCGCAGATGGGGCTTTGCTTTGCTTGTTTCTGTGGACCGATTGCTGGCATGCCGCGGCCTGGTACTGGACTGTATAATTATACTTTCCAGCAAGATTGATCTTTTGTAAACAGGTGTTCTTTATAACTACTGACTAAGTGCCTCCAAATTGCTTTGGTGCAGGTCCAGATAATATTGCTTAATCATGCTAACTCTTGAAATGTTGAATAATACAATTCTTTTCTGGCTTTGAATGAAACAGGTGTCCTTCACAGATTGGTTATCACTGGTGCTGAGAAGAAACAGCAAGCACAACATCCTCATTCTGAGTATTTGCAGGATTTAGAGCCCCTGGAGCATCCTATATAGAGCAGAGCTGGATAAACCAGAGCTAATGGTTTGGGGCTCCCGTGGCATTAGTAAAGTTGAACCAAACATATTTTTGTGAGAGTTTGGAGATTTTTCAGAAACACCTTCCATTTTAAAACTCAAAACAATATAGCCTCCCTCCTATATCCTCCCTTCCCATTTTAAAATCTGCCTTAACACAGCCTTTGCTTTTTAAAAACCTTACAATCCAAGAGGGCAAATATCTGGCTTTTCCCATTCTGTGATCTCCTGGCGCACTTGGCCACTTTTTCAATAGAAGTGACAAGAAAAACATTAAAAAGCTGCCTCCAGCTGCACAAATATGGATCCACACTCATTGTAAAGAAGAAGCATAAAAAGTGTGATCATTTGTGTGCTACTGCGCTATTGGCCAGGCAGATGGTGGCTTCTGAGAGTTATTATTCAACAAAATCCAAAAACACATACGTTTTCTTCTCCTGTAGGAGAGACATATGTTGTATTTGTGCTGTTGTGCAAACATGTGGACAGAAGCTATCCAAAATCAAGGTCTAGAAAAATCTTAGTTTTGAAAACAAACCTTGCATTTGTTTTGACTGTAAAAGTTTTAGGATATAATGCAACCGAAGGTCATTAGATGGATGAAGTTCTACCATGTAGATTTATGATTTATTTCTTACTAATCTGGATTGGGCTCTAGATCAGTTGGTACCTTTTAGATAAATGGGACGGCAATTCTTGGAATTGTCAGTCCAATTGGGTGTGGTTAATTTGGCTGTTGTAGTGCCAATACATTTGAAAGGTACTAAGTTAGAAATAATTCAAGATGGCCCAGAGCAGCAAATACTTCAGATTTTATGTAGCACTTCCTAAAATTTATTTCAATCAGCCGTTTTGATGGTCAGATATTTTCTAATTACTGTCTTGTGGGGAGAAAAAGTATAAATAATATCTGTGAGTAGCCTGCTCCTTTTCTCCCCCCCCCCATAAAAGCTTGTGAGATGCATTATTATTTTTGTTGTCATATTTTTTACAACCCAAATCACGTAATTATTCAGGTGCTGTTTTGTTACTTAAAAAACCAGCACATACTGACTTTCACTTCACGCAATGGTGAGCCACTTACAATATCCAGCTTTCATCACAGGTTGATAGGCAGACTTTGTTTTTCCATGATTACTAAAGGATTCCTGGATGCTGAAACATGTAGATGCTTGCCAAAAGCTAGGGACTGACCGTTTGTTTTTGTTTTCAGTTAGCTGCAATACTTACAAGTGATTGGAGCAATGGTTCAAGGCCAGAATCATAATGTCTACATTCCAATCAGCCACATAACCTCTATAGAGAAATTCTATTGACATTAACACATCTATAATAATAATAATAATAATAATGATAATAATGATGATAATAAAGTTGGAAGGGACCTTGGAGGTCATCTAGTCCAACCCCCTGCTCAGGCAGGAAACCCTATACCATTTCGGACAAATGGCTGTCCAGTTTCTTCTCAAAAACTTCCAGTGTTGGAGCATTCACCACTTCTGGAGGCAGGTTGTCCCACTGGTTAATTGTTCTAACTGTCAGGAAGTTTCTCCTTAGTTCTAGGTTGCTTCTCTCTTTGGTTAGCACAGTGGTTCTCAACCTTTTTCAGGTTGAGACCCCACTTTGTGCCGCCCATGCGCGCTGCGACCCCGACTTGGGTGTGTGTGCGCATGCGTGCACGCGCGCCCCGAAAAAAAAAATGGCGGACCGCGATGGGCCGATCTGCGCGTGCGCGTGCGACGGCCGATCTGCACGTGCGCGTGCGACGGCCGATCTGCGCGTGCGTGTGCGACGGGCCCGAACCACGCATGCGCGCGAAGCGCCGAACTGCACATGCGCAGAACCGGCGGGCCAGCCGGCTCCAGACCAGGCCGGCCTCGCCTCCCACCGCTGCCTCAGAAACTCCGGCAGGCACACGGAGGAGCGGTCCGGAGCAGGCGGGCGCAAAGCTGCCTCCTTCCCACTCTGCTCCGCCATGTCCCAGGCCCGGCCTCCAACTCGCCCTCCGGCAGCCGGCCAAGCGGTCGGGGCAGCCGGACCTCGAGGCGGGCCCGCATTTCACCGAGACCGGCTCGGCTGTGGCGAGAGGCGCCCGGCGGCCGCCTCCGGCCCCCAAGTCCGCGCTACAGACTGGCGTCCAGGTTGCAGCGCTCCGCCTGCCAGGCTCATCTGGGACTCCCGCGCCTTCCGCAGGGCCGGCAGCAGCAGCAGGTAGGTAGGCGGGCGGAAGGACTGGGGAGCCCGCCCGGGCCAGCTCGCTCTCAGCGCCAGTCCCGCTCGGGTCGGGCCGGCCAGCCGGGCGGGGGACGTCTGGCCAGGCTCCCTGGCTCGGCCTCCCCCCACGCCCAGCTCCCTCCCCGGCTCGGCCTCCCCCCACGCCCGGTTCCCTTCCCGGCTCAGCCTCTCCCCATGCCCGGCTCCCTCCCCGGCTTGGCCTCCCCCCATGCCCGGCTCCCTCCCCGGCTCGGCCTCCCCCCCACGCCCGGCAGGGACTCACCAGTTCATCTTGCCGATCTGCTGGCTGGGCGCCTTACCGCCTGCTTCGGCCGCCGCCGCCGAGCGAGGGAGGGAGCTGGCCCGGGCGGGCTCCCCAGTCCTGCCGCCCGCCTGCCTTCCTGCGGCCGCTACCAGCCGTGCGGAAGGCGCGGGAGTCCCAGACGAGCCTGGCAGGCGGAGCGCTGTGACCTGGACGCCAGTCCGTAGCGCAGACTTGGGGGCCGTAGGCGGCCGCCGGGCGCCTCTCTCCACAGCCGAGCCGGTCTCGGTGAAGTGCAGGCCCATCTCGAGGTCCAGCTGCCCCGACCGCTTGGCTGGCTGCCGTAGGGCGAGTTGGAGGCCGGGCCTGGGACGTGGCGGAGCGGAGTGGGAAGGAGGCAGCTTTGCGCCCGCCTGCTCCGGACCGCTCCTCCGTGTGCCTGCCGGAGTTTCTGAGGCAGCGGTGGGAGGCGAGCGGCCCGGTTGCGCTGCGCATGGGCCAAACTGCACATGCATGTGCGGACCAGGTCATCGTGCGCACCGCGCATGCGTGGTTCGGCCCATCGCGTGTACGCGACGGGCCGAACTGCGCATGCACCGGCCGAAAAAAAATAAAAAAAATAAAAAATTTTTTAAAAAAATAAAAAAAATAAAAAAATGGCGGACGGCGTCGTTTGGCGACCCCCGTGAAATGGTTGTTCAACCCCAAATGGGGTCGCGACCCATAGGTTGAGAACCGCTGGGTTAGCACATCTAATTCTGTGCTTGAGTGTGTGTGACCTTATTTTCAGAGTTTCTGCTTCCAGTGTTTGATTTTAGTTCATTATAACTGTGCATGTGCTATTCCATGGTAGGTTTATAAGCTATGAACATCATAGGTTTCAGGAAGTGCTTATCCTGAGAATCTGTCAAATGGGCAACCACTTTTAGAGGTCCTAAATGCTCTCTTTGCCGAACACATGATTTTGTGTTGATTTTTGAACATAGTAATTACTAAGCAACATCTGTATACTAATATCACCACCAATTTGTGTGTATGCTTAAACAGAAATGATGTATTATTTAATTTAGCTTATGTAATATTTAGAACTTTAATGAGAATTCATGTGTCATGTTGTAATGACTTTTTTTTTAAAAAAAGAGTTTCATGGTGATCAAAAGTGATTTTTAAATATGCAATCTGTAACACCCATTATCTAAATCAGCGGTTCTCAACCTTGGGGTCGCGACCCCATTTGGGGTCGCATGACCATTTTGCGGGGGTCGCCGGACACCGCGGGCCGCCATTTTGTTTTTTTAAATTTTTTAAATTTTTTAAATTTTTTTTTATTTTAATTTTTTTATTTTTTGGCGTGCGCACGCCGCGCATGCGCAGATCCGCCCGTCGCGCCAAAAAAATAATTTTTTTAAAAAAAAAATAAAAAAATGGCGGCTGCGACGGGCGGATCCGCGCATGTGCGGTGCACATGATGGGCCGATCCGCGCATGCGCGGATCCGCCCGTTGCGGCCGCCATTTTGTTTTTGTTTTTTTAAAAATTTTTTTAATTTTTTTCGGCGCGCGCACCCGGGTCGGGGTCGCGGCGCGCATGGGCGGAGCAAGTGGGGTCTCAACCTGAGAAAGGTTGAGAACCACTGATCTAAATGAATGGCTGAGTGCAATAGTCTGTGACTTGAAGCTGTCTTGTCTTCATTGGGATTTTATTTATTTATTTGCATTATATAGCACAACAGAGAAAATAATCGAATGCAAACAATATTTATGTTCAAATAGAATATCTTTATTTGATACAGAAAAAAGAATGATATGCAATCTGTAGGGCAATAACAGCATGGATTAAGCATTCTTTCTTTCCTGTAAAAGAATATTTTTGGGTACCATCAATATGAATCAACAACAATCAAATATCCCTAATTAATTTTGAATAAAGGGGGGGAATAAGATGGTACCTATGAATTCCTGCTATATTGACATTACTTTTGAGGTCTGATCTTCAGCTAAGGCTGTTCCAGGACTCTTTTGTGATGCCCATTGGAAATGCATAAAGACCCACTTGTAAACATTTTATTTTTATACAGCAAAACTGAAGTATGCCACATGGAATGAGCAATGCTCAATGGCTGTTTCCACAATGACACATTTCCAGGACATTGATACATTTCTGTGCAGACCCCAAAGGTGAGTAGTCATGGCTCAGTTTCCCAGTGTACATACCTGTGGCAAAAAAGGATGTAGAGATGAATGATGATCACATTTGAGCATTCATATCTGGTTTGGATGTGATTCGCAATATGACTGATATTTGATTCAACTATCTATATGCATTTATAGGATACCTAGGAAAGGATCCAATGTATAAACGACTTCAGATGTCATTCCAAATTATGGAAATAATTTGTACAGAACATGTAGGATCAACAAGCTTGTTTCAACTCCAATATCCATAATGGATTAACCTGTATAGCTTTCCTTTCCTCTCTTTGCCTACCTTGTACCTTTTCTTCTCCCTCTTTCTCCCTCCCTCCCTCTCTCCCTCCTATCACTTACTTCTCCCTCTTCTATCACATGCCTCTTCCCTTTTTCATTTTCTGCTATCCTCTCATATTTTATCTGTTTTCCTCCTCTATTTTCAGTTTTTATCTGACTCAAAGTAGAATTTGTGTTGTATCATTTTAAATGGCAACATTACCACACCTGAGTGCCATCAAAGGTGGCAATCTCCTCTTTCCTTTATTGACTATTGAAATGGACACTCTTCTCCTCTTCAGTAATTGCTCTGCACATGTGCCAAAAATAGAACATGAATTGGTCAACTCTCTAGCACAGTGATGGCGAATCTTTTAGAGACTGAGTGCCCAAACTGCAACCCAAAACCCACTTATGCATCGTCGGATGCCGGGTGGGTGTGGCCCATTGGCTGGATGTGGCCCATTGGCTGGGTGTGGCCAATTGGGGTGTGTGTGGCCCATTGGGTGGGCATGGCTGCGGTGGTAATGGCAGACTGGGTGGGACTAAAAAGTTCAATCAATCAATTCCAACTTTTTTTTCCCCGCGAGAAGTTGAAATTGACTGATTGATTGAACTTTTTTTTTTTTTTTGCACACGGCGGCGGAGGCCTAAAGCGAAAAGGTTTTATAAAACCCAGCTGAAGGCCTAGGACTGGGGCGACGGCACGTGCTGCTTCTGCCGTGCCATAGGTTCGCCACCATTGCTCTAGCACTTTGGAGTCAACATTATCAATGCCCGGAGAACAGTTCTTCTCAATTAATGCTCTTCAGATGTGCTGGATTATTCCCCCACTATACACATTCATCATAGTTGGACTATAGATTTATGAGCATTGTATCCCAATGTACCTACATCAGGATGGGGACGCTGCTTTATTATTTTGGAAAATACTGTGTCATACGTTCCCTTTGAGATTTGGTTGGCATGCTTTTAATTCAGTCTTTTTAATGTGTGGTTATCTTTCCATCTCAGATGTAAACTTCATCTTGCTGTAATAGTTACACAACATAAATATTAATTACTAACTTGGTAAACCTGATTATTCTGCTACAGGTTTCAGGGAGGGAACATTAAAGCCTTCGGTATTAGCAGTGAAATACAAGGAATACGATTTAGGGCCCAATCCCTGATATAACAAGAATTGCTCATTTCCTTCCAGCTAAACAGCATTATTGGCATGGTACTGGATGACATCTTATTCAAATAGGCAATACAGTATCAGCTTGCCTAGCATGGAAAGTCCAAGAATATACTGTATGAAGAGGACATAATTTAGGGAGGAAAAAAAATGCATACTCAAGAGCTGCTGGACTTCTAATCTTGAACTTAGTTTGAACAGGTTAAACTTTGATTAGGCTAAAATACTTTCTAAGGATGAGTTTAAAAGAGAATCAGAAAGTTTGTTCACACAGAAAGTTTACATCAGAGCAAATCACGCATCAATCTTTTTCAGTGGATGCCCAGACTATATTTCCTGTTCAGAAATTATTTCACACTCAAACATCCACACATATCTAACTACATATTTTCTACAATATTTCAGTTTGTGGTATGCTTTTCACATGTAAATCCAAATATTCTTAGAGTAGCACTACATCACACTGTCTTTTTTGAGCCATAGGCATTTTCCCCACATAATTTCATTGAGATTTAAGGGTGTGACATAGCCACTCTTCACCCCAAACGTGGATTAATCCTCAGTTATATCTTGAGGGCTTCTTTTCTTTTCTTTTACTTTTAAGAGGGCTGAAGTGGAAGTTTTAGTTCTGCATCAAGAAACCCCTCTATTCATTATTATAACTTGAAAATGAGATATAACTCTCAAATTTATTTAACTGAAGCGTTAAATCAAGTTTCATTCAACCTTCCCTGCTCTCGTGCCCTGTAGGCAAGTTGGGATTGCTACTCCCAGATTTAATTAATTTGTTCAATTAATATGCTGTCAAGCCTTCAAAAGCTGTAAAAACTGGTCATCTTGCCTGGAATATATATATGTATATATATAAATTAACTTGGCTGCTGGACTCAGTACATCAGCATCAGACCATCCCATTGCAGATGTTTGAAGGTAGCGTGGACCATTTGATGCTACACTTCTATTTCTTGTCTCCCAGGCAAGTTTCACCATAATCCAACAAGAGATTATGCTCCAGGCTACTTTGGCTTACAAATGTCTCTTACTGGAGTCAGTTTCAGACAAAGCAAAAGAATTTCTTCCATCGGCATTTAGAGAGAGTTTTGATTCCTTTGGCTGTCATCTTCTTTTCCTGATGGGCTTTGTATTCAACTGCACTAACAATGGCTGTGTCAAAAACCTCCTTCAGATTCTTTTGAGTCAAAGCAGAGCACTCTACGTAAGTCTGAGCCCGGATTTTTTCAGCCAGGCCTTCTGCTTGCGTTCTCGGCACAGGTTTTACATGGTAGCGGTTCAGGCTGATTAGGACTTTAACATCATCTCTCAGGTCAGCTTGTGTCCCTACTAGCACCACTGGTGTTTGGGGATTGTGAGTTCTTATTTCTGGAATCCATTTTTCTGTAATGTTTTGGAAGGAGGTGGGATTTACAACACTGAAGCAGACCAGGAAGACATCTGTGTCAGAGTAACAGAGAGAGCGGAGGCAATCAAAGTCTTCCTATACAGGGAAAAGAAACATGGAGATCAATGTGTGTCAAACATTTACTGTACTAATTGCACTTAGTAGGCACTGAATCTCGTCTTTGCCATAAAGCTCCAAAGCCGAACATTTCCAACTTTCAACCACAAAATCATACAAAGGTTAGAAATCATTTGAATTTTCCCAAGTGCTTTTAAGAGGAAAACTAAACCAGTTAATAGCCACTAAATATAAAATTAATTGTTCAGTTCACATATCACACTAAGCTTAAAACCAAACAAAACGTATTTTGGCTTAGCATGTTGGGTAAACCCTACCATTACAGCTTATGGCCAGAGTTCCTAACTGGGATAGGACATCAGTGTCCCTGTGGAAGCTTGTTTTGGTCTTCAGATTTTATTTTTTGAAATCTTGATCATTGAAATTAATATATGGGAAGCCAATGATCTTCAGCCTCATATATAGTTTCCAAGAATGCATTTTTTTTTATTCCCAATTTTTTTTCTAGCCTGGGCTGCTCATAAACTCCAGAAGCATTCTTAAAAAATAAAACCGGTAGGTAGCTACAGCCAAGTGCTTTATCTGGAATGTGCCCAGTAAAAAACAGGAAAAAGCTGAGGTGTTAGGAAACATCCTGGAGGAATATGGCAGGTGATGAGTGGAGAATAACTTCACCATTTTGCCTTCTGTAAAATGGATGTTTGTGAATCAGATATATCCCGTCTGGCAGCCATTCTCTGAGCATATTCAGAACATACTCTCAAAATCCCAGATGTGCCCATTGCTCCAAAAATATTAAGGTCTCCCAATTGATGACCAGTGTTATGTGTAAATACAGCGACTGTGGCTTAGTTAACAAATGATGCTTTCAAAAATAGGTTAATTCACTAACTAGACCATTGAAGAAGAGATTTTTAATGCCCATTAAAATGGCTTCTCAGTCATACAAACAATCAAATCCAAAACTCATGTCCCAATTAAATTTCAGAGTTCATACTTCTCTTACAAAGTCATGGGGCTCCAGACATAATATTTCACAAAAGGAATTCTTGCTGCAAAAAACCCCCAATATATTTCAGTTAGCAAGCCATAAGTCACACAAACAAGAAAACTTTATTGTTTGTTTGTTAGATTTATAACCCAGCTTTTTTTTTTCAGGAATGCAAGACTGCATCCATATTTAGCATATTATACAACTACAAGATTTTCAGTTCAAAGGTTATTTCACACAAGAACCCGCCAGAAGGAAACACTGTGTGTCTCCTCTCCAATAGAGAAATATTATTGTAATGTAAAGTGTGCCAGAACTATGCTGTAGATTGTTACTGAATGTCAGTAATTTTTTTTACTGAATTATTTTCATTATTTTTTTTCTGATATCATCCTTAGCATGGCATTTGAGCCACAGCTGCAAATATTCTTTACTTTTATAGGCCCCACCTGTCCTGCAGTGTCCCACAACTGGATACGAACGGGTGCACCATCAACCAAGACTTGAACTATAAAGAGAAAGAAAAAATGACTAAGTAATTGATGTATACCATTCAGCTTCACTAGCATCAACCTTGTTTTATTCCCCAGAGAGGACTCTTTGAAAGTTGGGAAGCTACACAAATATTATCCCAAATGCTGGAGTGGGAATATTTGAAAATACTGAGCAAATGCTGTGTAGAAGATTTATTATTAAAGCACGCCCAACTCTATACACTAATAATTTTAACCTGCATTGATATATTGCCTCTGTCTGGCCACCTACATCTTAACAAAGAAGACATGAGCCAGTTTTTCCAGGTCCTCCAGTATCTATGTTCCACACCCCCATCTATATTGAGGTGCTGAACCAATAACTGAGAGTGGATGCCATTGTGCCTATGATCTAAGTAGGCTGTAGAGGCATTATGAAACTCTGGATCACCCTTTCATAATCTGATGTTTTAAGATGATAGTTTCTATCAACTCCAGCCAGCATGGCCCCTGAGAAGGCACCAGAAAAGTCATGCACTTTCAAATTTGGCTGCTTTTCTGCATATGGGGCAGTGTTGTTAACATCCAGTCAGGTAGAAAGGTGGTGGTCAAACAATGGAGCATATTAAGTTAGCCAAACATTTAGACACAGAAGACCAGGATTAGTGCAGCTGCTTCTTAGCTATTATTATTGATATAGTGCCTCAGGTTGATTAGGCAAGGCTTTAGGTACCAAAACACAGAACCAGATCTGAGCTGCAGTCATCCCAATTGGTAAATGGCTCTTTAGTATCTGTACACCATATTTAGCCAACACAAATAAACACATACACAGTTAAACATGATGTCCTTGTACCTCTCACAGTATATGAAAGTAACTTTTCAAAAAGCAGACAATTGAAAAGTAAGAAGTCTACATGTTCAGCTACCCTTTCTCCTTTTTACCACCTCTGAGATGTTCTGGGCCCTGATGTCTATGCTGCATATCCGGAGTTGTTTACTGTTAACAGCGAAACCTTATTAGTATTTGCCACAAACGCCATTGCGTAATTGCAATGAACTCTGACAAAGTTTTTAAAAACAGCTCCACCCAGCAGGCAGAGAAGTTGTTCTTTTACCTACCTTCATGTTTTGTTCATTTTAGTTATAACAGACCAGGGTTAGCCCACTAATGGTCGTAATCTCTGTGACATAAGATATTTGAAAGCAGGGCGCTACTCTCACCTGGGCATTTGAGAGTAAAAATTCCCAACTCCCTCTAGCTTCTCCATTGCAAGGTGCGCTTGTTCTCAAGATTGCTGAAGCAGTGGGGGTCCGGCAGCTCCCAACAGCTTCCATAAGAACAACCTGTCATTAAGCCTGCAGTCCCTTAGGGCTGAAACTGGCATGGCCTTCCTTTTTTCTCTTATTGCTTGTAGCAACTCTTCAAAGCAGCATATATCTATCCTTGCATTTGTGGGCCAAAGCAATTGGATCTGAACTGATAAAACCAGCAGGGCAAGTTGAGTGGGAAAGCAAAACAAAGACATATATATGGTAACTGGTAATTTCGTGGCTTTCTTTCTTTCTTTCTTTCTTTCTTTCTTTCTTTCTTTCTTTCTTTCTTTCTTTCTTTCTTTCTTTCTTTCTTTCTTTCTTTCTCTCCTTCCTTCCTTCCTTCCTTTTCCTTTCTTTCTTTTCCTTCCTTCCTTTCTTTCTTTCTTCATAAATAAGGTAACTTTCTTGTATGCCATTTCTTTCATAAACACAGCTGATTTATTAACTCACATAAGTAACCAGACAATATATCAACATAGTCTTGCAAGCCATTAGCCATTTGTTAGTCTAAAAAGTATACATTTATAAATATAGTCTGCTAAATGCCAAGTATAAAAAAACTATTTTAAAATAAGTTTTACCTCCTAATTTTTCAAATATTTCCATAGTTCCTTGTTAACCCAATAAAAGAAAAAAATTAAATATTGGCATCATAATTTAATAATGAGATTGGTCAGGTCCAGGCTTTAAAATACAACTTTAAAATACAGCTATTCAGTTCACAAAATTCAGAATGTGTACACATACATTGTCTGATGGACACTGATTGAGGACTGAGGAAATAATCAGGGAGAACCCACCACATTTTATCAATACATTTTTCCTACTGTTCAATCCAATCCTGTTGTGTGGGATAGCTAAGATTAAATACTCTTGTCCTCTCTCCTTTGTGGTGGCTTTCTGCTCCTTGAGGATAATGAAATTTTGTCTTCTCGTCTCTAAACTAAATATGTCAGGTGCTCTGACCTCTGCAGCTGCAAAGGATTTCACAACAAACTATTCAAGTATTCAGAGAAAAAAAAAGACAGGCGTGGAGATACAGGATGAAAATTAAAAATAAACCTTCCAAAAACAGCCCCACAGCTCCCTGCCCCCAACAAACAAACTCCTTTGAATAAGTCTATATTTGCAGAAAAGAACTGAGAGCAAGTCACTCTCCTGTAACCATTTGCAAAAACTGTGGAAAACTACCTGAAAATGCAGGAAGCAGATAGGTGATA
The DNA here is from genome assembly GCA_034064705.1 of Bothrops alternatus. Lineage (NCBI taxonomy): Eukaryota > Metazoa > Chordata > Lepidosauria > Squamata > Viperidae > Bothrops > Bothrops alternatus. The sequence continues at coordinate 26,919,985 of JARGCV010000003.1, read as the reverse complement.
AAAATAAACCAAGGCAAAATACACAATTAGCAGGAGTGTGTAATGGAGGAAAGGGAGACATCCTGTCTTAAAGGAGACAACAGAAGGTACTTAACACCAAGCAGAGATATTGACAGGGTGTCCTTGAATACAGAGAAGGTTTTTTTGTTTTTTTTTTTGGTGAAAGGAGAGTCTGCTAATCTTTTCTCAGGCATCTTGTCACTGGGGTAATGAAGGCTGTAGCAGCATTTGCAGTCCTGTTCTGGATGAAATAACCCTTATTGCCTCGGGGCCTTTCGGTACAATCAGGCAAAGGCTCTGTCTGAGTCACCTCAAAATCCTCAGTACACCCTGTCAGCTGTACTTTTGCCACCATGGAACACAGTCACAAGACTTCACAGCACATGGAGGACTTTTCTGGAGTCGGTTCACTGCCTTGGCTGGTCTTATAGAACTTATAATAGAGTTGGAAGAGACCTTGGTTGTCTTCTAATCCAACTCCAAGCAGGAGATGGATTAGTTGGATTCAACAAATACTGCTTAATCTCCTCTTTAAAACCTCCAATGATGGAGCAACTTCTGAAGTCTCTTTTTTGGAGCAGGGAGGGGGGGCAAATGGATGTGCTAAGGCAGTGATGGCGAACCTTTCAGAGACCGGTGCCCAAAAACTGGTCCCGCCCCCGCTCCACCCCCTGCCCTGCCCCTGCTTCGCCCCCCATCCCCCGCGCCACCTGCCTGAAGGGCCACTCACCACCTCCAGGGCCTGCCGCAGATCGCCCAGGCAGCTCAGCAGCACTATGGCGGCCACGCCCTCTCCCTGCGCCCTGCAACATCAACTGTGCACAATGGGGTGTGAGGGCAGAGTCTTGTCTACGCTGCCTGGCTGCCATGTCCTTGGCTGCGCTGCTCCGCGTGGGCCACACTCAGGGGTGACTCTCCTTCAGGGGGGCTGCTGGAGAGGAGGGGGTCACGGGGGAGGCGAGGCTGGGGCAACGGCACATGTGCCCACGGAGAGGCTCTGAGTGCCGCCTCTGGCACCCGTGCCATAGGTTCGCCACCACTGTGCTAAGGGTAGTACTTAGATATTCATGGCACAGCCATTCAGATATGAAAAAAATAAACCCAAATTATAGATTGTGTCTGAGGCACAATTTCTTGTCTAGATATCTGGAGGCTTGCTGGAGCGGATCAGGAGCAGGAAGGTGCAGACATAAGAGCCTTTTTCTGAATAGAGTGGTTTACACATTGTGCTAAGCCATAATGTGGGTAGTTGGGTGTTGAGTATGGCCATATCAATCAGACTCTTTACTACCACCACCCCTCTATTGTGAATGCCTCATGAACTATTCCCCAAACCCCCATGAATTTTTATAGGCAGATTCTCTCATCTGTTTGCTCAGTTCTTGCCCAGAGGTTGGATGAAGAGAAAGTTGGTGGAAGGAACAAAACAGAAAAAATAAAGAAAACCAGTTCCAGAAGACTTCTCACTAATATGAAGCTTTAGAAGTATAAAATCTATTGAAATGTAAACAAAGGTGTGAAAACATGGCTCTATGGCCTTGCCTGGGATGCATAGAGGAGCACACAGTTGTCAGGCTGGTTAGCACCCTGAAAGCCTTAAAGGTGAATGCAATGAAATTTCATTTTAATGTATGCTGATTAAAATGACAATAAAGTTATTCCATTCCATTCTATTCTTTAAATTTTATATACTGTTTTTTATGTTATAATATTTTATTCATATACCATCCACAGTTCCTCTGAGAGGAAGATGGGCGGTTCCAAAATTGGATTAAATAATATAATAAGACTCTCAAGAATGGGATGATGTGTATATCATCACACATCATCCAGGAAATGTCTGGGCTAAAGAGTAAAGTGGGAAGTAAAAAAATAAAAAGAAGTAGGCAATAGCAAACCACTTCCGTATTGCTGTCAAGAAGACAATATCAGTTTATCCTTGAAACTATCTGCTGGAAACCTCAATATCCTTTTCAAAACACACAGTTGAGTGTTTCAAGCCTATCAGGAAATGAGTTCAGCACAAATCATAGTTCAGTATTTTTCAGTTTGGGCAACTTTCAGATATGTGGATTTCAGCTTCCAGAATTCTCCCCCCCCCAAGTTTTTTATTAATTTTCCAATATTACATTTACATATTTGAAAAGTAGTGTGGCGGCTGAGCATAGTAATTCCATTCCATTTGAATATCATCAGTACAAATCTCAAACTATTACAACAATTAATTCCCTCTCTTTCCCCCATAATATCTACTTTCTCATGTTCGAACCAACACAGTTCTTATTCTATCAATCAAACAAAAAATACCTTTCTAATATTCATCAATAATCTTCAGTCTATACATATCTTAATTGATTTGACATTCCATCTTTTAGACAATAACCTAGTACGTTTTTCTTAACTTTAATTTCCCATTGATATTTAAATTTGACGTTTAATCTTTATCGGTTTTGGCAACTTTAAGATATGTGGATTTCAGCTGCCAGAATTCTCTAGCCAGCATGTACGCCTGGCAAGCTGGCTGGGGGTTTCTAGGAGTTGAAGTTCACACACCTTAAAGTTGTCAAGTTTAAAAAATATTGTGATAATATAACACAATAAGGCACCTCCACAGCACAATAGAAGTAGTAACCAATGCACCAACTGGAGAAGGGATCCCCTTTTCCTAGTACAAAATAATATGTGGACTTTTTATATTAGAAAATATACCGGTAAGTGATAATTTAAATGGAAACAGAGGCATTTTGGCATTACAGGAAAAAGAAGGAAATCTTGAAAATGACATAAAATTAAGGACCATCCAAAGACTATTGTTTAAAAAAACAGGAAAAATGTGTACATTTTTGGGTGCAATAATGTTAGTTTTCATCTTAGGCAATGACATTCCCCAGTATGCATATTCTTATATGTGTTGAATTGTTACCCATATCAGTGTTCCAATCCCCAAACGGCAAAACTGAGAGAAGCTGTAATCCACTATGTATAGACTATGTGCTATGCTGACTTTTTGTGATAAAATTACTCTAAATGAGAAGAGAGAGAGAGAGAGAGAGAGAGAGAGAGAGAGAGAGAGAGAGAGAGAGAGAGAGAGAGAGAGAGAGAGAGAGAGAGAGAGAGAGAGAGAGAGAGAGAGAGAGAGAGAGCAGGACAGACAGGTGTTAGACAGTCAACAATTAAAAGGCAGCCATCAGATTTCTCTGCAATTATTTTAATGTCCAGACAGCCTCTTGGGAAGCAAAGTCCTACAAGTTGTGAATTAAAAGGCAGAAAAAATAAAGCAAAGCAAGCAAACTCTTCCTAAGTATGCCATGTGCATATACATCGAAATTCACATTAGGGAAAGTCCATTGCTACCTTTGAAAAACGCTCGGAGACTTCAGGTAATGCAAAATGCAGCCGCGCGAGCAGTATTGGGCCTGCCTAGAAATGCCCATATCTCGGCATCACTCCGCGAGCTGCATTGGCTGCCAATTGGTCTCCGAACGCAATTCAAAGTGTTGGTTATGACCTATAAAGCCCTACATGGCATTGGACCAGGTTACTTACGGGACCGTCTGCTGCCCCATGAAACCCAGCGACCGGTTAGGGCCCACAGAGTCGGCCTTCTCCAGGTCCCGTCAGCCAGACAGTGTCGCCTGGCGGGGTCTAGGGGAAGAGCCTTCTCTGTTGTGGCCCCGGCCCTCTGGAACCAACTTCCCCCGGAGATCCGTATTGCCCCCACCCTCTCCGCCTTTCGCAAATTACTGAAGACTCATCTTTGCCGACAGGCCTGGGGCAGTTAACACCTGGCCCCAGCCAGTGTATGTATGTTTGTATGTCTGGTTTGGATGATTGGTCTCTTAGTTGATGGTTTTACAATGTTTTTTATATATTAGATTTCCACATGTAGTATTTATGTTGTGAGCCGCCCTGAGTTCTTGAAATAGGGCGGCATAGAAATCTAAGTAATAAATAAATAATAATAAATTGCATGTTTTGGAACTGGAGCAAAAAAAGTGGAGTAACCTGATAGTGTTCTCCTAATGGTAAAAACTTTGCAATACATGGAAACACTGACCAAAGTCCCTGATAGGGTGGCCCTCTTTCCTCTTTACCAGCCATGGTGGTGAATGCAGGTAGTCCTCGGCTTAAAACCACAATTAAACCCCAAATTTCTATTGCTAAGTGAGACATGTAAGCGAGTTTTGCCCCATTTTATGACCTTTCTTGCCACAGTTGTTAAGTGAATCAGCGCAGTTGTTAAGTAAGTACCATGGTTGCTAAGTCAATCTGGCTTCCTCATTGAATTTGCTCGTCAGAAGGTGGGAAAAGGTGATCACATGACCTCCCCGGGAAGCCGTCATAAATACGAACCAGTTGCGCCAAAGTGTCTGAATTTTGATCACGTGACCGCGTGGGATGCCGCAATGAAAAAGGATCATAAATCATTTTTTTCCAGTGCCGTTGTAACTTCAAACAGTCAGTAAATGAACTGTTGTAAGTTGGGGACTACCTGTACCATATGCAATGTGGTCTTTTTGAAAATGGATTTGGAGCCAAATATGGCTCTGAAGAGGAAGCAGTCTTCTTCAGGACATATAAAAAGCAAGTCAGGGCGGAATTGGGTGGTTAAACATGGACACAGAAAGAAAACCAGCTTGAATTTATTTTACATACAGGTAGTCCTCGACTTATAACCTATTAACCGGTCAAAGTTACAGCGGCACTGAAAAAAGTGATTTATGACCACTTTTCACACTTACGACTTTTGAGGCATCCTCACAGTTATGGGATCAAACTTGGGGTGCTTGGCAACCGGTACATATTTACGATGGTTGCAGCATCTTGGGGTCCTGGGATGGTCATCTGCAACCTTCTTAGGGAGCTTCTGACAAGCAAAGTCAATGGGAAAAGCCAGATTCACTTAATGATTGCATGATTTGCATAACTGTAGTGATGGCAAAAAGGTAATAAAATGGGCCATGATTCACTTCACAAATGTCTTGCTTAACAAGTGAAATTTTGGGCTCAGTTATGATTGTTAATCAACAACTACCTAGGAAATGTCTTTGGCCGCACTCTACATCTTTCTGATCACAGACAAGATAAAGCCCTTACTGATTTTTTAGACTTCAGCCAGCCTTGGATTCCTTTTTCTTTTATTACAGTACCTTGCAAAATGTTTTATGATCTATGACAGTGATGGCAAGCCTTTTAGAGACGGAGTGCCCCAAAACTGCCCCCCACCCGTCCCCGCTCCGCCATGCCCACTGGGCCACCCACCACCTCCACGGCCCACCAAGGTCACCCAGGTAGCCCAGCAGCGCCATGGCGGCCACGCCCTCCGCCTGTGTCCTGCAGCATCATCTGCGTGTGATGGGGTGCAAGGGAGGAGGCTTGTCCCTGCTGCCTGGCTACCATGTCCTTGGCTGCGCTGCTTCATGTGGGCCATGCCTGGGGGCAACTCTCCTCCGGGGGGCTGCTGGTGATGAGGGGGCCGGGGGAGGCGGGGCTGGGGGGACGGTGCGTGTGCCCATAGAAAGGGCTCTGTGTGCTGCCTCTGGCATGCTTGCCATAGGTTTGCCACCACTGATCTATGATCTATTACTTGCTGTTTATATGTACAGTGTGAGCTTATGCAGAGACAAATTTCATGTGTGTCCAATCACACTTGGCCAATAAAGAATTCTATTCTATTCTGTTCTGTTCTGTTCTGTTCTAGTCTAGTCTAGTCTAGTATCATTTTGCCAATTTAATTATTACTGCACTGATCTATGAGTACATATAGTCTAATCTCCACTGAATGATGGACTGAGGTAATACAGTGCCTATTCAACCTACAAATAGCAGAAGTGAAAGAAGCCCTACCTTTGTTAACGCCAGGACACAACTATGACTGTTGCCAAAGCTTAGCTGTAAAGAAAGAAGACTAACCTGTTCCTGGTCAAAGAGTTCCTTAGATTCTTACTTGATCTTCAAGATAGTGGGAATTTCCCGCTTGTCTCATTTCTCATTTCAATACTTGACAAATATAAAATGGTCGCTATGCCCAGAGCATTAGTATGCAAAAAAATCTGATGCCATATTTTGTGTGAAATACAGTATATGCCTTAATACTGGTATCGTATAGCACGGTAAAAATGCCATTTGGTGTGACTTTTACTCTCCACAGGTCTGATCATGGCCCCTCAAGAAAACCTCTCTTGTCTACTGCAATGTACTTTTTGTGGTGTTACCTTTGAAAACACCCTGGAAGTTGCTGCAAAAAGCTAATATAAGGATCAAGGATCACATCATGTTTATATTTTTAAAAATGCCAATTATTTACCAGGTATTATTTAAGCAGCTGGTATTAAACTTTCAAGCTCTAGGAGGCATAGAACTTTATCAATGATGAAGGTGTGCAGCCATTAAGACCTGTTGATCTTTCTGAAAATATTCTAGACCTTGAGAGTCTCATTTATTTGGGACAAAGTGAGCATTTTGTTTTCCTCCATCATCTGCAGGCCACAGAATATACGCTGTCTATGTAATTAGAAAACCTATAAAGATGCATCTATTAATACATGTTATATTTAATATTTACCTTTTTGTTATCTTTTAATTACTGTTATCCAGTTTGAGTGCTCATTTGAAAAGAAAGGTCAGGTCCAGATCAAATAAATAGATAAAATGATTAAGATAGCAGAGGAAGATTAAGAGTAAGAAGGGGAACAAAACTGATGGGTCTTTAGCAGGGAACACTCTTCCAAAGAAAAACTTTTTTGTTTAGAGTAAAAGTGAGAATGGGGAGACATCACAGAGATATCTAAACATTGATTCTCACGGAATCAAGGTTGACTTAGCCTTCCATCCTTCTGAGGTTGATAAAATGAGGATCCAGGTTATTGGGGGCAACATGCTGACTCTGTAAACCGCTTAGAGGGGTCTGTAAAACACTGTGAAGCGATATATAAGTCTAAGTGCTATTGCTATTGCTCTCAAGGCATGGAAAAAGTAGAGTGAGGGAAATTATTTTTCTCTTGCACAGTATTAAAACAGGATACAACCCACTTAAATCAAACTTTGAGTAGAAAGAGACTCAAGATTAATACTTGCTAACACAAGGCACAATTAAACTACAGTATTCACCATCAGATGTAGACACTAGCAGTTTCAAGACACTACCAGAAACAAGAAGAATTCATAAAGGATCAAGCTGTCAATGGCTACTAGATTGGATGACCATGTCCTGAATCACAGATAGCACCTCAAATACCAGCTATTCGCAAAGTTGATTATCATATTGATGTATTCTTATTGTGCCCTTTTTCAGTGTTTATTTTATGGGTCTATTATTTTGCTTCTGTTCTGTTTACACTCCTTTTATTTTCTTCCTTTTTATTATGGCAAGATGCCTAGAGTAGCCCCATGGCAAGATAGGTGGCAGATAAATTCAACAAATAAGTTTCACTGGAGGAGCTATTACCCTCTTGGATGCAACTGCTACACCACCACATGATAGCAATAAAATTGGGCGGCGACATTGACCTAATCCAGCAGAATTCCTATGTACTATGGTACGCAAGTATGCCTTTTTTTCCCAGGGATTCACCAAATAAGCATGGTAAACTGATATGAGGCAGTTTATCTCCACCCCTCTCATACAGATTTGTAGGTCTTGTTTCAATCTTGCTTTGGCCTCCCCTGTAAATGATGCAGGAAAGTTTCAGTGTAATAAAGAAACAGGTTAAGCAGGAAAGTTTGGTGGGTGTCAGTCAACATTTACTGACCCCAAGAGCAGAACTGTCTTGCAATGTGAAATATCAGTAGTTCTGATCTTAGCATACATGCATGGGAAAATATTATTTTTCAATATTATCTGAAATACTAGTCTTCCCTATCAGCCCAGCCTAATGACCTCTGCATGCACAGGACAACAATTTGACATTTCCAGCTAGTATACAGATTACAAATGATAAGAGTTGTAGTTCAACTATCTGGAGAGGAGCAGACTGAAGGATTCTGTTCTTTATTCTTGCACATGATTCATGATGGATTGTCTCATGCTTTTGAGAAACCCTGAACAGTTTCCTCGGTACTCATTTAAACCAGTTCCACAAGGCTACTCAGTTTTTACTTATTTAATTAATTCATTTATATTTGCCTTTGTTTTACCAATCCTCATTGGGCAGTTGCCTGGAACTGTGCACCAATTGCCTTTAACTCTTGTATAAACTTAGTTCACACATCATAATCAGTTCTAATATGGTTAGTTGAGTGTTAGTTTATTATGTGTACCCAGCTGATTACATGAAACATATTTAGTGTGATACATGGACTAACCACAGTGAAGCAAAGTCTTACATTTAGGCAGGAAAAACCAAAGGTACAAATACAGATTGGGCGAGATCTGGCTTAAAATCAGTAACTGTGAGAGGGATCTTGAAGTCCTAGTGGACGATCACTTGACTGTGAGCCAGCAGTGTGTAGGAGCAACTCAAAAAGCTAATACAATCCTGGGTTGTATAAACAGAGGCATAGAATCAAGATCACGCAAGGTATTAGTACCGCTTTATAAAACCCTAGTGAGACCACACCTGGAATACTCCAGCCAATTTTGGTCACCATATCACAAAAAAGATGTTGAGAGTTTGGAAAAAATTCAGAGAAGAGCAACAAAGATAATCAAAGGCCTGGAGACTAAAACATACAAAGAACGGCTGCAGGACTTGGGTTTGGCTAGTCTAAAGAAAAGAAGAAATAGAGGAGACATGATATCAGTGTTCCATATCTGAGTGGCTGCCACAAGGCAGAGGGGGCCAGATTGTTCACCAGAGCACCAGAGAGAAAGACGAGAAACAATGGTTGGAAACTGATCAAAGAAAGAAGCAATCTGGAATTAAGGAGAAACTTCCTGACAGAGAGGACAATCAACCAGTGGAACAGCTTGCCCCCAGAAATCGTGGGTGCTCCATCACTGGAGATTTTTAAGAAGAGACTAGACATTCACCTGTCTGAGATGGTATAGGTTCTCCTGCTTGAGATGGGACTGGACTAAAAGACCTCCAAGGTCCCTTCCAGTTCCATTCTATTCTATTCTATTCTATTCTATTCTATTCTATTCTATTCTATTCTATTCTATTCTATTCTATTCTATTCTATTCTATTCTATTCTATTCTATTCTATTCTATTCAATCCTTGTGTGTTTGAAGAGAAAAGCTTTCTAGCAAATGTTAACCCTGTTTTACTCCAGGAATTTAGTCATTTTTTAACTACATGTTAGATAATGTGCTATTTGCAAATGATGCCAATATTAAATTTTGAGTGTAGGAAAATGTAGTATTTTCACCACAGAAGGTAAATCCTCACCAATAGACAAGATATTTAGTGCAATTTCATTGGATGGGAAACCTTGTGTGGGATTATTCTAAAGCAGTTTAGTCTTCCAATTATAGCTGTTGAGATTTGAATGTAAGACTTAGATCGCCACTTGTTTATAAACATCCCTTCATTTTGTTGAACTAAAATGAAAGGACAACTACGGAGAACTGGATTCTGTTTGAAGCATTCCAGTCTACTGAAAACCACTGATTGGGCTAGAGTAGCATTCTCAAGGATCAAACCTACAAAATCTCACTGGGCAGCCCTAGGGAGTCTATCTTTCAGTGTTGCTGCTGTAGGAAGATGAAAAGAGAGAAAGATTAAACCACGTTGTATCCTGATACTTAGAGTCCTTGGAAAAGTGTTGAAAACAAACAAGCATCTTTAGAAATTGTTTTGAGGAAATCATATTATGCAAAGCAAATAAAGAAAATTGCAACCTGTAGTAGTTCCTCATCAGGGTTAGTCCTCACCTGTTCCCCTAAGGTTAGAGATCTGCTGTCCTGGAAACAGAAGAAAAGGCACAGACAGGAAGCATTTTTGGCATTCACTACCTGGCCTTAATCAAAGTGGGCAGGGGAAACATCTAGCCTTCAGGTTCCAGATATTGTTGAAATACACCTTCCAGAAGCTCTCATTATCGGCCTTTTCACTAGAGTTGTTGGGAGTTGAACTTGGAGGCTCAAGCTTCCATTTTACTAGATTACCTTTTTAAAAAGAACTTTCAAAAAAAAAAGATCCAATATTACTTTTGTAGTATTGTTTTTAAAAAAGGAGAAAATAGTTGTTTAGGAAAGACTGATCCAAAAAAAAGTGCTTCTTATTATGTATTCCTTCTATCACATCAGATTTTAAAAGCAGGTACAACATGTAATGAGCTAAATACACTGTATATTAAACGTGTACCAGTGGAATGATCTCTGTAATCTAAACTTAAAGGATATACTGTAATATAAAATTCAAGTCATAGTTCACTGAATCACAGACTGTCCTTTGGTTTGCACATAGTTTGCTTGGTAATACAAGCCAAATCAAGCGATAACTTAAATATTACATGTTCAAAATTAGAACAGAACAGAGATAGCAGCAAATTCAGCCTGCCCCAACCTGGTCCTCTCCACATATATTGGGACTATAACTTTGAGTATTCCAGTTATTAGGTTGGAGCAAACTGACTTAAGCCCAAACGGATTAGATATCTGATTGTCCTTCAGGAGGCAGCAATGGTGTTCACACACTGTGCAATAATTCAGGCATATAGTTTAGTCTGTTCCAGGTCACTGTTGTCATTTACAAACCAGAGTTAAGCAAGACACTTCAAAATGGGTGGGGCTAGAACCCAAACTGAGTCTGTTTTAAGTTTCTGGAACATTTTACTTTTCAACCGTCCTCCCCCAAATGTTTGAGGCTCTTGGCTTACTGTAAAAGGAGTTCACAGGGTTCAGATGAAAAATGGATTTTTTCACTAGGCAGGATGTTGGATAAAGTGATCACAACATCTCTTCCAATTCTTTCGTGATATGAATTCTATGAATACATTGTATGAATATTCTCTACAACAATGTAGCTTTGGGATCCTATGCGGCTCCTGGGAAGATAGATGCCATCTAGTGAGCTCCTGTTCAAGGTGAAAGTCAGGTGTTGGGTTATATGGAGCTCTAGTTCACTGCCACTTTAGTACACTGGTTCCTTTTGCTGTATCATAAAATAAATCTAAAACCACGTGCTTGTAGACATTCCTACTCGCTGCTTCAGATAGATCAATCAAAATTGGTTCATACTACAATTTTCAAACGATAAAGAGACAGGATGTTTTTGAAAACATCCAGAGATTAATTGCTTTATATTATCATCTAGCAGTTACTGGTTATGATTTGAGAGCACGTAATTCCCTTCTAATCCTTAAGAGCCCATGTGGATGCAGTGAACCAGGTTCAGAAGGAGCTGATACTCAAATTGGAGTAGTTGGATTAATCAGTCATTACAGTAAAGGCACAACATCTTGCAGCTATTCAAACAGTTGAGGTCAAACGCCTACTTTACTCTTCTTCCATCTCATGCCTTCAACTTCCATGATTCCCAGCCAGCACGGGAGGCAGTATGAACAACTGATGATGTCCTTGATGTTCAATGTATCAGGAAGGTACCAGGTTGGAGATGGCTGCTCTATATCTTCCTCAGAAATTTCTGACACATTCTGAGGGCTGGTGTATATTTCAAATCCTTCTTGGCTTGCTAAGTGATAGTTATTTAAAAGAAAAAAATAAATTCCAAAATTCCAATATGCTACTTTTCATAGCTATATTCTGTACTGTACAACAAACAGCTCCATGTTCCTTACTCCTGAGGAATAAATATTCTCTAATGACTATGCTAGCTGGGAATTTTGAAAGATGAGCAAATCCATCTAGACCGTGCAGTGTTTCTCAACCTTGGCAACTTTACGATGTGTGGACTTTAACTCCCAAAATTCTCCAGCTAGCAATACTAGCTGGAGAATTGTGGGAGTTGAAGTCCACATGGTAAAGTTGCCAAGGTTGAGAAACACTGAGACACCAGGTTAGAGAAAGTGAAACAGCAATTCATCAAAAATATCAAGAACAGAAACTGTTTCGGCTGGTTCTAATCGGGCTTCCTATTTCCTTCCTTACAAGGTTATGCTCAGACTGACAGAAACTCTTCAGATGAGATGCTTTGACTAAGAGGCTTCAAGGAGCATTAAGAGATTGCTGACAGCCAGTCATCCTCATGCGACAGACAACCCTAGCAAACTGACCAGTCTAATATTGGCAGACAGCTACTTCCTGGGAAAGAGCAATCCAAAAGAAATTGAACCTCTATAGTTTCTCCAGTGATGCTATCTTAAGCTTAGAGTCAGATCAAGCTAGATCAATAGTAGGGCAGAAGGCCAAACACAAATAGCTGTGTCTAAATCAGTCTCATGTTTATCACAGTTTCCAACTTCAGGATAGCCTTATCTTTAAATTGATTTAATGTTCTCTCCACAGCTGTCCTGGAAGGGACATAGAAGGCCACATGAAACCCAGTACTCCCCCTCTGATACAGGTACCATAGAAACCACAGTTCATCTCTATTGCCAGTTCTACAGTACATTCACCACTAACTGATTATCCCTCTTTTATTTAAATTTCCAGGGCACTCTGATAGCTTTTTATCTGCCCTATTTATTAAAAAAAAAATCAAAATCAGTTTATTTCTCTAAAAGTCCTAAAATGCTACTGCACTATGTGTAAGCTCCACCCACAAGTAGAATAGAATAGAATAAAAACTTTATTGTCACTTTAAATGTACACTAAATCAGCATACATTAAAATGCAATTTGGTTGCATTCAGCTTTTTTTAAAAAAAAATACCATTATGCATATACCCACCCACACACACACATACACACACACCACAGAGAAACATCACAGTCAAGTTCAAATGTATACATATAGATGGCACACAAAAAAAAATCCTGCGAATTTACAAGTAGTTACTAATTGTTCTTGTGGTTAGAAGATAGTTTTATGTTGTTCATTTTATTGACTGTACCTTTTATTGGCCAATGACGAAAATAAAGTTTCTGTCTGTCTGTCTGTCTGTGAGAGGAGAACTTTGGCGCTGTGGGAAATGCTTCTTCTAATGCAAGCAGATGTTCTATTATTTTTAATGTTACATTTTATTTATTAAATGTGGATTCAGCATCTAGATTCAACATAATTTTCAAGATTAAAAACAAAGTCTACAGTATATGTACAAGATGCATAGGTAGAGATACAGGTATAACCATTAAATCATTTTGGAGAAGAATGGCTATGTGGTCAGTAAAGTGACACTGTTTTGATGGCATGTAATCAATCAGTTGCAGACACTAGGTAAACTGGAAATAATAAAGAATGAATCAGATGGATTATCTACCCCAGCACACAAAAGTCTAGCACCACTTTATTCTATAACTGCTACAAAAGTGTGTTTAGACAGTCACCTTATACAAACTTTCCAGGGAGGAAATCCCATTGATCTTAATGGGATTTACTTTTAAGGAGGCATGCACAGAATTGCAATGCTGGAGCATGGTTTATCAATTGCTAAGCTTAGCTAGTCAATTGAATGTGTATCTTTTTTGGGGTGGAGGGATAATCCACAGTCATCCTTCCTGCATTTCCAGTTTAGTCTTAGGCTACATGATCTGTAGTGTAGGTAGCTGATACCTGAGATAGTCAACCCCCAAGTGCTGTTGGAGTTTCATCCTTATAAATGAATTACTGACCCACTTTCAAGTGGCATACAATTATCTGCTCTTTCTTATATTTTAACCGGAAAAACAATTTAAAGGTAATGCTCCCTCAGCTTTACTTGAGCAATTAAAATCACCTCAAACAAGGCAAACAGACTAGCTGTCTTGCACTGCTAGCTGAGTGTGGGGGTGTGTGTTACCACCCTCGTTTCAGGTGAAAGGCTACAGTGAAACGTCTTGCTTTGTAACCTCTTTTTGAGTTCAAGATGTGTTTATAATAGTTTCCTTCTTGAGAACTTCTCAAGCTTATTTTATAGATATGTGTTTATTGTAATTTCTATCATGCTGTGAGCCGCCCTGAGTTCTTTGGAATAGGGCGGCATAGAAATTAAATAAATAATAATAATAATAATAATAATAATAATAATATCAATATTAATTGGAATTATAGATGGAACGCTGCAAAACACATAACACCACTAAATTTCAAGAAGGTAGAATGCAAGTAAGTCTATGGACATTTATCCTAGGAATGCCACATTTATCTCAACAAGATTGAGCAGACATAAAGAATGAGAAAACTTTTGTTCACGTTCTCTTTCCTCCTGTTCCACCTTAACACTTCCTAAATAGGACGAAAAACTTTCCTTTGACATAAAGCCTAAAGCTCTGCCTTTCTTTCTTTTTTTCTTTGCCCAAGGATCCCGTAGAAAGGGGGGAACATATCCTCATTTTTCATCTTAACTTTACCTGCCTCTTCAGAAAAAAGTCACCTGTTTTTCTCTACAATGCCTGTGCCCAGGAAACAAAGCAGCAGCTTTGACAATCCTATACGCCAGGCTTTTTTTTTTTTTAAACCACACTGAAACCAACCGTGGGTGTTTCATCCCACTATATTAATAGTTGTTATCTTTTCAAAACACACAGTGCTAAACCCAGAAGATATTTCTCTCTCCCCCCCCCACGCCACCTCCTCCCACTCTATCCAGCTCCCATGACAGGCTGAGGTTTCTGCTCTGCCTGCCTACCTGAGACCCACTCTATCCAGCTCTGCCTGCCTACCTGAGAAGGTGTCCAGTGCAGTCGGCTGGTACTGGTCTGGGTATCCATTTGTTGTGTAGCTGACAATCAGGCTGGTTTTGCCCACAGCTCCATCCCCGATGAGGACACACTTAATGCCCAGCTCCGAGCCGCTGCCTCGGCTGGGGCAGCTGCTCCTTCGCAAGGTAGGCGAGTAATCCAAGAGCTCCTGGGGCGGCATGGCTTGAGGAGCCGAAAAGGGCACCCTTCGGCTTCCTCTTTTGAAAAGAGGGTACGGTTTGAAGCAGAAAATGTTGCAGCTGGACACCGGCTTCTTTTCTTAAACAATTAAAGCAAAAGACCCCAACCCAGCAACTTTCAGGTGACGCTGGCCACCTAAGAGCCCCGCGTGGGTCGGGCACCGTTTCCCACGCAAAGCGGCAGCTTCTCTTTCTCTGGGTTACATCGCTCAGGTGTCCCGGAGCAGTGAAAGAGTAGCCAGGACAGGTAGGTTTGTCTCCTGGGCGGGAATTTCATCCTCTCCGCTTTCCATTTAACTTCCCAGGTCTGTCAGGTGCTTTTGTTTTTCCTACGGCCTCCTTCATTTGCATAGGGCCACCTCCTTTCCCTGTAACTTGAGTCTACTGGGCGTCAGGACTTCGGGCCAAGGCTTCTCCCTTCTCGGAGCAGGTAAGGAAAGCCGATGGGATGAGCAACACACAAAAAACAGACTCCCTGTATAACAGTGTTTCTCAACCTTGACCATTTTAAGGCAATGTGGACTTCAATTCCCAGAATTCCACAGCCAGCATTGCTGGCTGTGGAATTCTGGGAGTTGAAGTCCACATGCCTTAAAATGGTCAAGGTTGAGAAACACTGCACTGTATAAAGACACAAATATAAAAGGGGGCAAGTCTTGTTCGCTCAAAGTCCCAAGGTTGTTTGGTAGGACTATCTCTTTTAAGACTATACCTCCAAAACTATATGATCGAAATCAGCCTGTCTCATCCTTGGCAATTTTTTAAGATGTGCAGATACCCATTCCCAGAATGATCCAACTTGGAGCCCTCGGAGAAGTATGATTTGTTACCAAAAGTCAAATAATGAACACTTCAGAAAGTGAGTCATTTGAGACCCGATTCATAAACCCCAATCTTGTTTAGTGTTTTTCCCAGCCTTAGATGCAGTTCCCAGATACTTCCCAACCTTTCTCTTGAGGAACAAGAGGGGCTTCCTTCCATTTCTCTACTTTTACTTCAGAGTTTCCATGACACAGATGGAAGAAAGGTCCTTCTCAGTAATGACTTTACAAAGAAGGGGTTTTAATCTCCCACCATGGTTAAATGTGTGTTTTTATAATATATATCCTGAAATCTTTTCACAGTTCCATTCAGTCACGGTACAGACTGGAGATACAGGATATTCTTTAACAGATTTTTGCAACTCGAATTTTATAAATAATCATTTTATTTTTTGTATGTTGATGTTTTTAATTGGGCTGTACACCGCCCCGAGTCCTTCGGGAGGGGGGCAGTATAGAAATTGCAAAATAAATAACTCTGGCCATATAATTTTGGCAGCCATGGGCTTCATCTCACCCTATTTGCCTCATCCCCAAGTTATTATTAGTCAAGATAAATGGTTTGGTTGTGCAAGACATTTGAAAGAGGGATTTTACAACATGTTGTAGCAGAAATGAAGCTTTCTCTTCAAATCATGAACGCAGTTGTGCTTTCTGCAAGGTTGTTGGGCTGTTTGTGGAGGCTGGGAGATATATATGCACCATCCCATCCATATATCCCTGTGGAAAGACTAATCACATCCTACCCACCTAATTTTTGCACAGGAACAATCTGCATGCTAAGCTTATTGCATGCAAATATAATTTGGCACAGTGCCTCTGACTAGTACTTCTTTCCATCACAGATTTATTTGCATAAAGGCATCTCTAAGCCATGCAAGTCAATGGAAACAAGTCTTGGCCCAAGCTGGGTCTTCCTGTTATATTGAAGATGTAGCAGATCACAGTTTCAGGGAACAGACATCATCCATTCGTCCAGCAAGTATGAGGTAGCTACTCACGCCAATTATATTATAATTGGAAACTATGACTAATTTATAAGCATTTATATAGTGGAGGTAGGACATTTGGGGTTGTGTCCACTGAAGTGCCCATTCTTCTGTTAGAACAGGGGCTCTCAACCTTGGCAACTTTAAGCAAAGCTGGCTGAGGAATTCTGGGAGTTGAAGTCCACAAGTCTTGCCAAGGTTGAGCACCCCTGTGTTAGAAGATCCTGGCTGTGATGGAAAAAGGGCTGAACTATGAGGCAGGAAGCAACAATTCTCAGGGCAGAGACAGGCTAATATGGAATAGGTATTTCTGGTTCTCAAGACCAGGAAAAAAACAAAAACAAAAAAGAACGGGAGGGAAAGACCTAGGATTTAATTCCTGGGCTGTGCTGCCTCTCACACACATAATGTGCAGATCTTCTGCATATATATAACTTCCTTCTTGCCTAGAATAAAGCAACTTACCTATCTGTGGCAAGTCTATGAAGCTTCTCCTGTTGCCGGATGCAGAGCTGAGCTTTTGAAGGATCAATGAATATTGCCATGCCTGGTCTGAAGATGGACAAGGAGCTGTTGTATTTAGCTACTATTATATTTTCTACTGTGCCTAATTCAGTTTCCCCCCCCACCACCTCGTGTCCTCCAGGTGTATTAGACTTCAACACCCTCTGGCTCTATTTTATCTGTGCTGGTTGAGAATTAATGTACATCCAAGAAAGAAAACCATTCCTAACTATGATAATGCCAAAATTATAGAACATACATTGTGATGTTATGATGCAAGCTTTGCTTTTGGGTACTTGAATTGCAATGTCACTCAAAACATATGAGGGGTGGGGTTTCTATCACGGCTGCACAAAGCTTAACCCCTTCTTCTGATAGCTATGCATCTGAGACAATAAGTAGTGGGCCCCTGGAAACAGTCCAAGGATAAAATGCAAATGACTCTGCATGGAAGCTGTGTATACAGTCCCAGTGGTAGCCCCCAGTTAACTACTGCCCTATTTAGCAACTGTTTGAACTTAACAACAGTACTAAAAAAAACCAGTCTTAGCACTTACAATGGTTGCAGCATTTCCATGGTCATGCGATTGCAATTTAGGTGCCTGGCAATCAACACACAGTTACAATGGTTGCAATGTCCTGTGGTCATGTGATCGTCATTTGCAAGTTTCACAGCTGGCTTCCAATGGTAAAGATGGCAGAAGGTCGCAAGTTGTGGTCATGTGATGTTGCCCTTAATGACCACAGGTAATTCACTTAAATGCTGGCAGAACTGATGTAAATGGGGTGTGCTTACACAATGTTTCACTTAATGGCTGCATCACTTAACAATGGAGTTGCCAGTCCCAACTGCAGTTGTTAAATGAGGAGCAACCATGCTTTTTATAAGTATAAATCTGATCTGCAAAGTGGGATTTCATTTCTCACTTACCTTTACCTCAGAATATTCACCATCTTTTTGTTTTCTGTAAAAACAAACTCAAAAGTCATGATATGCAAAGTATAGGAATTCAACTATATGACTGTTACTCTAATAGGCATAGGGTTCAGAATAAGGCAGAGAGGGGTAAATATGTTGTATTGAACTATATGGTTTACAAACAAGAAAAACCAGAGGAGCAAAAGTTGTTAGTCTTAAACAACAGAGAAGTTGCTCCATAGGTCAACATTTACCTTTATATGACTGATAAAAGGTCAAGATTTATTGACCTATTGAGCAGGATGGCTATGTCACTGTTTTTAAATTTTAAATGGCATCTTTGAGTAAAGAATGGTGACAGATTAAACCAGAGAACTGACCAATTTGCTATCTGCTGATACCAGAATGGGAAATTGAGTAGACAAAGAGTCAAGGATGCAGGTCCCTGATAACTAAGGTTATTGCAAGAGTAACAGAAGCTGTTAAGAATTCCAAGAGTTGCCCAATATAAAAGCCCACTTTATGGTAAATGTAAGTCTAATCTTTGGGTCTCTTGGGGGCCTGCTGCCCTGGTCTTCCTGGGGAGAAGTGCCCCTTGTTATGGTAATGGGTTAGATTGGCTTTGGGCTATTTACCTCTAACCTTGTTAAAACTCACAGAGAGGCTCTACTAATTGTGTGACAGCCTTCATTCTCACAAAGGGTTGTAAAATCTGAACAGAATCCATTGGAGGAGGGTCACCAGACTGTCGCTTTGAAAATCCACTGCTGGTGAATATGCTTCACTGGCTCTAGGCAGTTTACAAAGTAAAGCAATGAAAAAAAAATAACACCCCATACAAAATTCACTGCAACAACCAACTATACTCTATACCAGGGGTTCTCAACCTTGGCAACTTTAAGACTTGTGGACTTCAACTCCCAGAATTCCTCAGCCAGCTTTGCTGGCTGAGGAATTCTGGGAGTTGAAGTCCACAAGTCTTAAAGTTGCCAAGGTTGAGAACCCCTGCTCTATACCTTGATTGCTTAGTATTTTCCTAAGAAATACAAAGAGCCAATAATTTCATGGGAATCAAGCAATGCAGCACTTAACCCACACCCAAATAAGGCTTTTTTCTCAGGATAAAATTGTGGCTCTGTCTCAGAATGCTTTGATTCAACACCAGAGATCTATACACTGCTTTTTCATGATCAAGTACCTTCCAGGTAGCTTCTACCATTCATTAAGTAGAATTTTAGCTTCATATATCTGCAGGGTGGTTTCTCTTTCTCAAAGAAGTCACAGGGCTCTTGATGACTGAATGCTCATCTCTTTCAATCCATGGAAGGAAGTCTGCTAGATAAAATCAAGGGAGTGTGCCCCAATAGAAGTTTGTGATGTTTGCAATCAGTTAAGGATTAAAAACTTTGTGGGGGGCTGGGCTGGGGGGAAAATCAGGATCTCTGAGAGGCAGCCCAAGAAAGACAATCACAATAGACCCGGTGAAACCAAGGTAGATAATTTCTGGAGATGAAACATGTATCTTCCTTGTCAAGCACATGTTTAATTATTTATTGACCGAGCCAACAAATGCTGATTCATTGCGCACTTCTGTGGGAAAGAAAAGCCAACTCCCTAATTTCAAAAGGAAAATGAAAAACAATACATCTTCTCTCTTCAGTCATGGTCATTCTGAGAGAACTCAGATTATGCTGCAAAGAAGTATTGTGTTAATCGGAGATGTGAAATTTTGTAAGCTGAGTGTGACACAGAATTCTAAATGTAACAAAATAGATACTGTATTGCTGCATTGCCAATAGGCCAGGGGTTCTCAACCTTGGCAACTTTAAGACTTGTGTCTTAAAGTTGTCAAGGTTGAGAACCCCTGCAATAGGCTGACTGGCTCAGGACTTATTTGACATTTCCAAAGCCCACTGTCCCTGAGAAATAAGCATCTTATCCTCTTCTTCTGTTGCAGAAGTTAAGCAGAATAGATCAAACAACTTATTTCTGTGCCAGAAGTCAAACTAGAAAATATGAATACTGTTTACAATTTGTTGCCTTGCAGTGAATATTGAATAGGTATTGGTATTAAACAACTGAGCACGTCCACTATGTTCCATTTGTCAGAGACCAGGAAAACTGCTTTCTACTGATTTGCTACCCAATTTTTCTCTGACAGCAAAACAGTAAAATGTTCAGAACATACTAGCTGGCTTTCATGTGCCAGATTAGGTAAAAATGGGGCAGAAATTCCATCACTATCTTAGCAAGTGTGTGAAAGAGACCATTGTGTTAAGCCATACTAAGATGTTGAGACTCTAGAAAGAGTACAGAGAAGAGCAACAAAGATGATTAGGGGACTGGAGGCTAAAGCATATGAGGAACGGCTGCTGGAATTGGGTATGTCTAGTTTAATGAAGAGAAGGACAAGGGGGGACATGATAGCAGTGTGCCAATATCTCAGGGGCTGCCACAAAGAAGAGGGAGTCAAGCTATTTTCTAAAGCGCCTGAAGGCAGGACAAGAAGCAATGGATGGAAACTAATCAAGGAGAGAAGCAACCTAGAACTAAGGAGAATCTTCCTGACAGAACAATTAACCAATGGAACAACCTGCCTCCAGAAGTGGTGAATGCTCCAACACTGGAAGTTTTTAAGGAGACTGGACAGCCATTTGTCCGAAATGGTATAGGGTTTCTTGCCTGAGCAGGGGGTTGGACTAGATGACCTCCAAGGCCCCTTCCAACTTTACTATTATTATTACTTATATGAGTATAGCATGTGATATAAACATATCTATCCTATAGTATTAACTTCCATTTTTCAGTAATTCAACCTGGAGCTTTAAGGTTAAGCATCTTAAGGGAACACAGCCTCTATATTTCTAAGGTTAGCTATTGATTAAAAGACAAAGAGTGGATTTTGTGCTAAGCTGAAATTTTTAACTAGTTTGTTGAATGAGCCATAGTGGTCATACATAATAATAAAACATAATGGCTGGGCTCGCACATCCTGCTAAGACAAAACAACAACAACAACAACAAAAACCACAACTCGACAGCAGCACACCAAATTATGTCTTAGTACAAAGTTAGCCTCTGGATGCATCAACAATCAAAATATGCTTTGTCAAGGCCATGATTTTCCCAATGGTAATATATGGTGATAAAGCACAACCATCGCAAAAGCCGAGTGAAGAAAATTTGATGCCCTTGATTTATTGTGCTGGAAAAATGGTTGAGAACATCTAGAACTGTGGGAAAAGCGAGCAGTTTGTTAATGGGTGAAATAAAACAAGACTGATTGCTGGAGGGACCAATAATGAAACTAAAAAGTGTTGGAGAAGGATGAGGTTAGAGCCCAGCAAGATTCTGTGTTGCTGTGTGGGAGATTGTTGTTCAGGCACCATGAGTTTTTATTGGGATGGTTGCATGGGACGGTTGCTGTTTTTGTAGTCTGGTGAACTGCCCTGGACGGTGATTACAATATGAGTGGTTATATATGTCAAATGAATAAATAAAGTTTGAATATTTTAGACATACAGTTGCAGAAGCAAGAATCCTTGGAAGACTCCAGTGCTTGGGAAAACAGAAGAAACCCAGGAGGAAAAGGCTGACAGATGAAAAGATGGCTAGATACTATCATTGGTGAGACAAGCCCAATCCTACAAGACTGCAGAGAAGTTACTCAGAAAGTGTTTGTGTCACGAAGAATCAGAAGCAACTGAACAACTGAGCTGCAACAACCTTCATGATGGCTGAAGCATAACCCACAGGCCATGATTCTCTCAGTCCTCACAACATAAAGTACCTGCAAGTAAGCGATGTTCTGCAGCAGAGTTAGTGAAATGGTAAATCTTACATTTCTCAGGACAGTGTTGTAGCCCAATCACGTAAAGTAATTTATGTGAGCATAAGCCCATCGACTGAATTCAGGGGAATCCAAACATTTTAGGACGGGCTATGATTTCCCTATGCAAGTATTTGGATAGATGGAGAAACATTTATACAGCTATAACAAAGATGTAAAACGAAATCACTGAGACCAACTACCTATTGTTTTATAAACCAGGGGAAAATTTACGTATTTTTTAAAAACTGGATTGTTGAATGAAAAAAACTTTTATTTTTTGTGATATCTAACATCTGTCACAAGTTTCCTAAGTATAGTACTAGAAATCCAAACATTTTTAATTACAAGTCACTAGGACCTGAAATACAGTGGGAGACTGGATCTGTATTATACACACAGAGTAAAAAAAAGTAACAGAATATAGGATACAGTGGATTCAGGTATCTATTGAAAAAAAGAGAAAACCCTTAAAGTAGAGAACCATGATTTTTTAAAAGTAACTATGCTGAGAAGTGAGAGGGCAGGAATTAAGCCCTCACTGAGGTAATGTGTATATTTATTAGTCTAATATTTTAAAATACTTGGGCTCTTTTAAGAGTTCCAAAAACTCTTTTGGGTTTAAATCCATTCTGCCTGAATAAGTCTCCGAAGTTTTTTTTAATCATCAGTTAACTTTGTAAAACATTGCCTTAATATTGATTTTGGATCTTTATGTTGCATATTTTAGATTTTATAGTATATGGTCAATATTTTAAAATAATTTCAGATATAGTATTTTACTATCTTACTTCGAGTGCAGATAAGATTTTACTGCTAAAGTAGAAAGAAATCTGCACAACTTTGGGTGCTTTATTGTGTAATGATTAAACTTCACTCAAAAGTTAAGCAATTTTTCTCTTCTTTTTTTTTTCTCCTACAACAAAAGTCATTTGAAGACAACAATGAAATAGCCCTGTAATATTTTGTGGCTAATTTTGTGGCCTTTTGATACAGTATCGTCTTTGGTCATTAGCTTTTGTTATAATCTTTGTTGGTAAGAGGTGCCACCTAGAGGAGAAAAATAGCAATGAAGAATTAAATGGAACCATTAACACAACACCAACTTCTACTGTATGTGGGAAAAATAAATCTGGTTAAATGTAGCAGGTTTAATTAATAAGGCAATATATATTATTGTGGTATAGATACAGGAGAAAAATTACTAGCATGTAATGAAAATTCTTTCCTATACAAGCTAATGCTACAGAAAGGAGTTTTGGATTTCGGCTACCAGGAAGGCTGTTTCTTTTAAAGTAGTTCTAATGAACAAAATATATAATGTTCAATGTATATATAATTGGATTCTACCTAGGTGGGTTTTTTAAAATGATAAAATCAAGCAGTGAAATCCTGGAATGCAAGTAATGTTTCCAGCTGCTTCAGAAAGTCAGAAAGTCTTAAGAAACCTTACCCATGGAAATTGTAAAAGGAAGCTGGCCCTGTCATCGATTACATAAATCTGCATTTATGTCTCAATTGCTTTTATTTTTAAAACAATAATTTAATTTTTCCCCAGTATTGTTTTTTTTGCAATAATGATGATAATAATATACTCTATGCATTTTGTGATATTTAAAACTGGAAATAATCACACCAAATACTGTTATTACTTTAGCAACATCGGTTCCAGATTTTACAAGAAATGAGGCTATTTTTTTCTCTAACCTTATCCTTTTCCTCTGAACTGAAAAAAGAATAAACTTCTTCCCACAAATAATCAAAGAGGGGGTCAAATTATTCTCCAAAGCACAAGAGGGCAGGACAAGAAACGATGGTTGGAAACAACCTAGAATTAAGGAGAAAGTTCCTAACAGTGAGGACAATTAACCAGTGGAACAGCTTGCCTTCAGAAATTGTGGGTGCTCCATCACTGGAGGTTTTTAAGAAGAGACTGGACAGTCACTTGTCTGAGATGGTATAGGTTCTCCTGCTTAAGTGGGGGTTGGACTAGAAGACCTCCAAGGTCCCTTCCAGCTCTATTCTATCACAGATACCAGACTATAGATCTAGTCTCCCTAGGTTAAAGGGAGTTTGCCATTCTAAAGAAGCCTTGACTTACAACCCATCCAACTAATAGAGGAAAAGTAGAGACACTTCACCTCCCTTACTATCATTATTCCCTTAATGCTCAAACCTGAGTTTGTACCCATGCTCTTCGTTTCTTCTCTTCATCCATTGGGGCTACAGGCATTGTTTCTGCTGCTTCATCTCCCAAAAACTGTCAGTAAACCAAGAAGCCAACTCTGATCAGCAAACAAAGGCATCTAGGGAGCAGCTGTCCAAAGCACCAGGACTTAAGTAGGCAATTGATGGAACTGCCCACTAGATTGCTGGGAAATTCCACAAGTGCCTGCTGAAATCTATTACATTTATAAGGTGTCTCTAAATTGTCTGGCGTGGGCTATGCTAATAGTCTATGAAGGTGATGGATGGCAGCTCATCTCTCTTAGACTCAGAACTACCTTCTTTAGGGTCCACATGTTAACATATCAGTATGTACATACGTAGTCCAGTTTACCTTAATCCCCTCAAATTCCATTTAAACACCCAAAAGCCTGATGTTAAAAAAAACAAGTCTCAACCTTGACAATTTTAAGGCATGTTTTAATTGCTGGCTGTGGAATTCTGGGAGTTGAAGTCCACATGCCTTAAAATTGTCAAGGTTGAGAAACACTGTGTTAAGGCATTGCCTTAAATCACAGCCTATATATCACACAGCTGGATTCATGCAGCACACTAAATAAACCAAGGAACATGTTCTTATGTACCCCAGCTGGTGTACATTTGTGTGTGTGTGTGTGTATACATACACATAATGCGTACACACACACATCTTCAGACCAATTTCACATAACACCGGGACGCTGAACAAAGCCAAGTAATATTAGCCCTCTGCCTTTTGTACGTCTGCAATCTGATAAAATTTGTTCTTCTCCCCAGCTCCCCACCGCAACCAAGACGAGACACAGGCGCGTCTTTACTCTATGGTTGGAGGACCTTCCTGGGCTAGAAGAGGAAAAACGCTCCTCCGTTGTTCTGTCTATCCTCTCTACGTCGGGAGGACGCAACATCTCGCTGATCCTCGCTCTGCATCCAATGACGCTTTTTCCCGATCGAGCAGCGACGGTTCTCACGCGAACATCTCTATGGTTGGATTCCCACAGGAAACAGGAACTGCCGTGGGCCCCTCGCGAGGACCTTCAATGATGCGAATCGGCTAAGGCGTTGCGGCCTGACTGGTGGCTTCGAGAGGATCGCTAGGGAGGGTACGGAGTGCGGTCGTCTCTACCGAAGCCGCTGCAGTAGCAGCGGCCGCAGCCTCCATGGCTACCATTCTGGACGAGTACGTGGCCTCGCTTTCCAACTCCACCACCTCGCAGCAGAGTCGTGTGAACTTGGGCATCCCGCACACGGGTAGGCGAGGACAAAGGAGAGCGGGCTCGCGGTGTTGACATGGTTTTGGTTTTTTTTGCTAGTGGGCTTTCTTCGCGGACCCGGGCTCCGTGTTAACTTGGTGTGCAACAGTGGTTATTACCTTAGTACAGTGTTTCTCAACCTTGAGAATTTTAAGGCATGTGGACTTCAACTCCCAGAATTCCACAGCCAGCGTTGCTGGCTGTGGAATTCTGGGAGTTGAAGTCCACATGCTTAAAATTCTCAAGGTTGAGAAACACTGCCTTACGGTAGTAGAATTGTGTACATGTCGGACTTGTTCCTGACACACCCACTGTCAGCATTTCAGAAAGGGACGCATTTCATTACAAAGCTAGGCACTGTTCACTTGATGTATTTTTAAGGTAAATTTTGGTTTCTGTCGCTGTTTTATTTTTTTTTATTTTTAAAAAAACGGATCCTAAAGCCTCGGGCGGCATTTCTACACCTATTTCGCTCGAAATTAGCTCTGTGGAGCTGTTGCTGAGCGTCAGGACGTGCTTCGAATTGCTCAGTAGTCTGGAAATTATGCAAAACTTGATGAAAGGTTTTACAAGATGCTGGCTAAATCAGTTCATCCTGATAAAAGCTGACCGCAGGCAGGCTTAATTGCATCCCCAAATAATTATCCAGTCACTTAGATTAAAAATTTGGAAGATACTATCTAATGGAGGGGTTCTCAACGTTGGCACCTTTAAGACTTGTGGACTTCAATTCCTAGAATTCCTCAGCCAGGAATTGAAGTCCACAAGTCTTAAAGTTGCCAAGGTTGAGAACCCCTGATCTAATGTTTAAGTCTAGACCAGCGGTTCTCAACATGTGGGTTGCGACCCCATTTGGGGTCGAACGACCATTTCACGGGGGTCGCCAAACAACGCAGTCCGCCATTCCCCCCCCTTTTCTTAGCTGTGCTACTCCCTCTTATTCTATTGGCTTTTGAAAGCCGCTAGAATATACTCTCTTGAATAGAGTCTAATTCTATTGGCTTTCAAAAGCCAATAGGAATTGTCCAGGCTGTCTCTGCCCTGCTGAGCCCGCCAAAAGTTCCAGTCTGCAAACGGTGCTGCAAGTTGTCTGCAGCAAAGGCGAGCTGTCTGGAAGTTTCCACCCCTCCCTGCTGAGCAACTACTAAAAATGTAAGTAAAAGAGCACCAGGGGTGGGAGGTGGGAGGCCGGCGGGCGCAGGGAGCGTTGCTGGCACGCGTGGGGCCCCCCGAGTACCTTACTTCCCTTGGGCTGGGCCAGCTGGTGGCCCAGCCGGTGGTCGCCCTGCGCTGTCGCTGCCCCTTGCCAGCTACGCCTCGGCCAGCGCAGGGGGCGGCACCACGCATGCGCAGCACTCCCGGGCAGGGAAAGTCCTCGACTTACGACCGATTGGGAAGTCCTTGACTTACAACCGGTTGGGAAGTCCTCGACTTACGACCAGTTGGGAAGTCCTCAACTTACGACCGGTTGGGGGTCGCGGCATTAAAAAGGTTGAGAACCACTGGTCTAGACCATTATAGTGGTTACTGTACTTAGAATCTAAAGACTCAATTAATCCAACTGCTCTGGCTTTAATGGATTCTATCCAACACTGTGGTGCTTTCCTGATACTGGGAAAGTCAATTCGATGAACATAAAGTATTTAACAAGGAATTTCAGTAGAAATCACTTATTTTATTTTTTATTTATTAAATTTGTTTGCTGCCCATCTCTTTCAATTCCGCTAGATAGCATTAGTGAAAAATTAACTGGTACCTAAACAAAAAAGACTGAAGCATATAACTTGAATATTTTATGAAATCAAGAATTCAGGATCTTAGCTGTGTGGACTTAATGGTGTTGCATATTCTAAATCACTAGCTAATGAAAAATAATGCCAAATTAATGCAGAAATGTAATACAGAGAGGAAAGAGTTAATAAAACCACAAATAGGATTACTTAATAACTAATGTTAATATAATTCATCTTGGTAGAAAAGAGGGCTTTTCTTTGGGATGTATAATTCTCTGCTAAATTATTGCTCTTCCCGGTATAGTTTAGAGTTAATTAAGAATTAATTTCTACAGACTTTTAAAAAATGTTATGGCTAAGCAGTAATAAAAAGGAAAAAAAATGCCCACTGTTTGGATTGTGAAACTTTCATATTTTGGCTGCCTACTATCTGCTAGCTTTTTTAAATGCGCACAATGGCATAATATACATATTATATTTTTTGAGTTCTTGCTTTCAATGGGAGTGCCTTTGCTGCATCCTTTCCGTTTACTTTTTACTTTTGAAGAAGCTTGCCTCTGAAAAGTAATGAAGGGTAAAGTTATGCTATATGCCATATTGCTTTCTTAATTAAAAATTTGAGAGAGAAAGACACTTAAGAGAGGAAAAACATGCACATTTTGTTTGCATTGCTATACAAAATTACTTCTTCAGTTAACATTTTAAATTAACTTATTTTTAGATATTTGGCATACTAACATCATTACTTGGTTAATGCATTGGCATGACCAACATTTGTTATCTGTATTCCTGATCTTCAGTTTTTTTCTTGATAATTTAGGATATCTTCTGGTTTTCTCCCACGTAGAATTTGAAGTGTCTTGGCGACGTTTCGACGAAGTCCCATTTGTCATCTTCAGGCTGGTGCTTTCGGCTTCGTGCTTCTAGGAGCAATGTGTGATTGTAGCTGTTTCTTCCTTTTAACTGCCAGTGGGGGTTTGAACTGATTGGCTGGGAGCTCGGCTGTGTTCTGATTGGATGGAGGTGTGTTCTGATTGGTTAGGGGCTTGGCTGTGCTCTGATTGGATGGGGGGTTGGCTGTGCTCTGATTGGCTGGGGGAGTGTTCTGTTTGGGTGGGGGCTTTGTTGTGCTCAGGGTAGTCTGAGTTGCAGGGGGATTAGAGATGGTGAGCTGCATAGCTGTTTGGCTTCGCGTTCGTGGTCGTTCCTCATCTTCATGGTGGGTGTCAGTTTGCTTCATGTATGGATTGGAGGGGTTTAAGGTGGCTAATGATGCAGCTGTGGTCTGGCTTCTGGTTTGTGGTCGTGCCTCATCATTGGTGTGGGTTTGGGTTGGCTTTTTGCCTGGATGAGTGGTGGTGACATCCTGTGTGGTTTTTGTGAGTGTAGGTCTGGTGTCATTCTTTGGGTTATGGACTCGTTTGTCAATAAGGGCGGGTTTCCAAATGGCTGGTAGGCGGGAAGTATCATCTCGTTTGTTCATGCTGTGAGGGCGTTTTTCTATCTCGATGGCTTCTCTGATTAGTCTGTTATTAAAGTGTTCAGTTTTGGCAATAGTTCTGGTCTTTTTGAAATCAATCTCATGTCCTGTGGCTTTAAGGTGTTGGACCAGGGAAGAAGCTGGTTCCTCTTTTTTGACTGAGTTTTTGTGTTCTTCAATGCATGCACTTATTCTTCTGTTGGTTTGTCCAATGTATGTGGTGGGGCAAGTAGTACATGGGATTTCATATACTCCTTGATTTTCTAATTCAATTTTGTCTTTAGGGTTTCTTAGGATGGTGGATATTTTTCTTCATAGAGATCATAAAGAAACAAAACGTACAGCCCAGCGACCTACTCGTTAGCTTCGATGTCATATCCCTCTTCACCCAAGTGCCAATCAAAGAAGCCTTAACAGCTATCCAAAACAAATATAACCCCCCCAAACACATCCTAGATCTGACCAACCACTGTCTATCCAACACATACTTCATCTATAACGGACAAAAATACAAACAAATAGAAGGAGCACCCATGGGATCACCCCTCTCACCTGTCATTGCAAACCTCTACATGGAACACTTTGAAACCCAAGCCCTAGAAAAATCTGATCCCAAACTCTGGCTCAGATACGTAGATGACACCTTCGTAATCTGGCCACATGGGAAAGAAAAACTGGACAACTTCCTCACACACCTCAACAGCCTACACCCCAAAATATAGTTCACCATGGAAACAAGCTAATAACCAACTTCCCTTCCTGGATGTCTTAGTGTACAAGAAATCCAATGGCTCCCTAGGACACACCATCTACCAGAAGAAAACACACACAAACCGCTATCTGCACGCACTCTCACACCACCACCCAGCACAGATCAACTCCGTAGCCAAGACACTCATCTCCAGAACCAAATGCCTAGCTGACGAACAACACATGAAAACCAAACTACACACTCTCACTAATGTACTAACATCCAACGGATTCCAAAGAAATAAGATTTCCAACTTAATCCAAAAAGAAACTCCCACTAAAATCCAAGACAGAGAACAAGAAAACGGCAAAGCCCTCCTCCCATACATAAAAGGCACCACAGACAGAATCAGCAAGATCCTGCACAAACATAACATCAAAACAGCATTCTGCACAAACAGAAAAATATCCACCATCCTAAGAAACCCCAAAGACAAAATTGAGTTAGAAAATCAAGGAGTATATGAAATCCCATGTACTGCTTGCCCCACCACATACATCAGACAAACCAACAGAAGAATAAGTGCACGCATTGAAGAACACAAAAACTCAGTCAAAAAAGAGGAACCAACTTCTTCCCTGGTCCAACACCTTAAAGCCACAGGACATGAAATTGATTTCAAAAAGACCAGAACTATCGCCAAAACTGAACACTTTAATAACAGAATAATCAGAGAAGCCATCGAGATAGAAAAACGCCCACACAGCATGAACAAACGAGATGATACCTCCCGCCTACCAGCCATTTGGAAACCTGCCCTCATTGACAAACGAGTCCATAACACCAGACCTACACTCACAAAAACCACACAGGATGTCACCACCACACATCCAGGCAAAAAGCAAACCCAAACCCACACTGATGATGAGGCACAACCACAAACCAGAAGCCAGACCACAGCTGCATCATTAGCCACCTTAAACCCCTCCAATCCATACATGAAGCAAACTGACACCCACCATGAAGATGAGGCACGACCACGAACGCAAAGCCAAACAGCTATGCAGCTCACCATCTCTAATCCCCCTGTAACTCAGACTACCCTGAGCACAACAAAGCCCCCACCCAAACAGAACACTCCCCCAGCCAATCAGAGCACAGCCAACCCCTCATCCAATCAGAGCACAGCCAAGCCCCTAACCAATCAGAACACACCTCCACCCAATCAGAACACAGCCGAGCTCCCAGCCAATCAGTTCAAACCCCCACTGGCAGTTAAAAGGAAGAAACAGCTGCAATCACACATTGCTGCTAGAAGCACGAAGCCGAAAGCACCAGCCTGAAGATGACGAATGGGACTTCGTCGAAACGTCGCCAAGACACTTCAAATTCTACGTGGGAGAAAACCCGAAGAACCAAAGACCTACATACAAACACCCACGAAAACCTCAGAAAACAAATATGTATGTATGTATGTATGTATGTATGTATGTATGTATGTATGTATGTATGTATCTATATGTATATATATGTATGTATATGTGTAGAGAGAGAGAGAGAGAGGGAGGGAGGGAGGGAGGGAGGGAGGGATAAAATTCAGATCAGAAGTATACTTTTTTGATCAGCAAATGAAGTGCCAGAATGTCCCTTTAAAAGCAGAGCTTTTTCTTTTTGGTTATGAATTGACTAAATGACCACGCATGTTACTTTAATGTCCCTTTAGTCTAGTGTTACTTTCTCCTGAACAAATAGTTTAAGCAATGTGGGGGCAATAGGATCTCAGCTTTGATCTTTAAATGTTTCAGACAAGATTGGTACAACTTTTTCCTGTCCTCTCTTCTATTTCCCACTCTCAGTTGAGTTTCTCATCCTTTTCCTTCCTCTGCTTAGAACGGTATATCTTTGCTTATTTTTAAGAATAAATTATATCCTTGCCCTTTACCATTTTCTCACAGTGGTCTGCAGTGCAACATCTGGAGAATAACAGTGGGCATTAAAGTGTAGTTGAAAGTACTCAAAGACATCCTGATGTACAAGGCCAATGAATTCCATAATCTGGCTCCTGTTTTGAAAAAAAATTCATTCTGTTTCTCATTCCTGTTCCGGTCATTTCAGTACTAGAGGTTTCCCTTGCTTCCTGTAGTAGGTGGATTAGCCGTAATTCTGAAGCTATTCCTTAGTTTTAAAGGCGAGTAAATACAGGTAGCCCTGAACTTACAACCATTCATTTAGTGATGATTTGAAGTTACAATGGCACTGAAAAAGTTATTTAGGATCATTTTTTCACACTTGAAATCATTGCAGCATCTCCATGGTCACGTGATCAAAATTTGGATGCTTGACAACTGCATGTACTTATGATGGTTGCAGTGTCCCACGGTCACGTGATTACCTTTTGCAAAGGGAAGTCAATGGGGAAGCCAGATTCACTTAAAAACCGTGTTACTAATTTAACTGCATTGATGGAGCTAACAACCTAAAGCTTATGATACTTTAACAGCTACACCATTCCTTCCAATTCTTTAGTGTTTGTTTCACCCCTTTAAACAAATATAATTGGGAAGTTGAAACTGCTGTGTTTAAGGCAGTGTGCCTTTTTTCTCATTAAAAGCAGTGTTTCTCAACCGTGACAATTTTAAGACATGTGGACTTCAACTCCCAGAATTCCACAGCCAGCGTTGCTGGCTGTGGAATTCTGGGAGTTGAAGTCCACATGCCTTAAAATGGTCAAGGTTGAGAAACACTGCATTAAAGAGTTATTATTAAGGGCAACCACTAGGTGGCTGTAGAATAGGCCAGGAGGGCCATTCTTAGGGAACTTCTCAAAAAAGAAGAGAGACCAAGGGGCGTAAGTGCTTGGACAAATGAAACAGTTTACAAATGCTGAAACGGGGATTTTTTTTTTTTCTGGTAAAATGGAAGAGAAATTTATAGTGCACAACTTTAAGTGTTTTTAAAAAAAGACTGCTGTGGTTTTTCTTGTTCTTCTGAATAAATATTACCAGTAAAATTTTCCCAGGCTCACAATTCTGCATTAAAGTTCCTTTCTGATCCCAGTGAAACTGTTATTATTTTACCCACAAGCGGTTGTTCCTTTCTTACTATTTATCCTGTGGTAAATTGGGCATATCCTTTTAGCAGACCTTATTTAAAAGGTTTCATGGTACTTTGTATATTTGTAAGAAACATAGGCCTAAAAAAGAGGGCATATGTAAAGTCATATGTGGTCTCAAAGCTCTGATGCAATCTGTTTGTACTTGACCACACGTTCTGTTTTGTTTCTTAAGGATCATGTAATATTCCAGTTCACTTGAATGCAATGAGTTTCTCTCTGATCTTGAGATATGTTTGCTTTGGCAAAACTAGACTTAAACCTAGTTAAATTTCTCAAGCTTTATAATACATGTTCCTTCTGCTTAGTAAAATCTCAGTGGTATCCTGTGCTAGGAAAGTGCAGTATCAGCTTATGGGCTGTACCCTGTCCTGTCAGAAGTGATTGTACAAGAGTAAGTGAGGCCAGGATCAACTTTTGGGGGTGTCTGGGGTTATTACAAGGTGGATGTGTTAACATTATATCTTAAGACTTCTTAAGGCATCTATTTTGCTTCTCACTCCACTCCCTGTTATTCCAGAATTGAAGAAAAATGTGGGTCAAAATCAATCAGATAATAAAAGTATTAGCAACTAATTAACATAAATGGAGGTTTCATTTTGTAGGACTGGAATGAGGGAGGGAAAATCTTGTAAAATCTTGGGTTGCATTGCTGTTTGATTTTATTTTTAAGAACTATTGATTTCTTTCCTGCTTTTAAGGATATGTAAATGCTCGCCTGGAAAAAGAAACACCAATTTTTAACAAACAGAGAATTGACTTCACACCTCCCAAGAAGATTAATAGTATGATTGTCTCATCTAACCAACTGTGTATGAGTCTTGGAAAAGACATAGTATTTAGGTAAGCAATTTCTTTACATATTTATAGACTACCTCTTAAAAGAAATCAGAACAGAATTGTCTCTGCTTTATTAAACATAAACAGTAAAAGCATTAAAAGGGTAGGGAAATAAAACTTTGAATTGGACTGTGATAATTGCGAGATTAGATTGCAAGATCTTTGCATAACATTTTTTTGGTAAGAATTTCCTTTCTCTGATTACCACATCACGAATATGATATATTTAGGAGAGCCTTCCTTGCAGATCTTAAGAACAGGGCAGGCTGATATAGCTAGAGAAGCATTCCTTCAGATTTTGAATCTAAAGTCACTTAGGATTTTAAAAATAGCCATGGAGATTTTGAATTAGTCTGGAAACCAGTGCAGAGTCTGGGCCATCAGACTTAATATCATTCCATTTTGCTGCACCCATTGACATCCTAGCAGATCCATTTTGAGGCCCTCCCTCCCTCCCATTGTTGACTTTTAGTGACTAGAGAAGTCCCTGCAGTTTTGTGCCTAGTCAATCATAATACACTAGTTTATTAGAGCTCATTTGGAAGTTTATCAAAAATCTCTCTGGCTTTAGTGACAAGAGTACTGTATATCTCCAAGTTCCATACTTAAATAGAAATATATGCTGATCAGGGCAGTGCTTTATGTATGTCTGCCCTCTCCTTCAGATTATGTATACAGTAAAACGACTGATATTTTTGTTAATTTCTTGTACTTTGTTGTTGCAAAATGTAGCTTGCATCCCACCCAGACTTGAAAAAAATACTGATTGTTATTCTGGGAGTTAAAATCTTAGAATCTTCAACTGATATTTTCAGCAAAAAAAGAACCTCAAAGAAGAAATCAACTTGTACCCACATAATGCTGTACCCTCAAAAGCTTCTCTTAGCCAGAGTGGATTTTACTGGACTAGATTTTTTAAAAAATGACCTAGCATTAAAGTAATTTCAAATGTGAGAGACAAGAAATTTTTTTCTGGTTCTATGGAAATGTTGACACTGTCAGTTTTCAAGTTTGATTTTTGACTCCTTCAAGTTTTGAATAAATTTGCTTTTTTATATCTTGTATTTTATTATTTTACATTTGGGCTTGTACAACATACTAAATTAGGCTAAAAAGAAGATGGATAGATTGTCATTCTCTGCATCTGGGGAATTTTGTCTTTTTCTTGCGTATTGTGTAAACCAGGCCGTCACGTGTGACCATGACATTGCTTATTTGGGCATAACATGTTATGCAGATACAGCAGTTAAATTGTGTAGATCTGTGTTTAAGGTTAAGCTTAATGCTGAAAAGAAAAGAAAAATCACCCACTGGTGACCCATAGTGAAAATAATATTAAATGGCCTGTTAACTGCATGTTAAAAAGTAAAAACATATTTTTATTATAACTTGCCCTCAGACCATACTTTAATAGTCATCAGAATTAACAGAAATTATACTGGGAAAGTGGACCCAATCACTCCTTCCTAGGAAAAGCATTTCCTAGCAGGAAGCTACATGAGTACCAGATGGTGAACTTCTGATAATGGGGGCACTTTCAAAAGGGCCTCTCTGGCTCATTCAGATAACTACGAAGATTCATAGCAAAGACATATCCCCTCAAATAATCAGGTTCTGTGCTGTTTATTATTGCTATTAATAGGATTTGTGCCTCAATAAACTCAATAGACCCTTGAATTGAAAGTGGCAGTTCTTAGTCTCACGATCTTGGTTGAAATGCTTAGGGTGCAGGGTAGATTTACAAAATACAAAATCTATTTTGGAAAAAAATGTGCATGAAACTGGGTTCATAAACTGTTTTATGACAGTGTTTCTATCTGTTTTCGTCCAATCTTTCAAGAAGTTTGCTTTCCTCCCTTTTTATGTAGACTTGATGTAGCCAAGGCTGATGAGCCTAATCAGGTTGAACTTGGACGAAAAGATGAAGCCAGTGTTTATAAGCTTTTCTTGGACCACACAGGTAAAAGGATAATAGGGATTGCAGAATGCTAGTTGGTATTTTTAGTAAGTAGTCTAAACATTGTGTTCTGACTATTTGCATTTTATCTCAGTATATTTTCTCACAGAAAATCTGATTCGTCTTCCTTATGGCTTTTTATAGTTATCAAGCTATTGAAAACGATGCTGACTAGAATAGAATAGAGCTGGAAGGGACCTTGGAGGTCTTCTAGTCCAGCCCCCTGCTCAAGCAGGAGGACCATACCATCTCAGACAAGTGGCTGTCTAGCTTCTTCTTAAAAATCTCTGGTGATGGAGTGCCCACAATTTCTGGAGGCAAGCTGTTCCACTGGTTAATTGTCCTGTCAGGAAGTTTCTCCTTAGTTTAGACTAGTTTAGCGAGCTTTTAAAACTATCCAGCAGGACTCTGACAAATATAATCCTGAGTATTTTTGAATATTTGGGGACTGTGAAATCTAAATTCATAGCATCTCAAACATCCAAGCTTCACATTTGGTCCTTCTTGTAATTCTAGGTTAATTCCTTTTCATCCTCTTTCTCTACAGGTTCTCATCTTATCATCGCCCTAAATAGCAATGAGTGTCTCTACTTGAATAGAAGTACTCAAAAGATACGGCTTCTTTCCCGTTGGAAAGGTCACTTGATTGAAAGTGTGGGTTGGAATAAAATTTTTGGTACAGAGATAAACACAGGCCCCATTTTGGTTGGAACCTCACAAGGCCAAATATATGAGGCAGAGATTTCTGTCTCTGAAGGCAGTCTCTTTAGTACTAATCCTGATCAATATTTCCGTCTGATTTATACCTTGGAGGAGGAAGCTGGTCCTGCCCCAGTCTGTTGCCTTGAAATAGAACGAGGAGTTGACGGGAAATGGTTTATCATTGCCACCACTCATAAGCGGCTTTTCCAGTTTGTTGGCAAGATTCCGGAAGGGTCAGAGCCGCAAGCCTTTGGCACCATATTTAACATGCCTGAAGATCATTTGCCTGGATTTCGAGAGTTTCCGGCTAGCCTTGGCTACAGTGAAATTGCATTCTACACTCCCAAGCTTCGTTCTTCGCCCAGCGCTTTTGCTTGGATGATGGGAAATGGGGTCTTGTATGGCTCTCTGGATTATGGACGTCCTGATTCTGTTCTGATTGATGAGCAAGTGTGGGAATATCCTTCTGATGTAGCTGCACTAGCCAATAAGCCCATCTCCATAGTGCTCACACAGTTTCATTTTCTGCTGCTTTTTCCTGATAGAGTGAAGGCTGTGTGCACTTTGAATGGGCAAGTTGTCTTCCAGGACGTATTCTTAGAAAAGTTTGGCTCACTAAAGCGTATGATCAAAGATCCTGCATTTGGACAAATCTGGATTCACTCTGAAAAAGTTGTGTTTCGGTATAACGTTCAGCGAGAATCTCGTGATGTCTGGAAGATGTACATGAATATCAACAAGTTTGATTTGGCGAAAGAGTACTGTAAGGACCGCCCCGAGTGCCTAGATATTGTGCTGGCAAAAGAAGCAGAATACTGTTTCCAAAACAAGAGATATCTGGATAGTGCAAAGTGTTATGCGCTGACCCAAAATTACTTTGAGGAGATTGCTCTTAAGTTTATTGAAGCTAAACAGGAAGAGGCACTGATGGAATTTTTGATAAAGAAACTGGCTAGCTTGAAGCAGTCTGAAACAACACAAATAACTCTGCTGACCACTTGGTTGACTGAACTATATTTAAATCGCTTGGGGATGCTGGAAGGGGACGGCTCAAAACAAGACCTCTATGAGAAGACCAAGGAGAAGTTTCGGAATTTCTTGAGTAGCCCCAAAATCAAAGACTCGTTCCGCAACAATCGATCAACTATTCATGAGCTGTTGGCAAGTCATGGGGACACAGACCACATGGTATACTTTGCTGTCATAATGAATGATTATGAGAGAGTGATAGCCCATTACTGTCAGCATGAAAATTATAATGAAGCATTAAACGTCCTATCCAGAATCAAGAATGAGGAACTTTTTTACAAGTTTTCTCCCATTTTGATCCAGCATATGCCCAAGCAAGTGGTAGATGCTTGGATTGAAATGGGCAAGGAATTGGATGCAAAGAGGCTAATTCCTGCTCTTGTCACCTACAGTCAGAGTGGGAGTACCCAGCAGATCAACGAAGCCATTCGATACATGGAATTCTGTGTGAACGAGCTAGAAGAAACTCAGGAGGCCATTCACAATTATTTGTTGTCACTCTATGCTTTGTGTCGACCTGACTCATTACTGTCATACTTGGTACATGCTGGAACCTTCGCTGATAGTATCCATTATGACCTGAAGTATGCACTTAGGCTTTGCGCAGAACATGGCCACCACCGAGCTTGTGTTCATGTTTATAAAGTTATGGAGATGTATGAAGAAGCTGTTGATCTAGCTTTACAGGTAAATATGCTTCTATATAAATAACGGGTTGCCTCAATTGTTCTCCTTGAAATATCAGGATCTTTTAAATAATCATCTAAAAAACTGAAAGGGTAGGCA
The DNA here is from genome assembly GCA_034064705.1 of Bothrops alternatus. Lineage (NCBI taxonomy): Eukaryota > Metazoa > Chordata > Lepidosauria > Squamata > Viperidae > Bothrops > Bothrops alternatus. The sequence goes on along the minus strand of JARGCV010000003.1, from coordinate 26,882,272 downwards.
GGATCTAAGATTGACTGAAGACCAAGAGTGAATTAGAAAACTGCTGTTGCATTTATTTATTTATTTTTCAGCAAACTTTAATCTGCAAAATATTTTATTCAGTTTATAAAAATCTGTAAGGATATATAATACCATATAACCATTATTGTTTTATATTATACATGACAATGTTTTGTGAAATACTTGAAAACTTTTTAATTAAACAATTGGCAAAAGTCAGTAAAAATCTTTCATTAATAGTAGTATTTTCATATAAAATGACATTTTTATATATTGCATTGAATGTTATATAAGCATATACAGTATTTAAAAATCCTACGGTACTGTGCAGAAGTTTCCGGCAGCCGCACAAAAACGCTGCAAATTAGGAATGCTTTCAGAAATACAAGTAATAGTAGACTTCCGGTTCTGGTGAGTGGTGACGCCGGTCACGTTTCGAGACTTGTCTCCAGCCCGGCCAGGTTTTCTGCGTCAGTAGACCCCCCCAGTGGGTTGAAAGTTGCCCTGGAGGGGCAACCACTGAGAAGGAGGCTTGCTGGTGGCTGCGGGAGAGTGGCAGCTTCTTCTGCGGCTCCAGCTATTTCCTTAGGGCCGACGGAGCAACAATCGTCCTGCAAGATGGCCTATCATCCTGCTGCACCAGCCGAAGTCACAATTACAGCTAAGCAATATTAGACCCACTGCTGTTGCATTTATTGATTAGAAAATAAACACTATTAGAACAGATTCTCTAATGTGAAAATTATCTTGCTATATTAGATGAAAGCCTATTACAGATAGTTGTTGACTGACAACCACAATTGTGCCCGGAATTCTGATTGTAAGTCATTGCAGTCATAAGTCATGTCACCATATGACTGGACTTGATTTTATGACTGTTTTTACAATGGTCATTAACCAAATCATATCCTAACAGTGAATGTAGAAAGTCTACACACCCCTGTTAAAATATCAGGTTTTTGAGATGTAAAAAAATATGGACCAGGATCAGAATATTTTCCACCTTTAATATAAGCTGTACAATTTAATTGAAAAACTGAAAACTTTTAGGGAGAAAAATAAATAAAAATATAATAGCGTGGTTGCATAAGTGTGCACTCCCTTAAACTAATACTTTGCTGTAGCACCTTTGATTTTATGACAGCATTCAGTCTTCTAAGGGAGGAGCCTATTAGCATGGCACGTCAAGCCTTGGGAATCTTCCTTGCAGATTTTCAATTGGATTCAGGTCCGGGCTCTGGCAGGGCCATCCCAAAACTTCAATCTTCTGGTGAAGCCATTCTTGTTGATTTGGAGGTGTAGTTTGTTGTCATGCTGAAAGGTAAAATTCCTCTTCACGATCAGCATTTTAGCAGAGGCCTGAAAGTTTTGTGCCAAAATAGACTGCTATTTGGATCAATCCGTAATTCCCTTCACCTCAGCTAAAGCCCCAGTTCCATTTGAAGAAAAGCAGCCCCAAAGCATAATGCTACCATCACCATGCTTCACTGTGGATATGGTGTGCTTTTGGTGATGTGCAATGTTGTTGTTTTTCCCCGCCCAAGATGCTTTTTGGAATTATGGCCAGAAAGTTCATCCTTTTTGGAATTATGGCCAGAAAGTTCATCCTTGGTCTCATCAGACCATAACACATTTTCCCACATGCTTTTTTTTATATATATATATATAAAATTCTTTTATTAAAACAATCAACATTGAACATAAAAACATGTGCTGACCACTATTTACCATCAGTTTGAATGTGATTGGTTAATTCCGAACACAGCCATATCCCTCCTTATAAGGGGTGTGCACACTTGTACAACCATAATATTGTATGTTTTTTTTATTATTTTCAGCTTAAAAGATTTCAGTTTGTTTTTCAATTGAATTATAGAGCTTATATGTTACATTAAAGGTGGGAAAAAATCTAAAGTATTTTATCTTGATCTGATTTTTTTTTCCAACTCAAAACCTGACATTTGAACCGGGGTGTGTAGACTTTCTATATCCACTGTAAATCTGAATCTAGCTTTACATTTGGTAAAAATATCACCAAGTGTGATTACATGACCACAGGATGATGCAATCGTCAACACCAGTTGGTTGCCAACTACCCAGAATGTGATCATGTGACTGTGGAAATAGTGGGACAGTTCGAGGATAGGTCATAAATAACTTTTCTGAGGTGGCAGTAACTTCAGACAGTCATTAAACAACTGTTTGTAAATCAAGGACCTGTAGCCAACTTTATCTCAACAGCAAACTAACATTGTTCATGGGAAGCTGATAAACAGAGATTGAAGGCAGAGTTCAGGTTAGGAATCCCCCAGCACAAAGGGATAGGATGGGTTAAGGAAAAAAATGTTATTCTCCCACTACTTTAGCCTTGTTGCATCTTAGAATGTCTGATCTCTAAAATGATCTGCCACTACTAAAAGCAGTGTCCAGTATTGGCTGAAGATGTATCTACAAATATCTGTTCTTGCATCCCTGTGTTGTTGCTTTCAATATTATCTCTCTCACATTTTTTCAACAGTGTTTTTTTTTTATGATAAGAGATAGTATAACTGTTTCCTTTTCTCTTTTCTCCCCCTTCTTTCTGGTTTTTTTTTTCTCTCTTTTAAGGTGGATGTAGATATGGCAAAATCCTGTGCAGATCTGCCTGAAGAGGATGAGGAGTTGAGAAAGAAGCTGTGGCTGAAGATTGCTCGTCATGTAGTACAAGAAGAGAAGGATGTTAAGAAGGCAATGGCTTGCCTTTCCAGTTGCAATCTGCTGAAGATTGAAGATGTGTTGCCTTTCTTCCCAGACTTTGTCACCATTGATCACTTCAAGGAAGCTATCTGCAACTCTCTAGAGGCCTACAACAAGCACATAGAGGAGCTGAAGACAGAGATGGAGGAAGCAACCCAAAGCGCTGAAAGGATCAGGGAGGACATTCAGGACATGAGAAACAAATATGGCTCTGTGGAGCCACAGGAAAAATGTGCAGCGTGTGATTTTCCACTTCTAAACCGTCCTTTTTACCTTTTTCTCTGTGGCCACATGTTTCACTATGACTGCCTTCTGCAGGCTGTTTACCCAAACCTGCCTGCCTATAAGCAGGCTAAACTGGAAGACCTTCAAAAGAAGCTGCAGGCTGCAAGCCAGCCTTCCAAATCCCATCACCGCCATAAGGATACAGATACTCTTGGTCCAGGAAAAGGTCAGCCAAGTCGAGAACAGACAAAAGCTGACATAGATGATATTGTGGCAGCTGAGTGTGTATATTGCGGGGACATAATGATCCGATCCATCGATAAACCGTTCATTGATCCAGAGAGATATCAAGAAGAGATGCAGAGCTGGTTGTAGGATATGAGAACGAAGTTGCCTACGAAGCACGAAACTTGGCAGATATTCTCCTGGTATTCTAAATAGGTTTTTGAAAAAAGCACTATATCCTGCTATTTGTAAACTGATAGTGAAGAGTAGATTGTCAGTGACAATGATTGTTTTACTAAACTATTTGTCTAATATAAATTGAGAGACACTCGTACCTTAAATACTGTACGGATTTTTGTGTTGAGAAACCAAACTAAAATAATAACATGTATTATGTCTGCACTATACCCATACTTCTATGAATAATTAGACAGAAGTGAGGATGCCCAGCTGCATAAGCTTACCCTGTTTTCATGCAAAGAGCTCCCTTGGTTCTTATTAATAGATAACACAAGGTTGCATCCAAATGTATTCATTTGTCAAGGGAATAGACCCTGTGGGTAAATAGGAGAATTGGGGAATAATGGGAAAAGAGGAAGATAGTGCTTCAGTGTGCAAAAGGAAGTGTCATATGACATTAGATGAAATTCATAAATGATTGAAATTATGCATAAGATCCCATTTCTGAACACATCCCAATTGTATATTGATATGGCAAGGAAGCTTCCCAAAATGTAATTTTCAGGCACAACACGCACATATAAATGCTATATTTTTATTATTGTCCATAGAAATTATCTTATACTTTTTCTGGATTTCCTTAAAGGTTTAGTTGGATAGCTGCAAACTATTGTTAAAGTCATGTGATCATAACTTTTACGGCATTATGATTGAAAGCATTCCGTGTTTTCACTTGAGATTTTCTATTGCACTGTCACTATTGTCCTTGTTACTGCCATCTGCACGTTTATATGAATTTGTGGCATTTAGACAAAAATATTTAGGATCCTGCAAGCTATAACCTTTGCAAGTAATTCAGATAATTTATGATTAAACCGGAACATGTGGCTAGAAGAATGGTTGACTATAGGTTTGGAGCTAAAAGTTGATTCCTCTTGCTTTTAAGGAAGGTAATTGTGTTTTATGTACAGTGCACAAAAGAGATTTAGATAACAGAATGCAAGCTAAAGAGTAGTAAGAGAGACTTTGTATTTAAAACTACATTTTCTGTGGCCACTGATTTCAAGTTGCTGTGAATAACAGGTTACATTATATTTATATCAAAAGATTTGTCTGTTAAAACATCTTTAATGCCTATGAATTTGTAATTAATTATGCTTTTTGTGCTTGGTTGCCTATTAAAGAGTCCTGAAATTGTTGTCAAATAACTTCCTATTGTGTACTTTGTCCTTCTTCACCATTTCTGCTAACAAAGTCTGGTATTGTAAGTTGTGTGAATACTAGGTGTTAATGTGTCAACCAAGTGGTGGATTTCAACAACCCATGGTGAAAGCTATCCCATAGCATGATGTATGAACATACATGTTCTTACATAGCTCACAGTCTAGCTGAGACTACCCCACCTTCTTTTTGCCTGAATATCTGGTTACCTCAGAAGTTGTTTTCTGCTAAGGCAGTGGTTCTCAACTTTCTCAGGTTGAGACCCCACTTGCCCCGCCCATGTGCGCTGTGACCCTGACCTGGGTGCGGCGCGCATGTGCGCGCCGAAATTTTTTTTAAAAAAAACAAAATGGCGGCCGTGACGGGCGGATCCGTGCATGCGCGGATCGGCCCGTCGCACACGCCGTGCATGCGCGCATCCGCCCGTCGTGGGCCGCCATTTTGGTTTTTTTTATTTTTTTAAAAAAAAAATAAAAAAAATTAAAAAAAACAAAATGGCGGTCACGACGGGCGGATCTGCGCATGCGCGGATTGGCCCATCGCACGCGCCATGCATGCGCGCATCCACCCGTTGCGGTCCGCCATTTTGTTTTTTTTTTAATTTTTAATTTTTTTAAATTTTAAATTTTTTTTAATTTTTTTTTTCGGCGCGATGGGCGGATCTGCATGTGCGCGGCGCGCGCGCGCCAAAAAAATAAAAAAATAAAAAAATTAAAAAAATAAATAAAAATAAAAATTAAAAAAACAAAATGGCGGCCGGCGGTGCCCGGCGACCCCCGCGAAATGGTCGCGTGACCCCAAATGGGGTCGCGACCCCAAGGTTGAGAACCACTGTGCTAAGGCATAAACTGAAAGTTTGCACTTCTGTATCACTTCTGCGAGACCATTTTAACTCAACTAGAGCTTGAAAGTAAAACTCAAGGGTGAGGGATAACAGTTTGTAAAATAAACTTCTGTCTCTCTTAAAAATTGTCGTGTCAAAGGGTAAAATATGAGTAATTGTACTGTGTTATTTGCTGATGAATCACTGAAGAAATCACTCTTTGCCATAATGTTAGTGTAAAATACTAGAATATAAGTTACTTCTTATTGGCTGTACGTGATCACTTCTGATAAAAAAAACAGTTTCTGCCCACTCTTATTTTGAGTTTTTATTGTTTATTCTCTTGGGTTTTTTTACATTTATTACTAAATTCCTGGTGTATTAAAGTAGAATGCGATTTAAACCCAAGTGAGACACCTTTGTTTAATGGCAGCCCAACACTCACGGAGCCAAATTAGGAACTGGCTGAGGAATTCTGGGAGTTGAAGTCCACAAGTCATAAAAGGGCCAAGTTTGAAGACCCCTAATTTAAAGCAACATAAAGTAATATAACTTTAAAGGATACATTGGCATTAACTTATTAAACATTATTATGCAACCATCAGAAATACATAACGGGTTTTTATTATTCACATATAATACAATAATTGAAATTGTTTTTGAACAAAAATAAGGTTTATGTGGCTGCTGCTTATGCATTTATCCCGAAAACCTTAACTTATTTGTATTGAAAACACAAATAATACTCACTTAGTGACTGCCTCATTTAGTAACTTTGCAGTTAGAATGGTGATGATAACATAACTTCATGACATTTATAATCTTAGCAGGTCTATAAAGTAAAGGAAAGTTGAAATAAAATCATAAGCTCAGATCAGTTTCACATGGCAATTGCTTCTCCTAATGACCAATTTGCTGGTCCCAATTATGGTTACTAAATGAAGACTACCTGTACCAGATTGAACAAGGAATAAAAAAAATAAAATCAGCCTCAACCATTAGGGGTCACTGTTTTCTTTAAGACCATTTATTGATATAACACCCGGGTTTAATATGCTTCATTTGCATGTAAAATATTCACATGTGGAATCATATGAACTTAAGTTTCAGTAATGTTTCCAACAATAGGGAAGCACAAGGATGATCCTTGATAAAAAACAGATAAATTAACCAAGCTGACATTTATGTGTGACCTTTGAGTAGAATAAGATGAAGCTTCCCTCAAGCTCAGATCGTGGTGACTTGATAGATTTGTCCATTTGTATTTGGTGGCAATGTTGATAAAATAAACCACTAAGTGACTGCAGTGTGTATATCTTTTGAGTGTTATGCTGGCTGCTGATTTAAGTTCATAATGGGAAGAAGTGATAACTTAAAAGCAAAAAAACCCTCCATGGATTGTGTATTCTGAAGTTTCATGATAATGTTAATTACAAGTAACTTAACACTCGGTGCTTTGTTCATTCTTTTCCTGCTCATTCAGCCTGCTGCCGTTTCTCATTTCAAACACTCGATAGATACTGTGATACCTGAGTAAAGGTGTTGGTATAACTTATCAGCTTATATAGGATCTCTGGCCATCTTTAGTTACCTTCTATGAAAGCACTGATCTAGACTGTGAACCTAAGTCTGAAGATGGTACCCTTTGCAGATATTCTTATCACTGTCGTCATAACATGCTTGCTGCTGAACATAAGACTATATAGCTCTACTTACCACCTTTGCAGCCTTAAAAAGGAGGATAGCATTAAACCCTCCTCATTCCACTGTTTAGTCCCAAAGAACATATAAAATGACCTGTTTCAGCACCAGTCCTGTTTCTGACCTTGCTTTCAGCTGTGTTTCTGCCTGCCAGATGTTCTCCCCGCTTCCTCTCTGTTGCTTTGTTAGAAGCGGGCAAACCAGCCGACCATTTCCACCTCTTTCTTCCCTCTTCCCTCCCGCAGTTCTGATGCTTCCTTCCTGATCCACTTGCTGCCTGGGTAAAGAAATGCCACCCCTATTGAATTCCACTAGGACATCAATTTTTAATATGGGAAGAGCAGGCGGGGGTAACAAGTGAAACTCTCAAATTGAGCTTAGGAAGCAACGAAGAAAAGAAGGAAATAATTCTGAATGAGGTGTGCCTGATAGTGGAGGCCTGCTGGCTTCCTTGTGGCTGCATTGTTTTTCAATAATACAGAGGTGAATTGAGGGCTTTATGCACTGACGCAACAAGGATTGTATGTTTCAGCCTGCAGGTGCCCTTTATTGATTGTAATGAAAATTAGAGCTGAGCAGGAAGACAGTTTTATTCCTCCCTAAGCTGGCTCCCAGATACCTTTAGTGTTCATCTGGCAATCATTTTGTACATTTTGCTGACTGATCTCTTTGAAATGGGAAGTTATCAACATAGGAAAAACATAAAGTAGCTTACTTCTCTTCCAAAAAGTACAGAGCAACTTTTGATGGGTACACTAAATTGTGTTTCGTAAATTAATATCAGAACTTCCAAATTGACCAGCACTCATATAGATCATTTTCCTAATTCATGCACATGATTTTGATTATCCTAATATAGTTGCTTTTCTCAGTTTGAATAAGATACTTTCTAGATTAGAACTCTTTTTCCCCCCCAACCAGCTATCTGGAAATGATAGTTTGATGGTTGCCAGGCTCCAGCTCAGGGAAAACGGATTGTTAGTATTCTTGCATTGCAGAAAGTTCTAGAACTAAGAGTACTTGTGTGATCAAGGCCAAGATGAGAATTCAAGCAAGCCAGGCTCATCAATCATTGTAGCTCTGCTCAAAATAAGCATCTTTATACTATATAGCATATTGATCAAATTGCCCTTATTGTGCAAGCTATATACAGTATGTGTTAGGAGACTTGGATGAATGATTGATTTGCATGTAATTAACATCTAGTAAGTATGTATATGCAGCAGTTCTGCCCATTTCACTTCCACACTTTTGTGCTTTCATGTTGAGATATGGCAGTTCTTTAATCAAAGTTAATCACATTCATTCCGTAAAAGCACTTCCTTGGTAATAAGTACTACTCTTTACCAAAAGCCTTTGAATTAAACATTATTTATTTATTTATTTATTTATGTGTTCATTTATTTATTTATTTATTTGGGTTTGTATGCCGCTCCTCTCCGGGGACTCGGAGCAGCTAACAACATATATATAACAATAAATTACAATAAAAAACCCAAACAACGATATCTAAAAAAAAAACAATAAAACACACATTCAATTCAACAATCAACCACAATCATCCCCAGGCCTGCCGGCAAAGATGAGTTTTTAGATTTTTCCGGAAGGCCGGGAGAGTCGGAGAAACGCGGACTTCAGGAGGCAGTTGGTTCCAGAGGGCGGGCACCACAACAGAGAAAGCCCTCCCCCTAGGGCCCGCCAGACGACATTGTTTCGCTGACAGGACCCGGAGGAGGCCAACCCTGTGCGCTCTCACTGGTCGTAGAGAAGTATGTGGCAGAAGGCGGTCCCGTAAGTATCCTGGTCCCATGCCATGTGCATAATGTCAAACAATTTAATGTTTTTCTGTGATAATGTTATTCTGGCTAATTTGAAAAGACTGGCAATCCCTGGGTTAAGAAAAAATTCTGTTCCTAAATCTGTCTTTAACTTGAATTTTATGTGTTACATTGGAACTTGTATTTACAGACAGACTGCCGGTCATTAAAAATGGTGGATGCGGTTCTTCTTTGAGCCAATGAACCTGCGGCTTCAGCAGTTCATGAAAAGAGTTGTTGGCTCAAGAGAAGAGAAGGCTATCCCCTATTTTTAATAATAAACAGCCCATTTGTAAGTACAAGTTGCCCATAAGTTGGATGATATTAACCCAGGACTGCCTGTAGTGGCTTACATATGGAACAAAATATTTAAAACTTGCTTAAAACAACAGTATGAATCCATGTATCGTTTTAAAAACATTTTCAAAATGTTTCATTCCCTATGTGCATTGGCTTAGTAGTTAAGAGCTGTAACTACTATAATTTTCAGATACTTTCAAAAGTTAGAGAGTACAGGTAATTCTCAACTTACTATCACAAGTGAGCCCAAAATTTATGTTGCTAAGTGGGGTATTTGTTAAGTGAGTTTTGCCCCATTTTATGACATTTCTTGCCACAGTTGTTAAGTGAACCATTGAATCTCTTAGGCTAGTAACATGGCTTCCCCATTGACTTTGCTTGTCTAAAGGTTGCAAAAGGGATCATATGTCCCTGGGGACACTGCAACCATCATAAATATGAAGCAGTTGCCAAGCATCCAAATTTTGATCACGTGATCATGGAGATGCTGCAACGATTGTGTGAAAAATTGTTGTAATTTACTTTTTCCAGTGCCATTGTAACACTAAATCAGGGGTTCTCAACCTTGGCAACTTTAAGATTTGTGGAGTTCAACTCCCAGAATTCCTCAGCCAGCAAAGCTGGCTGAGGAATTCTGGGAGTTGAAGTCCACAAGTCTTAAAGTTGCCAAGGTTGAGAACCCCTGCACTAAATGAACAGTTATAAGTCGAAGACTACCTGTAACTGGTCCACACCTAAAGCAGTGTTTATCACACTTGGCAATTTTAAGATATGTGGACTTCAACTCCCAAAAATCTCCAGCCAGCATCTAAAAGTAGTTTTGTGGTCAAGTAAGTATTTAAACCTGGATCTCCCCGGTCCAAATCCAGTACTACACTATCCTGACTTATTGGCACATCTGTCAGGTGTAAGGCTGTTATGAACAGATGGCAGAAAGCATTCCAGATAATGCTTTCCAGATAATGAGGAAATGAATAACGTGAGCCGATCTGCATTCACTTCCACCCAGGTTTAAAAATCCCCCCCCCACACAAACACATTTTTCTAGGCATTACTTTATAAGAGAATTTGATACTTATTAGACATATTTCACCAAGCAGAGATCATTCAAGAGAAAAAATAACTTGTTCAAACATGTCATGGTGAATTTAAAAGCATCTCTGGTTACAACAGAATCCGTTAAGGGGGGGGGAGGTTGGGTAGCTGAAGCTATAGGCATCTTTTAGTTTCATAACTGATCCAACATTCTGCTTTTGGAGCTGTTTCTGGCTCCCGATGGGAACGTCCATGTTTTGAATGATCAACTGTTAACTGTTCCGCTTGTCTTTCTTAGGTTCAGAATGAGAAGACACAGCATTCTGTTGGCAGGTATAATGGAAATAGCTACTGAAAACTCTCTTTTTTCTTCTCTTTAGAAGTATAATTTCCTCAAAGTCCAGGCAAGTACAATTTTTCTGTCCTGTATAAATGCAGTTACATATATTCCCACATATGTAACCACTTCCTCCTCTTGTTCCATTCAATTCAATTTTATTACAGCCCTAAGGCCAGATAAAGGAGTTCTAAAATAATTAAGATCATACTTACTAAAATAAATCCCCTCTTCTCCAATTTAAAATTACTATGATGTGATGACTACTTTTTTCAAAGTTTAGGGACTCTATTCCAAGCCTTTTGGGGAACTGCATCTAACAGCTGTTATCTTAAGAAAATAAACACGCAAAATCTAGATCTAGATAACATCTATTAGATGATCTCTAATATTGATCTCTAATATCATTTCTCCCTGTTGTTCAGCCAAAAAAGAAGTTCTTAAAGAGGGAAATAAAATCTAATGGGATAAATTCTAATTGGATAAATTCTGCCTCTGGACATAGAATTGTTCACTTCTGCAACATTCAGTGTGGGCCCTGTTTCATGGATTCAGAGATTCACCTAGTTAATCTAGACGAGTCAGCTCAGAATCCTACTTACCCAATTTGAGGCATCAATCTTTATTTCAAAAATCAAATCTTCATTCCTTCCCTTGACTATAACTGAAAATCTACATGCTTTTCTCCTTTGCACAAATTTGGATGAAAAATGCAGGGTCGTTAATCAGTAATGAATCTTGATAAATTTTAAATAGACATACATAGGCTTGTATTTGATATTTTAAAAAGAGCCACTGAAATTTGCAGGCAAAATATTCTAAAACAATCAAGACTTTCACATTTAAAATCCGTATATTCTCAGGGGCTTTTTCAAAAACATCTTCATATGTTTATGTTTCCAGTTTGAAGATGGTTATGAGTGACCTGTCACCTCTGTCCGTTGTCATCCAATGACACAAAGTTCAGGCATGCGGGTACAAGGTGGTTAGCAAGGTTTATTCCCAGCAAACGAAAAGTCAGCACTGGGAGCGGTTTGCTCCCAGTGCTTTACATAGCCGTGCCCTGCCCTACAGCCCCACCCCCAGCAGCAAGCCAGCATCTGCCCAGAGCGCTTAAGACCCCCAGGTCCTTTTCCGGCTTTCCCTTGGCCCGACCACGCCTTGCTGGTCCTTTGTCCAGCAGCTACAGCCAAGGCCTTCCACCAGCTCGCCAGGCTTTCCACTCTGTCCATGCCCTCGGCTGTCCCCTCCAGCCTCTCGTAGGACCACCAGGACGTCAGCAGCCTCCTCTCACCTCCTGGAGCCCTCCATGTCCTTTGGAGGCTTTCTGCAGTGGCTGGAGGCTTTCCCAATGCCCAGCTGCTATGGCTGATGTCAGACCTCCCTTCTGGCCGCCGGCAGACCTCCGCAGCTGGCTAGAGGCAGGTGACGTGCTGCAGGGATCGCCGGGGGGAGGGGGAGGACCATCCCTGCCTCCCACCTGACCTGTTCGGCGGCTGGCTCGGCTCCAGACTGTGGGCAGCGTCTGGCTGTTCGGCTGGCTGCTCCGGTTCACCCCCCACTGGTGAATGGCAAGCCCTGCGGGGCCTGACAGGCGGCCCCCTCTACCTGGGCTCCTCCTGAAAGACAAAAGGTCGTGGGTGAGCATATGCTGCCTCAGGCTCTGTTGCCTGGCTTTCCCGGGCAACGGCAGTGAAACGTCCACACCAACTGGGGCATGGACGTCCTCCTTCCCCACCCATGATGCATCAGATAGGGGGTACCCCTCCCATCTGACCAGGTATTGCACTCATCCATGGTGGGTTTGGGAATCCAGTATCTCCTGTACTTCATAGTGTGCACCTGAGATTGGTCCTGATGCTTCAGTTACGGATTTAGGAAGGGAACCTTGGACTAATTTCAGCAGGCTCCCATGGAACACAGGATGTATTTTCCCTAGGAATTGGGGTAACTGTTATCATACGGTTACTGGGTTAACCACCTGGACTATTTGGAAGGGACCTATATACTTAGGACCCAGCTTTTTGCAGGGTACCCCTAACTATAGGTACTTGGTTGACAAATACACCCAATCACCCACGTGGAAGGGCCTGTGATTGGTCCTTTTCTTGTCGGCCTGTGCTTTCACCTCTGCTTCAGCCTTTGCTAAGGCATCTTTTACTGTGACCCAAAACCCGGCTACCCGAGTCATCCAAGTTTGCAGGGCACATGGTATGGTGGCTCCCTGGGGCCACTCGGGGATGAGAACAAACTCCACCCCATGCACCACCCGGAACGGAGCAAACCCTGTGCTGCTATGCACTGTGTTGTTATACGCCACTTCAGCAAACAGCAACAGATCCACCCAATCCATTTGCTGATAGGTGATGTAACTCCGGAGGTAGTGCTCCACTATGGCGTTTGCGCGTTCAGCCGCTCCATTGGTGCTGGGGTGATATGCTGAGCTGAGGCCTTGGGATGATCCTATGAGGTGGAGGAAGTTACGCCAAAAGTGCGCCGTAAACTGCACCCCCCCCATCCGAGATGATGCATCGAGGCACCCCATGCAGACGGTAGATGTGTTGGACAAAAAGCCTGGACAAGCATCGGGCCGACGGCAACCCCTTGCAGGGGATGAAATGGGCTTGTCTGGAGAAGAGGTCAATGACAGTCCAAATAATGATGTGGCCACAGCTCTCCAATAGGTCAACCACAAAATCCATGGCGATCTCCTCCCAAGGCCGGGTTGGGTCTGCCACCTTCTGTAACAACCCCAAGGGTTTCCCTATATGGAGCTTTGTGGTGGCACAGACGTGGCAGTCCTTTACATACGCTTCCACGTCTGGTTTCACCCAGGGTCACCAAAACTGACGCCGTACCAGATGCAACGTTTTCAGAAAACTGAAATGTCTGGCTTGCTTAGCGTTGTGACATTGTCGAAGGACTGTTTGTTGCATGACCTCTGGGATGTACAATTTGTCTCCTTTCCACGCCACCCCCTCTCTCTATGTCAACAGAACTGGATGGTCCCGCAGCATCACCTAGCACTGCTGCCTGTAACTCCAGGAGCACTCCACCCGCCACCATGTGTGGGACTGCTCGAGCCACTTCTTGTTGATATGGAGGCATGATTGCCTGCACTACCTCCTCCTGCTTACTATGGTACTGAGGCATGTGTGACAGCACATCGGCGAGAAAGTTCCTACCCCCTGGTAGATACTTCAAAGTGAACCGAAAGCAGGCAAAGTACTGGGCCCACTGGACATGTTTGGGCAACAGGCGTTGTGGTGTTTTTGTACCTCGAGGTTTTTATGATCCGTTCACACCTCTAACAGTTTTGTAGCCCCTTCTAGCAAATGTCTCCATGTTGCAAGCGCCCACCGTACTGCGAACGCCTCTTTTTCCCAAATGGCCCATGCCCGTTCAGTAGCTGTGAACTTACCGGATGTGTAGGCACACGGTTGTAACACCCCCTGACCATTCTGTTGGAGTAACACCGCTCTGACGGCGACGTCACTGGCATCGGCCTGCACCACAAACAGAGTGGAGCAAAACCGGGTCTTTAGTAAAATGGCTTTCAGGTCCTCAAATGCCTTTTGACAGGCCATGGTCCAGCCCAATGATTGGCTAGGACGTGGCTTGCTTGTTGCCTGCTTTATTCGCAGCAACTCCGTCAAGGGATGGGCAACGGTGGTGAAGGAGGGAATGAACTGTCTATAGAAATTGGTGAACCCCAGGAAGCTTTGCAGCTGGCAACGTGTCCTGGGGGCCTGCCAGTCTAACACCGCTTTCACCTTGTGGGGGTCCATCTCTATACCGTCACTGGAGATCCGGTATCCTAGATAGTCTATGCGATCCCGATGGAACTCACATTTGGAAAGCTTCACGTACAGATGAACATAAAGTAGTTTCTGTAGCACCTGCTGAACTAGGTGAACATGCTCCTCTAGGGTGGTGGTATAGATCAGAATATCATCCAAATAGACAAGAACCCTGCGGTAGAGATGTTCATGCAATACCTGGTTAATCAATTGCATGAACATTGCGGGGGCCCCTTGCAGGCCGAACGGCATCACCTGGAATTGGTAACTGCCAAGCGGGCAGTTGAACGCAGTTTTCCACTCATCCCCCCGTCATATACGAACTCTGTACTATGCCTCCTGGAGGTCTAATTTTATAAACACCCATCCCTTGCTCAACTGGGCCAACAGGTCTTTCATCAGAGGGAGGGGATACAGGTGTTCCACACAGACCGCGTTAAGTCCTCGGAAGTCCACACACAAAGTGACCCATCCTTCTTTTCTTTGAACAGGACCGGGGCAGCGATCCAAGAACGGGCTGGTTGGATGAACCCTCTCGCCAGGTTCTGGTCGATATAACACCATAGTTCCCCCATCACCTTAGGTGCCATGGCATACATTCGGGGCTTGGGTAGTTTGGCCCCCGGCACGATATCAATCGCACAGTCCATCGAGCAGTGAGGTGGTAATTGATTGCACTCCCTCTCATCGAAGACGTCAGCCAGATCACTGTATACGGCCGGGAAAGGGTCCCCCTCCCGCTCGCCCTGTGGCTGGTTTGTGGTTGCTCCCTGGGGTCTGAGTCAGGTGGTTGGGTCCAACACCAAGACATAACTTACAGTAACCCCCCTCCCACCAAATGGTAGGCCCCCACTTATCCAACCAGGCCAGGCCCAATATTACTGCCTCGGTCATGGATGGGACAACAATGAACCTGAGGATCTCCCAATGCGAACCCATCTCCAAGTGGACAGGTTCCGTAATGAGAGTGGCTGAAGCCCCCCCCAGAAGAGATCCATCCACTTGCTCAAAGTGGACCGGGTGGGCCAGCTGCTGAAGCTTGACGCCAATCTCCACCGCCACGGCTCTGCTCATCAAACACCGAGTACAACCAGAGTCGATAAGGGCCTGGTATTCCCTCTGCAACCAAGTCTGAGGGCTCGTCAGGGTGATAGGAAGGACAAAGGGGCATACGGGCTCACTCACCATAGGGTCGTTGGCTGCTTCATCCTTGCTGTCGTAGTCAGCTAGCTGGTATCTTGCCACTGCTGTGGCCTCCTCCTCCACCGGGAGCACCCGCTGGGCTGCTGGGGTTGCGGGCTGAATATTTGCAGGCAAAATATTCTAAAGCAATCAAGACTTTCACATTTAAAATCCGTATATTCTCAGGGGATCTTTTCAAAAACATCTTCATATGTTTATGTTTCCAGTTTGAAGATGGTTATGAGTGACCAATATAAAACGATGTGTAGCATAGATGTAGCCTTATCTTTTAAACCTGCAAAGTTTCAGAAAATCCCAGTGATTTCTATGCAAATCTCTGTTATCTTGGAGAAGGTCCTAATGGACTACCACAGTGGTGGCGAAACTTTTAGAGACTGAGTGTCCAAACTGCAACCCAAAACCCACTTATTTATCATCGGGCCCACTGGGTAGGTGTGGCCAGCATGGGCATGGCCTACTGGGTGGGTGTGGGCAGCTCGACGTTACTTGCATTAGGGGCACTTGTGCGGAGCTGGGTAGGACTGGGGTGGGTCTGAGGGTGGAGGGGGGATGGGACCAGAGCGAGCGCCAGGTCATGGTCCACTGGAGCAGCCTCACTGATATTAAAGGGGGTGGGGGAAGAGATGATATTAAAGGGGATGGGGGAAGAAATGATATTAAAGGGGTGGGGGAAAAGATATTAAAGGGGTGGGGGAAGACATGATATTAAGGGGTGAGGGAAAGATATTAAAGGGGTAGGGAAGACATTATATTAAAGGGGGTAGGGGAAGAGATATTAAAGGGGGTGGGGAAGACATGATATTAAAGGGGGTGGGGGAAATGATATTAAAGGGGGTGGGGAAGACATGATATTAAAGGGGGTGGGGGAAATGATATTAAAGGGGGTGGGGAAGACATGATATTAAAGGGGGTGGGGGAAGACATGATATTAAAGGGGGTGGGGGAAGACATGATATTAAAGGGGGTGGGGGAAATGATATTAAAGGGGGTGGGGAAGACATGATATTAAAGGGGGTGGGGGAAGACATGATATTAAAGGGGGTGGGGGAAAACATGATATTAAAGGGGGTGGGGGAAGAGACATGCCGAAACCGGCCCTCTGCTGAGGCATGCCAGGCGGCCGTTCGCCCCTGGAGGGAGGTGAGTGGCTGCAACGAGCCTGAAACTGGCCTTCTGTCGCGACGCACCAGACGGCAGTTCGCCTCTGGCTGAAGCCAAGCAGCCACACCGCACCAAACTGGACATTTGCCATGACACATGAGGCAGCTCTTTGCCTCTGGCCGGAGTGAAGCAGCCCCGCCAGGCCAAACCGGACATTTGTCACCATGCACAAGGCGGCTGTTTGCCTCCAGTCAGAGGCAAACAGCTGCCTCGCACATCGCAGCTAATGTCCAGTTTTGGCCCAGCATGGATCTTTGCCTCCAGCCAGAGGCAAAGAACCGGAAAGTTGGGCAGATCTTTGCCTCCTCTCGGCCTCAGCCCTGGCGGCACGCTCGCCTTCCGCAGCAGAGGGGCCGAGGTGGTGGCTGGGGGTGGCTCTGAACAAGGCGGGCAGCGCTTCAGCACTGACAGGGTGGGGCCGCTGGGCAGGTTGCCAGCCAGGAGTTGGTGGCCTTTTGGGAGAGCCGAACCCCCATCCGCCCCATAGCCCAGGTGGCCGGCTCCTTCTAGATCTGTGGGGCAGAGGCCTTTTGCAGGCTTCCGGAACCCAGATTGGGCTGCTGGCACACCACAAAATCACCCCGCAGCCATGGGTCCAAGCTCCAGAGGCTTCAAAAAGGTCTCAGCTGCCTCCACCATCCAGCCTGGTTCTGCCCAGCTCTTGCAGCTGCTCCCTGACTCCCAGTGCAGAGAGAAAGAAAGCAAGAGCACAGGCACACATGAAGAGGGGGTGGGGAGCAGCCTGGCCCCGCCTCCATCTGGGGCAATAGCTCACGTGCCCACCGGGACTGCTCCGCGTGCCGCCTGTGGCACGTGTGCCATAGGTTTGTCACCACTGGACTACCACATACAGGTAGTCCTTGATTTAAAACAGTTCATTTGGTGACTGTTCAAAGTTATGATGGCACTGAAAAATGTGATTTATGGCCGTTTTTCACACAACCATTGCAGCATCCCCATGTTCACATGATTAAAATTCAGATGCTTGGCCACTAGTTCATATTTATGATGGTTGCAGTGCCTTGGGGTCACATGATCCCTTTTTGAGACCTTCTGATAAGCAAAGTCAATGCGGAAGCCAGATCCACTTAACAACCATGTTACAAACTTAACAAATGCAATGATTCACTTAACAACTGTGGCAAGAAATGGCAAGAAATTGTCAAGTGGGGCAAAACTCACTTAAGAAATGTTTCACTTAGCAACATAAAATTTGGGCTCATCTGTGGTCATATAGTCTAGCCCCCCCTTTTGGTCCTGGGTTCAATGCAGGAATCCTTCCTGTCCTTTCCAAATGCTTCTTTAGACAGTTTTTCCCAGTCTTCCTAGAAATCTTAATTCCCCCCTCTTTCTCCTGAGGGGTTTTCTCTTCTTAAGGGTTGTCCCCAGAAAAGCCAATACAATATAAATCTCTCAATGTTCCTGCTTTTGCCTTCTCGGGGTTTTTTTTTGTCCTCCTCCAGCCAAGACACAGTCTTGCAGATGGGGAATTTCAGTTTACATTCTTCTTTAGTAATGTTCATTAGTAAGACATCAACCCAAGATAACCCAGAGCACTGTATATATCTTTCTGTTATTAAATCTTTTCCAGACAACACAAAACGCTATATATGACTTCCTGTTTTTAAAACTTTCCCAGCTGATGATTTCCTTTTAATTACATCTTAATTATTAACTGACTCTTAAGCATCTAATGCCAAGAACTACCAATGCTGTAAGCACTGAAAGCACTACAGGATTAATACTGGGGAAATCCCAGACGGAGTCTTCATTTCGGTTGTGTTCTTTAGAAATGAGCGGTGTATCAATAGCAGAGAATATAACTTCAGAGGAAAGTCTAGCCACTACTAATCCATTTCAGACAGGTTTTATCATCATATTTTGTTGGAGAAGTCCCACAAGATATACCGTTCATTTATTTACACAAGATCTTTCAAGGCAGCATTCATCTGCTCTTTCTGACAGTCAGCTTAGGCAAAAAGACGAGCTGTCCACAATTGTAAATATGTATCTGTGAAAAGCAAGGCAGAGCAAAGTTAATTTTTGTTCCATGTCTGAAACGTTGGCTATTCTGGCTCATTTTGACTATTACATTAGAGTCAAGTAAGATTGAAGTTAATATATAACTTGGAAGTATCCAAGTTGGTGAATCCTTGGTGTGCATTTCTTTGTTTTAAACTATGCTTCTAAAGAGGAAAGAAGTTTCTTTCTTGAGGAATTTGTGCCTAAATCACATCACCAACTCTTTTTCCTGTGGTTCCACTCTCGATCAATAGCCCATCTCCAAATTTAAAAGATGGGGTTTCTGATGTATCCAGAAACTGCCCCCTTAATTTCTATTAATTTCTATTACAGATATAATCTAATGATACAAACTTTAGCCTGGTGGATGATTTAATTTTACCGTCTTGGGCGGTATAAAGAACCTGAGAAAAGTTCTGACTGCAAGGATGGCAAATGTCACCAATTGAGAGCAATTCTTGATGGATGTACTCAGCCCATTCCTAATTCTGGGGAAATGTTTAAAGCAGCATAAAAGAAAACAACCATCTTCTGTAATTTAAAAGAAAGATCCTCAGTGATGCCCCATTTTAGTGGCAAAGGAAGTGGAATGGCATGGGGAGGGAAGATGGTTAAAAAACTGCTTTTTCTTCTACTATATATTGAAGACACCCAGTGCAGCCTAAAGTGAGAACATGTTTGGCTCGATCAAGTGGAACTCAGGTTCACATCTGAGCCCCTAGATCAGACATGTCAAACACAAGGCCCAGGGGCCGGATGTGGCCCGTGAAGTGGTTTCATGTGGCCCGTGAAGCCATCCTGGAAACAGTGAGGGAATGGCCCCCCGCTGCCTTGGCTCTGGGCCAGGCCAGCCAGCTGGGAGCCAATGTACAATTTTGTGGTGGCCATCTATACTGAAACGCATTCAGTCTTAGCTCCACAAGGCCGTCTGGAAACAGCGAGGAACCAGCCCCTGCTGCGTTGGCCCCACCCCCTGGCTGCATCCTTTGTGAGGAATGAAGAAATGCACCATTGCCTGCAAGTGGCCAGCAAATGGCCTTTGCCTACTTCACATATCTGGCTTGATGGGCTCTGGGGGAGGGGTTTCAGCAGGCAGCGGGGCACTCTCCTCACAGCGCCGAGAGGCTGAGCTGGGTGGTGCAAATCCAAAAAGAAATGCGAGGCCGCCCAGACCCCAGCCTGCCTGGTTTCAGCAAGCAGCAAAGCTCTCTCCTCACAGCGCCAAGAGCTGAGTTGGGTGGCGCGAATTTGATGAGAAGTGCAATGCTGCCTAGCCCCTAGCCTGCCCAGTTTCAGCAGGCAGCAAGGTGCAAAGTTGGCGAGCTTCACACTGCCCGGCTCAACTGCTCGGTGCTGTGAGGAAAGTGTCCCGCTGCCTGCTGAAACCACGCCCACCCATTAGGCCACACCCACTCCATCCACGCCCATCCAGTAGGCCACACCACCCTGGCCACACACACCCTGCCCCCCTGAGGGCAACCGCAATGCTGATGCGGCCCTCAATGAAATTGAGTTTGACACCCCTGCCCTAGATGGATTAACTGAGTAGCTGCTGTAATTGGTAATAATTATGGGTGAATATATTGGTTTGGATTTCTCTTAGTTTGCCTTGTCTGCAAATTTTATTTTTATCTCCCGTTCTCTTTCTCTCTTTCTTAGTTTAAATTTTGGTTTATCCCATTCTCAAAGCAGTTGCAGATGTTATTTTTCAAGGGTAACTAATATTTGTATGTAGGTATATTTTAACATCTAAATATTTGCATTTTGCTTCAGATATGGTTTTATATGAGCCACCCAGAATCTTTTGCTGAGATGGGCAGTTATAGAAATCAAGTAAATAAATAAACACTTTTTTTTGCATTTTTATGAACTGTTTCCTATTTTTTTTTTTGAAGAAAATTGCCAAACTGTATGGCAAAATTCAGAGATGCATACATTTTAAAGACTGAAACCAAAAGGTAGTTAAATTTACGCTCAAACTGTCTGGTCTTAACAGAAGAAGGGAGAGAGGATGAAATGTGATGCTGAGGATATAAACGGTCAGTGGATGCATTCAGTCTCAGGTGGCTTCATCAGTGGAGGCCACAGGTTTTGCCAGACAACATGGGAAATAACATGTTGAGTGGCTAAGTACAATGGGAATCCAGGTCTTGGATAACTGAACTTTGCCTCTGCTGCAGGCTTTTCTTGTTCTTTCATCACATCTGTGGGACACTGGAAAAGTATGTTAAAGGCCCACCGGGCTTTTGGCAAACACATCAGTGACGCTCTGTACTTCCACTCTTCTGAAATAGAATTAATAATCAAGTCCAGATTTGGACATGAACAGACTCTAACTGACTGTAACAAAATTGCCTTAATTAGTATAGCAGAATCTCCTGGGAATGTGGAAATCAGCTGGGGAAAGTATACAAAACAGCCAGAAAAATAGAGAGTATAGTACTTATAGGGCATGAGCCAAAAAAACAAAAAACAAGCAAACAAAACACTTCTCTTTTTAAAAATATTCTTTTCTGCCTCTTCTGCTCATATCAGACACTGGCTACCTATTGTGTCACAGATTCATAAAAGTAAGGTGCTTATGTTTGGTGTCACTTCTGTCAAGAGTACTTTGTGTTGCCTGTGACCTCTTGTGTAGAACTGCATTTGAATAAAGGAGTATTTCTTCAAGCAAAAGGAATTCACATGCTCAGTGAATTTCATTAGTAGCAGCTAACGTTCTAGTTTCACATATGCAATTGGATATTAAAGATGTTGTACTTCCTCAATAGAGCACCAGCTTTTCAAGTGGAAATTTTCAGTTATGTGTTATACATTACCTGTCTGTAACTGGAGGTGGGAAGAGCAAAATTTGTATCTTAGCATAATTGATATATTTCTACTATAATTAATAATAGACTGTAACAATAATTAGGTAACATTTGCTACAAATATAAATAAGTTGTTCCAAATATGTTTCAGATCAGTTGTGTATACACATAATAAAGACAACATTTATATCCTTATATTTTGAAATAAATTAAAATTTAATGAAGAAAGAATACATGGATTGATATTAGGACAAGTTATTTCAGTGAGATAAATAGGTGTCAGTTTTAATAAACTTATTTTCCAAAGTTATTTTTCCATCATACTATATTCTAACATAAAGAAATTAATATTCTTCCACTTATAAATGATAACACTATGAACTAGTATTGATACCAAAATCATTATTTTAAATCCCTCCTTGTAAACAACAAAACCAAATAATACATGTTTTTCATTTATTTTTGGATTGAAAGCCCATATTCCTCACAAGTGCAATACAAGATAAATATCTGCTTTAAACCATTTATATGTAAATTATTGTCTCTGACAGTCTTCAAGTAATGAAGAAAAGTGCAAAGAATTATGAGTTATCAGAAGTGAGAAATGAATGTGTAAACTGACTCCATCAAAGAGCACTCTGCTTGAAATTATGCAACGGCTCCATCATTAACATCATGACTCGGGCTTTACTCATCAGCTGCTGAACATAAAAACATAACCCACCAGATCATAAGTTTAACTGGTGGACATGCGTGAAATATGACACATATCGTCTTTTTGTGACTACCCACTTTTACCAGTTGCTCTCTGCAGGCCTCTAAGCCATCTGGAGTTGTACGTAGTATAGTTCCTCCAGATGCTTTTTGTTAGTCCAAAGCCTCAGACATATGGTCCTTAGGAGAGCAATTACTTACTCACTCCAATGATACCCACTGCAGCTGCTAAAACCCTATACAGTAGTATGTATTTCAAATGGCCAGTAACGAGTCATCACCAGGCTCTTGAGGTCTACAAGTATATTTGTTTGGAAGTCCTGATTGGCCTTTCTCCTCCAGGAAATGCCCTCCTGAAATCAGCATGATTTAGATCCTAGCTTCTAATTTCTATCATTACTGTAACTGAAATGCCAAGTTTACGCCTGATAATCCATTGTCACAAAAATGGGACATATCTGAGTTTTAGAGAGGCCTCCTTCCAGAGTAGATGACAGAGCTATACAATGGTGGATTGCTTTGCTTGTTTTCTTTAAAAAAAAAAAGAAAAAGACCCTAATCCTGAACTCCTTTTTGTCTGTTAAAATAGCCTTGGCCGGAGGCCTCCATTGTATCAGTTCAGAAAGCTTGGTACATACAGCACGGTGCTTTTCTTCATAAGCTGACCCAGGTGCTGGGGTGGGTATTACAAGGGCAGCCTGAAGGGGTTACCCTACTTCTTGCCAGAGCAGCTGCTCTTTCTTGCTGGCAGCTGGGCTTGAATATTCACGGCAGTAAATGATCATGGCTGGCATTTGTTTGGCACCTCAAATGGGC
Organism: Bothrops alternatus; assembly: GCA_034064705.1. Classification (NCBI taxonomy): domain Eukaryota; kingdom Metazoa; phylum Chordata; class Lepidosauria; order Squamata; family Viperidae; genus Bothrops; species Bothrops alternatus. The sequence goes on along the minus strand of JARGCV010000003.1, from coordinate 26,859,146 downwards.
AAACTTTGTGAGGCTCCAAGAATGCAACTCCTGTTCTTTTCAAAACAGTTTTCTCCTTGCTTACTGCTTTTTTTTTTCTTTTCTAATTTAACATCTCTAGTGTGTCTAGGCCAATTAGGAGATGGGGTTAAGATGACAGCTGAGTTAAGTGCCTGTGAAATTGCCTTTGGAGGACAGATGACCACAGTTAGTTGGTCAGCCAGCCAGCCAGCCAGCCAGCCAGCCTGTTTTCCACTGCCTTCCGCAAATAGATTGGAAACCAAGAGAGCATAAATAACTAATTTTACAGAGTTTTATTAAATGATACAGAATACGCCCATATGGTTTATCAGAAGAACCCTACAGATATTTTTAGGACAATTATTGCTCTCCAGATGTGTTTTGTTCCTTGAGAACAATTGGGCCAGATTACAAAAAAAGAGCCATAATAACTGAATTTACCTACTCTTAGCTAAAAAAGAGAACATATCTAGGCATAGAAAGTACCTAGTTTCCCATTTTCAATAACTCTTTCTCTTTTCCTCAGCAGAGGTGTGCGTATCTTTAAGCTCTTGCTTTTCACTAGAATCGCAGGATCCTTCAGATAAAAGAAAAGTACCAAACAGGCAGGCAGCAATGATGGGTTAAGATTCCCTAGATCAGTGGTTCTCAACCTTTTTCAGGTTGAGACCCCACTTGCGCTGCCCATGCACGGCGCGACCCCGACCTGCACCGCGCACACGCATGCAACGGCCCAAACCGCGCATGCGCGGCGCATGCGCGACAGGCAAAAAAAATGGCAGACCGTGGTGTCCGGCAACCCCCGCGAAACGGTTGTTCGACCCCAAATGGGGTCGCGACCCATAGGTTGAGAACCGCTGCCCTAGATATTTGTTTACCGAGTCGGAATTGGAACAATCCTGTCATACACAAATCTACTGCCAAAAATATACTTGATTTCAACAGCCAGATCCAGAGGTGGAGATAGAAGGTCTTGTTACAAATGGAATACACTGGATATCTCCAGGACTGTCTCCTATAATTTGTTTGTCTTGAATAAAGAGGTTAAAAATTTCTATCAGATGTTTGATAGAAATGTGAAGAAGTGAAACGTGATAGAGATGTGAAGTTTGGGGGAGCAGAGACCACATTCTTCTATGCCTTTGGAAGATCTCGGATAATTTTAGAAAGGCAGTGAAGTCACATCTTTTTTAATAAAGTTTTTGACTTTTACTTTTAGTTATAAGAAAGGTTGTTGGAACTGGGATGGCTGGTGGTTTTACCAGTTTCTCTTAGTAGTTTGTATTGACATGTCTTGAATGGACCATTGCATATGAAGAAAGGGAGGGGAGGAGGAAGGGAAGGGAACATAGATAGATAGATAGATAGATAGATAGATAGATAGATAGATAGAGATAATCTATTGCAAATAATTTGCGATCCATCAGTTAATCTTTTTTTGATTTATTTAAGATTTAAGAGCTGTGGTGGTGCAGTGGTTAGAATGCAGTATTGAAGACTAACCCTGCCCACTGCCAAGAGTTCTATCCTTACCGGTTCAAGGTTGACTCAACCTCCATCCTTTTGAGGTCAATAAAATGAGGATCCAGACTGTTGGGGGCAATATGCTGACTCTGTAAACCACTTAGAGAGGGCTGTAAAGCACTGTGAAACGATATATAAGTTAAGCACTATAGCTGTTGCTATTACGGTATATCATAATGTATTTTACATCATGGTTGTTCAATGGATTTGGTCTCTCCTATCTATAATATCCAGTGATATAAAGTGCAAAAGAAGAAAACACATGACATGTTAGTATAATACATTATGTGTAACACTTGACCAGCTTTCTCTCACCTGGCAACCTCCAGAGAATTCTAGGATGTAAATCTAAGCCAACTTGATACTTGCTTTGGCCAGACTTCAACCAAGTATATCTGGTGGGTGCTAAATGAAGGAAAGCTGGTCTAGACTTTTCCGGAGAACAAATAGACAGGACAGATGGCATCACCATGTCTCACGTAATATCCAGTTCTAGTCTTTGTGACCTTTGCCATACTCACTGTGCCTTTATTATTTATTGTACATTATAGATTAAAACATGAATTGTATGCCCTTTTATATGTTTGGAGTGAAAAAGTACTTGCAGCTTTGTTGCAGCTTGTATATATTATACAAGCTTATATTTATCTGTAGGATTACTTAAAAGTATTTGCAGCTTATACAACAATTTTAAAAACCTCAGATAAAAAGAAAAAAAGGATAGTACTGCAAAAGCAGTCATCATAAATAGGTTTTGAGTCCTCTGTGTGTGTTTGTGGGTATGTTTTCAACTCCTAGTGACCACACAGATATTCTCTCTCTCTCTCTCTCTCTCTCTCTCTCTCTCTCTCTCTCTCTCTCTCTCTCTCTCTCTCTCTCTCTCTCTCTCTCTCTCTCTCTCTCTCTCTCTCTCTGTATCTTATATCTTCTGATTTGCCCCATAATTAAGATTCCAGGAGAACTGCAATCAGTAAAACAAGAGGAGCCAGTTAACAGAGAACAATCTAGACACAAAATGAAAGACATGAATTTTCCTCCACAAGAATTCATACAAAAAATCAAAACCTATCAGGGTGACAAAAGGAACTTAAAAATTAATGACATCTTGAAGGGAAAGTGCACCACAATAAAGGGAACTGCAGGGCCGAAGCACATAGTGGCTGTGATTGGAGTATGAGGGAAGACTGTAACATTCTCATTCTGAGCCTTCTTTCTATCTCTGATATCCTATTCTTCCTCTCCCCCAAGCTGCCAGCTGCGAGGAAAGGACACACAACTCTTACCAGAAGTATGAGCTGATGCTTTTTAGTGGGGTTTTGAAATTAATCCCAAGGGTGCATTGCCTTCATCCAAGAAATGCAGGTTGCTCAATCCTGCCATAATGGAAAACATACATCCACTTGTAGAGAATATTCCATAGCCTTGCATCTATTACAAGAAAGGGCTGGTTTTTTTTAAAATGAGGTCACCTCATGTTCTAGATTTGGGTGTGGTAACTTGGGCTTCTTAGAGATCCTCCGCAGTTTGCTGCAAAATTTTAGGGTTGCACTTTTCTATTGACAATGCAAATGTTACTGTATTAATTTTATTGTTTATTGGATTTTGTTTTTTAAAAAATCATATTTATATTTTTAAAGGTTTAGGGCATCTTTTTATTCTTCCACTGAATCCACTCTAATTGGATTGATGGTCCCCCAAGCTGCAGCATTATGCCACCTATTATGGCAGAAAGAAAGACAGAAAGAAGGAAAGAAGGAAGGAAGGAAGGAAGGAAGGAAGGAAGGAAGGAAGGAAGGAAGGAAGGAAGGAAGGAAGGAAGGCAGGAAGTAGAAATGGGAATCAATTGCAATTTGCTGTCTTTCTTATGCACATTAGTGTTTCCAATGTTATTGCTTCACCTTCAAATTTGGGGGAAGGGAACGTATGGATGTCCGGTCAAGGTTGATGCCCCCAAACATAAGATGGAGGGAGATTGTGCTTCTTATAAAGCTTACTGGATTCCCCAAACATGAATTCTCTCAAATGTACCCGGAAAGCCCTGTATGGGCAAGACCGAGTGCAAACGCAAACGAATTCCAAACCAGTGTAAATATTGATGCAAAAATGTTTGCTGAGATTCCAAAATTACAAACAATTTAGCGGAGTGAAAGATAAATAAATGGGAATGTCATTGGTTCTTAAGAACAAATGATATTCCGGGAATCGCCAAGACCGAAACTGCAACTGGCAGCTGGAGCACTTCAAAACCGAAACATGGGGGCCTTTATTTCATTCCCCCACTGCAACTCCCATCACCTTTCTAAAAAAACTGAGCCTGAAGTGGGACTGGAAATTAAACCTCTTGCAACATTTCCCAGAAAAAAGGACTTTTATAGGAAATCATATATATATATATATATATATATATATATATATATATATATATATATATATATATATATGTATGTATGTATGTATGTATGTATGTATGTATGTATGTATGTATGTATGTATGTATGTATGTATGTATGTATGTATGTATGTATATATATATATATATATATATAAAAAGCATGCCTTGTAATTTACAATAATTTACTTTTAATAAGTATATATAGTTAAATAAATATTGTCTTACCCACCATTAGATATCATGAAGCATATTCACTGAGCTATGAGGAAAAAAAACAGATTATGATAGATGGATTGAAATTTTAAACTCACAACCATGATCAAATGCATGCAGACGCCATTGGAAGACATCGTATCTTTGTGCCTTTATGGTGATATGAAAATTCCAATGTTTGTCTGCCAGTACGTATGTGTGAAAAAGGAATATTGGGATGCTCGCTAAATGCATTGTCTATGTTTGTTATGGTTACCTTCATTTTGGTCAATCGGTGGTTGGTCTTAGAGCTTGTTTGCAGGTCTTATCCTTTCATAGTGTCTGTGTGTACATGGGTCCCAATCAGATAAACATTTCTCCATCCTCCCCTCAGGACAAAAAGAAAACCACTTGCTTCCTCCCACAAGCTACATGCATATGCATTTTTCTAGCAAGAACAGACTACAAAGCAGTTGGAAGCTTGCTAACCAATTCAGCGAAGGTTATGAGAAATGATATGGTGTGAGCTCAAGAACGCATGGACCAAACTGATGATCTCAATCTGCTTTCTTCAGAGTCACCTGGCAGAGGAGAGCAAAAGGAGACTGTTAAATCCTTTGTTCGTGTGTGAATGATGAAGACACATGGTGACAACTAACAATGCTTTATTCTCCTACTCCAACTCCAAGCAAAAAACAAAAGGTACGCAGGTCTTTTTATAGGGCTTGAAACCAGGACAGAGTGAACCAATAAGAGTTCTTCTTTCTTTGCGCCTTGTGCATGTGCACAAGGCTGGTGCCGCTCTATCTGGTCCCGGGCAGCTTTTAGAATGCCCAGTCAGTAGAAGTGACTCCTATCTTACATTTATCCTGCTTTAGCTTAAGGCCTGCTTTTCGAAAACAAAGCAAGACAGCCCTTAATCTTTCTGCTAAATTTTGAGATGGCTCCCCAGCAATGAGGACGTCATTGTAGTAGGGACAGACCCCAGGAATACCTCCAAGTGTGCTCTCCATGACACTTTGGAATATGCCAGGGGCTACATTGACCCCAAATTGCAGTCTCTTGACCTTGAAGGCCCCCTGTGAGTTACAATAGTATGGGCCTCTGCAGCTGCCTCATCAACAGGTAGCTCTTGATAGGCCTGTGCCAGGTCAAGTTTTGCAAAACTGCGCCTCCCCCTTGAGGGAGGCCAGGATGTAGCTTACAACAGGGACTGCATAAGCGTGCTGTTGCAATGCCTTATTCAGTATACACTTGTAGTCTGCACATATACGTATTTCCCCATTAGCCTTTAGAGGTGTTACTATGGGAGTTTCCCATGGACTAGAACCCACAGGTTCTAAAATGCCCTGCTGGAGCAATTTGTCCAGTTCAGCATCTATCTTACCCTTGAGGGCAAAAGGTACCCTCCTAGGCTTAACCCTGATGGGCATGATGGCTGGGTCTAACCGTAGCGAAATGGGAGGCCCCTTGTAGGATCCTAGTTCTGAACTAAACACATCTGCAAACTCCTTGCAAACCTCTACAAGGCCCAGCGTTTGCAAGCTGTGCAGCCCAGTTACTTGGATTCTCAGAGCCTTGAACCAATCGAGTCCAATAAGACTCGTACGTTCACCCCCAACAACTACCACATCTAGGAAACCTTCAAAATCCTTATACTGTACCTTAAGGGTGGCCTCCCCCTTAACACACATCATAGAATTTTGAAAATCAGTGAGTATTAGATTCGATGGCCTGAGTTTAACTCCAAGGCCATTACTGCTGCAAATCCTTTTGAAGGTATTAATTGAAATAATGGAAAGAGCGGACCCAGTTTTCAACTCCATCCGTAAGGGAATCCCTTGCAACCTTACGTTAATGGAAAGTTTCTTTTTAGAAACTTGTTGTCAGAATGCTCCTGTGCGATGCGCAGAAACCCACCCTGTATTGGCTGGGGACCCTGGTACCTTTCTGAAACAATTCTTCCCGAGGTTGAACCTTCTGGCGACCCAAACAGACAGATGCAATATGGCCTTGCCTGCCACATGCCCGGCAAATGGCAGAGTGGAACTGGCAGTCAGCTCACTTGTGGTGTCCTCTGCACCCGAAGCATTGAAGAGATGCTGGGGCCTTGACCGGACATCCCATCTGCCTCCTCTCAGCTGGCTGGTGAAATCTGTCGACCTCCTCTTCAAGATCCACTTCTGATCCTTCTCAAGCATCCTCTTGATGGACGGTAGCTGTGTCTGGAGGATTCCTGGTGAGGCGCAAGGCCTTCACAGCTCCGCATGCTGCTTCCTCAGCTGCCACCTCTCGCAATGCATCTTGGAAGGAAACATCTTCTTTTGCAAAAATCTTTTGTTGTAAGTCTCTGCTCCTTAAGCCGCAGACAAAATGATCTCGCAGCTCTCTTCCAGATCCTTGAACTCACAAGGTCTGGCTGCTTGCCTTAAGGCCGCAATAAAGTCTGCAGCAGATTCACCCGGCCTCTGGTCTCTCTGCTCAAATGCGTGCCTCCAAGCAATGACGGATAACTTTGGCTGGAAGTATTCCTTCAACATTTTCTTCAAGTCAGCATATCTTACTGACTCCAGAGGTGCATGGGCCACCAGATTTTCTACGATGTCAAAAGCTTCTTGTCCACAGGGACACAAAAGAGTTGCTGCCTTCAGGCCGTCTTCTCTAATCTGATTTACTCTGAAGTAGTTCTCCACCCATGCTACATAGGAATTCCATCTCGCTGGGTGAGAGACATCGAAATCAGTCAAGCGGCCAATCTTCAACATCGTAAAGTTTACGATCTTCACCACTTGCTTCCTCTGCAAGCTGCTGTTTGGGGAAAGGGTTCTTTAGCCTCCAGCGACGCTATACTGGCAGGCTGGTACACTGATTCAGACGCCGTCTTCCCCTCTTCAGGACTTCCAGGGTAAGTCCTTAAATCTTTTGTTTCAGCTTGCAAAGGATCCCACCTTCGTCGCCAGTGTTAAATCCTTTGTCCGTGTGAGAATGATGAAGACACATGGTGACAACTAACAATGCTTTATTCTCCTACTCCAACTCCAAACAAAAAACTAAAGGCACGCAGGCCTTTTTATAGGGCTTGAAACCCGGACAGAGTGAACCAATAAGAGTTCTTCTTTCTTCGCGCCTTATACATGCACACAAGGCTGGCGCCACTCTGTCTGGTCCGGGGCAGCTTTTAGAATGCCTGGGACCATTTGCAACAATTCTGGGCCTGCTGAGTTTCCTCATCAGGCCCATGACACAACAGAGACCCCAGGAAAAAAAGGGAGGAGGCAAAGGTGTCTTAGAAAAGCATTCCAGAAAGCAAAGGGGGCATTATGAAATACCCTGACATTATGGGAATACTGGGAAATAAGTGTGGAAAAAATGATTTTGGGGTATAGAGGGATGAGTAGAAATGGGTCACAAAGATGTTGGGATATTCTCCCTTAATTAAACAATTATGAAATGACAAGGGCCTGGACTTTATTCCTGTGCCAAGAATAAAAGGTTAGAATGAAAGTTTACAATATAGATTGGCCAGTAATAATCTAGTGATCAAATGAAAGCATTTCTGGGGGGAAAAAGAGACAGTGGGGAAGCAATACCAAAACTAGCTAAAAAGAACAGGAAACCCTTTAAAACTAAAACTCTTTTCAAGAAGAATGCAAATTTCAAAAAGCAGAATTAGAATCAGCCCTGTTTTCCTTTGTTTACGTGTACTGATTACACAGACTAATGATGCAACAGGATTTGAAGAACAGTGAGTTTCCCAAATTTTGTACGGAAAGTAGTTAGAAACGTTGACGAAAAATGCATCCAAGAAAGGATGAGTTTTCACATTCCATTTCATTTTAACCTTTCCTGTTCTAGTTCTCATATCCCCACCTTGTTTTACTATAGATGGACTTTGCACTACATATATTCTGGGCCTCATTTTGTTCCATTTATTAATACAAAATTCATCTTCCTTGGATCCATAAAATGACCATGTGCAGGCTACAGTTGGATGAACATTCCAGAGCAAGAGCCTCATTTTAATCCTAGTTTGCAATCTCAGTTTGGAGTTTGACAAGTTTACATAGAACCATAAACAGTGTTTATTCCTAGTCTTCCAAATCAAAATTTGGAATTATTTCATTTGTTGGAGTACCAAGTGATAAACCAGACACTAAGTAGCACATGCAAAGAGACAGAACTTGCAATTGCATTAGCCTGGGGCCCACCATATCTGACAGCTTCCCCACATTTCTTTTATTAACCTACCAAAGTTTTACTTCGTTTTTTTTTAAGCACAATGAAAGGTAAGAGATCTGGGCTACAAAAATCAAGTGATTACAGTACTGGGGAGGAAAGCTATGGCAAATCTAGACAGTATACTAAAAAGCAGAGACATCACCCTGCCAACAAAAGTGCGTATAGTCAAGGCCATGGTTTTCCCAGTTGCAATGTATGGCTGTGAAATTTGGACCATAAGAAAGGCTGAGCGCCAAAGAATTGAGGCCTTTGAACTATGGTGCTGGAGAAGACTCCTGCGAGTCCCCTGGACTGCAAGGCGACCAAACTGGTCAGTCCTAGAGGACATCAACCCTGACTGCTCTTTAGAAGGCCAGATCCTGAAGTTGAGACTCAAATACCTTGGCCCCCTAATAAGAAGGAAGGACTCACTGGAGAAGAGCCTAATGCTGGGAAAGATAGGAGAAGGGAACGACAGAGAATTAGGCGGCTGGATGGGGTCACTGAAGCTGTAGGCGTGAGCTTAAATGGACTCCAGAAGATGGCAGAGGACAGGAAGGCCTGGAGGAATATTGTCCATGGGGTCGTGATGGGTCGGACACAACTTCGTAACTAACAACAAAAACAGTACTTGGCATCAGCAAATAAAGAGCTTCTCTCTTCTCTGGCTAATATTTAGTCATTGTCTGGATTTATGCAGCTCAGATGTAGTAATAGTAGACAAAGGTAAATAAGCTAGTTGTGTCAGTCATTTAGGAGAAGGTAGCGATACCAGAAAGGGCCTGACAATGTTTAATGGACTGAGTTCTGACTGGAACTGTGTTTTCAGGAAAACTATTCTTTATTGGTTTTAGGAGAATCCTAAACACATGTTTTGAGTCTTTTCAGCACTGCTTTTTGATTTAGTCATTTCCATATTAATGATTAGTGATAGTTTCTTGTAGAGTTATACAATTCTTGGACCAAAATAATAGTCAGGTTTTACATAACTTCAGTGATGTTCAAATGAGGCTATAAACATTCTAGAACATGCTAGGCATTTAAACATGACCTAGATCAGGGGTAGGCAACCTTGAGTCAGGAATTCTGGGAGTTAATGTCCACGAGTTATAAAAGAGCCAAGGTTGCCTACCCCTGACCTAGATAAATATTTTTATGACTGTTTTAATTTTAATTAGTATTAAAACCCAATAAGCTGTCCTCTAAACTCGCTTATGAGGATAGACTTCATAAAAAGTAGGTTGCTGAAGGAATCAAGTCAAATGAATGAATGAAGGTTGCATATGAATGGTTGTTGAGAATTAATTTTTCCTGAACTTTTAACAAACAAAGGAAATCTAAAATAAAATGTGCAAAGACATATATTTAGCCTTTGCATTAGTTGATGCATGGTAATGGATTGATGGCAATAAATAATTATATTAGCAATTACGTCACTTCTCACTGTACAAATTCCCACTTGTGGATGGGAATTCTTTATCCATCTAATCAAAAATAATTATTTTCATACTGAGAGTTTACCATGATTTAGAGGATAACAAGGAGATCAGAATTAAAATAGCAGTGGAGCCAGATTAAATGGTTTGGCATTCTATCAGGAAAGAATGCTGTTGTGTCATTGTTCCATCTAATGTAATTTGATAGAAAGGAATTCCAAAAGTTGACATCTTCTATTTGTATCCTTTCTTCATTCATTTTCTCATTGCTTCTTCCATAATTTCTCTTTGCACAATAAAGGGCAAATGAGATATAAAAAGTCTTTGCATTTCATAGCATTAGAAAATCACTAACTTGTGATAATTTTTGTTCCATTCCTCTGAACATTTTGGTGGAGAATTCAACCACCCTATTCTGTGCTCCTTTAGAGCAGGAAGGGTGTGGGGTTTTTTAACAGATGTGGTAAGCTCACTTTTTTAATTATCAACAAGCACAACTGTTTCCTTAGCATATGGGATTTGTCACAGAAGTTCCATTTCTACTGAATCTTTATTCATAACCTTATTTATTTTAATAGGGGGGAATCATTTTTACAGGCTACATGGATATTGGGCAAAAACATGAATGGAAGTTCATGTTAATGAGATCTTTGCTTCCAGAACCAGAATTGTTTCAACTTTTAAATATCCAGAAAAAGGATAAACAAATAAACAATTCTTTTCTGACTCAAATGGCAGAATGATTTTCAGATGTGTAATATAAAATGTAACTGCCTTCAAGAGGAGCTTAGCTTCTTTGACTGCTGTGTAGTTTTGTTGACAACAATATGGAAGTTTTGCGGCCCTTGTCTTTTCTATATATATAAAATTTCCCTGAAATCAATCCATTGCAGGATGGATTGTTGAAGGTGATGGACTATAATCCTTCAGGCCAGTCCAGGATGCTACTTGGCAGGTAGATATTTTTCAGCATTTTAGACTAGGGCTGAAAGAGTATGACTAGTGCAATGTTACCTAGCCAACTTTATCTAGAGATAAATAACACAGGTGTGCATGTGTACATGTCAGGCTTGCCCCAGTATACTCTCTCAGGAAAGTAATTAAGACTCATGACTCCATTTGGTTGAAGCAGAGGAACTTTTACTGAAAGAAACTAGTTGTAGTAAAGTCAGGCAAAATCTGATGTTCCCAATACAAAATACAAAGCTATTCTTTTCCTTTGCCACTCCCTCCTCCCCTGACCAGTCCCCTGGCCAACCAATGCAATGCCGGTAAGATGTTTTGAGAAACTCTGAAGTGTCAAACTGGACATGTTTAGTGTAGATCTGATCTTCTTCCATTGTCACTCTAAGTTTGAAGTAACAGCATTAGCATTCAATAAACCCCTCCCTCCCCCCTTCTTTATGGCAGGACACCAAGGCGCAGGCCGGTGATGGTGGATCTGACATCCTGCCCCCCTTGAATACAGGCATTAGTCCTGCAGAACAAAAAATAATAAAAGGGAGAGAGAAGGAGAGAAGCACAAGACAATTAAATAGTGAGGTTACTTGGGTTTATTGGGATACTTGTTAGAGTTTTACAGCTTTCCAGTGCAAAAATAAGCCCCCAAAATAAGCACACATTCAAAATGAGCAGGAGGCATAGTTTAGAAAAACTTTCTATAAAATATATATAAACATGATACATACAATTTCATTCAGCTCTGGGGAACATCAACAACTCTTGATTTGGAGATCAGAAAAAACAACAATAACAACAACAACAACAACATAAAGAAGACTAAGACATGTCCAGATCTATGCTGGAACACATGTCTCACACAGCCAAAACAGTTCTCATTGGCTGGTTTGTTGCTATGGCTGTTCCAGTTCATAAAATTTCTTACACAGTGACAATACTGATTATGGAAAATTTTATGAGTCTGGTGGCTTTAATGTGGCAAAGTCTTTCCATGAAATTAAATACTGTATCTTCCCTTGGTGCTTACAGGAATCCAGAATGTCTTTAATTTCGAAGTATTGTTCACCTTCGATCATGAGGGGTTTGGGTGGTTGAGACGCTATGGGGCACAGTGGTGATGTAATTTCAGGCTTGAGGAGGCTGCAATGGAATTCTGGGTGGACTCACTGAAGGGAGTTTGGCAAGTCCAGTTCAACGGTTACCGGATTTATTTTTTTTTTTTTTTTTTTTTTTTTTTTTGACACAAAGAAATTTCATTTATTGAATTAGACCTCCTAGTTTTTTGTATGAGCACAACCATCTGCTATGTAAGTAAAAATGGCAGAGATTATAGAAAATTCCAGAATTCTTAGCTCATATTTCTCCCAGGCAAATAGCTGATGCAAGAAGAGTTTCAAGGTCTTTGGCCCATCTTCTTCAGAGTACGATTCAACTCTTCAAACTTATGAATCTGACGGATGAAGAAATCTCCATAGCGTCGAGCAACTTTTGTATCTGCAATATGGATCATGTCCTTGTCGATGTAGAAGTCCACCTCAGAAGCCGATTGAAACTCTCCATCCAAGGCAGAGATGCCACTTGTCCAGACTAGGTTTTTCATTTTGTGTTTGAAGACCAGCAACTGGATGCAGAATTCCTGCTCTGTGAGGTCCAAGAAGCCAGCCAGCTTAGTCACAGGCATAGTAGTGTACAGTTTTAGGAAACTGCGGATGGTGGACAGTTGAGCTTGCTGCTGGACTTCATCAGCAAAGACTTTCAACTGCTGCAGGTATGGCTCCTTATGATAATTGGGATGCACATTGTCGTAGTTGGGTACCACAGGTGAGACAAATTTGGGACAAGCATAGCTGAACAGTTCCTCGTATACCTGGGGGTCTCCCTTTTGCATCCGCAGCATCTTATCCCCATATTTCTCTCTGAGCTGCAGGTGAATGCTTTCATCGATGCGCATTGGATACATGGCAAGAGCAATGGCCAGAAGAGCATGCATCTGCTCATTTTGCTTGTTGATCATTTCATATTTGTAGGTTGTTCTCTGGAACATGCTCTTGGTCCTCTGAATATATAGGAGAATATTAGCAAAGACACGGATTGCATCTTGGTAACGTCGCATCATGAAGTATGCAAAACCAACATAGTAATAGGTGGTGACCTGGCATTCGGGCACTCGTGAATACATACTCTTCTTGTTAAGCTCAATATTTTCCAGAACTTTAATGGCTTGATAATAATCACCCAGCAATGAATGGAGGCGCAGCAGACCCACAAGGCTAAAATAGCCCAGCATCTTATATAAAGAATGACGACCGTATTCTCCAGCAACACTCTCAGGGTCACCTCCACTGGTATAAACTTCCAGTTGCCTGTTGATGTTGGATTTGTCCACGATGGAATATAACACATTAAGAACACTGTGGACATTCCAGATCTTAGGATTTAACCTCAAGAAATCAATTTCTTCCTCAGATTTTTTGGCAGTCTTGCAGCGATACTGACTGTAGGACTGAAACTGATATATAAATTCATCTATAATATCCCAGAGCCATTGATTGGGTAGTTCTAGAGGAGCTGGGCCATCTGCATTAAGAATATAGTTGAAGAGATTGCAGTAATTGTAATAAGACTCAAATCTTTGTTCCAGGGTTGGACCACCACTGACTTTAGCATAGATGTGTCTGTAATACAACTCCTTGTACAAAATCAAGAACACAGCATCATTTCCAACCTGTGGTGCAATAGCCTCTGCTTCTGGCCAGGGAGTGTTTTTAAAGAACCTTTCGGTTAATTTAGTCCAGCTGTTTTCATAGATGTCTTGGATCTCATATACCTTCTGATCAATGACATCACTAGATATGCGACTGGCTTGAAGCTCATACACTTTCTGGTCAATCAGATCTGAAACAGTCTTATGAAAGTACTGGATAAAATTTTTTATCACTTCTGGAATCACCTGATAGGTTTGCTGTTCATACTGCCGTTCATAGGCTAAATCCTGTTTTGGATCTCCTGTGTGTAAATCATAATCCCCTGGATAAGTATATGGATCGTAAGAGCCCTCTTCGTAATCGTCCATCGGATACGACATGGCGGACTTTACAGCACGAAAAAAAGGGCACGAAAAAAAGGCTTACCGGATTTATTTTGATGGGAAATGGGCCCACATACTTGGGTCCAAGCTTTTGGGATGGCTGTCTGGACTAGAGATACCTTGTTGAAAGGTGGACCTGGTCACCTATTACAAAGTCTTTTGGTTTTGCCCATTTTTTATCACCTTGCTTTTTATACATGTCTTTTGCCTCCTCAAGTGATTTCCTCACTCCGGGCCAGGTGTTTGATAATTGGAAGACCCAGTCTTTTAGGCATGCAATTGGTGGGTCATTTAGGGGCAGTTCAAGCATGAGAGTAAAATCTTAACCAGTAGCTACTTTGAACAGGATGAAACCCATGCTGCTATGTACAGAATTGTTATACGCCACCTCAGCAAACGGTAAGAGGTCTTTCCAATTATCTTGTTGGTAATTAATGAAGCATCTAAGGTATTGTTCTAGGATGGAATTTGTATGTTTGCACACACACACACACACACACACACACACACACACACACACACACACACACCCTATTACTTTGGGGGTGGTGACTGGAACTAAGCCCTTGGCCAGACCCTAGAAGTTTTTAAAATTCCAGCCAAAATTTTAAGGTGAATTGCATCCCACGATCTGAGATTATGCATTGTGGGGCTCCGTGTAACCTGTAAACATGCTGTATGAATAATTTAGCCAGTGTACATTCAGAGGGGATTTTTTGACGGGGCAAAAAATGCACTTGCTTGGAGAATAGGTCTGTTACTACCCAGATCATTGTGTTTCCCATTCTCTCAGGGAGTTCTACTATGGAATCCATGGAAATTTCTCTCCATAGTGCATTCGGCTTAGCCACTGGCTGGAGGAGACCTGGGTTTTCCCTTGGCATCACTTTGCAAAGTGGGGGCAACCCCTTCTCTCCACCATGGCCTCAGGAAAGCTACAGGAAATAGAGCTGGCTCTGCAAGGACCCACCTCAGCTAACCACCCAAGAAAGCAAAACTCTTGAAACAGGCATTGTCTCAAAAGGAAACTTTTATTAGGAGTTAGTGACAGTAGGAAAGTCAAGGCGAGATCTGGGGAAAATCCCATTTAAACAGTACAGTTAAACCAGCAATATTCCTCCTCCTACCAAAGTCATAATGTCCATTTGAAATCCAGCCAATCCACAGGTGGCACGATGTGCAGGTAACTGGCAAAGTTGGCACGCATCTCAAGGTCTTCTCCAGTTTCATTTCTCTGTAACCGTCTCCCTGTTAAGGAAGACACATTCCATTCTCAAGTGGATAGAGGTGGGAGAGGAAAAGTAGAAAGCGAAAGTTATTTCAAGTGAAGGCAATTATTCCCCCTCCCCCCAGTAGAATGGCAGGCCCCAAAACAAGAGCGCAAGAGTATATATACAAGGAAGACAATAAGGATTTGGGGAGCTGACAGGCTCTGTGACTTTGGAGGCAAGCAATCAGTTTCTCTTTCTCTGTTTGCCTGTGGACCACACACTCAAGTGCACATCCTGATTGGTTGTGGATGGTCTGGGCTGAGGCTTAGTAATCAAATAGGAGCATTTCTATACTATACATTTAAACTAGCTTCATTAACCTTTCCTTTTCACAAGCTACCCTGAGCACTATAATTCTGTTGGAAGGAAGTTTGTTACCTGGAACCGAGAAGTCTCATGAAAAGCAAACGTAGCCAAATCATTCATAAGGAAAGTTTTACAAAGTCCCATTGTATACCAAGATCTTGATTATGTCAATGAACAAATCAGAATCCTTTTGAAATAAGACCAGAGAAATAAATGGGATTTAAGCTAAAAATGGCCAAGTCATCCTGATTTCATCAGAATGGCTTTGAATAAGTCTGAATTTACTTAACTTTGGAAAATAGGATAATTTAGAACATACTCAGATCGACACTACATATCTAGTAATCCTTAAGATAAATTTAATTCAGAATGTTCTCTAGCTGCCACAATAAACTTTAATCTGGCAAGTATCATATGGCTACTATTGAGAACTTTGTTTACATTACAGTCCTTTCAGAAGAAGGAAAAGGATCAGCTGCATTCCTGAACTGAGCCAAATACATTTTTCTTCATGTTTGATACTGTCACAATCTGCTTTTTCCATTCTGGTGCCCTCCACATATCTCAGATTTGACTCCCACACTCCTTCCTTGGCCAAATTATAAACATCTCTAAAACTTTTTAAAAAACATTGCAATATTCTTTTGTCCAGGCCAATGGTAACATACTGGAATTAAAGTCTCACTGGGACTTGAAAAAAACATTTCACCAATAAAAGCAGAATGAAGCGCTCTTTTTTTAACGTTAAACAAACTTTTAACAAAAAAAAAAAGTATCAGTTTCCTTGATTCCCAAATTTCATAAAGACACAGCAGACAGAGCCACGGAAGTAGTAGAAAAATGGTACAGGGAAAAAGGTGGAAGAGAAAAAAAAATGTTAAGAAAAACAATGGATTTTTTCTGGAATCCCTTTCATACCACACCTTGTTGTTGCTTGCCTTCAAATATAAACCAACAACTGCAGTGACAGATATTTAACCACTAGATGGTTCTAGTGGTCCAACTCCTGGTTGCCTAAAAGTAGAGCAGATTAAATGGTTAAAGCACTGCCCCTGCATGCCCCTTTTGTCCAAAGCTTGGGGGTCACCTAAAATAAAAGATCACAACTCTTTGAATGAAATTCCATTATGTTTGTAACCATGTCATTCTTTACTTCTGTTTTGGGATTTCACAGAGGTGACAAGAATAGCATTGAGCTGCACCCTTAACTCTGAATACTCCAGGATTATTATGATGGTGAGGGGGATTTTGCTTAGCATGCAAAAATTCTCCAGGCTGCCTGCCAAACACTTTCAATATTGAATATTTAAATTTATAAATAATTTCGTTAATCCTTTCTGTGCAAATATTCTTGCAAAAAGCATGCGTGTAACCCCTTATTCCTTCGTAGCCAAATATATTGCAGCCTGAAACCAGAAACTCTTGCTTCGGGCAGGCTATAATGACTGGAAGCAATATTGACATTGCAAATCTCTCTTCTCTCACGTTAACAATGAAGAAATGGGAGGACAGCCCACTTTTCCTGTTATAACTGGCAGAGGAGCTGCAATGAGGCAGTTTCATCCCCTGCTCTTTGGGTAACTGGTCACAGGGGAGAAGTGAAAATGTGATTGATCCACTGCCCAGATTTTCAGGAACTGGGACGACAGCAAGGTGTTTTCTTCACCTTAACCCAAGCAGTTCAGCTGGGCTGGCCCTACAGTGGCCACCTCGGGAATACTGTAGATATGGCACTGTTGTGAAAGAACAGCAAAAGTTAATTCCTAATGTGTCGTGTATTTTGACTTTTGAGAAGGAGGAAAGATACTTGTGGTATTTTTTGACCTGTGCAAATCATTTGGCTGATTTTTGCAAGCTGACTTGGGGGGACAGAAGGGCAGCCAAATGTGATGGTAGAGGAGGAATGGGCATCCTTTTCTGTTCTGGAGGCCATGCTTGTTTCTCTGCCTGGCCAGAGACACAATAGCATCATGATGTCACAAGAGTGGCTGGGATTATAGTCATTACCTTCTCTTGTATAAGTAGTCCTTCACATAGGACCGGTTGTATGTTGTAATAGTTGTAAAATGATGTTATGACCATTTTCTGCGGTAGTCATTAAGCAAATGTGATGGTCATAAAGCTAACATGGCAGTCGTTAAAAGAACACCACTGTCATTAAGCAAACCAATGGTTCGCTATGGGCATAGCTTTGCTGAAAACCAGGAGCAAGTGCTAGTTTTTGGCCAAACCATTATAAAATGCAGGATGCTCCAAATACCACTAATTCGGTCAAATACCCAAAGTTTGGTCAAGTGACCGCAAAGGGGATCTGACCATCAGAACTTTGAAACTGGGTCCCAAGTCCCCTTTTTAAGGTCAGTTGTAACTTTGAAAGGTCACTAAGTAACCACTTGTAAGTCAACAACTACTGTACCTGTATTATAGACAGTGAAAGGTAAGGCCACATTGCCTGACAGAATTGGACATTGACCATTTGGGTGTGGGTGCTATTAAACCACACACTGGCACAATATTCAGCTGTGGAATAAACCCTAGCCAAGGCTGTTGTTCGTAGGATGTTAGCATCAGTACCTCAGGATGTTCCACCCAGTCTGTTCAGTAAATTGTTGTGGCTTTTCAATTTTGTAGCTTTCTAGGTGTTGTTGGAAAGTTAGTGATCTGTCCAGTGTTACCCCCAGGTACGGTACTTTGGAGAGCTATTACATTGTAAAATATGGTTCCAGAATTTCACAGAAGACTGGCAATTTGTGTACCTATTGCTAAGGTGGAATGTGATTACTTCTGTTTTTTTAGACTTGATTGAATGCGCCATTTTTTGAAGTAATCATCCAGCTTCTTGAGATCTTAAGAAAGGATGTCCTCTGAATAAGTTGCTTCTTCGGGCTGTGAGATTGATGTCATTGGCATAAATACATTTCAGAGAAACAGTTTCAGGTAGGTCATGGATGTAGTTTAGTTTTAGTTTAGTTTTATTAAATTTCTATACCGTCCCTCTCCCGTAGGACTCGGGGCGGTTTACAACCCAATAAAACATATAATAACAATAAATATTTAAAAATAAATTAAATTAAATTAATACAAGGCTGTTACTAAAACCTGTTAAAAACCCAATTCTAAAACCCGAACAGCCTTGTTTAAAAATTTAAAACCCGAGGAGATCTAGGCCAGGCCGGCTTGATTGAAGAGATGAGTCTTCAATTCTCTTCTGAAGGTGCGGAGATCATGACACGTCCGGAGTTCTGGGGGGAGCTCGTTCCACATCGTTGGTGCCCCCACAGAAAAGGCTCTCCCCCTGGGTGTCACCAGCCGACACTGCTTAGCCGATGGCACCCTGAGGAGGCCCTCTCTGTGGGAGCGAACTGGTCGATGGGAGGTATTTACTGGCAGAAGGTGGTCTTGTAAATGTACAAGTGAAAAAGAGTTAAAGATGTACAAATTAAAAACCTAACGAACGAACAATTGTAATACATTAAAATACTAACCCTAACCCTAAAACAAATGATTGTTTTAGAAAAGCATCATGATAACAGCAACATTGAGAAGGAAACTAATGAACTCGCATACATCGAAAGATTTCAGGCAGTTCCCCCTTTTTCCTGCATCTCACACTATTTAAATCTTACATCATTTTAACCATTCAGTGCATTTAATAAAGTGGGCCACAACTCACAAACACTTGTAACAGTTAAGTTGCTTCCAGACTTTTGATTTTTTACCACCATAGACTAACACAACTTCCCTCCCACAATGGTCTCTGAAACATGCTAACTGAATTCTGGAATTCTGATGCCTGTGCAAGTTGCAGCCTTCAGGGTATGCATGGCTGAATTTCATAACCAGCTTGAAATGTTGCAACCGTTGAGATCATTGCTCACCCACATGCTTCATATGGGATCAGCAATATCACGTCACAGGGAGACAGAGTGGAAAGTTTTGAGCCAGGTGGGAGAAAGATTGTGGGATCTGGATAGGGGGATTCCAGAACCGGAAACACCGATCAGAACTCTTTAAGCATCCTATCTGGTATAGCATATCATAAAAGTGATGAATATCTATATATCTATAAAGAACTAATTACCATAACAAAAGCCATTGCAAGATGTGCTAAGGCTTGCTTTCAGTAGAATTTCTTCCCTGTCAGCAGCTCTATGGCAAATTGCCTTTCCACAGCTATAAGAAATGTCACTAATCTTGTAAACATATAGCTACTATAAGCACAGGAGATGTCAGAAGAAAGTTGTCTAGGTTTACTGGATTATACTCCCCTGCAGTAGTTATAAGATGCATGGCAAGTGCACAAGCTGAACAAGCAACATTGCAATATTTCCCATTGAGGTTTTGAGTTGTTAAAATTGTTAAAACAATCCATTGTTAAAAGCATGCACCGACAAAAGAGAAAGTAGTGATCCTTAAAGGGGAAATGTGCTTCCTTCTCATCACTTTCTCCTTCCAGAGCTTCATAAAAGCATCTTTATAATTGTATCTGCTATGCATTTTGAATGCATATTTATATTTCTATTAGTATACTATTAGAGCTTTTCCTGTCCTATTAACCCTATCATTAACCCAAAATACAAAAGAAGTGTATTTCATGCACATACACACACATGCAAACTTTCTGACCTTTCAACCTGAAAATGCAAACTAACTTCACAGTTATTTTGCAGTGTTTTATGCCCACCTTTGAACCCTCATTGTTTTAACTGGGATTCGGAAATGGAACTGTAGCATAGCCCAACATTCTTTTTTTATAACTTTTAAACTCAAAAATAGAAGTCACCCTCTTACTTGCAACTAAATTGCTTGGTTTAACATTTTTGTGAAAAGGCAAAGACTTGGATAGTTTAATAAACATGTGTCTTAGACATTTAATAAGCGATTCAAAGCTTCTATCAAGTCAGCTGAAATAATTATCTCAAGCAAGATAAAGATATTTATGGGGCACCAAGCATGATTCATGCTTAGATTTCACATTTGTTTTTTTGCTTCAGACAAAGCAAAAAGCGGGGAAAAGACCCTTCTGGTGGTGAGGAAGTGAGAGACAGAGCGGACTTTGTGATACCATTAGTCTTCATTTCCTGAGGAAATGGTAGAAACTTGGGAGCACTTAGCTGTCAAAATCCTTTTCATATTTAAACCTTGCCATCGGAAATACTGTTTGGGATTCCCTGCCATTTCCCTAGGGAACACTATTCTAGCATGAAGTTGAGCAAATCACTTGGTAGTTAATTGTCTTGCTGTTTAGGCACATGAGTTCAAAGAATGAGGGATTTCATTCACCCACAGAAGTTGAGCTGCACTTGGCAATTAATTTTATTTCAAAAATATGTCCCATGTTTGGAAAATATGATGGCTTCAGAATGCAGCATTAAAAGATTTCTTAGGCCTTGTTTCTATACGTAGCCCTCAATAGCTACTTTGTCAGGAGACAAAAATATGCAAGGCAGCCTAACATAAAGGGGTTCCTTTGAAGAGCATGAACTGGAGATCTGTCGTGGCAACAGGCTGCTGCACTGACACCATTCAAACAAATAGGGACAAAGGGACAGATGAGAAATACTGGGGTGATGCTGATGACACTCAGCTCTATATCTCTACCCCGCGTCATTACAGCGAAGCAGTGGAAGTGATGAACCGGTGCCTGGAGGCTGTTGGGGTCTGGATGGGTGCTAACAGGCTCAGGCTCAAACCCGACAAGACGGAGTGGCTGTGGGTTCTGCCTCCCAAGGACAATTCCATCTGTCCATCCATTACCCTGGGCGGGGAAGTCTTGTCCCTGTCAGAGAGGGTTCGCAACTTGGGTGTCCTCCTCGATCCACAGCTAAGTTTAGAATACCATCTTTCGGCTGTGGCGAGGGGGGCATTCACCCAGATTCGCCTGGTGCATTAGTTGTGGCCCTATTTGGACCGGGAATCACTCCTCACAGTCACCCATGCCCTTGTCAGCTCGAGACTCAACTACTGTAATGCTCTCTACATGGGGCAACCTTTGAAGAATGTCCGGAGACTGCAGGTGGTTCAGAATGCGGCCGCGCGAGCCGTCTTGGGTCTCCCAAGACATGCTCATGTCACTCCAGCCCTCCGTGAGCTGCACTGGCTGCCAATTGGTCTCCGAACACAATTCAAAGTGTTGGTTATGACCTATAAAGCCCAATATGGCAATGGGCCAGGATACTTGCGGGACCGTCTTCTGCATCATGAATCCCAGTGACCGGTTAGGGCACATAGGGTTGGCCTCCTACGGGTCCCATCTGTTGGACAATGCCGTTTGGCGGGACCTAGGGCTAGGGCCTTCTCTGTTGCTGCCCCAGCCCTCTGGAATCAACTTCCCTCAGAGGTTCATACTGCTCCTTCCCTCCTAGCTTTCCGAAAACTTTTAAAAACATATCTATGCAGACAGGCTTGGGGCTTGTGTGCTGCGCTCTGCCCCTGGGCCTTTGATTGGGATTGTATGTTGTATGAGTGGGTATAGTTTTATTATTTTTTATATTGTATATTATTATTTTAACTAATTTATATTTTGTACTTGTATTATTTGCTGTGAGCCGCCCTGAGTCTGAGGAGAAGGGCGGCATATAAGTCAAAATAAAGTAAAGTAAAGTAATAAAGTTACAGGTAGTTCTCGATTTATGACAGTAATTAAGCCTGGAATTATGGTCGTAAATCGTAGCAATTGCTAAGCAGATCACCACGTGACCTCACCTGAATTTTACAACTTTTTTGCAGTGGTTGTTAACCGAGTGCAGCAGTTGTTAAACAGTCTGTATTCCCCAATGGGCATTTTTGCAAGGAACCAGAAGTAGACAATGGAAATGGGCAAAAAACCTCTGAAAATCAGAGTCACGTGACCACAGGACTCTGCAAACAGCCATAAAAGCAAACCACTTGCCAATTGCCCAAGCATAGGATCATGTGACTGCAGGGGACAGTTTGCAGCCATCAGAACTTTGAAATCGGGCTGTAAATAGCTTTGGGGAAGTCCGTTGGAAGTTTGAACTACTTCTGAGTGACCAGTTGTTAAATGAGGACTACCTCTGGGTCCCAAAGGCCCATCGGTTCTAGAGCCAAAACGGAATATTTATCTGCAAATGTTCAAGGGCAGTTCTGCCAAACACTGTAGCAGTCCTTCTGCTCCACACTGATGATATGGTAATTTAAAGGGCAATTGAGGAGATGTTAGAATAGAAATGCAACTCCAAACACAGAAGGAAATGCTTGCAGAAACATTTTATCCATCACTAAAAATCACGATATCTTAACTGCAGAACAGAAAGGAACTCTGTCTTTCTAGAAACCCCGCACAAACCATTTCAGAGTTTAGACCTGGCAGTGTCATGGCAATCTTTTCATCTTTACAGAAAATCAGATTTATAAAGCTTTCTTCAAAAATGAGCATCAACATATTGAAAGAGTGCCCAGACCGAGGAAGGTTGTCAGAGAAACATTTGGCTGGCTGCCTTTGGAAGCAAATTTTCTGGAAGTGGCGGAAAATCTGGGAATCTGTACACAGCTGTTTCTGGAAAACAAATTTGCCATCAACGCCTCAACATATTTTAGCTGTAACTGCAAAATGATTGCAACATAATTCTGGGGAGAAAAAAAAATCAAGTATCTTTTAAACGTCTGGAAATAGTACAACTTCGGATAAATCTGAGTTCTAGTATTTCATACCATCATATGCCAACTGCTTCCATGTATGCTAAAAACATTTAAGACAAACTATATCTTTTAATTTATTTATTAAATTTATATGCCTTCCATTTCATTGTTTATAAATGTGTTGAGAAAAATTGTATATATTGGGGACTGGTCTCAGTAACGCGGACAATTATGAGTTTGAAAATTTGGATTTCGTGCTGGAATTCATTTTTTTTACTTTTGTAATCAACTAATTGAAGTGTTTTATAGAATCACAGAGCTAGAGGTGACCTCATCAACTCCAAAGCATGCCTACAGGATTACCTATATCAGGGGTTCCCAAACCCCGGTCTGTGGCTGGTTAGGAATCGGACCATACAAAAAAACGAAGCTTCATCTGTGCATGCACAGGATCTAGGTAGAGTGCAAAACCACCATCACTCTAGTGCATGGAAAAATTGTTGGTGCCCAAAAGATTGGGGACCACTGCCCTATATGGTAGTCTTTGATTTACAACTATTTACAGTATTTAGTAACCATTCAAAATTACAACAGCACTGAAAAAAGTGACATGATCGTTTTTCACACAAGTGTTGTAGCATTCCAACAGTCACATAGTCAAAATCCAGATGCTTGACAACTGGCTCATATTTATGATGGTTGCAGTGTCAGGTGATCATGTTTTGTCATCTTCTGACAAAGTCAATAGGGAAGCCAGATTTACTTAACAACCATGTTACTAATTTAACAATGGAAATGATTCATTTAATAACTGCGGCAAGAAAAGTCATAAAATGGGACAAAACTCACTTAACAACTATCTCACTTAATAACAGAAATTCTGGGTTCAATTGTGGTCATAAGTTGAGGACTACCTGTACCATCCCTGAAAAATGACTATCCAGTCTTTCTTTATTGTTCTGAATCTTCATTAGTCCATCATTTGTAAAATGGGTATTTTAAAACTGGCTATGTAGCAAGTCAAGCTGTGGAAGCTAAGTAGGATCAGGCCTGGTTATTACTTGAAGGGGAAACCAGCAGGAAATAAGGTTAGAGACTAAACTGCAGAATTTTTTGTTTAAAAAAGAAAATCCCAAAGAAGGTAGTACTAAACCATTCTTATGCGGATGCCAGGACTTTCTCAAAACTCCAAAAGTGTCCTAATAGAGCAGTGGTTCTCAACCTTTTTCAGGTTGAGACCCCACTTGTGCCACCCATGTGTGCCACGACCCTGACCCGGGTGTGCGCGCGCACACCCGCACAACGGGCCAATCCACGCACGCGCAGTGCGCGTGCGACGAAAAAATAATAAAAAAAAATAAAAAAAATAAAAAAAACCAAAATGGCAGACCGCGACGGGCCGATCAGCGCATGCGTGGTGCGCGTGCGACGGCCCGAACCGCGCATGCGCGCGCGCAACAGGAAAAAAATAAAAAAAAACAAAAAAAAATAATAAAAAAAACACAAAATGGCGGACCGCAACGGGCCGATCCGCGCATGCGCAGCGCGCGCATGACGGGCCAATCTGCACATGCATAGCATGCGCACGACAAAAAAATAATAATAATAAAATAATAATAATTTAAAAAAACAAAATGGCGGACCCCGCGAAACGGTTGTTCGACCCCAAATGGGGTCGCGACCCATAGGTTGAGAACCGCTGTAATAGAGGAACAGAATAATGTCTTAGAAACCCTGCTAATATTTTAGAAGTCACAACCGAATACATATTTGGATGTTTGGTGTAACCTGATGGCTATTTGTAACTCAGTTACTTACCATCCTAATTAAGCATAAAGCAATTGGAGATAAACTCTCTCAACCCTGTCCCCCGGGGAAACAAACTTATGAGATTGACAAACTGGGATTCTAGGAAATTTCATTGGCCAGTTAAAACTCTGATCTTCTTATCCAACAGCTTTCTAAGGAAAAGGTTCAGAGATCAATGCACTTTCAATAGGAAACATTTGTTGTCTTCTGTCTTGCCTTGAGAAAGCTCTGATGTCATAAGAGAAGCAAAGTTCACTAGTGCAAAGTTAATGTCGTTACCAAGAGGTTTTCTGGTAAAATGAAACTTCAGTTCCACAACTCAAGTATTTTACTGTTAAAACTGCAAAGGTCAGAAGTATTGTATCTCCCCATAAATGTTTCATTTAATATGTATTTATTGTTATCAATTTTCCTCCAGGGATGTAAGACAGCATGCACATGTTGTATGGTATACTCCTCAATTTTCTCCCAAACAACAGTCGTATAATGCAGATTGAGCTGAGCATAAATGGATGGTTCAGTCACCCAGTTAGTTCTGAGAGTTAAGGATGGAGTTAAACATAAGTGTCTCTCTGCTTTAACGGTTTAATCACTATGGCTGTATTAAAGTGCTAATTTCACTTGGGAGCAAACTTCATTTGTATGCAGTTGTCAGCTGAGTTGAGAAATAAAGATTGGAAACAGAAACCTATGGACTTTCGAACTTTTGAACAGAAACAAGGGCTTATGCTATTTAATGACGTCATCATGTCATCGAAACAAAGCATTACTATGAACAAAAAAGGAAAGTTCTCAAGTAGATACTTCCAAAGTCTGAGTTGCTTTTATGTTTATATGTTTGCTGGATTGCTGACATTAGCTGAAAACAATAATATACTGTTGTTTAATTTTATTAACCAAGAATACAGCTGGGAGAAAAACAAATACCTTTCTATCAGTGATCACCACACTGATTCTTGAGGCTGAGGGGACAGGGAGTTTTGAATACATAAATTAAAACAAAATGCATAGAAATGGATTTTCCAAGAAAATCCTAGCTGGCTTGAAAAAAGGTGGCTTGGTGCTTTCCTACAACCTGCTTGATCCATCCCTTAAACCAGGGGTGTCAAAGTCAATTTCACTGAGGGCTGCATCAGCATTGCGGTTGCCCTGGGAGGGCCGGGTGAGAGTGGCCAGAGTGGGTGCAGCCTACTGGATGGGTATGGATGGAGTGGGTGTGGCCTACTGGGTGGACGTGGCCAGCTCTACATCGTTCGCGTCAAGGGTGCCTGTGGGGTCCTGGGCAGGAGTGGGACAGATCTGAGGGTCTCTGGCAGAAGGGGGTGGGACCGGGGCAAGTGCCAAGGCATGGTCCACCGAGGCAAGTGCCAGGATGGCCACCACAAAATTGTACATTGGCTCCCAGCTGGCCTGGGCCAGGGCCAAGGCAGCGGGCGCCATTTCCTCACTGTTTCCCGGATGGCTTCACGGGCCACATGAAACCACTTCGCGGGCCGCATCTGGCCCCCGGGCCTTGTGTTTGACATGTCTGCCTTACACGGAATGCATTGCATATACTATGTACAATTCTATTTAACCCCTGAATAGGCACAAGCCATTTCTTGGTCCAAACTCTGGTGCTTGGAGGAATAAATAGCAAAAGTGTCCAGGTCTCCATTCAGTACAATACTCTCTGAATCTCAGCACAGAATGAGGTATAAGATGTGACAATTTAATATTAGCATTAGGTTTGTTATGGCAAAATAATACAGAGTTGGAGAGACGATCTGTAATTTGCTACCTTTATGCGATCCTGAATATTTTTCTGAGGTCTACTGTGGTTACCCAAATAGTCCTAAAGATGGGGTCTCTGATAATGGCTGCTGGCTCACAATGGAACAATGGAACAATCGGATCAGCCTGGATAAGCCTTCAGGACAGTTCTTCTATTCACTGCAGGGGCTTAGGGCTCAATCTCTGCTCACACACCCAGTACCAAGTGGAACTAGTCACAAAAAAAGAGGAAAACCACTGCAAAATCCAGTTTTGGTCACCATGCTGTAAAAAAGATGTTAAGACTCTAGAAAGAGTACAGAGAAGAGCAACAAAGATGATTAGGGAACTGGAGGCTAAAGCATATAAGGAAAGGCTGCTGGAATTGGGTATGTCTAGTTTAATGAAGAGAAGGATGAGGGGGGACATGATAGCAGTGTTCCAATATCTCAGGGGCTGCCACAAAGAAGAGGGAGTCAAGCTATTCTCCAAAGCGCCTGAAGGCAGGACACCAAGCAACAGATGGAAACTAATCAAGGAGAGAAGCCACCTAGAACTAAGGAGAAATTTCCTGACAGTTAGAACAATTAACCAGTGGAACAACCTGCCTCCAGAAGCGGTGAATGCTTTAACACTGGAAGTTTTAAAGAAGAGACTGGATAGCCATTTATCTGAAATGGTATAGGGTTGGTTGGACTAGATCTCCAAGGTCCCTTCCAACTTTTTTTACTATATTATCATTATCATTATCAAATGGTGCCTCTGAATCCTAGTCTCTGAAGCCAGCTCAGAAAAATACTGTGGTCGATGGTGTCAAAAACCTCTGGAAGATCCAGGAGAGCCAGGACAGTTGTACCACCCCCATCTGAGCCCTCCAAAGGTTATCAGCCATTAGACAATTGTCTGATATGGCCTCTCAGAACTATTTTCATGATTAAGTTTAGGAGAGGAGGTAGGTGAAAAAATAGTATAAGTGGCTGATCTGGACGAGGAGGAGGTTATCCACTCAGTAGTGTCCGACTTTTGGCGATTCTATGGACCCGGTCTCTCCGCATCTTTTTGCACCATTTCTTTGAGTTTTTCTATGCTCTGGCTGATGTCAGTTTTGATAGTGTCCAACCACTGTGTTCTTTGGTGGCCTGCTTTCCTTTTACCGCTAACTCTTCCAAACATAATTGCTTTCTCCAATGAATTCCCCTGCATGACTTGGCCAAAATAAATGAAACACAGTTTTGTGACTGTGACATTTCTGGTGTTATGCGCTTCAGTGTTTGCTTGTTGATCACCTTTGCTGTGCAAGGAATAGGCAGGAGCCTTCTTCAGAGCCATAGCTCAAGTGAGTCGATTTTCTTCCTGTTTTACTTTTTTAAGGCCCAGCTTTCACAACCATAGCAAAAGTTATTAAATGTTTGGACGCCACTTGTACAAGCTAAAGATTCATCTTTGTTTTGGATTCACCCTGGTGCATAACAGCAGAGCAGAAATAGAAGTATTGGCATTAAGGAGGAAATGCTTTTAGCTAAGCATGGAAGTTTTGTCACCTCAAAGTAGCTTACTATGTCAAGGTGCATGCTACGTATAGCCAAGTTATTCTAGTACCTGGAATGGAAAAATCCCATCATCTTCTCTTCTTCCTCCCCCACCCAGTAGCAAACAGACAGAACAATGAAGAACAATCTACAGTATTTTCATGCCATTCAATGTTTTCTGCCTCACCTTCTCAGTTGGGAGAATCAGTCCTGCCAGGAGAAACAGGGAATCACTTAAGTTACTGGTTCTCAACCTGTGGCCTGCGGATCACTGGGGGGCTGCAATGTCATCACAGGGAGTCTGCGAAGGCTTGAAGAAATGTTATGATTTAAATCTTGAGTTAGGTCTGGGGGGGGATTCTGTGGTCATGGTCTATGGCCACAAAAGGTATTTAAAGGGGGTCTAAACAATCAGGCAGAAAAATAATCATGCAACAGCGATAGTGGTGGGATTCAAATATGTGAACCACCGGTTCTCTGTGGTGGATGTCGCTTCCGGAAGTCCATTCTTGGCCTGGGCAACAAAAAATTAGCTACATGTTTGAACCAAAATGGTGCAAACTGGCTGAATCCCATCACTGAACACAGAAAAAGAAGAGTGTTACATCTCTCCTTCTTCAATGCTATAATATATTCAAACCTACTGCATTCAGTTATAATCCAACTGGATTATTGTATTTGTTTGCTAATTTATCCACTACACTTTAATCACATTTGTAAATGGCATTGTTTCTTTTTAAACAGTGTTAACTACTTTCAAAATCACAAAGCACTTTCAGGTTCCCATTTTTCAGTTTGGGAATTGAGTGCATCTGTAGT
The DNA here is from genome assembly GCA_034064705.1 of Bothrops alternatus. Taxonomy (NCBI): domain Eukaryota; kingdom Metazoa; phylum Chordata; class Lepidosauria; order Squamata; family Viperidae; genus Bothrops; species Bothrops alternatus. The sequence goes on along the minus strand of JARGCV010000003.1, from coordinate 26,830,248 downwards.
TATTTTCGTTAAGATTACAGGATCCAAATACTGAATTTCACACTGAATTCTGTCCTAATTTTTTTTAGAACAATGTTTGATTGTTTCAGTTAACTTGAAAAGAAAATAATTGCAACACAGATAAAAAATATTTAGTTTCTTAAACACTACTCTGCTTATTAGCATAAAATGACCCTCAAAGCAGATTGTAGTTTTTAAAACGATGTATATAAAGGATAATTTAAAATAATCATCATTTAAATTGTAGAACAGAATACTTCAGTGTTGATGAAAATGATTGCCAATAAGTATTTTACAAATATCTAGAGAACAAGTCTATGTTGTCCAATCAGAATCTGCATGAATTTTAGCCAGTATAATTTGCTTTTCACAAGCTAATAATGTCCTGACACTATATGGCAATAAAAATGATAAATGATGGTATGATGAGGTCACCAGTTCCCCCATGCAAAAGCAAGAAATCACAGAAAAGGACAATTATTGTGATTAAAGGAAAGATAGCTGATTAATTAGCAATTCATTCCAGCAGACACGCCAAGTGGGAAGGTGACCTCATTGTAGGAGGCCTACTACCACTGCCTTTCTATTCTGTTGCAGGAAAGAAGAGGGAAATTGTGAAAATTGTGAGAAAGTTGGAGGAAGCAAAAACCTTCTTCTGTGTTCCAGGGCTGTGAAAACCACTGCAACTGAGTGCTGCATTAGACAACTCTTTCAGGTTGATTTTACATAAGATTATCCAATGCTCTAATAATTCACAGTAGGCATATGGCTGCTATACACGATCCTGGGTGCTACTCACGAAGCAACTGGAATACTTTCTTCTGTCTGATCTGGCAGAAAATGTGGATGGGTGGAGTCCGTTCATCGGGGTACCAGCTGGAGATCCAAATGGTTTGGGATAGCATCGTGATGGCTTCTTGAGAAGGGGACACATCAACATCTCTTTAAATGGTGCTGGGAACAGCAGATTGTAAATACATTATTTGTAGGGTTACTAGATCTATGCTGCAAAAATCTGCATAGCAATAGATGGTAGCAGACATGCATATGCTTCTGAACCTTTGCTGCAATATAATGGCTGTCCAGTTTTTTTTTGTAGGCTGAATATGATAAACCTAATTATTGGAGGGAAAATTTCCAGAGGAGTATCAACTAGGTCAGGGGTAGGCAACCTTGGCTCTTTTATGACTCATGGATTTCAACTCCCAGAATTCCTGAGCCAGCCATGCTTCTGGGAGTTGAAGTCCACGAGTCATAAAAGAGCCAAGGTTGCCTACCCCTGGACTAGGTTGTTCTTTCTTGGGAAGGTGAGACAAGTCATGTTATTCCTTATAAGAATGCTGGAATCTTACAAAACTTCACGCAATGTTTGAGATGTCATAAGATTTGGACCATTTTTAATTTTAAATAAAATCAGTGATTGAATTTACAATAGCCGTCAAGAGATCTCATGTGCACACTGTTGCCCATGACCGCTGGATTATCAACCATGGTTTAATATTGGGCAAACTAGACCACTACATGGAACTCAGACCCTGTTTTAACAATTGACTTATTTTTGTCAATCTAGTTGCAGTATTTTGGTAACTTGGGTGAATATACAGTATGTGAATGGTTAAAAGATGCTGTTGTAGTAGAATGAAAGACAAATACCATAACTTCCCTAAAACTTTGTTTATTAACCATAAAGTCTCTAAAACTTTGGATTTACATATTTATTCTTATGACAATGTATGAAGACTTGTAAATACAGAGGGGGGAGGAGATAAAAGGGAAAGACAAAGAATCATGCCATAATAAAATGAGAGGATTAGCAAAGGATATTTGGCATCTAAAGATTTTTATGCATTTTAAATGTCAGTCTCAGTGCAGCCTTGGTTTTCAGATCTGTTCTATGCTTCCTCGATCCCAAAAGATAACAGAGTGCACCCACTCTGCCGCCTGTAACACATAAATGAGAAGAAGCAATTTTCTCCTTTAGAATACTTCTGTTGAGAGTCACTTCTTCCCCTTTTTCCTAACCATGTGTTCAGGCTAAATTTCTGCTCCTTATCTTTTTGCCCCATGGATATCTGTTTTTCTGTAGCTGTACCTTTCTGTGCACAGTTTTTATATATTTCCCAAACTCTTCCAAGTGTAGTTTCTTGGCTCTAAATCAATGTTTTTTTTCAAATGTGGCAACTTTGTTTGAACTTCAATTCCCAGAATTCCCCAGTTAGCAGCCAAAAGTTCACACATCTCAAAGTTATCAAGTTTCTTTGTCACCAAATAACTCCCTTGTAGAAGTCTCTAATTCCAATTTTTTTTAGAGTTCAAGCTGTCTTATTAGAAACCGTTCTCAACTTCCTATTATTTCTACTTCAGTATAACTCAGGAACCTTCTGTGAGATCCTATTTCCTCTTGACTCTGCCTTCTTCGAATTAAAGACCTGTCTTGTCAGAACCCTGGCATCAAATTAATTTCCTTCTCCTGGCAAACTCTGCCAATTTGCACCATGCCTATTTATTTTCCAATTCTGCAGCAACCAGAGGAATTGTACAGGCCTCCCAAAGTGTATGCTCTAGAAGCAGAGATAAAAACAAGATTATTTATCACATAAATACTCATGTTTTTCAAGTGCACGTGTTGTTCTAGATCAATTCTTGATTGGTGGTTTGGTGATCTGTGAAGCTATTGCAAATATTCCCCACCAAAATAATGTTGGGGGGGGGAAATCTCACGAAATTGACAAATTGTTAAAATACTGGTGTTCTAACATTAACTCATGATATTTTGATGTTCCTGATTGACTTGAATATCTCACAAGATTTTGCCCATTAGTTTTTTTGAAAAAAATAATTTGGAAAGTCATCCTGTCTCATGGAATTGGTTTGGAATTTCAAATGATATGAAGGGACAAGTGTGTACAGGAAGAGGGCCCTTCCTCTCAGGAAGGCTATTTTTGTAAACAGGAAGTATACTCTCCTACAAGATTTAATTTGGCATCTGGTCTAGTTTTTAAGTGGAAATATGTGATTAAGAATATAATTACCAATTAATTCTTGGTATGGTGTTGCAAATAAGCACACCATGGAAAATTTGTATTATTCATGTGTGTTGACTTTATTCTTGGAATGGCAGTGCCCCTCTCTTCAGGGTGGTTTCTCCTGCTGTACTTTGACACTGGAGAATTAAGAGAATTAAGGATTAAGAATACAAACCTTCCATGATGTTTCACTTCTGATTGGTAAGTAAAATGAGAATAAAAATCCTTTGATCCAGTTGACTTGTAGCTTCCTTATGCACCCCATTAGCACGAGTATACAATATCTAGCAGAACGTGGCTTTCCAAGTCTGGGTGGGTGAAACACATAGCTCATCCTCAGAGAAATTTCCTATTCTTGAATTAGAACTTTAAAAATAAGCATATGGTCCTTTGATTTGCAGCAATATAAAGATCACTTTATATTGCTGGAAATCAAAGGACCATATGCTTATTGGCCTCCCAGTTATGACTCCATTGCGACTCTTATTACTTTTCCTAACAGCTATGCTGACTACAATGACTATGAGAGTTGTAGGTCAATAACAGCTGGAAGGCCAAACATTGCCATCTTTGGTGAAGTAACATTAGGAAATGTTACAAAGCAAAGGGAACCTCTTATTTTACTGCATTTATTTGCTAAGTAAACTTCCGTCCATTTATGTCATACAAGAAGAATCACTTAGCTGGGAAAACCTTTCTTTTTCAAACATTAAGTAAATAGGTTAAACTAGCTTCTTTGTCTCAAAGCTGATGATTAGTGATTTACCAGGTAATAAAATAAACGGTGGCTACATAGCAGGCCACATAGTCACTGGAGTACAGAAGCCACCTCTGGCTTTAGAGTGGGTAGAAAACAGTTATTTGCAGTTTTGCTGGAAGAGGAAAGTCATACAGGAAGAAAACAGGGGCAGATTATATTAAATTTTAATCTATGACTGCTATATCTAGCTCACTTGTGTACCCTATGATAAATTCACCAACTTGTAGTCTTCCTTTGGTTTGGTTCGTTTGAACCATTAATAATGTCTTGGGTTTATTGCGTAGCGATTTTAGTATGAAGTTATTATTGGAAGCAAAGGTTTGAATTAAAGAAGAGATTTGGTAACTTTATTCTCTAGAACGACATTCTAGGCAGGAAATATGGTTTGCCCTTTATTTTTGGATAGTTGACCAAGCTATTACTTAACCACAGATGTAAACATCCAAACAATTGTGAATGACTACAGAATGTTTAATTTGCTCTTTGAATTTCCTGCTTAGGTACACAGTTCTGCCTAATTGAGAAATCAGTTTGGAATAACAGATTAATTCCCCCCCCCTTTCATTCCTCTAAATAAATATAGTTTGCAGTGTTCATGGAAAGCTCTTGCATGACTCCCTTATCTCTTTCATTTTGCCCCCTCAAAAATCTGTCAAGAAGTTGCCAATTCAACTACATCCATGCATAACATGTGACTATGGAGGGCATCAAGAAGTGGAAGGGGGAAAAGTGTCCTTATAGGCATGACAACTGGGATATCATAGCAGAAAAGAAGATGAAGACTGCTTTTTGGTGGGGAAGCAGCGAGAAAAAAATTAGGGAAAGGGAAAAGCAAAAACCAACGTCAGGGTTAAAAGCCAAGGAAAGCTCCTGCTGCTTGAAAAAGCACAACAATACACACTGAGGCCAGAAGAAATCAACCAAGAGACGATGGAGAAGATCAAGTAACAAAGATGGAAAGGAGTGGTAACCAAGGAAATGTTCTGGTATCTATTCATAAGACAGTTATGAGAGATAAATGATATCCAAAAATCAGTGCAGATAATTACCTTGATTTAAAAGAAAAGGCCTTCTAGTCCTGCCTTAGCACAAAGCCAGCTGAGTGACTTTGGACCAATCTGTCTCAGCCCTAGGAAGGAGACAATGGTAAGCCACTTCTGCAACCCTTGTCACATAAACTGCAGGGACTTGTCCAGGAAGTTTCCAATAACTGAACATGATTGAACAAAATAAAAATAATATGCATAATACAGTATCACAAAAATACTGGTACAAGCTTTCATGGCTGACATCAATCAAGCAGTGATGAGCCTTTGCGGTAAATGAGCACGGTCGACTTTTCTGGTGGTCCCATTTCTGCCTCATCCATTCCAAAAGTTCAGCGCTGCTTGAGGCTTATTAATGTTGTCCAAGTAATTAAAATAAATATTTATTTATTTATCCTAACTGCCCATCTTCCTCAGAGAGGGCTCTCCCCCCTATAGCTATATATTAGCTATGCATTTGTTGACATAGGCTTATTATCTGTGTATATCCATAATATCTAATTCTTCTATAAAGGGAAACCTACCACAATACTACATTTATTTAGTCAGGAATCTCTGAGTTTAACATGACTTATTTCCAGTCATCATTTTAGGTTTGCAGTAAATTTAGCCTAATCTTATATTTGTTTGAAATAGATTCCGAATCCTTTGCCACAATTCAATTTTAGTCATCGGTATAATCTTGGGGTAAATTGGGACATTAGTGTATTCTAAATGTTTAGAATTTAATTACACTAAAAGGAGAAAAAAGCTACTTTTATTATGAAGATATGGTTCTTTTCTTCCACCTAGCTGGCCAATGTACTAGTTTTTTTAAAAAAAATTGAGTCACCTTTAACCACTCTGATTTTGTTTCAGGAAAGTAGCAAAACCTATATTTATAGCTATTGGTCAATCTGGATTAAAGTTTATATTTAATATTAACAAATAATCAACACTATAAATGCTCTATTTATTTGTTGGATCATAGATACATTCTAGTGTATGCTCTGACTGCCCTGATTATATCAGAAATGTACTGTAAATATTCTGTCCCAGTAGAAGCCAATCTGTTGATGTTTCTTTTCTTTGAAACTTGCTTTTCTAGTGAAACTGAATTAATCAGATCCAGAGGTTTTCAAAACTCACATTTTAATGGTTTTGTATATGTGTTGGGAGATTATGAGAATTTTTGGCTAACAATCTAGACTGCATGAGTTTTTAAAGCTATCTCTGCTTTAAAGGAGGTTTTCTCCTTTCTCATCTTTAGATATATTTTATTTGTCAATCATATCTCATGAGACAAAGTGGCCAATGCAATTATCTGTTTTTACACCATGCAGCTTTATACAACCAGCAAGTTTCATTTTTATTTATACCTCTTGCTTGTTTATCCGCAGTGCATTTCCTGATCAAGGGGAAATTTCACAAATACTTCTTTAGATTTCTTGGAAAAGAATATTTTACTGGAAATGTAACGTAATTGTTAAGTACTTCGTTCGTGTGTGAATGATGAAAACACATGGCGATGTTAAACAGCTCTTTATTCTTCTTTTAACAACAACCGAACAAAAAAGGCAAAGGCACGCAGGCTTTTTTTTATATGGCCAGAGACCCGGACAATGTCAACAAAGTAACAGAGCGTTTCCGCCCCTTGCACATGCGCACAAGGCTGGCGCTGCTTTGTCTGGTCCTGGGCAGCAAACGCCTTGCGCATGTGCGCAAGGCTGACACCACTCTGTCTGGTCCCGGGCAGCTTTTGGAATGCCCGGGACCAATGCAACGTCCTGAGCCTGCTTTTGCAGGCTCAGGACACAACACCCCTCCTCCCTAGATGGAACATACCTTGCACACACACATGTACGCCATGCATTGGGGAAAGTGTTATATAGTTTCATTAATCAAATGCAAGGAGTGTGGAATACTCGAGTCTGCCCTCAGGCAAACCCCCTTTGATCTTCAGTAATACAACAAATGTAACCGAAATAAAAAAATAATGCAAAATGATCTACCCACGAGTTGCTCCCATTATTCAGGGACTCATGAATAGGTCCCTCATGAATTGACAGCAACTTCACAAAGTCTCTCAGATGTTTGGGTGGGCACTTGGCCCGCTGCGACCTTCTAAGGGCTGGAGAGATTGCCTGGCCCACAGTGGCAGTTTCTGCAGCCACGTCCCTAGCAATGATGAAAACACATGGCGATGTTAAACAGCTCTTTACTCTTCTTTAACAACAACCGAACAAAAAAGGCAAAGGCACGCAGGTTTTTTTTTATGTGGCCAGAGACCCGGACAATGTCAACAAAGTAACAGAGAGTTTCCACGCCTTGCACATGCGCAGAAGACTGGCACCGCTCTGTCTGGTCCCGGGCAGCAAACGCCTTGCACATGCGCATAAGGCTGGCACCGCTCTGTCTGGTCCCGGGCAGCTTTTGGAATGCAGGCTCAGGACACAACAGTAATCATATACAGAAGTAAGTACAAAGTCCACTTTGCAGTCATACTATCAACATCAATGTCCAGGTTTTAATAAATGTTTAATAATTTCCATTCTGGGCCAGATTCTGAGGTAACATATGTCATGTTATACCCATCAACTTTGATATTTTGGTATTTGTGGAACCACAGAGTATTCAGGATGCTTTTTTTTTTTTTTTGCAAATGTTAGATTCTTTTTTAAAAATAGTTTAGAAGTACAGCATGAAGGAAATCAACAAAATTAAAGACAAAAAGAAACAACAGAATTAAAAGCAACAGATAAAAGTGGCATAGAAATATTCTATTCCGAGTTTAAATTAAAACAAAATAAAAGTAATATTTTCCTAAAGGTAAAAGGAAATCAATATCTGACTAATCTTCCAGATATGAACAATGTATTCCATAGAGGTTTGTTTATTCATGTCAGAAGCCTCACAATTTAAATAAGACATACTATATGAGATAAAATTTAAAATATAAAAATATGTATGAGGTAAAAAGATCTTGCCCAGAAAGTGATCTTCCCCAACCTGATGCCTTCCAAATAAGTCAGATTTCGGTTCTCATAATCTCCTATTATGAGCTGAAGACCAAACTTTTGGAGGACCTGTGCTTGAGGAAGATCATGTGAAAGAATCATCATGACTGCATATAAAAAATACCATTCCTCTTGATTGTCATTCCAATTCTTTTGAAACATGATTGAAAAGGTAGGGCAAGATTGAGGAAAGCAGTTCTTTACAAGCATCCTTTGAATGATTTCCTACAAAAGGTCAAAGTCATAGTAGCTATTTATGGGCTAGTGCAGGGAGTCTTCAAACTTGGCCCTTTTATGACTTGTGGACTTCAACTCCCAGAATTCCTCAGCCAGTGTGCCTGGCTGAGGAATTCTGGGAGTTGAAGTCCACGAGTCATAAAAGGGCCAAGTTTGAAGGCCCTTGACTTAAAGAAACCTATCAGTGGATTCCACCAGCTTAATTTCTCATTGGAGCAAGTATCTTTTGCTAGCAAGCAAACGATCAACCAATCACTCTCCCTAATGTAATGTGTGATGGTGTTGGGCAAATTAAGCTTGGAATGGCATATTTAGCCACCTGTCAGATTGTTCAAATAATGTGTTACATATGCAATGCTTCACACCTATAACCTCAGTCAGGCTATTTCTGAATACTATAGAGACTAGGACAGCAAACAGGTTGCAGGCAAGGAGAAGGGGCATGGGATGCAGCAAGAAGGAACAATCGATAATGAGCAAGCACTCATTGATTAGTGTGCAATGCAATAACTGCATTATTAGAGTCCAATTTTGGTCTCATGCCTAATAGCACCCACAAATAGGCTAAGGACATCCATGGAGCCAAAGTGGAATAAGTAAAATGGTGCCATTCCGCCCTCATATAACTGCTATATGAAGCATCTTGCTGACAGCAGTAAACCCATAAAGCAACTGTGGTGACAAAATCAACAACACAAAGTTAACAGAAAATGTCTCTTTCCTTCGTTAAATTGACCTGGAAGCACACAATACCACTCTGTCAAGAAAGCATACTCTCGAAAGAGAATTTAAGTTTTAAATCATCCAAAGTGAGCTAAATTCATATTAACAAAAACTGGCCAGCATTTCAAAAAGCACCAGTCACCATTACTTAGCCAGATCTGATTGTAGAAGTCAGATTTCAAATCTGTCATGCAATCCAAAATGATTGTGGAGCACAATTTCCAGTGACTAGACTAATATAGGGTAATCAATAATGCTGGATAGATCTAGAGAGCCAGTTTGGTCTAGTGATTAAGACACCAAGCTAGAAACCAGGAGACTGTTGAGTTCTAGTCCTACCTCTTGAAAGCTGGCTGGGTGACTTTGAGGGTGTCTCAGTCGATAATCTCAGGCTCAGAAAACAAAATGATAGGTCAGTTCTTGTTGCAACCAATGCATCAACACTCAGTTTATTTTATTTTTTTATTTTACAATTTTTATACCGCCCCCCTCCCGAAGGACTCGGGGCGGTGTACAGCCCAATTAAAACAACAACACACAAAAATTAAAATTATTAAAAAAAGTTGATCCAAAGATAGGCAAACTCTGTTCTTGCGTGAAAAAAAAGAGTTAGGTAGATCCTATTCCTAATGTATCGGCAACCATATGGTTAATGCAGCATCCTAGCTTGTATCTATGGATACAGCTAAAGATGATAAGCTGCTTCAGCTGTCAGCTGAAGATGAGAAGATAGAAATGTCACGAAAACAAAGCATACAAAATGTGTATGAAGGCTTGTCTAATGCCTCTGGGGAACCTGATTATGAACTTTTAGTAAATAACACACATTAATGAACAAGGAGGACTGTGGTTGATTATTATTACTCATTCAAGAGTAGCTTTACATGACAGAAATGATTAATTAAATAAAGCTGTACAACCAAGAAATTTTAAGAGAAGCTAAAGACTCAGGTAATCCTAATCCAAAGACATTGAATTCAAGCAGAGTGAAAATGGTAATAATACACTGAGAAGAATCAGGAAGTTTTCTATGACATTTATTTTCTAATTTTAATTTTAATTCAGAAAGAACACAGCAAGGAGAAAATGTTATTTTAAGCTGGGGTTAGGCAACCTGCTGTCTTGTAGACACTTTGGATCACAATGCCCACAATCTCTTCTCGGAATTTATTCTTGCTGGAGAATTTACTCAAAATCAGGTTACATATTCCTGGTTTATGGACATATTATACACATCCAGGTTCCCATATAAAATTGGAAAACAGAAAAATTATCAAAATGAAAAATCTTTCACCATTGGCATTTTGACAGAGAGTGACTCAAATTTTACTTATGCTTTCCTGCATGAAGTCTTATGTTTAGTTGCCTGCCCATCTGATAAAAGGACCTGGGCATAACTTTTGTTGAGAGAAAACTGAGTAGGCAGTAAAGCAGCAGAATTCCAAATGGAACTTTCCAACAATAATATGTAATTTTTCTATGCATTATGGAGAACAAAGGAGGTGATCTAAAAGATGTCACATGGAAAGGAAAGGCCAGGCCTAAGGGAAGGGAACAGGAAGAAATGTTTGAATCTAGCCAAGACAGCTTTCCCAATATCCAGCAAAACAATTAGCAGCATCATTAGCCCGATGTAAATGGATTAAATCGTTAGATTATTGCCAAAACTATTTTTTCCATCAGGCAATTTGATTCACTTCCAATTATTGCCTGTGCTTTCTACTTATGTCCTTAACCTCTGAAAAATTGCAGATTGCCCAGTGATCTGCAAATTAGCAGATGTGGCTTTTAATCAAGCAGCCTCTCTTGTATCATAAAGCTGTTACACAAACTCAAATTCCAATTTTGGGGCTTCTGCAGTCCAATATATTGATACTGATAGCAAGCACAGCCTGCTTTATGTATTTCATATTCATTGATTTACAGAAAGAGCCACATGATAATAGGGTCCTTGTTTAGCAACTGCTTCATTGAGCCACCATTTGTAGTTACGATGGTGATGAAAAAGTAACACTTACAACCTTTGTACATCTATGAAACAAAGGAAAACTGAAGTAAGTTTGTAAAATTGTGATGTTTCACTTAGTAACTGCTTCACTTGATGACCAAGTTGTTAGTCCCAATTATGGTCGCTAAATGAGGATTACTTGTAATGTGGTAAACATTCAGAGGAAGAAAGTATAAAGTTACAAGTTTAGTCTACTGGTACGGTATTTGTAACTAAAATATTGTAGGCAGCGGACCTGTTCTGTCCCAGCCTACATGAGTCCTTGTTATGCTCACAAGGAGAAACCCCTCTTCCAAGAAATAGGCAGGAAGCGCAAGAAAAAACCAACCCCTTTTATTCTCACAGACCTGAGTCAATGTTCAAGGCAAACAAACACAGTCCACAGAAACTCAATCCTCAACAAATCCTGTGCAGTGCAGGATTTGAAATGAGCCTTTGGCAATCAGCACCCCAGCCAAGGCGTGGCTTCCTTATGCCTCTCCTTTGCCTTTGGAGCTGCCCCATTGCATTCCTCTGTCCTACTCGCTTCTCTTGCCTGTGCTTTTGTGTATCCTGAATTTGTCCCAACTGTTCTTCATCACTGTCCAACTCAGGCTTCCAGCACAGCTGTGTCTCAGCCTGAGCACGAGTAGAGGGGCCAGGCTCCTCGTCCAACTATAAGTCTTGGAGCTCCTCAGAGCCTTCCTCTGACTCTAATGTGACTCCAGGCCCCTCCTCCTCATCTGATTCCTCAGACTCAGCTGCCGGATCCACTAAGGAATCACAACAGGACCTAGAAAAAAATTTTTCCAAGAGTTTTGATAGCTATCAAATTGTACAATTATTATACTTATTCCATAAATCACATCTTACTTATAAATATTTTTCAATAGCTGTGCTAGAAGTCTCAAAAGGTCTTTCTTTCACTTTTTGCCACTTATTTTGCTCACTCTGTTTCTACCACAACGTACAAAACAAAAAAGAGAAGAGGGAAGGAGAGAGAAGAAACTTGTGGATAGTATCGTCTCTATTTTTCAGCAGAAATGACTTTGGTTTTTTTTTTGCTTCCTAGCCAATACCAAGAATTGGCTAATGTGTATTTTAAAATCACCCATTCCTGATTGTTGAAGCCTTTGGAGTTGTCCAGCTCCTGCTTTGCATTCATCAGCTAGGACAAGCCACAACATATTAAGACCAAGGAAAAAGCAAACAATTCTCTCCTCAAAAGACAATGGTACAAGTATGTGGGAAATGAGCCCAGCTTGCAAAGGCAATCTGACACCTTGCTCATTCACGGTGTTGGTTCTGCTTTGCACTTTGTAGCAGCATGTCCTGATGGCTGGGAGACTGAAAAGTCCTACCTTCTTAATGAACCTTTTATAGGAGATGTGAGAGAAAAAGGATGAATGACTTGCACAAGTTCTAGTGGTTATAAAGTAGCTTGCAGGGTACATCTGGCTTGTGAATCAATTTGATTGCTATTCCTATATGCCTCTATCCTATCTTTTCTCAGACTTGTATGAATAAATAAAATATTAACATACGATAATTCAAATAGAACCACGAAGAGTTTAGAGCAGGGGTAGGCAACCTTGGCTCTTTTATGACTCGTGGACTTCAACTCCTAGAATTCCTGAGCCAGCCATGCTGAGGGGAAAGGGAGAGGTTTCCAAGCTGAGCCATGCTGGCTCAGGAATTCTGGGAGTTGAAGTCCACGAGTCATAAAAGAGCCAAGGTTGCCTACCCCTGGTTTAGAGAGAAAAAAAATGGACAACTCACATATTTCCCTGATTCTTCTGTAATACAAGGATCTATTTAAGTTAAGGTGATGTGATACTGATTAAATATTGACTTGTTGCCTTTCCCCTCAGGATTCCGCTGGTCACCCTAGACCAGTGATGGTGAACATATGACATATATATCAATGACATGCCATGACATTATGGCATGATACATCAGTATTCACCCCAGCATTCACCAACACTCAACTATTCTCGAAAGCACACGATTCTATTCTTAAACGGTTTTCAGAGACTGCAGAGACTTCAGAAGAATGGAAGCCACGTGAAAGGGCTGTGCTCTTGGGTGGCTCTGGAGCCTCTGAAAATTGCATGAGAATGGAGTAGGCTTTCACATGACTTTTGTAGTCTGCGAAGGCCATGCAAGAATGGGGTGTACTCCTGCACGGCTTCTGGATCCTTCATAAATTACGCAAGAACACATCCCATTCTTGCCCTTTGCCAGAAGCTGGGCGAGAACACAACCTTGTGCCTGACTTCCGGAGGGTGCAAATGCCTCATGAGAGCACACCCCATTTTCACATGGCCTCTGGAGTCTCCAAAGCCTGCATGAGAATGGGGGCATGCTTTTACATGGTTTTCAGAGGCTGCGGAGGTGGCAGAAGAGCATAATCCAAAGCTGCTTCAAGAACAAAAGCCTTATGTCACCCAGAGCAATCTTGAGTAAACTACAGATGTCTGTTACCAGAAAGAGAACATTGCCTGAAGGTAAGCGACATGCTGGGGGAAATGGGGCCACGAGGGAATTGCCCCATTCTGCAAGGCTCACATACTTTGGGAATGGTGGGAGGTGGCCTTTTGGAATGGCAGTCGTGGTCCTAGGACAGAAGTCAAGACCTGGGCCTCTAGGCCCAGTCTCAGTGCTGCTGCTGAATGCCACTGTTCAGGGTGGCCTGGGTGGGGAGATAGAGAATTGTTTCTTTTGTGTTCAAGGGTGTGTCTGTGACATGCCATCTGGGTCAACTAGGGCACTTTCTGAATTTTTGCTACGCCAAGCCCCAAAGGTTTGCCGTAGCTGTCCTAGACACAAAGCAATCTTTACATGCACTTAGAATGCACTGCCTGGAAAACCACTTTAGGCTGAGCTTAGCTCCTCTGAAGTGAAATGATTTATAATCTTACAGATTCCTGACCTATTGTTTCCACCATTCACAAGGAGAGGCAAGCCAGAAAGGCCTTTGGTTCTGGTTATGTTGGTGGTTTTCTTTTTCTTTTTTCCTGTTTGATAGCCAGAAAGAGGCCTCCAAATGGCCTTGGCTTATTATAATCAGAAGGCAGTCTGGGAATGTCATGACTTCAGAGGCAAGAGGTGAAAGGGGAGAGGAAGCAGATGCCCCTCCTTCCTTACCCTTTGGAGGAGGGTTCACAGGGTGTTGTGTGGCATGCAGAGTGGGAACTACTGTTGTTATTTTAATACAAACAGCCACCGACCTTTCTTTCTGGCAATGCCCTGAACTTTGCTAGATGTCACCAGCATCTCACTAAGCCAAAATAAATTTCAGGGACAAACTGTAAAAAGAGAATTCCTGCTGCAAAGATCCCAAAGGCTGAGTTTTGCAGAAGTTGACACCAGCAGGCAGATTCTGCATGCAGAGGCACAGGTAGCTCCAGAGTGCAGCGGCAAGAGGTTAACCTGCACAAAGGACTACAGAGAGGCAAGTGGAAACGCGCAGGCCGAGTGGTGGAAATCCATCAGGCAATTTGATGCATTCCAAGCGAACTGTCAGTTACAGAAATGTTTACACTGGTTCTGCTTTCTATTGAGGCTGCTAACTGGGCTGTAGCAGCATGCCCGTCTGTTTCACCAACTGCTGTCAGTGCCAAAAGGCATCCTGAGGACAGAAGCATTAGCACACGATGGAGAGGATGCTCCATCTGGAACCGGCCCACTTGGAAGCATAATACCTCAGCACATTGTGTTGGATCTGATTTCTCATCTTATGAAGCTGAGTTACCATTGCGTGGCAGAATGGTCTTTTTCTTAGAGAGCTTTATTTTCCTTTTGGGAGATGTGTGAAACTTTCCTTTGCCCACTGACACAGACAGCATAGTGGTCATCTAAAAGTATATGCACCTGACCTGGATCTTAGGCAGGTAGAAAGATAGTTAGCAACATCATTTTCTATTTTGCAGTACATTTAAAGCATATAATCATGGGGTAGAAACACAGAGCTTGCAAAAGGCATAGAGACAACTGCAACAGCTTTAGAAATAATTGAATCCAAACTTCTGTGGTGTGCAGGATTTCAAATGAGCACAAACCTGAAAGAAGTCAGGCTAGTTTTTATCTGAATGTGTCCAACTTTATTTTCTTTATCTTTGCCTTTGAATCACTTTTGACTTCTGACGACTGACTGAACCAGGCCCTGTAGTTTTCTTTGCATAGTTTTCAGAAGTGGTTTGCCATTGCCTCAATCCTAGGGATAGTAGTAGTAGTAGTAATACTACTACTACTAATTACTACTACTACTACTAATAATAATAATAGAAGTTGCAAGGGACCTTGGAGGTCATCTAGTCCAACCCCTTGCTCAGGCAGGAAACCCTATACCATTTCAGACAAATGGCTGTCCAGCCTCTTCTTTAAAACTTCCAGTGTTGAAGCTTTCACAGCTTCTGGAGGAAGGTTGTTCCACTGATTATTGAAAACGGGTTGAAAAAGAGTGACTGGTCCAAGGTCACCCAGTGGCTTTGTACCATGTCTCCCAGTTTCTAACTCAATGCCTTAACTATTACACCAAGCTGGCTCTCCAAATAGGTATTCACTTCTTCCTTAAGTAATTAGTTCCATTATCAAACTATTCTTAAGGTTAGGCAGTGCTTCTTAATAGGCAGCTGCAATCTGCCTTCCAAGTCTGCAGAAGCTGGATTTCCATAGACAGACCAAGGAAAGCCTGTAAGAGCATGAACAAATCTCAGTTTATTTGGGCTGATAGAGTGGAGGATGTTGTCTAGTAAATTATATTGAAGCATTGCTGGAATATTTTAAGTTTTATGATATTATGTCTTCCAGATTTGTAGGGATGCAACACTCATTCTGTTGGGGAATAATGAATGATGTAGTCCAGCATACCTGAATGATATCAAATTTAAAATTACATTATATATATTATTTTATAATATATATTATAATAAATTTATATATAATAAATTTATATTATATATTTATATAATTATATAAATTATAAAACATTATACATTGTGCTTTTAGCAAGTGTAGATGTTCTGATCCCAGTCAGATATATCCTGTTAAAAGATCAAATGTTTGGCTTCTATTGTTTTACCCTTTGTTAGATATAGATACATTTCTGTAGTCTCAGTGTACCTTTCATTTTGGCCAACTCAAATGCTAAGCAGAGTTGGAACAGGTTAGTAGAGGGGTCATCCTGCAACCAAGCTAAAATGTTTCCGGAGAATAATGCCAGACACCAGAAAGGAATATTGTGTGCCTTAAAGTGGCCAATAGAAATAGTTTTGGGGAAGAGAAAAAAAAATCATTTAAACTGAAACAGTAAGATGACTCTGCTTTGGGTTGGGAATAAGACAAAGGCAATTTCATGAGGTTATTGATATTTAGAACAGGTTCTAGGATCTCTCTGTGCCAGTTAAAGGGATGTTAAAACAAGCATTGGAGCACAAGGGGCAAATTTTAAAATAAATATGCCATTAAAATGAAAACACCACTCTTTATGTATATTCATCACAATACTGGATGGACATAAGTTTGTATGATTTCGTAAACTCCTTAAGACACATCTTTGCCGACAGGCCTGGGGCGGTTGACATCTTGCCCCTAGCCAGTGTATGATTGTGTGTACGTTTGTTGTATGAATGGTTTCTTAATTTAGGGGTTCTCTTTTTTATATATGTATTTTTTATATATGTATTATGTAGTTTTTTAATATTAGATTTCTATTTATGCTGTGAGCCACCCTGAGTTCCCGGAATAGGGCGGCATAGAAATTTAATAAATAATAATAATAATAATAATTTTGGAACATTTATTTCATCTTGATTAAATTGTTGAATTCTCTGGATGTCTTTTAATCAGTATGCGCTAGGGAGAGCAGTTCTAAATTAATCAATCCCCAATACTCTGGGTGCTTTCATGTGAGTTTTCTCAAAGAGAAGAGGCGTTTTGTTTGTGGAAAAAAGGATAGTGTGGCTATGAAGAAAAGAAAGGAAAATAGGAATTATGTCTAACAGATAGAATTTCAATATCCTCGAAGCATTTTATCTTATTCTGCTTTTTTTTTCTGTTGCACATCTATAATACAAAGGCTTTGACACCAAGGTGTTACCTGGAACGGAATACAGGCAGAGTTGGACATATCAAGTTTCAAACAGTCCCAAAGCTTTGACAGTCCTTGCATATGATAATGAGCTTCATCCTCATTTGCTCAGGCAGTATGAGTAGTAAAAATAAAGCAGTTAACGTTTAATCCCACTGAGATGCAATTAGGCCTTACGCATTATTATTTTTGAATGATACATTATTATTATTATTATTATTATTATTATTATTATTATTATTATTATTATTATTGATACTGAAAATACAAGACCATATCATTGATCAGTTTTATTTCAAGCTATTTGCTCTGAAGGACAGCAGCTCTGCAAGCTTGCCAGCAGAGGTCTTCCCCAGCTTTTTTAGTTAAGAAGTCATTCTGGCTGCTTTGCAAATGCAAAATATATCTCCTGCTATTTAGGCTCAGATTACACACACAAACAAACAAGCATGTATTTCTTTTTTTTTCTTTTTTTTCCCAATATGTTAATCCTTTTTGGCAAAATGTTGCATTGTAGAAGGTAGAAGACAATAGTGGTGCCTTAGAATTAAAATTCCAATTTTTAAAAGCATTTGTCAAGGTCGTTCATTCCATTAATATTCCACATTATTGGAAAAAAATAAAAAAAAATATTCCACATTACAATATGTTGTTCTTTAAGAACTTTCTCTACATAGTCTTGAGAAATGGTGAACTGCAGGAAGTTTTTTTTAAAAAATGAAACAAATTCACAGACAGCATACTGAAACATAGATAAAGCTCAAGACACGAAGTTGAACTCAATCGTGGTAAATGGATTGTTGATCAATGCAATTGCTTTGCTTTCTTTTTTTTAAAGTTTTTATTGAATACAAGGGGAAAAAAGGATTAAAAACATTGAACATGGTAAATCGTCTTTGACTGACATCTCTGTCCATATTGCACATTAATTGTTTATAACATATCTATATACAAACTATACATTTCTGGTCTCTATCTTAACTTATCTCTTTATCTGTGACCTCCATTTTCCCCCCTCCATCTATAAAATTTATTCCATATTCGATAAAATTCTGTGTCTTCCTGGTTTTTTAATCTTTTAGTTAACCTATCTAGTTCTGCGCAAAACATAATTTTCTTTATTAGTTCTTTCTCACTCGGTGCTTCCATTGCTTTCCATTTTTGAGCAAATAGTATCCTTGCCGCCATAGCCACGTGAATAATTAAATATGTGTCCTCTTTATTTACATTTTTCTCTAGTATTCCTAATAGTAATGCCTCAGGTTAAACAAGCATGTATTTATAAGCTGCTTGTTGTCATCACAAAAGCAAGTTGAGGCAACATAGTAAAAACTATAAAATGAAAAGAAAAAAAAGAAAACCAAGAAATAATGAAATAACAATAATACCAGTTGGGGAAGAAGAATAACAAGGATGAAAAGATCACATATCTAGTGTGGGTTTACAAATGACATTGCCCCAGGAGCTGCTGGACAAACCATTTTTTTAGAGCTTTCCTAAAAGGCGGGATCAAAGAAATGCAGCCTTTGGGAGAAATGATATTCTATTTATTTGGTAAATATAAATGACCCTCGAAGTAAGCAGGCAGGTTCTGAGACTGAGAACTCTCTGAGACAGGGAGATGCCCTTCAGAGTATTCAGTTTCCAGATCCTCCCATGCAAAACCTCAGCTGACCTGAATGGATGAGGTGAGGCAATTCAGAAAACAAACCGTTGGGGCAGAGCTAATTGCCATCCATATACAGGTAGTCCTTGACTTATGACCACAATTAAACCCAAAATTTCTGTTGCTAAGCAAAATATTTGTTAAGTGAATCATTTCCCCTATTTTATGACCAGTTGTTAAGCGAATCATTGCAGTTGTTGTAATAATAATAATAATAATAACACCCAGAATCAGAAATAACAGAACAGAGACTAGCAGATCAATGCCGATTTATAATACGAAATAAAGTATTCACAGAAACAAAATTGGACGAACTGCAAAGGTTTACCCAGGGCAAAGAAATCAAAGCCTTGCCAGAAGTAATTCAGAATGTAGAGGCAAACCAGGGGGAGTTGGTAGTGAAGGAATCCAGCAGAGATATACAACTGTTCTCATTTGGAAACCAGGCACCTCTTCCTCAGGAAGAACAAAACCCTCTAACTAAAGAAATAAAAGAATTGAAACAAAGAATAATTGAGCATCTAGAACAGTACAAAAACAACAGAATAAGGCTGCCTGCATTGAAGCTTGTTCCAAAGAAACAGCTAGCACAAGCATTAAAAGATGCAAATACTGCAATATCAAGTATAAGCACCAATTCACTGCAAGAAACAAACCAACTAATGTACAGCACAGCTGCAGTTATAAATGAATACCTGGGATGCAAAATCAACAAAGAAGAAAAACAAACAAATAGTGCACCAGAAAAATGGAAGGTTAGACTAGAAAATAAGATCAGCAAGTTAAAATCACATGAAAGCAAGCTAGAACAGATGAAAGAAAAGAAGCTGAAGAACAAGAAGACCAAAGAATACCTAATCAAGAAATACCACTTAGAAACAAGGAAGATCAAGGAAGCACTGGAAATAATAAAGCAACAAATAACAGCTATAGCCAGGAAAATCAGTAGATATGAAGCTCGAATTGCAAACTATAGGCAGAACCTCCAATTTCAATCCAATCAGGAACGTTTCTACCAATCCATCAATGGAGAAACTGCAATGAATCAGTCAGTACCTGACAAGGAAGAAACAGTGCAGTTCTGGAAGCAGATATGGGATAACCCAAAGAAATACAACAAGGATGCGGCTTGGTTAAAAGAGGTGGATGCTAATAAAACAGAAGTTGAAATGAAAGAACTAGTAATAACAACAAAAACGGTAGAAAAAAGAGCAAGGAAAATCAAAAATTGGTCAGCACCAGGTGAAGATGAACTGCATGGGTTTTGGTTGAAACATCTAACTGTTATACACCCACTCATTGCCAAACAGTTTAACAATATACTACAAGGAGGAGAAATTGAAAAGTGGCTAACAACTGGGAAAACCTACCTAATAATGAAAAATCCAGCAAAAGGGGCAACACCAGGCAAAATCCAGCAAAAGGGGCAACACTGGTGTGGTAGCTGATGCAGTACAACAGCATCTAGTTGAAAACAATCTCTTTTCACCTGAGCAGAAAGGAAACCGCCCCAATAGCAGAGGAACAAAAGATCAACTCCTAATAGACAAAATGATCTTGGAAAACTGCAAGAAAAGGAAGACCAACCTGAATGTAGCATGGATTGCCTACAAAAAGGCATTTGACTCTCTGCCACATGACTGGATAATCAAGTGCCTAGAAATAATAGGAGTCAGTAGAAACATCAGAAAATTTGTGCAAAGATCGATAGCACAATGGAAGACACAGTTGCAGATCAATGGTGAGAGACTGGGAGAGGTTAATATCAAGAGAGGAATATTTCAAGGAGATTCATTATCACCATTACTATTTGTTATTGTACTGTTTCCTCTGTCAACAATACTGAATAACTCAGGACATGGCTATCAAACATCAAAAACATTTGCCAGACTATCCCACCTCCTTTACATGGATGATCTGAAGCTGTATGGAAAACATCATCTGAAATAGAATCGCTGCTCAACACTGTCCGTATATATAGCCAAGATATTGCAATGGAGTTTGGCTTGGACAAATGTGCCACACTTACTATCAAACAAGGAAAAATAGTGAAAACTGAAGGAATCAAGATGCCCCACGAAAATAAAATTAAGAGTCTGGATGAGGAAGATTACTACAAATATTTGGATATCCTTCAAGCTGATAACATCAAGCACACTGAAGTCAAGAAAAAGATCAGAGGTGAATACATCAAGAGAGTGAAGAAGATCTTAAAGTCCAAACTTAATGGAGGAAATACCATAAAGGCAATCAACACCTGGGCAATTCTAGTCATTAGATACACAGCTGGAATAGTGGACTGGACTCAAGCAGAACTAAAAGCAATGGATAGGAAGACCAGAAAAATAATGACAATGAATCATGCCTTTCATCCACGCAGTGACATTGACAGACTTTATCTACCAAGGCAAATAGGTGGGTGTGGAATGCTGCAAGTACATCAGATGGTTGAAGAAGAAAAAATGGCTTTGGAAAAATATCTGAAGAACAATGATGAAGATGCACTGAAATTAGTATATCAGGAAGGCTTACTGACTACTGGAGAGACCAAATTGCCTACAAGAAAGACCAAATGAAGAACAGAATAGAGGCATGGGAAGACAACAACAACAACAACAACAACAACAACAATAATAATAACAACAATAACAATAACAATAACAACAACAACAATAATAATAATAGTGTTGGAAGGGATCTTGGAGGTCAACTAGTCCAACTCCCTGCTCAGGCAGGAAACTCTATACTAAATGGCTGTCCAATCTCTTCTTAAAGACTTCCAGTGTTGGAACATTCACCGCTTCTGGAGGCAGGTTGTTCCACTGGTTAATTGTTCTAACTGTCAGGACGTTTATCCTTAGTTCTAAGTTGCTTCTCTCCTGGATCAGTTTCTATCCGTTGCTTTTTGTCCTGCCTTCAGGCACCTTGGAGAATAGCTTGACTCCCTCTTCTTTGTGGCAGCCCCTGAGATATTGGAACACTGCTATCATGTCCCCCCTCGTCCTTCTTTTCATTAAACTAGACATACCCAATTCCAGCAACCGTTCCTTATATGTTTTAGCCTCAAGACCTCTACTCATCTTTGTTGCTCTTCTCTGTGCTCTTTCTAGAGTCTCAACATCTTTTTTACATCCAAGTGTGACCTTACCAAGGCACTGTAAAATGGTATTAATACTTCACGTGATCTTGATTCTATCCCTCTGTTAATGTAGCCTAGCACTGTTTTGGCTTTTTTGGCAGGTGCAGCACATTGCTGGCTCATATTAAGTGATTGTCCACTAGGACTCCAAGATCCCTCTCACAATTGCTACTAATTTAGTAATATGATTGTTAAGTGAATCTGGCTTCCCTATCGACTTTGCTTGTCAGAAGGTCACAAAAGGTGATTGCATAGCTCTGGAACACTGCAACCGTCATAAATATGACTCATTTGCCAAGCATCTGAATTTTGATCAATGACCCTGGGGATGCTGCAATGTTCATAAATGTGAAAAATAGTCATATGTCACTTTTTTCATTGCCGTTGTAACTTTGAACAGTCACTAAATGAACTGTTGTAAGTCAAAGACTACCTGTATACTTACTAGAAGTAAAGATCCAATTATCAGTTGCACCTATTTAATATAATATTTAGTCTAAGTCTGATCTGGACCTTTAATATAGTTTTCTATCACATTTTCAGCTTGGTACCCTTCAGATGGGCTAGTTAATTCCAAATAGTCCAGCCAGCAGAATTGCACTATAACTTGAAATAGGGTATACATCTGGAGACTAGGGTGTAGCAGGAAAAAAAATGCTTTAAATTCCTTTTTACATTCATTCATTTCTTTACTGTTAATATGTACTAGACCAGTGGTTCTCAACCTTTCTGAGGTTGAGACCCCACTTGCCCCGCCCATGCGTGCTGCGACCCCGATGCGGGGGCGCGTGCGTGTGCGCGCAAAAAAAATTTTTTAAAATTTTTTTTAAAAAAAAACAAAAAAAACAAAAAAAAAATGGCGGCCGGGACGGGCGGATCTGTGCATGCGCGGATCGGCCTGTTGCACGCACCACGCATGCGCGCATCCGCCCGTCGTGGGCCGCCATTTTGTTTTTTTTAATTTTTTTTTAAAAAAATTTAAAAAATAAAATAAAATAAAATAAAATGGCGGCCGCGACGGGCGGATCTGCGCATGCGCGGATCGGCCCGTCGCACACGCCACGCATGCGCACATCCGCCCGTTGCGGGCCGCCATTTTCTTTTTTTTATTTTTTTATTTAAAAATTTTTTAAAAAAAATAATAAAAAACAAACAAAATGGCGGCTGCGACGGGCGGATCTGCACCTGCGCGGATTGGCCCATCGCACACACCGCGCATGCGCGGATCCACCCGTTGCGGTCCGCCATTTTGTTTTTATTTTATTTTATTTTTTTTAATTTTTTTTAATTTTTTTTTAATTTTTTTTCCAGCGCGACGGGCGGATCTGAGCGTGCGCGGCACGCGCGCGCCAAAAAAAATAAAAAAAATTAAAAAAATTAAAAAAATTAAACAAAAATTAAAAAATATAAAAATAAAAAAAACAAAATGGCGGCCGGCGGTGCCCGGCGACCCCCGCGAAATGGTCTCGCGACCCCAAGGTTGAGAACCACTGTACTAGACACTCTGTAGCAAACTGCTCTCAGAACAATACAAAATACAAATAGAAATCAAACTCATATATGGCAAATTTCAAACATCATATAGGTCAAACAATCTGCAAGAATGAGCACCACTTGGCCTAAACAGCAACAACAACAGCAGTACCAAAATAATTGCCGTGCCAATCTCACTGGGCTTCCCATCCCTGGAGGTGTACCATTTAGAGGTCTTTTCTGTCCCTCACTTGCACAGCATATGCTTGAACTCAGCAGAACTTGAAAATATATATTCAATATATCAAAAGAGGAATTATTTCAGATAGAGATAGACCAGCTTTGGGAGGAACAATAACAAAGTATTTTGGCATCATTGTGTTTATTATTACGTAAGCTTTCACGGATCACACTCCATTTCATGAGATATATAAAGAGCACAGTCTCAAGAAATAAGTATTGCAAAGCAGCAGATTGAGAGATTTTATCCATTTTCTCATGAATTTAATAGCAACCGAGGTTTCTTGGCACAAAATATAGGTTAACCAGTTCATCTGCGCATGGATGTTGGTGTCATATTTTACTGCGTTGTTAATGATTAAAAATAATGATGATAATGCCAGCGTCAGTTAATATCCTAGCTGCAATATTTTGCTATTGGCCAAAACATTTGCTATAAAATATTAGTCAAATTGTTTGCTATAAGTCATTCTGTCTCACAGAAAAGGAAGTGGACTTATTTTCTATTGCTTCACAGACCAGAACCAATGAATTAAAATTACAAGCAGAACCAAATTAGAAAGTTTAGATGAGACATCTGAAGGAACTTTGTGACTCTATGAGCTGTCAGTCAATGAAACAAGAATTCAGTGGTGACTTTTCTCTGTCAGAGGCCTCAAACAAAGGCCAGATTGTCACATGTTAAAGATTTACGGTCTCTTTCAACTTTATAGTTCTGCAAGCTTCCAGATTGCATTCAAAATTATATCCCTATTCTGTAAAATCCATTATACAGTAGTTACCAATCTAATTCAGACCAGTGATGCATATGAATTAGTATAAATATACTCCGTTTAGCAATGGGCTAATCCTTCACATTTTTTAATCATTGCTTTATGTACTACCTGTTGTGAGTGTCTCTAGACAGGCTGGGTACATATCAGAGGATGACGAAGCACAACCAGGCCCCTCTGGGTATTTTCCCCTCCCGGCAGCCGAGCTAGACAATGAGGAGATTTGTATGCAGGATGAGTCAGACTCTCAAAGTGATGAGTCAGATTCGGATCAGGAAGATAGATGGCTTGATCCGAGATTCCGAAGGTTTGATAGGCGGAGGAGTCAGTTAAGTGGAAAAAGGAAGTGACGTATTGAAAACTATATTAGAAGAGGAAGAAGGAACTAATTCTTTGTCACGAGCAACGTTAATATCAAGAGGCAGTCTGATGCATCACCAAGTTCGTTCGAACTCAGTTTTCTGGTGTTTTTGAAATCTACGGAAGATTAATGAAGTCTTGGACAATGTAAGAGATAAAGAGTGAGTTAATTGGAAGGTGGGAGAATGTTTAATCTAAATGTAAATAAATCAGACTTGGCCGTTCCGGCCAACAAACTGCCAGCAGCTTGCTTTGAAGTGAATCTTTTGAAATGTGTTAAATAAAACTCTTAAAGAAATATTTATGTGGATTTCACTCAGCTGAGAAGGGCCAGATACAACACTACCTGGGAATTGTCTCCATGTAACACAATACATCCATCCAGGTATTTTATGACCACTTCACTTTCTCCTGTGTAGACTGGTATACCTTTGTAACATCAGATTGTTTACATATCACTATACCTTTAAATATGTTTGTAGCTGCCTTCTAGCTTTTTGAATGGGTCACACAGTAGAGTTTAAACATAACATTGAATAAAGTGATTTTTGGATGACTTTTTAGTCAAGTTGTCACATTGAAAGATGCAGAAAATTGGATCTTGATTCTCACATACAACACTTATCTTCCAACTCTTGAGCTGCAGTTCCTCTGACAATCCTATATTTATTTCTTAACAAAGTATGAAAAAGAAAAGGCATTGGAATATTCGTTAATATCACATCATCCTATCTCTCATCATATGAACAACTTTTACCATTTTTCAAACCATCTTAAATATTTATTTATTTATTAGATTTGTGTGCCACCCATCTCATCTAGACAGCTTTCGTTTGGAATTTTTCCCACCAACTTCAACAGCACTTCTGTTTCTGCCCCCACCCCCATTTCGATTATTCAGAAGGAAAAAATTAAAGCGGGACAAAAAAAGGGCACCAAATTGGTCTACACTGTCTATAATTGACTAACATTTGATTAGCAAAATGAATATTCAAGCACATTAATAAACCACAGGAATCTCTTATTCCTATTCATGTGGTGCAGTAACAGTTTTAAACTTTGCTCCAGAAGAAAAGAGTTCAGATGATTAAAATAACTATTTGATAAAGAAATTAGAGGAAATGAATGCTATTAATGTGTTTCCCATGAGGGTCTGTCTGTCTGTCTATCATCTATCTATCATCTGTCTGTCTGTCTGTCTATCTATCTATCATTTATCTATCTATCTATCTATCTATCTATCTATCTATCTATCTATCTATCTATCTCCTATCTATCCATCATGCATCCACCCACCCATCCATCCACTGCTGTCTGCATAAAAACATTCAGTCTTAGCTAAACTTTTCAAGAAAATATAAGATAAAATGCTTTATCCATACAACAGGTGACAGACAGACAAATAGATGGGTAGCATTCAGTACCGTTAGTAAGTGCTTTTATATTGCAGAATTCTTTCAAGGCATTTATCTGGATGGGGAAGAACGGACTCAAGCTCAACCCTTCCAAGACCGAGTGGCTGTGGCTACCGTCGTCCCGGTTTAGTCAATTGACTCCTTCGTTGTCCATTGGGGGTGAAACAGTGGCCCCCGCGGAAAGGGCCCGCAATTTGGGAGTCCTCCTGGATTCACGGCTGTCTTTAGAGGACCATCTGACGGCCGTGGCCGGGAGGATGTTCTATCAGGTTCACCTGGTGTGCCAGTTGCATCCCTTCCTAGACCGGGACTCGCTATGCACAGTTATTCATGCCTTCGTCACTTCCAGGCTGGACTACTGTAATGCTCTCTACATGGGGCTCCCCTTGAGGTGCACCCGGAGGCTTCAGCTGGCCCAGAATGCGGCCGCGTGGGTAGTGACCGGAGCCTCATGGCGCTCCCATGTAACACCGCTCCTGCGCGAGCTGCACTGGTTGCCGGTGGCCTTCTGGATGCGTTTCAAGGTGTTAGTGACCATCTTTAAAGTGCTCCATGGATTTGGACCCGTATATCTACAGGACCGCCTTCTGCCAGCAAATACCTCCCGCCGTCTGGTACGCTCCCACAGAGTGGGTCTCCTCAGGGTGCCGTCGGTCAGACAATGTCGGCTGGTGACCCCCAGGGGGAGAGCCTTCTCTGTGGGAGCTCCAACGCTTTGGAACGAGCTCCCCCCTGAACTCCGTACGATGACGGAATTGCGTTCCTTCCGTCGAGAATTAAAAACATATCATTTTCGACAAGCTGGCCTGGGATAGGAGCTCCAGTACCAACAAGGTTATAATTGTTTTAGGGGATCGAGCTTTTAAGATAATGTATTGGGTTTTAAATGTTTCTGGGCCAAATTGTTTAATCCATTTTTAATCATTTTACTTTTGTATGTTGATGTTTTTAATTGGGCTGTACACTGCCCCGAGTCCTTCGGGAGGGGGGCAGTATAGAAATTGCAAAAATAAATAAATAAATAAATAAAAATATCAGGAATGATCCCTGGGGTTTATGTTTCACTGTTGATCCATGAGGAGAAGGATGAATTTGTCTTCTACCTCATGACGTGCCCATGAGATTGAGCTGATAGGGGGAATTATTGCTAAAAGCCAGTGTCTTTCAGAATGAGGGAAGGCTGATGCCAGTTCTGCATTGTGTTGCTTAGACAAGCCATTCTTGCCTGCAGCACTGCTTAAAGCAGCGGTTCTCAACCTGTGGATCACGACCCCATTTGGGGTTGAACGACCATTTCACGGGGGTCACCGTGAAATGCAGTCTGCCATTTTTTCCCTTTTTCCTTAGCTGTGCTACTCCCTCTTATTCTATTGGCTTTTGAAAGCCAATAGAATAGACTCTCTTGAATAGAGTCTAATTCTATTGGCTTTCAAAAGCCAATAGGAATTGTCCAGGCTGTCTCTGCCCTGCTGAGCCCGCCAAAAGTCCCAGTCTGCAAATGGTGCTCCAAGTTGTCTGCAGCGAAGGTGAGCTGTCTGCAAGTTTCCACCCCTCCCTGCTGAGCAACTACTAAAAATGTAAGTAAAAGAGGGCCAGGGGTGGGAGGTGGGAGGCTGGCGGGCGCAGGGAGAGTTGCTGGTGCGTGTGGGGCCCGGCGGGTGTCTTACCTCCCTTGGGCTGGGCCAGCTGGTGGCCCAGCCTGTGGTTGCCCTGCGCCGTCGCTGCCCCTTGCCAGCTATGCCTCGGCCGGCGCAGGGGGCAGCACTACGCATGTGCGGCGCTCCTGGGCAGGAAATAGTCCTTGACTTATGACCGGTTGGAGTCCTTGACTTACGACCGGTTGGGCAGTCCTTGACTTACGACCGGTTGGGTAGTCCTCGACTTACAACCGGTTGGGGGTCGCGGCATTAAAAAGGTTGAGAACCACTGGCTTAAAGGATGGTCACAGCACTCATTACCTCTTGTTGAAATTAAAAAGTTGTCCTGCTCACTGGAGAGAAAGGAGGAGGAAAGAAATAAGATCTGTGCAGTTAACTAGAATAATCCCAGGGCAGTTGAAATAATACCTGCCTACTAGATTGTTTGAATATGTAAATCTGACCATATAAATTTTATCAGTAATTCTACAACTCTGTAAGGAAGGTCAATATTATTATTGCGCTTCATCCAGATGGGAGGTGGGCAGTTTTGAACTTGGGTAAGAACTAGTCACAGCTAGTTACAAGCTATCTAAAAATGGAGACTTAAAATCTGGATCCAAAGTTCCAACAGTCACCCCCTCCTGGTTAAATGACCGCACTTTGGGCACAAAACAACATTCTGCATATGGCTGTTTGTGGTCACATAGCCCTGTTTTACAAAGGTTTTGTAAAAATGGTTTTGTAAAAATGGGCACTTGGTTCCAGTTTTTGGCAAAACCATACCATAGTGAACAATGGGTTTGTTTAACGACCACTGCAAAAAAAAAAGCTAATAAAATGGATAGGCGCTATTACGGTCTTAACTCAAGGACTACCTATATTTCTACCAATATGTTCTACTAGTACGTAATTCTTGTAGGCTTTTTTTTAAAGTATATTTTATTGATTTTATGATTTTAACAATAAATGCTTAAAACACACCGTGGTGATTGGGTAAACAAAAA
The DNA here is from genome assembly GCA_034064705.1 of Bothrops alternatus. Lineage (NCBI taxonomy): Eukaryota > Metazoa > Chordata > Lepidosauria > Squamata > Viperidae > Bothrops > Bothrops alternatus. Next base: position 26,801,672 of record JARGCV010000003.1, on the reverse strand, counting down.
TTCCAGAATAAAAACATACATAAACAGCTCAACTTAATACATTCACTTTCATCTTTCTATTTCCCTCTCCCACACAATACAGAAAAAAAAAAAAACCAAAAACATATAAATTTAATATATTCCATTTCTATCATAAATTTCTGTTAAACCTATTTTAAGATTTTATCAATTTCATTCCAAACTCTTCCCGATGTATATACCATGGTATTTGTAAAATATTAGCACACATTCTTTTACATTCATATATACAATACTTTGAATAAAATGAAATAAATGCCTAAACGTAACTTTTGGTGTTGCTCGCCCATTTCCCCCTTCACCACATCCACCCTCTTTCTTCTCTACCTTCTTTCTCCCTTTCTTCTCTTCCTACTTCCCTCTTCCTCCACCCCTCTCCTTCCCTTTCTTTCCACCTCTCCTCTTCTCCTCCTCCTTGTAGGCTTTTGGTTGTGAAAAGTATAATACAATTTTATCTTATTTTTCATTTTTAAAAACATGTCAGGTTAATAAAAATCTTGCTTTGTAGTGCTACTTTATGATTATGATTGTATGCTGTGTTTATTGCTATTATTGCTCTTGGTTTTCTTGGGTGTTCTGCTGTTCTCTGTGTTGGCTTTTATACTGCTTTATTATTTTTTTCCATATCTTTTAACTGAATACATAGTAGCTAGGGAACAACTGTTAATAGCTGTAAAAGTACCATAAATAAAAGAACATTAAACAGATCTTTAATAAACTCAGTGCATCCTCTTAGCGTGGATGATAGCGAAGGGACCTTCTCCATCTGCCTTCACCACCCATTTATAGGTCCCTGCTGGAGCTATCTTGCCACTCCCTTCGAGGATTGCCAAAGTTCTTACTCTACTACTATCCTTCAGTAAAAGGAAGGAAAAAGAAAAAAGAAAGAAAGAAGAAAAGGAAATGAAGCTGCAGCTTATTTGCTGGGAAAAACTGCCACTGCTTTTTCTCTTCAGATCAGCGAGCAAGCTGGAAAAAGGAGCTGGCCAATCAGCCAGTGATGGCCAAAGCAGGCAGGTCGCTGGGGACCTATTGCTAATGTAAACAAGGAAGCCACCTGATGTGACTGGGTCAGATAAGACAGTCGTCACGTTAAAAGCAGGTGTTTCCTGCACAAAGTCCTTTCCAAGTTCCATCTTTAAGTAAAAACAAACCCAACCAATGCTCAGGGATAGAGTCTGGTCTACGTGGGCCTGGAGTTTATACTACGGGCCTGGGAGGAAGCTGCTTCTGAGCCATCTTCTCTGCCTAGCCCCATAGCTGCACCCCCGTGTTTTCATTAATGGACAGGTTTGGTTTCTTTACGAGTTTGCACTTAAATACACAAACAATACGTGGCATAAGAGGAACAAAAATTGCTGAATGCTCCCAGCAGCACATAGGGACTTCACAGGTCACAGCTATTTTAAAACACCAGGGGATGTGAGCAGGAAGCCCAAAGGAACTATTTCTTTTTTAGATCTATCAAAAGCCAGGTCAGATTTTTTTTTTAATGAGTTTGTTGTCAGGGGCTAATTGTCTCCCGCAGTAGAATACAGAGAAATTATCTGCAAAATAGGATGTGGAGAATCCTTTAAAACTTATGGTCCTTTTCAGAGCTACATAAGTGTCCACAGGAATATGCGCGGGTTGCACTGAGAAAGTAAAAATAAATATTTTTACTTTGTTCTGTATTTAAGGGAAATGTAAAAGTACATTAGGCCAACATTGTTTCCTATGTATTTTCTGTCATAGCTATCACCAGAATGACAGTTTGATTTAGGCCAAAGCAGAAGTTAGTGTCTGAGTAATATTCAGCTTAGGGGAAATTTAGCATCTGAAGTTTAATCTCAAGTACAGGGGCAGCTGTATGATTTTTAATGCTGTCTCAACTTTCTTTCTCATCTTTCTGCAAGTCTGCTAATTTTTAACTCCGTAGCCTCTGGAGATTGTTTTACGTAGAAAGACAATGAAGAGATTAAGACATGTAAACATAAATAAATAAACTCTGCTGGTAGGTGTCCCGTGTTTATATACTACCATACATCAATTATGAACAGAATAGCATTTGTGATTTTTTTTATTGATAGACTCCTCTTTGAATGTTGTAAGATATCTTTCAATAAATAACGTAAGGAAAGAAAACGTTTTGAGATCCCTACTTAATTAATACTGTATCCATGGAAATGGAGGAATATTTTCATGAGAAAATACTGAGAGAAGCAATATGCCTTGAGGGCCTTTTCACTTTTGCTTATGTACCAGAATGTCAAGCAAGTCAGCAACTGTGGCCACAGTCTTGACAAAAAAAAATGTAGAAATAATATTATTTCATTCTGAACAGTGATACTTTTTAAATACTCATAGCATATTTGTTTTTTGTTTCTGCAGTTACTTGTTGGAATGTCCAGAAGCAAGAGAGAACATCCTTATATATGTCTATAACTGGCATATAATACAAGAACAGAAAGAATTTAGTTTTTCAAGCCTTGGGAATACCAGAAGCTTAAGATTACTAAATATAATATCAGAAAAAAACAACAACCCAGAAACATAATAATTGAATGAGATACCCTACAGCAGGGGTTCTCAACCTTGGCAACTTTAAGACTTGTGGACTTCAACTCCCAGAATTCCTCAGCTGAGGAATTCTGGGAGTTGAAGTCCACAAGTCTTAAAGTTGCCAAGGTTGAGAACCCCTGCCCTATAGGTACAGTAGTCTTTGGCTTATGACCATTCATTTAGCAACTGCTTGAAGTTATGAGGGTGATGAAAAAAGTGACTTATGAACTGTCCTCAAACTTACCACCATCACAGCATTCCTGTGGTCACATAATCATTATTCGGGTGCTTGGCAAGCACCATGCATTTATGTCAGCTGCAGCAACCCATGGTCACATGATCACTATTTGCTTCTAACAAGCAAAGTCAATGATGCTCAGTGATGGAACTACTAATTCCAATTGTTGTCATAAGTCAAGGCCTGCCTATATTCTGGATTCCCTCTTCCCATCCCAGTGCCTTTCTATACATCTATGTAGGTTTGGGAAATGTTTTCTGAAATAGTTTTAGTGTTGCTGTTTTATTGCTGATCTAACCTCTTCTTTTGAGTCTATTGGAGGCCAAAAAGGAATGAGAGATAATTGAAGAAGCTCAGCGTTACATTTTATCAACCCAATTATTGGTAGTCAGTGGTGCTTCTCAATGACAATGAAATATACAATTGCTTATTTATTAGGTGTATTTCCTACTGTTATCCAGCTGTTCAGTGTACATGAAGTGCCCTTCATTTTGTTCTCACAACAAAAACTTGGCAATATCAGCTGGTTTGACAAAATAACTCTTCCCAAATCACCCAGTGAGTTTCCATGGTGGGCAGGAATCCCCACCTTGAATCCCAGTCCTAATCCAATGTCTTTATTATAATACAAAGCTGTCTGTTCAAAGCAGTCTTGTGAAAAATAAGTTTCCTTATAATTTATCTTACAACTTGCATCATGCCATCTTGCAGCCACAGTTACATACCAGCTGTCCTGGAAGGTGCAAGACCTACCTTCTTGTTTGGATTACATTGGTGTTGCAGCAGCATCAAAGAGTTTTGGAGACCAAGAGAGAAAGGTGTACAGGAGAGTAGATGAGTTCTGATGTCCTAGCTCTTTTTTGTAGAATTCAGATGGAGAAAAGATCAAAAGACTGTGTTCTACATCTTAGTAAAGAGGAAGCCCTATTTTCCACAGGGTCGGATTATAGATTTGAGCAAGGAGATATATTATCCATATCTTACTATCAAGTCACATTAACTGTTACTACAAGAACTTACTACCGTAATTTAAGTAGAACCCTCTCATAGCAAATGAGACATCTTCCCTATTCTAATTGTTTCTAACACTGAGGCTATATGTGAGTCATCCTCTTGAGCTATGGGGCAACAAGTTACCATAAATACTATAAAGTGTTGCCAGCCAAAAAAACTATATGTCAGATATTTCAAGGCCTTTGGCCATGCTCCCAGAAAATTATTGGATTAAGGTCTTATATAGCTTAGGTTGGAAAAAGTTGTGGTTGATACTAATAACATGCTTTGATCCTTAAACTAATTTTCTGTCATAGGGGCTTAATAAATTGAGGCCTTCTTATCAGGGTCAGGTAGTTAAAGTTATAATCATAGAGGCCCTTTTAATATTCATTTGAGACTTTTATTTTTCTGCCCAATTGGCAGGTTTGCCCATGGCCTGTTGATGTCTCCCAGAATTTCAGGACTGCTACATTATTTAGGAATTCTAAGAATGCTACTCTAAACATAACTTGCGGCATCAGGTTGGAGGTGGCTGCCTAAATAATTAGTAAGTCATTCATAGATAAAAATCTACATATGGAACATATTATTTTGTAAGTGCTCAATAAGATGATAAGAGAGTAATGTTATTCATTATGGAGATAACGTTTGTTCACTGCCCTATTGTAACTTAAGTCCAAATTCTAAATTTTCTTGGGGATTCTGTCTTCTTGGTGCTCTCTGAGCTTGGTTGTTTTCTTGCAGACATTTCATTACCCAAACTAGGTAGCATCATCAGTGCTAGTGATGATGTTACCTAGTTTGGAACTAGCACTAATGAAGTTACCTATTTTGGGTAATGAAAAATCTGCAAGAAAACAACCAAGCTCAGAGAACACCAAGGACCCCTCATGATTATGTCTTCCTTATGCTCCTCTGAAAATTATTCATGATCTCAATACTTTTGTTAGTTTGTATGACAACAGCTATCATCTTTAAACTATGTTTTGCCAAAAATTAGGCATGGCTCAGATGTCAGCTATTTTGTTTCTGCAGTAATAAACCATGATTTATATGTTGAAAATCTCAGATTCATTCCTTAATATCCTTAGTTAGTAGCAGAAAAAAGTCTGACCAAACTCCTGGGGTACCACTTCAATCAAATATTAACAGAATAACAAAATAATAGAGTTGGAAGGGACCTTGGAGGTCATCTAGTCCAACCCCCTGCTCAGGCAAGAAACCCTATACCTTTTCAGACAAATGGTTGTCCAGTCTCTTATTAAAAACTTCCAGTGATGGAGCACCCACAGCTTCTGAAGGCAAGTCGTTCCACTGATTAATTGTTAGGAAATTTCTCCTTAGCTGTCAGGAAATTTCTTCTTAATTCTAGGTTGCTTCTCTCTTTGATTAGTTTCCATCTATATTGAATGAGACAGATGATTCTTACAATTATTTAGAAATTCTGTTTTAATTTTAGCCACACACACACACACACACACACACACACACACTAAAGGGGGCAAGCAGCACAGAGATGTCCCTTATACAAAAGATGCTAGCTATATAAGAAATGCACAATGCTTCAGACATATCATTTTCTTATATGCCAATCAATAAACGTCTTGAAAATTCGATGATTAAAAGAAACATTTTGTTCAGGAGTTGGATTGCAACTATAGGCAATTTCAGACTAGAAGCTGCAAGCTGCCCAGGACAGAGGCATGTCCACCCTCCTGCCTCTAAATGCAGAAATTGCTCCGGCACGACTGATCATGAATTTGGTTGCTTGCGATCACTTTCTAGCTCATCTTTCCTCTGCCTCCAAAGAACTGCTCCTATTGAGGATCTGCAGTGCTTCCTTTCTGTTCCTTTCCCAAATGGTAGATCTATTCTTGGAATGTCCGGCTACAGCTATTGACGTCAAAATTACTCAACATTTGTTGTCAGGAAGGAGTTTATTTGCATCTGAATAGAAAAGCCTTTTAATGGTTGAGAAATAAGATGTTAGGCTGGACAATGTCTGGAAAGGTTTTCCATAGTCAATATGGGAATTGACACATGTTCTGTTAAACAGTTCTGTACAATTATGGAAAAATACGTACTGAGGGAGAAGTTGCTAATAAGCCAACTCTTTTTTTTCTTTTGGTCTTCTGAGGTTCCACATACTCCTCTCCATACGATACACATTGCAGGATTTCAGCTTCCTGCTTTGAAGGAAGGACAAACAGCTTATAAAAGTCCACAGCCTGACCTTGGAAAAATACTGCAGATCCGAAAGTGGAGCATGTCATAGGAGGCTGGGTGAGAAGGAGCAGGCAGCTTGGTTAGTTCTTTGCAGATGCCCAGTGTTATTTGTGATTGAAAAGGAGGAGGGGGAAGAATCAGCTTGAACTGGGTTTGACCCTCCTAATGTCCTTATGCTCAGCAAAGCAAATGATAAGTTATCTTCAAGACAATATATTCTTCTGTTCCTTCAGGAATGAGTCTATATATATATATATATATGTATATAGTGTTTCTTTTTTTTAGATAGCACCCTGTAAACCCAAATATGGGAGGAAGAAATCATTCTTTCCTTTTGCCTGTTTCAGCTCAACCCAGAGCCATCTGCAAGCACAAATATATATATATGTTTTTAAAATTGTTGACAAAGAAATAAGGGATTTCTGAGATAGCTATTTCGAGTTATTTAACTCTCTTCAGTCAGAACTCACCCTTCCGGGATTCGAACCTGGGCAGTCTGCACACTAGGCAGATGCTTAAACCTCTAAGCCACAGGCTCTCTCCCGCTTTGTCAGTAATCAGGGAGGGAAGATGTGTATATAGTGTTTCTTTTTTTTTTTTTAGATAGCACCCTGTAAACCCAAATATGGGAGGAAGAAATCATTCTTTCCTTTTGCCTGTTTCAGCTCAACCCAGAGCTGCGGGATTCGAACCGGAAGGGTGAGTTCTGACTGAAGAGAGTTAAATAACTCGAAATAGCTATCTCAGAAATCCCTTATTTCTTTGTTAACAATTTTAAAAACATCTATATATTTGTGCTTGCAGATGGCTCTGGGTTGAGCTGAAACAAGCAAAGGAAAGAATGATTTCTTCCTCCCATATTTGGGTTTACAGGGTGCAATCTAAAAAATAACCACTTGACACACACACACACACACACACATATATACACACACACACACACACACACACACAGAGCTGAAATCGGCTTACAACTTGCCTCCTTAGGTAGTTAAGGAGGCAAAGCATTTGGCCAAAAACTTCCAAAGAGATTTTTAAATAGCATTTAGAGCTTAAAAAAAAACCACAACAAAACAGAAATATACCCTGTCAATGAAATTGTGATTTAGCAGACACCACAAATTGCAGCAGTGAAATGGCCAACATTAGAGCTACCAGATCTGGCCTGCAAAAAATAGTTATTGCTAGTAATAGTGTATTGCATATTCAGTACTGTATTTTCAATTAATTTACAGCATCAGAAAGCATTTTCATAAAGCTACAGTCCATGTATCATTCTGTTCAATATGAACAATACTGTGTTTTAAAAGGTTTTCTATAAAATATGATTCTAAAATATGTACCAGCAGCTAATATCATTTTCAAATTTAAATTTTAAAATTTATAATTAGAGAGAGGAGGAACACACCAGATTTTTTTCTTTCTGCAGAGTGCAGTAGTGCTAGTTTTTCAAAACACAGCTACGGTCCAGCAACACGTGACAATGCAATATCCATAAAGTTTATAGCATAAACACAAGAACCATCTTACGAGAATCATCTTACAACTCTGGGAAAAATAGGAAATTCAAGCAAAGGCATCTTCTTTTAGCAACCAATAATACTGAAGATGAAGGCTTGAATTTATGTTGTGTATTTTTGTTCTTTTAGACCTATTACATCAATGAACGCACGTAGAATCAAAATATAGTTCTTTAATTTATCTGCATTTTTTGTCGGCTAAAAAAAAAATCCTGCCCACTGATTTGGTGAGAGGAGAAAAAAAATGAGGATGAGCTGTACCTCCCAATTTTCTTTGGCAACTTGCCTGCTGCTTAGCTGAGTTCTTCAAACCAATATTTCCTCCACTTCATATTTCCTCTGTATTAAGACTTTACTTAATACAGATCTCAGTCACCAAGACGAAGTCTGGAAAAAAGCATGGCCCACATGTGTCCACAAGATACTTTTTTTAAAAAAAAATAATGTAATCAAGATAGCAGCCATGGCAGTGTGATTGAGGTTCCACCCCTTTTTGCACATACAACATGCTTAAAAAACAGACAGAGCTTCAATTGTACCACAGTGGTTCCTATTTGAGTTTTTTGACCATACCAAAATACACCTGGGCTGAAGGCTTTGCACTGGCTGCCAGTTAATTTCCAAGTACCTTTAGACCCTACATAATTTGGTCCAAGTTACTTGAGAGTATATCTTAGTCTATTTGATTCCCCACCCCTAATAAGCATCTGTCTGAGATAGTTCCCCTTTAGTTGCCACAGATCACCTTTTGACAATTTAAGTCTGAGCTTCTTTTGCTGATGTTCAACCTTTTTGGAATGCACTCTCTCTTGAGCTGAGGGACAAAACCACTAAAAAAAAAAAGTCATTGAAAATATCTCTTTGGGCAGACATTTGACTATTTTATATATTTGGTCAGTATTTTCATTTTCAACAGGACTTTGTCATAGAACAACATATGGCTTCCTCAGGAGAAGAGTTGTGCTAGACAAAAAAAGCAAAGCTGAAGAAGTCCCTGGGCAGATTAAAAAAAAATAGCAAAACCCTATTCACAGGGTTCTGATGGGGAAAATCCCCCAAACCATAAAAGGAACAGCTACACTCTTAGGGAAAGTAAAGCAGGACAAGGGCAAAGCACATGTGAACCTGGGAAAGAGTAGGCAGGAGGAGGAGAAGCTGGAATTTCAGCAGTGGAAGTTCAAAGTTTCCCACTCTGGAGATGAAGGAACAAAAATGATATAATCAGGTGTTGCAGAACTTGTAGGTATGAGGAATTTTGACTAGAACGATTGCACAGCTATCATCAATTGATTGCAGGAAATCTAGACATCAATCTTCAAGGCAGCAATTTTTCTGTTGCAAGAATACATGTTTGTTTGCTTTGTTGTTGAAAAGTTTTTACTCAGCTCCTCAACTGGCAAGGCTCTGAAGGCAGCTTGTAGAGTAGCATTGTAATCAATAGCAGCAAACAAAACAGGAAAGCACTTAAACATATAAAGAACAGAGTACAGCTAAAACATAATTTCTAGGGATTTATTTTAAATCCAGCAGAAAAAAAAAGTTGTTTTGTATCTGGGCAAATAACTTTTTTTTCCTACCCAGCACTGAAAAATAATAAAGTTGGTGGTAATTAGCTTAACCTTTATGAAACATAATTTAGATGCCGATGCTATGGAAGAAGCAGTGGAAGAAAGAAACATGGGAAGTGGAGACTTCATTGTTTTATTCTGACTATATAACTGTTGAAAGAAAAATTTTCATCCGGGTCCAGTCTAAGCCGGGAATAAACAAAATGGAGACTGCTTTAGGAAAGAAGGTTCTTGTTTATTGAGTTGCAGAACTAGACAGAAATATGGTTCGGGGGCAGCTGACCACATGGTGCTAGGAGTGGTGGGTTTTTATACCTTCTTGGGCTTATGTGTTTGGAGTTGTTCCTGTTCCTATGGCATGAACTTTGACCTGAGCTTTTGAGCATGTCCTTTTGGTATTCTGATGGTGGTGGGTTAATCCTATTATGTCCTAAAAGTTATGTCCTGCTTCCCTGGAGCTGTGGCTGATGGCTATGTCCTGCGTTGGATTTTGGAGTGAAAGATTACTGGTTCTAATTCTATCACTCTGCTATTGTTAGCTATCAGCTTTGCTGCAAGGGATTTCAAAATATTTTGTCTTGATTGGGTTTCTGCCTGCCAGTATTTGCTCATGAATGGGGCCTCAGTCTTTCTGTATGGGATTATCAAATCTGCATTTCTACAGAGCTGGCCTGCTTAGTTTCTGCTTGGGGCAATTAAGAAAACCTGGGCCTGCTTTTCTGCCTTTTAGATTCTTTGGGGAAATATAATATTCTGCCTTTTTAATATACCCCAAAACATTTCTTTCTCGGGGAGGGGTGCTGACTTCCCACATAACTGAAAAGAGGCAGGAAATATTTGTACTATAAAATATTTTAAATAAATAATTCATTATTTATGTATGTATTTATTAAACAAATTTATATGGCTGTCCAACACACACAAGTGACTTCAGGTAGTATACAACATTACAAATCCCCTGCATAAAAACACTGGAAACCACCACTACCTCCATGGTAATAGCAACATAATCAGATCCACCTCTTGAAAGGCTCCTTCTCCATTTGGGGTCTCCAGACCCACTAACAAAACCACACCTTCAGGGCATTTCAGGAAAGCATCAAAGTGGGGGTTAATAATTCCTCTAGGGTAAAGATGTTCCATAGGGAAAGGGTCATCACTAAGAAGGCCCTTTTTGTGCTCCCATCAGATGTACATCTCCTACAACATATTCTGCCATCTCTTCCTGTTGAGCCAGGTAGATTTAATGGGGGAGAGGTGGCCCTTCAAACAGTCTGGCCTCAAGCCATGTAGGGCTTTAAAGGTGATAACCAGAACTTTGAACTGTACCCAGAATTAGATTGGCAGACAGTACACTTCCCGCAAAAGATGTGACACACATGGAAGTCTAGATTTGCACAAAGCTATGCAGGCCGCTGCATTATGAATCTACTCAAGTTTCTAGATGGTCTTCAAGCTTTTCTAATTCTACTGAAATCAATGTTCTCCTATTGTATCTATTTTAAAAACTCAGACTTATAAAGTAGTTTTAAAAATATGAAAATCAGAATAATGTTTAACACTGATTGTTTTGTATTATCATTTAGCTCAAGGTGAATCCAGGAACAAACAGCAGCAATATGAGAGCAGTTCAATCAAAGTAACACTAATTATTATATTGGTAAGAGGATTCTTTTTCAGGTTCTGTTAACTGTGACATGCAGAGGCGTGTTTGTTTTTGTAGGTCATATTCTCATGATATCACCTTCATCTCTCCCACAGTGTACCATGCAGACAAAGTACATTTAAATATAGCTGTTCCATTTTAGAAGTACTGTTGCTGGTATGAACAGTGCTGCTGTAAAGGTTCTGCTTGATTGAACAATCTGCCACCAGCACACATGGACACACAACAAGGATCAACTAGTTCAAAACACATGTTTTATAACCCTCTTTTAAACTGCCTCCTCCCTGAGGGAAATGAATTGATGCATCTTTTCCTCTGCTGTTAGGTGAGAATTCATCACTTGCTTTTCTTAAGTTGTTCCATAATAAATCTGTGAGGAAGCATCACAGTTGCTGGCCTTGTTGAGACGGAGTAGAAACAGCAAAGAAGACAGTGGCAAGGGTGCTGATGTACTCAGTGACTGGAGGAGCTCATATTTAACACAACTGGGAGGAATAGTCACGTATTCCCAGCTATTGTATATATCAGATCCTAAAAGAAATATATGATTAGCATGTGCACATCAACTCTTTTCTGTCTGTTCTCAGAAATGATAATTCTGAAATATTTAATATTTACCCACAGCATAGAAAGAAAAGATGACAGCAGTCAAGATAGAATGAGAAGGAGGAAGAAGTATACCTATTGCTACTTTGCCAAAAAATCTGCCATAAATATAGTTTATAAATCTAACTCCATTTTGCCAGTTCCTAATTTTCCAATCCCCTCAGCCAATCTCGTAAATTGCACCGAGGTCTTGTTTTATATTCTGTGGCTCCCAGAACTGACTTGAAACCCTGATGCTGGTTTTTTTTGTTTGTACTGCACAGTGACTCTGTTTACTCATAAACATTAATTAAAATTTAATTTTCTATGCTGCCTTTAACTTCAGTTCATCTTGCTAAAGTACAGTAGGTGTAAATCACACCCATCTCACACACACAAGTGCACATACTGTCACAGATAGGGCCAACATTTTATGAGTTTTCAGCAGCTTCAAGCATCCATTTCACTCTTAATAATTCCAACTCTCCAAAATCCACATCTTCTTTCAGAACTACCCCTTTTACTACACATATACTTTTGGAATATAGTCCTCAAATATAATTCTACAAAGTCTGGTCTGTGTTGAAGAGATCCAATATCTTGAATAAAGTGTTGCCCCCAGGGCATCAGATTTCAAAAAAAGATTCAGAGAAACAGGAGCAGTTCCCAGAGAAAGACAAGGAGGACACCTAAGGAGAAACGAAGGTGAAATTGAAGGAATCAATTAACATTAAGCTTTAAAAGAGAAGCTTGAGAATTTATATTGTCATATGCCCAAAATATCCACAGGTAGTTTTCATGACCATTTTATGACTATTAGATTAATGTTGGTTCAAAATTATAATAGCTGTAGAAAAAGTGACTTACAACCCGTTTTTGAAGTTAAAGACCAGTTAATTACAATGGTTGCAGCATCTTGCAGTCACAGGATTGCAATTTGTGACTTTCCCAACTGTCTTCCAACAAGCAAAGTTAATTGGGGAAGTCAGATTCACTTAATAACCATGGTAAAAATCCTTGTAAAGATGGATCTGGTCACATGTTGACTTCTTTAACAATCAAATTGCTTAGCAACCAAAATTCCGGTCCCAATCGTGATACTAAGTCAAGGTCTACTTGTAAATGAATATCACACAAAAGAAAACCATGTTCTCTATTATCCTAGAATGCAGGAGGACATAGAATACAGGTAGTCCTTGCCTGTACTCTTCCTGCCCGGTCAGGCAACTGTTGAATGGCACTGAAGAAGTAGGTTATGACTAGTCCTCGAACTTACAGCAAATGCGATATGGTGCTTCTCAACCAGCATGCATTCACCTGCGGTCACCTGAACAACACCTTCATGGTTGACTTCCAACAAGCAAAGCAAAGAGGAAGCCAGCGATAAGTTGCAAGTTGTGGTCATGTGATGTTGCACTTAACAAACTGGAGGTGATTTGCTTAATAACTGCCATGGAACTGATGTTGCATGTTGGGTGAGGTCATCGGATATCATCACTCAGTGACGGAGTCGCTGTATCTGTTAAGTGAGAATGGCCTGTAAAGGGTTTAAGTTACGAACTGGCTGTAACTTCATGCTCATAAAAACTGAACAATTTGATTATGAAACCAATTATCTAGAAAGAAGCTGCACACAGGGGTGTTGCAAGGTGTGGTCAGAAAAATCAAGATGGAAGTGATGATTGTGCAACTGAAGCTTTACCAGGGTTTTTTAATGTGCCATACATAAAAACAGGCAGTTTCAATCACACTACGGCAGTCACCATCTTGAATTTTTGCCATATCCTATGGACATTCCTACTTGCACAGGATATATTTAAGCAGAGAGCCATCTGTCATGTGTGCTTAAATTTGGGTACCTGTGTCGCATGGAAGGCTGGATTCAATGGATAAAATAGCTCCTTCCAATTCTACGATCTTGAGAATCTAAGTGGGTAGTTAGCAGCCCCTTCAAGCTTAACAAGGCCAATCATTTTAACCAGGGTTCTATAAATTTATTTCCTTAAGCTTTGGAGGAGAGAAGAAGAGAAAAAAGAGAAGGGAGGTGAAGAGACAAAGAGTTTCATATTTGCTGTATTTGTTTTATTTGACTTAACAACAGTGGCAGAAGGCAGCTAAGTGGTACTTACCGGTAGCTGCCTTCCCAATCTCTGGCATGAGAATTAAATCATGTGTGAAAACTGAGCAAGTTGAAGGAGAATGGTTTTCTGTTCTACCATTCAGCCTTCTCTCACGGCAAACCTAGATTAATCTGAATATTTCCCATGAAATATTGATCATCAGGAATAATACTGGCAAGGAGAAGAACGTACTGTAAACCCTTAGATGTATAAATCAGAAGACAGGTACAATTTTCATATAAAGTATACATAGGCAATCAGCTAGATAGTTCATTTGTTATGACGGTTCATTTACATATTTCTTTTGGAAATTAGCAGTGCTTGGATGTGAGCAGATCCAAAGAACATCCAGAGAATGTCGGTGGTCTGGAAGCCAGCTTGCAAAAAATGAGCACAGCAAGTAAAAGAAATATTACTCAGAGTTTTAAAAGTCCACACAGATGACAGTGCCGAAGATGTAATGCAAACGTTTGCGTCGGTATAAATTGTTTTCAGTAAGGGAAAACATTGAGGCCAAAGCTGCTAATAAAAGAGGATGCTTTAGATGTCACTGATAAACCAAAGTCACAGATCTCTTACTCCAGATAGCGGCCATTTGAGAGGGTTTAAGAAAATTCCCACAAACATCTGCAACATCTCCAAGATCAGTTTCTGTGTTTCGGACTGAAAAGCAGTTACTGTAACATTATTTTTTAAAAAAAATCTCCCAGAAAGTTAAAAAAGAATTTGTTTAATGTCTGTTCTAGTCATAAAAATGTAACATTTTTAAATTGATGGAAAACATAATTAAAGTAACATTTCCAAGCGTGCAGAAGTTACTGAAGAAGAAAATACATTTTTGTTCTCTAAATGTTTGCAGTTCTTGGAGAATGCCAACACGTGCGTATTGAGGCAAAAAAATACATGGATGTTGATAGGATCTAAACTGGTGGTTACCAGCTTGGAAAAGCATCTTGGGACTGTGAATTGAGAGTTTATTTTACACACTGATTGATGACTTGTAGCACCACAATTTCAATGGAAACCTGCACAGCTTTGAACCATTTAATACAGCATTTAATGATGTTAATCACATTTATACTTATGCAATGTATGACTTACTTTTAAGGCTTTTCCATCTCATCAATACATTGGTAAGAAGCAGAGATTGGAATATTGCTTTTATCTTCTTCTCTCCTCCTCTTCTTCTCTTCCCCTTCCTTATTGTTACCTTCACAAATAGTTCTTAAAGACAAGGAGATCTGAATCTCTTCTGATTTCTCTCACAATGAGTTTGGAGAACTCCTTAGCTTCCTACTTTTTTACAATGGGTGCCCCATGCAAGCAATCTTCTTTAGCTACATCCCATAGTACTATGACTCTGAAACATCCCACCATGGCATATCCATTGGCTTGACAAGCCATTTGTCAAGAGACTGCAGAGGGTTAACAACCCATCTCTTTCACTTTTTAAAAAAAAATGTAGAAATCATTTTCTGGAGGCAGGAACAGGGCAGGGCCTCAGTCTTCTCCAGGGAAGAAGCAAATTGTGCACTCCCTAAATCAAAGGTGGATGAGAAGAAAACCATTTTCTGGTGAACACAAAGATACTTGTGTATTTGGCTGCCTGCAGGAAACATTCCCTAGGTTGAGGGCACTGTGAGTGGGGGGGGGACCTTCAGAACTGGTACCCACACATGGCAGAGACTCAGCAGGAAAGTGGGGAGGGAATGTTTTTAAGATCAGTATTTTTCACAATGTGTAGAGTAGCAGGTAGGGGTTTTTTTTTTAGTAGAACTGAAGAGACCCATTTTCAAGTCTACTCTCAGCCATGGAACTCCTGGGTGACTTTGGGCCAATCATTCACTTCTAGTTGTGTGGATAAAATAAAGGGAGATCCCCATCTAAGCTGTCCTGGGCATCTGGTAGGAAAGATAGGATATAAACCCAAATCCAAACAAACATGACTGCTTTGAAGGTTCTTCTCCCTATGTTTACATGTGAAAGTGCATTTTAATGCATCAACCGGGCCGTGGGGGGGGGAATCATAACTTTTTAAAAACTCGAATAATTCAAAGAAAACAGATTTTCGGATTACTCAATAGGGCAGTGAAATGTAAAGGGTGATTTGGTGCAATTAATATCATTCCTGTTGTGTCCTGGGCCTGATGAGGAAACTCAACAGGCCCAGAATTGTTGCAAATGGTCCCGGGCATTCTAAAAGCTGCCCGGGTCCAGACAGAGCGGCGCCAGCCTTGTGAGCATGCACAAGGCGCGAAGAAAGAAGAACTCTTATTGGTTCACGCTGTCCGGGGCTCAAGCCCTATAAAGGGCCTGCGTGCCTTTTGCTGTTTGCTTGGAGTTGGAGTAGGAGAATGAAGCATTGTTAGTTGTCATCATGTGTCTTCATCATTCGCACACGAACAGAGAACTCAACAATTCCAGTTCCCAATTCTTGTGTGCTTTTATGATACTTCTTTTCTAATCTGATTTAAAGCTGCATTTGGCATATGGAGAAAGACAAACAATTCCGGCACTGTATATTTTTAAGGCAGAATCAAGATTGCCTTCCACTTGCAATATGTCTGGCAGAATCAAATAGAAACTCTAGAGCGACCAATCCTCAAAAGACATTTTTCTCAACCAGCTATCAGCACACTGTAATTCTCTTTGTATGATGCACACATACAGTTATTTCCATATTTATCTCAAGCCTCTGCAACTTCCTGTTATTAATTCAGTTGCAAGGCCTTCCTTAGTGCTACAAGATCTGGGCTGTGAAAACCCAGATGACCACTTGAGAGCAGTAAAATCCCAGATGACCACTTGAGAGCAGTAAAGAGTTTTGAGTTTTCGGCATCCCACCCTAATGGTCACCCTAATTCTTGCAAATTAAAAATATTAACTCTATATTTCCTGTTACTGTAGAGCTTTATCAAAGCGCATGCTCTGGTTCCCTTTCCGCTCCAGCTCTAGCGCTAAGTTGCGTGCATCGTTTATACTTCTTAGATACACATGGTGCCACTTTCACATAGAGATATTTCCGAAGGTCAAAGAAGGGAAATGGTTAATTCTTTTTCCTCGATCCTAACCTCCCTCTCCCATTTCCCACCCCCCCACCCTGTGTGAACAGGAAGTTTAAAAAGGAAAAGCTTTCAGAACGAGCAGCTGGAAATAAAGGAATCCTGGAACTTTATGCTACAGAGGCTCAGAGACAATAACAAAGGTTTCCCCCTTCCCTAATTAGTGGGTTTTGTTGTTTTTAATATATCTTCAATGAATCTGCAGCTAACAAAGAAGCAAAGGAAATCCAGAGGACAAACCTTTCAAGCAGGTTAAATTGCCTTACTATGCATCCCTGGGTTGCTTTGAATCAATGAAATGGCACTTTAAGTGACAATTCAAACCATGCTTGAAAGTAATTTCAGACAAATTCTGTAAACGATGCCCTTTGGGGTGTCCACCAAAGCACCCATCCTCTGGAACATCCTTCCCTTTGGATGAGACTTGCCCCGAACCTGCTGGCTTTTTTGCAAAGCCTTGAAGACTTGGTTTTGCCATTCAGCCTAGGGACCCTAGGACTACGCTGAACCCATTACTTGGTTGCCCTGACAGTGAATGTTTGCTATGTGTGGTTGCTCAGCTGCTATTTTATGTTAGTAATAGTTTTAGCTTATTGTGCTTTTAATCATTAGCTGTCCAGACTCATGCAATTGAGATGGGTGGAATAAACAAACAAACAAATGCATAAATGTTATCCTATTAGATGTGGCCAGGCACCACACTTCCATTGTTCAAAATACGTATTGTTCAAATTCTGTTGCAGAGCATCAGCTTTTTTACACACGAAACTGAGAGATGGATGCCCACCAGGGGAAGAAAGAATGTAATAACAAAAATACTCCCCCATGGATAGTAAGACTAGAAAAAGAAGTGTCATATATCAGGGGGTTCAAGTTGCCAAAAGTATCAGGCCAACTTGTTCACCGGCCTTTATTTGCTGATTAAAAAAAACAAAGGTTATTGAAAATCAAGATTGCAGAGTCCCAGGTAAAGCTTTACATTTGGGAGTACGCTTGCTGTTGTACAAAAACAGGATAGAGGATGATTGCCTCAAAAAGTCTGTCCATTAATGCATATACAGCTTTGGACAAGCATGTTTGGTCTGGCCCAATTGCTCCCCGCATCCCGGTTCAACTTCCAGTGTTTATAAATGCTTTGAAGACATGGAGAGTGTTTCCTGTTTGTAGTTTGGATCTTGTGATGCCAGCTCCCCACCCCCTCCACCTCCAGCCTATTGTTCCAGAGCTTCCAGTGCTTAGGAAACAAGGATATGAAATATCCACTCTGAGATGGTAAATCCAGCAATCATATGAAGGACGAGCATCTTCAGATAGCCATTTAAGAATTGGTGGGTGTGGAGCTCACAGTATAATGATTCCCCATGTTTCCCATCTTCACAACAGC
Organism: Bothrops alternatus; assembly: GCA_034064705.1. Taxonomy (NCBI): domain Eukaryota; kingdom Metazoa; phylum Chordata; class Lepidosauria; order Squamata; family Viperidae; genus Bothrops; species Bothrops alternatus. The sequence continues at coordinate 26,783,748 of JARGCV010000003.1, read as the reverse complement.
AAAGGGTACATTATGGGTTCTATTTTCCTGATCCACTGGAGGTCAAAAGAGTTGTAAAACTAATTTCTACAGCATCCTTTCAGTCAGGAATGGGAACAAAAACAACACTATTTGTAATTGCCTTATTAGAATAAAATGGGAATCCATTCCCACTGCTTCTCTTGGATCACTCATCAGTGTTGAGTACCATCAATTGTGGTAACTTTCAGAAAAGCTTGGTCAGTATGAGACTGGACAGCATTGACCATAACAGAACCACTGATCAAAACTGAATTAGCAAATCATAGCATGCTGAATGGAAACAGGTTCTGTGGTTAATTTATGGTTCAACTAGTGTGTTATGTAAACTCCACGTACTGGGTTGACTAAAGAAGCCATTGTTCACTTAAAGTACCTTGCACCAACATGGCCAGTGGGTTGCATTGGCTTTCTTCTGCCACCATTCAGGTGATGAAGACTATTGTTTATGCAGACAGCACACTCTAACACAGGGGTGTCGCAAACCCGCACCCACCCCATTGCCGTCAATGGCAAAAAAGTTGTGATACGTCGCAACAAGACGTTGCAAGTTTGACACCCCTGCTCTAACACAAGAGAGAGTCTCTTCTCAACCAGGGAAACCCACTTCCCTACCCTAGCTTACTTTGCAGGGCTTTTATTGTGAAGATAAAGTAGAGTTCCTTGAGTTTGAGTTCCTGGAGAACAGGTAGGATAAAGTTGTAATAGAAGTAATAGTAATAATATTAGTACCAGAGCTTTTAGGAAAAACAAGAACAACCCAACTTATCTGAGATTAACTGACTTTGTGGTGGGAATAAAATGGGAATTCAGAAATGGAACAGAGAGAGCTGGCACTTTCCCCCCTTACAGATTGTATTCATTTTCCCTATACTTTTATTTATGCATGCATTTATATAATTTATTTAATTCAATTGACTCCAACTCTGGATATATGGAAATGAGATATTCTAATTATGTTAATTAAATTTTATGTAACTCTGATGCTCTGAGTTAGACTGGATATTTTCCATAGAAGAGTGGGATCTGGACCAATTGCTGATTTTTGGGGGGCGGGCAGGAGGATATTTTATTTCCTCATTCAATTATCACTCTTATAAGTCCTCTGTTGCACAAGTGGAAACCCGTATGTACAGGAATGTCTGCAAGGGGGTGAGTTGCAAAAATTAAAAATGCAGCTGTACCTGTGCAAATGAAGCCTTGCCCCTTTTTACATGGTTTGCACATGCAACAGACATTTAAAAAGGGTTGAGGTTTTGATCACATGTTCATGGCCACCATTTTGACTTTTTTTGACCCTCACTTGTGGGCATCCCTGTGGTATGTCTAAGCAGTGGGAGTCCGTATGTAGCTCTTGGTCAACTCAGCCATGAAAAGATGGCACGTGCTGGACCATTTCACCCAGAAGATTCGGGATACGCATTACAGGCTTTTAATTCATGTTTCTGAGGATTGTGGCAAAATTTAGTTGTTCAGCTTCAGAATCTTTAGCAGACAGGTTGAGGATAAGAACTTCAGTGCCATCAGATCTGGAAAAGAAAGCTGTGCCAATTTATTTACCTATAGACTTGTTCAAACATTAAATACTAGAATAGTACTGGTGGTACACATTTTTACTGCTGTTTGGGCAAATTAGCATATTGTTGAAATATTTCTTAAAGATCAGTACCATTACCAGATGCATGTTGATTCCTTGCTTAGTACATTTCTTTGCCTTTTCTTCAGTTTGTTTTTCACATGCCTCTTTTGTTTGTAACATTCCTGTTTAATGGTTGACAATAAAATTTCCTTCCCTAGTCCTTTTCCATTTGGCAGACGTTGCATTTTTCCTTTTTGTTTTTTATGGAGCCAAAGCCCCCATGAGTCTCTTTTGTTTACTTCCTTGTGTGTGCCTAAGCATCACTTATGAAGTTAGTGAGATGTGGGTCAGGGCTCTGGGAAGATCCAGACTGACACTACTCATAGAGGTCATAAAACAAAACAGTATCAGGCAGTTGCCCCAGTTCTCAGGTCTCACCTTGGAAAATGCAAGATTTATAAATTTCTCCCCTGCCGTAGCACTTCCTGATTTCAGCTAGCACCAGATGTGGAAGTACCAAAATACCATGAGATAGTAATAACATTTGTGCAGCAATTATCCAAGCTGAGAATAATAAAATGTCATGTTTGGTAGATGTGTTAACTCTGTGAGACAGGATTCACAATTCATTCAGTATGAAACTCAGAACTAAGACAAAATAAATCAGTGAAAGAGGAAGGAACAGGACAACCAGGGAGATAGAAGAATATTTATCCAGCAAATACCAGCCTGGCATGATCTTCTACATCTTCAGATTCCTTGTCTGGTAATATGATGGATCTCATTAGAGAATTTGGGCCTGTATTGCTAAATATGAATTGTAACTTTTCTTAAGACTGAAGGACTTCCACAGGTTTCTCCCAGGTATGATTTATAATTGAATCTTTGACTAGAAGAGTTGCAAAGTAGACAATTGTTTTTCGGGCAAAAAAAACCCTGTTCTATGCAATTCTGCTGATTCAATGGCCACACCAATGTCCCCTTCAGTGATTTGCCTAAGCAAGGCATGAGCTATTAGATTCAGCAATTATGACAAAATATGTGAAGATTACAGACATCTATGTCTGATTTCCAACTTTCTGCTTAGGATGTAGGCTGGAATGAAGAACTATTAATTCAACTATTTAAATTTAGCCTTTCTGATAAATTACAAAGTTTGGCTAATTCAACAGGGCAGTCCAGAACTTTGGGAGTGTAAATCCAATAGCGTCAGACTATAGACATAAGTCTCAAAGAATTGTGACCGTGTATTGGGGAAAAGAGATGCCACTCTCCCTCTCTCCCCACTACTTAGAGTCCTTGAACGTTGAACCCACATAGCATAGTCACATTGTTGTTTGCAGAAAAGTGGTGCTGATGCACATAAGAACTTTGTTTATATTGTGGGACTTTGGAACATTTTGCAATGTAATCTGTCTTCTAAACCTTCACATTTTGAATTATCCATGAAGTACCATATAGGTGGAACAAGAGAGCATTTTGCAAGCAAACTGCCCTAGATGTTCCAAGCCCACCAGGAAATGATACAATCCTTCCCTTCTGGATCTGAGAGAGGAAGGCACCTAACAATTATGGGTGGTGGCAAGGTTTCATCCACACATTAAAACCAATATGATTTTTTTTCTTCCTTAAAAAGAGAATATATCAATATAAGAGCCGTGGTGGCACAGTGGCTAGAATGCAGTATTGCAGGCTAATTCTGCTTACTGCCAACTCCCAGCAGTTCAGCAGTTCAATCCTGACTGGCTCAAGGTTGACTCAGCCTTCCATCCTTTCGAGGTCGGTAAAATGAGGACTCATATTGTTGGGGGTAATGTGCTGACTCTGCAAAACCGCTTAGAGAGGGCTGTAAAGTAGTATGAAGCTGTATGTAAATCTAAATGCTATTGCTATAAGTGGTGCTGCATTCACAGCCTGGTATTGCTGTGCCTTGCCAATAAGGCAGTTAGTACAGCTGCTCTGATTCCATGGAAGATGTTTCTATTTTCCAATCAATTTCATCCTCTCCTCTCTTCACCCCATCCTACTTCTACCACATGCTTTTAGTAAAGGAGTAATGTTTGTGGTGGGGAAAGGAAAGGACTAAATTGACCAGGAGACAAAAGGAAACCTCAAACTCAGTTGAGGCCACACGTCAAAGGAAAATTAACCTCATTTTGTTTTCCACAAGGCTGATATTCTCCTGACTAAACCAGAGAAAAATAAAATAATTGCTGGGGGGGGGAGTTTTCTGCTCTTTCTGGTTGTCAAAATACAAATGCCATGGAAGTGCAGAACCAAGTGACTGCAGGTGAAAAACAGATCCCGCAGAAAGACAATTTGCGTGGGAGTTTTTCTTTCATTTTGTTAGTACTGAAAATACTATCCTCCAGTTAGAACACTATATCTGGCTTCAGCCCACCTTGGCAGCAGGCTGGCTATAAGATGAAGCCTCCATTGTGAAGAAGATAAGTAGGACATCATCAGGCTGGGGCAAGGGGTTTGTCACAATAGGCCATGGAAACCTATACTCGAATAGCCTATGTTTCCCTATAGCCTCTGCCTCGTTCCTTGACCATCTTTGCTTCCTCCCGCCTAGAGGACAGGGGCTGCTTGTCTGTCAATATGATGCAATGGGCGCTAGAAATATTTATTAGTAAAATAAAGTAAAACAAAATAAATTCAAAAAGCAAACAAACCACTCAAAATGATTCTTTGCCCATAACCATACAAATTATGCCAAAACTCTACCATTGATTTCTTCAAACTATCTCTCTGATACTTTCCCAGCTTCATCAATAGTACTGACTTCCTCAGTTCATTTCCTCTTAGATTATTTGTTGGCCAAGTGGGAAGAGTCAACAATGATGATCGTTTAGGTCATTCTCAAAAATATATTGGGAGCATTTGAGGAAATGTGTCAATCAACTGGCATATCCAAGGGCAATTCTCAGCAAAATGAAGCTAGTTATAAACAATGTCCTCATGGCCCAGTAGCTGTGAACTTGTCAGTACCTTGTACTCAGTGAGCTCTTTCCCACTCCTGTCAAACAGTCTGAGCTCTGCCTGCCATTGAGGGATCACCATGGAATCTGACACCGCCTGCTATGATCTCTGCAGCATTCATAGCCTTTTCTTCTATGGTATTTCTCTCTCTGAATACAAGCAAAATTCGTCTTGTCTCCTTCACTGGCTTTGGCTTGAAAATAGTTCTGAGATCAGTGGAACAGGAATGAATAAAGTATAATTTGCATGATTGTGGGCAAGAATTTGTTTGCTTTTTGAATTTATTTTGTTTTACTTTATTTTAGTCATAAATATTTCAGCTCAAAAGTTGATTTCAAGCAACAAAGGGGCTTATGCTTTCTGAATAAGAAAATCAAATTCTAAGAATGCGGTGAAATGTAGTAGAATTCAACACATGAGTACTTGTATAAGCCAGCATACCTAATGAAGTATATTCCCAAATGTGCATCCACACAAAATATTCCTTTCTTTGATATTAATAGTGACTTTTTTTCTTTCATCTAACTGCATAACGTTTCAAAGTTGGACCATCATAAATAAAAAACCATATACTACACACAGGAAGAACTAGGGAAGAATTTGCTAAAATATATTATTATAAAATGTATAATCTTCCTAAAGCAGCAGTTCTCAACCTTTTCTGGGGCTCGACCCCAGGGCGCATCGCGCATGCGCGGTGCGACGGGGTGCATCGCGCATGTGCGGCGTAACAGCCCGCATCACGATAGGAAAAAAATGGCCGACCCCCCAAAAAATGGCCGACCCAAAAAAAAATGGCGGGCCCGCACTGCGCATACGTGGCACGATGGGGCACATCGCGCATGTGTGGCACGACAGCCCGCATCGGGATAGGGAAAAAAATGGCTGACCCAAAAAAAAATGGCCGACCCAAAAAAAATATGGCGGACTGCGGTGCTTGGCGACCCCCGTGAAATGGTCGTTCGACCCCAAATGGGGTCGCGACCCACAGGTTGAGATCCGCTGTCCTAAAGGCTTATATTTTCCTTTGAAACTTTGGCCAGTCCGTCACTCCTCATCTCTAAACAAAAGGAAGTCCTTGTTTAACCCATGCCGTTTGAGGCAAAAAGTGTTTGTATTCCTTCCTGCAGTTGTGGGAGGAATTTAGAGTGGCTTCAAAGGAATCAGTCCTAAATCTAATAATGTCCCCATCCCCTTCTTTGGAAAAGGTAGAAGACTCAGTGATTTTTTTTCATAAATATAAATATAAACTTCTATCAAAAAGTATATATTCCCCTGGAAATAAGTATACAATCCCCTCAGTAAACGTAAGCAGGACTAGAGTATTATTATTATAGGTAAAACATTTTTATTATATACAAAATAACGTAGTCACAGCTGTCAGTTCTATAACTAGCATTGGCTTCCATGTGCACCATGTTCTTCTCAAGCATCTCTAGGATGTCATTATAGTATAGGATTTACATAGTATATGTCCAGATCCAAGCAGTGTGGCCTTTTGAAATTGACAGATGAAAATATTTTTTTTAATAATTTTTTTATTATTATTAGATATCCGTTTGTACATGTAAACAATGAAAAAGTTCAAGTTAAGGCCATTCAACTATATATCTATCGATTAATGGAAGATATATATTAAATAGACTAAGAATGTACTTGTTGAAGGGATGGATATATTGACATGAAAAATATTAATTTTAATAAGAAGACTTGTTTGTTTGATGTCCAATGGATTGATCTGAAAAGATAGTTAAACTTGGACACACGGAAAATATTTTCAATGTGCAGATTTTCTAAGTGTTTTTCAAGACTTTTTGGTATAGCATCCAGTGTTCCGATAACCACTGGGACCACCATGGTCGTTTTATGTCATAATCTTTCTATTTTCTTTTTTCAGATCTTGATACATTTTGATCTTCTTCAGTTCTTTGTCTTCTATTCTACTATCCCTTGGGTAGCGCCACATCAATTATACATGCTTTCTTTTTAACCACAGTTAAATCTGGTCTGTTATGCGCCAAGATTTGGTTTGTATTCAGAACTCCTACAATATTTTAACTTCCTCATTTTTGACTACTTTTTCAACTCTGTGTTCCCACCATTTTTTTTATTACTGGCACATGATATTTTTTCCAGATGTTCCAGTGAGTAATTTTTGTGACTACATCATTGTTTACAATCAATTTCTGCACTTTTCTTGCATGAGCTGAGTATGAGATCTACATTATTATTGTGATTGGCTGCATAATCCACTAGATGTTTAGACTAGAGTTGGCACTCTTCTCCACCTATCAAGTCCTTCCCAAGGACCTGGAATAGGCAGATGTTGTTATGTAATAATATTAAAAGTATCATTGCAGGATGTAAACTGTTCCAAGTAATGCTGCCTTTTGTAATTGACTGGTGGTGATTTTGTCAATGCCGATGGTTGCTCAAATGGTGCTCCAGATGTTTTGGGATCAGACCCAAGGGACCTATCACTATTGCTATGATTTTTTGCTTTCTTTTGCCATAGTCATTCTAATTGCCTATCTTTGTATTTTCACCACCAGTTCTTTCTCTTCTATTCTGCTGTCTCCAGGTACTGTAATGTTCTCTCTCCAGACTTTTTTATCTCTATCAAAAATAGTTAAGTGTGGGGTGTTGTGTGGCAGGTACTTGTCTATTTGAATTCTGAAGTCCCACAGCTCTTTAGTTTCTTCATTTTTGATTACTTTGTGTATTTTTGATCCCTCCAGTTCTTGCTTCTAAGCAAATGGTATTTCTTGCATATATTCTAATGCACCATTGTTGTTACCTTTTTATGCCACTGCTTGTAGTCATTCTGTGAGAACTTCTTGCAGGAGCTACCCACTGTTTCTTCAGCTTATTATTATTTAAACTTGTATGCTACCCAATTCTCAACATCTCTGGCTGTTGAAACTAGTTTTGCAGTGCTGGGAAAGGCTGTTTTATTTAATATGGTCCACAATCTTCCAATTTTTCTTATGCAACTATTACCTAACTAGAAGCAAATTGCAATGGGAAAACTGAAATATTTTGTTTGGATGTTTCTGTCCTAGGCTTAGTATACCTAGAGAGTCTTGTTAGTGGATTCCTGCTGCACCAAAGTCTTCAGCAGTAGCAGCAGTATGGTCCTCCCTATAAAGGCAGCCTGTTGCAACATGTAGATCACCCTGTGGCCAAAAAGTGGGCATCTTGGGGCGCTAAGGCTGCATGTTCCTTTTTTGGCACCTCTGCAGCCCTCTTTGACTGTAATGTTAAAAAGCAATAATATTGTTTTGTGCCATTTTGAGATGCCAACTAGGTAATCACTAGGTAATTGTACCCCAAATAGATATAAGTCTAAAATAACACACTATCGTAAAAACCTAGGGGAAAATACATAAAAAATCTGGTCCTATACATATGTAAGATATATGGATCCTATTTTGCACAACGGTGCAGTTCCTTGCAATCCTCAGTCCATAAAAATGATAAGAACAGACTCTGATCAATCAAATGGTGGTCCATACAGTTCGTGCTGTTGGTAGTGGTCACTATTTACCACATTTCCCAAGCTGCTGCTGCTATAAGAAAAGTCTCATCCTTACTGCAAAGAAGAACCAGGCCTAATTCTTCCATTCCTTCTCACATTGTCTAAATTTAGATTGAAAGTGTTAGGGAGAGACACAACAAGCTGTCCTTTTCTCATGAAAATCTCTGTAAAGTGCAGGGATATACACTTCATCACTATCATCTTATGTTAGCAATGATGGCAACCTACAGAAGAACAGGGAATGCTGTAATAAATAACCTGTCTCACCTACATACTTGTTCCTCATATGAAATTTCAGATATCAAACTTGGTTTTTACAACTGTACACACAATTATAACATATTTATCTTACGTGGACCTTGGTACTATTATTCATGTTCTGAAAATCCCATAGTCACAATCTTATTGGAATTTCTGCGAAAACAAATCTTCAATGCTTTTGGCTTTTTCCATTAAGTTTATTTATTCATATAATAGACACACACATACACATGAGATAACAGGCTGCTCTAATGATTTGTGCTCATTTCTGAGTACTTTGTGATAGTCTGATCAATATTCTTCACCATAAAATCCTGTGAGGAATGTTAGCGATAAAGCAGTCAGGCAAAGAGAATAAGATTTAGTATCCCTTTTATTAATCTTCTGCTGAATTTTATTGGTGCAAGGGAAAAGGTGATAACCTGAGTAGTTATTCAGGCTTCTGTTTGTTTTGCTGTCCAGTTAATCCTTGCATTATCTGAGGCAAGCAAAGCTTCAGAAAGATTAATGAGCCAAACTAAAACAAACCATGAGCCCCAACTTAAAACAGTCACATCTGTCAACAGGAACAAGCACCACCTTACATCCTTTGAACGTGGTTGAGCTTTGCTTGTGCTCCTTGGAGAGACGTTTTCTTACACAGCATCATCTTTGGTGGAAGACTAGTCTAAAAGATAAATTTCACACAATTCAGAGAAGAGGAGGAGAAACCATAAAGTTACCCACCACAGTGGCTGTTTTTCACTATTCTTTCAGGGTATTTTTTTTCCTGGAGCCTGTCTTCTCCCCTACAAACTTGCAAGGTATGATTTTGAAACAAATAAAAATAGTGCAAGAAGGGACAAAATCCCAAATTATTTCCTACAGTGTCCAACCAGAAATCGGAGGAAGCCGCTACAGTTGACCCCATCATGCTATTTCACCACTTGGCAAAATCTTGGCTAAAATAACAATAACAAATCCATCTACTACTCCCATGCTGAATTTTAGAAATGTTGCCTTCTAGGGAAGACCACAATCTGCATTTGTTCTGAACATACATGCAGATGACTTTTTTGTTGGAGGGAGTTTTTGCTATAGGACTTAGACATGCTTGAAAAGCACCATTAACATTGATCTGTGAAAAACTAATCTGAGTTTGGCTAAACTATGTAAGAAAGTGCTTAGGTAGAATCTTACCTTTCTCTTCTGCCAGCAAGCATTACTCCAGTTTTACATTCTTTTATTATATACTGCTTCTATTCCTCCTTCTTCTTTTTATCATGCAATCCACATATTCCCCTGGTTTGGTCCTTCCTCCCAAACACTCCAACATCACAGTATATTGAAACGCATAAAGTTCAAACAACTTAAAATCTGCAGTGATGTTGCTTAATTCTGAGACAAGAGCCTATTCGATATATTTTCAGCAGCTTCCAATTAGCATTCAGGTCCTACTGAATATGCTGGTTTTTATTGTTTAATTGTTCTGGGGCCTGGATCCACATATATCAGAGCTTAATCGTGTAAATTACATCATTTAACTTTCTCATTGTATTCCTTGTTCCATGCACTTACATATCAATGTGAAATGATGATCAAACCTGAACATTTCTTGTGACTTTTTAGAAGGGACATAAATCACAGTTTCCCCACATGATATACTCTTAATTATTACTGTTTATTTCATCGTTGTAGTGTTTTTTTTTCTTATTTGTCTTTTTTCATGAGACCATGAAGTCTACCAGGCAAGATTTTCCATCAGGGTCAGTCATGACATTTTGTCTATGGTCTAGAAAAAAAGAAATGTAATCATGTAAGAAAACAAAATGGAAAAGCAGAAATAGCGGGAAAAGCAGAAATAGCCGGAAAGAATTTCTGGTAATTCTGCTTGCACAGAAATGCTACTGAGTCATACCTTATTACAGTATAATTTCTGGAAGCTGTGTCAGGCCTGAAGAAAAAGAACACATGTGATTAATTTACTAATTTATAATACAGATAAATTAAGTTTCTTTAGACAATCTACAGTGAATAAATAAATCCATCATGCGATTTTTAAAGCCGAAAAGTTAAACCTTAGCTTGATATAATTAAGAGTACAAGATATGCAGAAGAAAACTCCTCTGAGGGGTCCTTGAGCTACAAATTTTTTTTTATTATTATTTAAAACTCCTGTGTTAGTTTCTCTGCACTGGTAACATCAATACGTTTCCTACTTCTGTGGTAGCTACTGCACTATGGTAGCTCTTGAAAGGAAGAGGAAACAGGGAAACAGAAATGGAAATGGAAAGGAGGAATAGGGCAAAAGCAAAGTAAAGTATTAGAATTTGCTGTAATTCAGCAGCAAAGCACTAGTTCAGTTGTGAGCATCTTCAAATAAGACTGTGAACAAATTATGTCTGAAACAATGGGAAGCTGCTGTCATTGGCAATCCCAGATGAAATAGACTGATAATTTCATATTAAGAATAGGTATGAATTCTATCCATTTCTCTGCGAGCAATCTAGGAATATCAGTCTACTTTTGAAGGTGTTCTCCCCGGATTATAGAGGCAGAATTTCCAGTGTCTCTTATATCAATCTGTACTGTTTATGAAACAAATTTTGACATCTCAGTGACTTAACTATACACTAAAACATCCCAAGATTATAATGCCCAATGACACCAAAAAATAGGACATCTAAAGAATTTATTCCTCAAAGATTCTCTGGAAAAGTTTGTTCTTGCATAGCTTTTGGGAAGGCACCTACTGATCTCAGACCTCTCATCTCATGGATATGGATTAACTATGGTTATATGTGCAAATAGGCTTACCTGTGGTTAAATGAACTATAGTCAGTTCAATAAATCCAATTTTCTAGAGTTGCATGGCACATTGAACCATAAACCAAACACAACAGCTGGGTTAGCTAATTTATTGTTGAGAGCATTCTGCAGATATGAAAGAGCCATTTCAGTTCAGTTAAGGCTAGAAACCAGGAAACTGAGTTCTTGTCCCATGTTAGATACAAAGCCAGCTGAATAACTGTGGACCAGCCATTCTTTCCCGGCCCTAGGAAGCAGACCATGGCAAACCATTTCTGAACTCTTGTCAAGAAAACTAATTCGGGCAGTCACCACAAATTAACCCCGACTTGAAGACAACACACACACACAAATTGCAAATGTAGCTTTATTGCAGGGGTTCTCAACCTTGGCAACTTTAAGACTTGTGGACTTCAACTCCCAGAATTCCTTCTGAGAGTTGAAGTCCACAAGTCTTAAAGTTGCCAAGGTTGAGAACCCCTGCTTTATTGTTTTATTCCAGCCCTGCTTATATGCTTTTAATAGCAATTTGCCACAAAGAACTGTAGCAGGCGAACTACTATCTGCCGAGATGCTGAAGGTCAGCTGCTGGTTAAATCTCCTTTAATGGAACAGCACTGATTTGCAGCCAAGCTCCTGGTGCAACTTAACCCCAGCTTGAATCCAGCAGTCGTGATGGCCCCCAAAACACACAAATAAAAGAAACCTGACCCCAGCAGCCTTTGATAACTTCCTGAGGGCAAACCAAGAGCGCACAATACACCTGCTTCAAGTGAGACAGAATCTGGAGCTCAGAGCCATGTATGTATTCCTGGTACATTGGGAGGAGTTGCTGGGCAACAGCTACTGAGGACGGTGCTGCACAGGTGGAGGAAAAGATGCCCTTGACCTCTGCAGATGTATTTAGAGAAGCTTCAATTTTCTTCTGGAGGACGCTGCATTGGCAAAGCCTTCATTATTAACAGCAGGTTCTAAGTGAGCTGGAGAGGCCACCTGTCAGTAGCAGATAGCAGAAGCCTCAGAATGGCCCCAAGGAGTCAATAGGTCTTGTAGGAGGAGGAGGCTTAATGGAAAAGGGTCTATTAGAAAAATTGCAGGGTAATGATAAATGAGTATCTCTTGCTTAGTTTTGCCCTCTCAAAAGTTAAAATGGATCATGAGCTACTTCAAAGATGAGAGGGTATTTTGTGCAATTAAGCTACAGGTAGCAGTCCTCCATTCTCCAACAGTCTTCTATACAGTAAAGTACAGGTTGTCCTCGACTTACGATCACAATTAGACCACAAGACTTATCTCAAAATTTAAATCCTAACATTTCTTCAAGCCTTCATGGACCCCCTGTGATGACATAGTGGACCCCCAGGGGTCTGCAGACCACAGGTTGACAACCACAGGCAGTGGTGGGATTCAAATATGTGAACAACCGGTTCTCTGTGTGGATGCCACTTCTGGAAGTCCATTCTGGGCCCGGGCAACAAAAAATTAGCTACCAGTTCTGCCAAAGTGGTGCGAACTGGCTGAATCTCACCACTGACCATGGGTCTAAGAGATAAACTTAAGAAGTGCCAACATGGGAACCTTTCTAGAATTGGAAAAAGTGGGAATAATCTCAGCTGAGTCAGAATGCAAGTCATTAATCTCCCCTTCTAAAGTGAAATGCCTCATATCTGCTTTTTTTTAAGTTTGTGTGTCTCTCTGTGTGTGTGTGTTAGCCTAGGCATATTTAATGCAATTGTCTTCTTTATTCAGGCAGCTTTTCTTTTCTTCTTTTTTCAATGTGCCTGTGTTCATCCTTTGTCTAGCAAGGAGAAGAATTTTCAAAAGCAAAGGGTGAAAACTACATGGACTTGGTCAGTTCTATAGTTGCCTCTATACAGTAAAGTACAGGTAGTCCTTAACAACCACATTTGAGCCCAAAATTTATGTTAATAAGTGAGACATTGTTAAGTGAATTTGCCCCATTTTATGACCTTTCTTGCCCCAGTTGTTAAGTGAATCGCTGAATTTGTTAAATGGTTGTTAAATGTATCTGGCTTCCTCATTGACTTTGCTTGGCAGAACGTTGCAAAAGTTGATCACATGACCCTGGGACACTGCAACCGTCATAAATATGAACTAGTGTCCAAATTTTGATCACGTGCATAGGGGGATGTTGCAATGGCCCTAAGTGTGAAAAATGGTCATAAGTCACTTTTTTCGGTGCTGTCGTATCTTCAAACAGTCACTAAATGAACTGTTGTAAGTTGAGGACTACCTGTACTGTGGTAGCTATATCTATCCATTGTGTAACATCTCCAGTACGTAAAACCAACAAAGACTTTAAAGTTAACATATTTACTCCAGTTTAAAGGGTTCTGAAATGAACTGGAGCTAACTGGAGATGTGGCAATTAGGGAGGATAGAGAGTTTACTTCACATATACACCATGAAATTCCATTATTTTTGAGAAATGCTTGGCTTTTTACACTTTATCAAGCTTCAACTTCCATCAGCCCTAGCCAGTAAGGTCAGTTTGAGAGAAGATTGGAGTTGCCATTCAACAGCTTCTGGAAGATTATGCTTTGTCACCTTGCCACAATGTGAAGTAGATCTATTTGGCTGGTAGGGCCACAATCATCAAAGTCCTTCAGCACTGAAGAAGTTCTCTAATGTGAACCTTGTGTACTTTGAATGGCTATACTGTATGATCTTTTCCAAACAAACTGATTATTGTGAAAAGAAACAATGAATAAGCCATATATTTTATCCAGGTCCCTTGGATCTTGGGGATAGGGCCAGATTTACAACAAAATAATTTCAAGCAACTATTTCAGGTAGAAAGGTTGTCTCATTTGTTTCTAACAGTGAATTGCATTTTTGAACCCAACACAAAGTGGTGTCTCTGCAACTCCATATGCAACAGATATATTTGGGAAAGTCTTCTGTGTGGCCTCACCATTCTGTATGATTAATTATTCAAGTCAACAATCAGATTGGTCATCCAAAAGTCAGTTTTCTTCCCCTTATAAACTTTAGACTTCTGAGATAGGACTGTAAGAATTTTCACATCTTTAATATGCATGTGACAGATGGATATTTGGAGACTTAAGTATTCCCATGATTGCATCACAATTGAAGTTGTTATGCTGCACATAAGATTCCAGCAATATTTCAGGCACACTTAGTGCAAAGAGAATTCAGTTTTTCCTCCAATGGGGTTATAGTTAAAAAATTTAAATCCTGTCACCACTCATTCATTTTTTTTTCATTTTGCAGCATCCAGTGGGTAAAAGAAGAAATAGACACCACAGAGGTTTTAAGTAAATATGTATCATCTCACACATAATACTTTTCTGCTAAGAGAATTCACACTTCACTGTCCCAAATGGTAGATTACCAAATGAGGTGATTCATCCCTAGTGCATGGAAACATAAGCACTGGTTTTGCAAATTATGCCAATGCATCACACACACATACACACAAGTGCTGGGACTAGGTTACTAGCAGTGTTATATTGCAACCCAAACGATGTTAGTTAATGCAACTGTTCAAAGTTGTTTTATTGTCACTGTTCTATGATCCTATATACTGAAGAACGATCTCTATATCTGTTCTTTTAAAAACCGACCAGTCTAGGAAATGCTGGCTGGCATGTGTTAAAAACTACTTCTGCTTCTGTTGTCAGTTGTAGGATAGAGGGAGGGAAGTGAAAACCCAAATGATTGTGAAACAGCCTTGACAGTCAGGATTCTGTGTTTTTCATGTTGCAGAAGTTTCTTTATTAGGCATTTCTCCCAAAAGAGACTAATAGAAGAAAACACACAATAATCCTCCTGCCATTCTCTGTCCAATCCTCCTCTCTTCCTTCAGCGCATTCCCAGAAAGTTCAGTAAAGTCTCCATTCTCTGGAGTTAATGGGAGTTGCCCATGCCTGTATTTTGTGGATACATCTAGATCAGGTGTATCCAACCTTTTTGGCTTGCCTGGGTCGCATTGAGTGAAGAGGAATTGTCTTGGGCTACATATAAAATATAATGTATATAAATAACAAACTTCCTTTATTTTGGGAGAGGTGTGGTGATCCTGTAAGGCCACAGGCCAGGATCGCATGCAGCCTGGGGCTCCCAGGATGGACACACCTGATCCAAGTGCAGTTTTTATCCTTTGCATCCAACATGCATTAAATGAAGATGGAGAGGATGATAGTTTAAAAGGAAATTGGGCTGCAACTTTAGACTGGATTTGAATTAAATCAAATCTCTATATTTCTACCGCCTTTTTGTCTTAACACTTATGAAATATACCTATGCATACCCTAAAGCATAGTATTGTATGCATTGTAAATGTGGAAGCCTCTAGTCTAGGTTGTCTGTAGAAGATTCTGCGTATAATATCAACATTAATTAACAAGGTCTGTCTATTTAAATATGCATCCACAAACTTGAAGAAAATGGTTATTAATAACAGATACGAACTGCATTTTTGGCTGCATAACCCAAATGCATAAAACATTTGCTTCTATCTACAAAAGATAACAAACCCATTGGTATTTACAAGTCTGCTTCCGATTGTTGATCATTCTTATTGAATCATGATTTTTTTAACATTAATCCTAGATTACAAATCATAGAATAGGATTATCAACTGAGTCCGTGATGTATCAATATATAAGAGCAATGGCATGTATCCTGCCATAAATCCTCAGATAAAAACACTGAAACTCTACAAATTCTCTAGATGTGGCCAGATTTGCTTCTTCAATCTTCTCCTTCAGGTTGGCTTTGACTTCATGGATATATCCATGAAATTGGTTTGCCACTTTTGACTTCAATATGATTTATAAACCAAGGACTTCCCTTCCTTCTAAATAAATAAAAGACAAAAACACCATGTCCTCTACTGTGCACCATTATCCTGTCTTCTGAGGCCTTTCAGCTCCCAAAACAGATTTAAATGTCTACCAAAAGAATGCTTCTAAATAAAGAACTATGTCTGATGTGATTTCAAATATAGGCATGTGGTCTCTAAAGCAGAACTCCTGTAGGTTCCACATAATTATTCAGCACACAATAGGCAGTTTGGGTGCCTATTTGCCTCTATTGTCCCTCATGAAGTTCCCACATTCCTGCCACTGCTTGTGCCCCATCCGCCACAATTATTCACCTCATATGCTTTTATTTATTTATTTTTCAATCTTTTTTATTAATTTTTTCCCCCAATATATGTAAATTTTTCCAATCAACAAGTTGTCTGAAATTTGCTAAACTAATACATATTCAATTCCTAATCCTTGCTTCTTTTCTCTAACCAAGTATAAAATAAGTTCCAAATTTGATAATAATCTGTGTCTTCTTTGTCTTTCAGCCTCATGGTTAATCTGTCCATCTCTGCACATTCCAAAATCTTCCTGATTATTTCTTCCTCTGATGGCAAAGCTTCATTCTTCCAATATTGTGCAAAAATTATTCTTGCTGCTGTGGTAATATGTAGAATTAGATATAGTTTCTGCTTATTAGTCTTTTCAGGCATAGTGCCTAATAAAAAAAGTTCAGGTTTAAAATCCACCTGTTCATCCAATATTTTTTCTAACCACATATGTATATATTTCCAATAAACCTTTGCCTTCCCACATGTCCACCAAATATGATAATACGAGCCTATATTATGTACCTCATATGCTTTTATCTCCCACACATTTGAGGTCCCAGCCACCACCTAAGCAGCTGGTTGGTTAAGAGGTACAGAATGAGTGGAGGAAGAGGATATAGAAAAGGGAGAGGAGAGGAGATCCACCACACATCTCCAATAGCCCATCAAAGTTTGATAGACTTTTAAATGTTTGTAATATTGCTTTGGGAAATAGTTATGTGAGTTCAGATACTCCTGTGTTTCACCGTTTCCATCACAATTATATTCCCCATTGCTCATAGTTCCCTTTTTTTGAGCTATGGGGGAATTGTGTATGCTTTCTCTCTTTGCATATATGTATTCTTACATGTCCATGCATGAGTATGCACACATGTGTCTATGTGCACAATATATCTTTGTTATATTGCAAGAATATAAACCTGTGTGTGTGCTTGCAGAATGTAGGCCTTGGGGACAGAAACACTGCCTATCTTTCCCTTAGTTTTCCTTATTCCAAAAAATAGAAGGGCCCAGGATTAAAACTAAATGTAAACTTAATTACATATAAACTTAATTAGTTCAGTGATGGTTGGTTCAGTGATGGGATTCAGCTGGTTCACACCAGTTCGCCAGAACCGGTAATTAATTTTTTGTTGTCCAGGCCCAGAATGGACTTCCAATGCAGCATCCACACAGAGAACCGGTTGTTCACATATTTGAATTCCACCACTGGTTTGGTTGCTGTGCAACCAGTCTAGGAAATCAACTCCACAGAAAGACTAAAACTACTTTTAAAACAGAAAAAATGAACTTACGGTTTCTGGTTTTGATGACTAGACAGGACAGATTACAGTACAGAAAGAAGAGGGTTGTAACCTTAGAGAAAGAAGTAGATTCATAATTGTACTTTAGCTGCTATAAAGAAGGCTGAAAATCACTTCTTTATATCTTTTTTGTTTCTTTTCTATTTTTCTTTTTTCTCTCCTTTTTTTTTTACTTTTAGCTGTTTTCTGTTTTCTTTTTTTCTCTTGTTTTTATTTTATATTGGTTTGTAATAGCTTTCTATTTCCTATCACTACAGAGCAGCAGCTTATTTCTTTCATTCTCTTTCGTTCCTTGCTATCAATGGACTATAAATTTCATTCACTACTTCAAGTTGTGAAATAGTGGCCCAGGGTGGCGAGGGAAAGACAGAGCAACATCTTAGGAAGACCTTTTTCCTCGTTGGCTAGCAGTAGGTTCTCAAGGCTGTTCCTTTCCCCACCACCCAACAACATGCCCGGCTTCCTCAAGATGCCTTGTGACCCAGACAATCTAAGCCAGGGGTCCCCAACCTGTGGGCCATGGCCCACTACTGGGCCATGAGGGGTTTGCAACTGGGCCATGGAAATGTCTGGCAAGCATCTGCACAAGCATCCTCACTTGTGCGAATAGCGGGCAAGCGCATGCTCACTCGCTCCATTTGCGTGAGTGGCAGGTGTGTGTGTACACCACTCGCGCAAGTGGAACCGCCCACACGCACTTACTGGCCACTTGCGCAAACCATTCCCTACTCCCTGCCGGTCCGCAAAGCTGGAAACGTTGGGGAACTCTGTGATCTAAGCTGTTGTTCTGACTCATTCAGTCAGAACAGAAAGAACTGCACAGAAAAAAAGCAAGAGTCACAGCAGTTTCATCCGCTGTCTCCTGAGTTGCTGCCTTTGTGCAAGGATACCAATTCTGCAGGCCTTGTTCCAGAGGCACAGCAAGAAGAACACTGCAAAGGCAGCATCTCCCATCAATATAATTTCCTCCCTTCTCAAGGTCTGGAGGAAAACATTGTAACAGGCATTAACTGCTTGTATCTTTTGCTTTTACAGGATGGGCTGGAGCAAATAGGTTCTGTTGGAGAGGATGACCTTGATGAAGCCATTCTTATTACCAGCGGTAAAATGCTCTCTCTCTCTCTCTCTCTCTCTCTCTCTCTCTCTCTCTCTCTCTCTCTCTCTCTCTCTCTCTCTCTCTCTCTCTCTCTCTCTCTCTCTCTCTCTCTCCCCCTGCCATTCTCCAGCTAGGAAAGAAGATAGATGGCAACTCAGCTCCCATCTTATTCACTGACAGAAATCTAATGTTGTACAATATAGGAGTTCTTGACTTCTGCCCCTTCTAATATGTTTGGTTTGTTTGGTTACTAACCCAAGTCTTGGGAATTATAATTTGATAAATATCAGTTCAGCATTCTTGCTGCAGTGCTTTACATAGCACCCATTCTGTTTCTTGCTTTTTTTGCAAAGATTTTATTACAAAAGTCCCGTCACTGTTTTATTTTCAATTTGAGAGGTCTGCTGATGTTTATATATGAGTTGTGAGACAACAGCTTTTCTATTCTTGCAACATTATCCTCATTTTCATGTTTATTTCTTCTCCTTATGCAAGAACATATGTACTTTTTGCTGAAAACAACTGAGGGAAATCCGAAAGAAGAGAGCATTTCACAGCAGGCTGAGTGTCATATTTGAATGATGACAGCTATAGTTCTCCCTCAAAGCAGCAGAAGGAACCAATTAAAAGAAAAATCACCCAAACAGAGATAGGTGAGGGAGGGGGGGAGACATGAGAGATAGGATCTTCCTTTTTAGGTATTTATTTAAAGTTACAATTCTAGAATACTTTTTCATTGGCCAGATTTTCTTCTTGCCCGTCCCTCTTCAGAAATGAAAGATTCTCAGG
Organism: Bothrops alternatus; assembly: GCA_034064705.1. NCBI lineage: Eukaryota > Metazoa > Chordata > Lepidosauria > Squamata > Viperidae > Bothrops > Bothrops alternatus. The sequence continues at coordinate 26,764,263 of JARGCV010000003.1, read as the reverse complement.
TTTTAGCAGTGTATTTCAGCTGGGCCTACTTTAATTCTAAATGGAATTGACTGGTGTTACTGCTGTGTTTGTTGTTGTTGTTGTTGTTTTTAGATAGCATAGTTCTTTTGGTTTCCTGCACTGCACTTTTTTATTCTGCATACCAGAGTAGAAGAGCATGCTATGCATTTACATCCAGAAGCTCTGTGACATTATACCTAGTGGAGAAGCTAACAAAGCAACTTTTTTTTTTTGCTTGCTTGCTTGCTTTTGCTTTTTGTTTAGCCTCAACAGTATCCTACTAGCATGGAATGAATATTTGGGAGGTACTTCAGTGTGCCTGTATTAGCAACCAGCTTCTAACATAACAATGAGCTTATAAAAATGCTTGCATTTCCCTGTAGTGGAATAACATCTGCTGCGATGCTGTTCAGAGAAGCTGCTCAGGCAGCTGGAGACTCCAAGGCAAGGATGTCAGTCAGCAAGGAGCTGAAGATGTCACCATGGTAAATCCTTTGAGGGGACATGCGTCAAGCTCTGCTATCAGATGCAGGCAAGCCTATCCTTCCGATGGCATCCCCTCAGAAAGATTGCATCATCCCCTGAGCCCCAGCCTAGGAGTGTTAATCCCCCAGGGGGGTGGAATCTGGTGTCCTGTTGGGTAACCTGACGGGCTCTGCAGCTTCTCTCTTCCCTGTGTCTGTGAGCAGCTCATTCCTGGGACTCGGGGAACTTTTACCCAGAAGGAGAAGGCATCCTTCCATCAGGTTGACTCAGCACAGACTTGGCTTTCTAGTGAGGTCAGTCATTAGGATGCCTGGAGATAGATGCTTTGCAAGGGGTGGTATCTGCCATCGGCCTTTTCCTCACTTTCTTGTGGCTGTGTGTTGTCACAATGACAAATGAAAGAGAGAGAGGAGAAGCAATTCTTTACTGACCAAGCGTGCTTTGGGCCTCTCAGGGGGTTCGCAAAATACTGCAAAGCAGCAGCTGATAAAATGGACACAAATTTAATTAGGGAAATTTAATTTAGAGGAAAAGCAGGGGATGGCTTTGCCAAAGCCATATGGAGAAGCAGTGGTGTTCCTATATAGGAGAAAAGAAAAACTTAATTTACAGAATGAACTCATGGGTCTTCATCATTCTGTAGCCACCCAGGAAGAGGCCCTGAATAATTTTATACACAGCATGGCAGGCACAGGTATAAGGACAGACAACTGGGTATTTCTGCAAAAAAAAAAAAAGTGCTAATTTCAGTCTAAATATGAAAACCGAATCTAGGAAAGGGGGTTGGGGAAGCAGGCAGCGTGCTTGTTTTAAGATGGTTCTGTAAAGCTACTTCTTCTTCTTCTTGTGCCATATCCGTTATCGGACGTTGGCAATCATGTTGGTGATCCTGTTTTTATCAGCAGCCGCACGAAAAAGTGCTGCTGAGTTTTGTCCAAACCAATCCCTTAGATTTTGAAGCTACGGTGTTCTTCTTCTGCCTGGACCTCGTTTGCCTTCAATCTTTCCCTGGAGGATTAAATGGAGTATGCCGTATTTTTCTGGGTGTCGCATCACATGTCCGAAATATTCTAATTTTCATTTTTTAATTGTTTTGCTGATTTCCCTTGGCTTTCCATTTCAGAATTTACCCCAGTCTGCTAATTGAGGGATACTTTGCTAATGGCTTTAGAAGTGACTGAGAAAAATGGTTAAGATGCAGGCTTGGTTTATTAGAATTTCAAGCAATTAATGTTTGGGACAACCATTTAGAATAACTTCCTTGAGGCAAGAGAATTGCACTTTCTTTTCACAAACCTCCATTTTAGCTAATGTTCTTAAAATTAGCGTATGATATATACTTGATAGTTTCAGTATTTCAAAGCATATAATTTCAGTTTTATATTACAGATCAATAACTGTAACCAAACAAGATTAAATACAGGATATGATTGCATTTCTCCTTCCCTATCTTTATGAATTCTTTTTCACATGTAAATTTTTTAGTAAAAGAAAAAGTAAAGATAGGGTTAGATTGTACTTGCTTTGGGGCAGTTTGATATTTACTCACAAAATATTGTTTCCGTTATTTTATGAAACTGAAGTTTTTCCTAGAAGATTCCTTTCTTGCAAAAGCTTTCCTGATCTTTTAGCTCACTCCGTTTCTAATAACTGATCCTAAAAATTCCTAAAAACCTCAGGAATATTCTCCTCCATAAGTGAGAATGCTTGCAGTGGCAGATGAGTGAAACTGAGAAATCCCCTTGAGATCATCTAATTGTAAGAGTTTTCAGTAACATCTGGTATCTGTTCTATAGAATCACATTTTTTGTCATGTTCTAAAAATGGGGCAATCTTTACTGTAAAAAACATGATGACAGAACACATTGAGAAGAAATTCTCTATGATACTATGACTAAGTAAAATTAATAAAATATTTTAATAGAATTGTAAGATACTATAGTTGAAGCCAGTTATATAGCCACTGGGCCCAATTCCCTGTTCTGTACAGGAACTGAAATTAAAACATCCTCAACAAATTGTTTTCTAGACTTCACCTGAACACATCTGGAGAAGAGATGCTCATCACTATTTCCCTTAATAGTAGGGATTTCCTAATTTTCAACTAGAATCTGCTTTTTAAAAAAACTTAAAGCTACTTCTGCATCCCCCCCCCAATTTTTAAATCCTATGTCAAAATAAACAGTTTCAGTAAAAAAAAACAACTGCAGACTTTTAGAAAGATTTATCTCAATATTGTCAATATAATCCTACTATTCACATCTGTTCTTATTATTCAGAACTGCAGTAACTCTTCCCTGTCTGTCTCATTCTAATGCAACAACAACAACAACAACAACAACAACAACAACAATAATAATAATAATAATAATAAAGTTGGAAGCGACCTTGGAGGTCTTCTAGTCCAACCCCCTGCTCAGGTAGGAAACCCTAATTGCTTGGCTAGATAATAATTTAGAGGCTCGTGCATCTAACACAGTGTTTCTCAACCTTGACAATTTTAAGGCATGTGGACTTCAACTCCCAGAATTCCATAGCCAGCATTGCTGGCTGTGGAATTCTGGGAGTTGAAGTCCACATGCCTTAAAATTGTCAAGGTTGAGAAACACTGACTAACAAAACACAATGTGTACAGTCTAAATGCAGAACCTCTGCTATTGTCTGAGCTGAATTATTTAGAGAGATGATAGAAAGATGTACTTTCTTTTACAGAAGAACCCTGCTTAATATTAATATCTAAAACTGATCAGAAAAAAAGACCATAATAAAGGGAATTAGAGCCTAAAATGGTGACTCCTGCAAGCCCTTCCAAGACCATCAGCTGGGTACTTCCATGTAGTTCAGATTCAGCTTTGGACTACACTGTTATTATTACAGTTGGTGCTTGAGAATGCAGTCAGGGTGGTTTTTTTCTGGTTCTGATAAATTTGTCTGAAACTGGAACATATCAGATTATTATTATTTTTTGCATTGCTGCATTTTCCCATTGGCAGGAACTCTTGTTTCATTCTGACAACATCCACACAGCTCCTTTGCCATATTCAGCTCTCCCAGAAACAGGAAATCAACAGCTACATTAATCTTGATGCTCTCATGTATACATATACAATATAGGACTAATCTGTGCTGCTCTGCAATCCAGGCACAACATATGAAAGACTATAATGGGTGACTTCCTAGTCCACATAACGCACTTCAGGACATGAAAAGCTTCCTCCAATTGGCAAGCACAACACTGTGGATACTCTATGCACTGCAATGTGAGGCCAGAAAACGATATGGTTCCTCGAAGGAAATGGCAGCAAGTATGACAAGGGACCCCATGCAAGATCTGAAACACCCTTTTCCTGTTGACATTTGAATACCACTCTCTTTTTCCCAAATCATCACAAAGCAATTTGAAGCTAACCTGCAATCTTCAGGTCAGCTATCTGATACCTAACCCCAGGTTGGTGAATGAACTCACTTCTTATGGCTGTTGAAAGGATCCATTCCTCAGGATCATGGAGCCTTGTGACACCGACAAATCAGGACTGTGGGACATAATCTCTCCTCCATTTGAACCACCTCTTCAGGAAGGGAGAGACAACAAAACCTAGAGATGGCTCCACAAAATACTGTAATTAATAGTATAAACATCTGATGAGAGGTCATGCAATGAGTCTCCCCCAGTTGAGTCTCACCAAAAATCATCCACAAAGGTAATAAATACTATCTCTGTGTCACATCCAAAACTGAAATCTACTGGAATAGGTTCAGGTAATCCATTTGCCACAGAGCCCTCTGCAGCTGCAACTATCCAAAAAGGGAACATTAGAGACCGGTCAATAATTGTCCAGATATTTAAACTGGATGATGGCTTCTTGAGAACTGGGTGTGCCACCACATACTTCAGGGAGGGTGACAGCATCACCTCACTCAAGGAGGCATCCATCTCACCTTGACTCTATCCTCCATAACCTCCCTGGAGCTCTCATCAACCAGGAAGGGCAAGAGTCCAATGACAGATTCTTTCCTGTTCCTCAGAACCAATAGAATTAAACTCATCCTAAATAGCCTTGCAAAATACAGACTCACTTACTTCCTCCGAATTTGCCCAGTTCAAGTCTAATGTAAGCAAACTTTTAGCAAGTTTGTTTTAGAGATGCCTAGATCATTCTTTACCACTTCCTGATAGAATTCATCTTCCATTTTAGTTTATTTTATATCCTAGTTGCCAGTATCATTTTCCACTCTAGAAAAAAATATTAAAAAGGAATCACTCAATTCCAAGGAAGAAATTATTAATATCTTATTGATACTCATGTTAAATTTCAGCTCTTCTAAGCAGACCTATGTTGTGTGGCATTCTAAAAGAATCCACTTTCCATCTTAACTATGATTCAATACTGGAAAAAATATTAGAAATCAGAGAGGAGTTTAAAACTTATTGGAAATCTCATTTTGATCCTTTAATAACGAATCAAGCTATGGAACAAGGAACAACAGAAGATGAACAGAATAATTCTGAACAGACCTACTTACAATTTAAAGAGACAGAGACACTATTTTTACAACCTAATTGTGAATCTGCATCAAGAGAAATTGTGGAAACTTCGGAATCAACTAATGCTACGCGTTATCTACAACTGTCTGAACAGACCTATTTACAACTTAAAGAGACAGAGATACTATTCTTACAACCTAATTATGAATCTGCATTAAGAGAAAATGTGAAAACCATTGAATCAACTAATGCCATGCGTTACTTACAACTGATGGACAATTTTGATAATCAAAAAATAGCTGTAATTGACCCAATTCAATTACCAAAAATAACAAAGATTAACACCCTGACACAATTTTTCAGAAATTACAATAAAGAGGAAAGTGAAAAAAAATTTGGCCAGTTTGAATTTGTTAGGAAGCCTCGTAATCAAATCTTGAGGTTTGAGTCGAAAAGCCTTATTATGGGAACCAAATTGGCATAGAAAGAAAGCTAGAGTCAGGTTCAAGTGTGATACAAAATGTTACTTGACGGGTTAAAAAGGCTTAGAAACTATTTCTGATTTAACGATGTATGAAGGATATAAATTGATTGTTACTATGGCTGATAATTATTTGAGGGAGTCAATCTTGCTAGAGGACAAAAGGACTTTATAGAAGTAGATTGATGAAATGATTGAATATACCTAGTAAAAAAAAGGAAAAAAGAAAAAGAATATGTCTGATTTAACTAGGAATGAAAGAGAATTGCCTGATATTATAATTAACAAATATTTGAAAATATAAACTTTATCGAGGCCTTAAAAACTAGTTGTTGGATCTATATTATTATTTTAAATATGATAACTATGTTGTAAAAGAGAGAGAGAAAGAGTTATTTGTGATAAGGGGGGAAAAAGAATCTGTCTCAATGAACGATTTATTAAGGTTACCTGAAATCACAATTATATACTTATTATATGTACTTGGAGTATGATGACTGTAAGGAGTATAGCCTAAAAACAGGATATAGATTATAATTGCATGTGCTTGATGACTTTTGTAATTGTATAAATTTTAATAAGCAATACCATATTCAATTTGAGCTTCATTTATATGACTTTGTTGTTGAATGAGACATCCCGATCACTATGTTGTGTCTTAAGCTTTTGGGGAAAGATGGGAAAAATATAGAAGTATTAATATAGGGAAATTTGGAGAGAGGAGTTGCTCGGACATTACCCCTGGACTACATCTGAAGAGGGATGAGAGGGAAGAAAGAGTGAAAGAGGGGAGAAGGAAGTAGGAAGGTTGGAGGAGAAGAGGAGAAGTGGAGAGAAAGGGAAGGAGAGGGGTGGAGGAAGAGGGAAGTAGGAAGAGAAGAAAGGCAGAAAGAAGGTAGAGAAGAAAGAGGGTGGATGTGGTGAAGGGGGAAATGGGCGAGCAACACCAAAAGTTACGTGTAGGTATTTATTTCATTTCATTTAAAGTATTGTATATATGAATGTAAAAGAATGTATGCTAACATCTTACAAATATCATGGTATATGCATCGGGGAGAGTTTGGAATGAAATTGATAAAATCTTAAAATAGGTTTAACAGACATTTATGACAGAAATGGAATATATTAAATTTATATGTTTTTTTTGTCTTGTGTGGGAGAGGGAAATAGAAAGATGAAAGTGAATGTATTAAGTTGAGCTGTTTATGTATGTTTTTATTCTGGAATTTTTGTTTATCCAATCACCACGGTGTGTTTTAAGCATTTATTGTTAAAATCATAAAATCAATAAAATATATTTAAAAAATAAATAAAAGAGTCCACTTTCACCTTCCACTCATTTTATCCTAGCTGACAATCTAAACTAGTTATTAGAGATGATTCATACAGGTGGGGCACTGCTATCATGCACTTAAAAATAAAGACTTAAATTGAATGTGAAACTGCAGTGGAATGGAGTTAACTGATCAAATAACAATGCATATGCATTTTGAGGAAAAACCATGAGTTTTATCTCCTACATTTCTCAATCTTCAGATAATCAATACAATTCATATCATAGGGACATGCCCAAGTAAAAATGAGTCATGAATTATAACACGTCTGATTTCCTGACATATACCGTGTGTTTAAGTTACGTAACTGAAATGTACACGTTTCCTTCTCTGTCCTTATTTGATGTGATACAGTACTTTCCAATGTTTTGCAAATATTAATCATGCCTTAGACAAGAAGACAGACAGTACTGGATCAAATAAATGCATTGACCATTTTTATATGGCTTGAGGGAAAGCACCTAACAAGCAGGGCTGGTGTTGTGCAGCTATTTTTACCTAATAGTTGTTCTTTAGAAAGAAAGGAATCTTACAGAAACTCTACAGGAAAAGCCAGAAACATTAATAATAGTAGAAGGTGACCTCTGAAGCTTTTCTCCCCATGCAGCTCAGTGAATAAGAAAGATGGAAGCATATCAGTAAAATAAGCTCTTTGAACTATTTCTTTCTGCCATCTTCATCACACATGAAAGGTATTTCTCTAATTATTTTTTAAAAATCATCTGTGAACCTGTAATTTCATGTTGATAAGTTCCTTTGCATTTCCAGTGACAGCAGGACAATATTTTCCAGTTACCTTTTAAAAACACACAGACAACATCAGATTTTCCCTCAATCTGTTGTTTTTTTTCCACTTCATTATATATGCTGGATCTGATCAGTAATAAAGAAAAGAGGCATAACTGCATATTTTAGATAGTCTTTTATCTTTCTTATCTCTAGTTTTTCAAACTGTTAAAATATTATATTCAGACTACATTTTTGGATATCTACATATTATTCACAGAATAAAACTATATCTCTCTTAATTAAATGATTCATTTAAACCACTGATAAATACACCTCATACCAGCTTTTCCTAATATTTGTACTATGATTTAAATAAAATATTTATTATAAATGTGGCATTCTCAAAGTATCTGTTTCTCTGTGATCTCTATCCAAATCAAACAATGAGATTCAATAACAAATATATTCATTAGGGTGAAATATACTCTTTATAATTTTATTTTACCTGACTTACTGTACATTTATTTTTGCTAATTTGGCACTTCGTGATCCCAACTCCTTCAAATTATAGTCTATTTTACTGTTAACCTATGGTGTACTACATGTTGTTCTATAAATAATTTATAAAATTATTTCATCTGTTTAACAATAATTTGTCCATTGCACTCATGAGCACATTTTGGCATGGTAAAAAGTCTTAAATATTAATTTTATTTTCTTATATTTATCTTTCCCACAAAATAGAGTGAGTTAGTTAATTATTGTATCATTCTTTTTTTAACCTCTGTTCTCTTCTATGACAAAAATATGAACAACCGTGAGTTGTACACAAAAAAGTATTTTCTCTATCTCTTGGTTGCCCTCTATTGTTTGTCCAGATTTTTTCTGCAACCCTACGGAACATATGCATCAGTTGCTGGCATTAAAGCATTCTTGAATGGAAACAATACAAAATTTTATAAACAATTTTTTGGCTTCTTGTATTTTGGCTGATCTGTTACAAATTTAAAACAGAAGGCTTTTATTAAATATACAGATGGTAACCATCAGATAACTAGTGTTTTACTCTTAAGTTTGAAAACACAAATTTTACAACAGTAAATGTTGATATTGCAAAAAGATTGATATTGGGCGGATACTTTATAACAGTGGTGGCGAACCTATGGCACGGGTGACAGAGGTGGCACTCAGAGCCCTCTCTGTGGGCACGTGTGCCGTCACCCCAGTCCTAGGCCTTCAGCTGGGTTTTATAAAACCTTTTTGCTTTAGGCCTCCGCCGCCATGTGCAAAAAAAAAAAAAGGTTCAATCAGTCAATTTCAACTTCTCGCGGGGAAAAAAAGATGTTGCAAAGTTGGAATTGATTGATTGAACTTTTTAGTCCCATCCAGTCTGCTGTTATCACCGCAGCCATACCCACCCAATGGGCCATGCCCACCCAATTGGCCACACCCAGCCAATGGGCCACATTCACCCGGCACTCAACAATGCATAAGTGGGTTTTGGGTTGCAGTTTGGACACTCGGTCTCTAAAAGGTTCGCCATCACTGCTTTATAAGATGTCCAGAAATGAACCGAATGTAAGAACCAGCAGTAAGAATGTAAGAACCAGCAGTAAGATGGCCAAACATGATGATGATGATGATTGTATGGCATTGTTACATTAGCCTAGAGACCACAATGCTAATGCAGAATAGTAGTTTGGCTGCCAGTTTACCAGCTCTGTTATAGGACACACTCGCGTGCTTCCCAAGATGCAGCACAGGAGGCAAGCTGGTTTCACACCAGAAAGAAAGATGAGTGGCTCTTCCTTCAGCGTCATCCCAGAGTTCCCTCCCTTCCCCAGAGCTACCTCATAAACAGGTGCCATAACTGGAAGGTTGAAAGCCAGCAGGAATCTGACTCCTGTACAGAACACCAAATCATCTCCCTACCAAAGTGGTACCTATTTGTCTACTTGCATAGAACATGCTTTTGAACTGTTAGGTGGATAGAAGCTGAGGTAAGCGACAGGAACTCATCCCCGCCATATAGTGCTAGCACTCGAACCACTGGAGCAAAGACCATCTCCAGTGTACCTTCCGCCCAAGTCTGTCAAATTATATAAATAGTGCATACTGCTAAGGACACTGAGCAAATAGGAATCAGTTCTAACAAACGTGAAAAGCAAGCATTAATACTACAAAGGAACTATAACGTGAAGAGTAAATTAAGCATGCTAGAGGAAAAAAATAATAACTTCAGATCGGTTACAGTCATACATAATAGTAAGCCATTTTTTTAAAAAATATTTTTTTAAGCAAGCCATTTTGGTTTGGTCCACACATAATGTAAATCAATCCTTTACGAAACATTAAATACAGTTTTGCGTCACCAAAAGACTGATCAAGATATCAATCTGAACTTTCCTCTCAATACAGAAATTCAATTGAAACTCTCTACGACAGATGGCTTTGCTTGAATTACAGCTATTAAAAGTTTGTTAATCACTTGTTTCACCACTAAACAGACCTGACTATTGGGAAATTCTTCCTGATTATTATTCCTTACTCAGTACACACAGACAGTCACACACAAATATTCCAAGCTAAAAGGAAAGGAAACTAATACATTCTACAGTTGCAAGGAGAGACAGCTGGTACATGGAGACACAAGTCTGGGCAATCCAGGAGGATATATCCAAACAATGGTCAGACTAGGGAGCAGTAGCAAACAAAAGTCATGCTCTCTGCCAAGGAATTTCTTCAAGGTAGAATAAAAGTCACCCAGGACTACCTGTTAAGAGAGCAGTGAAGGAGCATATAATGCACACATACTTTACTGAGCATCCCTACTGGAAAACATATGCTGGTACAGTACGGACCAGTTATAAATCAGTTTTTTCAGTGCTGCTGTAACTTTGAAGAGTCATTAAGCAAATGATCATATGTCAAGGACTACCTGTAATACAGAGGAGTGATGAGTAGAAACAGGGCCTGGATTAATGAGTTATTATTACACATAAAAAAAATTGTGGGGCTAGAATGCACCCCTGCTTCATCCTTCTCTAAGTAATGATAGTGCACTAGATAAATGTCCCCAGGGAGAATATCTGATGTCCAAAGTGATGTTAGGATGGAGGGACTCAATAAGAATGATACTGTTCAGGATCCACTTAGATTTTCCCACAGCCTCTTCCTTGGAATTAAAATGAAAGCTGTTTAAAATTCACAGGGCTTAAAAAGAGAATCTTTGGACGGAGAAGCATACTTCTTGGCTAAACAGTGGAAGAACTGACAAGAGTCTATCAAGAGTTGCGCCATGCCTCATCCTCAGAAAGGATGTTTTCACTTGTAACCCAGTCCAATAGTTTTATGTGGGGATATTTAGCTTATAGTTTGCTGATTGTACTAAGCAAGCTGACAGATCTATAATTAGTAGGGTCTAGCATATTTCCTCTGTTTTTATAAAATGGGATAACAACGATGCAGCTCCAGTCAGTAGGAAAACATACTACACTGTTACTACTGTATGGGTGTTTAAGAATGCTTATCCATCTTTTTTCTCCTTGACTAATTCCACTGGGAATAGAATAGAATAGAATAGAATAGAATAGAATAGAATAGAATAGAATAGAATAGAATAGAATAGAATAGAATAGAATAGAATAGAATAGAATAGAATAGAATAGAATAGAATAGAATAGAATAGAATAGAATAGAATAGAATAGAAGTTGGAAGGGACCTTGGAGGACCTCTAGTCCAGCCTCCTGCTCAAGCAGGAGAACCTCTACTATCTCAGACAAGCGACTATCTAGCCTCTTCTTAAAGATCTCCAGTGATGGAGCGCCCATGATTTCTGAAGGAAGTTGTTCCATTGGTTTGTCTTAACTGTCAGGAAGTTTCTCCTTAATTCCAGGTCGCTTCTCTCTTTGATCAGTTTCCAACCATTGTTTCTTGTTCTGCCCTCTGGTGCTTTGGAGAATAACGTGACCCCTTCTTCTTGGTGGCAGCCCCTCAAATACTGAAATACTGCTATCATGTCTCCCCTATTTCTTTTTTTCTTTAGACTAGCCAAACCTAGGTCTTTGATCATCTTAGCTGCTCTTCTCTGATTTTTTTTCCAAACTCTCAATATTTTTTTTGTAATATGGTGATCAAAATTGGTTGCAGTATTCCAGATTGGTCTTACTAGGGTTTTATAAAGCTATACTAATACTTCACATGATCTTGATTCTATGCTTCTGTTTATACAACCCAGGATTTTATTAGCTTTTTTGGCTGCTGCTGCACACTGCTGGTTCATAGACAAGCGATCGTCTACTAGGACTCCAAGGTCCCTCTCACAGTTACCGTTTTTGAGCCAGGTCTCGCCTAATCTGTACTTGGACCTTTGATTTTTCCTCCCTAAATGTAAAACTTTGCTTTTCTCCAAATTGAAACTCATTTTATTGGATAATCTCCTCCTGGGGTTTTTAGGTTTTAGTTGGGAAATAAGTTCCTTGCCCTTTGATGTAGACATAGGAGGCTAGTGAGGAAGAATAAGTGACAGCTGGATTGTCTAATGATTCCATTGTGGAAATACTCTGGAAATAATCCCAATATAACTATTTGGATATTGCAGAAGAGCAGGCTGCTTAGAAAAATTGCAGGCACCTGTGCTGTTTTCCTCCCTCCCCAGAGTTGTCTATAAAAGCTGCAATCTTGAAACAGGTGAGAGGAGATGTGTATTTTGGAAGCTCTGCAACCAACAACAAATAGAAAGCAACCAAATAAATGTTTTTTTTTTCCTTCACAGAGGCTGAATGGTCCAAAAGAAAAAGAACAGGCATAGCAAAGCACTACACCATGTTGTCTCAAAACACTGAGAACTAGAAACAAAAACTACTTCCCCATTTGGAGTTGCCAGAGACCTTTCAGTAACAGAAATCCCCTCATCTTCACTTTGTGCACAAGGAAATAAATTGCATTTTCATGTATGCCATTCCACATCCTTATATCTGGTTGTATATAACAGAATCCCAGAAGTTCCTGCAAGGGAAAGATGTCAAGTCATCATTTCCTTGAAAGAAGCCGAGAACCAAAATGTGACCAAAATGAGGAACTAAACTGACCTCAAGTGCTAAAAATAAGAGAAAATGAGTTTGTGTAGTTTCAAATAAGGCACAGCTGAGTCAGAAGTAAATCATTTCAGCTCTCAAGTATAGCTGATGTCAGAGGATCATAGGGTCCTGAGCGGCTTTCATTGTGAAGTTGCAGAAATTTTGTATGAGAATGCCCAGGGGACTATTCTTAAGAAAAGAGGAATGTTGCAAAACATTTAGACAACTTAATGACATTATGAATGTTATACTTTTTTGGGGAGAGAAGGTAGATAGATAGATAGATAGATAGATAGATAGATAGATAGATAGATAGATAGATAGATAGATAGATAGATAGATAGATAGATAGAGTTGTGTACTTCGTTCGCGTGCGAATGATGAAGACACATGGCGATGCTGAACAAACACTTTATTCTCCTTCTACAACAACCAAGCAAAAGTAAAAGGCACGCAGGCCTTTTTATATGGCCAGAAACCCGGACAAAGTCAACCAATAGGAACAGAGCGTTTTCGCGCCTTGCGCATGCGCACAAGGCTGGCGCCGCTCTGTCTGGTCCTGGGCAGCTTTTGGAATGCCCGGGACCAATGCAACGTCCCGAGCCTCCTTTTGCAGGCTCTGGACACAACACCCCTCCCCCCTAGATGGAATATACTCTGCGTACATTCATGTACATCATGCATTGGGAAGAGTGGGATACAGTTGCATTATTCAAATGCTAGGAGTGTGGAATACTTGAGTCTATCCTCAGGCAAACCATCTACAATATTGATTGAAATAAAAAAAATAATACAAAATAATCGACCCACGAGTTGCTTCCGTTATTCAGAGGCCTCATGAGCAGGTCACTCATGATTGGACAGCAACTTCACAAAGTCTCTCAGGTGTTTGGTTGGGCACTTGGACCGCTGCGACCTTCTAAGGCCCGGAGAGATTGCCTGGCCCACCTGCTCGCCTACCAGGCTAGGCAGGCCAGGGCGTTGCTGCCCTAAATCCCCAGGTGACCCTGGTGAGGGTGCCTGGCCTACCTGCTTGCCTACTAGGCTAGGCAGGCCAGGACTTTGCTGCCCCAAATACCCGGTTGACCCACCCAGCTGCTGGCTGGCTGGACCCTCTAAATCTAAACCAGCATAACATGGAGGGGTGGAAATTCCCGATTCCACAATGGACTCCTCTTGGGAACACTGTCCCTCGAGCCCAAGGCTAGCAGATGGAGAGGGCTGGGTAGCGGAAGTGCCCCAGTACGCTGTGGCCTCCAAGCACGTGCCCGAGGTGCCAGAGTCAGGAGTCGCCTCCATAGCAACCCCCTTTGCTGGAGACCTCCGTTTGGAAGCAATTGCGGAATTAGGCAAGCGCCCCTGATGGAATTCCTTTTCTCTTGCTGCTTGTGATTTGTGTGGATACCCCTGGTCAGTCTCCCTGTCTGGAGCACTATCTGACATATGTGAATACTGTAGATACCTCCAGTGTGACTCCCTGTCTGGAGTAATTATGGATGTGTGGGATGATCCCCTCTCCAGTGAATTCCTGTTAGGAGCACTTGCGGAACCTTGGGATGAATCCCAAACAGCCTCAGTAGCAGCTAGTGATGGCTTGTTAGTCCTGGGAAACTGTGACCCAGAATACGTATTATGGTCCTCCTCCCCCCCCCCCCCAGAGCAGAGCCAGGAGTGGAAGGGTGCAAGTCCAGTCTCCAATGCTGTTGGTCTATATGTCTGCAAAGAACGCGGCCGTCACCCAAGGCAACATCGTATGACAACGGCCCCGAGACCTTGCAGACCACAACTGTGATCCAGAGATGTCCAGGCCCATAGTTTCTTGCCCAGACCAGATCGCCCACCTGGAGTCTCCTAGGTGCCCACGGTTGTGACACCTGTGAAGCCACCCGGTCAGGGTGCAGCTTGTCCAGTTTAGTGATGAGGCGGCGACCCCAGCGGAGTTCAGCAGGGCTCTTCCCTGTGGCTGTGCATGGTGTGGTGCGGTACGCAAGAAGGAAATCAGCTAACATGTGATGCCAATTACCGTAAGTCAGTTTCTTGAGGGCATCTTTGGTGGTGTGCACCATTCTCTCTGCCAGTCTGTTGGAGGATGGATGGAAGGGAGCCGATGGTGCATGCTGGATCGGGTTGGCCTGAAGAAAAGCCTGGAACTCAGAAGACGTAAATTGAGGGCCATTATCTGAAACCAGAACATCTGGAAGACCGTGTGATGCAAAATTTCCTCTCAACACATGGATGGTCCTGGCAGTAGTAGTGGAGGAAACAGGAACAACTTCTAGCCACTTGGAATGGCTATCAACAACAACCAGGAAGAATTGCCCCTGAAAGGGTCCAGCATAATCTATATGCACCCTAGACATGGGAATTGAGTTTCCTACCACCTATGTACTGGGGCCTGAGGCATTTCAGGCCGAGACTGTTGGCACACTTGGCACCCGTGCACCTGGGCCTCAATGGCTTTAACGAGCCCAGGCCACCAAAGATGGTTGCGCGCAAGCGCTTTCATTCTGACTATACCAGGATGTCCCTCGTGCAGAGAGATCAAGATTCTAGACCTCAGTGAGGCTGGGATTACTACCCTGCTACCCCATAACAGGCAACCCTTGAAAGTGGAAAGCTCATGCTTCTTGTGCCAGAAGCTTTGGAACTCAGTATCTGGGCACTTGTCAGACCATCCTGACAACACCCATGTCAGCATGCATGTAAGCGTGTGATCAGTGGCAGTTTCTGCAGCCACATCTCTAGCATTGAGGGGAGACTCAGGCAACTCCTGAATGGAAAGAATAATAATGGCTGGAGCAGGATCTGGCTCTAATTGTTTCAGAGGAAATCTGCTCAGGCCATCAGCATGACCCATTTCTTTTCCTGGTTTGTGAACTAATGTATAGTCATATGCTGACAGGAAAATGGACCATCTCAGCATACGAGGAGAAATAATATGTGGGGTCTGTTTGTTAGTGGTAAACAAACCCAGCAGAGGCTTATGGTCAGTATAGACCGTGAAATTGCGGCCATATAAGAAATCATGAAATTTCTTAATGCCAGCCACTATGGCCAAGGCTTCTCTGTCAATTTCAGCATAATTCCACTCTGCAGAGGACAGAGTCCTTGAATAATAGGCCAAAGGGACCTGTGTCCCATTAGCCTTCAGATGGCCCAGTGAAGCTCCCACCCCATAAGGAGATGCATTGCATGCGATGCAAACAGGCAGTTGCTCATTGAAATGCGCTAAAACAGCATTTGAAGTGAGCAAGGCCTTAACCTCATTGAAACTCTTGTCATGGACTTTAGTCCACTGCCAAGGAGACTGCTTGTCTAAGAGCCTGTGCAATGGCTCTGCCACTGCAGCTTTATGTGGAAGAAATGCATGGTAAAAATTTAATAGCCCCAAGAAGGCTTGCAGCTCACTCTTAGACTTAGGGCTTGGGGCCTTCTGGATAGCTTGCAATTTAGTTTCAGCAGGGTGAATGCCTTGAGCATCAATCCTGAATCCTAAGAAGTCAGTAGAAGTGACTCCTATCTTACATTTATCCTTCTTTAGTTTAAGGCCTGTTTTTCAAAAACGAAGCAAGACAGCCCTTAATCTTTCTGCTAAATTTTGAGACTCCCCAGCAATGAGGACGTCATTGAAGTAGGGGCAGACCCCAGGAATACCTCGAAGTGTGCTCTCCATGACACTTTGGAATATGCCAGGGGCTACATTTACCCCAAATTGCAGTCTCTTGACCTTGAAGGCTCCCTGTGAGTTACAATAGTCTGGGCCTCTGCAGCTGCCTCATCAACAGGTAGCTGTTGATAGGCCTGTGCCAGGTCAAGCTTCGCAAAAATGCAGCCCCCCTTGAGGGAGGCCAGAATGTGACTTACCACAGCACTGGATAAGCGTGCTGTTGCAGCGCCTTATTCAGTGTGCATTTATAGTCTGCACATATACATATGTCCCCATTAGCCTTTAGAGGCGTTGCTATGGGGGTTTCCCATGGACTTGAATCCACAGGTTCTAGAATGCCCTGCTGGAGCAATTTGTCCAGCTCAGCATCAGCCTTACCTTTGAGGGCAAAAGGTACCCTCCTAGGCTTAACCCTGATGGGCGTGATGGTTAGGTTTAACCGTAGTGAAATGGGAGGCCCCTTGTAGGATCCTAGCTCTGAACTAAACACATCTGCAAACTCCTTGCAAACCTCTACAAGGCCCAGCGTTTGCAAGCTGTGCAGCCCAGTTACTTGGATTCCCAGAGCCTCGAACCAATTGAGTCCAATAAGACTCATATGTTCACCCCCAACAACCACCACATCTAGGGAACCTTCAAAATCCTTATACTGTACCCTAAGGGTGGCCTCCCCCTTAACACACATCATAGAATTTTGAAAATCAGTGAGTATTAGATTCGATGGCCTGAGTTTAACTCGAAGGCCACTACTGCTGCAAATCCTTTTAAAGGTATTAATTGAAATAATGGAAAGAGGAGACCCAGTGTCCAACTCCATCAGTAAGGGAACCCCTTGCAATCTTACGTTAATGGAAAGTTTCTTTTTAAGGGGCTTGTATGTCCCTGTCCTTAGAATGCTCCTGCGCGATGCGCAGAAACCCATCCTGTTTTGGCTGGGGACCCTGGTACCTTTCTGAAGCAATTCTTCCCGAACTTGAACTTTCTGGTGACCCAAACAGATGGATGCAATGTGGTCCTGCTTGCCACATGCCCTGCAAATGGCAAAGCGAAACCTGCAGTCAGCTCGCTTGTGGCGTCCTCCGCACCCGAAGCATTGAAGAGATGCTGGGGCCTTGACCGGACATCCCTTCTGCCTCCTCTCAGCTGGTTGGTGAAGTCTGTCAACCTCCTCTTCAGGATCCTCTTCTGATCCTTTTCGAGCGTCCTCTTGATAGACTGTAGCTGTGTCTGGAGGATTCCTGGCAAGGCGCAAGGCCTTCACAGCTCCGCCTGTTGCTTCCTCAGCTGCCACCTCTCGCAATGAATCTTGGAAGGAGACATCTTCTTTTGCAAAAATCTTTTGTTGTAAGTCTGTGCTCCTCAAGCCACAGACAAAACGATCTTGCAGCCTCTCTTCCAGATCCTTGAACTCACAAGGTCTGGCTGCTTACCTTAAGGTCACAATAAAGTGTGCAGCAGATTCACCTGACCTCTGGTCTCTCTGCTCGAACGCGTGCCTCCAAACAATGACAGATAACTTTGGCTGGAAATGTTCCTTCAACATTTTCTTCAAGTCAGCATATGTTACTGACTCCAGAGGCGCAGGGGCCACCAGATTTTCTGCTATGTCAAAAGCTTCTTGTCCACAGGCAAACAAAAGAGTTGCTGCCTTCAGGTCGTCTTCTCTAATCTGATTAACTCGCCGCTCTGTCTGATCCCGGGCAGCTTTTGGAATACCTGGGACCAATGCAATGTCCCGAGCTTGCTTTTGCAGGCTCAGGACACAACAGATAGATAGATAGATAGATAGATAGATAGATAGATAGATAGATAGATAGATAGATAGATAGATAGATAGATAGAGACAGAGAGATAGGGAGGGAGACTTTATGTAGCATGGAATAAAACAGAGGAAATTATAGAACCATAAATCTATGTAGGTGGAAGGGATCACGACAAGATGGCAGGTGCAGCAGTGCAACCAAAGACCAACCCCTTTGTATATATTTGTGATGTCCATGCACTGCAAAACAGGTGGGGATTTGATTGTGCTGCAATGACTGTGTATCAAAAATAATTTTACCTACCCCTGCAGGTACCAGGGATACATGCTTTATATGTAGAGTGGCTTAGAGACAATCCCAGGTGTTATCCTGTAGTGATAAGGCAGACCAATCAAGCAATGTTGACAACACTAGCCTAGATAGTACAATAGCTTGTCTCCATATAGATACTTTTTAATTTTGTCTTCTATGTTCTTAATATAGAAAAGGAAATTTTCACTTGAAAGTTTTGCTGATTGTACTTCCTATGGAAATCCTTTTTCCAGTTCCTATTATTGCTAACAGATCTGACACTGGAAAATTTCATAATGAGTTATATCTAATTTCTACATGGATACTTTGGATTCTGTTTCTTTGGGTTGCTTTTTATCGCTGTGGGATTTTGATGTGTAAATAGGAGACCCAGAGAAATAAAACTCAGTAAAATAATGGCAGGTGGCTTAAAAAGCAGTGAAAACTTTTAGAGCACTACTATTAATCTATTCTGGTAAATTATACAAGAATTTTATATCGTCTTCACAGTAACTAAATAATCTACAGAAACGAATGATTTATTGGTATGTGTCAAACGATTCTTGATTCTTCATTCTTGTTGTGAGCCGCCCTGGGTCTTCGGAGAAGGGCGGCATATAAGTTTGAATAAACTTGAAACTTGGGTGTCTTAAGTTTATTGATGACTGAGTGGATAGATTTGGCAGCTATTACTGTGGATGAGGGTGGCAATATAGACTTGTTGAGTATGTGCTGTCCTGGATTTCAAGACCTGAACCAACACCAGTGCCAAGAAAGAGAAATGGAGACAGTGTAGTTGTGACCAGGTCCTGTTCTGTGCTGGTGGGATGTGAATACCTATGTGTTTGGCTATAGGGAAAGGTTGGGATCTCATTTGTGTACCGTCAGCCCTGCTACCCGGAAAGAACCCTTTCTGAGCCATTTGACCTTCGTGTTAAGATTATTCTGATTATTTGTACCAGGGAATTTAATCTACCATTCCTTGACAGTTGAGGTCTGTCGGGACTAAAGATTTCATGGGCTCCATGGCTCTATCCCAATTAATCAGACTCAACCTGCATAGATGGACCCATTTGTTTCAGAGTAGCAGCTGCTGATTTGGAAATGAAGGACACTGTTCTGAATCCTTTGTAATATTGGATCATTTCTTACCCCAGTTGAGGTTTGCTACTATGGAAGATCTATTAGGATAATCTACCCCAGACCCATTATGGAGCCAGAAGTCTTCAGTAATCCCTGATTTTCCCAGCATTCTGGCAGACTATTCCATTGACCATTTGGTCAAATGTTGAGCGGGTCATGAATGCAATTGCTCCCACCATATTTTTACTGGTTTACCAAGCAACATTGGGAGATGAAGCATCTGAAGAAAGGACTGCAAACTGAAGGAGGAAGACGAAAAGTGAACTTGACTGAATACTTGTAAGAGTTGATTTTTAAACCTACATCATGATGATAAAATCAGCAAAGTGATTACAGTCCTCCATTCTCACTGTGTCAGTGGAATGTCATCCCATGAATCATTATCCAGCAGCCCTGTTTAAGATCACTGAATCTTGCTAGCAGGAAGAATTACCATCTGGTTTCTGTGATGTATTTGTACAAAATTTTATTAATGAAGTAATTCAAATTCACCACATAGCTGACCATCCATTGTTGGCATTTTAAGTAGAAAGTGCAACATTCTGTTTCTGGGACTAATTCCAGCTTATAGATTCTGATGAAATGGCTAGGAAGCTTCCAGCATGATCTGGTGCAGTTGTAGTTTTGATTCATGCTTTTCTTGGCTCCTTCTGGTAGTAAGGTATGTATAAGAACCTGGGTCAAGGAGCTTGTAAACATCACATAATGGAAAGGGGTTGTCCTCATTGCCTTTAAAGCAGCGGTTCTCAACCTTTTCCAGGGCTCGACCCCGGCCCGCATCATGCAAAAAAAAAATGACGGGCCCGCACCGCGCATGCACGGCACGACGGCCCGCATCGCGATAGGTAAAAAAAATGGCTGACCCAAAAAAAATGGCCGACCAAAAATAAAATGGCAGGCCCGCACCGCGCATGCGCGGCATGACGGGGCGCATCGTGCATGCGCGGCGCGACGGCCCGCATCGCGATAGGTAAAAAAATGGCCGACCCAAAAAAAAATGGCCGACCAAAAAAATGGCGGACTGCGGTGCTTGGCGACCCCCGTGAAATGGTCGTTCGACCCCAAATGGGGTCGCGACCCACAGGTTGAGAACCGCTGCTTTAAAGTGTGCTGCTATGCTCCATTCAGAGTAATATACAAACGAATTGTATAACATTATTGATTTCAGTGCCTTTACTGCACCTCAGTTGGTACTAATCTAAGTGGCATGTAACAGCATTATTGTTCTGTCTCCAATCTTTCCTTTTGCTGAGATGGTGGCTGAGAGATACAGCTACAGAGGCCTTAGAGGAAGCAGATTGGACCTTTTCTATCAGAGTTCAACTCCAGGTTTGAGACTAAAATGGTATTGGTCATTTTGGTAGGTGATCTTCGTAAGGAACTGTATCAGAGGAGTGCATCTCTCCAGGTCTTACTTGACTTGTTGGTGGAATTTGATACCATTAAACCTAGTACATTATTCCCCTGCATTGCCCGCAAAGGTGGAGGAATAAGAGGCAGAATTTTATTCTTTGTTAAGCAGGTGGCCTAACCTAAGCTGAATATTACACTCAGCAGTAAAATGGGTGGAAAAGTTAGTTCTCTGATAGTTCTTTAGGAGTCCTAGAGAGATTTCTCCTCTAATCTCTGGTGTTTATATCAATATGAAGCTTCTGGGGGAGGTATCAGCAGTACACTGAAGATATCCAGCTATATATTGACATTCTAGATCAGGGATGTCAAACTCGCAATGTCAAGTGACGTGCCACGACGTATCACTTTTTTTCCATTGTTGGCAATGGGGTGGGCGCGGTTTCGGCATGACGCATCCCGCCCGCAGGCCGGCAGCTTGACACCCCTGCTCTAGATTAAGTTAGAATTGACATGGAAATCTTGACCCAGTATTTGGAGGCTGTAAGAGTCTGGATGGGATGAAACAAACTAAACTTGAGTTCCAAAAATGCAAAGCTGCTGATTATTGAGAAATCTGATTCTCCTAATGTAGCAAGATTATCAGCACTGACATTAGAATTCATTTTCAGTATAATTTTAGCTGGCATATTCAATCATCAGCAATGTTATTAGCCAGAAATGGTGCTCTCCAAAAATTTCAGTAGTCTAAAGAGAGTTTTTCCCATTGATACTGCCAAGTTTTTCATTTGAAGATCTCATCCTAAGATCTGTATGGGTCCCCCATATGGGTGGGGAGTATCAGAGGTAAGTGGCATACTGTTCAAAAATATAGTGTAGCCCTTTGTATGAAAAAATAATGCAAACTTCTGCTATGTGTCTCCATTTATACTCATTCTGCTCTGTGCTCAGCAAAAGTTATGTTAATCAAATGTTAATACCATAGAACTACAATCAAGTGAAATTCTATTCATATCTTCACAGAAGTTAGCCTCATTTCAAGTTCAAAGGACTTACTTCCTGAGAAGTTTTGATCAAACACTTTACGTGACAAAGACCAAAGATTCTATATTTGTTTGCCTCTGTTCCTCCTAACTGAAGGGTTCTCCTTAAATATTAATAGTCTATTATTTAGGCTATAATGTATATGCCCTTTTCCTCCATACAGGATTCCTGCTGCAAAGTAAGCATCCGAAAATATCTGTGATCCAAATCATCTTCAGTTACAAAAATAAGTGAACATAATAATGTCTAATAATGACCTTATTATCACACATGACAACACACTAACGTATTATTAACAATTTACAGATATTAAAAGGCTCACAGATTAACAGTGCTTGTTTAGAGCCAGCTAAGAAAACAACAACAAAAAAGAACCACAGTGTCGTTGCTTCACATTTTCAGTAGAAGTTACTTCCTACAGAGTGGGCTTTACAATATAAAATGGATGTATCCATTAATGTATAGCGGTAAACAGAAGCAGAGCTGTTCTGCTGTACTATATCTCCTTTTCAGCCTGTCATTTCTTTATTCTAGTAGTAGTCATTTTCTTTTCAAATGTAAGTTCACATACGTTTACGATAACTCACTTCCTCATTTTCCTTTGTTTACTGTAGGTGGATTCGGTGATTTCCATTTATTTGTCATGCAGTTTGTCATACAGGAGTAATGTGCATAGTTTTATTAAAAAGGTTATGGCAGTCTGGTAATTCAGGAGGCTGGCTTTATGCCCCGTCTGGGATGGGTTTGTTTTTCAATGCTCTCAGGGCATGTGTACTTGGCATCCTTCAGCTGCTTTGGCCCTGGGCTTGTGCCAGGTTGATCCTAAGGCAGTTTGAGAAATCTCTGGATGGAGATTTAGGCAGCATTGTGTAAGTTCAGATAGCAGGCAACACCATCACCCCACTGGGTGATTCCCCTGTTGCTGTGCCCTATCCACCCTTCTGTTCCAGAAAAATAATTGCCAGTTGCTTTCTTTCTTGTGGACACATCTTATTGAACATATATGATATTATATGAGAATATTTACATATTGTACAGAGAGAGAGAGACGGTGTTAAATTAAATTGACATATACGAAGTTGAAAGATCAAAGTATATTTATACCTAGGCACAACAATCAACTTTATAAAAAAAAAATCCTTTCTTACTTTTTCGGTGCCTCTAATATCTTTTATTGCTATCTTGATTAGGAATGTTGTAACAGCAGAATAGCTATAACACTTGCCTAGCAATATACAACACTGCTAACTTGAAACCTAGAACAATTGTTTAGTGGGGGGGGAGGAAATTAAATTACTATTTTCTTTCCTTGGGCTTGCTACTTTAATTTGTTTGCTTATTTTCAAAATAACATAGTTACCGTCAGTGCTTTTTTTATAAAAAAAAAAAAAAAGTGCCGGAACTCACACATGTCATACAACCCGCCTTGCCTACCCTACAAGGTTCCATCCAAAAAAGGTGCCGGAACTCTGTTCTGGGCGTTCTGTGACAAAAAAAAAAGCCCTGGTTACCGTAGCTCACAGAAAGAAAAGAAAGTGTTGCATTTATTATTTTTGAGCACTATTGGTTTTATTATGATTAAAATAAAACATCAAAGGCTCCTGGATCTCATTTAACAATAATGCATAGAAAGTAGAAAAAATCTGTCTTTTACTAATAAGCTGTAGGACTACAAAAATTGAAGGAGAACCAGAAAAAGTTCTTTTTAGAAAGCCAATCCTCCAACCACAGTTTTCTTCTTCACATGTTTTCCCAATTCTTAATCCTTCTCTCCCTTCCTGCCTTTTTCTTTCATTTATTAATTTTCAAAAGAACTTGTCTATACTACTGAATAATAATATACTTACACTCAGTATTTTTGTTGCTCCAGAAGAATCTAGTAAAGGGAAAAAATGGGATAATTCATTTTTGTACGTTTGGGGGGGGAGAAGGTTGTTAAGAAGTACACATGCTTTGGTTCTGGGATCCTTTGGGTGCTCTGCTCTGAATATGCCCTTTGTTCTGTTTCAGGAAAAGAGGCATTGAAGCAACGAGTTCCAACAGTTCTCCTTTATTGCAAACACCAACAGAACAGGCTTTAAAATGGTGCGGCCCCCTTTTATAGCCCCCCTGCACAATACCTTGCTGGCCAATCATTGCAAAGGATCTTTTCCCACAGTGCGTGTGCACGCAAGGCTGGGAGCAGCCTTTCTTGTCCCGGGCATCCACATGGTCTGCCCGGGCCAATCGCTGCAGCCTGTGCCTGCCGGCCCAGGACATAACACCCTTGGTGATCTGGCTCTAGCAGCGGCATTGTTTTTAAAAATCTGGAATAATTCAAACCTAGTTTCATTTAGCATTCAATTCTTATCAAACACATTGGTTCTGGTATGGTTGGATATCTACAATAATCCTAGGAAGTTTCAAATCTACTATTGTTGTAATAAAGATATATTCAGCTTATGGGCTGCCATTTGGAAGGTGGGGGAATCTTTGAGAGTCAATTAGCAAGCTTGAATCAGAGAGAAGAATCTGATTTAGTTGCTTTGTAATTCTCCATCATTACAACAGAAGTCTAATAATCTCTGTTAGATACTTGCTAGCTCTCTACAGCTGCCCCACAACTAAGTGATTTCTTGATGATCTTGAAGAACATCAGCCACATTGTGTTGGGCCTGAAACATCCCACAATTCCTTAAATACTAACTCTGATATAAATGTATCACTTTTAAGAGTAACAGATTGATTAGATGCATGTGTTTGATTTAATATGTCTGCATAAATTACAACTCATTTTATGAGGTAATTCATGTTAGGTTTTTAAGGTGACTCTGGATATTTGTTGTTCGTTCCTAGTAGAATCTTTTGGATAAACATTTCTTTAAAAAAAAAAGAAGTAAAATCATATTAAGCATGTCAGCCCAAGCAACTTTTTTTTTTCATTTAATTCATTATAGTACAAGCAGAAGGGCCTGGCAAGTTCAATTTTATCCCTTTCTCCTATGATGTTGGCTTTGATTTCCCAAACTGGATTGTGCTGTTTTCTATACTATAAAACATTCATCAGCCACAAAACAAACAGCATGCAGCATTGGAGAGTCAGGGCAACTCATCATTCTCTTCCCAGCAAGAGCCATGATCCACTCAAGTCCACTAGTACCTATATGGAAAATCCCTTTTAGATTCATTGTCACTTTACATCCAGGGCAGGTATAACACATTCATGGCAGGTCCCTTATCTGATCTGATCAGTATTTGGAAAAGTGGTATCGAATCTAGTAATTTGTGTGGCAGGATTTCTACCAAATTGCAGAACAGCAAGAAAAAATGTGAATCTGCATCCATTACATTTAATTTAAATCCAGAGAATCTATGGCATTTTCCCAAAATTAAAAGTTAAATTTAAAATGGTTGGAGACCTGTGAACTTACATGAGTTTGCACGAGTTCTCAATATATACAATAATAGCTTGACATTTATTTCACTTCAAGTTTACTTAAAGCTTTTGCTGGAAAAGCCACAGTGATAGGTGTCTATATCATGGGAGAGGGTAGTTAATTAATTATTTGTTAAATGTTAACACATATATACTTTTTCCTACACTTCCCAGTTGATTCCCAAGGTTTAAAATAAAAAAAATAGTATATTCTAATACACATACGCTCTCTTACATTCACACACACACACACATGCACACACAGAGAGAGACCTTATATAGAGAGAAATTAGCAGAAAATGCAGACAGATGGTAGTTGTGGATGTTATTACTGGAAGGATGTAGGAAGAAACCCCAAAACCTCCCAGCCCATAGTGGACCATATGTGACCACCCTCTCCCATGACAAGCAAATCTGCTACTGTATGCAGACCATGGCTAAAGAAAACACAATTTCCTCTGGTATGAAAACTCAGCCTCTTAGATTAAACCCTACATTAAATTAATTCTGACCCCAGACCGTCATTTCCAATACATCCAAGCATTTAAACCTCCAATCCAGGAGCTAGAAGTTCTGCGTTTGGAGACTATGGCGGTCTGTTTTTTGTTTTTTGTTTTCATGTAGGAGCCCAGCCAGCCTTGCTATTGTTCCTGTGTCTTCTCTCTCCAGTAAGGGCCTTGCCTCTGTTTTATTTCTCAGTTTGAGCTAGCATGGGTAATAACGAGGCCTCTTGAAGTTTCGCGGCAGCTTTTCTTCCTCAGAGTTTGGTCAGTGCCAATTCCCCAAAGGCATCCATGGCAGCAGGTTAAATGTCTCCATGGAGATTTCAGTGGCTGCTTTCCTCTCTCCCTCCTCCTCCCGCTGTGTCCTTCTCTAAATTGTTGGTTGTAAACAGCAGCAGCAGGATTTCCATCCAGACCAGCAGAATCCTACCCCAACCAGGTTCTCCTCTTTGCTTTGCAGCCCCACAATTGCCCTAGCAAAGCAACGAAGCCGTCTTGTTCCAACTGGTGACAGTTGACGGATTATGGCTGATTTTTTTTCACCTCTGCCCTGTCTGGCTTTTTCACTGCAGCTGCAGGAACCAGCTTGCCAAATGAGTGTTTCACAAAAGGGCTGGCATTATGGGCAGAGGCCTTGGGATCTGGCAGATTTGCATGCTGAGGGGCAAAATATACAGGGTATATATATATCACCTCCTCTCTCAGTTGCCCAGTCTCTGTCAAGGATTAGACAATCTACAACAGGAACACAGCAAGGCCTTGGTTGGGTGGGGTGGGGGTGTTTCTGCAGGTGTTTTCCTTTTTTGGTTCTTTTTGGGGGGGAACTCGTGGGAGAGGGGAGAAGACAGAAATAATTTTTTTCACTTTAGTCTTTACTGCATTTTGTTCTCAAATACATTTTGTTACTTTACTTAACTTATCTGAGTACAAGTTGTTGGCTTGTGTCATTTATTAATTTATCCCACACCTTTTTTTTTCTCTTCTTTTTTTCTCTTTGCAATTGCAACCAGGTTGTTCCAGAGCTCCTTTAAAAGGTCAGAGATTCCGTTTTTGACACTGTGTTAAAAGGAGGTAGGAACTAGGGGTAGTTCAGATTCAGATGAGGACTCAAACCAGTAAGTGTGGATCAGATATTGATGATCTCTGGATGTTAATGAACTACAATACCCCAAATCAAAACCCCAAAGGTGGAGATGCTGGGAGTTGTAGTTCAGCAAATCTGGGTGACTACATGTTCATTCACAACTGAAGATGATGCTAAACTTGATTCATCAGTCTAAAGGAAGCATTGTTCACAATAGAAAAACATGAAAAATATCATTTAACATCAAAATAATGTTTTCTGCTTATGAAATTAAATAACAATATGTATGGGAGATGACCCATCCTATAATAGATACAGTAAATCAAATTATTAATAATATAATTTCAATCTTTTTTCTAGAATCCTGGCCAAATGGTAGGGTGATATGGTTTGTGTGGATTGTAGAGACCCAGATGTTTTCAAAACTCCATTAAAGTATAAACTTCTTTTTATCTTAGGAGTTAATTATGATGTGACAGAGAGAGAAAAACATGCACGGATATCAATGTATCAAACAAATATAAATATACCTTTGAGTTTTGTTCCATGATTATAAGTTCACACAATGGGAAAGCTTGCTTCATAAAAATAAAAGAACAAGCTTGGTATATTCCTATTCATTTGCTATGAATTAGGAAGTTTACTACCAAATTAAGACAGTGTCAGTATGATTTATTGACATCAGTCCTGTTTTTTTTTCATGCCAGTTGTACAGTGGAAAGAAAGGCAAGATCCTTTAGCTGTTTCAAATGGTGTCACAATAAATGCATTAGGACAATTCCACGCTGGAGCCAAAATCGCTTGCTCAGTAAAGCTCCAGGCTGCTCCTTAAATTAATTCAGACATTCCAGACCAGATTGCAGTGGATCAGCTAGTTGGACCAAGGGGATTCTCATTCTAGACTGTGGCCATCACAGGACATGATGGATTAATCTTCTGCTTCTTGCCCTTACTGGGTGGCTCCTATGAAGCAGGATCTACCAGCTCTTGCCTTTTCTTTTTAGGTTCCTCTGAAGATCCATGGAAATTTTGAAGCAAGGAAGAATTGGGAGTTCGGTTTCAGAGAAACAAAGGAGGAATGTCTTTTTGTTGCAACTTAAAGACTTAAAAGGGGATGGGGGTGGGAAGGGAAGGGGATTTGTAAATCACATTCAAATGCTCCAGGTGTTTCTGTAGTCTGAACTATTTCAAGCTGGTGTTATTTAGATGCATTGAACTACAACTCCCATTACTGCCAAAGTTAGCTGTGGTGGTGAAAGTTGCATGCATCCAGAGATAGATGCTTGAGGATACCACTGGTAGCTGAGAATTTCTGGCTTTCACATAACTTTTTAAATAGGACCCTTACTGTACCTCCCCATTACTGGTCAATTACTTGCAATTACTTCATAGAACCATTCATTATCTGAGTCATATAAAACCAGGCACATCACTAGAGGCCAAAATCATAAGACTATGTCTGATTTAAGATTATGTCTGATTATGTCTGATGCATGACCAAGTCATGCATGCTAATTCATTAGAGAAGTCAATGATGCTATAATGGTTAGTGGAACAAGAAGAAGAGGCAAGCAAAGAACACTCTGGCTTGATACATTAAATCTGATACAAGGATGAACATCCAACAACTGAAAGAAGCTGTGCTTGACAGGGAAGCCTGGAGAGCACTTGCCTATAAACCCACAAAGAGTTGGATATGACTGAATGGTTAAAACAACAACAACTTCATAGAAATGAAGTTTTTATATATTCAAACTATTGAATCCTACAAGACTCTTGCAAGTAGCCCACCAGTAGATTATATGAATTTTCCCTCCAGTGTTCACATTTACCATTTTCATAATAATAACAGTGCAACCAAATTACCTGAGTACTAATGATGTCAAAAAACATATAATCAGTGAAGAAAAGGAGGGGGGAGAGAGATTGAGATTATTATTTTGTGCCGTCAATTTATTCTTGAGTGCTGGACAAGTCCCTGCAGTTTTCTTGGCAACATTTTTGGAGATAATTTGCCCTTGCATTCCTCCTAGGGTTGAGATAAAATCACTGGTCCAAAGTCATCCAGTTGGCTTTGTTCCTAAGGACTAAAATTCAGTCTCCTGGTGGATAGCCTGGTCTTTTAGCCACTTCATCAAAGTGGCTTTCAAAACAAAATTAAGCATGGGTCTAATTTCTAGCTGAAGACTAAAGTACTTCTCAAGCATCTGACCCTCAAAGTTTCCATCTTGCCCGAAAAGGGAACAATTCTAGCTTCCTATATAAATGTCTATGAACTTTGTCTGTAAAATTTTTTGATAATAGCATCCTAATTCAACCTTCTGCCAATGTAAAAACCTATTATTAAAATATTCTTGGTAGATGCCATCCATCTGCTTCTTACGATGAAAGAAAATTCCCCATTTTCCAAGGTGATCTATTCCAGGGCTTTTCAACCAGTGGCACGGGTACCACCTGTGGTACATTGGCACCTGGCAGGTGGTACGCGAGCATCCTAGAAAAGTGATAGTGGGGGAGGGGAATGAGAGCGCTGCCAGGCGGGCAGGCAGGTGTCTTGCTCGGCTGTGCTTTGGGGGCACTTTTTTCAGTGCCATTGTAACTTCGAACAGTTGCTAAGCGAACTGTTGTAAGTCGAGGACTACCTGTACTTTATCACTTTTTTACTTTTTTCTTTTTTTTGGTCATCAAGTTGTTGTTTTTTTGAAAATATATTTTATTAGTTTTTTTAATTTTTACAGAAAGAAAAAACTACTCAAATCAAATCATAGTGTTAAAATAAACAATCATCCATAAACAAAACATAAGTACATTTTTCAATACCTCTAATACTAATAACTCAACTGAAAATAATCATACCAAACAGTTAACATTACTGCTCGGTACCCCCACCACCACATCCCCCCGACCCTAACCTTCCCCCCTCACTTACCAACTTACTACCTACTTTCCTCCCTCCTTCTCTACTTCTCTATACTCCACCCTCCTTTCTACTTTCTTTCTACTTTCCTCCCTCCTTCTCCATCTCCGTCCTACTCTTCCCCCTTCTTATCAACTTCCACTTACATCAGCCTTCACTCCTCCTTACTCTTTCCATCAGATGTGGTGCCCAGAGGCCACCCGAGCAACCCCTTAATAACAGTAATTACATATTCTTACATCCACCCCAATTACAGTTGAGAAAACATCGTATATAAAATTATAAACCCTCCCTAACCCTCCCTCCCGACTTCCCAGAGTGAATACAGGGTAAAACAAAAGAAAACCCACTACATCAAACGAAATTATTATATAATCCTAACAAGAATTTTAAACTATATACTATATACAATCTCTAAATCATTTCAATCCATTAAACAAAACAAACAAATCATCTTGTTAAGAATAATAATTTTCATTTACATATCTAAACCATCAATCTAAGTCAAACCTTGAATCACTTCAATCCATTGAGAGGTTATATAAAATCACCCAAACAATCAAGTTTTATATACATCTTCCAGTAATCAACCTCTTTCAAACCATTGAACATCAAATAAAAAAAAATTCATCTTTTTAGAAAAATAAACAAATAATATCAATAAACCCCTCAATTCAAAAAAAATGTTCTTAATCAATTTAATATATCTTCCATTAAACATCCTCTCTTACATCTTACTTATAAAATTGGTCTTTAATTCAGCCCATAATCTTAGATTAGCCTTAATTCCTTACATTTAATTTTAAATTTCACTTCTTCAATCGACTTCTGGGCTTTCTCATCTGTCAAATAAACCTCCATAACAAATACAATCTATTTATTCTATTTCTAACTTACATTCCTACAACCTTATCAAATCACATAATGCTTATCTATCCCATCAATCAATCAATCTAATGTCAAACCTAGATCATTTCATAGCAAATACATTCTTCATCAATTTAATTATATCTTCCATTAATCATCTTCTCTTACATCTTACTCATAATCTTAGTCCTTAAATCAGTCCATAATTTTGAATTACCCATAATTCCTTGCATACAATTTTAAATTTCACTCCTTCAGTCGAATTCTAGGTTTTTTCTTCAACCAGGTAAACCTCCATAACGAGGCCTCCCTTCCAAATAATAAGTCTCTCTTCTTTACTTGCAATATCATTTGAGTCCAAATAAACCATCTTAACCTTTGCATTAGTCCTCTGTTACTCTTAGCCATAAACTTTTGTTGAGATAACAATTCAAATCTCTGTCTTTGCTTTTTCTGATCCTCAGCCCCATAAATAAGTTGCTTCTTAAACTGAATCAATGTCTCTTTTTTCTCAATTAAATCCTCTTCTTGCTGCTTATCTAAAAGGAATAGCCATCCCTTCCTTTCTTGAAACAAATCCTCTTCCTCCTCTCCATAGATGAACTGTTTATCAAGCAAGATCCATTTCCCTTTATTCTCTTTATTCTCAGTACTGTCCTCTTCTTGTTCTTGTTCTTCTTCTTGTTTAGATTGTATTATAAAATATTCAGCAGTCGGTTGTAAATCAGTTTCATTTGGAAGAAAAAATCTGGTAAATATTTCTGTAATAGTCTCTTTCAGTATTGCTTTAATCTCTTTCACTATTGCACGCCTTTCTTCTTGAGATTCATCAATACGATCCAAAATAGATTTAACATTTAAATGTAAATTCCACTCCATTTTAAATTTAAAACAATCACTCTGGCTTTAATACAATTCCTACAGTCGTCTCTCTAGCTTCGCTTACGAGAACAAGGAGAGAGAAAAAAAATGGAGAATTCACTTTCACTTTCAAACACTTTCCTTTAACAGTGAAAGCAGTGAAAGCTATACGCCATTTTGAAAGCATTATGTTGATTGTAGAAGTTAGAAATATATAGCCAGAAAAACAATAAAAAAAATACTTGCAATCCAATAAAAACTCCTGTATTCACTCAGTCTGCTTACAGTCTCTCTTGTGTTCTATTTTTATAAGCAGAAGCGGTCGCAGCGTCTTTCTCTGTCTGATGACAGAAGCGTCTCTGGGCAGGAGCGTCCTCAGGAGCTTAGGGAGCTATCACTCTTGATCCCTGAAAACTTTTTCAGGGATTTAAGAGGTGCTCAACCCTGCTCCTGATGCTCTACACCTCTTCTTTGCCCGAAGAGGGGATTTTTCACCGCAAAAAAAAAACAGCTGATGTGCGCTGTTTTTTGCGGCTTTACAGACCCAGGGAACGGAGCCTCACAGAGAAGACTCTAGCGACGCCGGCGGAGCTACCGGAAGTTCGGTCATCAAGTTTTTGACATCTTGCTAGGTGATACTCGGATATTGCCATATCCTAAAAGTGGTACAATGGGTGAAAAAGTTGAAAAGCCCTGATCTATTCCACTATCACTCAGCATTAAAAATGCCTCTTTTAATATATATTTGTTTTTACATTTGAATGTCCTTTCCTCTGAGGCAATAAAAAATTATTTTAAATATGTGAAAATGTATATCATTCCATTTTTTAAAAAAAAATTCCTTTATTAAAACATTCAGCATTGTACATAAAATCTTTGTATGCATCAAACATCATAGCATCTGGTATACAACACTACGTATTATTTTATTATTCTTTGGAAACGTCTGGTTTGGTAAACATTTTTCACTCCTCACTTCAATCCTCTATTATACACCCGTTACATTTTTTATTCTCTATGATCCCTGATAATAGGTCTTGAGGTAGTAGTTAAACATTAAATATAAGATCATATTAATAATCAATCCTCAGAGAACACAGCATATAACACTAGGTATTAATCTTTGTAAACGCTTGGTTTGGTACATATTCTTTACTCCTCACTTCCAGCCTCAACTATATGTCTGTTGTATTTTATCTTTTATGATCCCTAGCAAAAGATCCTGAAGTAGAGATTCAATAACCTGGGGTAAAAAAAAAATTCAGTCTGCTTTTTCATTATTAAAGTAATCAACATCAAGCATAAGATCATATTAGGAAGCAATCATATTAAGAAGCAATCATCGTAGAACATAACATACAACAATAGGTAGACATTCTTCACTCTTCACCCCAAGCCTCCACTATACACCTGTTACATTTTTTTAACCTGTATGGTCCCTAACAGTAGGTCCTGAGGTAGCAATTCAACAGCCTGAGGTAGACATTCAGTCTGCTTTTTCAATGTTAAAATGTTCAACATGTTTGGTTTGGTACATATTCCTTACTCCTCACTTCCAGTCTCAACTATATGTCTGTTGTATTTTATCTTTTATGATCCCTAGCAAAAGATCCTGAGCTAGAGATTCAATAACCTGGGGTAAAGATTCAGTCTGCTTTTTCATTATTAAAGTAGTCAACATTAAGCATAGGATCATATTAAGAAGCAATCATATTAAGAAGCAATCATCGTAGAACATAACATACAACAATAGGTAGACATTCTTCACTCTTCACTTCAAGCCTCTACTATACACCTGTTACATTTTTTAACCTGTATGGTCCCTAACAGTAAGTCCTGAGGTAGTACTTCAATAACCTGAGGTAGAAATTCAGTCTGCTCTTCCAATGTTAAAAAGTTCAACATTAACCATAAGATCATATCTATAAGCAATCATCATAGAACACTAGATATAACACTAAGTATTAATCATTCCATTTTTTAAACATCTCTTTTCTAAACTAAGCACATCCAACTTCTTCATTTTTTGTCACATAATTTGAACTCCAGGCTCCTGTCCATTTTCATTCTTTTAAACATACTCATAAAGTTAAATCCTTCTTAAATAATATTCGTCAGAACAGATCAGACCATTTCTGGTAAGACTGGACAGAACAAGATACTATTCCTTTTCACACTCTGGATCTTTACATTGCTGCAAGCAAGAATTGCATTTGTCTTTTTAATTGCTGTTGCATTATCCTGCTGACTCATGTTTGGCCTAGAGTCCACAAAAAAGAGCATTTTGACATATACTGCTGTCAAGCCAACCCAGATGTTAGCTGTTAGTATTTCTATAACAGATTCTTCTAAACTAAATTTCATTTTGTCTGTTTTTCCATTTCTCCAAACTCAATCTTGCATCATAAATGGAAGTGTACAATGTTAGAATACATGGTTTTGGTATTTGTGCTTTTTGTTGCATCATTTTTACAATAACACTATTATTTGTTTGTTTACATTTACATTTATCTCTGCTGACATGCAGTTTGTTATTTTGTCCCTCTTCCTCATCCTGTCAAGATCACATTGAATCCTGTTTTCATTCTCTAAGGTATTGGCTAATTCAGCAAATTTAGTGTCATCTACAAAGTTTATGACAACATCCCTTCAACCAAGTCATTGACAAAAGTTATTGAATGATTCCAATCCTGCAGCAGCCTAGCCCTAGTCACTGGGCCTAGTCCATCAGCTTTACAGTCCATTGTCAATCCTTCTCCTACTCCTTTTCCTGTGTTCACTGTTCAAGCATCTGAGGCATTGACTCCTCTATGATGTTGACCCCATGGCTGCTATTCTAATCTTTAAAAAGTGTCTTCCAGTACCTTAAAGAGACACACATGAAGAGAGGCATAAACATTCAGAGATAAGAGGTACCTCATTAGAAGTACCGGTATGAATCGTGTGATCTATATACATGTTCATCATGCTATTCTTTCTGAGTAAGCAATATTATACAAAATGCAGAAATCAGACATCAAATAGTAAGCCAAATAAAGATCTCAGATAAGGGACAAGGAAAAGAAATATAATTAATCTTCCATATTCTATAATCATCACTAAAAGGGCCAGAAGATAATAATATCCAATATACAGTCATAGCTTTGGTCATTTAAGACTTTTGTATAGTATTTTTAGTATAACAGACAAGGAATAAACTAAATATGAGCCAGCAGTGTGCTGCACCTGCCAAAAAAGCCAACACAGTGCTAGGCTGCATTAACAGAGGGATAGAATCAAGATCACGTGAAGTGATAATACCACTTTACAATGCCTTAGTAAGTCCACACTTGGAATACTGCATCCAGTTTTGGTCACCGCGATGTAAAAAATATGTTGAGACTCTAGAAAGAGTACAGAGAAGAGCAACAAAGATGATTAGGGGACTGGAGGCTAAAAGATATAAGGAACGGCTGCTGGAATCGGGTATGTCTAGTTTAATGAAGAGAAGGACGAGGGGGGACATGATAGCAGTGTTCCAATATTTCAGGGGCTGCCACAAAGAAGAGGGAGTCAAGCTATTCTCCAAAGCGCCTGAAGGCAGGACAAGAAGCAATGGATGGAAAATAATCAAGGAGAGAAGCAACCTAGAACTAAGGAGAAACTTCCTGACAGAACAATTAACCAGTGGAACAACCTGCCTCCAGAAGCAGTGAATGCTCCAACACTGGAAGTTTTAAAGAAGAGACTGGACAGCCATTTGTCTGAAATGGTATAGGGTTTCCTCCCTGAGTAGGGGGTTGGACTAGATGACCTCCAAGGTCCCTTCCAACTTTATTATTATTATTATTATTATTATTATTATTATTATTTACCAGTTTTACTCATACCCACGGCATAGGCAGCATTCCCTCCTGATGGCCTGACTATTGCATTCATATCAAAGAAACAGCAGATTTTTCCCCTGTCCAGGAGGTCAAGGGACTGACCTTCAGGACCAGAGGGTGGCAGCACTGACCCTCTGGGATGGCTTCCCATTAAAAATGAGATCAGCCCCTGTTTTGGCCACCACCGAAAGAAACTGAAGACTGAGCTCTTTTGAAATATATTTGGGTTGTGATGCCTAGGGGACTATCAGCGTTCTTTTTGACTTATTGATTGTACTTTGCACTTTCGTGTATCATAGTTTTACTGTATTTGTAAACTGCCAAGAATTGGACTGAATGTGGTGAAACAGAAATCAGATACATACATACATGTAGTCCTCAACCTATGACCACAACTGAGCCTCAAATTTCGGTTACAAAGTGAAATGGCTGTTAAGTAAGATTTGCCCCATTTTATGACCTTTCTTTGCCCATTGATTTTGCTTGTCAGCAGGTCACAGAAGGTGGTCACATGACCCTGGGACACGGCAGCCATCATAAATATGAACCAGTTGCCCAGCACCCAAATTTTGATCACGTGACCCTGGGGATGCTGCAACAGTAATGAATGAGAAAAAAGGTCATAAGTCACTGTTTTCAGTGCTGCTGTAACTTTGAACAGTCACTAAACAAATTGTTGTAACAATAATCTGCATGTAAATGTACACAATTGATGGAAAATGTAAACAGTAATTAGAGCCAGGCTCTGTACACCTATGTCTTTTAGGTATTTCTGTAATTGTGTATTTGAATTGTGTATCTCAGATTCTGGTTTGCTGTCCCTTTGTTCTTTTTTGCTTTCAGAAGTATTAATGTAGTTGTGATGCACTGCCCCTGCCTCCTGACAGGTCCCAGTCTGTCTCCCTCTTGTTTGTCCATGTGGTATAAAATATCAAAGGCCATGTGATAACAAGAGTTTTGCACTGATGTCTTTGTTGTTTAGTTTGTGTTCTTTTAATCTCAGGTTGAAAAGTACAGAAAAGATTATATCTCGCATATATACTATGGTTAAATGCCTCAAGTTTACACACAGATTGGGAGAGAAAAAAAGAATTTCCATTACTCTTCCCTGATGTGTTTCCAAGCAAAACCATAGGCTGGAGAAAGAATCCAGATTAGCATAATAACAATGTCTTTCTCCCTGAAAAAACAAAGAACTACAAACCAAGCTGTCCCAGAAGACCCACTGATTCAGATTTTGCTTCAGAAGAGGAAATATGCAGTATGATCACTGGAAAAGCTGTTAAGAAGGAGCAGGTGGCACGTGCAAAAGTCTCTTAGATCCGAGGCTTATTGCCAAGAAAAACTTATTTCTCCTTACATAGCCTCATCCACAATCTTGGTGGGGCAGAAGAAATCTAGTTGCTCCATCCCAGCTAGATAGAGAGCTAAATGGGGTTGTTTGTTTTACAAGGAGCCAATCTTATGGTTTGGGTTTTTAACTCAAGAGAGGGATTACCTGCTAGGGACAAATACTTGCAGAGAATAATTTTGGTGAGGGAAGAGTGCTGACAGGAGAAACATGGAAGATTAGAAGGAAATTTGAGAATTGGGTGAGTTATCATATATACACCTAAAAATAAACATGATGGAAATGCAATTCTGTGATAGGCTATGTTGCTGAATAGGAATGCAATCTTACAGTCCCAGTAGCTTTTTAAACAAATTTCACATACAGCCTAACCATATTGCATTATAAAATGCCTATATTCTGACTTTGGAAGAAAGACAATAAACAGATCACAGAAGCAGCCTGGTTCTAAGTGTCTCCCTTGCTATTTCAGCTCCCAGATTGTCTTGTTAAATTAAGGAGCTTCTCTGAGTTGGTGAGCCAGGAGAGATCACTCAGGAGCAATTCTGCCCAAGACCTGATCACTTGTATATTCCACTAACTTTACTAAGCAATCAAGGATCAGCAGAACTGCCTGTGGTTTGTTACAGATAACCCAGGGGTGAGGGTCATATGTTATGTACTGGGATCATAGAAAGTAAGAAGAGGAGTTTTAAGTCCCCCTAATTTTTTTGATTAACAAAAGAAAGGGGGGGGACAAAGACATCAATAATTACAAGGTGGATTTTTTCAAGTTCACAGAAAGAAGGAAAAAGTTAAATTGCTCTCTCCCAACTGTAGAAGCCCAAATTCCAAATGGACTAATACTAATTCTTAAATACACATACACAAACAGTACACAGGTTTAATGTCATGCACAGTTAGACCCTTAGAAGGAACAGGAAATTCAGTCATTGTTGCTATCTTTTGTGTCTGGCCAGATAATGGCTGCTCAGTTACAGCTGCACTGTAGAGCGAAAGAATAAGCATGTCACAACATGCAACTTCCCTTCAAAACTTTAGGGACCCTGTTTTGAGCATTTTCTCCCTGCCTCTCAAATGAAAGAAGTTAGATTAGCCATTCACTGACTTTGTTTTTTAACTTGTTCCAAGCAAACCTTATGAGACCTAGCTATTCCGTTGCTTGCATAGGCAAGAAAAGAAATTTGCACAAGCATTCTCAGTCAGGAGCAAAATTTTGGAAATGGACTTAAGCTCCAACAAATGAATCTTGCAGTTGGGATTCAGCCTGCAAAAACAAGGGTTGCACTTTTTTTCCCCCTTTATTCTTTCATCTAATACAGTGGTTCTCAACCTTGGGGTCGCGACCCCATTTGGGGTCGCGAGACCATTTCGTGGGGGTCGCCGGGCACCGCCGGCCGCCATTTTGTTTTTTTTATTTTTATTTTTTTTTATTTTTTTAAATTTTTTAATTTTTTTGGCGCGCGCACACCACGCACGCTCAGATCCGCCCGTCGCGCCGGAAAAAAAAATTAAAAAAAATTAAAAAAAATTAAAAAAATAAAATAAAATAAAAACAAAATGGCGGACCGCAACGGGCGGATCCACGCATGCGCGGTGCGTGCGACGGGCCGATCCGCGCAGGTGCAGATCCGCCCATCGCGGCCGCCATTTTGTTTTTTTTTATTTTTTTTAAACAATTTTTAAATAAAAAATAAAAAAAACAAAATGGCGGCCCGTGACGGGCGGATGTGCGCATGCGTGGCGCATGCAATGGGCCGATCCGCACATGCGCAGATCCACCCGTCGCGGCCGCCATTTATTATTATTTTTTTAAAAAAAAATTTTTTAAATTTTTTTTTTGCGCGCGCGCACACACGCGCGCACCCCCGGGTCAAGGTCGCAGCACGCATGGGCGGGGCAAGTGGGGTCTCAACCTCAGAAAGGTTGAGAACCACTGATCTAATAGGTATTTGGAAGAGATTTGGGACTATTATAGCAAATAATTCCCTAAGGTTTGAAGGAGAAAGAGGAAACATTCCTATGACCCAGGTTTATAAGTTTAAATGGAAGGGACTCAAAGATCTTAATTCTCAGTTACTCATTCTTTTTCTAATTTGACCTTAGTTAGCCTTATCACATACATCCAACAATGAACTTTAAAAGTTTATAAAAGACTTTTCTGTTCATAAAAGAAAAGCTGCTATATAATAGATCTACTCTGTGAAATTTCTTTCCAGGATATTGGATGGGCTTCCTTACCACTAGGGGAAGCAGCACACACCAGGGATACTCTGGGGAAAGAAGGGTTAGCTATCTTGAGTAGCTGTCATTCCCTCCTGTTTTTTCCTACTTCTGATTAGGATCAGAACCCACCATGATATCCATTGGGGAGACTTACTTGTTTATAGTTTAGTGTGTATTATGCAATCTCAGCCAGTCTGGTTTGTAAACCACAATGAATGATTTAGTTTATTTTCTGAACCAAGCCAATTTGATTTGTACACTAAATAATAATGTTTAAGAAAGCCATGGCTTAGTGTGTTGTGTAAATAGCCCCTTTATGGCAGAAATTGGCTTCATGTAGCTGAAGGACAACTTCCAACAAGCCTGGTAGAAGGGACAACCGGCTAAACCAAAGTCTACAAGTAATTTTTAAGACCATTGTATCACATAAAGTTGATTTAGTCTTTTACCCACATTTTTATGGTCTTTGAATATCAGTCTAATCAGCACTAGGATGACTTTCTGGAAAGTTATGAAAATTAGGTTTTTCAACAGGACCCTTAATGATGGAATGTCACCTTGTATATAACCATGACATTGCTGCTGTACAGAATTTTATTAAGAGGTTGCTTATAATTAATGAGGTTATTAATTGGAATTACTGATTTAGAAAGTTATTGTGAATGTTTATCATTTTTCATTATTGTGGATTTTTTTGTATTATGTTGGCTACTTTGGTTGTTATTTTTATATAATTACCATGGACATTTTATTGTTTTAACTGTTCTGTAAGCCACTATGACACTGTTAGATTTGGGGTCATTCCATGAATAAATGAATGGATGCCCAAGTCTAAACTCAATCCTAAACTGAAAAAAGAAAGTCCCAGCCTGTGGTGATTCTATTTATGTGCTACTTTTTATTCTGATGAGTACAAGGTAGCGTATAGTCCATCCTTTCCTATCATAGAAACTGTAGTAGGTCAGTGGAGCCTGTTTTTCACACAATTCCATGAACTGCAGCTAACCTATCAGTAACATGTTGTATGAATACAGTCAACATTAGTTTACATTCTATGTTTTCTTGAAATTACTAATTCAGTGGTATTCATAACCAAGTAATAATCTGAATTCAGATGTCCTCGTCCAGCAGTTCTAACCTCATGACCCTCAGTTCAAGCTAAGCCAGGAGCAGTAGTATGTTAACCAACGTCTTTTCTTTATGAAACATTTTGAACATACTGATTCCTTTTCTCACTTTAATTCCCAAAACCATGTTTATTACTATTTATAATTTTAAAAAGAAAAAAAACATTTTCAGTCTTCCTCAATGGGAGACTTAAATGCATGTTGTCCTTGAGTAACTGTTTAGCTCAGCTTTCATTCTTAGGAGACCATTGTCCAATTATCACAACTTAACAGGGAGATTTTCCTCCCGGCAAACTCTATTGTGTCTCCTTTTTCAGAAGCCACTAATACATGCTGCAGCACAAATTTATCACATATTCTTTTTTTCTCCTCTAATCCATAGAATTCTCCTAGATAAGGAGCCACAATTGAATTTTAGAAAAAAAAGGAGAGACTGTTCAATTCAGCTCTCACTCCGCTTAAGAATGGACATCTCGTGAAATTGCAATAAATCAAGGTGCCGATTTTTTTTGTTGTTTTTGTTTTTTTTCCCATTCTTAAAAATAAACAGAGCAATGAAAATGAACCATGTCACCATTCATACATAGTAAAATAACATCTTTAATCTGCTTGGGAAAATCTTTTTCTCTCCTAACAGGAAAAAATATTAGTTGTTCCGATAACAAGCAAAACAAAATCAAGCAAAGGGCATCAAGGGACTTCCTGAAATTGAAAGGGGAAAAAAAAAAAAAGACGAACAATGTTTCATGTAGCTACTTTTTTTTTTTTTAAGGAAAAAAAAACCCTGCTTCCAGTTTTCTCCAGGTTGCTACTGGTTTCAGGAACATGAGGAGGAAGGAACATGTGAGCTTGGGAATGGGGTAGGAAGGCAGAGTGTTTTCTTAATAACCTTGAAATATCTTATAAGCTCCCTTTTCCCGGACATGAGACTATGTTTCTGAAGAAGACCCTATTTTTGCTATTAATAATGTCAGGAGGTACAGTGGCAGAATTGATATTGTCTTGTCCAAGTTTCAAGAAAAACGTAGGTCAGGGGTAGGCAACGTTGGCTCTTTTATGACTCGTGGACTTCAACTCCCAGAATTCCTGAGCCAGCCATGCTGAGGGGAAAGGGAGAGGTTTCCAAGCTGAGCCATGATGGCTCAGGAATTCTGGGAGTTGAAGTCCACGAGTCATAAAAGAACCAAGGTTGCCTACTCCTGCCTTAGGTGGAGGGAGGTTGACTCCTTCTGTGATCCAGAGAAAATCTTGGCTCAGAAGTCTGCATCAGGAGGCAACTGCAACTCTGAAATGTAGGGGATGCATTTCATACAAAACAATGTTTTTGTAAGAGCTGAGAGCCCTGACGGAACTCCCAAACTTTATTTCCAAAAATCAATGGAAATACTATTCTGACATTTTTTTAAGGGTGGAAAACTCAGTCAAGTCCTAGGACAGACTTAAGCACATTTTGTAAACAGGGGGGAGGGAATACAGTATCTTCACCATAAAATCAAAAAGAAAACAAATCCCCAGAAAATTCCATGCACAAAACTTCATGTTATTTATCTTCTTGTCCATAGGGGACCTTGGCCCTTAGGGAAATAAATGTGACTTTGACTACAAAAAGTTTATTTATCCTAGAGCAAAGTACTATAACTGTCCTAGCTTGTTCTAGTTTGCAGTTTTTGAAGAGCTATCAGAAAACAACTTCCTTCCATCACTTATGGAAATCTTCTGGGAAATAAGTTGATGTTCTCATCCCCTTTTAAGCCTCCAATATTTCCTCTCCATATTCATTCTTTGTTAACTGCAAAAAAAATCCATTTAAGAAGAAAAATAGAAAAACTGCATAATGTCTTTTGAGTGGTAACACTCAGAACCATTTATTTGGAAGCACTTAAAGTCTGAAAGTTTTGGGGAAAAAACATCTAAAATGGAGTGCAGGTGGCTTGAAGATGTCCATCAACATTTAACACTTGGACTGCAGACTGAGCGGTCTCTGGCTTATCTCATTAAAACTCTGGCACTCTGCCAAGATGCATTGTGCTTCTACTGTATTTAACCATAGAAATTATATTTTCACATTTGTCAATTAGCATATGCAAATTTTAAATAAAAGCCAAGTTCTTTTTTAATGGATGATGATAGTGGGCATGGCCTTCCTCTTTTTGGACTCTATCTCTTTGCTAGTGCAGATAGGAAAATAAGAGGAATTTAAGAAGAATCCATAATAGATCAAAGATCCAACTAGTCCAAGATTTTGTTCCCACAATAGTAAACAGAATACCGTCTTGCTTCTGTTGATATTCTTCCTAGAATTTATGCTTAGCCTAATTCATGCCTGCCACTCATTTAATGCCATAAACATCTTAAAACCCTCTGACTTTTACTAATGATGCATAGCAATCGATGTAATGATCTGTATGGGCTTTTAATGCCCATTGATGCCAAGAAAGCCTATTCAGATCTGTGATCAGCAACTAAAATAGGAAGAAAATGTTAATATTAGTGGGAGGACAGCAATTCCTGGAGGGTTTTTTCCCCCCTTTTGTTTGTTTTGCTCCATTGCCAGATTAATAAATGTTCTGCATTTTTTTCACAAATGCAAAGATGACTTCACTGAAAATATTGTGCCTGCCTTATAAAGTTATGGCAGAAATATGCTGGAAACTTTGGACAGACCATTCTTCAAGGTTAACTGTAAAAATCTGAACATCTGCAAACAAACAACATAAATGTCCAGTTTGAGGATGGAATCACCACATCTCAGCTTGCTGTCAGCATTCAATATCTTTGCACAACCCTTTCAGTCCAAAGATTTTCCCCAAAGAGTTCCCTGTGGGAATCTCATAGAGGCCAATTTAAATGTTTACAATGCTTACTTAGAGTTGTTGCCAATTCCTGCTAAGCATACATTAGAATGGTTTAGTTGTTTGGTGCTACCACTATTACATTCTAGGATGGAGTGATGCAGGAGGTAATTAAAGCCCTTTATGGCAATGGACCAGGTTACTTGCGGGACCGTCTTCTGCCTCATGAATCCCAGCGACCGGTCAGGGCACATAGGGTTGGCCTCCTACGAGTCCCGTCTATTAGGCAATGTCATCTGACGGGTCCTAGGGCAAGGGCCTTCTCTGTTGCTGCCCCAGCCCTCTGGAACCAACTTCCCACAGAGGTCCGCACTGCTTCCTCCCTCCTAGCTTTCCAGAAATTATTGAGGACCTATTTATGCCGACAGGCTTGGGGCGTATGAACAGTGCTCTGCCCCCGGGCCTAGGAATGTGCCTCCATCGTTGATGGTGTGTTTGATTGTGATTGCATGTTGTATGCATGTGTTTTAGATTGAATTGAATGTGTTTTTGGATTGGATGGTTGATTATTATTATTAAATTCCTCACATGTAATTGTATTGTTGTTGTAAGCCGCCCTGGGTCCTAGGAGAAGGGTGGCATATAAATTTGAATAAATAAATAAATAATCAGCAGGGATCCTAGATTACAACACAGAATGCCAATGCTTATCTAAGTGACATCATCAGGCATAATACTGGCAAATGATCGGTTGTCTGCTGCATAAGATTTATCTTTCAGTGTTCCCAAACTTCCCTAACTCCAGAGATATTTCATTGCAACTGTCATCCACTACCAGAGGCTATACTATTGGTTGGAATAAGGGAATTATAGTTTGAAATGTCTAGGGCAGGGGTCTTCAAACTTGGCCCTTTTATGACTTGTGGACTTCAACTCCCAGAATTCCTCAGCCAGCATGCCTGGCTGAGGATTTCTGGGAGTTGAAGTCCACAAGTCACAAAAGGGCCAAGTTTGAAGACCCCTGGTCTAAGGAGTACCATGTTGAGGAAGGCTAAGATATAAACTCTTTCAAATTACATCTTTATGTCCTGCAGGGTCACTGCCATCCTAATGAATAAGAATGTGTTTCTCACAATTATAATGAAGGTAAATTGGTGGCAACGATGAAGCGGTGGGAAAAGGTAAAAAATTATATGTTGAACTTAATAGGCGATGCAAAAATAAAGAATAAAATTCAGTCACTCTATAAAGTATGAATAATGTAACCCAGAGTTGAGAAGTATATATGTAATAGAAATTGAATCTTCCATATTGGTGGTGGGATTAATG
The DNA here is from genome assembly GCA_034064705.1 of Bothrops alternatus. Classification (NCBI taxonomy): domain Eukaryota; kingdom Metazoa; phylum Chordata; class Lepidosauria; order Squamata; family Viperidae; genus Bothrops; species Bothrops alternatus. Next base: position 26,720,072 of record JARGCV010000003.1, on the reverse strand, counting down.
TTTGTTAATGTTTGTATTTTGTCTGGTGGAGGGCACTTTTCATAGTGCACTGTTTTATGTGTTCAATTAATAAAAAATTAAAAAAAAAAGAATGTGTTTCTCAAAAGCCACTTTATTGGCTTTTTTTTGGCAGCTGAAGGACATGGCTGGCTCATGCTTAATTTGTGGTCTGCCAGTAGACTCAGATCCTTCTCAAAATTACAACTACTGGGACAAGTTTCACCCGCCTTGTTTCTGTACCTCTGGATTTTCCTATTTAAATGCAGAACCTTTCACTTGTCGCCATTGGACAGCATTTTTTTTTATTCAGCCCAATGTTCAATCTATCAAGATCTTTTTGAACCTTGAATCCATCTTCTGCAATGTTTTGTGTCATCTGCAGATATGATGAGCACCCCTTCTATTTCCTGATCTAAGACACTTATAACATCATAGTTTCAGCCAAAGCAGATTTCCTTTGTATCCCCTGCCAAAATGCCTTCTCCTTGCCAACCATTGGAGTTAGTTGTGTCACTAGACCAGGGGTAGGCAACCTTGGCTCTTTTATGACTCGTGGACTTCAGCTCCCAGAATTCCTGAGCCAGCATGACTCAACTTGGAACCTCTCTCTTCCCCTCAGCATGGCTAGCTCAGGAATTCTGAGAGTTGAAGTCCACGAGTCACAAAAGAGCCAAGGGTTGCCTACCCCTGCACTAGACAGAATGAGGTAAACGTTCTGGCAGCAAGTGCTGGTGGAGATGACAACTCCCCTCTCCCCATCTTATGTTTCTTCCAATATATATAACTGTTATGTCCATAGATGTTCTGATAGACCATTTTTTCCATAAACTATGGTTAATTAAAGCAGAATGGCCAGACAGGGACCCCTTTCTTTTTCTTTCATATTCACTTTCACCTTAGTTAATTGTTGAGAAAAACCAAATCATGATTTTTAATCATTCTTCATCATTTAAAAATTCTCACCTTCCTTGTACCCTTCACTAACTCTTTGTCTTTCATAAGCAATCACATTAATAATTATTTTCAGTTCATTCCTTTTCCATGTATATACATGAACTTCGGCTTAAAAGAAACAGACCTTTTCCTAAGCAGATAATCACTGAACATTATTTTTGTTTAACCTTGGGTCTCCAAATAATCCAATAACATTTTTTATATTTTCTTATGTCATTCCCATGCATCCATGCATGTCACCTGATGAAGTAATTTCTTCTGCTGAATCAGAACCACCTGAATGTCATACACTTTAGCCCAGGGGTAGGCAACCTTGGCTCTTTTATCACTCGTGGACTTCAACTCCCAGAATTCCTGAGCCAAGGTTGCCTACCCCTGCTTTAGCCCTATTAAGAAAAAAAAATACACTTTCCCTTTTTTGTATGTATAGAGCCTTGTGATTCACAAAATCACAATAGATCTATTTTTGTTCATTCATTCATTTGATAATTCATGATCTTTATCATTTATTCCCCTTACATTCTTAATTGCAATCGTCCATATGCCATAGTTGTCACTAAATGGGCCAGTAGACCTTGACTTCATTCAGCCCCCATGGCCTTGGTATAGAGTAGATTGGCAGCTATCATAATTAAAACTGGAGCACATGAAAAATTTCCTAATAGATTTATTACATTTATTACATTTTGGACAACATGCCACAAAGGAAGCAAAACCCAATTTCTCCAAATACGTTCACATTTTTTATATTTTCTATGCCAGCTAATCCAGAGACTACTTTGCAAATAGTCTTGCTGTTGCCATAGAGGAGATGCATGCAGTGTCCTGGCACACAAACTATAGAGGAGGACAAATACCAATGACCAGTGTTGCATTAATTCAGTTGATCATCCAGTGTTTCTCATTTAGGAATAAGACAGCACATCATGTCCTTTATTTCAGGCAGAAAATTCTCCTTAGCTGGTAGTATCAGTTCAAAACAGCTCAGAAATTTCATCTGCAGATTATCATCCCAGAATTGCAAAAATCTAGATGAAGACTAAATGGCAATTAAGGGTTAGATTTTTCAGTATCTCTTTGCACTATCTTGTGGTCATATTGATTTTTGCAGCCAATATTTATTTATTTAATCACAGTTCTGTACCACCCCATCTCACGTAAGTGACTCTTGGGTGGCCTATTAGCCAGACTTCATCTTCCTTGATTTCTGGTCACCCTCTTGGATTTGCAACTGAATTCAGTTTAGTCTAATTGAATGTAATGGATATGAATGGTCATCTCTTCTGGAGTTCCTGGTAAAATAGATCATCGGTCACTAATTACTCTGAATAAAATTTTATTCTGAAAAGCCTAGGCTTCGGTAGAATAATGGTGCTTTTTAAAATAATCCAATTGCCTGGTTTGTTGTTCATTGTCGGCTAGCAGGGCGGTGACACGGAGCTGGGTCCAGGCTGTTGTTAACGCTTCACTGAGGGAGGGGTCCTTTCCGGCTCCCTTAAAGGAGGCACTTGTGCGCCCCCTCCTCAAGAAGCCTTCCCTGGAGCCGGCAGTTTTAAATAACTATCGTCCAGTCTCCAACCTTCCCTTTTTAGGGAAGGTTGTTGAGAAGGTGGTGGCACTCCAACTCCAACAGTCCTTGAATGAAACTGATTATCTGGGCCCTCAGCAGTCTGGGTTCAGGTCCGGTTACAGCACGGAAACTGCTTTGGTCGCGCTGACCGATGATCTCTGGCGGGCCCGGGATAGAGGTCATTCCACTATCCTGGTGCTTCTTGACCTGTCAGCGGCTTTCGATACCATCGACCATGGTATCCTTCTGCGCCGGTTGGAGGGGCTTGGAGTGCGGGGCACCGTTCTGCAGTGGTTCACCTCCTACCTGTCTGGCCGGTCGCAGTCGGTGTTTGCAGGAGGTCAGAGATCAGCTCCGAGGTCTCTTCCGTGTGGAGTCCCTCAGGGGTCTGTTCTCTCACCTCTGCTTTTTAACATCTACATGAAGCCGTTGGGTGAGATCATCCGTCGACACGGGGTGAGTTGTCATCAATATGCTGATGATACTCAGCTCTATATCTCTACCCCACGTCATTACAGCGGAGCAGTGGAAGTGATGAACCGGTGCCTGGAGGCTGTTGAGGTCTGGATGGGTGCCAACAGGCTCAGACTCAATCCCGACAAGACGGAGTGGCTATGGGTTCTGCCTCCCAAGGACAATTCCATCTGTCCATCCATCACTCTGGGAGGGGAAGTTTTATCCCCGTCGGAGAGGGTTCGCAACTTGGGTGTCCTCCTCGATCCACAGCTAAGTTTAGAACACCATCTTTCGGCTGTGGCGAGGGGGGCGTTCGCCCAGGTTCGCCTGGTGTGTCAGTTGCATCCCTATTTGGACCGGGAGTCACTCCTCACAGTCACCCATGCCCTTGTCACCTCGAGATTCAACTACTGTAATGCTCTCTACATGGGGCAACCTTTGAAGAATGTCCAGAGACTGCAAGTAGTCCAGAATGCGGCCGCGCGAGCCATCTTGGGTCTCCCAAGACATGCTCATATCACTCCAGCCCTCCGTGAGCTGCACTGGCTACCAATTGGTCTCCGAACACAATTCAAAGTGTTGGTTATGACCTATAAAGCCCTTTATGGCAACGGGCCAGGATACTTGCGGGACCGTCTTCTGCCCCATGAATCCCAGCAACCGGTTAGGGCTCATAGGGTTGGCCTCCTACGGGTCCCGTCTGTTAGACAATGTCATCTGGCGGGGCCTAGGGTTAGGGCCTTCTCTGTTGCTGCCCCAGCCCTCTGGAACCAACTTCCCTCAGAGGTTCGTACTGCTCCCTCCCTCCTAGCTTTTTGAAAACTCTTAAAAACACATTTATGCAGGCAGGTTTGGGGCGTGTGAGTTGCACTCTGCCCTGGGGCCTCTGATTGTGACTGTGTGTTGTATGAGTGGAAATTGTTTTATAGTTTTTACATTGTTAATTAGTATTTTAATTGATTTATATTATATTTTTGTACTTGTATTTTTGCTGTGAGCCGCCCTGAGTCTTGGGAGAAGGGCGGCATATAAGTTAAATAAATAATAATAATAATTAAATTTCTCACTGGAAAACTGTTTTTAAGCCATTTTATTGCTGAGCATGGAATAGGTCTACTGACTCCTGTATTTATGTTCATAAAAGAACATTTCCTTTCCTTTCCCTTTTCCCTTTCCCCTTTCCCCTTTCCCCTTTCCTTTCCTTAATAAGAATTCTGTCCAGACTCCATTACTGTCTTCAACTCACTCACCACCTGCTTTGCCTTGTTTTCTTTCCTTGCCACTAATTACTAAACAGAGTCAAGTACTAATGAGGCCATCTGATTTCCTGTTTTTCGGTACTTCTTGAACCACTTAAAGTGCCAACCCAACATAAGAAGAACCTATTCAAAACAGATTTGAAATTAATTGCCTTAACCTTGGTGCTGGTGATTGCTATGTGAGGGTTTTTCTGTGGCTATATTTTTTTCATTTAAAGCCTCTGCGTGAAGCAAACTCTCTGTGTACTTTTCTCCTGTTCCCCCTCCCCTCCCAGGCCCCCATTCACCATCCCTGCCCCGAGCTAGAAATTCTGCTTCAGGAAGTGGTTAGCTCCAGAAACACTCTGTCTAGGGCAGAGAAGGAAAAGCTGATGATGTCATAAATGACTGGACTGTGAGAAAAAGATGGAGTACAAATAAAAGGGGAAACATTCTGACATCCGTCGTAAAAGATGTAAGATAAACACTTGTTGTTAAGAAAGGCATGCCAGGTTTCAATACACAGCTTGTATAGAACAAAGTTAAAGTCTCGTAGAAAACACAAAGTGAACCAAAGAATGCTTATAAAAGTCCCTTTGGCCATACACATCCTGCTTTTTGATCCCTGATCCCCCAAAATAGTTAGCAACAAGTGTAAACTTTGAAAATATTGTAAAATCCTGTAAGTTGCAGAGAAATCAAACAAGAAACGACATCTATTATTTCCATAACTCAGGCCTTAGCGAGTCAAAGCCTGAAGCCAGCGTACACCAAATGCAGCCCAGGAACTAAAGCTATGTTGCTTTTATGGATCTGAAGCAGTACAGATAGTCCTTGACTTACAACTGTTCGTTTAGTGACCACTCAAAGTTACAACAGCACCAAAAAAAGGGACTTAGAACCATTTTTCATACTTAATGACCGTTGCAGCATCCCCATGGCCACGTGATCAAAATTTGGACGCTTGGCAAATGGTTCATATTTATGACAGTTGCAGCGTCCCACAGTCATGTGAATTGCTTTGATTATTATTATTATTATTATTAGTATTAGTATTAGTATTAGTATTAATTTGACTTCTATGCCGCCCTATTCCGGAGAACTCAGGGCGGCTCACAACATAATAGAAATCACCAATAAATGCAAGAATATAAAAACCCCTAAGTTAAAAAAGAAAAAAAAACAATCATTCCACAAACATACACACAAACATACACTGGCTAGGGGCAAGATGTTAGCTGCCCCAAGCCTGCCGGCAAAGGTATGTTTTAAGCAGTTTATGAAAGGCGGAGAGGGTGGGGGCGACACGGATCTCTGGGGGAAGTTGGTTCCAGAGGGCCGGGGCCGCAACAGAGAAGGCTCTTCCCCTAGTCCCCGCCAGGCGACACTGTCTGGCTGACGGGACCTGGAGAAGGCCGACTCTGTGCGACCTTTTATCAAGCAAAGTCAATGGGGAAGCCAGATTCCTTTGACAACCGCCTCACCAACTTCACAAACTGCAATGGTTCACTCAACAGCTGTGGGTAGAAAGGTCATAAGATGGGGGCAAAACTCACTTGACAAATGTCTTGCTTAACAACATAAATTTTGGGCTCAATTGTGGTTGTAAGTCGAGGTTGTATTCAACAAGCACCACGGTACCTTGTTCTAGGTCAGCTGATCTGTTTTCAGTGGTAGTCCCCTATCGGCCACCCCTAAACTATTCTGGGATGGAAACTCTGAAAACGGGCTGAGCGGGGGATCCTTGGTGCTCTCTGAGCTTGGTTATTTTATTATTATTATTATTATTATTATTATTATTATTATTATTATTATTATTATTATTTACATACCGCCCCCCTCCCGAAGGACTCGGGGCGGTGTACAGCCCAATTAAAACAACAACACACAAAAATTAAAATTATTAAAAATAAATTAAACAATTTGGCCTAATATTTAAAAACCCAACTAAAAACACAATCCCCTAAAAACAGTTATGGCCATTGTTGGAGCTGGAGCTATCATCCCAGGCCGGCTTGTCGGAATAAGTATGTTTTTAATTCTCGACGGAAGGAACGCAATTCCGTCATCGTACGGAGTTCGGGGGGGAGCTCGTTCCAAAGCGTTGGAGCTCCCACAGAGAAGGCCCTCCCCCTGGGGGTCGCCAGCCGACATTGTTTGGCCGACGGCACCCCGAGGAGACCCTCTCTGTGGGAGCGTATCGGACGGCGGGAGGTATTTGCTGGCAGAAGGCGGTCCTGTAGATATCCGGGTTTTCTTGCAGACATTTCATTAGCCAAGCTAGGTAACATTATCAGTGCTAGTAAGGAGTGCGGTTTGCTCTCAATTTATATTCTAGTGGCTTCCCCTGGCAGTATGGCTGGGGGTGGTCTTAGAAGTTCTTTGGTTGGGCTGTTTACTGTTTGGCTTATTTGGAAGTTCCCTGACTGGGGTATTGTTTATTTGATTGTTGGGCTGATGTTAATCTCGGAGTTCATGTATGGTCATCTGGGTGCTGATTGCTGGGGGGGGAGGCATTTTGGTCTTTGAAAGCAGTCTATTTGGAGGGCAAGAGGTTGGGGAAAGCATCCATAGACTGGTCATTGCTTTGGGATACTGTCTCTTTCTTCAGGAAACAAAGGAGAAACATCATGCCTCAAAGCCTTGCCCTGCTCAATTACTAACATGAGCTTGATCCAAGAATCCTGCTGCAGCCTGTAAGACAAGTAATTGGTCCCAAGGCGTTATTCTGCAGGATGGGAGAAGGGCTTGTACAACATGTTCTCTCCCTCTAAGTTTGTTGCACATCACTGAGGGAAAGGTAAGGGGACATGATACTTCACCTTGTTCCTCACACTGTTTGCTAACTAAAAGATTGTATAGACTAGAGGTGCTAAGAAGTATGAGCAATAGAGCCAGAAGACTCGGGGGGGGGATTGGCAGTGGGCCATTTACTAGGATAACTCAGCAAATACCCAACAATGCTGAACTGAATTGACCATTTTGTTCACATCCTCTGCTGAAATCACCATCCTGCCTCACTTCCTAGTCTACCAATATACTGTGATGCTGACATCACCTCCTACTTTAAGTTCCTGGTATATAGAACGTTGCAGGCTCCTTCATCCTGGCACCCTTCAGACATGAAATTGCAGTTCGTAGAGCTTTGTTGGTTACAATGGCTTGGAAAGTGGGGGGCGGTGTGGGTTGCAATCCCAACATTAAATGGGATGATTGCATTTGGCCTTTGGTACCCTGCCTTATACCAAGACAGAAACAGTGTAGCACGTTGTTCTGGACACTAGGAATAGGCCACTTTTATGGCCTCATCTTTCCCAACTTGGTTAGTTGAGAAACATCTGCAACCTAAGGTTCTTCGACCACCCCTGTTCAGTTTTGGAGGGATCCTGGCATGCCACTCATAGTTGAGACCAAGTAACTGCACAGTCATTCTTTTTCTGTCAGTAATATCATGAAGAACAAGTGCTGACAGCATCACTTCTGCTGAGAAAAAGAAAGACCTATTTTGAAAATATTCCCACCCACATTTCCCACTTCCATCCTCTTATTCCCAATAGTGGCAGTGTAAGCACACAGAGAGAGGGGGGGAGGGAGGGAGGGAGGGAGAGAGAGAGAGAGAGAGAGAGAGAGAGAGAGAGAGAGAGAGAGAGGAGAGAGCGAGAGAGAGAGAGAGAGAGAGAGAGAGAGAGAGAGAGAGAGAGAGAGAGAGAGAGAGAGAGAGAGAGAGAGAGAGAGAGAGAGAGAGAGAGAGAATGAACTCATACAGGAAATGACTTATGCACTGAATGTATCATTAACACATCATTGGTTACAGACCCAGCACATTGGTGGGGAAAGAGGAGTGGCAGTTCTACAGTTTAGTATACAGCCCAACTCTAAAAATCTTTCCTGAGAAATAAGTTTCCTTGCATGATGAGCATGATGCCGTGTGCTCAGTTCTCTCAAACTCACTATTCATAAATGTGGGCCATAGAAACACAAGTTTCAAGTGAGAGCATTCAAACACTGTCCACCAGATCATTTAAGCTACTGCAGAATTAAATCATGCCATTGCCCAGAACCAGTCAAGTAAGCACCAAAATGCCTGTTGAATTATCTTCTAATGTACATTCAATGCAAAATATATGAGTTTGGATATTGAAAATCGCAAGAAATGGTGCATCCAGTAGGGTTATGAGCTATTTGGAAGCTTTCCAGTAAAAACCTTTCTAAAAAGATAGGTTTGATCATTAGAGACAGAATAAGACAACTGATTCTAGCAGCAGGTTGACTGGTGTTTATCTGGATCTATTCTGCCAAATTCTGGTAGCAGAAGTTGAAGGAAGGTGTCCTGTGGACCTCAGAAAAGAAATAGAAATCCCCATGCAGTCTGTCCACTGCTAGATAGCTATCTATTCTTCTCGGGCAAATGAAGAATGACAATATTGTGCAGGAAGACAGAACTCAGTACAGTACATACAGCACAACTGTACAGCCTACCTGTAGTCTTTCCAACATGCAGCACAACTGTACAGTCTACATATTGTCTTCCCAGCAGCAGAGGAAGCACTAAAGAATCGGTTTCCAATTTAAATTATATCTGTACATGGAATGTACAATAATTATTCTGCTATTGTATTACACAAGAAAACATCATGGTCAAATTCATTAAAGTGTTTAGAAGAACTTTCTCCAACAGGATGCCCTCCATATGTCTTGGAGATGAGGGAGATTCAATGGATATCAACCTTGAGAAGACAGTATAAGGCTGACTAGGTGCAGCAAAGAACTGGTATTCCCACAGCTGGTTCAGAATACCTTTAAATGGATCTTGGCATGCATTTGTAGAGGCATCCTCTACAGTGGTGTCTTTTTCTTTTATTGCGGTGTGAATATTCTGCATTTTTCAAAAAAAAGTCACATTAATGTCTCGAACATAGTGCAAATTAAATGAAATGAAACCCAAAGAAAATTGCAAAAACATAACGCATAATTCATACATATTCTATTCTGTAACAAAGTGCTGAAGCATACATTTTGGAAGGCCTCACTGAATTGCTTTACAATATATTCCATCTCCAGTTTTCCTACATCAAGGAGATGGTTAAATCACCATAGCTGCTATAATTAGGTTTATACTTGTAATCCAGGCATTTCACTGCAAGCCACATAGTAACTAGGCATGAACATCCAGCCCCCCCAAAATAAAAGTTCTGCCCTCATCATACACACACACACACACACACACACACACAGAGAGAGAGAGAGAGAGAGAGAGAGAGAGAGAGAGAGAGAGAGAGAGAGAGAGAGAGAAAGAGAGAAAGAGAGAAAGAGAGATCCAGTTACCCATTTTTATTACTTTTATTACTTTTGTATTAGTATGAGCTTCAAAAAATCTACAAACGAAATCAGAGTGATCATCTTAATGGATACCCCAGTGAAACTCTTACAATGAGAGTTTTTCCTCCCTTGCAAAGCTTAGTGGAACCTCACCCTTGCTGTGAAGAAACAGTTCTGTGTTTGTGATGTAGTAAAAACAAGAAAAAGAACACTTAAATCATGGGCAGCAGACAAAGATAGTGGTATAGTACCTAAATAAGGATAAAACAGGATGGTGAGACTATTCCATGTTGTAGTGAGTCATTAGTGAAGAAGACTCAGAGATAGTAATTTATTTTCTATAGTGTGCTTTTGAAAGCCCCAATACATATTATAATTTCTGATTTCAACAGTATAAAAGCTAGTGAACCCACTGCATTCTGGCCCCACCTAAATGATAAAGCTGGAGGTGGAAGGACTTCAATAGAATCTAGATTATTATTATGACAGGGTGTTTCCTCTCAGGATTCGGCCTCTTTCTAAATGGTGGGAAACATTGCTTTAAACAACCCCCACTCTCCACATGACAAAGTGTCTACAGTCCTGTAAACAGAATAGACGGAATAAGCTATTGTCTACACTCAAGGCTCAGTTACAACGAAGACTTTTGATTGGTCCAGGATGTAAAAGAACAAAAAAGACATTGAATAAAAGAGGAACAATACTCTTCACCAGGAAAACGAGTGTCGACTAATTTATACTATGTTTGGTTTGGGCATCATATACATTGCCATGATGCAATGGTAGCTGCCAGTTTCCAAAGAAAGTGATATCAGTAAACCTTATCATGGGAATTTCCTGTCACTGGGACAGAGTCCCTATACTTTGGAGTCCTGTAGAAATGCTGTAATTTGTAGAGACAGAGACTTTTTTTTTGTTCTTGTATCATGTCCCCATAAAAAGCTGAGAACCAAACCAAAACTCCAAATATTCCTCCAGATGGGGACTTTTAGTATTATTAGAAGTTATTGTTCATCATTTCATTTTAGCAGTTTGGGTGCCTTCTATATCTTTTTGAAATCAATGCAAATTTAAATGAGCTGAAAATCTTATGATGCAATATAAATAATGCATATTGCAGTGGTGGCGAACCTATGGCACGCGTGCCAGAGGTGGCATTCGGAGCCCTCTCTGTGGGCACGTGTGCTGTTGTCACAGCCCCACCTCTCCCCGGAACCCCCTCCTCACCAGCAGCCTGCCCGGAGGAGAGGCTCCCCCAGGCGCGGCCCACTCGGAGCAGCGCAGCCAAGCACATGGCAGCCAGACAGCAGGGGTAAGACTCTGTCCTCACGCCCCATCACATGCAGATAATGCTGCGGGATGTGGGCGGAGGGCGTGGCCGCCATGGTGCAGTAAGGCGACCTGGGCAATCTGTGGTGAGTGGCCCTGCGGGCGGGCAGAGCAGGGGGCAGAGCAGGGGTGGGCCGGTGTGGGCCAGGTTTTGGGCACTCGGTCTCTAAAAGGTTCGCCATCACTGGCATATTGTATTGAGAAAATACCTTCTATCCAGTCTTTTATGTATAGTTGCTACTTGGTAAACAGACTTGTGCTTCCTTTGCAGTCATACAATAAATTATATCTATTTTTTCATATAATATGGAGACCAATAAGCATGCATTGCAAGACTGTAGCAATATTATGAAGGCACACAACCTTTAGATTAACATACTAACCTATCTTGTATGGAATAGTATGAGCATGTTTGGTTAAATCTGGTTGCACAATGGCATACTGGTTTAAATTTGCCAAAATGTACTGGTCTTATGTTCCTAAAATTAGCAGGGAATGCTTCATGTACAGTAGTAACTAAGGTTGGATATTACAAATACACAATTAAGACTTTTATGAAAGCTTCAGTTGACTAAACCATGATTGGCATTGGAGGTAAATATTCACAGGCCCATCTAGTGATAGTTATGGCAAGTTACAGTTTGTTATTTGGAATTTAGGAATACATGCATGAATGAATGAATAGCAGTGTGTTTCTGAAACTTAGAGAAAGGATGTGAGAGAGATGAATAAAGATGAAGTGATTATAAATAAAAGAGCTAAACTTTATGACAGAAATTAAGAATAAGAATCATCTAGATTGTTGTAGGTGCACATAAAACTATGAATAGTTACATGTTATATATTATATCCAATGAAAATTATCGTGAAAAAAGCATGCATGAGTATTGGCCAAAGCAGCATAATCTTCTGAATAAATGAAATGGGACAAAAAGTTATTTTGTTAGGTGAATGGATGGGCAGAACAAACCAAAGGAATACAAAACAGTTATTGGGCCATTTGGAGACGCAGGAATAAATGAGATTGTTGATTGTTTGATCACTATCTAAGGAAAGGTCTGCTTGTTTTAAATACAAGATAAGCATTAATCTAAGTGTAGGTAGAATTTCTTTTGTCTTCTGCCTTTCATTTCTTTCGCTTACTATATGTAGTTCACTCTTTTCTCATGCTTTATATAACATTGCTTGCCTCTAAAGGAAAGATGGGAATGTATGTATGCAATAATATGCATTCTTTATAGGACTCAGGGTATCTCTGCTTCAATCTTCCCTGCTAGTAATATATTTGTAAATAAACCTGTGCTTTAAAGAAGTAAGTAAGTAAGTAAGTAAGTAAGTAAGTAAGTAAGTAAGTAAGTAAGTAAGTAAGTAAGTAAATAAACAGTTGCTGTCACAAAATAACTGCTAAAAGGAGCTTGCTAATTAATAATATGGCTGTTAAGGTAAGTGTGGCCCAGCACAAATACTTATTTAAAAATGGAAAAACTAGTGAACCATCTACCAATTTTATTTTTTTAAAAAAAAAGCTTATATATTTATTCCATTTCTATAGCTGCCCATTTCAGTCAAAAACATTTTAAAACAATACAAAACAATAATAACATCCAAAATAAACATACAGAGCAGCCAAGATACTTGTCCAAAAGGGACAGAAACGAGGCTATTAACATATTCAGTACCCAGGCACAGGAACGTAGCCAGGTTCTTACAGCTTTACAAAAGGCTATCTGGATTGGGGCCATTCTAATCTCAAAAGGGAGGGTGCCCCATAGAGCAGGGGCCACTGCAAGACAACAATTCTGGCTTATGGAATCTGCAGCATACCCATTCCACTAAATTGGGTTGGACAAGTAGACACTCTTGCAAAAAGGTGATTCCTCAGATAACCCAGTCTCAAGCTATGTAGGGCTTTAAAGGTGACATCCGGCACCTTGAATTGCACCCAGAAACACAGTGGTAAACAATGCAGCTCATGCAGAAGTGGTGTTACATGTGCCATATATCTGGCACCATTTACTACTTGCAGAGCCATATTCTGGCCAGCTGAAGTTTCCAAATGCTCTTCAGGAACAGCTCCATATAAAGAGGGTTATTGTATTATTATCTGATATGAAATTCGTGTAGGACCCAGAAGCTTTCTAGAAAATAATAATGATATTAGAGACTGTTTTTATTTTGCTACACCACTTTCTTTAATTAAAAGAATATGTTTAGAAAAAACAGGACAGGGTGCCTTGGAGACATCAAGATGTAGAGCAATGCAACATACAAAAACATTTCACAGGAGATTAGAGGAGGAGTAGGCAATTTGGTATTTTCTAGATGTTTCATATTACAATTCTCACAGCTGCCCATGCAGGTTGCAGCTGAGAGTCCAAACATTTGAAGAGCATTATATTGTCTGTGTGTGGACTAAGTCTAGGAATTCTTAGGACAGATTCCTTAAAATAAACATGTTACTGATGCTTGCTGACCTTAAATTTGAATGAAAAGGCTGGAGGAGATCAAATGTGGCATCTGAAATAACTATATAGATCAGAAATGTGTTTGTAAAAAGAAACCATCCTGGAAGTTCATAAAATCATAGTCCAGTTCCTTCCCAGTACATCATCTTCAACAAAAGATGAAACAGTATTCCTGAAAGATGGGGATGGTTCATTAGCATCATTCATGACCTGGGATTGTTTATTTATTCATATCCTGCCTTGTTATTTTTACACATAACTCAATGTGATGTACATATTCCACAAACCTTCCTCCTCCTTTCTCCACAACAACCTTGTGAGGTGGGTTGGGCTAAGAGAGAGTGACTGGCCCAAAGCCACCCAGCTGGCTTTCATGGCTAATACGATACTTGAACTAATGGTCTCCTGTTTTCTAGCCTGATGCCTTGATACCTTGACCACTAGACCAGCTCTGCTAGCTCAGGAATTCTGGGAGTTGAAGTCCACGAGTCATAACAGAGCCAACCCCTACATTAGACCAAACTGGCCCTCCTTGATTATTTCTTGATCCCAATCATCACTGCATTTCATTCTCAATCATCACAAATAGATTTATAATAATCTTTGAGGGACTATTTAGATCAGTTCCCTGTTCATTAAAATAAGTTAAATGTGTGTGTGTGTGTGTGTGTGTGTGTGTGTGTGTGTGTGTGTGTGTGTGTGTGAAAAGTATCATCAAACTCCGGGATAGGTATAAAAACAACTCTTTATTGCTAAGCTTTCGTTGGCCCCCTGCCTGTATTTATCCTCTCTCCAGGGGTCCTCAATTGTCTTCTCTTTAGGCTAAAAATATCCATAATCCCTTGCAGGTGATGGCTATGCACAATTAAACTATGTATCTAATGGTTTGAACACAACTATTAAAGGGGCTGCCTTTATGGTTACGAACAGTCCCCAGCCACTAAAATCTGCAGAAGGGTCTGTTCTGAAGAAGATCCAACTGTCAAAATCACAATTTTGGGGGGGACACAGGAGAAGACCTTCTCCTTTATGGTCCCTGGACTAAGGACCACAGTCCCCCAGGTATTGCATTTGGCCTCCAGTCTTTCAGCAATTAGGAACATCATAAAGACACATGGCTTTCATCAAATACATAATCATTAAGTGAATTTTGTGCCTATTTTCATGTTAATTTTATCTATGTTTTTACGTTTTTAATTCCTTTTGCTCTTTTTTAAATATTAAGCCATCTTGAGAACTTGCCAAAGTAGAAAAAAAATGGGGTGTTAAGTCCATCCAACTGTGTTTCATTAACTCCAGTTGGAGATATCCGAGGGGGGAGGGGGAAACAAGAGGAATAAATGACAAAAAGAGCACTGTGCTATTGTAGTGCAATGTCCATTTGTTTCCTAAGTGTATTGTAATAGTTCACACTTGTACGAAAGAGGCAGAGCTGTGTTATGACAGAATGGTTGCATTTTGGCATACACAAATAACTTCTTTGGAATTTGGGAAGAACAGTGATTTCTAGAATGGAAAGAGTGAATGGAAATGAGAGATAGAAAAGGAAAAAGAAATCCTCGCATAAAATGTTGAATACAGATACGTCAGAAGGAATTGGAATCAAACAGATTTTAATCAGAAGGAATTGGAATCAAACAGATTTTAATCAACACAGCAATGAGCAAGAGTGTCTGTTGCAAGAGGACATGTTTCAGCACAAAATCAGATGCCACAGATTTGATCACTGGTGTCTCATACAAACATACGGTCTCTGTAAGATCAAATCAACATTTTTAATAGTTCAAACTCCAGGCTTCTATTTATAAATATTTGTTCCTAACCAGATGTTTAGGGGAAAGACTTAATCAGAAGTTCAATAGTAATTTCCTAGTCACTCTGAGTCCTCCAGCAATTTATACTGAAGCCTACTTACTGTCTCTGATTCAACATTTTCTGTTGCTGCTTATTGAACAATATGAAGGAGGCCATTAAAACACCATCTGTTTATCGCCTGATGTCTGCTAAACTGGGCCACAACTGAGAGCAGATATTTGCTGTTCATTTCAGCATTTGAGAGGTACCGGTAGTAAACTCCTAGAACTGATGAAGCCATACATTACAACTTAGCTTTGCTAATTCAGCCTTGTGAAAAAATAAGTGTGCCCAACAGTGGTCAATATTTGCCACACTTTCAAGAAAATGTGCTTGCAACCTCTGACAAAAAGGAGTCACCAGAGAAAACTTCTTCTAGATAAAATGAAAAACTGTATTGAACAATTCTGTAAATCCCACTCTATTCAATGTATTTTATTCCAATGAAATTGAGAGAAGTAGCACTAGTTTCTGATGTACCCAAATACTCAGTGCATTTCAATATCTGTTGACTTATGGGTTCTGTATACTGTAAACAGCACAATGCTTTTGCCAGTAAAGATAATTTCAAATCTGGAAATCTCCAGGTTTTAGGGAGTTTTTATCATTTTTTTAAGGAAGGACATTTTTAAACACAATATCCTTCCCACTCAGGAAATACCCTTATACTTTCCTTTAGCTTAAAGATTCTACTGAGTGCCCTATATCTCACATTCTTGTGTTTTTTGATTTAGTTGCTGTGTTGTTTTAAAA
Organism: Bothrops alternatus; assembly: GCA_034064705.1. NCBI lineage: Eukaryota > Metazoa > Chordata > Lepidosauria > Squamata > Viperidae > Bothrops > Bothrops alternatus. Next base: position 26,704,134 of record JARGCV010000003.1, on the reverse strand, counting down.
AACTTTATTACCGTCAAATATTCCAATTTTTACATAATATTTCCAACTTTACAAACAGACAGGAAGTTTAATTAATGAGTAACCTTAAAAATGACACCGTTGCATCCATAAACATCTTGGCTTTACTCCATTTAAGTTTATTATTAATGACACCACCAAATCATAAGGTAATTTTCTTCCTTTCTTACATATCGTATGTATAATTTTCACACTGAATAAAATCACTTCTGCTTTGTGCCATGTACAAGGCAGTAAAACAAATCTTATCAATCTTTAGGAAGGTTATAAAATTAGAACTTTTCTGTAAATGTTTGAAGCCTTATTGTTATTGACTAGGGCAGCGGTTCTCAACCTGTGGGTCGCGACCCCATTTGGGGTCGAACGACCATTTCACAGGGGTCGCCAAACACCGCAGTCCGCCATTTTATTTTATTTTATTTTTTTGGTCGGCCATTTTTTTGGGGGGTCGGCCATTTTTTTCCCTTTGCAATGCGGGCCGTCGCGCCGCGCATGCGCGATGCACCCCGTCACGCTGCGCATGCATGATGCATTCAAACACTGTCCACCAGATCATTTAAGCTACTGCAGAATTAAATCATGCCATTGCCCAGAACCAGTCAAGTAAGCACCAAATGCCTGTTGAATTATCTTCTAATGTACATTCAATGCAAAATATATGAGTTTGGATATTGAAAATCGCAAGAAATGGTGCATCCAGTAGGGTTATGAGCTATTTGGAAGCTTTCCAGTAAAAACCTTTCTAAAAAGATAGGTTTGATCATTAGAGACAGAATAAGACAACTGATTCTAGCAGCAGGTTGACTGGTGTTTATCTGGATCTATTCTGCCAAATTCTGGTGGCAGAAGTTGGAGGAAGGTGTCCTCCTTGATTAGCTCTATCCATTGTTTCTTGTCTTGCCTTCTGGTCCTTTGGAAAATAAGTTGATTCCCTCTTCTTTGTGGCATTCACAATACTTTAACCCTAAATTTGCAAATCATCCCTGCTCCTATCATGTCTATATACCACTAGACATCTGTTTCTGAGGAGCTCATCAACTCATCCAAACTCAATTTTTATTTTTAATATCTTTTGATTAAAGCAAAAGTTGATTAAAGCAAAAGTAGTAGACTACTGTTAAGATAAATTTTACTAGTTTGTAGCTATGTTTGCACAACATACCATACATAGTTAACTGAATCATAGTTTACTTAATCCAATTTTCTACATTTGTATGACTCATTGAACCTGCCTCCAGAAGCTGTGAATGCTCCAACACTGGAAGTTTTTAAGAAGAGACTGGACAGCCATTTGTCTGAAATGGTATAGGTCCCTTCTAACTTTATTATTATTATTATTATTATTATTATTATTATTATTATTATTATTATTATTATTATTATTATTATTATCATCATCATCATCATTATCATTAACCAATCACAGAGGCTGGGTTGATACAAAATGTTAGGTTAAAATATAATTTATTAGTTATAACTTACAGAACAGATTTTAAAGTAACAGTATTATCCCACAAAGGAGACAACATACATTTCTTGTTAGCTGGTTGCAAAACATGATTATTATCATATGACTGACATTCCATATTTCAGGGAATTTTTCTCTTGCCTTACCCAACTGGATTAATTGCAGTCCAAAATTATAGTCACTATTCATGATAATTCAGTCAAATAACTTGTAATGAACAATGTTAATTAAATAACTCTGTTTACCTACTCACATGAACTAGAAAGAGCTAGAAAGAAAGCTATTACATTACACAACCATGAAAGCTTCTTCCCCAAACCCATATATATATGTCTCTGTGGTTATGTATTTGAGGAATATGACAGAGTTAGCCAACCTCTGCATTCTGTCCTTTTATTTGTGCAAATTTTCAGTGCCTTTTTAAGACATGTCTATATATTTATGTCTGGAAGGAAGAACATAATGAAGATGGATAAGAGCAGTAAATGGCAGGTATATCAGTGATACTTGAAAATGCAAGCAAATCTAAAAAAAGCATGGGAATATATGTATTAGGATTCAGGAAAATGATAGGTATACAGACAGAGTAAATAAAGGAAATATACCATTATTAAAGTCAAATAGGATGGAACATTTGGTACAAGTTTTCTGTTAATTATTTTATTTATACATTCCACTTCCTGAATCTTACTTTAAAAATGTTTACATATTCTGGTTAATTTGGGGGCAGGGAGAAGGAGGTGATGGCAAAGTGTGATTGCAAATGGAATCCAAGCCAACTTTCCCCTTTTCTCACCAAAGCTTAAAAGTAGACTAGTGTTAAAACAGGATCTTTTATATATATTTAGCACATCACTCTGTACAGGAAGTGGTAGATATAATTATATCCCTTTACTGTATTATAGCAAATAATCCAGGACTGGCAGAAACAGAGGAAGATGCCTTATATGAGGTCTCTCTTACCCAATAATATTAACATGGATGGATAACTGTTCACCATAATTTCAGGCAAGAATTCCACCCTTACGTGGAGATGGCAAAACTGAACTTGCATTCTTTCTTATGGAACCAAGACTGGGTGCTACAACTTCAAGAAGGTAACTACGACACTGTTTACTTACAAGCAGACTTGTTAACTGTGTTATATCAAAACCTATTCAAAAATTCTTATGAATTCCAGGTTGGAGATAAAAAAAAGTAGCAGAGGCCATGAACAGAGCCTTGCCCCGGATATGTAACCTTGTAAAAACCGTAACATTTATTCTCCATACAATGCAAGTGTTGTATTGCCTCTGTACAAATCGATGGTGAGACCACACTTGGAGTACTGTGTACAGTTCTGGTCACCGCACCTCAAGAAGGATATAATGGAACTGGAAAAGGTGCAAAAAAGGGCAACAAGAATGATCAAGGAAATGGAGCACCTCCCTTATGAAACCAGATTGCAACGCCTTGGTCTCTTCAGCCTTGAAAGACGGCGTTTAAGGGGTGACTTGATCGAAGTGCATAAAATCATGCATGGGATAGAAAAGGTGGATAGAGAAAAATTCTTTTCTCTATCACACAATACCAGGACAAGGGGGCACTCCCTAAAGCTCATAGGTAAGAAAGAGAGGACAAATAAAGGGAAATATTTCTTCACCCAGAGGGTCGTTGGTTTATGGAATTCACTTCCAGAAGAGGTCGTGACAGCTGTCAGCCTTGATAGCTTCAAGGCAGGGTCAGACAGATTCATGGATGCCAAGTGTATCGGTGGTTATTAAAACGGATGTCCATGTGCCGCCTCTATGTTGGTTGAGGCAGGCAGGATTCCCTTGAGTACCATTTGTTGGGGGTCAAGGGAAAGGGAGGGTTTTGCCTTCTCTTTCTGCTCAAGATCCCCATGTACAATTGGTAGACCAATGTGTGACACAGAATGCTGGACTCGATGGGCTTTGGCCTGAGTCAGCATGGCTCTTCTTATGTTCTTAAAATATGCAAATGCACAAATATGTTGTAAGGTTTTCCACTTAGCCTCACAATTGCCCCAGCATTACTCAGGAATGAGGGTGAGTGTATAAAATACTCATCAAGAACCTGAAAGAACATAATGCAGAAGGAGGCCAAGACCCTGCTCTCTATTATCTCCAACGGAAGGACACAAAATAATGGATTTAAGTTGGCTGAATGTGAGAAAAGATTCCTAAAGATTAATTCAACAGTGACACCAATAACCCGAAATACTTGTGGTTTCCCCTTCACTATATGTGTCTAAGCCAGGGATGTCAAACTGCCAGCCCGTGAGCCAGATGCATCACAGCGAAACTGCGTCCACCATGGGGAAAAAAAATCACGATACATCGCGACATGTCATGTGATGTTGCAAGTTTGACACCCCTGGTCTAAGCAAAGGTTGAATGACAATCTACTGATGTTTTAATTTAGATTCTTGCTATAAACAAGACTTGACTATAAAAAGTGATTCTCTAAATCTAGGGTGCTATTTTTTTTATATTATACACCCCAATACTGACATACAGATGTGAACTCCATAATTGAAAGTATTTTTTTACAAAAAATGTCTTATACTTTCTCACAGTGAGAAAGTATGTTCTTAAGGTGTGCAACATGAAAATAGAAGAGAATTTACAATGTATTTTCTGGTCCACAATGAACTATAAAAAATCACACGACAAGAACAGCAAATATATCCTATAATAATAATAATCCAGCAAGTGCAGAATTTTCTGGCAAACACAATGTTGCCTAATTTCTGGATTTTTCACTGCCATTAAAGAAGGGTGGCTTTAACAACTACAATAGAGTGACATCAATTTGCATCAGCTAAACACTTCATCTTTCTCTCTCAATGTTAAATATGGCCTGGTGGCTGGGTAACATCCACTGCTGTGCTGCTGTTGCCGCCGCCACCACCACCTGAAAGTGATTATATTTTCACTGATTTAAGATGTTTATATCCTGTTTTTTCCTTCAAGATACTGAAGGTGGCAGACATCATTTTTGTCATCACTGCTTTTATCCCTATTTAATACACCTGTGGATCTGGGACATTTTAATTGGTTTGAGATCATTTGGAGAAATTTAATGCAATTTGATTCCAGATATCTGAAACTCCATATCTTGAAACCAGCCTCTCTTATCGTCCAGACAATTTGCTGGGGATGATGCAAGTTGTAGTCCCTTCTGGAGGGATGATGCCTGGTTATAGTTCTGCTTATTATAAAACAATAGCTCATGATTAATAGCCAAAATGAAAAGAGCAGTTAAAGTCATATGAATGTAAACCAAGACATAAAATAATGGTAAACCGAAATATTGTTCACTTGACCCTGCATGCCCCAGAACTTCGGTCAACCAGCTATTACTTTAGGCAATTGTTCCCCAAATTAACAAATATAATTATGTCTTTACAAGGCTTAAACAAGTTTCTGTGTTCAAAAGCTGTACACCTCTGGTTACCAGATGTTGCAGACAAACTACAAAATGTCTACTGGCATTATGCCTGGCTAATTGTGGGTTTGCTTGGAGCACTTTGCTGGAGAATATCATAAAAGTATGTTAGATAACATGGACCTTTGATCTCATGTAGTATTGCAGTCTGTTGTGTACCAGTTCAAGCGGACAGTATGCTGTGTGGATCCTTACAGTATACAGATTTCCTAGCACTGTTTATTTCAGTACAGGTAAGTAATTATTGTGCCTCACTGTGTTCATATTTCTCAAAGTTGCATTTAATGGCTTGATTGTGATGGCTAGGTAGGGACATAATAAACTGGATTAATAATCATTCTATCTCTCAGTGGATCCACACTGTAATTATGTGGGAAAGCTAAGAATATTTCCCTTTGTTTACAATGTCCAGACTGTGAGCACTGTTCTTTAGGGACCCAAAATGGCATTATATTCACCTGGATGGAACTGCCAGCAAGTTTGCAAATCCACAATATTTGTGAAGTGTTTTAAAATACATTTAAAATTCTATAAATGCACAAACACAAATCTAGTCAACAGTAAATTTTGTTGTGATTCTAATCATCCCAGATGTGTTTGCACTAGGAATTTGTTTTTTTTCTAAGTTCTGAACCAACATTTAGCTAAAAATAGAGCCAGAGGATTAAGTACACCAATTGGCAATAACATCTCATGAGGAAATATTATTTCAGGAAAGAGACTTGTAATAATGCATCTAATTGGATAGGATGATGCATGAGAAACTGAAGTGCTTGTGTTCTCTTGCTTAATGCAATCCTAATGATGGGATACGAATGTGCAGAGACAACCCCTAAATAGGGGAACAAGGATTTGGAAGTCCAATCAGCTGTGCTCCTGGAAGTCATTCACCTCCTTTGAAACTGGTTAGATAACTTAACCCAGCTTGAATGAAGTAGAAAAAGCCTAATCCTGGCAAGATTAAATTCCACCCCAACAACTGTCCTTGAGGAGAAAATTCAGGGTATCCCGTGTGAACAAAGATTTTGCTCCTGTGATGAAGACGTTCCTGAAACACAAACCCACAATTTGTATATTGCTCTCATTACAAAGATGCTCAATTGTAGCTAACAGCTCACCATCTAGTCAGATTTCCAGATCACCAGATCCATTTTATTTGGAGTTATTATCACATCGGTTGATTTTATTTCACTAAATGTGGCTGTTTTTTTATTATTTGTAAAATATATCATACTTCAACCACACAGTTTTTATAATTATTGGGTTTTAATTATGGTTTTTACTTGCTGTCTTACAAAATGTTTTTTGAGCTGGTCAAGGTTGTAATAAACAAATACTACTAATAATGTATCTAATCACATACTGACTGTTTAATAATTTCCTTAGGAAACCTTTCCTCAGTTTGATGTCCTCCTGGTGGATTGGGACTACAATTCCCAGAATTCACCAGCCAAGGCTAGGTATCTTGATTCAGTTCAGACAGACTCTAGTCTAGACCAGAGGTAGGCAACCTCGGCTCTTTTATGACTCATGGACTTCAATTCCCAGAATTCCTGAGTCAGCTATGTTGACTCAGGAATTCTGGGAGTTGAAGTCCATGAGTCATAAAAGAGCCGAGGTTGCCTACCCCTGGTCTAGACCAAACTGGTGGGTGATGAATAGGAAGCCCTGGAATAACAACTATATTTTTTATTTGGTCCTCAAATAGGCCGCCCTTGTCTAGGGACACAGGTGTGAGGGTAACTAATGGACAATAAAAAGCCAATCAAATTATCACAGGATTCTTTTGTTTAAGTTCTGTGGCCAATCAGGCGGCAGCCTTCCCAGGAGGCGGGAAAGCAGTTAACTAAGCGCCAGGGCCACCAGGAGGGGAGGCTCCGAGTTCCATCTTGGCAGCGGCAACTTTAGGGAAGCTCCCGCGCCTTAATCTTGTTGCCTAGCTTGGCTCCCGCTGCTGCCGCCACGGCGTCTTTCTTAGCTTGTTGGCAAGACCCCGGAGGTAGAGGTTGCGAGAGTCCCGCCGACGATCATTGTCGCCACCGCCTCTTTTGTTCCGGCGTTTAGCCAACAAAGGCTGCGGAGCTGCGAGCGAAGCTCAAGAAAAAAGACCGAAAGGGGCTCGCGGGGAGTGATAACAGGAGCGCTTGGCGGGGAGATAACCCGGCGCCTAGAGAGGCTTCATTGTTGCTCCTATTGAATAGGAAATGTCACCAAAGGCACCCCAGAGAGTCCCCCGAGCACATCTAGCAGCTGCCCCCGAGCAGTCTCAGACCGCGGCTTGGAGGCTCGTTCAGCTGACAGGTCTGGAGGTGGACAAGCTTAACCGAGGGAGGAGAGGGAAAGGTGGGTGATCCCGAAGAGCTCTTGCTGTAAGTGAAAGGGACACCGGCCCAGTAAGCGGAGGAGCGCGCTTACTCCTAATGGAAGTCGGTCCATCTAACACCGGATTAAGCACGGGTCCCCAAATGCTAGAGGAAAGGGACGGAGAAGTCACGCGTCTGCTTCTGAGCAAGAGTCCGCCTGACCAGCAAGCGCCCTCGCCCTTTTAAAACGCCTCGTTCCCGCTTGGAGAGGAATCTCCTCTCTGGGTCATTGGCAGAAATTCCAAATAGACCTGGGTCCCCTGGAAATAGAGGGGCGCTGTATTTAGGCGCTGCCCTGTGTACAAACTCGGGGGAAGAGGACAGGTTGACTCTGGGAGACAGACGGATGGCCTTGGTTAAGTTATTGCCTCTTCCGTTCATTTTGCCCCATCTGTAAAATGAGCAGCCCTATAGGATCTTGAAATTTCTCACAATTTGCAGGCTTTGGGTCCAGCGGGGAGGGGGGGCAATTTTCCGTTAAGGGAACCAGGTTTAATCCTGCGCATCTTTGCCTAAGTTTCCTTAAGTGGGATCCTAAGGTCATGTTTCAATATTAGTAGGCAATAAGATTGAATAGCACTCCTATTGAAGTTTTTTTTAAAAAAATAAATCATACACTACATATCTTGATTGTGTACTTTCTCAGTTTTTGAGAAGACTGGACTATACTGGATATGGACTTAGAGATTGTCACACCTGATGCTAGGAGTTATTGGTTTTCCTATTCCTTCCCCCAATCTCAACATAACCTCCATTAACAGATAGCTTCTGTATCAGAATGCTACTCCTCCAGACTGACCATGTTAACTTTGGGACTGCCCTGCTTCTCAGTGTTTCAAATCCAGGTCAAAATTAAAGGCATGGATGAATGGAATCCCTTCCATTCATGGATGCTATTAAGTACTGCAAACAGAGAGGTTCTCCCCACCTGGTGTGCATCGTTTTTAATCCAGCAAGGAGGATTGATTAGGTTTTAATCTAAGTCAGGATTCGCCCCCAGAACCATGTTTAAACGTGAGAAACTTGGAGAAGACTGCCTATGTACAAAACGGGTTTTTTTTCTCACCTGGGAATAATCATTAACAGAATAGCAGAGTTGGAAGGGACCTTGGAGGTCTTCTAGTCCAACCCCCTACTCAAGTAAGAAGCCCTAGACCAGTGTTTCTCAACCTTGACAATTTTAAGGCATGTGGACTTCAACTCCCAGAATTCCATAGCCAGCAATGCTGGCTGTGGAATTCTGGGAGTTGAAGTCCACATGCCTTAAAATTGTCAACGTTGAGAAACACTGCCCTATACTATTTCAGACCAATGGTTGTGACCAATCTCTTCTTTAAAATCTCCACGTTGGAGCACCCACAATTTCTGGAGGCAGCCTGTTTCACTGCTTAATTATTCTGTCAAGAAATGTCTTCTTAGTTCCAGCTTGCTTTTCTCCTTGATTAGTTTTCATCCATTGTTTCTTGTCCTGCCTTCAGACATTAAAATTACGGGACATGTGGTTCAGACATCCCCATTTCTGCAATATTCATTACAGGAGGGGAAGTTATTGCAAAAAAGTAGCGGAAACGATAGCCAGCTAGCTGCCTCGCCTTTTCTAGTTTTCAGCGCTGGGCGCAAATTGGAAAGCTGAACCGCGGTCTGCTGTTCACGAGTAGCGATTGGGCGGTCGAGCACCGAGCTGGCGTGGGGTTTGGAGATGGAGTTGCAGCGGCATCTGGCCTGCAATGAAAAAAGGGGAGGGTGGAGGCAGCGGGAGGGAGGGAGACAAAAAGAATGCCTCATGAAGCTGCTACATTAAATTGGAAAATCGATTTATTGAATGGCAGGTGTTCGCAACCAAACAGATGGAAGGAACTTCAAGGCATAAACAGGCATTTGTATGGAAAAGAAGCAATCGATATAGCACGAGAAGTCAATCGTCGTCGTCGTCATCCGATTTCAGAGGAAAGGCCGTGTTTTGTGGGTTGCACGCTAAATAGCAAGAGCAACAAAGATTGACCTCTACGGATTGCCGCTAAACCCCACCACCACCACCCCCCAACGTCGCCGCCAAAGCAAAGGTGCGCTAACTTTGCCGCCCCAGGTTCGGTTCGGAAAGAATGGGGCCCGAAGGCGGCGTGCAGTGGACGCTCCGCTTCGGAGAGGCAATGGATGGGCATCCCCCTTCTGAACCCGTGAACTGGATGTGAATCCCCCGCAGGCTCTTGGAAAAACCGGGGCTGCAGATGTCACTAGGGGGTTGCAGAGGGAAAGTCGGAGTGGCGGCCTGAGTCTAAGTCCCACCACATTTGCCCCTCCCCCCAGGAGAAGTGCGTACAGCGAAGTCCTAACGGACCTCCAGACTATGCAATTGGCGGGAAACTTTTTCAGAGGCGCCCTTCGCTGTTCTCTGTGCGAAATGCTGCAAATAAAAAAAACAAAACCACACAAACGGCCTTTTATTCTGTTTCTCTGAAAGACATCGCGCTCTCCAGGTCGTGAGCTCAGTGGGCCAAAGGTCCATTCGCCCAGCCTTACCTGACCCCCTGTAACACGGGAGTACCTTTTCCCTCAGGGGCCAAATTCCTGCGGGAGTAGCAGGGATGGTAAGTCCCGCTGGGGAGGGGGGGGCTATTTCTCAACCCTGAGTAGGGATTCTGCAGAAGAGCAGGATCCCACCGAAACGCTGAGCTTCGTCAGATTACCGTTTTCTTGCGCTTGCGACCAGAGAACCCCCTGATCACGTGACGGTCTTCCACCAAGACTCTTGACTTCCGGCGCTGCGATTTCTGGAGCTACGGAGGCTTTTTCGGCCTTCCCGCTTGGCCCGTCCCTACCTTACCCTGCCCTGCCCTGCCCACCCTCCGAACTCCATGCAGCTCCAGCTCCGTTCCAACTCACTCGACGCCAACCTAGAGTCCGCGTCACGTGCTGCGCCCGAGCAGGACGAGCTGGCTCAGCTCCTGGGCGAAGGCAGGCCTGCCGGAGCTGCAGCAGGTGTCTTTTGTGCACTCCCCGGCCTGGATGCGGCGACTGCGGGTGTCTGGAGGCCGCCGGGCTGGGCCTCTCTGTCCCAGTTGGCACGTGGCGGCGCGCTTGGCTGGCTCGTGGCAGCTCCCCTGGAGCAGATGAGGCACGCGCCAACCTCATTACAATGAGAATGGAGCCATGTGGCAGCAACAGTTTGCAAATCTCCCCTCCTCCTGTGCAGATCAGGAAATATTTCCAAGCACTTGGCTCCCAAATCGACTACGTTTAACACCCCTCCGCTCCCTCTTTCCCAAAAGCGAGCGGGGGGGGGAGAGAGAGAGCTGCTGTTGGAAAGAAAACAAGCGCGCTTGGTTTATTTCCCCCAGTTTTGCAGAAGTCAAGGTTGCTGAATTAAAGACAGGAGAAGGGTGGGTTTAACAGAAAGATTTACTTTTGTGGTCGGTCCTGCTGTTTTAAACAGCGGAGTGGGAAATTTTATGCAACCTCAGAAACTCCCGAGAGTACCACGCAGGGAATAATTCAAAAGCAATCAGCCTGACACTGCTTTCGCTTTCCCCAGCTTGGTGCCTCCAGATGTGTTCGACTACAATTCCCATTAGCCCCAAGTGAGGAGAGGGTATAGAAGGGGCTGCTGTTTGGGGATGATGAATCTGGATGATAGGGTCCTAGACTGCAGGGTTACTCCAGCGACAGCAACTTTAAAACTGTTACAAAGATCCTTGTTTACCTTGCCACCAGATCACCCTGGCAACCCAGAGTTCTTCCAGAGCTGGTCTTACCTTTTCCTCAGCCAAGCATGTATTCTGGAAATCCAATATTTTTTCATACTTAAGCCATCAGGGACCTCTCACAGCATCAGCAAGTGAAAAAAATCCATACCTTTGGGGGATGGAGGTGCAGTTCTTGGCCAGAAGGGTTTTTGTTTGTTTACCAAGTTTACACACAGCCCATCTCACTATCCAAGTGGTTCTCGGTGGTTTATAGATACAGATATGGTACTAACCATACCATTGACTCATCCCTGAATGAAACCTTATGCCTAGCTTGGACAAAGTATTTGGTTAGTAGCATATTTTAAATAGAATCTGGGTAACCCAGTTTATGGCAACAGGCTTTTTTTTTTTAGTAGACATAGCAGAGGCTGGTGGTGCCTTGAACCACTCACTACATGAGGGGAAGGCTCAAGTCTATAAATATTTCAAAGGATGGGGGTGGGGGAAATACGAAGGTGGTTTAATAAAGAAAGGCAAGAAACCTTAATCACCATTCCCTGACACACCATTCAGGTTTGCTTCCCCTTCCCCTTTTTTTAAATAGTTCTTTCCTGAGAAGAATTATTTCCCGAGGAAATAATCCCTTAATTCTCCCTCAATATAATTTGGCCATTCAAACATTACTGGCTTTGCCTGTAAACCCCAATATACAGTATATTTGAGAAGTCCTTGCAGTCAAAAGGCATGACGAAAATTCTTTAATTTCACAACATGTAGACAGATTTAACCATACATCTCAATTGGAAAAATGTGACAATCCTAGACCAGGCCAAATTCAAAAATGCCAGGGAATTCCTAGAAGCCTGGCACTCTGACAAATCAGCCATCAATAGACACATAGATGTTAACAACACCTGTAGACTATGCAAAAGAGACAACTAGTCAAAAAGAGGGGAAAGAGTCCAGTACCTCTCCTCCAGTAATCAGCACTCAGATCAGCACAGTTTAACTCTTAAGATCAACTTCAGACCAACAATCAAGTAAGGAATACCCCAATCAAGAAACTGCCAAAGAGTCATTAACAAACAGCCCAACCAAAGAATCCCTCAGGCCTCCCCCACCCACCGAGACAGGCAAGACACCAGAATATAAACAGACAGCAAACAGCACTCCTTACTAGCACTGATGATGTTACCTAGTTAGGGTAATGAAACGTCTGCAACAAAACAAGCACGCTCAGAGAGCACCAAGGACCCCTCATTTCAACCCTAAGCTACAAGTATTCTCCTCCATTGGTATATAGTATATTCATTTATCACAGGGGTTCTCAACCTTGGCAACTTTAAGACTTGTGGACTTCAACTCCCAGAATTCCTCAGCCAACAAAGCTGGCTGAGGAATTCTGGGAGTTGAAGTCCACAAGTCTTAAAGTTGCCAAGGTTGAGAACCCCTGATTTATCATATTGCATTCTATGGCTCAACAGTGGTCCAAATTGCTTTTGATCATCAAATTAGGGATGTACAGTACATAGTGTTATTCAGTGATTCGAAAACAGCAACTTAAGCCAAAACAGAAGCTGTCCAACTGGAATCTATATCTGACCTATAATGAAGAATGGATGGATGAATGAGTCTCCCACAGCTTAGAACAGAGAAACTATAAACAATGGCAACAAAAAATGAAGGGAACTTTGCAGATTTAACAGATTTACCTAAGAGGATCAATTCTGATTTAGGTTTTAAGAGTACTATTTGTTTATGCTATTATTTAAAGAAATAAATCAAGGAAATAGCCTATTATTTTGGTTTTGACCATGTTCAGAAAACATTTGCAGACACATTTGACTGTTCTGTGGAAGTTGATTCCTACCAAATTTCAGAAAAAGCCACTGGATCTTTAAAAAAAAAATACTAAGAATGTTTCCAGTGGGAGTTCAGTGGAAGTTTTACTTAAGCCCCATATTGTTTGGGTTCCTAATAGCACTATAGACTTTGTAGCACTGTTTGGTTCATTTAAAAAAAACTCTCAAATTATAGGTGTTATTTGGGAGAATGAAGTGGAATTATCTACAAACACTCTACCAAACTCTTTAAAATACAACTTCCCACTTGAGAAGCTGCTACCAATATACAGAATCACTTGCAGCTGGGAAGGGCATATGACTCTCTATGCCTCCTCTAGACACTTTGATGAGCTTTTGGGAATCATCTCCTGCTATTAGAAATGGACCAGTCAATCTACCTTTTTCCTAACCTATTTTCCATGTATAGAAAAGTGAAAGTGAGGGGGGATATGGCTTTTTTTTTAAACTCTCCAAAGTGCTAATTCACTAATAAGGCTTTGTCATTCAGTTGTGATGGAAGTTGGTTGCTTCAGAGAAGTCATCCTTTACACTATTTGCTTTCCAGAATATCAATAGCACTCCAATTTGGCATGAGGGTTGTCTGATTCCAGTGCTTCTCTTTACTCAACCCAATCCATCTGCTCATTGCATTAAGGCCCTGGCATTCATAAGCTTCCTCTCGCCCCCAACTTTGCAAGACTTTTATTATTATTATTATTATTATTATTATTATTATTATTATTATTATTATTATTATTATTATTATTTTGCATTTCTCAGCAACCCATCTCCTTCAAAGAAGGATTCTGGATGTGTACAATAACATTGTAAAACTGACTTCACATTTTGCTGGAAGAACTACATGCCATTGCTGCAGTATGCTACATTCCTGTCCATGAGGTGATGGTGGGATAGGGTGTGTGTGTGCAGTTGTGCTTTGAGGCCAGATGTATGATTAAACTGAGGTGATTGCCTCAGCCAGGAGAAGCAAGACATTGCAATGTTTTCGTCTGTTGGGTGATGTGTTTTAGACAACTGAATGACAAAGCTTTATGAGAGTCCCTGTCTCTGGTGTAGATGAAATTATTGTCCCACCACTAGCCTTAGCTACTAGGCTGGTGATTACCGTGTATGGGATGAGAGGGGGAAGAAGGGAACAGTAAAAGGTTTGTATTTTAAATTATGGTATGGGTTTTAATTATGGTTTGTTGAACAAACCACTGAGGGCATAAGGTGCTAATAAATAAAATCATAAGGATCGACAGAGTGTATAAATTCTGTCCTAGAGTTTTCAGTCAGATTGTATTGTACCATCTTGTAATTGAATAAAACTCTTTTAAGGCCCTTGAAGCTGACTGTCCCTAATTCAATAGCAAAATTATCCTGTGTTTAATTTTCAGTGAAAAGTTCATATGAGTTATATTACTCTCTTTAGCCTCATTCCAAACCATGCCCTATTGTTTCATTTCATAGTTAATTGTCTTATGTTTCCACCTATTATAGCAATAGCAGAGGCCTGCATATGGACTCCTCTGACTATAGGGAGCTGATGTTGTGTTTCTGCTACAGCAACTTCCTTTGCCATATGGCAGCTTAGAAATGAGGAATACCCCAGATTTGCTGCTCTCTTCTTAAGGGAGGCCTATTCCCCTAAGATCACGAGTATGGCTAAAGTTTATTTATTTAGACTTGTTTGAATTAAGCATTAACATAGCAATAGACCTAGTGTACATAAAACACTGCAAAAAGTATAGAAATTGCAATAATTGCAATAATTTAAATCTGCTCAGTGAAGTTTGTAGAAAATTCTCTGTCCCTTATCCTCAATGTTTTTTCTGTTTTCATGAGTTCCCATGAACTCTGGTTAAACCAGCTTATAAAATTCAATAAATTTGACACGATGTATTATTCCACAGAAATTACAAGTAGGGATATATTACTACATAGTTTTGGTTCTGTGTGTGCGTTATGTAGGAGAGCTTTTAAAGGGGATTTATTTTGCAGAAAAACACTTATTTTGGTTCTCATAAAAGGTTCAGACAAAAAACCATATTCAAATTAATTTATTTTTGGACACTTTATGCAAAGATCTAGTTCTCTGGAAAAGATTTTAATGTTGGGAAAGGTGGAAGCAAATAGAAGAAAACTCTCAGCAGCATGGTAAATGGAGACCAGTTACAGGGGTGATGAAAGCACTGTTAGAACAACTGAAGACAAGGATAGGGACCAATCCCCATAGAGCAGGGGTTCTCAACCTTGGAAACTTTAAGACTTGTAGACTTCAACTCCCAGAATTCCCCAGCCAGCCATGAGAGTTGAAGTCCACAAGTCTTAAAATTGCCAAGGTTGGGGGCCCCTGTCATAGAGCATATCTCTCTGGTTGCTAAAAGTCAACGCTGACTTGATAACACATACTCAATTCACCAGTCAAGAGATTTAGATTATGATTTGCTCTCTTCCTAACATTAAGGCCTTGATTTGCAGTTACTGATTGCAATCACTGCAGTCTCTGAAAATAAGTCTTCACCTATTTGGTGACCTCTATAAGTGTTGGACTGCAACTCTTGTACTAACTCTTGTTCCCATTCATCATGGTTCATCCTGGCTTAAGTAAATTGGGTTCTACTTTAAAGGACACTAATACACCTGAAAGGCATAAGACTGTGAAAAGCTGGAACAAGTAACAAAAGGTTTATTCAGATAATAACATAACTCAGTATATGGTTTTTCTTACACATGTACAGCTTTGAATACCTAAGGCTGTAGTGATGTATAATAAATATGGTAGCTTGCATCCAGTTGAAATTAAGGGTCCTAATATATAAAAATCACCCTGATTAATGTAAGTTCCATTAACTTCAGTAGGAAACAAATGTGTGTTCTGCAATGGAGTTATTAAACTTCAATAAATTTAATGAATGTGGGATTGAAGCCTGTATCAACTATTAAATCTTTCAGTTGAGAGTGAAATAAATTTCATTTCATTTCATTTAAATGTTAAATTAATGTTAAAGTAAAACACAACTGTGTAGCTTTCAGACCAGGCTATTTCTCACTATGTTGAGTGGACACATATAAGATATGACAGGGATTGCAATGTTTATGATAGCAACTAATCAGATGCATTCATGTTTTCAAAGTATTGTGATAATGGCAATTTCCCTAATGAAGGGAGCACACATTTAAAGGAACTTGTATAAAATAAAGGAAAAAAGCAGGGGGGGGAACTGTTCTCTCACTGAAAGGAACATTGTGTTATAGATATATAATCCAGGAGCAGAGAAATCCCTCCCCCACTTCAGAATAGTTGTTTATCTGCAGTTATGTATACATTTGCAAACATACCATACATGTAAACGTTATAGGTCTGTTAAATATCTCTGGCCATTGTGTATATTTCATTAAATGTACACAATGTCCAGACATACTTCTAGCCTCTGTTAAGAATTGTGGTTGCAGGATCAGAAGTACCTGGGTGGCTCTACCAGAGCGACCTTGGATTCTGACAAACCGGCAAACGGCCGAAGTTACAGCACATGGTGCATCCCATACGGCTGATAACAAACATCCAGGTCAGAGGTAGGCAACCTTGGCTCTTTTATGACTCGTGGACTTCAACTCCCAGAATTCCTGAGCCAGCCATGCTGAGGGGAAAGGGAGAGGTTTCCATGCTTAGCCATGCTGGCTCAGGAATTCTGGGAGTTGAAGTCCACGAGTCATAAAAGAGCCAAGGTTGCCTACCCCTGATCCAGGTGAAGAGACAGAAATGCGGAAAGGGGACTCCCGCAAAACTTTCCAATCCGGCAGCTGCCCTGTGTTGCATTTTCCGTCTCTCTTTCTCTCTCTCTTTCTTTTTTTTTCCTTCGCAAACACAAAACAGATGGTCCATTCTGCTTCTTGTTTATTATTTTACTGCAGCCGCTTTAACAGCTACAATCGCCAACAATATATGCCCGCGACTTTCAAGAAGATCTCACATCTGCTTATTACTACCAAGAAGAGGAGGGATGCGCGTGCCGGGCTGCACAAGTCATTCTGGGGCAGCCGGGGGAGGGGGAGGGGAGGGGAGGGCAGGAGAGAGAGAAAACCAAGCGAAAAGAGCGGTCCGAAAGAAGAAGAAGAAGAAGAAGAAGAAGAAGAAGAAGAAGAAGAAGAAGAAGAAGAAGAAGAAGAAGAAGAAGAAGAAGAAGAAGAAGAAGAAGAAGAAGAAGAAGAAGAAGAAGAAGAAGAAGAAGAAGAAGAAGAAGAAGAAGAAGAAGAGGAGGAGGAGGAGGAGGAGGAGGAGGAGGAGGAGGAGGAGGAGGAGGAGGAGGAGGAGGAGGAGGAAGAGGAAGAGGAAGAGGAAGAGGAAGAGGAAGAGGAAGAGGAAGAGGAAGAGGAAGAAGGCACGGCGATTCCCCCGGAGTGAACGGGGAAAGGAGGGCTTGGCTTCAGTTGGGCGCTGCCCCACTCCCGTAATATTTTGATCGAGGGCGCGCGGAAAAGCGCGCGGAAAGGCCAGGTGGGATTCTACCTGCGGGAACCTGGTTGCAGGTTGGCAGAAGGGTTGGCCGAATGGCGAAAGGGGCTCTGGCTGTAACCTACATTAGCCCGAGAGAACAGAGCAGAGTCCATATGGTAGATGCTGCCGGTGGATCTGCAGCGCCCAGGCGATGCCCGGCTCCTGCTCCCGCATGCCGCCCAGCTTGTGCCAGATGGCGCCTGGGCCAAGTGGCCGCGCGAGGTGGCTCCGCTTAGCCTAATAAACCTCCGAGACAAGTCAAAAAATCAAAACACACACATACTAACATCTGTTAGAGCCCATCGTGCCCGGCTAGCCTTTCAATCATGAATTAAAGAGCTCCACCGCCCTTCTGTTCCCTTAGGCTAGAAACTCATTACCATTTATCAGCACTGATGCTATCTGGCCTCTCGTTTTATTTAGTGCCGGAGCTCTTCGCATCAGTTTTGACAGCGGAGGAGGAGGAGGAGGAGGACGGAGGCTAGCAAAGCAACAGCGGTTCTCTGCTTGCCCAACGCCGGACGACCCTCTTTCCCACAAGCCTTTACTCCTTTCCAGCTATTTCTCCCCTAGAAGGCGGCTCCGAAACGGTCAATGGCGTTGGTTTTCCTCCGAGGACCTTGGCAACGGTTTTCTGGGCAACTCTCGGGTGTTTTTTTTTTCTTTTAAACCCACGATTAGATCAAGTTCGTGTGCTGCATTTTTCGCATCTCTCCCCTCCCCTCCCCTCCCCCTCCCCCCTTTCCCCCCAAAGGCCAGGTCACTTGGCCAGGTGTTATCCCAGAGAATTGGAAGGAACGGAGCGGCGGGGGGGGGGGGAGGGAGGGGTGTTAGGTAAGGTAGCCGTCCCAGGCGTTTAAACATAAAGGGGGCCACGTACTCGGTGGACAGGTGGAAGCAGGGAATCCCTACATTACAGAAAATCACAGCACAAGGACCAAATCCTTGCAAAGCGCAGCGCTCCCTGCGTTGGGTTACAATGCTTTTTTTGTTTATTAAATTTATACCCCACCCATCTCACTCTGCAAAGCGACTCCTTTGGCAGGCGTTCAGCAATTCATAGGCAAGGCTTTAGAAAACAAAATATCCTTCGGAGTCGCATAAGATCGGCAGAAATTGACAAGATTTCAGGGGAGCGATTCCGCCTCCTACCAGCAGCCATCTGGCATGGCCACATTTTATCCATCCCGGATGCCCACCACATCCAGCATTTTGCCCTTGGTTCTCCCAGGGGGTTGCGGCGCGATCATTCCTCCCCAAAGTTGCCAGGCTCCGCTCTTAAGAGGGCAGCGACTGGGGTCTCTCCCGGCTGAAGGCAGACGTCCAACATGCCCGTTTGTGTTTGCTCGACTCGAAATAGAAAAGGGTATTTTCTCAAGGTGGTTTGCCAATCAGCAACACGGGCTAAAAAGAAAGAACGCGCCAACTGGTTATTTCACTTATTTTTAACTAGGAAGGGCCCGGTGAACCTTCTGAACGGGGCTGGCAGAAAGGTGACAAAGCCTCATTATCATACAGCTGAAGGTTTATCTTCTCTGTTCCCCACCCCCCCTCCCTATTTAACCACAAGCTGAAATAAAAGCCACATGAAAGGCCTTCTCTGTGCTTGGCTTTAATGAGGGACACGCGACTCAACAATAAGCGCACATTGCAGGCAGACCAAGGGGCAGCAGCAGCCTGCAGCCTGCAGCCAGGAGACGGGGCTGAGCCTCCCAGGTCGGTTTCGCACGAGCCAGAGGGAGGGCTCCGGGCTCAAGCCTCACCCTGTTGTTTTCACCCTAGAGAGGGGCGAGGGGTGGCAGGGAGGCTACTGCCTCCTAGGGCGGGCGCCCATCCGTGGCTTCTTCCCTCCCAAGGAAGCCAAGCCGTCGGGTTTCACCTGCTCATTTTCTTGCCAGTCGTCGAGGCCTGGAGGGGAAAATGAGCTTCCCACGCCAGGGAAGGTGGCTTTGGAAGCGGCAGTGAATTTCTCCTTTTCCCCACCCCACCCCCCCACCCCACTCCGCGCCCGCCCGCCCGCTCCTAGGGCTGCCGAGCGCTTGCAGGACAAGCCTCGCTCCGTTTGCCAATTTCCCCCCCCCCCGGAGAGAAGAGCGCGCAGTTGCAGAGCGCCTTTGGCGTCCAGCAGCGGGGGAGCTGCTAAGACTAGGAAGCCCCGCAGGAGTTACAGGGCAGGTAAGGGCGTCTTCGTGGCAGACTTGTCTGAGGGAGCGAAAGCCGTCGATAAACCGCCCTTTCAGTTTCTCAGGAACCAGCTTCGTTTCTCCTACCTAGCAGGGCTGTTGGGCGCAGCCGCTGCACCCACTGGCAGGGGCGCACAGGTCTTGTGGAGCCGCGCTAAGGGTTCCAAATGTAGCCACTTTCGCGCGAAACGGAATGGGAAGAATAGGCAAGACCTCATTGACCCGTGCTTCCCTCTCTCCCCCCCCCCACCCTCCATCTCTGCCCTTGGTCGGTCTTTCCTCCCTCCCTCCCTCCCTCCCTGAGTGGCCAGCCTCAAGAAGAGCAAGCCCTGAAAGGCTGGGCTGGCGAACGATCAGCTGGGTTCCTCGCGGGGGGGGGGGTGAGGGGTGGGCTGAGTCCACTAGCCACCCCCCCACACACACCCGGGCCTTCTGGATCTGCGGGCTCGAGGCCACACTTGACTCCAATTCCAGAAAGATGAAAAGTGGGAGGGATCTCCGGCGTCTGACTGGCAGTTTACATAATGAGCTTGCACAGCTATATAGGCAGCTGAAAGGAAACGAGTTGCCTACTTGCGGAGCGAGCGCGGCGAGGCCGGGAAAGAGGAGCTACCAGCACGCCGCGGCCCCCCCCCCCCCAGGGACTCCCACCGCCTCGCCTCGCCTCTCGCACGCCTCTGGAGTGTATCGAAAGGCGGCCGTCGTGGGACCGCGCGGCTGGATCTTGTCCTCCGCGGCTGGCTTCGAGGGCTGGATTATACCCGGCTACCCTCCTCTCCGGAGTTTGGGGCGGGTTCGGAAGGGAGAGCCGCTGCACGGGGCGACCCTTGGAGGCCAAAGGCGCGTCCCCGCGTCCCCCCGAGGAATACAAGGCGAGGCCGCCAGGTCCGGCTCAACCGGCGTCGCAGGAGAAGGTGGACGCCGCCAGCCCCAGCCGAGAAGAATGGCCGCCTTGCGTCTCCTGGGCTTCGCGCTGGCTCTGGCGCTCCCGCTGCAGGTAACGGGCCGGCCCGGTGCGAGGCCGGGGGGGGTGCGGAGGGCGCGAAGGCTCGGCCGGCGTGTGGGGGAAAAAAGCTCTGACCGGGCTATTTTGTGTCTCTCTCTCCTCTTTGTGCAGCGGGTCTGCGGCTCCGGCGTCTTCCAGCTGGAGCTGCGCGAGTTCGTCAACGGGCAGGGGTTCCTGGCCAGCGGAGAGCCGTGCGCGGCCGGCTGCAGGACCTTCTTTCGGGTTTGCTTGAAGCACTTTCAGGCGGTTATCTCCCCGGGCACGTGTACCTTCGGGAGCCTCACCACCCCGGTGCTGGGAACCAACTCTTTCGCCATCAGAGAGACGGAGGGCTTCGGCAATCCCATCAAGTTGCCGTTTAACTTTACCTGGCCGGTGAGAGCTCACCTCCGAGATACCTGGACGGGGAGGAGGAGGAGGAGGAGGGAGCAGCAGCCAAAGGGGAGGGCGCTGCTCGGCTGGCCCAGAGGCAAAAGGCGCGTCGCGACGCTTCTTGCCTTCGCTCCGCGTCCTGCCAAAAGCTGCAGTCGCGTGCGGCCGTTGCAAAAGCATTTAGAAATGCTTGGGTTGAGCCGAGCCAAGTGTAAAAATGGGAATGGCGTTCGCAGCACGCTTCCCGGAGCTGTGGAGGGATAGCGAGAGAAAGAGGATCTGCCGTTAGAGGAATTGCAAATCGTTAAGCGGTTGTTGGGTTCCCGAAGCCCTGCGGCCCCTTTCCGAGCCCCTCCATTCGCCGCTTTCTCTCACTGCTTCTTTTCGTCCCACAGGGAACTTTCTCCTTGATTATTGAAGCCTGGCATGCTCCTGAAGGTTATCATCCAACAGGTGAATACCCCGTCATGTCTCTAGGCGGGCGCTAGGGGGAGGCCGTGTGCTGCCTTACTTTACTGTACATTTAAAATAACTCCCACAAAATAGTTAAAATCTTTTGGAATTGTTCCAAGAAAGACGTTACCAAAGTTAAATCAATACATCTGAGCGCAGGTAGAATTTTAGGGTATCGCCTTTGCTGCTTGTTTTAGTTTGCAAGCCCGAGCTGTGTTCCCCATGTCTTGATCAGTTTTGCTTTGATTTTTGTCCTCGACTTAATCTGCACACAATTGTGTTTCCTCCCGTTTATTTTTGGCGTGGGAAAGAAAGGAGCTCTTTGGTGAGAAAACGACAAGGCTGCCAAGAAGTCCTGACTGCCTTTTCCTGTATTTTACACCTTTTTCAAATTCCGCCCTTTGGAAAAGGAATAATGGCTTTGGGATGTTTTTCTGACATAAAGGAAAAGGATATTTCAACAGCACCACAGCTCTTATTTTGAAAGCGTCTCCAAGAGAAGTGGATACTAGAGGCAATTTAAAATACTGGCTTTATTTATATATATAAAAAAGGACTCTTTATTCCTTTCAATAAAATAACTGCAACCAGGAATTTTATACATTTTTGTGTGAACAAGAAATGTTATTTTGCAGACTGTTTGCTTGAACAATAAGGAGTTTCCCCACCCTTGGAATTTAATCACAATGATAGTATTTTCTCACAACTCCCAGGGATAAACTGGTTGATTCTTTTTATTTGGAAATCACAAGGATTGGATTACTTTTTTAAAACAAACCTGAAGGCATCAACTGATGGAGCATGTTGTATAAAATCTGGGTGGAAAGTAGGGGAGTGTTACAGATGGCCCTGGAGAAGGCAGGCGAGGTGAAATATAATTAGGAAATAGTTTTAATAAATTAAAACGGTGTGTTAGTAGAGAGCATTGTCAGGATGATGCAATATGACTAAGGCTGTCCCCACCATATGTTATTCATTAAGGGAAAGGACAAAAGGAATTGTAGCCGACATGGGTTTGCATTGGCATTGCTAATGGCAGGTTCACTGTCTTCTATTGCCTGAGAAAGGATGCAGGGCAAGCTAGATTTCAACACTGCTTCACACACTTCCTTCCCCAGCTCTTGAAGCATGCACTCTCTTTAATGGCTGCTCTACTGCACCTAAGGTCCTAAGCAGTAAAGCTGCTCCAGAGCCATTGGGTGCCTTGTGGGGGAATTCTGGAGGGAAATGTCACTTGTTACTGGAAGAGTTGCTATAACTAACTTCGACAGGTAGAAGTTAACTGAGAGAAGCAACTCTCAGCGTGGAGAATGTAGGGATAATTTCCTCCTGTATGGCTGCCTGTAATGCAGTTGGTAAAGATACTCCTGGTCGGATGTCCTTCTAGGGATCTGTGTGGGAGAAGTGCCGAGGAGTTTGGAACAATTGTACAAGTGAAAGTGGAAAACTGGTGGAAAGGAAACCCTATTGGAAGGGTTACCTATGGTTACTTAGATGAAAATTGTATAAAGGCCTTAACCCCGCAGTATCCTTCACAGGCTCCGAGACCCCAGCTCGGAAATGGCTCATCAGCCAAATGGCGATCCAGCGCTCGCTGGCCGTGGGCGAGGACTGGTCCCAAGACGAGCAGAGCAACCAGCGCGCCAAGCTCAGCTACTCCTACCGAGTGATCTGCAACGAGCACTACTACGGAGACAACTGCTCTCGTATCTGCAGGAGTCGGGACGACCACTTCGGACACTACATTTGCCAACCTGACGGCAGCTTCGTCTGCATGGCGGGCTGGACTGGAGACTACTGTACGGAGGGTGAGTAACTTTCCGCTCCCCAGTTGGCGGATGAGTAGTAGGCGGGAAGCGCTAGGCGAGGAGAAAGAGCTCCCCCTGGTGTTTGCGCGAGTCTATAACGCCGCCGGCGGCGGCGGCGGCGGCGCGTGCAGAGGGCGGAGGGCGCGCGCCTTGCGGGAGGGGGAAGGGAGAGGGAAACCTCGGCCCTTCTTTGCTGTTGGTCGCGAGGGAAGCGCGCGCGGGAATGACTTTCCCTCCATAACGGAGGCTCGAAGGGTGTCTGTGAAGTTTCTCGGTCATCCAGGGCACAGTTGCCTCAAAGATGCTTTTTCAAAAGGCAACTGGAACTGTTTTTTTTCCCCTTGAGGAAGAAGAAAACGTTTCGCTTCCCATCCAAGAAGCTTCATCAGTTGTGGTGGTGAGGGATGGAAGGCTAGATACTGACCAATTCTTAGGTACTGGAAGGGCAGCACCTATCCTTCCATCTATTGTTTAAATGCTAAGTTCATACAAGTCTGTTGTCTAAGTGCTACTGCTATTGCTATCCTCCACCTTCACAACAGGCGAAGTTTCTTGGATGAGAAGAGAAACATTTTCTTCTTCCGCCTCAAGGAAAAGACAAGCCCTGCTCCCTTTTGAAAAAGCACCTTTGAGAGACTCAAAGGAGTTTCACTGGGGATACAGAGGTAGAAGTAAATGTACTCAGATTCAATCATGCAGGATGTTCTGTTGCGTTGCAGCTAAGACCGTTGATATTTGCTGCAGAAAGAGATGTAGGGTGTTTCTAAATATCCCAAGCAAGAGCACAGCTTTACGATAGCAAAAGATGAGCAGTTGTACTTTGGGCATTTTCTCTTTAATTGCTAAAAGCATTTAGATTGAGAGCTAAAGTCTAAGTGAGCAATCCTGTTCTCACCAGTCCTCTAAAGCTAGAGGCTGTTGCTGAAATATGACAGTTTACAACCAGGTTCTACTTAGCTGGGCTGAGGAAATCAAGTCTGTGTTTGTTGTGAAAACAATATGGGCTGAAGGAGATCTTTGTTTACTAGCAATACAGGTGCTGTGTTTTTTTGAAGATATCTTTACAGAAAAATCAAATGCAGTGTAGGATTTACACTCTGCATGTAAATATGCAGTTTTATGTAGAACCAGGGCTTTTTTTGTCATAGAATGGAGTTCCGGCACCTTTTTTGAAGTGTAGGCAAGGCGGGTTGTATGACATGTCTGAGTTCCGGCACCTTTTTTTTTTTTTTTTTACAAAAAAAAAGCACTGTGTAGAACAAATCTGTTTGGAGACTCTGTGATGACGGACATAATTTTGAGCACAGCATAGTAATATTGCAGGAACAAAGAAGCTTCTTGGATGAGAAGTGAACTATTTTCAAGGGGAAAAAAACAAAAAAACCCAGTTGCCTTTTGAAAAGCACCTATGAGACTTCCATTTTGGTGCAAAATGGGGGGCTGGATACAAATCATACCCTTACTTAGCTACTGACTTCTCAGAATTGTTATAAAAATGAAAAGCAGAGACGGAGAAATTCTATTGAGTTCACAGGGAAAAGAACAGAATACAGAATATTTTGAAATGCATTAAAGCCATCCTTAAATGAAGTTTTGAATCTGATTTTTTTTTCCAGCCATCTGTTTAGCTGGGTGTTCAGAGAAAAGTGGATTTTGCAGAACTCCAGAAGAATGCATGTAAGTATTAAACTTGAGCGCTAAGATTCAAGCATAAGCCCCAATCTTTTTTTTCCCCTTCTACTTTCATCATTTTGTCTTTCTTGGGGCTAAATCTTATTGCAGGGGTCTTAAACTTATCAATTTCTTTCCAGTTGTCGTCATGGTTGGAAGGGCCGCTATTGTGATGAATGCATTCCTCATGTGGGCTGTCGTCATGGTACGTGTACAAAACCAGGGAAGTGCTTATGTGAGGAAGGCTGGGGTGGCCTCTTCTGTGATCAAGGTTAGTGGATAAAAGTTATGACAAGTGTTCCTTCTTCATATGCCTTCTAAAACTATTTTGGATGGCATCTAAGTAATGGATGGGATGGGATGGGATAGGATAGGATGGGAACCTAGAGTTTTCCTTGCCCTCCCAGCTGTGCCCAGGAAGTGGGGGTCCTGTGAAGCAGATGTGGGGTTGCTGCTGTCTGAAGGGAGGCGAGGAAGGGAATGTTCCATTATTTGAATAGTTGAGCAGAGCTGTCCCTTTCTTTAAAACAGAGATGTTGAGCATTCAGCCTTGACTCTTCTTCTCAAAAAATTCTATTTGAGCTGTATTTACATAACACCCTTAGCCAAGTGATTAAAGATTGAATGGCTGCGTTCATATAACACATTAATCTTGGTTAGTGTTAACTTTGATGAATATTTTTTGTAGTTTAATGTGTGGTATGAATGTAGCCCACAATTTATATCCAAATTAGGAGAACCCAGAACAGTAGTTAATTCTGTAAGCAGATTAAGTGTGTTGTATGTGCAATTTTTGAATTAATAGTATTTTTAATAAAATCTTTAAATTCCAATATTGCAAATCAGTTAAGACATACAGAAGTAAAGGGTGGTTCCTGGTGTGTTTATAGTGTTTTATATAGTTTTTCCAGTTTAGGTTAGTTTTCAGAATTAAATCATCCCTGCAGCTACATAAACACTTATTCCTGATATGTTGGCTTTGACTGACCCCCTCTATTGTTAAGATTTGCTCCAGCAGATGGACTTCTGCTTGTCTGCTTTCATTATTAAAGGCACCGTCCAGGTGCCATCTCACCTTGGATATGCTAATTGCTTCTTGTCTGTCTATTTCCTTGTCTCTTTATCTATTGAGATTTGATCTAGGGCAAAAATAAAGACTTCAAACTAAGCTGTTCCTTGTGCTTGCTTGCTTTATTTATTTACTTACCTACACCTGGAAAGTGTTTATATTTGCTGTCAAGCTCAAGAGTAAAAATAATTGAAGTAATAACCTTATCTGACGCATTTTCTGAAATCCCAGTAAACAATGAAGGCATATATAGCTAAGCAAAAAACCATCAGGCAAATGCATTTTGGCCCAACTTATTATGTCTTGCTGTGTTTTTCATGTTTCTTCTTTGGAGTGTCTTATCTGCCTCACTGACTGATAGTTTTCTTCTGTGTTTTGTTTCTTGGTAGATCTGAATTATTGTACCCATCACAAACCTTGCAAAAACGGAGCCACTTGCACGAACACAGGTCAAGGAAGCTATACCTGTTCTTGCCAAGAGGGGTTCACTGGGAAGAACTGTGAAAGGAATATTAGTGAATGTGATAGCAGCCCCTGCAAAAATGGGGGTAGTTGCACAGTAAGGACAAATTATATGCTAATAGTTAATTTATGAAAGTAAAATTGCATTATTATTTTATCTGGTTCCTTTTTCAAGGATTGCAGGATTGCACACATGAAGTTATATTAATATTATTATTAATTTAATTTCTATACCGCCCTATTCCGGAGAACTCAGGGCGGCTATGTATTCATAACAGTATACTGTCAAATTGACATAGCCCCCACAGCCACTGTGCTTGCCCAATTCACTCACACAACCCCATTAATGTCTTCATCTTCTTTTTTTAATAAAAAATTTATTGGTTTTTTTTTCATCAACATATGTTAATTTTTCCAATCAACAAGTTGTCTGGAGTTTGCTATGCTAATATAATGTCTTCATCTTCTGACTGCCAAGGATCTTCCAGAGCTGTATGGAATATTCTCCATTTTGCAGAACTGGGCAGTGGCAGAGCACAGTTGTCACTTTCACTAATGCTTTCCACATTTTCTTCATTTCCTCACCCTTTTTGATTTGCATCAAGGGAAAATATTGCCATTGTGCAGATAGTTCCAAGATGACTTCTGGAGGGAGAAATATCCCAGAAGCCAGGTGATAGGATGAAATAGGAGTCCCTCCAACAGCCATTGCTTACCCCAAAGTTTCACACCAGAGACTAAATGATGTGAACCATCTTGGAGTTTCTTCCTAATTACTGGAGAAGGGGAAAAAGGCAAAGAAATATTGTGGCCTGCAAAAAGTGTTGCACATCTAAATAATGCAAAAATGGGGGCTTTCTTGCTGTGTTACAGAAAGCCTTGGGAGCTGTACACAGAAACCCCACAGTTCCTATTACAACTATTTTCCTGGCACTGGGGAAGGTGCTACTAAATAACAATCACTGTCTCTCTTTGTGTGCCTCCTTCGGTCTACATGGGACCTTTCATATTTTATGTCAGTTATATTTTAGTCCGATTTTATTTTGCTAGTTTGCAGCTTTTTAAAAAAAAATTGAACAATTCCTGCATATATTATGATTCTGCTGTGCAGCTTAGTAATAACTGGGGGAATAGTGACATCCCAACGTCTGAAGGATGTTATGTCCATTAATTTGTCTTTGAAAAGACAGAGTATCTAATTTACTATTCTTGCAGCAGTATTCATTTAGAATATTAAATCTTAGCTAAATAAATAATCTAAAGCAATGGTCAAGTGTAAATTGAGCATTAAAAACATTTATTTCCTGCATTGATAGGAATTTAGTGTTAAGTACTTTCATGTACCGTAACTTTAAGGTATCAATTTTTCTGGTTTACAGAAACTTAGAATTTTTACCTTTACATTCACAGCAGAGGATTTGCACACAATATAATGGTCCCTTCATCTAATCACAATCACATCTTAATATAGATAAAATACAATCAATTATTTGTCATAGGATTATGTGTGAATCAATGGAGTCATTAAAACTGATTTCTGGATCTCCATAAGTATATCATTGTTAGGCAGTTATTTGTATATTAATTATTTTAAACTGTTAGATGTGCCCATCTAATCTAGCTTCATCTATCTGGGTTGGCTTTGACTTAAATGCAAAAATAGCTGTAGTCTGAAAACAACTGCTGTTTCATGGAACTAAATTTGATATATTGTTTGCTTACTCCTATAGGATTTAGGAAACGAATACCAATGTACATGTCTCCCAGGATATGATGGCATTAACTGTGAGCATACTACTTTGACTTGTCTTGACTCTCCATGTTTTAATGGTGGAACATGCCTGGAAAAAGAAAAAGGAACCAGCTATGCATGCCTTTGCCCCATGGGATTTACTGGATCCAACTGTGAGAAAAAAGAAGACAGATGCACCAACAATCCCTGTGCTAATGGTAACCCATAAGAAGAGGACTTAGTTTTTGAGGATGATCATGAAATAAACTTTAATTTGATTCTGGTTTGCCAGTTTCATTCTCTTATTTTCATTTCTTGTTTTTCAGATATTTTTAATTAACAAATAATTAATGGGTAAAGGAGTGGTTTGTAACTTTTCTTGCATATATACATATATATACTCACTTCATTAGGCCATAGTACCCATGTCAAGAACAACTAAAATATATGTAGAGTTTTATTGAATTTGGATGTGGATTTTTTTTTAATAAGCATGTCTTTAAATGAAACAGGATGTTCATCCCTAATTCTACCCTCACTGAAGAATTTCAAGGAAAGATGGTCTAAAACATCCCTCAACTTTGTATTCTATCATAGATCTGCCACTTATCCTATTTTTTCCTCAACTAAGTGTGAACTCTCCCTTATGCAATGTTTGTACATCTTGTGAGAGCCTTTGTTCATTTTAATTGTGTAGGATAAGAAGCAGGTTCAAGAACAGATTAGTGAAACCAAGACTATATGCAGGACACCCAGAAACATCATAGAAGCAAATCTGTAGGATCAAATTATATGTGCACTGATCTTTTGAAGATTTTGTTTAAAAAGGCAGAGAGGGGAGAAGATTTAAGACCTGGAACAGAAAGGGGATTCTGGTTTGTTTTAGTTATTTTCAAAGTTGAGTAATCTAGCTTGGTGTTAATTTGTAGCTGGACATTCCTACTCTTTGCATTTATTGTAATCATTGCAATGCTTTGTGAACACTAAAAAGGCTTTTTCCCCTTCTGTAGGTGGGCAGTGTTTTGTAATGGGCCAACAGCATGTATGTCGCTGCCGTCCAGGCTTCTCTGGTAAAACATGTGAGATATACATCAGCAGATGTTCAAGAAATCCCTGTTCCCATGGAGGATCATGTCAAGATCTTGATGCTACCCATGATTATAAATGTACTTGCTTGCCAGGCTTCACTGGCAGAAATTGTGAAATTAGAACTAGAGATGGTTGTTCTTCTGGACCATGCCAAAATGGGGGGACGTGCTACAGTGGGCTTTACGCTAAAAGCTTTGCTTGCCACTGTACCTCTGGCTTCCTGGGCATCCACTGTGAATTTGCAGTGAATCCTGTGACCATCATTCCACCACTTCCTAAGCCAGTTCCCTGGGTGGCTATATCCATGGGGGTTGGGTTAGTAGCTCTCCTCATCTTGTGCTGCATGATAGCCATAGTTATCCGACAGATGCAGAGACACCCAGAGCAAAATTCAGAAACGATGAACAACGTGTCTGACTTCCAGAAGGAAAATCTCATCCCAGCTTCTCAGCTTAAAAACACCAATAAAAATAAAGACCTTGAAATTGATTGCGTACTGGAGAAATCAAACTACAAACTTAAAAACCATACATTGGATTATAACCTGGTGAAGGAGCTGACAAATAGAGGAGCTCAAGAAGATAAATACCATAAAAGTGAAAAGTGTATAGGAGAGAAATCACCCTTCTGGCTATGCAGGTATGAAATTTCCCTTCAGAAGATAAATTTATTTGCACTGTTGAAACTATGAAGAATAAAGGTTGTGTTTTAGTATAAAATTCTCAGAAAGAAGCAAATGAGTCTGAAATTATACATGAAAATGACTTTGATATTTTTTGTATACTAATATACTTATTCTTCATTATTACAAAAAAATTATTTGGCAAAGTTTTGAAAATACTTTATTGTACTAATTAGAACAAAAAATAATTCCAACATAAGAAAATATTCTATATAAGTTTGAATCCTATATATTGGTTTTTCAATACCCTTTTATTGGTATTTCTTTTTCTATACCCTCTTCCAATCTTTGTTTAAGCTGGCATAAAGGCATTACTATACTGTAGCCCATCTTAGATTGGATATGATACTGCTGTGAATAAGAATTCATCAATTCCCCTGATCATAGCAGAACTAAAATAAAAATAAGGGATGATGTATTCATTTCACAAAAACACTCCCCTCCCTGTCCTTCAGTGCAGATAAATGGCTGGACTTGATTTTATGATAGTTTTTATGTTCATAAAGTGAGTCACTTGGTCATTCAGTAAATCATGTGATTATTAAGCGAATCATGTGGTCATTTAGTGAATCCAGTATATGCGCTGGGTATTTTTTTGCTATTTTCTGCTGAAAAATGGTAAAAAAAAAGATTACAAATCTAAGTCACATGACACGGGATCTTGTATTGGTCATAAATATGACTTGAGTGCCAAGCGCCCAAAATGTGAATACAGTGATCACAGAATTATGCACGGCAATTGTAACTTTGAGGATGGGTGTAAGTAGTTTTTCTGAAGTCTAGTATAACTTCAGTCATTAAGCCAACTGTTATAAGTCAAGGACTACCTGTACTGAAAACAAATTTGGTGAAATTCTATCCTCTTTTTAACACTGAAGTGAGATTAATCTACTTTTCAGAGTAATAATATGAACAATCGGAACAGTTTAAACAGAAGTTTTCCATATTACAGGAGTTCCTGAAATCTACATTCTGTGTCATTAGTCCTTCAACAGATTTCTGTAATTTGAGTCAGGCTACAGTATATCACCTGTTTTAAAAAATGCAGTGTTTTCCGTTCAATTAGTTTTTTGCAGTCACTCTTTGGGTATGAAAGGTAAACTAAGGACATTCACTGATGAGTAGTTACTCCTTATTCTAATTGATCTTGTGTTTTGAAAAGAGAAACAAGTTTTAGTTTTTCTCAAGTGTGTCCAAGCTCACAGCTGTTGATTTGTCAAATATAATGTGACGGGATATGTGTGTGTTGATAGAAACCATAAGTACGATTAGTTTCCACTGCACAGACATGAAAAAGAATAAACCTAGAATGTGCGGGGAACTGGTTGCTCTTATTATCTGCTGTTTCTCATGCCAGTGCCTTTTTTCTTTCAACCACAACTTTCCTACAATATCCTTTTTTCACATCTTGCAATATAAAGCTTTGACATTGGTTCTGAATTTTCACCTTGTATTTTATCTTATTTTCAACAGTGAAAAGCCAGAATGTAGAATATCAGCAATATGTTCTCCAAGAGATTCAATGTACCAGTCTGTTTTTGTAATAACAGAAGAGCGGAATGAATGTATTATAGCTACAGAGGTATGTATATTGCCTACAGAAATGTGATCTTTGCTCTGAATAATGTTCAGTAATGTGACGTTCAGAACGAAAAGAGAGCAATGCAACTTGGTATTTTCAACATAGACAAGCGTATACATGTGTCAAACTACATAGAATGTTACAAAAAGAAGAATTTTTAAAATATTGCTTATGATCACCCCAATAAACTATTCAATGAAATATTAAATTCAAATTCTGTGATCATAGAATAATTTTTTCACATTCCTCTGTGGGATCCTGTAATCCATGAAAAGTTGGGAATAGTAATTGGGGGATCTTCGGAATGGCAAGGGATATGACCCAAGAGGGCCAGAGCAGAAAGAGGAAATTGGGGGAAACCAGGAAACCTTGTGTGAGCAGAACTAACTTTCTGTTACACAACACCATCTTTGAATCTAAGGTTATAAATCAGAGCATAGGTAGTAAGGACACAAGAATTCAACAAATTAAAGTACGGACTATGTAAGGCTTAAATTTACGTGGGTAAAAGTTGAACTTACAAATCATAAAGATCCTCTCCCTGTGACTAAACTATTTAAGTCAACAATTGTTATATATATATATATATATATATATATATATATATATATATATATATATATATATATATATATATATATATATATATATATATATATATATATATATATATATATATATATATATATATATACTTAATTTTACTTTTATATTGGGTTAATTGAAATGTCTATTTCTCTCTCTCTTCTTTGTTTATGGCAGGTATAAGAGTGAAGGCTGCTCTGTTTGCACCTCAGTTCTAGAATTCTAGAGATGCCACAAAGTGGACATTCCTACTACATTGTTTACAATTCAAAATTGGATTGGACTTAGTTTTTTTTTTAATTATATGCAATTTGCTGCTCTCAGGAGGAGGAGTGGATGAAAGTGGGTGAACTGGACAGACTGTGAATTTAAAAGATGCAATATACCTTTTTACCCCCTGTTTCCTTATTTTGAAGTCTAATAGGAGGAATGTAACTGACTACTAGCAGGGGAGAGATGATGATGTCTCTTAGTAGCCTTTGAAATGACATGCCAGTTGCTCATGGACAGTTGTATGACTTTCCAGAATTGAAGTCTTGAAAGGTGCCTGTCCGTTTAAAGGCCATTGACATTATCACAGAGTTAATCAACGTCACTGTGAGAAGAATGAAGAAACATATTTTTCTATGCAGAAAAGGATACAGAATAAATGTCACCATTGGTTTTTTTTTTTCTGGATTTGGAAGTGCCTAAAAGCGTGTCTGAGAATCTAGAGAGCCCAAATCAAGACCCATCAGCCTTTTCCCCTCCAGCACCCAAGCAGTATTGTCCGGGAATGGCCCTCAGCCATTCCTGTTGCTCCTGTATTTAACCCCTCCTTTCCCCTCGCTCCCATTTATTGCTTACAGACAACTTAAGGAACATGGCTACTGAACCGGCATTTTGCCTCCTGGGATACTGCTTTGGTGAACTGAGCGGTAACTGGGATTTGTTCTTTTGGTGAATCACAGCGACCTCCCCAGACATCTGACCCAAGAGAGAATGATGACTTTCCTCTTTTATAAGAGGAAACTGAAACCCAGGGCTCCCTGAAAGCCTTATAAGTGCGTTTAAAACCAATCAGCTGTTTTCACGATCTTTGCACTACTAGTCACCATAAACAGAAGTTGTTGTTTTTTTCTGTGTTACATGTATAAGGAGAGGTTTGGATTTTTCTCTTAGAGATCTCCATCTGGTGCCACCCTTTCAGCTGCAGATAATCTGGAAGATTGCACCATGACTTTTTTTTTTTTACAGGCAGTCAAGTGTTTATGATCCTGCCTTTCTATTACTTGCTGCAGAAACTCCCACGTTGATTTAAGTTGAATTTTTTTTCTAAACACCTGACAAAGACTAAGCTACAAAGGGGGACTTTGGTGGAAATCCATTATGTGGCGAGGGGGAACTATAAAGCCCTTAGTTTGCTCTGTTTGTTTCTTTCCTCACTTTGCTACAAAGAAAGGAGTACCCTTAAGTTTTTGAATCCAAAGGAGCAGTTCTGAACTGGAAATTCAGAACTGACATAGACTCTGTTGTACATTTACAGCAATAATAATAGACATTTCAGATAGGAAGTGCTGTTCATAGCGATAAACAAGTACTGTGGGAAAGAGAATATGGCGGAAGCAGAGAGAGGAAGCAAATTTTCATTCAAGGAAGTTGGGATCGTGTTTTCTGTGATGGAAGAGCAATGTTCCTGACCTTGAAAATCTCAGGCTAGATTAATCCATCTCCAGCCTTGAACTGTGCAATCAAATTCTTGCTTGGCATGTTCACTACTGACATTTTGGTCTGACCACACAAGGCCATTGTGAAGAGGAGCTTCAGAAATCAATAATATGGTTTATATTAGTGTCTGTCTGTAGTTTATTTTGAAGCCTAGCATTTCAGTAATTTAAAGTAAAAATCAGAAGCACTGAACTTTCTACATTTTGTAACATTATTTTGTATATAATGTATATTTATAATCAGAAACAGAAGTGTAAATATGTTTATTACATATGTCATGTTTTTATGTGATGACAAAGTTTGAATTTTATTTTTTTTTCAAATAATGAAGATACCTTCTTGCTACTGCAAACTTTTAGTGTGGTTTCTTGTGCTATAATTTGGATTCATGACCTTGCAGTGTTTACAGGATCACTCACAGCAAAGTTTGTAAGATATTAGAAATTTATTATTGCTAGTAATTAGTAAATGAACTCAATATGTGATCTAAGTTACAGAACATCCCATTTGATATAAAGTTTAACCTGTAAATATAATATATTAAAAAAAACAAGAATCCCTTACAATATGAATAAAATCGTCCCCTATATAGTTTTTGCTAGAAATAGTAACGGGAAAGGTTTCCACACTTCAAATTTATATTCTATTAACAAATTCAAGTTCTTTAACTGATTTTCTTGCTTTTCTCTACTGTAATTGGAAATCATGTACTTGTGTTAACATCTATTCTAAAATAGATTTAAAATGGGAGCAAGTAGCAGCTATTTTT
This sequence comes from Bothrops alternatus, assembly GCA_034064705.1. Classification (NCBI taxonomy): domain Eukaryota; kingdom Metazoa; phylum Chordata; class Lepidosauria; order Squamata; family Viperidae; genus Bothrops; species Bothrops alternatus. The sequence continues at coordinate 26,669,634 of JARGCV010000003.1, read as the reverse complement.
ATAAGAATAAGAAACATAACATAAGATAATTACTTTTTACATTGTTTTCTGCATTGATTCTGTATATCTGGTTGCTGTTTATCTGAGAGTGTTTCCAGATTGCTGTTTTCACCAACACAGATAGCATATTGGCAGAAATTAGATTCCAGAAGAGTCGTCATATTCATCTGTGACAGCAACAAGGACAAAATCTACAATTGATTGGTTTTTAGAAAGAGTCATCAGACTCCTGTTTGTTGGGAGACTAGAGATTTTAGTGTTACCATTGCTACCGGTAGGTTTGCTCTGTGGTATCCATGCTACAATATTGGAGCATTTATTTTGAAAGCAGCAAAACAACCAACTGAAAACTTTGATTAATTTGCCATGGCAAAGTTCTGTCAAGCTAAAAAGTTCAAATATCAATCTTAAAATGTGAGTCAGATTTGCTAAGCTTGTTAAAACATACAGTTCTAACATTATGGAAGTGAAGAAAGAGAACAAACAAGTTCTAAGTGCTATCATCTTGAACTGCAGCCGCTATCAGGAATATATAGATTTAAGCCCATGGAATTAGTGTAACTAATTTATAAACTGTATTTTTAAGGCAGTAATGCAAATTTTCTTGCTTTTATCTTTTAATGGCAACTGTAATAACAACATTGCAAAGGATCTTTTTAGCTTGCCCTTGTTTTAATTATATGCAATTTTGTTTACCTTTTAAAACATTACGCATGTGTGCTTTCCTGTTTAATTCTTTTCTTAAGAAAATCAATTGAAAATCCTAATCAGTCTCCTTGACAACCATTTGAGGCAAACAATCATCAAGATGGAACTCAGAAATAAATAGAACCCTCCTGTCCCTAAACATTTGTCTTGTAGAACAAATTATGAAAAACCATTGACAAAAAGCAGAGCAGATGCCCCTGATTTGCAGCTTTTTCTTGGCAATGAGAAATAAACTCAACAGATGCTTCTCTTAATTGAACTCATGGATTATACACATGTACAAGCACATAAATGCAGAGTTGTTCTTCAAACAAAAAAACAAGACAAACAGGAAAAGAGTCGGGGGAAATCTTCCCACAGCTTCAAAAAGACAGTAGTGGGATTTAAAAAATGGCTTTGGGATTTCAGGAGGAAGAATGATATGAAACAGTGAATTCTGAAATCTACAAAAATTATTTGTGGGTAGTTATTATATTACTAAACATGTTTTCATGCATAGTTCTACCAAAAAAAAATTAAAAGAAGAGCATCACACACATTAAGAACCATATACAGTACAAAATTCAAGATGAAGACCTTACTTAAATCTGGGCTCAGGTTGTCTCATTTCCTCCAAGTAGATTCTCACTGGCTTATTCTATCAATTTGAGTGGGGATGTAGTTGGTACTTTGGCCCTGTAGTTGAGGCAGTGGATCCCGCAAATGAGAGTTTCTCTGGGGCGCTCCTGACCCTCATGATTAAATAATTCCCCTGAAGTCTAAATGCACTTACGTTTACCATCCTCAGAAAAAAAAAACATTACAACTTGGCTTTTCTAGCCGTCTTTCAGAAGCTGGATATCTTATCCTTTTCATTAGCAATTTAAGCCCACTGCATTCAGAAATTTAATCTTTATTTTTAAATTGTTATATCAGGGGATTTGAACGTTGTTTTCATTTATTACATCTGTGAACCATCCACAGTTTTCATAATATTGTAATACAGTATATAAAAGGGGGAAATAAACAAGCTCCAGATAGCATTGGTTTCCAACAGGATCCCGTGAGAATTGGAACTTGCATGTATAAATCTGATTGTGAAATATATTCAGTCTTCACTCCAAAGTTCTGATGAAGTACAAACTTAAATGACACACTTTGGGAATTTTATAGTAGTCCTTGAAGGGCGAAAAAGGTAATTTTTGAATTATTTAGTATAGCACCAGTATTCAGATGAGTGATATATAGTCACAAATTTTTAGAAATGATGAATCATATACAGAAAATAGGATTTCTTTTTAAACTATAATAAGAGAAAGATTCAGATCCAGCCTACCTGAATATCATACACGTGGACCTAAACTCATGAATAAGCCCCTTAATTATGAAGCTTTTATTATATACTTCTTGTAAGATAACTTGTATGATAAAATATATTTTGAGCTTCCTGACTAGACCATTAAAAATTTTAAAACGATGTCAATAAGTTTCTATAAGAAACTATCTCTGACCCCAAAATATAAGCTCTGTAGAAATAATATTTTTAAATTGGTCATCAGTCTCCTTAAAACACACGTCTATACAGCAGATATTGGATATTTCCTAACAAAGATGTGTTAAAATTCATAAAGGTACCTCACTCCTAATTCAAGCCTTTGTCCTCAAGATGCCTCATCACTGTATTTGCTTGTCACACACATTTTTTTCATACCGGTAGCTGCAGGTTTTCTAACTTCTTCAGAGAATCAGAGGTAAGGCAGTATATTTCCCTCAAAACGTTTTGCTGTTGCCCAAAGAGTTCTTAATTTATTCAGCCACAACCATTTGTAAAGGAGGATGGCAAAAAAAGGTGTGCTTTTTCATGATGAGGACTTGTATCTTCATCCTTTAGTTTACTCTCCAAACTGACTTGCTTTGCAATACGGGTCATTGCTTCACTTCTTCCTGATCTGGTATTTTTTGTTTTTCTTCTTGGCTATATAGTGTAAAGTTCAGGGTAGGGAGGATTAGAGTTTGTTTTCTAAAGCATTGGTTTATTTCTGCTTCTGACTACCACAACTGTATATACCGGTAGCTACACAAAACATAATTCAAAACTGATCAGTGCATTTTCATGAGTCATTCTTGTGTTAGGTGAAAAGTATGTCCAAATGGCCACATTTCGCTTCAATCTAGAAACATTTAAGTGATGTTCATTTATCTGTTGGCAGCTTCTTGTTGTTGTTAAAGATTTGTGGGCAGGGGCAGGAATCTTCCTCACATTGGATTCTCCAAAGGAAAAAGGTGATTTACCATATAGGGGGAAAGGGGTGTAAATTTAAAGATGTAAAAGGTGAAGAGGTGAAATGAAGAGTGAGAATAATTGCTGTGAGCAAAATAAGTGACTGGTTGAGCAAACTAGTGACTGGTTTGTTTTAATCAAGGTTGTTGAACATATTGGCTTTTCACAGAATGCAAAACCATAAACTATGGTTTTCAAACAAAATTTTTACACGTAATACTAAACCTTGACCAAACAAATTATAGTATAGTTTAATGGAGTATGTGAATCAAATTTGTTTGTTATGCAACTGATCAAGGATTCATTCATTCATTCCCTGCCATAGGGGATCCAAATGTCACAATAGCACTCCCAATAATGATATTAAAGCCATGCCCTCTTTTTTGCATTATTATTATTATTATTATTATTATTATTAATAATAATAATAATAATAATAATAATAATAATAATAATAATAATAATAATAATAATAATTTTATTTCTATGCCACCCTATTCCAGGAACTCAGGGCGACTCACAGCATAAATAGAAATCTAGCATAAAATACATATATAAAAAGAACCCCTGTGTTAAAAAAAAAACAATCATCCAACAAACATGCACACAAACATACACTGGCTAGGGGCAAGATGTCAACTGCCCCAGGCCTGTCGGCAAAGATGTGTTTTGAGCAGTTTACGGAAGGCGGAGAGGGTGGGGGCGATACGGATCTCCGGGGGGAGTTGATTCCAGAGGGCCGGGGCCGCAACAGAGAAGGCTCTTCCCCTAGGCCCCGCCAGGTGACACTGTCTGGCTGACGGGACCTGGAGAAGGCCGACTCTGTGGGCCCTAACCGGTCGCTGGGTTTCATGGGGCATTGTACCATTGCATCTGCCATCTTGACTTGTGGCACTCTTGAATGTGCCCCAATGGCGGGTTCTTTCACGATAGCCGAATTGAAGGAGACAGCATGGAGGTTTCCTTGGGGTGAAGCGAACCCAGAAAGAAGGCTGCTTTCCCTATTTATTGCATGTTACAGTGGGCGGTTACATAAGGCATCACATGGTTACAAACAGCCAATGACAATGTTATAGCTGTGGCCAATAGCAAGGTTACACTGCAAAGCTACACCTGTGGCCAATGGCAAAGCTTATACCTGTGGCCGATAGATTCAAATCTTGGTACAACTGTCCCTCCACCTGTTGGCTCCTCCCTCATTTCCTGTTTACTCCAAAATCTCATAGTCAAGCCACATGGGTCTTTGTTCCTTTGTCTTTGTTCCAAGCACATGGCATGGCAGTCTCTTTGTCCCAGGCTTCATGATTTCTTGTCCCACCTATGCTCCATCCAGTTCTTACAGATCCTAGGGCACAGGCCATCAATCATAGCAACATTGACTTTTTTGACCTTCCCCTTGGATACCCCTGCTCCCTGCTCTCTAGAAATCCTGACTAGATTTTTAATTTCTGCATCCTTTTCCACATGGGTACTGTACTGCAGCTGGATTCACTTTCATCAATGATAAACTTGATTTGAGCACAATGATTACCAAGCAATAGCGAGCAAACGCTACATGTTCAAAAATTTTCTACTAAACACATATGGCCAGTGATGTTGCAGACTGATATGTTACAACAATTTACCATTCTCTATCCAGCAACTGAGAACCCTTTCAACATCCTAAAAAAAAAGTTTCTAGATCCCTGTGAAGACATAAAATCTGTCCTGCTAAGCCCATTTACAGTTGTTTTTAAAAAGGCAAAGGTTTCCCTGTCTGTCATGTCTGACTCTAGGGCGGGGGTCCCCAACCTCCAGGCTGTGCAAAGAGTTGTAAATGTAAATTTAGAAATAAGTGCAACAATTTTTAATACAAAAACAATTATCATGGAATTTATGATCAGAGGACCTGCATGGCTGACACCTTAGATGGCAAACCAGCTGATGTCAATGGACTGGAGCAACGTTGCCCCTTCTTAGGGTTCTTGGACTTGAACTAGCGTAGATTCTAGAGGATGTGCCTAAACAGAAGAAATGAACCCTAATCCTCATGGTGAGTGGAATGGATACTACCAAGATCACCTTGCACGTGGCGAAGGGAGCATTCGCCCAGGTTCGCCTGGTGTGCCAGTTGCAGCCCGATTTGGATCGGGAGTCACTCCTCACAGTCACCCATGCCCTTGTCACCTCGAGATTCGACTACTGTAATGCTCTCTACATGGGGCAACCTTTGAAGAATGTCCGGAGGCTGTAGGTAGTCCAGAATGCGGCCGCGCGAGCTGTCTTGGGTCTCCCAAGACATGCTCATATTACTCCAGCTCTTTGTGAGCTGCACTGGCTATCAATTGGTCTCCGAACACAATTCAAAGTGTTGGTTATGACCTATAAAGCCCTTTATGGCAATGGACCAAGATACTTGCGGGACCGTCTCCTGCCTCATGAATCCCAGAGACCGGTTAGGGCGCATAGAGTTGGCCTCCTATGAGTCCCGTCTGCTAAACAATGCCATCTGGCGGGACCTAGGGCAAGGGCCTTCTCCGTTGCTGCCCCTGCCCTCTGGAACCAGCTTCCCTCGGAGGTTTGTACTGCTTCCTCTCTCCTAGCCATCCGGAAAGGGCTGAAGACATATCTATGCCGACAAGCTTGGGGCATATGAGCTGAGCTCTGCCCCTTGGCCCTAAGAGTGTCCCACCATCAGTGCTTGTGAATTGATTGTGTTTGTGTGGGGTATGAATGTGGTTGATTTTAAATTGTTGTTGTGTTTTTGTTGTGAGCCGCCCCGGGTCTTCGGAGAGGGGCGGCATATAAGTGCGAATAAACATAAACATAAACATACCTTTCCCCCCCCAAAAGCATCCTCAAGATACATTGAGGGTGCAACTGCTAGACTTTCCAACCAGGTCTTTGGCTTCTGCAAATGTCTAAATTCTCCATCTTCCATATCTGGAAGGATTCAGCTTGGGGAAGCCTTCCTTATAGCCAAACTAAGGAAAAAAGATGGCCTATGTTAAGTCTTTCTCTTGTCCTTGGAGGGGGGTGGGGGGAAGAGTAATTCCATTTCCTGTATCTAAACTACAATGTCATTTGTATGTTATAGCTCTTCCCAGTAGAAATATGTAATGTTGCTCAATGTTTGCCTTATGATGATAATGGGCTCACTCTCATGAAACAAACCTGCCCCCGAACCAGTTTTATATGACATGCCCTTATGCCACTGTGTTCATCTCAGCCCAAGCCCACAGAAAAGGCAGCTTGCAGTTGCACTTAGTTATTCCAGTTTTAAATAAACATTTTACTTCCCCGTCCCACAATGTTTGCCATGGACATAGCAGGGGACTTCATTGACAATGTTGTTGAAGATGCACTCAGGAGCTAAGATTTGGCCAGCTTCTATTGACTACTTTAGTGTGGTGCAGAGACATTCCGCCTTCTCCAGTGGCCGAGTTCTGTTCCATGTGACTGTGCTGACTTGGGTTGCAGGAAACACCCGACTCCTGGCTTCTCGAGGGGTGGCTGAACCTGTAATGTCTGGCTGATGGTTCCGAAAGGACAGGTCCCACATTAGACAGGCTCTTTATACATTGGGTTTAACAGTGTTTTGAAAGATCCTCAAGGCCCTTAAATTTAGCACTAAATATGCTAGATTTGTTTTTAAAAAGAGAACTACCGGTAGCATTTTCTGGAGAATCCCATGCAGTATAAAAATTCAGTTGGAACCAGGAAAGAAAGACAAATTCTCTGGATGCATTTTACCAGTTCAGGCCATCAGTTAGGGCATTACTGTTTTTTCCCAATAAGTTTTCTGTGACTCTTTTTTGCCAGGTCCATAAACAAAAAGTTGGCCTTCTAAATGCTAACTCCCAGTTCTGGCTGGCTGGTGCAGCTCAAGCTGGCAAAAACAAGAGGCTTCAACCACTACCCAATTCTTTGGTTGCTCCTCCAAGACTTTTAAGCTAACTGCGGATCTAATTTGGGTGCACTTCCATCATTGTGTCTCCTCTACAAACTATGTCCAGATGTTGCCTCTCTTGCCATTTCACTGCAGAGCTTTTTCAACACTCCCTGCTTTTCCCTTCATGGGTCAAGAGCATGGAGTGCTGACTGCACCCTTCCTCTGTGCCTCTGATTTGTCACTCAGGCAGCCTGAAAGGTGGCTTTTCCCCCCCCTCCCACTATTCCCCAAACTGCATTGGTTCCCAGTAGGCTTCCGGGTGCCATTCGAGTTCCTGGTTATCATCTACAAAGGTTTTGTGGCATCAGATCAGGTGATTTGTGAGACCACCTGTCTCCAATTATTTCTGCCTGCCCCACCAGATCTGACCAAGTGGGCATGCTCCAGCTCCCATTTATTAGGCAATGCCATCTGGCAGGACCCAGAAAGCATATGTTCTCTGTCTGCCCTCTAGAACAGCACCCTCCCCTTCCTCTCCCCCCCCCCAAAGCTTTGCATGGCCCCAACCCTCCTTGCTTTTTACAAAGCATTCAAAACGTGGATATTCTTCTGGGCATTTATTTTATTTATTAATCAAATTTATTTAGCTCCTCTGGGCATGAAGCCAGGGTGTGTTTTTGTCATATTGAACCTTGTTCAATAAACTGTGATTTATATTTTTTTTTAACTGTTCATTTAATAATTACTGCATTTTTTTTCTAGCCCTGTGTTAGCTGGCCAGAGTCACAAATCTGAGTTGGGTATCCATTTGCATTGGTTAAATAAACAAACAGTGGTCTTTTCCCAAGGTTTGTCACTTTGTGCATTATTCTTTTAGGAGTAATTTTCATAATAAGGCAATTAACTGTACAGTTTTTGGTACAGTTTTTGTATCTAAAATTTTTGTATCTAAAGCTGTACGGATAGTCCTCAACTTACGACCACAGTTGAGCCCAAAATTTATATTGTTAAGTGAGAAATTTGTTAAGTGAGTTTTGCCCCATTGTGTGACTTTTCTTGCCACATTTGTTAATTGAATCACTGAAGTTGTTAAATTAGTAATATGGTTGCTAAATGAATCTGGCTCCCCCATTGACTTTGCTTGTCAGAAGGCTGCAAAAGGTGATCACGTGACCCTGAGATACTGCATCTGTCATAAATATGAACCAGCTGCCAAACATCCAAATGTAAACCACGTGACCCTGGGGATGTTGCAATGGTCATAAGTTTGAAAAATGGTCATACGTCACTTTTTTCAGTGCCATTGTAACTTCAAACGGTCACTAAACGGACCGTTGTAAGTTGAGGACTACCTGTATAAATAGGGATCTGGGAATTTGTTTGTGAGAATTTTAGCAAAACCGTAAAAGTTCTTTGCAAACTGCTCTTTAAAATCTCTGATAAAGCACCACAATATCATCATTTTCTTAGGTGCAATAAATTATTGAAAAAAATGTCATTATGCATGAAGTATCCCCTACAAATAAACTTTCCCCCCCACTCCTCTGTCCTCCCTAGTAATCTCAAGTCCTGGTGACTACAGCAACAAATCCTGGCAGTGTTCCTGGGCAACCTTTGCAGAAATAAGAATAGGAATAGGAATAGGAATAGAATAGAATAGAATAGAATAGAATAGAATAGAATAGAATAGAATAGAATAGAATAGAATAGAATAGAATAGAATAGAATAGAATAGAATAGCAAATAGAATAGAATAGAATAGCAAATAGAATAGAATAGAATAGAATAGAAGAGAAGAGAAGAGAAGAGAAGAGAAGAGAAGAGAAGAGAAGAGAAGAGAAGAGAAGAGAAGAGAAGAGAAGAGAAGAGAAGAGAAGAGAGCTGGAAGGGACCTTAGAGGTCTTCTAGTCCAATCCACTGCTCAAGCAGGAGAACCTATACCATCTCAGACAGGTGATTGTCCAGTATCTTCTTTAAAATCTCCAGTGATGGAGCGCCCACGATTTCTGGGGCTAAACTGTTCCACTGGTTGATTGTCCTCACTGTCAGGAAGTTTCTCCTTAATTCCAGGTTGCTTCTTTCTTTGATCAGTTTCCATTCATTGGAATGGTTTGGCAGTTCCTTGTTCCAGGGCTTGGAGGACATGACTGATCCGAAGTCACTTATCAGGCTTCCAAGCTTAAGGCAGAAACAGAATTCAGTCTCCAAAAGTTTTCCAAGCTTAAGGCAGGAACAGAATTCAGTCTCCAAAAGTTTAATCTAGCACCTTAACTAACTAGACCAAACTGGCTTATATCTATGCTATTTCTTTGCCTTGCCGTGCCATGTCACGCTTGTTCCTATTCTCTAACAAACGAGCCTATGTTATACAATTTAATCAGGTATACCAGAGTAAACTGAAATCTGTTTTCCAGAAAGCAGTAAATATTGCTCCCTCGCTCTGTATTTATGGTGGGGAATAATTTTTTCCCCCTTTAAGTTCCAACTGAAAGCAAAGAGATCTCATTGTGTTATAATCATTGTTTCCTGTTTGTTACCTAATTACATCATTTCCTGTTTCCTGTCTGATTAAATTCTTGCCAACTGTTTTTTCTCAAGCATTAACCAACTTCCCCCTCCCCCTTATTGTTAAACAAAAATATTATAATAAATACATTTGTAGCTGGGGGTTCTGACAAAAGAAAAATGCAACTTGCTCAATTAACTACTCAGTTGCCAACATTAACCCAATACTGTTACACTGTTTCCTATTAATTACATGTTTTAATGAAAACTACCCACTTTAGTCCTTAAAATTCTGTTCTCCGACTACGTGATCTAGGATATTTTTATCAATAATGTGATTGATAAAATTTCCTGTACTATGCAACCGTATCTACCTGTATATAAGGTGTGACTGAAGAAATGGTTAATCATTAAACAAGCTCTTTAAACAGCCTATACAGGTTTAACATAGTTTTGGGGGAAAAAACAATAGAACAGTTTTTTCAAAAAAAGATGGCTATAGCTTTTTTGAAAGAGTAGTGATCCTCTGATACACAGAAGGTCAGTTTCAAATATCCTCTCAGGAGATACGGTGAACTGAAGGAGCCTCCATGAAACCATATTCAGCAAAGACCAAGGAACCAACAAGTATATCTTTTCCTCAGAACCTCTCCAGGTAAAGAGAGGATGGGTGATCACCGACATGTGCTCCGGATGGCTGTTCCTCATGAAGAGACAGCAGGATAGCGGTTTTTCATGGATTTGAGTACTAGGAGACAAAGGGATCGACCATCTTGCTTGCAAACACAGTGAAGTCTTTAAAGGACACAACTTAAAGGAACTTTAAAGTTCACAACCCTCACTTTCTAATCACGTTTGAAAATTGCTTACTATATTAACCATCTTACAGCTCTTTGAAAGCTTTGGAACAACAGTTTGGAACAGTTGGGTGAGTTTATCTTCAACTCTGAACAAAAGTGTTGAGGTATCTGGAGCTATAATTCCTACAGAGGTGATGTGGGATTGACAAGAAAATCAGCCTATTAAATGAGCAAGGCTGAAAGAAAAACAAAGTTAGGCATATGAAATTTTGCTTTGATGATATCTGCTTTCCATATGTCTTCTGAATGCACGTCCATATACAGAACAACTCAAAAACAAAGTTCATGTTCCACGTTTTTCTACAATGATAACAAGTAGTGAAAAGAGGGCTAGAACTGTTGCAAGGAGCCCTTTTCCATGCAATTTTCATGGCTGAAATTGATATCCTGGGACCTGCATCTTTTTCACCTTAAAATGGAAGAAGTTCTCTGCTTGAATATGGTGGTTTGCATCGAGTTTGAAAAGTGTATTCAGTTCTGTTTTGGAAAAAAATAACTCTGAAAAACCATTTGGCTCCTGCATACCACAACTAGTTGGACTCCAAAATAAATTTCATTGCAGCTGTTGATTGCCTATTATTTTTATATTAATAAATAATCCTATATATACTTTGGGGATTAGCAAAATTATGCAGAGCACAGAAAACGTTTATTTGTATTGTTGCATTCATCATCTGATATGTTTAGTTATGCCATTCCAGTTTTCATAAATGTGGAGGTTGAGCTGCGGTTAGAAGGATATAGGATTTCAAGCTGGACTTCAGATTGATTTGACAGCTGATATTCAAACGTCTAATTTGACCTTGCAGTCTCTAGGCCAGGGGTAGGCAACCCAAAACACTCAAAGAGCCACTTGGACTCGTTTCCCACAGAAAAAAAACACACTGGGAACCGCAAAACTTTTTTGATATCTGAAATGAAGATAACACTGCATATATCCTTTAATGTGTTTGTGTGTGTGTGTGTTTGTGAGTGTATGTATGTATGTATGTATATGTGTTTGTGTGTATATATATAAAATAAAGGTAAAAAAGGATATATGCAGTGTTATCTTCATTTTAGATGTCAAAAGGGTCTCTCTCTGTGTCTCTCTTTCTCTTTCCTTTCTCTTTCCTCTCTCTCTCTTTCTTCTCCCTCTTTCCTCTCTTTTTTCTTTCCTCTTTTTTCTTTCTTCTCCCGCTCTTTCTCCGTCTTTCCTCTTTTTCTCTTTCCTCTCCCCCTCTCTCTTTCTCTTTCTTCTCTTTCTCTCTCTCTCTCCCTTTCCTCTCTCTTTCCCCTTTCCCCTTTTCCCTTTCCTCTCCCTCTCTTTCTTTCTTTCCTCTGCCCCTCTTTTTCTTTCTCTTTCCTCTCCTTCTTTCTCTCTTTCCTCTCTCTTTCTCTTCTCTTTCTCTTTCCTCTTTCCTCTCTCTCTTTCTTTCTCTTTCCTCTTTCTCTCTCTTTCCTATCTCTTTTCCTCAATCTTTTTTCTCTTTCCTCTTTCTCTCTTTCCTCTCTCCCCTTTCTTTCTTTTTCCTCTCTTTCCCTCTTTCCTCTCTTTTTCTCTTTCCTCTCCCCCTCTCTTTCTCTCTTTCCTCTCCCTCTTTCTCTCCCTTTCTTTCTCTTTCCTCTCTCTCTCTTCTCTCTCTCTTTCTCTTTCTTCTTTCTTTTCTCTCTTTCCTCTTTTTCTCTTTCCTCTAACTTTCTCTCCCTCTCCTCTCTCTTTCTCTGTCTTTCTCTGTTTCCTCTCTTTCTCTTTCCTCTTTCTTGGGCGGGGAGAGGGAGCAGAATGGAAGGCAGCAGCTCTGGTGGCGGTGGCGGCGGCCACTGCTGCATCATTGGGGTTCCCCGCTACCACCCCCAGCCCAGCTGCCGCCCCTGCCACGTCCTCAGCTGAACGGGCGGGGAGGGGGAGCAGGACGTGAGGCAGCAGCTCCGGTGGCAGCAGCACGGCAGCATCCTTGGGGTTCCTCGCCGGCGCCCCTGGCCCGGCCACCACCTCTGAAGTGTCCTCAGCCAAATGGGCATGGAGGGGAAGCAGGACGGGAGGCAGTGGCTCTGGCGGCAGCAGCAGCACAGCAGCATTGTTGGGGTTCCTCACTGCTGCCAAGGCCTGGCCGCCGCCCCCACTGCGTCCTCAACCAAATAGGCGGAGAGGGGGGAGCAGGATGTGAGACAGCGGCTCCGGTGGCACCGGCGGCACAGCAGCAGCATCAGGGTTCCTTGCCGCTGCCCCCGGCCTGACTGCTGCCCCTGCTGGGACTCTGCACTGCCCAGCCTCACCCTCTGGCCATCGATGGAGCCACGGTGGAGGCAGTGCCTGCCCGAGCCGCCTGGGGGGCAGCAGGAAGAAGGAGAGGAGGAGGGCGAGGAAGCAGCCGCCCCAGCTGGGACTCCATGCTGCCCGGCCTCGTCCTTCATCCATCAATGGAGCCGCATTGGGGGCTGGTGCCATGCGGCCCATCAGCCCCTCCGCCAGCCTGGCTGAGCACAAGGTAAGTAGCTCCTTTGTGACTTGTCCTTCCCATCATTCAATCCAATGTGTGAATGTGATCGTAGTTTGGTTAAAATGTCAAGTATGGCTACTGGCCTATAAACTATGAGATACTAAGATACAAAAAGGGAAAGATCACGCTTCAGAAGTGGTTCCTGCCGATTGAGAGGCCGTGTTAGTATGGTTTTAGCAGTCAAGGTGGAAGCTCAGAAGTAGCTGCTCTGAAAGAAAAAAGACAATACACGTTTGAATTTGGAATATTTCTCCTTATTATATGATACATTGCCTGAGAAAAAGGGGAACAAGGGGGAAATCTTTTTATGATTACCTTAGAAACAGGCCCCCGTCCTTTTAATTGAAGGATTGTTTTCAACTGGAACAGAACAGCAGTTATGGACACAGTATCCACTGTTGTTCCACTGGTTAATTGTTCTGTCAGGAAGTTTCTCCTTAGTTCTAGGTTGCTTCTCTCTTTGGTTAGTTTCCATCCGTTGCTTCTTGTCCTGCCTTCAGGTGCTTTGGAGAATAGCTTGACTCCCTCTTCTTTGTGGCAGCCCCTGAGATATTGGAACACTGCTATCATGTCACCCCTCGTCCTTCTCTTCGTTAAACTAGACATACCCAATTCCAGCAACCTGAACCAGTAGAGGGCGCGCCAGACCCACTTGTGGCAATCAATGAAGCACTAATGCCAATTGCTTGCAATTTCCAATTTGGGCAAGAGAAAGCCTTCTCTGTCTTATCCTACAATGCAATCCCCAGGGTGGTTTTTTTTAAATCACACCCCCTGTATTTTGGTTCAAATAGAGTTAATTCTTATAGGCTGGAATCTCTTAGGTTACTTTGAGAGTAGAGTAGAGTAGAGTAGAGTAGAGTAGAGTAGAGTAGAATAGAATAGAATAGAATAGAATAGAATAGAATAGAATAGAATAGAATAGAATAGAATAGAATAGAATAGAATAGAATAGAATAGAATAGCAAATAGAATAGAATAGAATAGAATAGAATAGAATAGAATAGAATAGAATAGAATAGAATAGAATAGAATAGAATAGAATAGAATAGAATAGAATAGAATAGAATAGCAAATAGAATAGAATAGAATAGAATAGAATAGAATAGAATAGAATAGAATAGAATAGAATAGAATAATAACAGAGTTGGAAGGGATCTTGCAGGTCATCTAGTTCAATCACCTGCCCAAGCAGGAGATCCTACACCATTTCCAGTGATGAAGCTCCCACAACTTCTGATGGCAATCTGTTCCATTGGTTGATTGTTCTCACTGTCAGAAAATTTCTCCTTATTTCTAGGTTGAATCTTTCCTTGACCAGTTTCCATCTGTTATTCCTTGTCTGGCCTTGAGGTGCTTTGGAAAATAAGTTGATCCCCTCCTCTCTGTGATAGCCCCTTAACTATTGGAACACTGCTATCATGTCTCCCCTGGCCCTTCTCTTTAGACTAGCCATGCCCAGTTCCTGTAGCCGTTCTTCTATGAAACAGGCAAGAAGAGAACATGAATGGAAAAGAGAAAAGTGCATTGTATTGTACTGTACTGCCCCAAAGTGGAAGCCATGCCCCTCTTCCCTCTCTGTTTCCATCATTCTAAATTAATAAACCTAGCACTGCACGTTGTCCTCAAACTGCAAGAGATCAGTTGAGATTCCTGGTAAAAATGAACTTATTCCTTTCTCCATGCTGGTGGCTTGGGGAATTGAGAAGACATGTTGGAAGAGAACATGAAAGGGGCTCCGAGAACTAAGAAGTTTCCCCATTCACATTCGGATAGTGGCCTTTCCCATTCCTTTGCTTCAACGCATCCAGCATGTGGTGCTTTAACTAACTGATCAGGCCTGAAGGAAGAGAGCCTTTAGAGATAACGAATCCAGAAAAACCTGCTGATTGGCCTCCCTCTTTCTTCATTACCAAAAAGTATCTTTCAACTAGCAGAATAATTCATAACTCTGTCCTTATTTTTAGAAAGAGAAGGGGCTCGTCTAGCCTTCAAAGCAGAATTGTGTTGGCTGCCACAGCATGCTTCTTCAATACATTCCGTCACAAACAAAGGGCAATCAAAAAGCGTTGTGGGTATGGTTTTCAGCGATTGAAGGTGAAGCATTAGTGATGAGACAACTCGGTATTACTTGACCTAATTTGTCAGCTTCCTTTTGTCCCTGTTCTCCAGGCCTTATCCTTCCATCAGTATTGCTTTAGCTCTAATTGCAGGTTGTTATAAACTGCTGGAATGCTGCCAAACACATCTGAAAGGACAGAAGGAACTGAGCCAGCTTTTCCCAACCTGGTGGCTTACAGATATGTTTGGACTACAATTCCCCAAAGAACATGGACAAAGGTTGGGGAGGGCTGATTTCAGCAAGGAGCCTGTAAAGTGATTTTACTGATTCTTTTGTAAAGAGTAGAGATACTGTACTTGTATCTTAAAGAAGCAGCTGCAGAATCTGAGATTCTTCAGATATTGTTGAACTTCCACTTCCGTCAGCCCTAGTCAGCATGAAAAAAAAAAAGGGCAATGAAAGTTATACAAATAATATTTGAAGGATCCTAGGCTAGGGTCTCCTTTCTGGCTGGAAAATATCCTCAAAGTATTACTGCCCTAAAGATGCATTCTGTCTTAGTTAAGTTATATATTGAAAGAATGATAATTAGTCTCCATGGACCTAATACATCTTGACTTCAGAATAGCAATGCCAAAATTACCTCCTTGACATTGTGATTTGGATAGCTTAACAATTAAATGGATGCCTAGCCAAAAAACAGGAAGAGTTTAGTACAGTGGTGGCGAACCTATGGCACGGGTGCCAGAGGTGGCACTTGGAGCCCTCTCTGTGGGCACACATGCGGTTGCCCCAGCCTTGCCTCTGTTATTAGGATTTTTGGGTTAAAATAAAATCCAGGACGAAAGTTCGGAGTAAAAGAATAAAGTTTCTTTATTCACAAAAGAAATGGCGGTTTGCAAAGCGCGGTGGCACTCGACCATGTGCAGACAAAAAGCTACAAGGAAGAGCCACACACAATACAGAAACGTAACAGTATTTATATCCCTCCCTAACTCCTCCCTGCCATACATAGGCTAACCCTGAGTGGCAAGTTTACAAACCTATGAAACAACACAAAATACCCTATATGTAAATTCCATACCTTTAGGCTTACCCTGAGTGGTAAGCTTACAACCCTATCAAACAACACAAAACCCTATTCTTACCCTATATGTAAATTCCATACCCTTAGGCTTAGTTTCAACACGTGCGCTGTGTCACGTATACTTTGTTACCAGTCACGTACACAATGGAAAAGTTTAAACTCTTTCTCATCCCCCCCTTTCAATCCCCCATTTCTTATTTGGTAATTTGTTTAATATTTTCCTTTATTTCCTTCTATCTTTGTTTTTCACTTATTGTTGTTTTCATGGAATCCGTACTTTCCAACAACTGAATCTGGTCTTCAATTTCCATCCCACTCCTGATCAGTATAAATCTCAATTTCTGTTGAAATTGCAGCTCTCTTTCTCTTGGAGCTATACACCTGGTGATTTAGCCTTTCCCCTTCTCCCAACGGAATCAAAAAGAAAGCAGGTTTTATTTCACCTAGAGAACACAACCCAGTCCATTTTGGTTTGAAGTTCCGAATATGCCCTTTTTCCACAAATCCAATAAAGACCAGCTGGAGCAGGCCAAGATTGATCCCATCTTATGGTCTGATTTATGAATTGTTCCAAATGATTTGGCCATCCTAATCCAGTGCTCTCATTATACAAAGGCCACATTCTTGGGGTATTCTTAGTATTATTTGGCCACCAGGTGATGTTATAATTGTCTGTTACATTTATTATGAAAATTGATTCACATTCATTTACCCCTACTATTGGAGTATCATCCTCATACCTTTCTATACACCATTGGCACACAATACTTCTCTTCAGCTCCCAAATACTTCCATTCAGAGCTTGGGCCACTGTTCCTGCCAATTCAACAAATAAGTTTCTTGCAACTTCAGGAATATCAAAAGGTTTCTGCACTTCCTTCCAAAATTCCTTATAAAAGTTAAACTTTCTTTGGTCCCAATTTTCATACAGCTTTTGGGTTTCCAAATAAAATATTCCCCCGGGATCTATTCCTTTCACATAAGTCTGAATTCCAAATGTATATCCTCTTTTCTACAATTTTGTCCAATATAGAAATGCCTTGATGGTATTGACTTTAGGCAAATATATTTTTCATTTACCATATACGTTCTATGCCAATCAATATTATTATTATTATTTTCACAGGAGGCCATGTTGCCTGCTTACAAATGTCAAAAACAAAGCTCACCCCCTTCCCTGGAAATATTTGGACTTTTGTTATTAGCGCACTACTAGGGGAATCTCCACTTCTCACTATCAACCACTTCTGTTCAGGATCCCCCTTAGGATCAAAACACAGACCAGCGGTAGAGCAATAGGAGTAAGTAACATTCCCCTTCTCACAGGTTTGAACATCTCCCTTCTTTCCATCTTTTCCCCTGCATTTATGACTTGAATAATAAATGAGGGTTTCCTGGATTTTCTTTCCCATCTGTACCCTTTTTATACAGGAATTACAATTTGACTGTTTGTCTTGAGAAGATCTAACCTCCCTGGTTTTTCTAATTTGTATTTCCAACCCTCTCTCTATCATCCCCTTGGGTTGTGGTTTTCTCAAGATTATAGCACAACTCCCAGACCAGTATGGGGAAAGGTTCTTCTGTATGGAGTGATTACATATGAATTGGAGAGGAGTACTTATGCTTATTCCACACTGCCCGTTTCAGAGAAGGGCGCCCATCCAGACACATCGTGGATCATTAGCAGTCATCTCCATGCATTGGTTCATCACTTCCTTCTCAAAGGTTTTCCGGTCATTACATGTCCATAGTCCCTCCTGATCTGGTTTAGCGTCGAAGAGATGATCACATTTCTCCTCTGATTTTATTTTCAATAGGAACGGTCCCTTCCCCTGAGGCGGGAAATTTCTTATGCATATTGGTTTCTCTTTCTGGGTTACCTTACTCCTCTCTGGTCTCCAATTTTGGTCTACTTTACAATTCCCTTTCCAGAATGGGAGTGGTGCTATACATTCTTTACCCTCTCCACAATCTGACCAAAGAAATAAATGGTAGGAGTTCGCCTGGTCCCAGGCCACTTCACCACACATCCCCACTTGGATCCAATTTATTATCTTAACACATGTTGAATATTGGATTACTTGTTCCCATCCCAGTGGTCTCCTGATTAGACAACGCCAAATATTTTTCATTCTCCAAAAGGTTCCCATATAATCATGAACATCCTCACTTTTATAACAAGGATGATTTTCAGTCTTTGGTTCTCCCCACTCCTCCTCCCGGCTGGTGTATATCCAATCACACCCTGATTTCACTTATTTAGGCAGGCCGATTTCATTGTGCCATCCCCCCCCCTTTACTAGAAAAACACACTGAAGCTTCTGCTCCTTGTCTTCCTCCCCATCCCCATATGAGGAGAAGGATACTCATTTTCGCTGCAAAGTCAATTTTAGAGGTCCAGTCTGTGTACTTGACCATTGTTCTGCAGGTTCACTGGCCTTCTTAGTTCGAGTGTAATGAGTCCAGCCCTTTTCTGCTGTGCGCATGGGAGTATCAGTGGTCAGCGATACTTGGTAAGGCCCCTCCCCACTTAGGTTGCAGTTTTTCCTCCTTCCAGCTCCGAATCAGAATCCACGTCCCACCTCAAACTTGTGAACAGGAAATTTCAAAGGGGTTGTTTGGATCAGCAAGTCTTGTTTTCTGAGATAAGACAAAGCAGAAAACAGCCCCAGTATCTAATTCTTTATAAACTTGTCATTAGTTTTCATATTGTGGAATTTCCCACTTGAGATATTTTAAAATCAACTTGAATGTATCGAAATAGCCTCACCATTAGATGTTATAAAGCATTTTATGTATTTGTTTACACATCATATAACCAACCATATATTAACAACATAGCTCATTTATAATCCCAAAATTTTTCTCAACTCCTTCATTTTAAACAAGGGTTGAATTACAATTCCTTCAATTCTCTTAGATACTATGTTTTATCAGTGTGTCCTGCACACAGACATAAAAACAAAACAAAAATAAATAAATAAATCAACAACAGTATAGGTGTATTCAAGTTTTTCTCATATTTCATTACTATAAGAATGGGTATTAAATTTCACATCCACACCACCTTCCTCCCAAAGCAAAATTCCAAGCGGAGAAAGAAGAGAGGAAAAAAAAAGTTAAAACAAGCAGCCCCCCTTCTTCTTTATGTCTCTCTCTCCCTCTTAAAGCAATACAGCCAGCTAAAAACGAAAGAGAGGGGGGGGAGGGGGAAGAAGTTTTGCAAAAATCCTTCACATGCATTTCTTTCACACATCCTCCATGGAACTCTTCTCAGGCAAACACTTGCCACCGCTTCTCAATTGACCCCTAAAACAATAAAATCTGCCATTCACAACTTCTTCCACAGTCTGGGATGGGGAAGAAACTCACTCACAAACACACATTCGCTCACTCCCCCAACCTCCAGTTTTCATGATTCCCAGTTTCTTCCAGCAATCTCACATTGCAGGCAACTAAATTCCTGCCTTTCAGGTATCACACACACACACACACTTGCACATCAGCATATTCACACATTCACTTCCATTCTTTCAGCACTTATCTTCCTCGACCCTTGACTAATTAAATGACCTAAATATTTCACCTCTTCCTCTACAAATTGTAACTTCCCTTTACTCACTCTCAGCCCTTGTTGTGCTAAAAAGTTCAGCAACGCAATTGTTCCTTCCTCTGCCTCTATCTTTTTCTTACTGGATATCAACAGATCATCCACATATTCCTTGGTATTCCACAAATCGGGAACCCATATTAAAGCATAATCTAACTCATTGTCTAAACTTTTACATTTCTTCTTCTTCACATATGTGTACAAATTGTGACATTGGAAATAATCATTGGATCCATCTCTTGGCCATTCTACATTATCATCCTCCCACCAAATAAAACAACAAAGGTTAACCATATCTTCCTTGTTTAATCCTAATCTTAAAATTTCCCGATTATAGGGTGGAGATCCCCACCCTGCTAATATTTTGCCTAAAGGGCCTTTTGGGTCTATTTTAAGTTTAGGATTCTTTCTAATTCTTTTTACACATTTCTTTCCTGCATTAGTCGACCCTGTATTTCCCCCCATTCCTTATTGGGGCAGTCTTTTCCTTGAGTATGTGCGCCTGTGTCCCTCCTGGCAACCCTTTTTATTCCTCACACGTCACCGTCTCTGGATATTTCCAAAATATCCCACTCTCTCACTCCGTCCCTCAAAAGGACTTCCACCCGGCCCCCGTCACCAGTTCTCACATCCACAACTCTTTCCCTGACCGCCCTGGACTCTTGTGTTCTGGTGTTTTCAAAACCAGTACTCACCAGGGTCTGCGCGCAGATGTTGCCCGGTCTTCTCCAAGACTGCTTCTCACAAACTTTTTCTTTCTTACTTTATTAATCAACTCCTACTATTCGTCCAACTAAATTTTACGGGCTTCCAAGAGCTGTTAAGTCCTCTGGGTGGTTCCCCTCCGTTCAAAACGGAACGGGGTGCACCTGAGGAGGACCCCTCAGAGTCCAAAAACAGATTGAAATCCCGGTCGAGCCCCCAATTTGTTATTAGGATTTTTGGGTTAAAATAAAATCCAGGACGAAAGTTCGGAGTAAAAGAATAAAGTTTCTTTATTCACAAAAGAAATGGCGGTTTGCAAAGCGCGGTGGCACTCGACCATGTGCAGACAAAAAGCTACAAGGAAGAGCCACACACAATACAGAAACGTAACAGTATTTATATCCCTCCCTAACTCCTCCCTGCCATACATAGGCTAACCCTGAGTGGCAAGTTTACAAACCTATGAAACAACACAAAATACCCTATATGTAAATTCCATACCTTTAGGCTTACCCTGAGTGGTAAGCTTACAACCCTATCAAACAACACAAAACCCTATTCTTACCCTATATGTAAATTCCATACCCTTAGGCTTAGTTTCAACACGTGCGCTGTGTCACGTATACTTTGTTACCAGTCACGTACACAATGGAAAAGTTTAAACTCTTTCTCATCCCCCCCTTTCACCTCCACCCGCGACCCCATCCTCACCAGCAGCCTCCCTGGAAGAGAGTCACCCCTGAGCGTGGCCCACATGGAGCAGCGCAGCCAAGAACATGGCAGCCAGGCAGCATAGACAAGACTCTGCCCTCACGCCTCAACGCGCACAGTTGATGCTGCAGGGCGTGGGCAGAGGGCGTGGCCACCATGGTGCTGCTGGGCTGCCTGGGCAATCTGCAGCAGGCCCTGGAGGCGGTGAGTGGCCCTGCGGGCAGGCAGGGTGGGACAGAGCGAGGGTGGGGTAGGGGCAGGGGGTGGGTCAGGGGCGGGGCCAGTTTTGGGGCACTCGGTCTCTAAAAGGTTCGCCATCACTGGTCTAGTAGCATTTTTTTCTGACTTATAACTCTTTTTTTTAAAGGCATCAGCTTTTGTCAGTTGTGGTTCATTTCATCAGATCCACTGTCTACCATACAATAACATGGATATCCTCTTACAATGCATACATAGCTGGCTCAGAATTGTACTCAAAGAGTCCCTATCAATAGTTCCTCGTCAAACTAGAAGTGAGGTATTAGGAGGCCACAGGATTCAATAATTTAAGATTAAATTTGGAATAATTGAAGGCTGGAACTGATCCCTAAACAGACTGAGAGGAGGAAAACATCTATTTTTGCTTGTCTGGAAGTTTAAGTCTTGGAAGAATTATGCATATATAGTAAAGCTACTTTCAAGCAAAAGGTTAACTCAGCTGAATTAAGTGCTTGCCCCAGGCTAAGGTTCCTTTGGGAGACTGTCAAGGATCATAACATGATGCAATTCTGACTCTATTGTGTCACCTGGGCTCAGCAAGGAGGACTATCATCCATATGCTCAGGCAACACATTCCAAGATTGCTGTTACCGGTATGTAATGCTATGCTTGTTGTTTGTTTGTGTTGTGACTGATATTCTATTACTTGAGCATACTCAAAAGTTTAAAGTGTCCTGCCACTTTAAATCATCAGCTTCCAGCTGAAATGTTGGTGGAGTTAAGGGTAAGACTGCAAGGAAGGAAAGAAATAATGGTGGACAGATGACATTCGGTTTCTCAGAAGTTCATTAACATGCAAAACCATCAAGTGATGATTTTTTTACAATACGGGATTATAATTTAAGGGGGTGGCTCAGAATGTAGGACACAGGCAGGAACCCAGCTGTGTTTCCAAAGCACCAGGCATTCATTGACTGTGGAATAAAGGAGGCGATCTTTGTCCGTTGGGGTGGGCAATTAATTTCCCCAAGGGGCCCCATGAGAAACTGGGACTGTTGTTGAGGGCCGAACCAATAGGCTGAATTTAATTCTGCTCAATATTAATTTTATCACTTTATAAAAAAACAGTAAATTATATGCTTTTGATTAGCTGCTACTGGTAAGAATACATAGTTACAATATGGCTATGAAAATGTGGAATAGATCAAACATAGCAATAAAAAAATAGTAAAAATGCTGATCACTATATCGGTTTCATTTCATTTTTAACATACATTTAACCTTCACAAAAACAATTCTGAAAATGTATATGTTTTGCAGTATGCTAAAGACCAGCAATTAACTTTATCCAAAAAGGAACAGCCTTCAGTCTGTGTACTTCATTCTGTACTTCATCAATACATTCAACTGCTTCCTGTTGCTCTTTGTCAGAAATCTCAGCGCCCCCCCCCCACCCATCGTGGTTGGAATTGAACTCCTTCTTGGTCACTTTGGCCACCAGTGCTGACATGTTGGGGGAGAAGGGGGGCATAGAGCCATTCCTACTTCCACAGGCTGCTGTAGGCGAGAGGTGAGTGCCGTACAGTTGAAGAAAACAACTTTCTCTCCTTGCCCTCCCGTGGCTACCAGTGCAGAGTTGGACCCAACTCGGCTACTTCTTCCATCCCCCCTGCAGGGTGCTTATTTACATTTGATTTCTAGTTTCCGATTGACTTCACACGTGCTGGATAGGGGCAACCAAAGGGCCAGATGTGGCCTGGGGCTGTAAAATGCTCAGGCCTGTTCTAGGCCAAGTTTCTCCAAAATGATCACTACTAACCCCCTCCCACCAAAGGTCAATGGGACTTTCCAAGAGGTCAATGTTGTTATTATTTTATTCATTGTGCTGTTAATTAAAGTAATACTATTTTAATAAAATAAATGTTTGGGGGAAGTTGTCGATGAACGATCTGAAAATACCTAAAGGAGTCAATGAGGTGGAAGTTTTTAAGAAGAGACTGAACACCCATTTGTCTGAAATGGTATTGGATCTCCTGCTTGAGCAGGGG
Organism: Bothrops alternatus; assembly: GCA_034064705.1. Classification (NCBI taxonomy): domain Eukaryota; kingdom Metazoa; phylum Chordata; class Lepidosauria; order Squamata; family Viperidae; genus Bothrops; species Bothrops alternatus. Next base: position 26,646,526 of record JARGCV010000003.1, on the reverse strand, counting down.
GCTGGACTAGAAGACCTCCAAGGTCCCTTCCAGATTCTATTCTATTCTATTCTATTCTATTCTATTCTATTCTATTCTATTCTATTCTATTCTATTCTATTCTATTCTATTCTATTCGCTATTCTATTTGCTATTCTGTTCTATTCTATTCTATTCTATTCTATTCTATTCTATTCTATTCTATTCGCTATTCTATTTGCTATTCTGTTCTATTCTATTCTATTCTATTCTATTCTATTCTATTCTATTCTATTCTATTCTATTCTATTCTATTCGCTATTCTATTTGCTATTCTGTTCTATTCTGTTCTATTCTATTCTATTCTATTCTATTCTATTCTATTCTATTCTATTCTATTCTATTCTATTCTATTCTATTCTATTCTACTGAAGAATATGAAGACCTCTGTTCTAGGCAATATTTGTTTTCTTTGCTAGTAAGAACTGAAAAGCTTCATGGCTTACCATCAGGTCTCACCATCCTCCCACCAAAGTAGAGCTAAATCCTTGTGGTTTGCCTGCCACTACAAGAGAAAATGCTACTGCTTACCCCCCCCCAGCCCCCAAATTTAAAACAGACTCCTCCAATCTGTGGACCAGCTAACTTATCTACTATTTACCTGCTTACTTGCTTCCTATATTACGTTATTCATTATACTGTATACAACTAAAGTTCACCATCCTACTAAATGCAAGTCAACAAAATGATGGGGTGACAGTAGGGAATAATAACAACAACAATAATACAATAATAATAAAGTTGGAAGGGACCTTGAAGGTCATCTAGTCCAACCCCCTGCTCAAGCAGGAAACCCTGTACCATTTCAGACAAATGGCTGTCCAGTCTCTTCTTAAAGACTTCCAGTGTTGAAGCATTCACAGTTTCTGGAGGCAGGTTGTTCCACTGGTTAATTGTTCTGACTGTCAGGAAGTTTCTCCTTAGTTCTAGGTTGCTTCTCTCATTGATTAGTTTCTATCCTTTGCTTCTTGTCCTGCCTTCAGGCGCCTTGGAGAATAGCTTGACACCCTCTTCTTTGTGGCAGCCCCTGAGATATTGGAACATTCCTATCATGTCCCCCCTCGTCCTTCTCTTCATTAAACTAGACATACCCAGTTCCAGCAACCGTTCCTTATATGCTTTAGCCTCAAGACCTCTACTCATCTTTGTTGCTCTTCTCTGTGCTCTTTCTAGAGTCTCAACATCTTTTTGTAGCACAGATGGTCCACGATAATCTATGATACAAGATACTTTAAGATACTGTATTTTGCAAACCATGCATTCTATGCAGTCTTTTTACATTTTGGTACACAACTAGTTGGCATCATGTCTACATAATTCTTTTCTCCAAGACAATCTGGATCAATCCTGCTAAGCTTAAAAAGCCCATCATATTAACTCTGTGTCCCTTGTTTTCTCCTGCATACAACCCAGTCAGCTGAGTGCCTTGGCAAGAGATGAGTCGAAGCTGAGGCTACTGAATTTGAAGTATGATGCGCAGTCTTCAAAGCCAGCTCCCAAGAGCTACATGGTAAGAGATATTTAGAAAAACAGACTTCGTGTATGTATATATTTTCATTAGATTTATAACCAACCCTCTTTCTGTAAACATTCGCCCAAAGATCTTTCCTTCTTTGCTAATCTTTGCAATATTGTAATACTGAATTCAGTTTTGCATTAGTTTCCCTAGAAAGCAGTGGTAATGGTTCACCTAAGGATGAAGTTAAAATAGAAGGGAAGCCTGTCTTTCAGGTTAAGAGGACACCCCCTGTAATATTTCTTTTTCTGTCAGCAGAGTAGGTCAGAGGGTTTAAAGCAGGTGTTGGCACAGTGGGCCTTCAGACATCTCAGGGCTGATGCCCAATCTTATCACATGGTGAAACAAAACAGAGGAGCGCCCAGCCAAGAATGAAACATTTGAGTTATTCTTATTACTCTAGTTGCCCCACTCAACCACTTGGAAAGAAAAGAAGGACAAACATAACTCTGACTTATTTAAATGCAGTTTTATTTGTTGAGAAAATACAGGCAATTGGGAAAATCCCACCGCTCAAGCCACCTTCTTGAGCAATCCAAGAAGAAAAAGAGGGTTAATTTTCATGACATATAAATAGTGTATGGTCTCAAGTCAAACATTAACAAAACCTCAAATGGTTTGATTGATTTCAGACTTTATCTTTTGCCTAGGTTAAGGCTAAAGTCTAGTCTAGATTTACTGTAGGTGTTAAATTCACACCTCATTGTGAGATTAGGCTGGGATAGTTCCACAGGTACTCTGAACAGGTAAAGAAAGATTGCGATCTGACTGTTCCAATCCAATACTTTAACCATGGCAATAATTCAATGTGTGCATGTAAATGTTGGGAAGATGGCATAGCAAAAGTTGTAGTGTCTCCCCAAAAGCTTCCTCTTTCAGTAAATAAACAAAGAATTTAGGTCGCTTAGTTTTAGCTAAGAGCAGGCTCCATGATGCTAAAGCAATTGGGACTTTATATAATTCTGGAATGTGCATTGATGGTCAGAATGTATATATTTCTGGACTGTTATAGGCAAGCACAGTCAAGCATGAAGATTCCAACTCTTGGATTATAATAATTTTGGACTTTCTTCTTCTTTAGCTTGACTCTATCTCTCATTCCACACACCCACTGCCAGTCAGAGATGAAACACATTTCTAACATGTTTCTCATACAATTTTGAAGAAAACATGGAGAACTCAAATGCCTATTCCATTTCTTTTTCTACCTACAGCAACTTCTCCATGATGATGAAAACAACACATTGAGCATTTAGGGATATCAACACAAATGGTGCATCATTATTGTTCTCTTCATCTAATTGATTTGTGTTTTTCCCTCTTTCTTTTTAGAAGTAGAAGAAGTGACCATTGATCCGCAATCTAGAATTGAATAATATTCTCCAAACACAGGTGAGAAGCTCAGATCACTTAGAAGAATTTAATATACCCAAAGAAGTGGTTACATGTGATAACTTAGGCAATCTTTTCCTATCCACTTCTTTTAAACAATCAAGATGCCTATAATCCCCAGTAAAAACAAATCCCCTTGCGTATTTGGGCTGGGGATTGTGAACCACAGTATAGTCCATCATATACAAGGGACAGGAATTCAAGTGTAATATTCACTGATGAAGCAAAGAAGAGGGCAATCAGCAGCAAGGTGGAGGGACTCAGTTGCAGTGGCTATGTACACCATTGGGGGTCCTGAAAGACCAGGTTAAGGATAGATCAGGGGTAGGCAACCTTGGCTCTTTTATGACTCGTGGACTTCAACTCCCAGAATTCCTGAGCCAGCCACGAGTCATAAAAGAGCCAAGGTTGCCTACTCCTGGGATAGATCGTCATGAAGAAAATCTATATTTACCTGTCTGTTTGTATCCCACCTTTATTATTTTTACAAATAACTCAAGTCAGGGAGTATATTCAAGACATCTTCTTCCTTTTCTTTTCCTCACAAAACAATGTGATTACTAGGGATTAAAAAATGACTTACTGGCATATAATCAATCAATTAATCAGTCAATTCAGTTATGCCATCCAGTTAGACAATTTCTACTTAACTGCAGTGATTTAATTTCCAGCAAAGCTTTGAAAGTACAATTCACAACTTCTAATTGCCCCATGTACCAAGGTAATCAGAAGCCTTTCTCCTGAGGATTAGACTGCATTTCTAAAGTAAAAATGACAGCCTTCTTTCTGAACTCCAACTTTCAGCTTTAGTCAACTCTAAGAAAGTATAGTTATACAAATTATATAGAAGCTTAAGATATATGTGCCTAATTCTAGCGCTCTTCTTATGCATGAATTAGCTGCAAGATTTTCTGAACTTCCAGATTGATTCAGTGATGATGTTTTGGCAACAAAACCTCTCTCTTCCCTCTTCGGCCATCTTTAACCCCACCAAAAGTTTCCTGCAATGAGTAGTTTAGATTCTACTCCAGGTTTCCACAGACAGAGGAAAGAAAGATAGCCTGAGGAAAGCAATACCATAATGTTGTGATGCAAGTCCTGCCCATTTCTATGTCTTGTGAAGTAACACCCTTGCACAAGGGGGGGGCAGAGCTTGTGATTTAACTACACAATACTGCTTCCAGCATACTGATAAAAGCAGAAAGCTCCTGAAAACAACAGTCCCTCGCCTCCATCCTCCTCTTCTTCAGTACTCTTTCCATAGACCATACTTTGAACACTTCAGACCACTAATGAGCCTTTAGCAGCACAGACATTACCTAATCCATATTAGAATGACTAGCCCTCCTTGCTCTGGATTGAAACCAGTTGTCCACCTTCAACAAGTACATGTAAGCTATGAGAGGTCATTGGTGCTCTCTGAGCTTGTTTTCCTGCAGATGTTTCATTACCCAAACTAGATACAACATCAGTGCTAATGCTAGTAATGAAACATCTGCAAGAAAACAAGCAAGCTCAGAGAGCACCAAGGACCCTTCATGTCAACCTTGAGCTACAGATAGTCTCCTTGATTAATACATGTAAGTCATGTTAGCTAGTAGTTATCATCTCCTTGTCAATGCTGCTTCTTCCCAAAATCCTTCTTGGTCAGCATAGAGCCATTCTATATCTCCAGTCTCCCCACACACACACACACACACACCCTTTGGGAGAACTATTTCCTATCAGAGTATCTAGACCAGGGGTTCTCAACCTTGGCAACTTTAAGACTTGTGGACTTCAACTCCCAGAATTCCTCAGCCAGCAAAGCTGGCTGAGGAATTCTGGGAGTTGAAGTCCACAAGTCTTAAAGTTGCCAAGGTTGAGAACCCCTGATCTAGACTAACACCTACTCTCAATTTCTTATCAGTAAAACAAAGGCAAGATGATTTGTTTGGGTGTCTGCATGATGAGTCAATATGTGAAGAGCCAGCAGGAAGCTATGGCTGAAAGCAAGCTCATCATAAACTGAACCAATAAGAAAGAAAATATGCCATGGGGAGTACAACCAACATTAGTGGGCCTTAGCAAGAGCTATCAATTTTTTTTTCTTCCAATAGTGGAGTCTTTGGCGTTCTTTGAATTTGGTGGTTCGTTGCAACCCTTGTCATGAGAACATCAGAATAGCCCTGTTGAATCCAGCCAAAGCCTTATCTTGGCTCACCTTTCTTACATCAAAAGCCAACCAGATCTCTATGAGAAACCGAGGAACAGAACTCAGTTTCTTATGTTTGGTAGCATTATTAAGATTAGAACTGTCAGCAGCCTTCTTCCTCGTGAATTTGCTCCTTCAAAGCTATCCAAGTTGGTGGGCCATCTCTATCTCTTGTGATATCACACCCATATTGGGGAGCCCTTTTCCTGGTGTAAGCTCAGGCAGACCTTAACAGAAGATATAGCCAATTTTCTGGCCTCCTTCAGCTAACAATATATTGAAAATTATTTCCTTATAATGAAAGTAGTATTTCCTTGATATGCTGTTCTCCTTAGAGAGGAGTAGTGGTGGGATTAAGCTGGTTCGCACCACTTCGGCAGGACCGGTAGCTAATTTTTTGTTGCCTAGGCCCAGAATGGTTGTTCACATATTTGAATCCCACCACTGGAGAGGAGTATATGACAAACAGAGCTTGTTCAGCTGTACTTTATGCCTCTAATTGAGTCCAATGTCTCTCGCTGTCTAGGAGCTGGGCCCAGGTTTTCCCAACTGATGCAACCTTTAAGTCATTCATGTTACTAGTGACACTTATGAAAATGAGCCATGAAAACATGACATGCCAGAACAATAACTCCCATTCTCGTTATGCAATGGCCTATGCTTTTATGGCTATGCAAGAGCATCTCATTATTTTTTAAAAAAAAATAGATCAAAAAAATAACAATGGCAAGAAACTAATGGTAAAATTATAAGTCCGATATTGTATTACATTTTTTAATTTAACAGCATAACAATACAGATATGATAGATATGGGAGAGAGAGAGAGAGAGAGAGAGAGAGAGAGAGAGAGAGAGAGAGAGAGAGAGAGAGAGAGAGAGAGAGAGAGAGAGAGAGAGAGAGAGAGAATGGCTGGAAATTTATGTTACAAGCACATCTCAGAAATTTATCAGATCCATTTTGTAGCCCAAACTTTGGTTTTAAAATGGATCCTTTCCGTCAATTAGACGTCAGAGGAAAGACTGATTTTGAATGTGATCCAATATTTGCAGTGCTTTGCAGAGAAGTGACATGTTTCTCATTGCAGGCTCCATTGTGTCCAATACTGTGGTTTAGATGCCACAGAACAGCCTTAGAAAATATGATTCACCCTACCAATAATCATCTGTTCAGAAAATGGTTGGCAAACTAGCAGGATACCACAAACACCACCAAAATGCAACAAGCTGTAACATTCTGGTCCTTTGAAAGGAAAATAATATCACTATATATTATAACAATGGCACAAAATCCAATATATTTACAATTTAAAGTCTCCAAAGGCAAAAGAAAAAGAACATGAGTTTTATTTATTTATTTATTTATTAAATTTATATGCTGCCCATCTCACCTACAGGCAATTACTGTAGTAATATTTCCCAGTAGCCTAGTGAAATGTCTGAACTAGCCACTGTGAACTATAAACCATTGTTGAAGCCTTAGCACAAGGTACAGACAAATATGTTTTATTTAATAGCTTATTACACTATGATCAAATTATAATTGCCAATTTTAAATTATGAATAAATTTGTATTCACAATACTGTGGCTTAGCCCTACAATATTCAAAAGTTGAACCAGCTGATGAAAAAGTGATGTGGAGTTTTTCTGAGTCTCAAAAAAACCTTCTTTTAGGGCAAAAATGGCCCTAAAGTACTATGTCAATAACTTGTCAACCCATCAATAAATTGCTGCCGGCCAGTAGGAATCAGAAGGGATGATCTGAGATTTAGGGTAATATATGGCCGCTGCTTATTTTATTTGAGAGATAAACATTAGTTTCAGTGCCAGACATTTAACTGGCAGAGTTATAATTTCAAGCACCAATCATACTGCTTTAGTGCAGTGGTTCTCAACCTTTTTCAGGTTGAGACCCCACTTGTGCCACCCATGCGCGCCATGACCCCGATCTGTGCATGCGCAGCGCACGCGCGATGAAAAAAATAAAAAAATAAAAAAAAAAAATAAAAAAAAATGGCAGACCGCGATGGGCCGATCCACGCATGCGCGGCGCGCGCGCCGGGCCAATCCATGCATGCGCGGCACGCGCACAACAAAAAAAATTAAAAAATAAAAAACAAAACAAAATGGCGGACCGCGGTGTCCGGCGACCCCCGCGAAACAGTCGTTCGACCCAAATGGGGTCGCGACCCATAGGTTGAGAACTGCTGCTTTAGTGAAAGAAGTTTGCAGTTTCCATGTAAATATAAGAGGGAGGGAGAAAAGGAAATAGAAGTTGATTATTGTGAAGGGATGTATGTGTGGCCTCAGGAATGAACAAATGTGAGAAAGAAAACTGAGGCCTAAGGAAGAGGACTGACTGGATTTAGTGTAAGATGGGGCAGAGAGAAACTCTTGACAGGCTTTCAAGATGATGTTATTCTACCCTACAACAATAAGGAACTTTCCCAGAACCCCCTCTGATGCCTGTGCCTTGAGCCTGCCTTCCTCGAAGGGCTGACAGCTATATATTATCCATTTCCTCCTCCAAAGTATTGCCTTTTTAAAAAAATGGAAAATACGATAACCTCATCCGTGTCAAAGGCTCAACTACCTTTCTATAAAGATTTTAGGAGTTTGCATTAATTACTCTAATTATGATGATGTTTACTCAGGCAATACAAAACTCTTTGCTTTTTCATCACAATTTACATTTTGGCCATACCTCAGTTTAGTTCAGTGATGGCGAACCTTTTAGAGACCGAGTGCCCAAACCGCAACCCAAAACCCACTTATTTATCGCAAAGTGCCGGGGGCCCATCAGCATTGTGGTGCCCTCAGGTGGGGCAGGGAGGTGCCTCTGAGTGCCGCCTCTGGCACACAAAAACCAGGGGCACAAAAATGGGCCACTGGGCTACAAGGCACAAAAACGGCCGCCATCACACCACAGGGTGCATATACAAGGCACTGAACCACGCAAGAATGGGGCAGGGCTAGTGAGTATCACGCAGGCACAAGCCGCACCTCATCTGCAGTGCACGCATGCTTGTGGCCCCTTGCGCACACGTGTGCATGTAAAATGCTCCCCTTTCCCTTCCAGTCCGCCAATCAACAATGGTTGGTGACCTCTGCTCTACCACCTCTACTCGAGCTTGCTAGTCGGCCGCTTCGCCTCCTTCGTGCTGGGCAGGGCTCCTGCTCCAGGTGGTGGTGGCGGCCTGATGGACCTGCTGGCGGCAGCGGTGCGCGTGCCAACAGAGAGGGCTCTGAGTGCCGCCTCTGGAACGTGTGCTATAGGTTCGCCACCACTGGTTTAGGTCTACCCTATCTAAGCTGTAAAACTATAAATGACCCCTCGATGCAGCAAAAGAAACAGAGAAAACCATACTGTGGTCATCCAGGTTTTAGTAGACTACAGTATATGTTACCTCTCCAAGATGAATGCTGTTGAATTTTGCCTTTTCATCCTAATCCTTTTCTTTGCCTTTTTTCCAAAATCTGCAACAGGATTTCTTCAATCCTGTACATGTAGATTAGTGAACAAGCAGCAAACATTTTAGTCATTCAGTTCAACAGCCACAGAGTCACCTAGATGATGCAAATGAAGTGAATGTGAGACTCTAATAGCCCTTTCGCGTTTCTTAGTTGCTATAATGCAATGGTTCTGTGAATGTTGCCCCACGAGGGAACAGTTTTCGTACTTCATGGTAGAACCTAACTGGTGTGGACATAAGAATTCAGTGCAAGAGCTCTGTTTTTAACGTCAGAGGAAGATAGTAACTCTGAGGAGAGATAAAGCATTTTGCCTCATTGCTGTGTTATCAGAGCTAGCCCCAGTGACTGTGAATGTATGCGATAATTTTCCAAATCGCAATCATTCCTTGGAGTATCCATGACTTTTGGCATCTTTGGAAGTCTTCCATGAAAATGGCCTATGTGCTATAATCCTGCCTACCTTGCATACAGCATTTGTGTACACACAAGCTGTTCTCAAGATTTTTCAGAAGTGGCAAGTGAAGTTTTATGAACACCGCTAGCACTGCTGTCACAACAACAACTTCTGAAATAATGAGGCTTCATGAGCTTAATTTAGACTGGCTCCAGAAAGTTCTATGCTATTGTCCAAACAATGCCAACCTAGAAAGTAATTTTCAAGTCAAGTATTTATCTGGAGGGTTCCTTAAAAAGGATTGAACATCCCACTGAAAGCTGGCTCAAGACAAGCAAGCCACCATGCGCTTAGTTGGCATTGCACCTTTCCCAACGTGGTGTATTGTTACAGGGATTGTGCTTATTTTTTTTTATCTGTAGTCCTTTGGCTGCAGACATCTTTTCCAGCTTGTATAGTTAACAGGGTAGCAGAAGTTGAAATGAGATCATTGCCTTTAATGCAGTCTGTTCCTATGTATCACCTTTGCTTTGCAAATGACCTTCTAGCTTGACTATGACTCATCACTAAAATAAACCATACCTGGACATATGTACTGGTCATCTGAGACTAACAGACAATATATTCACCCTGGAGGGTGTTTACTAAGCTGGTGCAGTGGTGTTATTTGTCCATATAATTTCTGCCTGGAAAAATAATTCTTTCTTATGCCCCCCTCTTCCTCTCTCTCTCCCTCCCTCTTTATCTATCATAAATCTTATTTCAGACACTCTTAAAATTAACTTTTGAATCCATTGCTCCAAAATATCTATGTGCAATGTTAAAATATTTTGCTCAATTCCATATTAGTAAAGTCAAATATAAGTATTCCTCTCCTTTAATTGTAATCTTTAGCGCCTTCTTTCCCTCTAAGTGTCTGACCTTCAATGTCCCACTCCATCGTTTTTTTAAGAATTCAAAACAAAAGCACTTTTCCAAAGAAAGGATTCATATGATTAATTCCAGAATCTTATTTTAGTTGGGAATTTATATACAAAACAACTCTTTCTTTCTTTTTAGTTGCTGGTGAAATAAATTCTTCACCCAAGTTTTTATAAATCAACTATTTTGTCTCTTTTTCTAATAGTGTTTCTTGTAGGCAAATTATATTTTGTTTTTAAATTTTTAATAACATTTTTTTCAGGAGAATTTGCTACATTTATATTCCACATTAAGTATTTTTAATCCATAATCAAGCCAAAAAAATAGAAAAGTCAATATACCGGTATGTAGAACCTAGTTCAGTACCACCCCTTTCAGTTTCCTGTTGTACCTGCTAAAATTTTGGGGTAGTCTCATCTGACATCTCCATTTGAAACTCCTTAAATTCTAGAATTTCCTTTGCTCTCTGGATGATAGTCAGTCAAAACCTCTGCACATTAAAAATAAACACACTTTCTAATTTATCTCATAGAAATGGAATAATATTTTTTGTTGGATTCTAACTGGAATTTGTTTAAGAACAATTACATCTTTATTATCAATCTTCAGCCTTATATTAAAATGCTTCAAAACTTGATCTCTTGACTTCTTCCTGAAAAACATCTCTTGGAATATTTCTGATTTTCACAAATCATCATTTTATCCTATATACCTTATCAATTTCTTCCTGTGTCTCCTCCTTATCCCAATAATTTGCAAAACTTTTAATAATGTTTTCTCTAATACCTTTACCAGATTCCTCTGAAATTGCTCTAAATCTCAGGGCTAGTCGCAGCACCTAGCGCCTGCGCAAATGGGGCCACTAGCGCGCATGGAGGTTGCACAGCCTATTTGCACATGCATGCGGGTGCTAGCAGCCATGGCTAGCATCTGTGTGCATACGCAAATAGGCCCACTAATGCCGTGCGGGTTGCACGGCTGTTTGCTCATGCGCATGGGTGCTAGCAGCAGTGGCTAGCGCCTGCGCACCTCACAAATGGGGCTGCTAGCACCATGCGGATGCACGTGGCCCCATTCATGCACAGCTCCATTTGCATGCATGCGTGCGCACACACAAATTTCCCAGCTGCTCCCTTTCCCTCAGGGCTGCCAGCATGAAAATGTTGATGACCACTGATCTAGAGAGCAAATGGGTGATCTCATGATCTTTCCTTGCCCAGAAAGTTCGTGCTGACCAGAATTGTCCTTCTGGTCACTGATCTCCACCATAGTGCTGCCCTCATTCTTTCAGGGATATCTAGTGCATTACAGATCCTCACCTGGAAGCTAAAGATCCACTTAACAAATGTGGCAAGAAAAGACGTACAATGGGGCAAAGCTCATTTCACAAATTTCTCACTTAACAACATAAATTTTGGGTTCAATTGTGATCGTAAGTTGAGGACTACCTGTACTACAGTACTGTAGGTTGACTGGTAAAATACATCAACGCTGACACATCTGAGCGTTTTGGTTATTCCCACTATAGTTAGATTTGCAGAAGCTCTTTTCTCACAGGATCTTTTCCACTGCCATTTATGAATCTGTCTCTGAGCCCAGCTAGAATCAAGAAATACAGAAGCTGCTGCTCCATCTCACAGCTATTTTGGCTGCCTGCTTACTTAAAGAAAGTTTGTGGAGGAGAAATAATAAGGTCCCAGAACTGGCCACGGTCTTCAGTTTAGGCAAAAGAGCTTGGCAGGAACCTGAAGGTGCCAATCCCTGGTGCTGCTCAGCATACCAAATATTTGAAACACATCAGAACTGCCTACTTTGCATGATATAAGCAGATGAGATACAAGAAGTTTGATGTGCTGAATTCCACATCACAATCACAGCTGGGAAAAGGGAACACATGATACCATATCTCTCCTTTCATTATCTGCTGAGGATAAAGATTTAATGTGTCTCAAAGGTTCTCTCTTTACCTAATTGGTTCAGGAAGGTTACTCACTCAAATTTAGTTGTCATAAACATCTCTATGAGGTAATTAAACAGAGAGAGAGAGAGTGATTTCTCTCCAAACCATGCTGGAAGCGTTGGGGTATACCAGTGGTTTGAAAGTAAGCCTGCAATTTTCAAATTAAATAGTCCAACTTGAAATGGAAATGTAACTTCTGAAATATCTTGGTTCAATTGCAATTAAATAACTATTTAAAAATGATTCAGAGCTCATTTGATTTAATGGACACTGAATTATGCAAAACGTATGTGACATCCTTGAGACTGAACAAGTAAGGATAACATTTTGATTAATTAGATTAGGGAAAATTTAACAAAGGGATTGGTAAACTGGTATCCTTGAGATTTTACATTGCAACTTCTATCAAGTTTAGGTAGCACGACCAGTGACAACAGATCATGGTAGATGTAGTCCAAATATATGTGGAAAGAAAGCTAATCTACAGTATTGCCTCCTTCTCAGGTAATATGTATTGGGTATGAAAATTTAGACAAGGGCAACCTGAGCCATAAAAATCTTCATAGTGATAACCAGCACCTAAATTGGACCCAGAAGCCTATTGGCAGCTCAGCAGAGGTTATTTTACCTTCCACAGGTAAACAGTTGTATTTTGCATCAGATGCAGTTTCAGATAACCTTCAAGGTCAATTTCATGTAACTAAATTCCAGTAGTATAGCCAAGGGGTGATGACAAAAGCATGAATCACTGTTGTCAACATTTCCTGGTCCAGGAAAGGCCAACGCTATCAAAGACTCTCTTGGCCATAGACCAGGGGTTCTCAACCTTGGCAACTTTAAGACTTGTGGACTTCAACTCCCAGAATTCCTCAGCCAGCTTTGCTGGCTGAGGAATTCTGGGAGTTGAAGTCCACAAGTCTTAAAGTTGCCAAGGTTGAGAACCCCGGCCATAGACTCTACCAGGAATGATGGAGTCCAGAAGAAGGCTCAGTTGTCTATGGGCTTCTTGGAGGGAAGTGCAGGTAATCCTTGACTTACAACCTTTCATTTATTGACCATTTGAAGTTATAACTGCACTGAAAAAAGCGACACAATCATTTTTCACATTTACGGCTGCTGCAGCATCCCCAGGGTCACATGATCAAAGTTCGGGTGCCTGGCAACTGGCGTGTATTTATGACAGTTGCAGTGTTCTGGGGTTATGTAGATCACCTTTTCTGACCTTCTGATAAAGTCAGTGGGGAAGCCAGATTCACTTAGCAACCACGTTACTAACTTAACCGCAGTGATATCACTTAACAACTGTGGCAAAAAAAGATCGTAAAATGGGGGGGAAACTCAATTAACAACTGTCTTGCTTAGCAACAGAAATTTTGGACTGAATTGTGCTCGTAAGTCACGGACTATCTGTACAGTTTTGTCAAGAACTACGGAGGAAACATCCTGGCCCATGAAGCTTCTGTATACAAGGACTCTGTCTTGCCATGATTTAATCTCATTCTGTTCCAGGACTATAATTTTGATGAATTTAGGTGCATGGGGCCCAGCAGCTCCTTGTGTAATTTTAAATGCACTCCTACGCTAAATGTGTGCCAATGGGCCTACCTATTCTTTGATAGTGCAGCAGTCTGTAAGCACGGTTTATGGTAAACATTTTGTTTAATCCATCAAGCAGGTTTTACTAATCACTACCCCTCCCCCCCAGGAGAGAAAAGTATCTCTCAGTAGCAATATACAAGAAATTCCACTATTAGCAGGACCAGAGCTTGACATTGAATTTGCCATTACTGTACAGTTTTCGCCAATACAACTTTTTGTTAACGTGTTCAAGTTAGTTTTTGACTCCTTGCACCTGCCCTATCTAGTCCATGCAGTTTTCTGGACCAGGTTTTTTAGAAGTGGTTGGCCATCACCTCTTTCCTAGAGCTAAGAGAGAGTGATTGGTTGGAGGTAGTCCAGCTGCCGATGTGCCTAAGGAGGGACTAGGACTTGATTTCTTCCTTCCCCTGTCCTGACCACTTTCTACAGGGGGACAATCAAGAGCATCCTGTCATACAACATCACGGTCCGGTTTGGAGTCATCACTGCTTCAGACAGGAAGGAGGTGCAGAGAGTGGTGAGAATGGCCAAAAAGATTGTTGGCAGTTCCCTCTCTCGCATCCAAGACATAGCACAGAAGCGCTACTTGAGCAGGATCCGTAAGATTATCTGGGACACTACACATCCTCTTCACGACCTGTTTTCCTTGTTACCTTCTGGGAGGAGGCTTCGTGATATCCGAAGCAGAACATCCAGATTCAGCCAGAGTTTCATTCCATACAGCATTGACCTTGCGAACCCTCAACCTTCCTCCTTCCGTTATATATTCAAGATGGACAATATTTAATATTTATTTGCTACGTATATGTAGGGATGTGGGTCTATACATATGTTGTTCATAGTATGTATTAGGTGTGTGTCATGTATGTGTTTCACTTTGAGAGCGGGCAACTAAATTTCATTTTTGATGTGTGCCATTGTGCCCACAGTATAAAAATGACAATAAAGGTTATCTTATCTTATCTTATCTTATCTTATCTTATCTTATCTTATCTTATCTTATCTTATCTTATCTTATCTTATCTTATCTTATCTTATCTTATCTTAATTGCATCTTGTAAAGCTGAAATGGAAAAGTAAGAAGGGTGGTACAAAGCAGAAGGCAGATGATGATGATGCTTTAGGGATAGGCTGGTTCTAGGTGTCCTCTTAGGTATGTATTTTTTAACCTCACCCTTCCCAAGAAGCCATAGGCACGTGGCTATGCTATCTAGAGACAGAATTTATCTATTTTGTACTATTTCTATGGATGCCCATTTGACAGACAAGTTACTCTGGGTGCTAAAATTAAAAGAAATATGGGAAAGAAAAGGGAAATGACAGCTGATGGTGGATATGCTTCATGTCTTTCCCTCCCTCCCTGACGACATTAGTGGGTGGGCTGGAAGTAGAATCTACTTCTTCAGGATCCTTTAACTCCTTCATTTGTCTTTAATGTCTTGGCAGGTGGGGGGGAGAAAGATTGGTCAAATGGGCCTGATCCTTTGCCTAAATCTGAGAAAAGCATGTGGACAAGAGTGTTGAGGGGCCACTGCTGCCCTCACAAGCATATTATTTCTACCTTTGCGATGAGACCCATTTTCACCAGTGGTCCTAGGGTAAGGGCCTTCTCCGTCGCTGCCCCAGCCCTCTGGAACCAACTTCCCACAGAGGTCCGCACTGCTTCCTCCCTCCTAGCTTTCCGGAAATTATTGAAGACCTATTTATGCCGACAGGCTTGGGGCGTATGAACAGTGCTCTGCCCCCGGGCCTAGGAATGTGCCTCCATCATTGATGGTGTGTTTGATTGTGATTGCATGTTGTATGCATGTGTTTTAGATTGAATTGAATGTGTTTTTGGATTGGATGGTTGATTATTATTATTAAATTCCTCACATGTAATTGTATTGTTGTTGTAAGCCGCCCTGGGTCCTAGGAGAAGGGCGGCATAGAAATTTGAATAAATAAATAAATAAATAATATTTTGATATGAAATTGTTTCCTTCACCAGTACCGCTTTCATGATCAAGAAGGAATCCACTTCCGTGTATGCATTACATCTGCATCTACATACATGAGATGTAATGCTTATTTGCATTCACACATTTAGGAAACTGGAGCAAATCATAATCTCGAAATGCCCGACAGAGTCAATCTAAATATATCTGCATGCCTTACGACCAACCCACAAAGCCTGTTTCCTCCGACCGAACCCTTCCCTCTTTTTCCACCAAGCTGCGCCCGAGGCGAGAGCAGCCTGACGCAACCAGCTGCCTCTGTTTCCCTCGAAAGCTCCTTGGCAAGTTGCATCATCTGGTTTTGAGACAGTAGACCAGGGAAAAAACCAATCAGCGGGCAAGCTCTGCTCATATGTGACAGACCGCTTTGACCAACCCGAATCTTCGTAAGCCGTTCTCAAGGCAGGACTATTTGCTTCTGAAAGCGCTGATTGGACAAGAGACGGCGGGAACCGCGATACCGTGACAACTGGGCGGGGTTTTACCGGCAAGCTGGTATTTAAACGCTGGAGACCTCGGGAGTAATGCAGTTCCTGCTTTTGCTTTGTGCGTTAGGCTGGTCGGTCGCCCTCTCTGTGCCAAATCCCAGACTAGCTGAGTTTACCCTTCAGTCCATTCCCGGAGATCAGATCCACCAGCGCACCTCCTCCTGCGGAGTCATGAAGGGGGATCCGCATTCTCGGCACCTTTCCAGCGGAACGGAGCCTCCGTCCAGGCTTCAGAAAGACGAAGAGGAAGAGGAGGATCCCCCTGGTGCAGAAGAAGGGTCGCCCAAGTCTCCACTCTGGGTCTTCGGTTACGGTTCGCTGGTCTGGAGACCTGATTTTGAATTCACTTCCCGCAAAGTGGGCTATATCCGGGGCTACAGCCGCCGCTTCTGGCAAGGAGACACCTTCCACCGGGGCAATGAAAAAACGGTAAGGGCTGCCCTTCCCACGTGGGACTAAGTGGGCGGAAAAGTGGATGATCCTAAGGCAGGGGTAGGTAGCCAAGGTTGCCTACCCCTATCCTAAGGGATGATGTGCTGCTCCTGAGATTAGAGATCCCACCGGTATAGTGGAAGGGATGATTGGGTGGGTGGTGGAACTGAAGAATAAGAGACAAACCAAGAATTTGGTGGTTCAGGGAGTTATAGGGGAGGGGAACTGTAGGTTCAGCTAAGTCCAC
Source organism: Bothrops alternatus (assembly GCA_034064705.1). NCBI lineage: Eukaryota > Metazoa > Chordata > Lepidosauria > Squamata > Viperidae > Bothrops > Bothrops alternatus. The sequence continues at coordinate 26,629,896 of JARGCV010000003.1, read as the reverse complement.
AGATGTGGAGCCTGTTGATTTCCCTTTGGCTTGATATTGTGCAGAATTTGGAGAGCCTCCCAATGCTTGAGGTAGTAGGAAAACTGCTGGACTGCACCGATGGTGCTTCCTTGAGATGGCAGAACTTGTGCTTCTGATGCTGGTCTGCAAAACAGTACTGCATATTAACACTGCCTCTTTTCTCTCCCTTCTCTTAGCCTGGAAGAGTGGTCACCCTTCAGGAAGATTATAATGTAAGCATTTTGTGCCTGCATTCTTAAGCAACTGGCATGCCTATCAAAAGTTCTTTCTGGAGGGAGTGAAGAGGGCATAAAACCAAGTAATTATTTTGAACGACCCACCTTCTTTTGCTGTAGGCAGGGGAAAGGTGGAGAGTGAATTGTATCATTGCAACTAGAGGTTTGGTAGTTCTGTTACTTGACATGCAGCTGTAATTATCCAATTATCATTTGGATGAGTGATTATTTGATCAGTCGAATACTGCTTATCTAGGAGTCCAGCCAATGTTTGTGAATATAATTTAAAACGATAGAAAGCTGAGATCTTGACAATTTTGGAGATAAGGTAGCACTGCTGAAAATAATTCAGCACATGGCTAAGATACTGTGGTCATCCTGGCCCTTTTGCAAAAGTTAATAGTATTAATTGCTGTGTGGATAACTCATTTGCAAGGAATGAGTTGCCATTTCAGAACTGTTTTTTTTTTCCATCACAAACCTGACTTTTAGCCTAACTGATCTGATATTGTTTGGAAATGAGATGAAACATGGCAGATAACAATTTTTTTTAGTTTTTGCATTTGATTATTTGTATAGGTTATGTAGATAAGTAGTTCTGTTTAATGAAGCAGACATCTAAGTAAATTGTAATTTGATTTCTCATTGCAGGGGTGCACATGGGGTATTGGCTATGAACTTCGCGGGCATCAAATTGCTGCTGTCCTTAAGTATTTGAACATGCGGGAAGCAGTGCTTGGAGGCTATGACACCAAGCTGCTGAAGTTTTATCCCCAGGAAGAAGAGGCAGATGAGCCTATTCTAGCCCTTGTTTATATTGCAACACCTCAGAATCCCTCCTATCTGGGGCCAGCATCTGAAGAGGATATTGCAGCTCAAATTATAGTCTCCAGTGGGCGCGCTGGCCACAACATTGAGTACCTTCTGCGGTTGGCGGACTTCATGCGCTACTGTTGTCCTCAAGTAGAGGATGAACATTTGTTCTCGATTGAGGAAGCCCTGATCTCTATCCTGCCCTGTATATATCCTGCTGAGGACCCCTTGGTACAATGAATTTGACAGTATTCACAAAAATGATTGGATGAACACTTTTTAACCAAGGTCATGACTGAATACGTGATCTAATGCAACTGAAGTCAGGTTTAAAAACCTGTAGATGTATAGACATTGGGAGAGAAAAGTAGTGGAGCAACGGTGATAGAACTACGGTTTAAGTAGCATTGCACTCCAGCCTTGAGTAGAGATTGGAAAGATCCATTGCTATTCTACCAGCTGCCGGCAATACAAAACTGATTGAAAAATACTTCCCAGTCTCACTTGTACACTCCAGAGATTAAGTCCTACTGAATTTAATAGGGCTTACTTTCAGAGTTCATGCAAGTGGGACTGCTGCTGTTGTGCACTTATTCACAGTGTTCTTTGAATTGTTGAAGAGAAAGGGGGATGAAGATAAACTATGTTTTCCTTTGCATGTTTCTGCAGCCCTCTTCATCCAAAGCAGGGTCATGACTATAATGCTATGAGCTTTGTTCTACCTCACAAGCTGATGCACATGTGAAGTTGTGAAGGTTCTCAAAGGTTCCTCCAGCCTTGGTCACAATCTCCTCATGTTTGCTCATATGCTGGGCTTTTAATAGAAAACAAAATTGATTTTAGACTTTGGTGGGGCCAAACCTCCGTAGACAGTGTACTATTTTTATAACTTGAAAATGTATTTATTGTAATGAAGATGCATATTTCATGGAGAGAAATGGCCAAATGTCCTGCAGAGCGGGGCAGGTTGCTAGCTTGAAAGTTGGCAGGGGAAATTGGGTCTTCAGGTTTTAGATTATTTTTTTTTCCTCTTAGAGGGGAGCTGCTATAGGGTTACTTGTTTGAGACAGCTTTCGGTAAATAGAACTGTTGCACTACCTACACACAATAGATGCTTTTACACCACAATAATATTTTGTGTCTGCTTATGTAACTGCAGGGTGTATGTCTCTTGGCATACCATGCTCAAGTTCTGTCTGCATTTTAAATAATGAAGTGGGCCTTTAATGTCTGGTTCTCCAAAAATCACAAGAAATCAAAGTTTCTGAGAATATTAAATGTGTTCATGGAAAGAAAGATCGGTGCTGAATACTGTAGTCTGAAAGACACGATTCAATAAAGCCAATTATAATTGCTTTCTGATACAGCCTTTGGGAGAGACTTCATTCTGGAATTACTTTGTTAACAGATCTTAGAACAAAATGGAAAATTACTGTTAAAAGGAACTATATCTTCTATCTATAAATAAACTGAGTCTGAAATTACATTGTTTGAAATTTCTTTTCTTTGGTTTTGCATTTGAACAGTATTAAAACTATTTGTCATGGGATTTCATGTAAATGTATAGAAATGGAATTAGTTTAACTACAGCTGTTGCAATTACCTTCATAGTGAAGAACTCATTGTTTATGAAACTATTTCCAAAGCTTTGCATCAGGAGTACCCAAGTCATAGCTTTACAATCTGTTAGATTCTGCAACTTCCTATAGTTTTTGTGAACAGAATGTAAGTGAATCACACTAAATTATTCTAGTTTTGAAAAGCAGCATGGTCAAGCTTGCTTCTAGCTGCATTGTCACTAATATGTCTATTAGGGCAAGAGTCTCCAACCTTTTTGTTTTGATGGCCTGGTGGGAGAGGGAGGAGCAGGCGCCTTACCCACGCATGCGCAAACATGAATGTAGCCACACGTGCTGCGCACGCACAAACAGGCTGCGAGCATGCGCACATGCAAATGGGGCTGCAAGCATGCACACGAGGCTCTCAGTGACGGTGCCTGTGAGAGGCTTGTGGTGCCGCTTCCTTCAGGCTCACGACGATGCTACCACCAACACAAGGATTGTGCCGCGGCCTGCAGTGATGCTGCCCTGGCACAAGGCTCATGCAGCCTGCAGCGATGCCACCCAACATGACGCTCGGGCTGCCACCATGTGAGGCTCACACTGTGGCCCACAGCGATGCCACCCCGGCGCGAGGATTGCACTGTGACCCGCAGTGATGATGTCCCTGGTGCAAGGATTGTGCCACCGTTCCCAAACGGGGGTCACACCATGGCCCACCTGCCACTTGTGCTGCCACCATCCAGGCAATACTAGCAGTACTGCTGCTACCCTCACAACACTTGCGTCAACAGTGGCACGGGTGTGTGTGTGCGTGCTCTGCCCAGCTACTCATGCGGCCCGGCAGCCAAGAGGCCACGGCCTGGTAGTGGGCCGTGGCCCATAGGTTGTAGACCTCTATATTAGGGCTATGCAATGCTCTGGAGATTATCTAAAGGATACTAGTTTAAGTAGCACCTTCTTGCACCTTTAAAGCAGCTGCATCTTTTCCAAAAGTTGTGAAGCTCTTGTTGCAATCGTCTGCACTGCAGTAGCATCAATGTCTGTGAGCTGATTGTGTTTGTGTGTTGTGTGAATGCAATTAATTTTTAAATTTTTATTGTATTGTTGTGAGCCGCCCTGGGTCTTAGGAGAAGGGCAGCATATAAATTTGAATAATAAATAATAATAAATAAATAAATACATCTTGTTTATACGGACTTTGTGCTCTCCAGATGTTTTAGACTACATCTAAATTTTCCAAATTGAAACCTTGAAAGACTGATCAGAACAAGTGATGAAAATAGACTCCTTCTACATGCACTATGGTAAGGTGACCAACTTTTTTACAATAAAAAGGAGGACACAAATAAATTGAAGAAAAAAATATCGTAAATAAAAGAAACATTTTATTCATTGCAACAATAATACAGACAACTTGCATGTGCAAAGTTTGCCAGCCGGGTGTTTTGGGGCGCTCAGCAGCAATTCCTATTGGCTTTCAAAAGCCAATAGCGGGAGTAGCACAGTTCATGCAAAAGTTGAAAAAAAAAACCATCCAAAAAAAAGGTGCCGGAACCCCATTCTGAGCGTTCTATGAGGGGAAAAAAAAGCCCTGCAGATTAGTCTTCAAATATCGAAAAGGAGGACATGAAGGAGGACACTTTTCGAGGGAGGACAGAACTTACAAAAGGAGGACTGTCCTCCCTAAAGGAGGATGGTTGGTCACCTTAACTATGGCCTTTGGGTAAAGCAGCCACATTTTTGCTACACAAGAGTAACACCTAGTGCCTCATTCAATCTTGGAGCTGCAGCTAATCCTCAGAAGCCCTTGGCTGTGCTGTTGCTGGTTGATCACCTGCCCTTTCCAAAGTAGAGACAAAGCTGCCTCCTTTATGTGGCTGAAGTACCATTTGAATTTCCAATTACCATGACATTCTTAGTGTTAATTGCTGGCCATGCTGGCTAGGGATGATGGAAGTTGGGGGTTGAACATTGTGGTTGAACTGAGGTTAGGCACATTGCTCAACCTCAATTGAAGTCTTCCAGAAGAAAAGAGTAAACAGGTCACCTAGGGACATCTTACCCAAAGGAGCTGACGCTGGCAGCAAGTGGCCTGGGGCCCCTGTAAACAAAATAGAACCATCCAGGACTGTTTTTATTCTATCAAAAAGACCCCCTCCTTTTAGAGCATTAATAAAGTGTTGGGTTTCTTTGCAGCTGTTTCAGCATTTTGAATGTTGGAGGCAAGGACAGGAGCTGCATTTTGCAGGTTTAGAGTAATGGCCTAGAGAAGTCACGCTCTGAGACCCATATCGCAATAATGAGGTCTGGCTCACCAGCTCATTTGGGTCCCTAAGTGCCCTATGGCAGACCTGGCTTCAACCAGGCTGGCTGATATTAAAAGAAAGGAGGTCACTGGTGTGCAATTTCATACTCCCCCTCCCTCTTTAAGATACTTTAAAACTTTACCCCCACATTATGTTTATGTCAATTATAATTCAATGGAATGATCACAAGGTTGGGTTCTTTCAGTCTCTGCCCAAAGAAACTTATGTGACCTCCTGATTATTTTGTTTACTTTTTCATACAAAATGTTTCAGATGCAGCCATATTTTTTTATTATTATTTATCATATTTAGAGACTGCCCCTCTCCCTCATAGCTGCATTCTCAACTCGGATGCAGGATTCCAACAAGTGCTCCAGGAGTCAGTCATTTGAGGACAGAGGCCGAGTTCAATCGCTTAATTTTATCCTGACAAGCATGCCAAGGAAGGTTTGCAGGAAGACAACAAGGAATTTCCAAGAAACAAGGGTGGGGAGAGGGAAGCGCCTTGCTGGGCATCTTCCTGCTTATGTGAAAAGTGATACGTCTGTTTTCCCAAACTCTAAATGGTGGGCCCATAAAGAGCAACTGAAATCACTGTAGAACAGACATGTCAAACACAAGGCCTGGGGGCCGGATGCAGCCCGCGAAGTGGTTTCATGTGGCCCGCGAAGCCATCCTGGAAACAGTGAGGGAACGGCCCTCACTGCCTTGGCCCTGGCCCAGGCTGGCCGGGAGCCAATATACAATTTTGTGGTAGCATCTATGCTGAAACGCATTCAGTCTTAGCTCCACAAGGCCGTCTGAAAACATCAAGGGACCGGCCCCTGCCATGTTGGCCCCGCCCCCTGGGTGCATGCTGGGGAGGTGTCACTCTTTGTGAGGAATGAAGAAATGGACCATGCCTTGGCGCTTGCCCCGGTCCCACCCCTTCTGCCAGAGACCCTCAGATCTGTCCCACTCCTGCCCAGGCCCCCACAGGCACCCTTGACGCGAACGATGTAGAGCTGGCCATGCCTCCCAGTAGGCCACACCCACTCCATCCACGCCCACCCAGTAGGCCGCACCCACCCAGCCCCCCAAGGGCAACCGCAATGCTGATGCGGCCCTCAATGAAATTGAGTTTGACACCCCTGCTGTAGAACAAGTGGTTTCAGTTGCATTTACAGTATTTATAGTCTATAGGCAGAAAACGGGTCTTTAAAAAAGTTTTCGAAAGAGTTAAAAGCATACAATTCACAAGCTCCAGCACTGATATGAACAGCTAGTCAACCTATTAAGGAATATTTACCATGAAGATGCTGGAACAGAGGAAAAGCTGCCAAATTGGGGAATGAGCAAACACACACACACACATACACACACACACAAACACACAGACACCCCTGAATAACAGAAAAAGAGGTACACACACAACCACAAAATTCTGCCCAATAATAATGCTTATATATGTGTGTGTATACAGTATATATGTGTATGTAGGGGTAGGTGTATATGTGTGTATATACCACATATATGCAAACTAAACTTAAGAGAATAGAAAGGAGTAAAAACTGCAGGGAAAAAGAAGAAAAAGTAAGAATATATAGGAAAAGAAATATATAAAGAAGTGATTTCCAACCTTATCAAAAGTATAAACAAATTTAATGATTCTTCACTCCCTCTAAGGCAGGGGTCTTCAAACTTGGCCGTTTTATGACTTGTGGACTTCAACTCCCAGAATTCCTCAGCCAGGCATACTGGCTGAGGAATTCTGGGAGTCGAAGTCCACAAGTCATAAAAGGGCCAAGTTTGAAGACCCCTGCTCTAAGGCTACAAACATTTGTCTGTTCATACCATATCCCCTCTCTTTTCTATAAACAAATTCATAAAACATTATCTTCTCAGACCTAGTATGAGCAGAAAGTGCATAGGATTGTCAGAGGAAACAACATGCTTGTTTTAATCTTGATCATATAAGCCAACTTTATATTTCTTTTTTTTTACTTCTAACAGTTATCACCGTTCATTCACTATTGTCATAGGATTTGATTTAATCTCTTCTTTGTCCTACTGCAGAGAGTTCTTTAAGATTTTAACAAGCATCTTTTGTAAATCCAGTAAGGAAAAAAAATATCCAGGTCGTTCTTTTCGTTTATCATTTGTATTTCCTTTTTAAATTTTAAAATCTTAGACAATTTCTTTGATACATCCAGCAAAGCACTTTTTTCTAAGTTACTCTCTTGCCTGTAATCCCATTGTCAACACTACCGCTATTTTGTCAGCTGTTTCACATCTGTCATTTCTTCAATAATATCTTTTATACATAATCTATCCAGATTAGCTGACATCATTACTGACATTGTTGAATTTGTGGCTATTATTTTCTGATTACATTTTCTAAAAGTCATCTTCAATATTTTCATTGTACAGTGGTTTTACAGGTTATACACCTTTCTTCTACCCAAATACTTTAGTCTCCTCTAGTGTCCAGTTGTTGAAATCATGAAATTATTTATAATAATAATAATAATAAAGTTGGAAGGGAGTTTCACCTGTTCTTTCACAATATGCACATGAAGAAGAGGATCATTTCCAAAATATAAAAAAAGAATTTGTATTTATGAGTTGATTTAACTTAAAACAGAAGCTCCCAAATCCTCTCTTTGAAAGAAATTGCTAGAAAAATGAAGCTACCGCCTTCTTTCATTCTAAACCAAATGAATTAAAATAATATACATCCATTTACCTCTTTTGAAGATGGACAAAAAAGGAAAACAAAAGATCCACTCATGCATCTCCTCTACCCAGCGACCTGAGCAAGGATGGTGTTAAATTCATCTGTACGATTTCTGAGCTCAAAGATTGGGCAGTCTGCTGTGCGGACAATGGTCAAGGTACTTTTTTTTAACCTATCTGCCCGTCCTTTTCTGAATCATATATGTTTATTAGTAGATGTGTGTATTTCATGTTTTGCCGTATGATCATTTTTGCAATAAGTAAAAAGGCAGTTTGATCTCTAGTATAGGTAATCCTTGACTTACTACCAAAATTGGGACCAGAATTTCCATTTGCCAAATATCAATCACATGACTGTGTGGGTGCTCTGAGAGTTGTATGTGGAAGGACTGGTTGCAACTCATTTTTTTTCAGTGCCATTGTAACTTCAAATATGGCTAAACAAATGGTTGTAAGTAAAGGATGACTTGTATTGTTGCAAAACAGCTAGGAGTTTTACCAGATCACGCACAAAACAAAGTATGAAATAGTAGGATTAATCAGTTACTGTGAATTAATTCTAACAAAATCAGAAGCAAACAGCCTGAAACCACAATTTGGATTTGCTATAAATGGGGTTGCATTTGATAGTCATCTTTACTAATTCTTCTTCTTCTTCTTCTTCTTCTTCTTCTTCTTCTTCTTCTTCTTCTTCTTCTTCTTCTTCTTCTTCTTCTTCTTCTTCTTCTTCTTCTTCTTCTTCTTCTTCTTCTTCTTCTTCTTCTTCTTCTTCTTCTTCTTCTTCTTCTTCTCCTCCTCCTCCTCCTCCTCCTTCTTCTCCCCCTCCCCCTTCCTTCTCATCCTCCTCTCTGCAACTTTGAATGCATACTTCTGCTTCCTTAATTTAGTGTTTATCAAGAGAAGATTTGTTCCTGTCATAGCCAAATTTCTTCTGAGGTGTCATTGTTCATATGTGTCTAAGACCCTATAATCAATACTCAGAGTCCTGCAGGGTCCCTCACAAACTATGTAAATGTTATGTAAATAACATTCCAAAAAAGAGGGAGAAGATCAGTGATCAATCCTAAGAGCTGTTATATCATGACAGCACCAATATTTGTTCCATGCATCAGAAAGAAGGAATGCCATAACCACTTACAGTGCTGAATTTCCCAATGACAGAACGATGCTATAAACAAGAACGGGAATAAATATTTACCACAATTAAGCAGCAAACCCAAGACTGAATGAAGGAGATATATCTGGGATAACAGGAAATGCCCTAGAAGCACAATCTGATTAAGTGATGAAAAGAATAAATAGCCTGGGGAACTAAGGGGCCAGTGTCCTGGCAATGCTCTGAATCTAGAACTTGAGCTATGTCAGCCCAAAGTTTTACAAAATTTAAATTTTCTTACAGACTCGGCAGTAGAAAAATAAATACGTAGATATGAAGACAAATTGTTCCAAATCTGTTTAAATCCTATTAAATATTTCTCAGCACTCTTATTAATAGAGAAATGGGTGATTAAGATATATGATTGATTGGTAGGTAGGTAGGTAGGTAGGTAGATAGATAGATAGATAGATAGATAGATAGATAGATAGATAGATAGACAGACAGACAGACAGACAGACAGATAGATAGATACTCACTCCAGGTTTAGTCTCTTATTTGAAAATACCACTTTTCAAATACTGGTAGATTGCAGTAACTAGTCATTATATGTTCACATGTTCCATCTACTTTTGAAGATTATGGGGGAGAGTTGTCCACTCCAGGTGAAGCAATAAGGGGAGGGACCCTGAAGATGTGGAGGCTGCTAGCAGCAGGTGTGGAGTCTGTTGATTACCTGATCAGTGTTTGGTGGTCAGCAGTGCAGCATAGCAGCAACAGATGAAAAACCGTGTATTATCATGTTATATGCTATGTATGACACTGGAGAGTTCTTACCAACTCCTCTCCCCCTCAGTTGACATCTTAAAACATTCAAGGTCTGCCCTGTTCTATAAAATAATCTTGCAGACATGAAGCTCTCATAATGCATCTCCAATCCATTACTCAACTATACATATTGGCTTTGGCTGGCTGTCATTTTACTCCTAGATTTATAATTGATGCTCCATTAAAATGTATTTCAATTTAAACTTGCCAGTTGAAAGATATCTGAACTGGCAGTATAACTCACAACTGTTTATGAAGTATGGGAGAGAAATTAGAAAAATGGGGCCTGTTGCGGAGCCATGCTAATTCAGCTTGTAAAATCTCACCAATACACCCAATTGCTACCCATAGCTGGTGCTTCTTCCACTTTTAACATTATGGATGCCCAATAATCAGATTCCAGAAGCCAGCCATTGCAAATTATATTAAATATATAGTCATAATTCTTTTAATGTTTCTGGGCCATAGTGAGCAGATTTAGTTAGAATCCCACTTTCTAGACGTCTTTTTTTCTTCCCCCCTCTATAGTAGTGTCATGATTGAAGGAATGAGTAATGAAACACAGCAATGTGTTGTATTTTTTTCTCTTTTTGCAAACATAACATAAATCTCTTCATACCCATACTAGTAAGAGATACAGGGGAAGCTTTACAAGTTGTGTCTGATTATTGCATTATCACTTTTATTTTCTGAGGCCTTTTATCACAGCTTGTAACAATCAAAATAAGGAGAACAATATACAATATACTTCCTAGTCCAACAACTGAAGAGGTAACCTAAAGCCAATGTCTTCATTAGCATGTAGAGATCCCAGACATTTTGAGCCCTAGGCATGCTGCACATATATTCCAAAGGGCCCACTGAGTGTCATATTCAGGAGTTTCTCATAAATTGAAGGGACATTGTCTGGATATTCTCCTTTTTCATCTGTAATTCTCTTAATTTGTACTTTCTGAAAAGTTTTGCCATTCACAATGTCTAAGGAACCTCTTACAGAAGGTGAGACAGTGTTAAAAAAAATGGTCTGTGACTAATAGTAAGATTATGTCAACAGGCAATGCCAACCCAATGCAAACAGTTAAAGAAATTGAAATAGTTTGAAGTTGAAAGACAAACTTTGTCTTTCTAGGTTCCAAAATTTACACTGTGATAATAGATATCAAATGAAGAGTTGTCTGCTATTTGGGAGAAAGGCTATGAGAGATGCAGACAAGCTATTAAAATACAGAGAGATCCCACTCACAACAAAGTTATGAATTGTCAATGACATAGTTTTCCCAACAATATCATATACAGCTTTGAACGCTGGAATACTAGAAAGACTGAATGAAGAAAAAATGATATCTTTGAATCATGTTGCTGAAGAAAATTTCTAACAATAACTTAGATCAAAAGAAGAACAAATAATTCAATATTAGATGAAATAAAACTGAAAATGTGCTCATTGGAAGCACTAATAAAGACTCTAAAGCTTAAATATTTTGTACACATAATGCAGAGTCATTGGAGTAGACTGTGATGCCTGGAAAAACAAGGACAATTTTGAAAAAGATTGACAGAAGACAAAATGCCTAAAGTATTAGATAAATGGCACAAGCATGAGCTTTTACTAACTCAAAGAAGAGGTTATGACAGGTAAGCTAATGAAATAACATCCCAATGGATCACTAAGATTTGGAAGCAACCTAATGACTGAAAAACAACAACAACATAACTTGACTGTTTTGGGTTTAATTTCAGCTTGTTTTTCATAATCCAGCTCACTACTTAGCAACGTTTATAGGTACTAATTGCTTCCTTGGGGTTAGAGGGTATGGAACATCATGAAGGAATTCCATTTCAGATCTCTGAATGACCTCCCCCAGCAGGTTCAGGTAGACTTAAACACTATTGAGGATAAGGTAGATTCTTGTGGGACACCATAGGTGAACAACCTAGATGCTAAACAGTAATTCTCCAGCATCACCTTCTGGATACATCCCAACTGAAAGGGATGCTAAGAAGAATACTATGGCTGATAAAAGGCCACCATGGTTGATAGGACTAAAAGCCCCCATGAGGTAACTACCTAAATGAAACTAACAGGGTTATATTTTCTCTATCTGGTTTCCAGCAAAGATCATTCACTAAGGCAAGGGCTTCCATAGCATCATGAGCAAATGAACCAGGAAATTCTTCAAATGCTATAGAAAACCCTTCAGACCCATCAAGCACATGGGTTCGACCATTTAACTTGCCATCTAGTCCTACAGAGGTTAATAGCAGATGCCAGTCCATGACTAACTAGAGAGTAATGTTTATGATGCCATAGAGAGCTCCCCTCTTTCAGAACACTAGCTCTAGCCAAACAGAATACCTAATTCAGTGTATGCACCTTGCTGTGTGTGGGATCACGCAAGTCCACGATTCTCATGAGAAATGTGAAATCTTAAATCACTCTTGATTGGCCAAGCTCAGAATGGGCTTTTAAGTCCAGAAGGACAAGCTTGAGTAGTCTACCTATCACCATTCTGACTAGCTCAGGAAGACAGACAATTGTGTAATGAGTGAATTGTACACTAAGAGAATCTTTATATTGTCCCAGCCACAGTAATATTTAAAATCAGTACATTATTATTTCAAACTTTTGATTAGTGAAATGGCATTCCTAAAGACTACAGCCATGCCATTTTTTCCACCCGCCAGTCCTCGCTTGCTGTGAACAAAACATATCTACATATTCCCCTCTCAGTCAGATCTCTGTAATGCATACCAAGTCAGCACTTTCATTCAGGAATAAACCCTGCATAACGGATGTTTTTTTTTTACCAGCAATGATCTGAAAAACCAAACTTTCATGCAGTATGACTCACTTCCACTGTCACCTTGATTTCCCTGACAACCAACAGTCAGATTGCACAGAGTTCGTGTAGAAGTGTCATCAGCCATGCATTCTTCTTCAAAACAGTTGATACATATTCAAATAAATGAATGTTTGTGTTAAACAGCAATTATACTTAGTATAATTATATAAATTATACTAAAAGATAACCTTGGCCTTGAGGAGAATCTCTCTTTCTCTCTGTCTGAGGAAGGCAGCAGATACAATTTTAGATGAGTGACAAATGCATAAAATGGTCTCTTTTTATATTTCGCTTGTGTAGGCAATACTTCATATAATACCCTAAAAAAGAATGTAATATCAAAACAGAAGATGAATTAAATGCTGTAGCCTCTAAACCCAGAATAGATATCTTCCGTCAATTGCTACCATGAATTCTTTACCATAAAGGATCTGGAGGCCTGCACCACTGCATTATGTTGCAAGAGAAAGTATGGCCAAATATTTGCATTTGCTGCAGAAAAACAATGCTGGCTGTTTTTGGCAATAGTAGACCCAGTGCTTTTTCTGGGGGGGGGGAAAGGTGCTGAAGCTCACACATGTCATACAACCTGCCTTGCCTACTCTATAAGATTCCATCCAAAAAAGGTGCCAGAACTCTGTTCTGGGCGTTTTATGACAAAAAAAGCCCTGAGTAGAGCCATATGTGAAATCAAGATTTTAGGTGCATTTTCCTGCACACACGTGCTTGTGTGTGCACACGCACACACACGCACAGAGGACATTCCCCAAGTTTGGAATTGAGGTTGGGAGGGAGGAAATTTATTTCACTCCCTTGTCGTCTCTCCAGTTGCTCATTCATTCTGCCAAGTGAATGGCTGGGCTGTATGTTTATGCTTTGCAGTTCCAAAAATGTACTGCCAGTACCTTGAACTTTGGAGAACTAAAATAAAAGGGCAGACAAACTCGGTGACAGGGAGATGTTTACTGAACATCTGAGACTTTTACCCTCTCCTGGGGACACCAAAAACAAGACATTTCTCCCCTTGTTCTTTGATTTAGCTATCTGTTCTTGTTTAAAGGGATTCAGTACTTTCCATGAATGCAATGAATTCATCTATTTGTTGATCAATATTATGCTTGCAAAGCAGCCCAGGAAATAAACAATGAACAGATTTCACAAGTGCTATTGATCAAGACAGCTGCTACAGAAGATGGGGTGGAACCCCCTCAATAGAAATATATTAGTACTATTGGGAGAAGCAGATCTTTTTAACATCAATATTTTGAACTGAGCAGACAATGGCAAACCACTTCTGAAAACCTTGCCAAGAAAACTGAAAGGACTTGTCCAGGCAGTCTCTGAGAATCAGACATGATTGAATGAAAGAAAGAAAAAAGTACGGTGACCAGGTATCTGAACAGGCAGAGAAGGACCTGGTTAATGGGAAAGGAGAACAAATGAGAGAAGACATTAACTGTTTAATTTTCCTGGCATCTGCAACAAACATTAGTGAAAAACTGCAAAAAAAAAATATGGATGTAGTCTTACATGTATATAAAATGACTTTTTCCAGCACAAGAAATATTTTTTTCAATTACAATATTTTTCCAATCAATGTTTATTTTCAAGAACACATGCTAGTCATACAGAATCAATAATGACACCCTTTCAAATTTCGCCACAGAAGCATATGACAAGTCATGTGATCTATAGATTCCAGTGATGATAAATATAAAGTGGTTGCCCTGAAGTTGGCAGCTAGAATCGGGAAATAAATAATGCAAATCCAAGCTGTTGAGTCTGTTGATGGATGAAAGGAAAAAAGGAGACAATTTACAAGGTTAGGGTTAGGGTCTTGTTTTTTATAAGAATGCAAATGTAGTGAAATATTCTGTAAAGGCAGTTTTTAGGATAACTTGTGCCATTAGATGTTAACTTAAAATGTTGGAAATGAAGAATGAGAACTTTGATTTTTTAGTATTTTTTGAAATACAGAAATACTGGAGCATGAAATACATTATCATACTCCCTTTGGAGTACCATTATCAACAAATCACAATTGCAATGTACCATTAGTTCATCTGAGAAGGCAATAATTTTCATCTTGCTGCTCTGGTTGAGCATCACTAGATAAATTCCTAATAAATATACTAAGGGCTGGATCACATAGATGTTGCACTTGATTTTTTTATTGTCTCTAGCTTACTGAAATTTTCTAACCAAGAGTTAAAGTTTCATTAACAGGATATACTTAGTCTCATTTATTTGGGGTATTTTATGTCTTGTTTATGTAAAAAAGCAGCTGTTTGTGATTGATTATCCTTCCAGGGAGGCTTACAATTCAGGCATAATTAAATAAGAAAGTATTAATAAAGGTGTGAGATCTGTGATAACTTATTTAAACATTGTTCCATAACAATGTTCAGCTTCAAAATTCATTCCATACTTATATTCTATGTTTTTATACTAAGAAGACATACATAATATTTCCTTTTCCAAATGATCCCCACAAAAACCTTGTGATAAAGGATGTGCAAGTAATAATGACTGGTTCTAAGTCACCCAATTAGTTTTTGTGGTTGAAGGTGGAGATGAACTTGGGGCTGTCTTTTCCTAAATTAGCACTTTAGCCATTAGATTATTATGGCTAAGATGATTCTACACAGTATTTTATAATAATTAACAATCGACTTCCATTCAATTTTTCTAAGCTGAATAAAGTTGATTCTATAGAACTGTGGTTTAAGTAACTCAGAAATTAATAACACGTACTTCTAGGATTGTTTTCCCAATTTCACTTTGATCTCAGTTTGAAGATTTATTATTCCTAGAGGCCTTTTGTATTATTTCACTACACTCCCAGCAAATAATTTCTTGTTAATTGTTTTAGTGTTTTGCATTTGCATTCCATAATTCTATCCAACAGCCTTTTCAAATATGATGTAATTAAAGTTGAGATCATATCAAGGGCAGTTTCGGTCAGGGAGGGAATGTTTTTACCCAGGATCAAGGATAGATATTTTTCTAGGTCACTGAAACATAGAGTTCATGTATTAGCACTTGGATGATTGATGCAAGACCTCTACTTGTCTAATAGCTAATAACACACAGTTAGTCAGAATAGATGTGGTTTTGCCACTGACTTCCCAACCACTTTATTTATGTCCTAAGACTAATCTCTTCCTTATAGTAATGAGACTGGCCTTTATCAGGCTGGAAAACAACATCTTTTGTGAAATTTCAGATTATTGCATTAAAAAAAAATTGAGAACAGGAAAGCGGAATCTGGGAGGACACAAATCTCTGAAGGTTAATTTCTGAAATCTGAAAGAGCTGTAGAAGCTTGACGGTCTGGATCTAACTATATCCAATATAGTACTAACTATATCCAATATAGTATAAATCAGTGATGGCGAACCTTTTAGAGACCGAGTGCCCAAAAACTGGCCCCGCCTCCACCCCGCCTGCCCGCAGGGCCACTCACTGCCGCTAGGGCCCACCACAGATCGCCCAGGCAGCCCAGCAGAGCCATTGCAGCCATGCCCTCTGCCCACGCCCCGCAACATCAATTGTGTGCGATGGGGTGTGAGGGCAGAGTCTTGTCTATGCTGCTTGGCTGCCATTTCCTTGGTTGCGCTGCTCTGTATGGGCCACGCTTGAAGGTGACTTTCCTCCAGGGGGGCTGCTGATGAGGAGGGGGTCACGGGCGGAGGCAAGGCTGGGGCAATGGCATGTGTGCCCACAAAGAGGGCTCCGAGTGCCGCCTCTGGCACACGTGCCATAGGTTCGCCACCACTGGTATAAATCATACATTTTCTCCCAATGAACATTTAATTTTCTGGTCCTGAATAATAGTTATATTTTTAAACACATAAATTTATAGCTTATATATTTTTCATTTCTCTATTGGCATGTCTTTGGACACCCTATGCAAAGACCTAGCTCTCTGAAGAATTCTCTACTGTTGAGAAAGGGAGGGAGAAAAAGAAGAGGACAACCAGCAACATGATGGATGGGCTCAGTTACAATGGTTATCCCCATTGCTAATCCCTATCCTATTTCTGTGATGCGATTCCTGGTGGCTGCCAAGTGGTTACTTTTCTGTGTTACAAAGTGATTGTTTTATCCCTCTGGCTTTGTGGATCTTTTTCAGTCATTAGCCAATACAGGATACATCCAAAAATCAGGGATGGATTATGTCTCGGTAATGTCTTCAGGTCTCGGTAATGTCTTCCCTGGGCCAGCCTGTGGATCCTGTCTCACATTCTCTGCTGCAAGGCCTAAATTAAAAAGCAGTGAAAGCCTGATTTATCAGACCTTAGTGCAACAGTCTTTTATGGGACAGTCCAAATTCCCCCATAATTTATTCCATTTAAATAATAACGTTAAGCAAATAATGCAAATTACTGTGTATCAACTGCATCACCTAAATGATATGATAATGCAAATGATACTAAATTGCTACAATGACATATTCAATTCAATTTACGGGGCACCTCTTCTATCAGTTAGTCTATTATAAATGGCGATTTTAATAGACAGGAATGTGAAATAAACACATGGAAAACAAATAGGGCAGGAATAGCCCAAAAGGAGAAGGCAGGAACTGTAAAGATTGTACCATCAAATAGGTCATGTAGACTGGCTGATTGACTAAGTTGCAGGGAGGGGAGAATAATTGAAATGGGACAGAGGAAGAGATGTTCCTCCATTGTTTCCTCAGAGGAAACAATGAAAGGCTGTTCTACTCTGCTTTGAGGTATTAAGAGTTGAGAATAACATACTTTGAAGTAGGGGAGGCCTGGTATCTTGTGATGACCTGGTGTCATGTGATAGGCAGAAAATGTATCTTGACAGGGACAGCATTTACCATTTTGATTTGAGGAATCTCTCATTTTGAAAATCAAGTAATGTAGATAATTATGCAGGACCTTACTACAACTTGGTAGAAGAGCTCATGGACATAAGTAAGGAGGATGAGGAGGATCCAAACATTTAGATGTCAATGGAGCCTAGACCTAGAAGGGTATTATATTTTTCCCAGGCTTGACTCTAGGGATGAAAAATAGCAACCTTCCATAGCAGCAAGGAAATGGTCCAATTTGGTCTGGAATGCCCTCTCCAGGGAAATACATCAGATACCTACTTTACCTTGTATTCTTCCATAGCATATATATTTGTAAGTTTTTTAGATGTATATGTGCGCGTGTGCACGCACGCACACACACACACACACAAATTGAGTCCAAATATAAGCTACTTAAAGGAAATTCTGATGCCTGCATTTGGCTCCAGTCTGGAATCATACTGTCTGCATAAGAGAAAACTTTGATCTTACTACAGTATCATCCCATGGGGGTTATTTAGAGAGATATCCACGTTTGTTTAAACCTGTATCTGCTACTATCACCAGCAAGGTTAGGATGGTCCTTTTGAGTTTTAGAATGAAGAAGTCTGAAATTTGAGCTGACATTTCCAACCCTCATCCCCATTTGCTTTTCTTCCCTATACTTTTCTGCACAAGGAATTTTGTCTGATTTAAGTGACTTCCAACACTGAAATTCAATCAAGGAGAAAAGCACAATGGAGAACAGAGAAGTCACAGGCAGTCTATAGGATTTCATAAAATTGCTCTCCATCCCAGTTCTTGTTTTATATGTGGATTAATCATAAGGATTTATTGCTGTGTCCTTAGTTTGGCCTTCACATACTGGTTAGGTCAGGGGTAGGCAACCTTGGCTCTTTTATGACTCGTGGACTTCAATACCCAGTCATAAAAGAACCAAGGTTGCCTACCCCTGGGTTAGATTAATGCTTAGTCCCCAAAGGGATACCATTTCCTGCATTCATCTGTATTTCTGATCACTGGTATACACTTGGCAGAATTGCCCATGGTTTAAAGTTTGTCCTGCCAACACAAAACCCAGAACCATTCTCAGATAAAAATGATTCAGCTTTGCAATCTCAGTAAGCTGTAATGCAAAGAAGGTTTCAAAAGGAAGCAGAAAATAACAGTAACAACATAACTAAGAGGATAAAATAACTAAAACATTTAGACTAGATACTGATGACTAACTATAGTTACACTGAATAGTGTACCTGCAACTTGTCAACACCAAAAGCAACCTAGACTTAAAAGCTGGCTCAAGAAGTCAATACATTATTTATAGACTGAATATATATATATATATATAAAAAAATATAATTACACATTACATGGGTTGCTGGGAGTCTGACCTACTGCTGGCAAAAAAGTTTAAAGACAAAGCTGTTGCTGCTACTAGTGCGAACTAGAAAAGGTATTACAAGTTCACAGAATATACTGAGTCAGGAAAAACAAGTATTGCTATAACACGATTTCTAAAATTAGAGAGCAGTAATCCAAGGGAAAGGAATGCAATAAAACAACAGCTTGAAAATCCCTATACAATGTTTATCCTTTGTGTACTTGGGATGAGCAGAAGTACAAGTTTGTCAATGGCAATTTGTAAAGGCTGACGCTGCCAAGGTGGCAATCGGTAGTTTCCAGGCTAGAAAGGATTATGGCCTTGTTTGGTTTAAAATTCTTTTCCTGAGTAATCCAATTTCTAAATAAGATGTTAAGTATGTGCAGGGCCTTGATGTGAAATCTGATACCACCATTAAAAAAAAACAAAGATTCAGAGAAAAAGCTATTTCTAACTTGCTTTTGAAAGGTTCTCCAACAATCCATGAAATATCTAACAGCCCAAATCATAAATTATCATTATGATGCTTATAGTCTAAGCCAGGGGTAGGCAACCTTGGCTCTTTTATGACTCATGGACTTCAACTCCCAGAATTCCTGAGCCAGGCTCGGGAATTCTGGGAGTTGAAGTCTACGGGTCATAAAAGAGCCAAGGTTGCCCCTGGTCTAAGCAATGTATAAGGAAGGGCCCTAACAATCCTTAGCTGCAAATTAGCTTTCCTAAATTGTACCCTCTAGGTCAATGGTGTCAAACTGCCGGCCTGCGGGCCAGATGCATCATCCAGAAGCCGCGCCCATCCCATTGCTGGCAATGACAAAACCGTCCCGATACGTTGCGTGACATCACGTGACATTGCGAGTTTGACATGTCTGTTCTAGGTCTATCAAAATTACATTTTCTAGAATTATCAGTCTAGCCCTTTTGTGTAGAGATGTAATTTCCACCATCTCAAAGGCAAAAATATGGGGGATGACTGCTAAGGGTGGAATGAGGTGGGCCAGTTGATTAAGAGGAACTGGGGCTTCCTCAGGGTGGGCAATGGTCAGGCCCAAGTGCTTTTTCGGCAGTTCCTGTGCATATTATCAAATTTTGATGATATGATTGCTAAAAAACCAGCAGAGAATCAGTGTAGATTAGTGGTGTCAAACTGCTGGCCCGTGGGCTGGATGCATCATGCCAAAACCATGCCCACCCCATTGCCGGCAATGGGAAAAAAAGTCGTGCTACGTCGCAACACGTCATGCGACTTTGCAAGTTTGACACCCCTGGTGTAGATGGTGAACTTCACATTTTAACATTGGCTAAATAATGAAAGAACAAATATCCATAGTCACTAACTTCCAAACAATCATCATCAGTGTGCCGCAGCTGCCAAAAAAGCCAACACAGTGCTATGCTGCATTAACAGGGATAGAATCAAGACCACGTGAAGTGTTAATACCACTTTACAATGCCTTGGTAAGGCCACACTTCGAACACTGCATCCAGTTTTGGTCACCATGATATAAAAAAGATGTTGAGACTCTAGAAAGAGTACAGAGAAGAGCAACAGATGATTAGGGGACTGGAGGCTAAAACATATAAGGAACAGTTGCAGGAATTGGGTATGTCTAGTTTAATGAAGAGAAGGACGAGGGGGGACATGATAGCAGTGTGCCAATATCTCAGGGGCTGCCACAAAGAAGAGGGAGTCATGCTATTCTCCAAAGCGCCTGAAGGTAGGACAAGAAGCAATGGATGGAAACTAACCAAAGAGAGAAGCAACCTAGAACTAAGGAGAAATTTCCTGACAGTTAGAACAATTAACCAATGGAACAACCTGCCTCCAGAAGTTGTGAATGCTCCAACACTGGAAGTTTTTGAGAAGAGACTGGACAGTCATTTGTTTGAAATGGTGTAGGGCTTCCTGCCTGACCAGAGGGTTGGACTCGATGACCTCCAAGGTCCCTTCCAACTTTATTGTTGTTGTTGTTGTTGTTGTTGTTGTTGTTGTTGTTGTTATCCTTGCCTGCTTTGTGGCATTACCACATGACCCCTGGACAGCAAAATGGTTGCCTTGCCCATTCCTCTTCATCTTAGAATTTTTTCAGTTTTCTGTGACAATTCACTGAGCTGTTTATCTTAGAAGCCTTGCCTGAATGTCACAAGTACCTGCGTGAGAAATGGAAGGTGTGTGTCTCCAGGCATTCCATTTAATGTATTAATCCACGCTAGTCATCGAGGTATGAGGGCATAATTGCAGTCACATGAGAGGTTTTGTATCATTTTAAAGCAATTACAAACACAGAGATCTGAACACTCACAGCATTGACATGCAATGGTTCCTTTTAAAGTAATAATTCAAAGGAATTCCAAGAGTCACCAAAGTGACAACTTCCAATGTAAGTGGTAATTGGACACCAGGAGATCTCTTAGGCAGATATGTGATAATATCCATAAAAAGTGGTGCATGTGATATCAGCATCTAATTTATACTAAATAAGTAAGGAAATACAAAGATGGCATTTCACTCATGTTTTTAGCCAACAGTAAACATCTGAAATTAATCAGTAAGGAACACAAATCCTAGCACTGCTTCCATCTTCAACAAAAACTTTACAGAACAGGACAACTATAATGGTATTTTACTTTCCCCCGATATATTATATCAAAGGTTTTTCAAAAATATTTATTTATTTATTTGGGTTTGTATGCCGCTCCTCTCTGGACATCAGACCTAGTGGCTTTTACTGCTTTGCAATAGTCAAATTTTGTTGTTTCTGGAATGAGAGTAGTATCCTGTATATAATCAGAAGCATTTGTTTTTAAATAGAACTTACTTCCTATTAAGTGTAAGACTACAGCCTAAATTTTATGTGGTTATTTGGAAACAGCAAGTTTCAAATAAGCATGCTTATGACTAGGCTGTGACCCATACATCACTCAACCTTTTCTAAAAGAAAACCAACATATTAATGTTTCCTTTGAATGTTTTAACAGTACAATCCTAGATATGTATGTTTAAAAATAATTCCCACTAGTTCAATAGCACTTAATTCTCAAGAATATTTTATTTTACTTTTGCCTTTTTATCCTGGCTAACAATTAAACCTTTAATTCAATTTTAACCTTAATGATTAAAATTGTTAAAATATTAGGCTAATAACCCCCAGCATTTTTTAAAAAAAAAACAATATTAATAGGCAGTAAAATAATTTAATAATAAAAAATCTGATGAAAAAGATGCATCTTTATAAATCTTCTAAATGCTAAAGTGAGGGCAAAATATAGTTCCAAAGACCTGAATAATTTAGGAATAACACTGAAGTGTCAGAAAAATAGACCGGTGCAGATAGGCAATCTTCAAAAGAGACTTAATAATGTTCCCAATGGAAGTACCTTAAAATAGTTAAGTCCCAAGCAAATTAGGGCTCTATAACACTGTGCTTGAAAAGTAGTGCAGTTTTTTCAAGACAGGTATTAATGTTGTACATTACAATAAATACATTAATACAAATAAATACTGCAATATTACCCCTTAAATCTTGCATAGTTAGCAGGCAGTCTTTTGTAATTTACATCAACTGCAGCTTTCAGTATTATCCCACAAAACAAATACAGTGTGATACTCAAGATGGAATATAATCAAATATACTGTCAACAGTATGGTCGCAACTGACACCGCAGATGTAATTGTGCAAAAGATAACTAGGTATAGGATTACAAAATGACTGGCGTGTCTAAAGCATCCAATTACTATAATGGTAATCATATATTCTTCTCAAGCAGGCACCTGGATGTGACACTCAGTGTATCAATCTTAGATCTGCTTGGGGAATTAAGTTTATTATAGCTGTAAGCCAGTTTTCTGCAGTATATTGTATCCAGAGAACTCTGCCTGAGGCTACACAGCATCTTTTGTGATATTAACCAAGGTATATGCTCTATTTATCCATTTCTTTAGCATATTGGCTGAGATTAAAATAGAGATGTTGGATTGCAAGTTTGATTATTTTGCTTGGGATTTTGCCTTACAATTATTGTTAGTTTTCCTGAAAGTTTTATTCTTACTGCACATAAACAATCAGATTATTTAAGTTGTAATCAAATACATCTGAAAGACAATCATTTGGGGAAGGCAACCGCAGACTCAGAAAATAATAAAAAAACCCAGCAAATTAAAGGTGGGTTCTTAGCTCCTGAAATACTATACACTTTTGTTTGCTGCAGATACTACCAGTTATGTTCAAACCAAAAAAGCAATGAGGCATCTACTTAAAAGTCTACAAAAGAGCTAAAAGATTTGTAACTATTTCAAATAACTATTATGAATCCTTTCCTAGCTATGCCAATTTCCATTAGCTAACTTGGATTATTCAAGATTAAAATAATGGTAAATTCTGCATGCTCATATCTCATATCATCTTACAATGATAGGAAAATAAACATTAAGAAGCTAAATTCCCACAACAAACACAAATTTTGGATTATACACATAGAAGCCATGAAAGGCAACAAATGTGTCTACAGTTGGAGGAAATGGACAAGAAGCATCTAAGTCAGGGCTTCTCAACCTTGGCAACTTTAAGACTTGTGGACTTCAACTCCCAGAATTCCTCAGCCAGCAAAGCTGGCTGAGGAATTCTGAGAGTTGAAGCCCACAAGTCTTAAAGTTGCCAAGGTTGAGAAGCCCTGATCTAAGTTTTGCTAGAAGTGAAATCTGACATGCTACTGGGCCAAACAAAAGAGCACTGAAACCTCAAGAATTTTACTATTAGGAATTGTTTCTGCTGATCAAATCAAAGTTTGACTAAGTTCAACTGCTGGTTTCTTGTCCTATCTCCTGAAGCAAGCCTATACAATTCTGCCCCAGCTTCAGTTTGACAAACCTTCAAATACATTGTTGGCTTAAATTCCACTTGTGATCCTCCGAGACACCCAAATTATTTGTGCATGTCCTGCTGTCATTCTATCGCTAGCCAGACCCTCTGCAGATTTCAGACATCCAAACAATTAGCTACCCAGTCTGCTATGACAGTTGCCCATTCCTAGAAATAGAACACAAGCAGGAACATTTAATGAAATCACTACTAGGCAGACAGTCAAAGAGGGGGAAAGTTCACTCAAAGTAGGTTATATTAGTACAGTGTTTCTCAACCTTGACAATTTTAAGGCATGTGGACTTCAACTCCCAGAATTCCACAGCCAGCGTTGCTGGCTGTGGAATTCTGGGAGTTGAAGTCCACATGCCTTAAAATTGTCAAGGTTGAGAAACACTGTATTAGTAGGCAACAGAGACCTGAAGGGTACTATGTACCAAAACAGTTGCCAAGTTAAGATTCAGAGATTTACAAACAAAATTCATGTTTAAATCTTGATTGCTTGGTGCAGAAATAATAAACTTTAAACAACTGAACAGTTTACAACAAAGGACAATAACCTAAACCAGTGGTTCTCAACCTTTTTCAGGTTGAGACCCCACTTGCCCTGCCCATGCGCGGCGTGACCCCGGCACGCGCGTCAGGCCGATCTGCGCATGCGCGGCGCACGCGATGAAAAAAACAACAAAAAAACAAAATGGCGGACCGCGACGGCCCGACCCGCGCATGCGCGGTGTGCGCGCGACGGCCCGGTCTGTGCATGCACGGCGCGCGCGCGACAAAAAAAAAGCGGACCCGACGAGCGGATCCGCACATGTGCGGCGCGCGCTTGACGGCCCAAACCGTGCATGCGCGGTGCGTGCGCAACAAAAAAACAAACAAAAAAAATGGTGGACCGCGGTGTCCGGCGACCCTTGCAAAATGGTCGTTCGACCCCAAATGGGGTCGCGACCCATAGGTTGAGAACCGCTGACCTAAACATTTGAAATGGCTGAAGGAAGAGTAAAAAGTCTAATACCTTGATGTGAAGATTCCTCTAGTCTGAAGGGATGCGGCAATGTCCAATAATTTTGTACTAGTATTCCTTTCTCTAGGTATATTACATAAATCATAACATATATTAAAATGAACTGAGGAACCTAAGGTGACAACAAATTTATCTCAGCTATATTTTTTTCATTATAGTACTAGTACTTTTAGGCGCTCTCTTCCAGGTTCACCGTGGGTGCAAAAGGCAAAATAAAATCCAAGAGTCAGATTAAAAGAGAAATTAAGAGGGAAATAAAACATTGCTCAGCTCTCTGAAAAACATGTCAATAAACTAAATGGGGAGTCCAGAATCCTCAAATAATAGGAAAGCGACCGGTTAGGGCCCACAGAGTCGGCCTTCTCCAGGTCCCGTCAGCCAGACAGTGTCGCCTGGCGGGGCCTAGGGGAAGGGCCTTCTCTGTTGCGGCCCCGGCCCTCTGGAATCAACTACCCCCGGAGATTCATATCGCCCCCCACCCTCTCCGCCTTTCGTAAACTCCTTAAGACACATCTCTGCCGACAGGCCTGGGGCAGTTGACATCTTGCCCCTAGCCAGTGTATGTTTGTGTGTACGTTTGCTGAATGAATGGTTTCTTAATTTAGGGGTTCTCTTTTTTATATATGTATTTTTTATATATGTATTATGGAGTTTTTTATATTGGATTTCTATTTATGCTGTGAGCTGCCCTGAGTTCCCGGAATAGGGCGGCATAGAAATTTAATAAATAATAATAATAATAATTAATTCTAGGATGTTGTGGTCTGGGATGCCTCCAAAACACTTAACTAGAAGAAATCTTTGTAGTAACTGATCAACGTTCTGCTTATTTACTCTCCTAAGACATGTGCAAAGCAGTACATTAAGTTGGTAATTTGCTCATTATCATGGGTCAGAACAAACGATAACCCTTCTCCCCCAGATTCAGTCTTTGGAGAAGTATAAACATCTGATTTGTACCGTTTAATAAAATGCTGCTGGGGCTTCCTGGGGGCACTGAGGTTTTGCTCAGGGGCTTCTTGCAGCCATTTAGCTGCAGTATTGGAAGCAGCCCCAACATTGTGCAGTTCTGAGCTACTTACTGCCCCACAAGGCAAGGTGCAAGGCAGTTCAAATGGCAGTGATGTGTATGTGTGTGTGTGTGGGGGGGAAAGATAGGTGAATGGATGGAGTTGAAGAAGAGCACTCCCTGGTCTTACTGAGGTTTGGGGATAGGAGGGACCAAATCCAGAATGGTTTGAATTCAGGTAGATCCTTGGCTAATGATTGGTGGAATTCAGTTAACAAAGATGGGGAGTGTTGTTGCTAAACAATGTGGTCATATGAAGTCACGTTTACGGCCTCACCGCTTAGCGACAGGCATTTGAATTCCAATTGTGGTTGTTAAGTCGAAGACTACCTGTTCCGATTTTAGTATGAAATAGAAAAATAATGAACTTTTGATTTGTGGCTTTGATGACTTTAAAACAGGGGTCTTCAAACTTGGCCCTTTTATGACTTGTGGACTTCAACTCCCAGAATTCCTCAGCCAGCGTGCCTAGCTGAGAAATTCTGGGAGTTGAAGTCCACAAGTTATAAAAGGGCCAAGTTTGAAGACCCCCGCCTTAAAACATTAGATAATAGACAAAAGAGAGCTATTTTTTTTTGTAACTATAAAGAGATAACCTGGCAATCAGACTTTTATTTCCCATTTCCAAAAGAAATTGGAAACTTGTATTTCTTTTTATCTTTTCTTGTTGCATTTTCCTTTATGCCGGTTTTTGCTATCCTTTTTTACTTTTAATAAAATTTATATAAAAACCTGATCTAATAAATCAATATTTTTATTTTTTTAATATACAATGATGAATTAAAGGCCATTGAGAGAGGAATTAATCATTTTTTAAAAAAAATGATCTAAATATTACATGTGAACTATTTTGCTCCACCCTTATTATTTAAAAGAAACTTATGTTATTAGTTATTTTGTTTATAAAATTTATTGGCCACCCATCTTACCATAGGGTAACTCTGGGAGGCTTAGTTACATAAAATCTAAAACATAAAAAGTTAAAAACATTAAAACCAAAAGTACATGGGGGAAGATGGGGGCAGCGTGGGGGGAGGTGGGATCTGTTATTAACCAACCACCTCCATTGTGCTGATCCCCCACTGGAGCCCCAAGCCAACTGGCACAGCGATGTCTTTAGGCCCTTACAAAACAATAGGAGGGTTGGGGCCTTAAAATTATGAAAGAGGGAAAAAAATCATGGTACTGATTGGTATCCTATTCAGTGATATAAGTTTCACTTTTTTGGCCCTTTATTTGATGTTTCTAATGATACTTTCTTAATAGTGTATCCAACTTTTTAAAAATGAAACTCATATATAACAGTAATGTTGAAATCTGATGAAGATGTTGCTGAGCGTACACGTTGTTCCTTGTTTTCTTAAATACTGCTCCAAAACCTCTGAGAACTGCCTTGGGTTTGTAGATTACAGACATCATCATCGTCAATGTTTGTTTTGTGCAATCTGGCTTTATAAAATGCATCAAACATTGGGTAATATTAAACCACTAAGTGATATTACGGGCATATGTTTCAAAAAAAAAAAATCTCCAACTGGCATTGGATGTAGAAAAGGCAGGGTACAGTGGAAACATCTGGAGCACGTTTTTGTTAAATATAGATTTTTTTTATTCACTGGACGTAAAAGCAGCACTCTTATTCTTCAGCCACGATTATTACAAACAAAAATTATTTCTTCATTCCTCAAGATTGGGGCAAAGGCCATGTGGGTCATATATATATGTTGATATCATGAAGAGATTGACCAAAATTATTTTGTATAGCCATTCTTTCTAAAAAAGATTGTTGTTTTTATAGTATGTATTATTAATTCACTGATTGTATTTTCTTCGGGAGTTTCTGATATTCTTTTAAAATTTATTCTGCATTTTAAAGCAATACAATAGTAAGTTGGCTTTGAGAAAAAGATAGCACTCTTCAAGGGGATATCTGAAGGGGTGTCATTGTTGAATATTAATTAAAAATTATTAAGACCAAAAGCAATTACATAGAAAGAGGGGGGGACAACTCCTTTTTGCTGGATGTGTTTAAGCAGAGAGCTGAGAGCCGTTTTTTCAGAGATGCTTTAAATTGGATTTTACAAGAACCCTTATGCAAAAAGAACGTACACAATCACATTAAAAGATTTAACAATGAATGCAAGTTTTTCTATTACTTCTCTAACCGCTCTAAGCCTCCTAAGGCTTCATAATTGGGGAACCCCCATACTGATTATCATCTACCTAAAATGAGCAGAGAAGAAAGTCACCAATGGGCCTGGAGTCACAGGTCATTCCATTTCACCAACAGTAATAAGTAGTTTTTGGTCTTGTATACTCAGCTAAAATATTCTTCCGAACATGGTCATTTATTTAGACATTTCTCTGTAAATGTTTTTCGTTCCTTGCTGCCTTTTATACAATATATAAAGGCAGCAAGTAACGAAAAACATTTACAGAGAATATTGCTATATTTATAATCTGCAAAGTATCTGGAACTGTCCACAAACAGTATCTTAGGTACATTTAAGAGAGCAGCAGTCAACAACAGACTTCCTATTATATCTATTGCTGGATCATTTTCCCATCGGAAACAATAAACCACAGAAGCAGAATTTACATAAAATTATCTTGCTCCATTTTATTTAAGATTCTTTTCTCCAGTTAGTAAAAGAAAGATGTGTCTCTTTTTATACATATATACAAGTTCAGTTATAAAAATAGACAGCACATTCAAAGAGGGGGGAAAAAAGGCTTGGCATTTTTCTGATTCCCTCTAAACACTGTATATACACATGTGAATCTGAGGGTGGCGGGTAAAATCTTCATGATTTAACTTAAATATCCCTCCCCGCCCAATTAATCTCTCCAATTTTTTTTTGTTCTTAAATCAATCTAACTGAACTCATTTCTGCTATTTTCAGGTGTGCAAATCAGAAGCAAAGTCAACAGGAAGCACTTGCTCTACACTGGGGGATGCCAGGCAAGGTGCGTGAGACTGAAAAATCCTTTGCTGACTTAGCTAAGATCTTCACCTCGTAACCTGGTTCTCCCTTGAAAGGTGAAATGCCCAGAAAAAAAACAACAACCACTTACTGTCAATATGAAGGCAAGATAACTGCCTCCCCCGCCCCTTCATCTCAGTGCAATGAGGACCATATACATATCATGCTAAAGCAGAGGGTTCATGTGCCTTCAGAATGGAGTACCAGAGCAGAGTTGCATAAATGGCACCATTAATCTCTTACAACTTTGCTAGTTTTACAGAGTTTTCATACAGTGCCAGATCACCACAGTGGAACAACCCAACCCTACTAAAGGATGTGGACACTGTTGACAAATAAGACCAACTATATGCGCATACACATATGATGAATTGGAATGAAAGACGTTTTACTTTAACTAGGACCAGGAGGGGAAGAAAACAGCATTGCTCATCTTGGGTAATACAGTGAACAGTGGTACCAAAATCATCGTCCAAAAGCTCTTCTATGGCACCGTGAGAGGAAAAATAGTGGTTTTCTCTCTCTCAGAATTATTCCTGTTTAAAGTCATTCACAAATCCATTTTAAAACCTTTAAACCCATATCAACGAATTTGGGAGCGAGGGAGCTCAAAAGATGTTGATGCATCTGACTCCTGCATATTATGACCTTAAAAGTTTTTTCCACTCTTATGATTACAGAGCTGGCAATGCCATTACAAAGAGCTCTAGCCTGTTTTACTATTGGGCTGACTAATAAAACAGCATTCTAGTAATCCAGAAGCATGATATTGACAAAAGATCCTTTTTAGGACACAGTGCAAAACTCTCCTTTTACCTGAACTCTATTCTTTATGGTAGCTCACTATTCATCACATCAGAACCATTCAATTATTTTTCCACAGCTTCTTCCAAAAGACGCAATGCGGAAGGTTCCTCTGAATCTACAGAGCACCTCCAAAGTTTATATGCTGATCTCTTTACTTTAAAACCAAGCTGAATTCCATGAAACCTGAAAGATGAGGGCAGAGGGTGCTGGTATGAGTAGGAATGAAGGGGGAGATCTTGCAGCCAGTCTCATATGGAAGTTGGATTCTTTCCCTGCATGATTTGTAAGATGCTACCAAAGAAAAAAGAAAAATCCTCAATGGAAAAGTTAAGCCCAAGCATCCCTGTGTCTCAGACCTTCTTCCTCACAATTCTGCAAAGGGTAGTAAATCTGGACTATGCATGAAAGTGCACATAAAACACCTCTTGACAAGTAGTGCAGTAATCTTCACACCCACATGGGATGAAAACAAGGCATCATCTATATACCCTTTTGCTGGTAGGCGTGGGCTACTTTGAAAGCCGATATGAACACATACAGGTTCCAGGGATTCAAAATTACTACCGCCCACCTGAAATATGGGCTCCTTTATATTGTTTTCGAATAGGGGTTTCTGGTGCCAAGGAGCTGGCTAAGCTTAAGTTCTTAGAGGATCCACAAACACTGTTTCCTTTGCTCAAGGAGGAAGAGGCGCTTGATAATCCAAAATCTGAAAGTCCAGCAGGTCGGATAAGTGGAGTCTGGAGAGGGCTACCTGAAGGCATACCTAGCCGGAAAAAGAAAAGCACCACAAAGTAGTAGTAGTAACAATAAATACTTCCTCAACAGATTAGACCTGAAACATAACTATTTAAGTGAGCACAGTAGTAAACCTGCAGGCATGATAATTAACTATGACTTTCAGTGAAAAGAAAGATAACTTCTAACATTTGGAAGAAAAAAAAAACCCAAGCAGATTTCAGAATAGTTAAGTGTGAGGCTTCTGAGCCCATTCATTTTAATGCAATTAAAAAAAAATACCACACAAAAAAAAATGTTGTCTGTTCAACCATCATCTACCTCTGTGACATAAAATGTTATTGGTGCAAGGCGATTCCACAATGGGGGTGATAATAAAAACAAAGATATGGACTGGAAGACTAGGCAGTTGTACCCAACTGCATATTTCTCTGGAATTAAATATAAATTGTATATGATATTAGGGATTCCTTCAGGAAGACATGATTGGGTCTCCTCTGATAACTCCACAAGAGCAGAGCCTACCTTTAGACACGCTGTATCCATATGCTGCATATGCTGCCGCTGAGGCAGCAGCTGCTCCTGCTTTAGCCCCTGCCATGGCAGCTGCACTTCCTGCCGTTGATTTTCGGCTCCGACCTTTTGTTGTACTTTTGGATCCATGGTTTGAACCTTTGGGCCGACCTCGACTTTTACTCGAATGACCTCTTCCTGTGACAGGAAAATCTTGTACTGAAATTCCTTAAGAAAAAAAAGAAAAGAAAATGTGTAAACATCCAGCACTATATCAGAACAGTTTCTACCAAGAATAATTAGATTTTCCTTTATGGATAAACAGAGTACAATTTATTAAAGATATGTCATTCTCCAAACCAGCTCATTAGCAGATATACCACGTTCTTAGATAAGAAAATATTTGTGACAAGAATGCTTCATGCCTGCACTCTCTATTTCCATTATGAATTATTGTTAAATTTATAAGGACACTGAACAAATGTCTTGCTTGCCTGAGTTATCACTATAACATCTCATAATATTCCATAAATATTTTATATCAGCGACTCAGCAGCCATCCCACCATTCCTTAATGTTATTCAAGATTTGTATTCAAAATTAATTAGTTCTGTGCATAAAAGCTTAGTCAGTGTGCTTAATAAGTGTAGACTTAAAAAAATCCAAAATATGAATATTCTTTTCAAAAGAACAGGCTCAATAAAAATACTCTCTTTACTAACTTCTTATCTATACCAAGTCTCGGCTGCTATAAGTAACCCCCCCATCCCCAAAATACTTAGGGCCATATCATGGCCCAATAAAGATACTGACCCAGATGTCCCTAGTTTCAAAAAGAGCTAATGCCACATTAGGAATCATTTGGAAAAGGACGGAAAATAAAATTACCAACACTGTCATGCCCTTAGACAAACCTCCAAATCTATGTGTACAGTTCTGGTTGTTTATTTGAGAAAGGAACTAACAGAGGGAGTACAGAAGAGGGAAACCAAACATGATCCAAGGAATTGACACTCCTTCCTGGTAAGAAAAGGCTACCATGGTTGGACACTTCAGCTTAGTAGAAAAGCTGGCTGGGCATATGATTGAGGTGTATAAAATCATACACAGCATGAGAAACAGGACAGGAAGAAGGTTTTTTTTTTAAATCTCCCCCACTCCCTGCCATTTAAAACATTTAGACTAGATGTTATTCAAGGAACAGCCCACAATAAGTAGATCAAATGGTATCTCAGATACAGTATCTTCACTCATATATGCTCTCCTAGCACCCTATTATTCTTCTGGCACTGCAGTTGAAGAAAAAGAGTGATCTGGCAGAAGGCACCAATAATGTCTTGGCCAAGTTGAAGAATTAATACAGCTCCCACTTGTAAGTCACTGTAGACACTTCTATATTTAATTTAAAAGCAAACAAACTCAAGCATATAGAGAATTATTTAAGACATACAATTTTACTGACCTAACATATCTGAATAAGACATTCTTTTCTGGATTGCCTCTTGTCCAATGTTTTGCAAATCTCAGAATAATATGCAATGTATGGAATTCACAGCATGTATTCCTAGGCCAAGGTTACAGATAAGTACTAACCATTCACATTGTCAGAGACAGAGCCGGTGATGGAAGCTGGGGAATTAGTAGCTCTTGACTGGGGTGCAGAAGATGCTGGATCATCTACAATTACAAGCATGTCATTGCTGCTCTCATCAGGGGGGATGGAACCCATGTGCAACTCACTGTTGATGGAAATCTAAATCATACACAAACAAAATCCTGTATGTTAGTTTAAATTACACTAGTAAATGAAACATGCTTTCTGACAACACATGACTCAAAGTTTGTTGCAATGCCTCTGTTCCAAACATATCCCTCTGAGCATCAAAGTTTTAGGCTAGTTTTGCTTTCCTTAGGCACTACTTGTATCTTCTTCTCAATGAACTTTACCTCCTATTTTCAAAGAACACAGATAAGCTATTTTGTAAGTTATCTGTATATGCTCTGTCTCTGGCATTCACTATATTTGAGATGGGCAGCTTTCTAAATGGGAAAAATAAATAAACAAATTCACTTCTGGAATTCCAAAAGGCCATAGCAACATAACTTATTTATATACCACTTCATAGTACTTTACAGCACTTTCTAAGCGATTTACAGGGTCCATATATTGCCCTCCCAAAATCTGGGTTCTCATTTTACTGACCTTGGAAGGATGGAAGGCTGAACTCCTGGCAGTGGGCAAGAGTTAGCCTCCATACTGCATTCTGACCACTACAGCCATGATGGTGCTTTCATAATGGTTCTCCCCGGATGGCAGGGGCTCACTACAGTGACTTATGTAAATCACACAATACGCATTCATCAGAAGACAAGCTAATGGGCTTGCTACCCATCACCTATTCTATCACGCCTGCTTACCTTTGCTTTTGTTTCTTGTTTTCTGTTTCTTCCTAAACCGGCTGCATAAATGTTTATTCTACTACGTGTAAAATATATGCATTTTCTAATACATACAGATACCTGATAATACATTTATTTATGAAGTTGTTTCCTAAAGAGATCCTTACCTCACTGAAAGGGCTGGGCATGGCAGACTCTACACTAACAAAAGACTCATCACCATCAGCTGAAAGATTTGAATTATCTGCAGATGGAACAAACGGGACCAGAAGATTGATGCCTTCTTTCCTTTTTCTCCCATCTAACTCATCTTCCTTCTTTTTCTGCAGTTAAATAAAAAAAGAAAAAAGAAATTATGAGGCTTGGAAATATACCAGAGCCATAGAAATTAAGCTAACAATGTTCACCAACTCAATACAAAGCAGTAGAATTAAAAACAATATTGCCTGATATGTGACTTTCATATTAATTTAAGAGTCCTGGTGGATCAGACCAAATAATCCATCATGTCCCACATCCCATGCTGGGATGAGGTACTACTAGAAAACTTACTGATAGTCCATGAAAAAACAGACCTCAAATTTAATCCCTAGCAATTGTCCTTCGAGGGATATAACCTCTAAGTGTTATTATGATTATTAAGTACAGATAGTCCTCACTTAGTGCCCATTTGTTCAGCCACATTATTTTTCGCCTAATGACCACATCGCTTAGTGATGGAAATTCTGGTCCCAATTAGAATTATTAAGCAAGGATTAGATTACCTTGCCATTCCATATCTTTCATTATATTATCATATAATTTACTATTATAATTAAGTTACATTATCTAACATGTTTTGTATAAAATATTTGCATGAAAATAGCTGCACTTTTATAACAAGATACTTTATTTGCTAATGTAAAAATTTTAGTTAACTCTATAGCTGGGCAAATTTTATTTAAGACAAATTCCACTCAAACAGAAAAATTGATCTTACTGATAAATCTTCCCCCACTCTCTCTTGCTGTCTTTAGATTACAGCATTAATCAAATTATAATGACCAAATACCCACCCCTTTCTATGAAGGAGTTTGGCCTTTTATAAATCTTGAGGTTTGAGTGCATGTGCAATACATGAAAAACAAGGTTTTAAAAACTATTGGTGGTTTCCATCCCTTTGTGATTTTACATCAAAATATATTCTGGTTGAGTTGCTGGCTATTAAGTGCAAGCAAAAAATGAACCTGAATGGAACAGACAATATAAGCGTCTTAAGACAAAAGTAACATTTAATGCTATAAATATAAGCAACTGAGAAAGACTATTCAAAATACCTTTTCAGCATACTTTTCCCTTTTACGTTTACGCTCTTTAACACGATTTGTTTCTTCCTGTTGCCGTTTCTCCTCTTGCCGTTGACGCACTGTGTTAAGAAATATAGGAAAAGATCATAAACAGCACAGATGCAAATATAATTGTAAAATATTAGAACACAGTTTAACGTTTACAAAGCAGGTCTGTATTAGTTCTTTAACTGCAATTATTTACCCTGGTTCTTTAACTACATCCCTTTCAAATATAGCACATCCCTTCCTCCAAGAAAATGTTTTAATTAGCTGATATGAGATGCAAAATGCCTCATATAAACATTTACCAATATGCAAATGATAGAATGGAATTATAGTGACAGTCTTTTTCTTGCTACAGTATTCTTGGTTTCATTATAAATGAAAAAAACTGTTATTTGTTCTGTTTTTAAATGCTTTACAGGAGAAACATGCCAATTTTCATGTAAGAATCATTCTTGCTGTATTGCATTAAGTTTTAGCTAGATAAGGAGCAGCAGCAGCAAATGTCCTCCTTTTTCTTACATTCTGTTTCAAATGTAGAAATTTTCCATGGTAGTGCTTGAATGCATATTGTGATCAAATGCCAAAATAAGATTTAACTTTGCAGCAAATTAAAGTCAAACTAATCCACCTCAAATTCTAGTAGTTGTTCAAAATACTAAGCAAAAACAACAACATTGTCATGCAGATGTGTTAGATAAGAAAGAGGATTTAGCATACATTTTTTTTCAAGTTCCTCATCATCCAAAAGTAGACTAACAACTTCCTTTGGTTTCAAGGTGTCTGGTTTGAAATTGCCACCCGAAATCACCATTCTTTGAATCTAAAAAAAGAACCCAGGGTATTAATATCGGAGACAGTGCTGGAATTGTAAGGGGTTATTTAGAGACCACAACAGAACAAAGCACCTTTAAAAATGTATTGTAGACTAAACTGGTATTTATGAACACAGAATTTTCTTTGGGCCAGTCACTTTCTCATAGCCCACCTCACCTCACCAGCTTATTGTTGTGGGGAAAATAGGAAGAAGGAGGAGCGTTGGATATATTCACCACTTTTAATTATTTGTAACAATAATAAAAGCAGGATACAAATAAATAAAATAAAAATAATTTTGAAATAAATAAAAATATTATTACTATTATGATTATCAATATATTGAAAAATGTCTTCTGTACTAACATTTTCTAACAGTTAGAACAATTAATCAGTGGAACAACCTGCCTCCAGAAGTTGTGAATGCTCTAACACTGGAAGTTTTTTAAGAAGAGACTGGACAACCATTTGTCTGAAATGGTATAGGGTTTCCTGACTGAGCAGGAGGTTGGACTAGAAGACCTCCAAGGTCCCTTCCAACTCTTACTATGTTAAAATCAACTGCAGCTTGATTATATGATCCAAACCAATCTAGCACATATTGAAATATGCCTATAAATATCCATGACTAAATACAGGTTCAAATAAAAATAAAAGGAGACAGAGAATTGAGAAGTCAGTAACAATTGTGAGACCAATGTGACAAACCCAATAAATAGGATGAAACAAAATAGTCTGATAGTTGGTAAGATCTCCTTCTCATTACTATAATAATGTGAGTCTGTAATTTCATTCTAGTCTTATGAAGAATCCCACTTTAAAGGAAAACAGGTGTACAACACAAAAACAATGGGATTTTGATGTTCTGAACAACCTACTCATTATACACACTGGACTGTAGCTATCACCATTTCCCATCACCACAACCATTGGTTGTTCTGGCTGAAGGAAACAAAGGCTATAGTTCAATACAATTGAACTGAGGTAAATCTGGAATAGTCTGAAGGGTACAATTCAACCACCTTGCTAAAATCAAACATGTTTCAAATTGGTCAGTGTCAAAATTAGAATTCAACCTTAGAATGTTATATATATCAACTTTTCTAATAGATACATAAAATAGAACTATATTAAAAATGTAAGTAATAGAGAAAAAAGTGGTCATTACTGGAGATCACACCTTGTTTGTTTCTCTTGTTCTGAACTTGCCTTTTTCTTACTTTACATATATACATGCAAATATTACCTATACGCAAAATGACACATGCATAATATATTGTTTAAGATTTAGGTAGCTTGTGCAAGAAACCTAGTTTGGTGAAGTTAGAGCCAGAAACTGGGAGAGTGTTGAGTTCTAATCCTGCCATGGGCACTAAACCAGCTGAGTAACTAGGTCAGTTACTTTCTCAGACTTATGAAGAGGGTAGTGTCAAAAATCTTGCCAAGAAAGCTGCACGAATTTGTCCAGGCAATTGCCATCTTCATTATGCAAAGTATCCATATTGCTTCTCCTTCTTGTTTAGTCACAGCAGATCTTGTTGGATCAGTGTTGTTACAAATCTCATAGTATTGGCCATCTTCAGTGACTCACTCACTTATGGTAACCAAGAGAGTTATCCTGCTTGTGCCACATGTCTTCTGCTGGCATCTGCACTCTGCACAATTCTTTCACAACCTCTATAGAAAGGCCTCTTGGTAACGCACTGGATACTGCTGGACAATAATACTGCCTCACACTTGCTGCTTGAAATCCATAAGTAACATTAGCTTTAACAGGATAAATGAAAGGCTCCTTCACCAAGACCATGAAAGAGTTATATATAACAGATTCAACATGAGCTAGTAACAAACTAGGATGACTCGCTTTATCACCAGCTGAGCAATTCACTCTGAAAAAGCGAAGCTGCCAAGAAAAAGCCATGAAGAGCCCAGGAAACCTAGTAAAATCTACAACTGAGAAAGGAGGAGGAGCAGATATACCCAGGGGCAATTGACCATTATGGGAAGAACAGCTTGTGGAAAGAATAAAATGGCCACAGGGTCCTGAGCCTAAGATCTTGTAATTTGCAGTTATCTGCTACTTTATATAGAGAGAAAACCTTCTACTAGGAAAGCAATGGCTCTACTAACTCTATTGATAACCAAAGAAAAACCAGAAGTTTTTGTCAAATAATAGTTTTCTGCACAGCAGTTTATGTAAGTCAGAACTTTTCAATAAACTAATATACTTTTCTTCATAATATGATTGCCTTTCTATCGGACATAAGTTTCTCTCAACAGAGACAAATGGCTTCCATTCTCAATACCCACAATTCCACTTCTCAGCTATCTCATATATAATTAATATTCTGGTCTCTTACCTCACTTTTTTCTTTAGCCCTTTGCAAGATGCGCTCCTCAATAGTGCCTTTACAAATCAGTCGATACACAGTGACTTGTTTTGTCTGACCCAACCTGTGAGCTCGATCCATAGCCTGTTGATCCACTGTTGGATTCCAGTCACTATCGTAGAAAATGACCTGTCAGGACATTTTTTTAAACAGATTACATATACAAAATTAACTCAATATTACAATTCACTACAGGGATTATGTTTATAACAGTTCTTTAAAATGAATCATAAGAATACTGGCCCATTCAGTGAGTTTTCAGGACAAAACTTTATTGTTTGATACAAAGAAGATGCAAGTTGCTACCCATCTTTTATTTCTTGTACTATGACATATTTGTCACTTCAGAAAAATCAAGGTAGATCTGTGATTCTTGTCAGTAAAGAACTTATTCTATCAGTTCAAAAACATGAAAAATGGAAGAAAAAGAAGCATTTGGCTATATGATCTGTGGTGTTCACTTGCTGGGGAGAAAAACCACCAGAACATTACTTATCTCTTCACCTTGAAGAAATTAGTTGGAACTAACCGTAAAAATAAACAAGAAAAAGGAGTTTTTATAGCTGACTCTTAGATATTAAGCATTTTGTTACTACATTGACTCTACAGGTTCTGGGAGAAAATATTGAAAAATGTTGAAAAATTGTTCCTTTTCTCACCATAAGCAAAACTAAATCTTATTTTGCCTTAATGTAATTTGTAACAATGTAATAGCGATGCTGGAGAAAGAAGTGTATTACTGAGAAATGGGTAAACTGAATGCATAGATGTCCTCTGCATAGCAGTTCTTTTTTTAAAATTCCCATTTTTGTATTGGTGTAATTTGATACTATAATTCACATAAAACTATAATAGAAATAATATGCTACACTAATGAGACATATTCCAGCTCTTATCTGGAAAAATCTAGGTCTGCACCCTTAATTAATGGGATTTCTTACTTTAATGTCAACTGATTGCAATTATCAAATATTATCAAGCCAATCTGTTTACTTACTGTATCAGCAGCTGTAAGATTAATACCTAAACCACCCGCTCTCGTGCTTAGTAAGAACACAAAAATATCATTCCTAGAGAAACGGAAAAGAAACATAGCTGTAATCACTTTACTGCACACGCATTATATCGTGACAGTCAGAAATCAAAATATTATATTCTTCGAAAAACTGTACTTTAAAGGCTAGAGTTCTTAGTACATGTAAAGAATCACATTTCTGCGTCAATAAATAAAACAAAGGTAGGTAATGGTAAGTTCTAAGGACAAGTGATTCCTAGATCCATTTCTGTGACTTGAAGAGGTCCCACATTTTAAAATCATGCTGCAACAAAATGAGTATTTTCAACAGTGCAATTCTTTAAATTTTGAAAAGCCAATTAGGAACTAAAACTTCCAGCAGAGTGGAAGTTTTGCTATTCTGAGCAAACATTCTCTCCATCTCAAATAACCACTTAAAATAATAGGTTTAAGTCTTCCTGTGATATTCTGTCAAATTTTAATGAAGTTCTCAGACATCAAACAGAGGTTTCTCGCTCTCTGTGCAACAAAAAAATTATGTACAGATATGCTTTCATTCTACTATAACACAACTATCCTAGTCCAGGATATTTTAAGCTGCCTGAATCTGGAAGACTGGACTCCCCTCTTTTATTTCCCATTCTTTTCCTTTGTTTTACTCTTCACAAGGAAACATATGAATTTTCATTTGTTATTCTGAAAGATCCATATGGTAGGCAACCAGCCAATGGAGACCATGTGGGCTGCTGTGTGATGGCAGCACAGGTTGATGCTCCCCATAGCTTCCATATCTACAATACCTCACTAGGAGGAAAGACAGTAGACCTGGCAAATGTTTTCACATTGTTTTGTGGAAGAGGATAGCTTATACTGTACACATAGGAAAGGAACACATCTAGTTGGCAGAAGTACATGTAGCAGTGTTCTGAGTTGCACTTAAGAGTGAGCATTACCTACACTGTTCCAGGTCTATTGCCTGTGGCAATAGCTACATATTACAGGCAATTCTTCACTTATGACCACTTAGATATAAAATTTGGAACCAGAATTGGGAGCAGAATATCTATGTAACTG
The DNA here is from genome assembly GCA_034064705.1 of Bothrops alternatus. NCBI lineage: Eukaryota > Metazoa > Chordata > Lepidosauria > Squamata > Viperidae > Bothrops > Bothrops alternatus. Next base: position 26,590,265 of record JARGCV010000003.1, on the reverse strand, counting down.
GACCCAATTTTATCATTTTTATTGTGGTTGTTAATCAAATCACAGTTGTTAAGCAAAGGAATGGCACTGGATGGACATCATTTATCAGAAAATGATTACAGGAAATGGACATTCTGCATTGTGTGCAGAAACCATATGGAAAATATTGAGGATTGTTATGTATAAAACAACTGCTTATATATTTTTTTATCCTTGTTAAAGGATATCTTTGTTACATTAGATTGAAAGCATCCTAATACAATGAATGACTATTGCAGTGTCTTTCATTAATTGCTTTATAACTTGAGTTCCCATGATGAAACATAATTTTTTTTGGGGGGGGGAGGCTTTTAAATGTTGTAGGCAGCATAGTGACATTGCAGTGATATCAACAGAGTGGCCAGTCTGAAATTCAAATCTTCTTCATGCCACTATTTTAGTGGTTATGCGATCACTAGATTGCTTTATGGACCTTGACTGCATGAATTTTTTTTTAAAGTTATAGTTCTGCAAATCATATTTTTGCTGACATGCTGACCTCCCTCTCTTCTCAGAGGCTCTCAATAGTCACAATATTCATGTTTGCTGTTAGAATGATTGGTAATGTAATAAAAGTGGAGAATCAGAGATGCAATAGAACAATGAGCTTTGGCCCATTTGGCAAAATGGAAAAATCTCAATACAAGGGCAGGATTTTATGCATGGGTAGAAGCTTCTTCCTTAGGAGCTAGGTAAGCACTTGTCAGCACACATTATTACTATATTTAAATGGGAGGAGGGGGAACATACCTGTTCTGAAAGTCAGCTACCATATCTCTTCTTTCTGAAATTTTCGAAGAGCCATCTAGCCGCATGTATGTATGCTTCCTATAAACCATATATTCCTAAAAAAACAAAAAACAAGAAGCTCCACTCCATTTGAAATTTGTAGCACTTGTAGTTGTTCCTTGAGAACGGAGTTGCATGAAATATTATGAGTATCTACGTTGGGAAGTAACTTTAAAATGTGCAAAACGAAACCTGACTGCCAAGAACGCAATATTTTTTTATTTTGTACTAGCTGTACCCAGCCACGCGTTGCTGTGGCTCAGGAAAGAAAAGAGAAAGTGCACGTTTCTAATATGTTTAATTTCACAATGCTTGTGGGTATACAGTATTTTTTGTTGTTCCATTGTGTGTGCAGATATAGATATTATGTCCAACAGATGGTGCTGTTTTTCAAAAAAAGCATGTTTTTACCTGTCACAAGTGCGACATCTATATAATATAGGTATATAAAAACATGCGCATATTCGAATGCAACGTTGTGTCAAAATGTCAAAGCAATCGGTGAAGAACTTTTGGAGATTTAAGATTTTGAACAAACGTTTACATTTTTATTTATATAGATTTTATGTACTTCAAATGAATGATCATAGAAGATGAACATGTTTTATTGACTAAAAAAAATCCTTCGATGACAAAACCTATATTAATGGTGTTTAGGGTACATTTAAAAAAAATTAAGGTCAAGATTATGAAATACTGATATTTGTTATATTATCTACACTGAAACCAGAACCCCCCCCCAAAACCAAATTGTTATTTAAAATCAAAACTACAAGATAGGATTGAATATGTTTCCCTCGTAAAGTAGATTTGCTTTACAATTATCCATTTTAATAATTAACTTTGCCTACAAGTAAAACAGAATACTGGATATAGAATTTTACTGATACTCCCAACCCAAATTTGTGCCAATTGAAGCTGCTGTTTAGTGCTACCATTACTAAGGACCCACACCAGGTACTTCTGGTGTCTCTTTTCCTAACATCTGAGTAAAAATTAGTCATCTTTTTGTAAAGGTCAAGGTATGCCTATACAAGATTTGGTTACGGGAGGACCCAAGATACTGGCTAAGTAATTATTTCAGATCTTTGCACATCACCTAGCAAATATAAGTTTACAAAACTTATAGGGTTGCCTGATTACATAAAGACTCTGTACAACATGCAATGTTAAAAACAGAAAGAACCGGTATAACAAATAAAAGAATTAAGGGGCTCCAAAACAGAAAAAATCATTCAAATTAACATGTAGACTCAGATAAGCAGCTCATCATACACCCTAAACCACAATCAGGTGGAAAAGTCAAAATTTAATTTTAAGCAGAATCGGGGCAGAGGCCAGATGGATCTCCAGGAGAATAGTGTCCCAGAAGGCAAGCACTGCATGGCATTGTTTAATTTTACAGATTCCAAAAGATACTAATAAAATATTAACAGAATGCTTCTATTAAAATCACTTGAACATCTTTTCACTAAGCCTGTTGAGTGGAAGCGGTCACCATGACACCAGAAACACTAATTTTGTAAAATAGTTAACATCCATCTTAAGTGGGGAAAAAAATGTTTAGTGAGGCAGCTAAAATACTGAGTCATCCTCTGATCCACTGGGAATGACAAAGACAATAAAATTTGTATTCAACTCAAAGACAAATACCTGAATTTTCATCAAAGCAATTCTTTTAGAACATTAATTCATTGCCTCTTTAGTAAAAAGGAAACAGCCAGGATTGGATATATGAAACATAATTACAGTTACAGGTCAATTTATGACCACAATTTAGCCCAAAATTTCTGCTGCTAAGTGAGACGGTTGATAAATGAATTTTGCCCCATTTTATGACCTTTCTTGCTCCAATTGTTAAGTGAATCACTGTAGCTGTGAAGTTAGTAATATGATTGTTAAATGAATCTGGCTTCCCCATTGACTTTGCTTGTCAGAAGGTCACAAAAGGTGATCACATGACCCTGGGACCCTGCAACCATCATAAATATGGAGCAGTTGCCAAGAGTCTCAATTTTGATCAAATGACCACAGGTATGCTGCAATGGTCGTAAGTGTGAAAAATGGTCGTAAGCTGCTTTTTACAGTATCATTGCAACTTCAAACAGTTACTAAATGAACTGTTGTAACTTGAGGACTACCTGTACTATTAATTCCATTGTAGTAGCTACTAACTCTCTCCCAGAAATAAGACAGTTCTGCTAATAAATCACTGTTCTTTTCCTTAGCTGTGACGTTCCCACTGTAGAGGCCATATTCCTACCTCCAATAAGTCAATCATCCTCGTCATCTGAGAGTAGATTAGGACTCTGTGCCCTTGAGATTTTAGCCTGGTCAATAGAACATCAAGAGCATAAAGCTTTCCGCTGTCTGTGATCAAGCTCTCTTTGTCTAAAGAAAGAAAGGAAAATACAGAGATGATTTTGTCCGGTTACATACAGTGCAATTAAGCTTACAAACCTCATGTCATAAATCTGGAAGCAGCCTTCAATGAGTGAAAAAAACAAACAAAAAACCTTCTATTTAGGGGAGGCTTTACCCTTTTGACCTTATTTTATCTGCTTCCAGTAAAAACAACTTCGGTGGGTTTTCGTTGTAAAGATACACATTATAAATCAAAAATCTTTTGTTTTCCGTACAATACTTGTAATAGTTAACAAAGAAAAATCTATCTGCCTTATTGACACAAGTTTGTATTATTAAGTAATGACTCAGTCTGCCTTCAGTTCATTCAATGGAAGAAGCACTTAGCTGGGTTTAATGAAACTTGACTGTGATATTAGGGGGGAAATTAGGCTGTTACTCTTTGTGCAAAAAACACCATTAAGAATAATGTAAAAATAGATAGTAAAAAATGCTAAAACTTGGCTTCCAGCAATTGCCTTCCTCTCATAGTGGTCTGCAGGGCACAATGAGGTCAGTGAGGGACTAGCTAGCTCTCATAGTAAACAGCCAGTGAAGTTGGTGCTTTTTATCGATGCAAAAAGGACTCAGACACTTCCTGCCATTTAATCTAAGACCATTTTTCTTTCAAAGAACAGGAAAAGCTCTAAGAGATTCCCACAGTGATCCTAATAGGCAACAGGGATTGAGAGAGAAGGGCAGAGTTAACTGCAACAGCAGCTGTTTTGCTACTCACTTGGATAATCACTGCAACTTTGTAGCTTGGGTTAAAAATCTACACTAAATTGTTCTTTAATTCAATTTCAAAACCAAGCATAATCCCACTGATATCAGAATTTTATTCGATACTATTTCTTTCTTAACAGTTCTTGATAATTGTCAACAAACATCTATAAGTTATCTTCACATCCATCAACTTGTACTAGCTTAGTATTTTTGCTGTTTGCTTTCTTTTCTCCGCAGTTTTATTATTTTAGTTTTGTACTACAATTATGTTTTGAAATATCATGAGAAAAATATGACTTGGAGAATGTTTACTAAAAGTTTCTGTTTTACTCAATGAAACAGAAAATAAGACTTTCCAACGTACACTATTTAGTGTGGTGCACTTATGCCTTTTAATAGAATTTGCTAGGTGGAAAAGGTGCTACCAAAGGTGCCTGATATTTTGCCTCAGTTAAAAAAACAAACAACCATCCAAAATGTGCCAGCAATAAACTGGAGATAATTCTGTGCACCATTTTTAAATTTTTTCTTTTTTAATTTTAAGACACATTTATTCCATTCTTGTTTTTTACATCTATGATCATTATCCAAACCCACTTATTCTCATTGCTAAAAGTTCATCTTTATCAGCTACTGTATATTCATTGGTCTGCAGTGATTAAAAAGCTGCAGGAGTAATTTGACAGATTTGCTCAAGACAATGTTTATTCTATAACAGTGGTTCTCAAACTTGGGGTCGCGACCCCATTTGGGGTCGCGAGACCATTTTGCAGGGGTCGCCGGGCACCGCCGGCCGCCATTTTGTTTTTTTATTTTTATTTTTTTTAATTTTTTTTTAATTTTTTAAATTTTTTTTAATTTTTTAATTTTTTTGGCGCGCGCCGCACACGCTCAGATCTGTCCATCGTGCCGGGAAAAAAAAATTAAAAAAAATTAAAAAAAATAAAAATAAAAAAAAAATAATAAAATAAAAACAAAATGGCGGACCGCAATGGGTGGATCCGCGCATGCGTGGTGCGTGCGATGGGCCGATCAGCGCAGGTGCAGATCCGCCCATCGCGGCTGCCATTTTGTTTTTTTTATTTTTTTAAAAAAAATTTAAATAAAAAATAAAATAAACCAAAATGGCGGCCCGCGACGGGCGGATGTGCGCATGCATGGCATGTGCGACGGGCCGAACCGCGCATGCGCAGATCCGCCCGTCGCGGCCGCCATTTTTTTTATTTTTTAAAAAAAATTGTTTTTGCGCGCACACGCGCACACCCCCAGGTCGGGGTCGCGGCGCGCATGGGCGGGGCAAGTGGGGTCTCAACCTCAGAAAGGTTGAGAACCACTGTTCTATAAATAGCTTTGAGTAGACTTTGACATGGAAGGCAGAATACAAATGGCAAAATAAATAAAATGGAATGGAATGAACTGCATGCTGCTTTACTTATTCATCTGCACATACTGATATAATGTGCATGTTAGAAACAACGCACACCTTTATTTGTTCTATAGATTCATCTGCCAATGATTAAGGAAATACTCTATACCAAAATCTTTATTAACCACAACTTAAAATAAAAATAAAATGGCAGGGGCAAGTCATCAAAAGCAAAGCCAAAAAACAGGGGAAATTGGAACACAGAAGAGTGAAAAGAAAAAAAAGTTATAGTTTCATAATGGTACTGTCAGAAGAGAATAATGTGTGAAGTTATTTTGATATTTTTCCTATCCTTATAAGAAGCCTCCCTAAAAACGTAATAGTTTCTTTTCTCAGCTATAATAATATATATATACCAAATTACAAAACTGCAAATCACCTGGTATCCTGATGAAAGACCAGCCATTTGGAGGTTTGAGCCCCAATAATCCTCCTGGGGCTACAGGAAACAACTGAGAGCATCGTTTTAGCCAGCTGGTTGCTACTTCAGGAGCTCCATAAAATACGCATTGCTTTGCTTCAAGAGTTCCTCCATCTTTAAGTGCTCTACGCTCATACTCTGCACTGCGATCATTGCAATAGAAATCCAATGGAACAGCTGTTACCTGTGAATCAAAAAGCTAAAGTTATTCTAGATTTTTATGAAAAAAAAATATATCTAAGACTGGTCCTTAGAAACAGAATGCAGAAGTAAAGTAATTATAGGATAGTTGAATGCTCTCTAGATCTTTCAAGATGAATAATTCAAGTGAGAGCTCAAGCAAGAGACATTACAAAATATTAGACTAAGGCTGATAAAGGTGTTTTTTTAATGGAATTCTTTCTTATTTGATGCTTATGAGATTTCAGTACCTAATGAAGTGAACAGAATCCCAGATTATATATTTCTTGCTCATAGGTTTTATAGTGTACTAAAAACTGCCAATAAAGGATAATATTTGTAGTTCAGGGCTGAAACTACAGAACAAAGAGGAGTTTGACGAGCAACACGTTAAATAGTAAAATAATAGCATAAAATGAGATCTAATAAAAAGAGAAGAAAATTATTTTGAACATGAAAGATGATAGTGATGGAAATACTGAGTAAAATCGCATAAAGCCTGAGAGGAAAAAAGGTTTCAAGAATGACATATGTCAATCACATTTGTTTCCTGAGGCATGTCTTGTTATTCAACAAAGATTACTTAAGTGATTTAGGATCCTGAATTGTTCTGGTCAGTTCTTAGTAGGACCATAGTCTCAGTATGACATAATTCAGCCTACAAAAACACGCCTTACATAACTGTGATCTGAGCTGAGTATGAAACAGTCAATAAACAGCAAGAAATCTTTGTCTTGGCTGCAATGAACTTTCTAAAACCCGACAATCTTATGAATAAAAAACTTTTGTAAATAAATATTTTGTAGCAGCAACATGGTCATTATTATTATTTATTTATTGCCAAGTGATCATACCCTATTATGAAATCGTTGGGAAGTACTGATCTATCTCCCGTAACTTTGCAAATATTGTTTTAATTGACCTGTTTGGCTCTTACCCTTATCTTCCAAAGGCACTGAAAACCTGTTATTCTCCCAAGTCTCAGGGTAGGGTGGTTATAAATTTTATACCATTTTATTTGGGGGACAGGGAATCATCTATTTTTTTTATTTTATTGTTCTGAGTAATTATGTAAAGCACTGAAAATCATATGGAATCAGCTGTTCTTTAAATCTCTGTAATAAATAAATGTTGGAACAGGATTTTATCCTCCTGTACTTACAACTTTCTTCGCTGACAACTTCAGTGTAAATTATTTAGCTAAAGTAAATGTATTGCCAACAAAGGAATCTAACTTTATATCAAGCTAACCATCTTGGACCATCTCCATTATTTTAATCTTTGGCTAACATTCTGCTTCATCCAGATAGCAGCAAACAGCAAACTCTCCAAGTGGCTGAATAGTCTCCAGATAAGGAATATGTTCCAGCAGACAAGATTGCTTGTATTTAAAACACACACACACACACACACACACACACACACTTCTCTTATCTCTCTTTAACAGGCTAAACAGAAAGTCTGTGATATCATCCTGTACAACATGTTATTGTTCCCAAACACATATATTTTCAAAGCTGAAGGCCAAAACAACAACAAGATGGACATAAGATGCAATGACAATGATAAAGAGAACAGTGGAAATTGTAATCAGAATTAGAATCTATATTTATATATTAGCCAAGCAAATGCAGGGTATGTTTCTCATATGAAAATCTGTTATTTATCAAAAAACAACAACAATGGAGTCTCTTGTTTATATGTCAAAACAGAGATATAAATACTCTAAATTAGAATGCTATTTTTAAAATTATTCAATTTTGCATACAACAAAATAAAACTCATGACCAGAATTAAAAGAAGTTATCACATATAAAAGAATTTATCACGTATCATTCAGTTATTTGGATAAGAAGCCTTCTTAAGCTCACTGAAACATATTATGAAGGGAGATAGAAGAGGCACGCATTTATTGAAAATTAAAATAAAGAGCCAAAGTTAGGGGGACAATTTTTTTCTCCTATTCCAAATAATGTATGGCAGAGAGAATCAAAACAGAATGTATAAGAGGGGCTCACATGTGAAATCAATAATTGAAAAAGTGATCCTGCTCACTAACAGAATAACAGACTCCTTGGCGATCTTCTAATCTAGACCAACCCTCTGCTCAAGCAGGAAACCCTACAACATTTCAAACAAATACCGGTAGTTGTCCAATCTCTTAAAAACTTTAAAAAAACTACTACAACCATTATTGAAATTCATTCTACTAACAGAGCTTCCTTCCTTCCTTCCTTCCTTCCTTCCTTCCTTCCTTCCTTCCTTCCTTCCTTCCTTCCCTCCCTCCCTCCCTCTCTCTTTCCCTCCCTTCCTCTCTCCCTCCTTTATAAATAAAAGATTTCTATTGCTACCTTTCTTAAACAACTCTGGGTGGTTCATGATAGCAATAAAACCAATAAATATAAAACATAAAACATCCCATTAGGATGCTCAGGAGCAAGCTCCGATTATCCTTATTCCATTTTTCCTGTCCTGTCCTGTTCTATCCCAATGCCTTAGTAAAAAGCCAGGTCTTCTGACAGTTAAAAAGGGTGGGATCTACCGAATCATGTGGAGGAGGGCTGTTCCATAGGGCAGAGGCAACCAGGGAAAAGGCATATTTCCAAGGTCCCATTAGGTAGCAGAATTTCAGGGAAGGGATCTGGAGCACTCCTACCCTATCTTTACCTAGAGACAATACGTTTAACTGCACTGCCGGGACTACATAGTACAAGAAGGAATACTGATGCTCCTTACTTTCCTGAGAAAATACAATACCCTATCTACCAATGAAGCAGAGTATATAAACACATTTTCATTAAAATTGAATATAAACTCCAAATGACTGCTATTCTCTATCAATAGTTGTCATCTGCAGGCAGTTAGCCATGGTGATGCCAAAACAATGTGTATGTCATGACATCTTGCTGCACTCTTATATTTGCATTGTAACATTGATTACAAGTATGTAAGGACAAAGATTGTATCACTACATTTGATGTATCCTACATCTCTGGATACCAAGCAGTTTCCAATCAAAATCTGTAATGTACTGTACTCTGTGTGTGTGTGCGTGCGTATGTAAAGGGGGGAAAACAGGACACAAGAAGAGATTTCAACCAAACTAGTCTCCCAAATAGAGAAGTTCAAAAAAGGTCACAGAAGAGCTACTTTCTGGTGAAATATGTCCAGACTAAAACATGTACAGTGGGGGAAAAAAGTATTTAGTCAGCCACCAATTGTGCAAGTTCTCCCGCTTAAAAAGATGAGAGAGGCCTGTAGGTAGACCTCAACTATGAGAGACAAAATGAGAAAACAAATCCAGACAATCACATTTGTCTGATTTGGAAAGAATTTATTTGCACACTATGGTGGAAAATAAGTATGTGGTCAATATCAAAAGTTCATCTCAATACTTTGTTATATATCCTTTGTTGCCAATGACAGAGGTCAAACGTTTTCTGTAAGTCTTCACAAGGTTGGCACACACTGTTGCTGGTATGTTGGCCCATTCCTCCATGCACATCTCCTCTAGAGCAGTGATGTTTTGGGGCTGTCGCTGGGCAACACGGACTTTCAACTCCCTCCAAAGGTTTTCTATGGGGTTGAGATCTGAAGACTGGCTAGGCCACTCCAGGACCTTGAAATGCTTCTTAGCCACTCCTTCGTTGCCTGGGCAATGTTTGGGATCATTGTCATGCTGAAAGACCCAGCCACGTTTCATCTTCAATGCCCTTGCTGATGGAAGGAGGTTTGCACTCAAAATCTCACGATACATGGCCCCATTCATTTTCCTGTACACGGATCAGTCGTCCTGGTCCCTTTGCAGAGAAACAGCCCCAAAGCATGATGTTGCCACCCCCTTGCTTCACAGTAGGTATGGTGTTCTTTGGCTGCAACTCAGCATTCCCTCTCCTCCAAACACGACGAGTTATGTTTCTACCGAACAGTTCTACTTTGGTTTCATCTGACCATATGACATTCTCCCAATCCTCTTCTGGATCATCCAAATGCTCTCTAGCAAACTTCAGACGGCCCCGGACATGTACTGGCTTAAACAGGGGGACACGTCTGGCACTGCAGAATCTGAGTCCCTGGTGGCGTAGTGTGTTACTGATAGTTGCCTTTGTTACATTGGTCCCAGCTCTCTGCAGGTCCCCCCGTGTGGTTCTGGGATTTTTGCTCACTGTTCTTGTGATCATGTTGACCCCACGGGGTGAGATCTTGCGTGGAGCCCCAGATCACAGGAGATTATCAGTGGCCTTGTATGTCTTCCATTTTCTAATTATTGCTCCCACAGTTGATTTCTTCACACCAAGCTGCTTGCCTATTGCAGATTCAGTCTTCCCAGCCTGCTGCAGGTCTACAATTTTGTTTCTGGTGTCCTTCGACAAATCTTTGGTCTTCACCATAGTGGAGTTTGGAGTGTGACTGTTTTGAGGTTGTGGACAGGTATCTTTTATACTGATAACAAGTTCAAACAGGTGCCATTAATACAGGTAATGAGTGGAGGACAGAGGAGCTTCTTAAAGAAGAAGTTACAGGTCTGTGAGAGCCAGAACTCTTGCTTGTTTGTAGGTGACCACATACTTATTTTCCACCATAATTTGCAAATAAATTCTTTCCAAATTAGACAAATGTGATTGTCTGGATTTGTTTTATTTTTATTTATTTATTTTTTTGACTTATATGCCGCCCTTCTCCCCATACTCAGGGCGGCTTACAGCAGAAATACAAGTACAAAAATATATAAATCATTTAAAATAGTAATACAGTATAAAACTATAAACTATACCCACTCATACAACATACAATCCCAATCAAAGGCCCAGGGGCAGAGCGCCGCTCACACGCCCCAAGCTTGTCTGCATAGATGTGTTTTTAAGAGTTTTTGGAAAGCTAGGAGGGAGGGAGCAGTACGAACCTCTGAGGGAAGTTGGTTCCAGAGGGCTGGGGCAGCAACAGAGAAGGCCCTAACCCTAGGTCCCGCCAAACGGCACTGTCTAACAGACGGGACCCGTAGGAGGCCAACCCTATGTGCCCTAACCGGTCGCTGGGATTCATGGGGCAGAAGATGGTTCCGCAAGTATCCTGGCCCATTGCCATATAGGGCTTTATAGGTCATAACCAACACTTTGAATTGTGTTCGGAGACCAATTGGTAGCCAGTGCAGCTCACAGAGGGCTGGAGTGATATGAGCATGTCTTGGGAGACCCAAGACAGCTCGCGCGGCCGCATTCTGAACCACCTGCAGTCTCCGGACATTCTTCAAAGGTTGCCCCATGTAGAGAGCATTACAGTAGTCGAATCTCGAGGTGACAAGGGCATGGGTGACTGTGAGGAGTGACTCCTGGTCCAAATAGGGCTGCAACTGACGCACCAGGCGAACCTGGGAAAATGCCCCCCTTGCCACAGCCGAAAGATGGTATTCTAAATTTAGCTGTGGATCGAGGAGGACACCCAAGTTGCGAACCCTCTGCGACGGGGATAAAACTTCCCCAACCAGAGTGATGGATGGACAGATGGAATTGTCCTTGGGAGGCAGAACCCATAGCCACTCCGTCTTGTCGGGATTGAGTCTGAGCCTGTTGGCACCCATCCAGACCCCAACAGCCTCCAGGCACCGGTTCATCACTTCCACTGCTCCGCTGTAATGATGCGGGGTAGAGATGTAAAGTTTTCTCATTTTGTCTCTCATAGTTGAGGTCTACCTATGATGACAATTACAGGCCTCTCTCATCTTTTTAAGTGGGAGAACTTGCACAATTGGTGGCTGACTAAATACTTTTCCCCCCCAGTGTATGCTATGCTTTATGTTTAGGACAGAAGTGATTTTCTTTTTGGCAGGGAGGGGAATTCAAGGCAGTCATAACACTTAAGGGGATGAGTGACATGGTGGCCTAGTAGTAAAGACACTCGCCTCCCACTCGGAAAGTAGAGAATTTGCTCCCAGGTAGCGGCAGATGTTTCTCTCCTAAAGCACAAAGAAAAAATATCTGCAGCAAACTCGGTGTAGGCATCAGCAAGAGCATCCGGCCAATAAATGCTCACATCCATCCAGTTGTCCGGACTCTACCCAGAATAGGGAATGCAGGGTTGGGAAAAGGGAGCATAACAGTTAAGGGGAAGGGAAGTATAATGCTGGGAAGACCAAAGTTGTGGTGGGAAGGTTGGGTACCTCATGCCAATAGCATCTAACACATCTAACAATACCATGGCGACGGCAGCTAAGGGAAGGGTGGGCAATTAATTTTCCCAAGGGACCACATGAGAAGGGGCGTTGTCTTACCTAAACGCCTTTTCTCAGCATGGTGGTGTAGAATCCACTGATTGGGTTATTTCAGCCTTCCTGCTCAGAGAGACTAAGTCTCTCTCTTTAGTCACGCCTCCCTTTGGGTGTGTCTTCCCAGTTTTGACGAGGCAAAGGATCCAGACAAGCTCTGACGCAATGACTCCAAAAATACAAAAAAATGACAATACACAAGCCTAGACACCTGTCCAAGGGAGGGTGTGGATTCTACACCACCATGCCTAGAAAAGGCGTTCAGGTAAGACAACGCCTCTTCTCCAGCATGTAGAATCCACTGATTGGGACATACCAAAGCCCCCCATGTCCCTTCGGGGGGGGAAGGTCTAGGCTGGTATCTCCCTAGAGGAAACGACCTGTTGAAGAACCTGTCTGCCAAATGTGGCGTCCGCTGCGGCAAACCGGTCAATCTTATAGTGTGTAATGAATGAAGACGGGGATGACCAAGATGCCGCCCTGCAAATCTCCTCTACAGAGGCCTGGGTAGACCAGGCCGCAGAGGTTGCTGCACTGTGCGTGGAGTGAGCCGTGATACGAGCTGGGACCGGAAGCGACTGGGAAGCATAAGCCCTAACAATACAAGCCCTAATCCACCTGCCAATGGTGGAAGAGGACACCTTCCTGCCCATGACAGATGGTTGAAAGGAGACAAACAAGGCCTCCGACTTGCAAAAGGACCCAGTACACTTCATGTAGATGCGCAAAGCCCTGCGCACATCCAGCTTGTGCCACTGGCGTTCTAGCCTGTGAGAAGGACTTGGACAGAAACTTGGTAAAACAAGATCCAATGATCTATGAAAACTGGTGTTCACTTTGGGGATAAAGGAGGGGTCTAATCTAAGGACCACTCTGTCCTGATGGAAGATACAGAGATCTTCCCTGACTGAGAGGGCGGCCAACTCCGAAATCCTTCTGGCCGAAGTTATAGCAACCAAAAAGGCCACCTTCAAGGACAGAAAATGCAGAGAGCAAGATTGGAGAGGCTCGAAAGGAGCCGTGGTCAAGGCCTGCAACACAGTAGGTAAGTCCCAAGATGGGTATCTATGCACTGTGGGAGGACCGGAATTGGCCGCCCCTTTAAGGAAAGCGGAAATCGCTGGGTGGTGAGAAAGTGGACCCAGAGTATCGCAGGTGAGGACCGTAGACAAGGCCGCCACCTGCCTACGGATGGTGTTAGTGGACAAGCCCTTAGAAATGCCATCCAGCAGATAATCTAAAATGTTAGGGACAGTAACTGAAAGAGGGTCCAGTTTACGTGAATTGCACCACTGGCAGAAATTTTTCCAACTGGCGTCGTAAATCCGATTTGTCGAGGGGCGTCTAGAGGCCTGGATCATAGAGATCACCCCCGAGGAATAAGTTTGCCTAGCTAGACTCTCCCGCTCAAGTGCCAGGTGGCTAATTGGAGCCATTGAGGGTCCGGATGGAGGAGCTCCCCGATTGAGAGCCACTTGGTCCGGGGGGAACCTCCACAGCGGGGACAGGGACAGATCCACTAGGTCTGCAAACCACAGGCGTTGAGGCCAATATGGAGCAACCAATATTACTTCCGCTCGCTCCAGTATCAGCCTGCGAATGGTGGCTTGTATCAGCAGGAGGGGAGGGAAAGTATATAGCAGACCCTCGGACCACCTGCACCGAAGGGCGTCCGTCCCCTCGGCCCCCCTTGTCGGGAACCTGGTGAAGAATCTGGGGAGTTGAGCACTGGATGGGGAGGCAAAGAGATCCAGGCATGGCCTGCCGAACCTGCTCGCTATCAAATCAAACAGCCTCATGTCCAGACACCATTCTGAGTGGTCCACAGTCGCCCTTCTCAGGGAGTCTGCCTGTCGGTTTGCCTCCCCCGAAATGTGTTCCGCCCTGATTGAGCCCAGGTGTGCCTCTGCCCACAAACCTAGTTCCATGGCCTCCTGGAGAAGAGGCCAGGAATGTGTTCCCCCCTGCTTGTTGACGTGAGCCTTGGCCGCCACGTTGTCTGTCAGGACTAGGACATGTTTGCCTGACACTAGGGAGGAGAAATGGCGGAGGGCCAGATGAATCGCCCTGAGTTCCAGCCAATTTATGTTTTGCCTGAGGTCCACCCTGGACCAATGCCCCTGGACCAAAAGGGTCTGGAGGTGAGCCCACCAACCGAACAGACTGGCATCTGTGGTCAGGATGAGCCTGAGGGGCTCCTTGAATATGGTCCCCTTGGACATGGCCACAGAAGACCACCACTGGAGGGATGAGAGGATGTGGAATGGCACCTGGACCTTCCTGGAGGAGGCGCTGAGGTTCAGCTTCTGAAAGGGGAGGAGGAACCACTGGAGGCTCGAGTGTAGTCTCGCCCACGGGACTATGCCCATGCAAGATACCATCTTTCCCAGGAGCTGGGACAACTGTACCAGAGGAACCTTCCTTGCACCCCGAATCTGGGATACTAATTTCCGGATGCTCAACCGTCGCTCCTGGGATAGATAGACCCTGCAAAGTTCGGAGTCTATCAGGGCCCCTAGATGGAGTAGACGTTTTGTGGGGGAGGTGTGGCTTTTCCTGAAATTCACTGAAAAGCCGTGATCCTGAAGGATCTGAATGGTGGTCAACAGATCTGATCTTGCTGACTGAAGGGACCTGGACTGTACGAGGATATCGTCCAGGTAGCACTGTACGCGCACCGGTATCATCCGAAGGTGGGCTGCCAATACCGCTAAGACCTTCGTGAAGACCCTTGGGGCCGAAGATAGGCCAAACGGGAGGGCCCGGTATTGATAATGCCGGTGTGCGTAACAGAATTGCAGGAACCTGCGGTGCTCCTGGGAGATTGGATGTGGAGGTAACCCTCGGTGAGATCTATGGAAGACAGAAAATCTCCCTTCCTGATACCGGCCAGTATTGATTTTAGGGTCTGCACCTTGAACCGTCTGTATACTAAGAATCGGTTCAGACCCTTTAAGTCCACTATCGCCCTCCATCCTCCTGATGCCTTGGGGACCACCAACAGGATGGAGTAAAAACCTTTTCCAACTTGACCCTTTGGTGCTGGCTCTATGGCCCTGATGTCTAGGAGATGCTTGATGGCGGTGGATACGAGACGTGCTTTCGAGGGATTCCGTGATACTGGGCACTGTAGGAAGCGATCGTGAGGGATCGCATAAAACTCGAGTGCCAGGCCACGTCTGACGGTGTCCCTGACCCAAGAGTCGGTGGTGGTCTGCTCCCAGACCTGGTAAAACCGCCCCAGGCGCCCTCCTATCGGAAAATCCCCGATGGCGTCACTTGGAGCGTCTATAGGGACGACCCCCGGAACCTCTGAAGGGACGTTTTGCCTGAGACTGACCCCTGGCTCCGGTGTTCGGGCGGTCCTGTTGACGATCCTGCCTCTGGGGGAAGGAGCGTGAACCTCTGGGCCAATCCCAGGACTGCCCTGCTCGAAAGGGCTGTCGCCACTCCCAAGAGCCCGAGGGACGGAAGGACTGTCTGCGGGAGTCCTGCTGTGGCCGCCTGTCGGATTTCTTGGAGGGGTGCACCATGACCTTGCGCTTGTCCTTACCCTCGACCACATGTGGGTCAAGGATAGGGCCAAATAGATCCTTACCGGCGTACTTGGACGTGGAGAGACGCCATTTGGCCTTTAAATCCGTTCTCCACTGTTTTAACCATAGTGGCCTGCGAGAGGCCACTATGGCGCCGATGGACCGGGCCGAGCACTTAGCTGAGTGGAGAGAAGCGTCCACCATATATTGTGAGGCCGCCACCAAGTGTCTGGTGCACTCTGACCTGATCAGGGGGAACCAAGGTCTGAAGATCACGGAGCCACACGATGGCCGCTCTGGCGAAGAAAGAAGCTGAAGTCGCGGCCTTTATGGCCAGTCCCGAAGCCTGGTGAGCTCTTCTATAGGCGAACTCAAACTTCTTGTCCTCCGCTTTCATAACCTCTGCCATGTCACCTGAGACGGCAGAATTGGAAAATAACGAAATTAGTGGGGGATCAACTGTGGGGACTTCTAACATGGAGGCAAATGATGGAGAGACGTTGTACAGCTTCTTCTCCATACTGCTTTCCTTGGGGTAGTGGCCAGGGATGACCACTGGGCCTCAACCACATCCCGGAACACGAAGGGGCAAGGAATTTGCTTATGGTCCACGACCTTTACTGCAAATAAAGGGTTGGACTCCTGATCTGCGGAGGTAGAAGGCTTTTCCTCCTGAACTGAGGTCAGATTAGTGGTAGCACAGGCCTTCAACAGAAGGGATTTAAAGACGGATGGGTCAAATAACTCCTCATCCTCTGACATGGGAGTGTCAGCTATGGCCAAATCCACGGACTCCCCTTCTCCTACCTGAGAGGAAGTTTCATAGATATCTGAACCTGGTGCCGTGGTACATCCCTGCAGAGAAGGACTTGCAGGGGGTGGCGGAGTTTGAGAGGGAACCTGCGGACTCCTTGAGGAGGCCATAAATTGAATAAAGGCGTGGTGCATGAATGCCTGGAATTGGCTTTGAGACCACATATCTCCTTGGTCCCTAGGGACAGTCCCAACCACCGTTGGAGCATGGACCACTTGTGGCCCTGTTGTAAGGGGGGAGAGGAGTGAGAGGGACCTGCCTGTTCGGTTGCCCCCAGAGGAGAACTGATCCAGGTGGCTTCTTGCACAGGCGCCAAAGGCAGCTCCGAGGTAGCAATATCCAGTGGGGCGGGGGGGACCGGTTTGGCCCTGCTGGATAGGAGCCGCTGTGCCTTGGAGAATTCCCTCTCCAGTGCCTGGTGCCTCCTCGAGGCCTCTCGCTCAGCTGACTTATTTATTTATTTATTTGTTTGTTTGTTTGTTTATTTTGGCTTATATGCCGCCCTTCTCCCCAGACTCAGGGCAGCTTACAGCAGACTTAGAAGTCTCCTTTGTAGTCAGATGTTTAGTTTTGGCTTTTTTCTTCCCCTCTGCTTCCAATTCTGTAGATCTGCGCTTTGACTGCGCAGGGGGTGCACCAGAGACTTGTGATGCCAGCGGCGAGGAACTGTCTGCCATTGCAACTAGATAGGGCCTGCAGTAGGATATCTAGCGAAAGATGGGAACCAAGGACGCAGATCAGTAGTCAGAGATGGAACGCACCCGTTCCTCACACTGAACTACAAATGGTAAGAACAGGACAGTCGGATAGGTTGGTAAGCCTGTTCGAATAGGCCTGGTGGCTAAAGGCCACTGCTAACAATAACAGGCGGTCAGAAAAACTCTTCGCTCCAATCACAGGACCCTAGGCCTGCGAGTAATAAGGGACTCTTGTACTTATCTAATATTATTAATTTATTTTTATTTTTTATTTTATTTTTATTTAAAACCTTAACGAGAACAATGAAACTGGGAAAACCACGGTAACTTCAGTGCACAGGCCTGCCACCACAGGTCTGGCCACCACACGAAAACCGGCCTAGCCGGACCTAACAGTCTAAGAGGCCATGGAATGGCATCCGCCCACCGGCCTCGCAGCAGACTGAATTAAATTAAAGAGAACCAACTTTCCCAGCACGGACCTGTCACCACAGGCCAAGGCAGTAAGCAAATAAAGATTCTGGCCTAGAAGGCCACAACTGAATTTGGCTACAAAATGGCTGCCGCCAGTGAGCCTTTCAAAATGGCGACCGCAAGGAGACCATGCGGTCAAAATGGCGGCCGCACCTCCCCGAACCGTTAACCAGGACTCCAATCGGAGAATTGAATGGTTGGGGAAGAAGTTCGGGGCCCAGGAAAAAACTTTCCTCCCCCCCACTAAACCCGGAGAACTTGTGTGTCGACGAGAAAGCTGCTATTGAAGTTCCGAAGTCGATCAGAGGCCCGAGGAGAGAAACGGAGCAGCTGGCAGTTAACCGGTAGTAAAATAGCGGCAGAAACGCCGCGATCGTGGTCCCGCAATCCGAACCGGATGAGGAAAGGTTGGAAAAGGCACCTCCCCAGGGAGCCTGAAATCAATTTGGCCGAAGAGGCCGTGCGAGGGGGGAATGGGCCCTGCAAGAGCCAAAAGGCTCTGACCTCAATAAGGGACAGAATCCTCAATAATCCAGCCAAAACAATTAAATTAATTTGGAAAATTTTTTTAAAGTTACTGAGAAAAAAATTCCAATTGAAATATCGAATTAGCAAAAAAACCCTATCTGGAGTCAATTTCTTGCGATCCTGCTGAGCCTAAGACTAAGTCAAAACTGGGAAGACACACCCAAAGGGAGGCGTGACTAAAGCTCTGACTTAGTCTCTCTGAGCAGGAAGGCTGAAATAACCCAATCAGTGGATTCTACATCCACCATGCTGGAGAAACTGGGACTATTGTGGAGGTCTGAACCAACAGAACTGTGAAGGGTTGTAGGCACACATGCACATACTTAAAATTGGAAAAAGTAGCAGTCGCCTTCAAAATAAAAGCAATGTACTTCTATTCTGTGCATGGCATACACTTATTTACATTTGGTTTCTAATTTCCTATTGACCTCACATGGACTGGAAATAGACAGCCAAAGGACCAGATGTGGCCCGGGGACCATAATGCTCTCTTCGATCTAAGGAAAAATAGGGAAAGGCAGGCTCTGGAAAGTTATACTGATTCTTTAAGCACAGCATATCCAACCAATCTGACCACTCTCAATTTTCCCAGACTTCTTTTCCCTACTTCCCCCTAGGTGCTGCCACCCTTACAAAAAGAGTTCTAGGAAAATAAAATGTGTGAGAAAGAAACTCAAAATAACTTGATTGTATTAGTTGAAGCTGAGAGGAGCTTTAATGGACTCTGAATATTCTGCTGATATCTTTACTACTTTAAAATACATTCCAAGACTCCAAGTAATATCTGTGTTCTGATTTTGAACCCTACTTTGACAACCCTACTTTGAAGGGTTGTGAGCTGGGAATAGTAATGAGTGGGCTGACCATGGCCCTTGCAAAACAGAACACAGAGATGATACCACCCTTGTCCTATTATGATCTCTCTGTATTTTGTTTTGGCCAAAGCTTGGAGCCACCCAAACATTCTGGGATTTTGCTCTGCTTAACTGTGATCTCCCTAGAATAGTTCAGTACAGCTTTCAAGTTACAATACGTTTAGTTTTGAGCTTGAAACAAAACATCTTTTTCTTTGTGAATACTTCTACTCCACAGCAGAAACTCTTCCTTAATACTTTGATAAAATTTAATCAATGTAAATCAGTGATATTTGTATCATGAGACTCAAAAGTAATCTAAGTAGGACACAGATAAATTACTGAGACTTCAAGTCTAACTTACAGTATATTTTAACTACAGTTACAGAATTCTTATGTTTTTGGGGGTTTTTTTGGAGAAAAAGTTTGGATGAGTATTCAGATTGTGATGGGACCTGAAGGTAGTTCAGATGCATATAATATTTGCATGTGAACCCAGAATTAATGTAGTTCATGAGCCCTTAGCCATCTGACTAACGAATTGAGTCTGACTGAGCTTCCTTTTAGACCTTGCAACTTAAGCCCCATCTCTAACAGAAAAATTGTTAGGAAGCAGAATCGTATTTATTTTTATCAGGAACTAATGTTTAAAGCAGCTTAAGAATAATAAAAAAAATTTAAAAACATAACTTAAAGCAACACAACACAATAAACAATTATGGATTGCGTGATATTAATATTAAAGCTAATGATTACTGTCAAATTCACAATTCTTTACGTATCATCTTCTGCCTCGTGAATCCCAGCGACCGGTTAGGGCACATAGGGTTGGCCTCCTACGGGTCCCGGCTGTTGGACAATGCCGTTTGGCGGGACCTAGGGCTAGGGCCTTCTCTGTTGCTGCCCCAGCCCTCTGGAATCAACTTCCCTCAGAGGTTCGTACTGCTCCTTCCCTCCTAACTTTCCGAAAACTTTTAAAAACACATCTATGCAGACAGGCTTGGGGCTTGTGAGCTGCACTCTGCCCCTGGGCCTTTGATTGGGACTGTATGTTGTATGAGTGGGTATAGTTTTATTGTTTTTTATATTGTATATTATTATTTTAACTAATTTATATTTTGTACTTGTATTATTTGCTGTGAGCCGCCCTGAGTCTGAGGAGAAGGGCGGCATATAAGTCAAAATAAAGTAAAGTAAAGTACATAACTTATAGCTCCTAAAATAATTTCTGAAAATATTTTTTTCTAATTTTGGAAAAGTAAACATTTTAGTGCGGCAAATTACAGTGAACATATCTTACATATTAAAAGTCAAAGTCATCTATGGGTGTGATGCCCTTTTTTAGTTTCCTGAATTTAGAAGCATAGATTAGTATCATGGATCACATTTTATTCAAATTTCTCATTACTGACAGCTTGAAAGCAATTTCTGGAGAATTTATAGATATTATAGAAATAAAAAATATCTTAAAGGAATTTTAATGAAAAGGATGCTGGAAAAAAAAATACTTCTGGCTCTAAACCAGGGGTTCTCAACCTTGGTAACTTTAAGACTTGTGGACTTCAATTCCCAGAATTCCTCAGCTGAGGAATTCTGGGAGTTGAAGTCCACAAGTCTTAAAGTTGCCAAGGTTGAGTAACCCCTGCTCTAAACCCAGAACTGAAGGAAGTGCATAGCATCTTGTAATACAATGCAATACTGCCATCTACAGCTAAGAAATTAGAACTTCAAAAGGCTTTCATAAACTGCATCAAGACCACAACTTTCCAACTGAACAATGCTACCTAATTATTCACTGTGAAAAAAAGAATGAGAATAACATTTCAGCATCACAGTTTGTTTTCAATATATGTGAATGAACAGAGATTACATCTGAAGCAGGAATGCTTAAATGTTTGCTCAAGACAGGACATAAAGAACAATACATGACCTCTCATTTAGCGACCATTCAAAATAACAGTGCTGAATGAGTGACACCTATGACTAGTCCTCAAAGTAAAACAGCTGTCCCTGCACCACTGCAGTCATTTTATCATGATTTGGGTGTTTGGCAACCCACTTGCACTTATGATGGTTACAGCATCCTGTGGTCCTGTGATAGCCATTTGCAACCTTACCTGCCAGCTTCCCACAAGCAAAGTCAATGGGGAAGCTGGCAAGAAGATCACAAGTTGCTCCAATCCTCATCCACCTGGCAGCAGCCACCTCCAGCCATTTTATTCCTCAAGGAGCATTCACCCCCATTCTGGCTATAATTGGGGGGGCCCTTGTACATCCACCTCCCTTCCCCATTCCATCCCACTCATGGGTCCCCTCTAAACAGAGCTATCCTTCCAGAGCAGATTAAGGACTTCAATTGTATTGACGTAAGGAGCTAACTAAGTACAATGTTAAACGCTACAATCATAAAAAACTATTTTAGAAATTGATTTAAAACTGTTGTAACAAGAAAATAGAGATAACATATAAATCAAGTAGATACTCTTCAGATTTTAAGAATTATTCAATGGTTGATTGGTGATAACTGAACAGAAACAAGCCTTAAAAAGGATCCTGAATCTTATGGAAATTTGTGTGAATTATTTTCCCATTTTGCAGAAGTTAAAAACTTAAGATACTTAATATAAACTCTTATATTTATTTGCAGATGTGCACAAAAACATGACTTTAGTCATAGTCTTTATGAATGCTAACGTTACAATTTGCTGCTGAAAAATGAACAAGTTTTAACTGAGCTGAATATCTCAACAAAAGTATCAAGGGTTTGTGAGATTGTTGTGAAAAAGCTCAGCCTAATACAGAATGCCTTTAACAAAAAAGGATGTGAATATCAGAATGACAGTACAAGTCTACAAGACCCTTAGAAAACCACATAGTGACCTGTGTATGGCCCATCTGAATGGATAATCAGAGCAGAAAGAAGAGCATAAAATGGCCACCAAAATGATCAAAAGAATGAAGCAGTTGTCTTGTGAAGAACAGTTCTAAGATTAAAAACATTGAACGTAGACAATTCCTTGCATAGAAATATTTCAAAATGGGTTAAAAGGATTAACAAAGACTTACTTGTGGGCTCACAACGGTTAGAAAGGGCGGCAGCTCTGTGATTTGACAATACTGTTTCCATGAGGTAGCTGACTGTTGATGAATGATGTAATCCGAGTGGCCAATTACTGCTCTACAGTGGCTTGTGAATACAAGTCCCTAAAAAAGATAAAATTTAAAAATGTTTCCAAGATTTGGACAATGTTTTGTTCTAAGAAATGACAAAAATGAGCAATGATTAAATATGTTCATTTGAAGTAAGAAACTTCTACCTTGCTCTGACATTTTGAGGCCACTGGCCTCCATTTATGTTTCTTTTTTATAACAGATAAAAGGTCAGAAGGTCATCTAGTCCAACCCCCTGCTCAGGCAGGAACCCTAAACCATTTCAGACAAATGGCTGTCCAGTCTCTTCTTAAAAACTTCCAGTGTTGGAGCATTCACCGCTTCTGGAGACAGGTTGTTCCACTGGTTAATTGTTCTAACTGTCAGGAACTTTCTCCTTAGTTCTAGGTTGCTTCTCTCCTTGATCAGTTTCCTTCCATTGCTTCTCATCCTGCCTTCAGGAGCCTTGGAGAATAGCTTGACTCCCTCTTCTTTGTGGCAGCCCCTGAGATATTGGAACACTGCTATCATGTCCCCCCTCGTCCTTCTCTTTGTTAAACTAGACATACCCAATTCCAGCAATTGTTCCTTATATGTTTTAGCCTCCAGTCCCCTAATCATCTTTGTTGCTCTTCTCTGTACTCTTTCTAGAGTCTCAGCATCTTTTTTATATCATGGTGACCAAAACTGGATGCAGTGTTCCAAGTGTGGCCTTACTAAGGCATTGTAAAGTGGTACCCGTGTTTCCCCTAAAGCAAGACAGGGTCACACTTTCTTTTTATCCCCAAAAGCCCCACTATGTCTACTTTCGGGGTACGGCTTATATTGATTGGAAAACAATTGTCAGTTTTATTTTAAGTATTTTAAGTATTTAAGTATTTTAAGCAGGAGGCGGAAGTGGGCAGGAGTAATATGTCTTACTTTCGTGGTACGGCTTATATTAGCCGACCCCCTGAAAACCCCGATACGTCTTACAATCGGGGGTGTCTTACTATCGGGGAAACAGGGTATTAATACTTCACGTGATCTTGATTCTATCCCTGTTAATGCAGCCCAGCACTGTGTTGGCCTGTTTGGCAGCTGCAGCACACTGCTGGCTCATATTTAAGTGATTGTCCACTAGGACTCCGAGGTCCCTCTCACAGTTACTACTATTGAGCAAGGTACCCCTTATACTATACCTGTACATTTGGTGAAATTATAATATAACACTCCTAAAAAAATGAACCCATTAGGAAGGGTATTAAGATTCTTTGATACAAAAGTAGTTCTGATTCTTACACAGAAATTAAATAAGAGACATATTTTCAGTACCTATGCATTAAAACAGATAGTAGGGAGTTGTGGTTCTTATATCATTCCATGTGCCTTTGCTCCCTTGCTCTATGCTGCTAGGGACCATGACACCTAGAAGGTGAATACTGAATATTGAAACAAGAGTTGTTTCACCATAAGCACCACTTAGATCAGTGAACCTGTGGGTCGCGACCCCATTTGGGGTCGAACAACCATTTCACGGGGGTCGCCAAGCACCGCAGTCCGCCATTTTTTTTGGTCCGCCATTTTTTTCACTATTGTGATGCGGGCCGTTGCGCCGCACATGCGCGATGCGCCCCGTCGCGCCGCACATGCGCGGTGCGGGCCCGCCATTTTTTTTATTTTATTTTGGTTGGCCATTTTTTTTCAGGTCGGCCATTTTTTTCCCTATTGTGATGCGGGCCGTCGCGCCGCGCATGCGCGATGCGCCCCGTCGCGCATGCGCGATGTGGGCCGGGGTCGAGCCCCAGAAAAGTTTGAGAACCGCTGACTTAGATATACTCAGTCTGTGCAATGAATAAGATGGCAAACTAAACAATCTGCTACAGCTTTTGGGGGGGGTTATCATGCTGATGTTTCCTAGACGAGATCAGATTATTTAATTCTGAGACTGCTGCCAGATTCAGCCATAGTTTCATTCCATACAGCATTAACCTTGTGAACTCTCAAGCTTCCTCCTTCCGTTATATATTCAAGATGGACAGTATTTAATATTTATTTACTACGTATACGTAGGGTTGTGGGTCTATACATACGTTGTTCATAGTATGTTTAGGTGTGCGTCATGTATGTGTTTCACTTTGAGAGCGGGCAACTAAATTTCATTTCTGATGTCTGCCATTGTGCCCACAGTACTTATCTTACTAGCAGGAACTCCTGACGGTTTGTTGACCTAAAAAACTATTTTTCCTTGCACAGGAATGAAGATGTTACATACCTGCAGCAAAGTGCAGTTGTGCAAGTTGGGTGGGGAGAGTGGGAAGCTGACATCCAGCACAAAATCTTGATTCTTCAGATACCGAGACTGATGCTGGTTTTCTTTTTCGGGCTCTTTCCAGAATCGAAAGTGGTGGAGCCTGTAGGCGGCTTTCAGAGATAGGAAAAGAGCTAACCATCTGGGGGAAAAAAAGAGTACACATTCACAACTTTTGAACAGGAGTCTAATAATCCTTGACTTACAATCATTTGTTTAGTTGGTTAGAAATTAAAATGGCACCGCAAAAAAATGATTTATGACCGTTTTTCACACTTACAACCATTGCAGCTTCCCCCTGATCAAGTGATCAAGCGTTGGGCACTTGACAACTGGCATGTACTTATGACAGCTACACTGTCCCACAGCCACGTAATCACCATTTGTAACCTTCTCAACCGGCTTCCAATAAAGCCAAGTCAATGGGGAAGCCAGATTCGGTTAACGACTGCATGATTCCCTTAAAAATTGCAGCGATTTGCTTAACAACCGTGGCAAGAAAGGCCATAAAATGGGGCAAAACTCATTTAACAACTGCCTTGCCTTGCAGCAGATATTTTGGGCTTGACCTATATAGTTTGTAGTAGTAGTTGTAAGTCAAGTACTAAATATATGCAAAAAGGGGAGAATTGCTTAATGAACCATTATTTTTAAAACATGAATATGAGAGAACAGCTATTTTGGCTTTTAGCCATTCAATCTGTCCTCTTTTAATTCTAAAGTCCAACTCCTCACACATGAAATGTTATATGCACGTCTTATAAGCAGAAAGGTTTATTTTAAAACTAGCAAATAGTCAATTATCAATATTGTTTAGCTAACAAATAGTTCTACAGAGAACAGTAAGTCTTTGATAACAAATAGACACAGAATGGTTTAGCTTGATGCAAGCAAAAACTTGGAAGCGTAATTATTTAAAAAAAAACTATGCAGGATAGTTTCTTGTTTGTGTAAATTATTCCTTTTTTGCTACGAATCTACAGGGACATTAGTGCACAATTGGTATAATTGGTCTACATTCA
Source organism: Bothrops alternatus (assembly GCA_034064705.1). Taxonomy (NCBI): domain Eukaryota; kingdom Metazoa; phylum Chordata; class Lepidosauria; order Squamata; family Viperidae; genus Bothrops; species Bothrops alternatus. The sequence continues at coordinate 26,564,674 of JARGCV010000003.1, read as the reverse complement.
TACTACACACTTATTTGTTCAATTTCAAGAACTGATCATTCAAATACAATTTTTTAAAGTACAGGAAATGAGGGTATAAGTGGTATCTAGGTATTTGTAATAAATATTGTTCATAAAATAGGTATTTCTGCCCCCCTCCCACATTGCAATAGACTCTATTCATAATTTTTTAAAATTTATTCTTATACTTACTTAAACCAAATGTGCTACTAATTCAACATTTCTCACCTGGCTAGGTGTCCTTTATGCATCAGGTTTGCCAATTCTGCTGGAGAAACATCAATAAACCGTAGGAAAGAGAAACAACTCCCTTTCTCAGCACCTATAGCATATAAATAACAAGATTAAAATGAGTTCCTGCAAAGAACTGACAACCATGCTGACTTTATAAAAACTGAGAAGTGGAAAACACAATTTGGGCTTGTATATGAACATCTGCATCTCTCCCTTGTTTCACATTCTTTATGTTTGGTAATTAAAACAATTTATTGCTTGAAAGACAAATAAGATGCAAGAGGGAACATTAATCATAACTTTGTCCTATTCAATTACAGGTAGTCCTTGTTTATTGGACCATTTGCAGTTGGGACAGTGATGAACAAGTAAGTTTGCAACCTACCCTCACATTTATGACATTCTCAGATCTATAAAGTAAAAGAATGATGAAGGAAAACCACAAGCACAATGTGGCTTCACTTAGCAACTGTTTCACTCAACAACAAGTTTCTGGTCCCAATTATGGTAGTTAAACAAAAAGTATCTGCAGTGTACCTTTTCTCTAGAGCAGAAAAATCACATGAGCCTGAGATTATTATGTAAATTAATGTTTTCTGAAAAGCAGTGATACTGGCAGCCTGTGATCAGCAGGAACATTTAATACAAGAATGAAACAGGAAAGGTTCATTGGTAAGGAATAACAGAAAATAGTTAAAGAAGGAAGAAGAGGGCCAGCGAATAAGAACAAGATGCATGGAAGAATCACAACGTGTTTTAAGTATCTGCTCATTATCACATTCAGTACTTCAAAAAATAACCTCAAGAACAATTTTGATCATGAAAGAATTTTAAAAAAGAAAGTCGTAAAATATTGAAAGGAAAATTAGTATGAGGAAAACCTTGAAAAGGACAGAGATAGCGTAAAAAAACAACTTTTTAAGATTTAAGTAATTTGAATATTTAGAAATGCTAAATTAGAAGTCAGTTCAATTATGAAATAAGCTAATTAAGATGTTTATACCATTATTGTCTATACAATTTTAAATATAAGCAAAGAGGAAAAAAAGCTAAGTCATTGTCATTTTATGTATTCATCCTAATGTTCTTCCAGTACTTTAACTTACCCCTTCTATGGAACAGAGATTGCTGAATGTAGTCTGGTGCAAAAGGAGATAGTAAAAACTGCAACCACCTGAAATTAAAAAGATTTAAAATCTGAGGATGTAAATATTGATTAAATTGAATTCAAACTTGCTTTGTCACCTATCTTTGCTCTAAGAATTGTAGGACATTGTTGTCTTTAGATTGTTAGCCAAAATCATTATCTTGAGAAGCCCAGAAGAATATACTATATATATCATATTCCTATATAGCTAAGATATATACCTTAGGTATATACCTAAGTATATACTGTACTCCTATACAGCTAAGCCATGAGCCATTTTATCATAACATTAGAATGGGCTGAAGGTGCTACAGGTCTCTTCTTAAGAGCAATAGCTGAAGAGGTTCCCCTGACTTCATCAGTTGCATTGGAAAAAACTGAATAGAATATAATACTTACCTGTCTCGTGAATGGTTAAACACCCTGATCTGTCCATGGCGATAGAGAAACTTTGAAATCTGATATGGCTTTAATGAAATGTGAAATGGAGACCATGTTTCTTGTCGCTCAAAGAGCTCTGGATGATTGCAGACCTGCATGGAAATGTAATAATTCATTTCCTTACTGGAAAAAATAACATTCTACATATCTGGAAAAATGCAGGAACATTTTTCAGAGTTTAATCTTTTACCCTGCTTTTCCTCAAAACAGACACATTAGCATATGACCATTTCCCTTTCTATCCTCATAGTTACCCTGTAAAGCAGGTTAGACTAAGACACAGTTATTCTTTCATCAGTCTTATATGCCACTTTAGTCACAAATAACTGTAAGTGGCATGCATACCTTATCAATAAAAAAGGAATAAAACAATGTAAAGCAACATATGTAACAATAACATACCTAACATCATCATATATTCCCATTTCATAAAACAATAATATAAATAACCACTTATTGTAAGGGAACTCATATTTATGTCTAGTACGAAAGGCTTCATACAAAAACTTACAAAATCCTGATAAACTTGGGAGTTCTTTAATTCTGGGGGGAATGTTGTTCCAGAGAAGGGGGCCGTAATAGAGAAGATTCACTTTTGCGGCATTGAAGACAACACTCCCTCAAAGTAAGGTCCCAAAGAGAGCCCTCTGTCCTGATCTTTCTGGAAGGGTAGATACTGCTGTGAGCAGTAAGATATTTGAGCTTTGGAAGTGACAACCAGTGCCTTAAAGCCAAGGGTCAACCTGTACAATTCACAGAGCAATAGTATTAACTGGTTGAAGCAAGAAGTGCCTGCAAGTTCTTGAGTCTCTGCCTTCTGGACACTGTAGTTACCAGATGATTTTCGGGGGCAGCCTCATGTACAGCAAACTGAAGTAATCAAACTGAGAGGTGCCAAAGGATAAGTAATGACAGACAGGGCCTCCTGATCTAGGAATGGTTGCAACCGAAACCCTGGAATATGTTGTGTAATGGTCCCCTTGGCTACAGTTGCTACCTGCTTTTTAAAAAGGAGCTGAGTCCAGGAGATTCCCAATTATGAACCAGTTCTGAACCAGGCAATGCAATCTGTCCAGATATTGGGCCAGTCACTCAGAGAACTTCACAACCAAATTGAAATCTAAATCTGAGTCTGTTCAGTCTCAGTTCAACATCTAACCACTATTCTACACTGACTGTTGTAAACAATTTGTAAACTATAAATCCCAACATACATTCTTTTAGAATAGGCACGGTTGCCTTTTCCATACTCATATATTATCTTACCAAAACACTCTTATTTTCCAACAGACTATACTGTACTACACAAAATGGCAAGGTTTATCATTGCAAATTATAAAACAAAGGAGGAAGGGCTTAAGTAAGTTAAGCAAATGCAACCTGTTAATCATGCATTATGGGATATGGGTATACAGCTACGTTTTCTTGAGACAAGCATTTCAGGACAATAGGTTTTCCTATACTCACCTTCCTGAACTGCATGACAAGATTCATAAGGCTACTAGTAGTGTTCTGGGCTTGCTGAGTAGTTCCCATGGAGGATTGTAAAAGGTCATCAATTGAAATCTTATTCTTCAGAGCTTGATATAATAATTTCTGTCGACTGGTCTGCTGGCAATACATAAGAATCTCGATCTAAGAGAGAGGAAAATAGATGAAGTTATTGCCAATAGAACATTATATTAAATCCCAGTTTAAGAGGTTTTTCCCAGAAATCTTCATTGTAATGTCAGGGATGCAGAATAAATATTCATAGCTACAAATATTCAGATAGGAAGAACCCCTGCCAAAAATCTATGGAATATTACTATATAACATGAGATGTAAGAGTTCTCTTTAAAAAAAAAAGACTTTCAAAGTTACTTCTTCACAGCTTTGTATGATTTAACCTAGTCTAGAAGTGACACATTTTTGTTATGGATTTGTGTATCCCACTTTATGTTCATCAATGATTGATATATTTTCTGAAGATTAAAAAATAAACTGACTCAGAAAAATACAAATATTATTTGTACTGTTCAGAACTGCATACAGGTTATACAGCTCAGGAATATTCTCAGCTTTTGATACATGGAGCTGGATGGAGATTCTGCTCATTTGATTGATTTTTGCTCCTCCTTCTCTTTCCAAAACTCTTTTTCTTACACTTATGATTTATTTTTCTTGTTGCTTAACTTGCAGTATTGGTTTGCTATTATTCTTATTACAAATTTTACAACCTTGTCAGAGACTAACAAAGTATTGCGGCATCCTATAGAGGATTTTGTATGAGGTTTAAGCCCAATTTGGGAGGTGGTCAGCTTGTGTCAATTGTGTCAACCTTGCCCCACTTTGCTATACCTCAGTAGAACAAGTGCAAAAATCCTACATCAAATGCATTCAGTTCATGGATCAAGAATTCCCCAAAGATATACGGTAATTTATGGAATAATCATCATGCATGACATTAAATGATCAAAACTGTGCATATATTGGATAATTTAAAAGTTGTTTAAAAACTTATGTAAAATATTATCATTGCACTGCAATGATAATCACTACAAAGAAAAATCAAGTACCTAACAAACACTCACAAATAGTACTACCACTACTACAATCATGTCGGAAGCACTGAAACGCTTCCGGGTTGAAAGGAACTAGCCGATGGCATCCCTGTCTTTGACTTTGAGATGTTTACTATTCTGATTTATTAATTTTATGGTCAAATATATTTATTTATGCAGATAAACAAAATCTTAAAGTAGAGAAATATTATCATTTCTCTAGAAAGGATGGAGCCCGAGATGCACTTTGGTCAAATGAGATAATTTTCGCCTATTTTCTTTTCCCTATAGCAATTCCCAGAGCTCCTTGGAAAGTTTTCAGGAGGTACTATAGTTCCTTAGAGTACTATAGAGAAAATATAAAATAAATGCAATTAGTTTACCCTTCTTCTTTTAAGAGAGCAAACTATTTAGCTAAAGGGATAGCTTTAGCTGAAGCAAATTATTTAGCTGAAGGGATGTCCACTGTAAACCCAATAGATACTGAAAAAGCATTTTTAAGAATGCTGATTTCACATCAGTTAGAAAAATTACACAATGATGTATAAGGAAAAAAACGCAAGAGGACAAAAGAATTTATTGTAGTTTTGACTGGCACCTTGTCTGACAATTCATTTTCCACATCTTTCTTTATTCTTCTCAACATAAAAGGTTTCAAGATCATGTGCAAACGTGACAGTTGATCTGAAATTGAGAGAAAAACAATCCATAATCATTTATCTAATGTTAAAAAATGCTCTGTTACAAATGATGATTCAAAACAAGGAAAGGAATCTGCCATAGTTATATAATGGCACTTTATTTAACCTATGAACAGAACAATAGTAACTAGAGCAACTGGAATTAAAATTGAGGGAAGAAACTTCAACAATGTCAGCTATATTGACAATTCTACTTTGATATCTGGAAGTAAGGAAGACTTAAGGAATCTTAAGGAATCTCATGGTGAAGGTGAAAAGGGGGGGTGTCAAGACTGATTTGAGCGTGACAAAGAAAAGGGAGGAAGTGGGATGGAATGCAAGGGGAGGGGGAATTGCAGCCAAGCATCATTGGCTCCCGTGGGCCAGGGCTTCAACCCAAGGATACATCAAATGGATGGCCTGGCGTGGCTTGCTGGTTTCCATAACAAAATGAACAGAAGTGATTGGTGGACTAAATGGACTGTGCGTGACCCATAGGGAAAGGGAGAAATTAACTATGCTAGCTTTTGCACAAGAAACCCAGAGTTGGTTTCGCTTTGTCTGTGCCAATATGGTTTATCTAGTAAAGTTTATACTCTTGGTAAAATAATGTCCCAGGAGTTTCTTTTTCTTTTTTTGGATCTGCCAACTAGACAGTTGGCAGGGGGGTACAAAAGTGCATCTGCTGCTCAGCAATTTTTTTAAAAAAAAGTCCCAAGCTTATGTTGACAGGTAATGCCAACACAATGCATGTTTGCAGGGAAGAAGCTGAACTACTAACAACTTTACTTTCCTAGAATCAAGTGTTCATAATGATTATAGCTATGAAAAAAAGTAACAGCTACAACTTGGGCTGAAAATGGGAAGAGTTCTTGTCAAAACTTAGATAGTCAAAATATTAAGGTGTGGAGATATCACACTGACAGTAAAGGTATGTGTTATCAAGACCACGGTTTTCCCAACTCTAACATGGTTGTGAATGGTGGATGATCAAAATAACTGAACAAAGAAAAACAAATGCCTTTGAATTGCAATATTGGAGAAAATGGTTGACAATACTGTACACAAGCAAGAGCAAATAATTCAATATTAGTGACATGGTTCCGAAAAGGAGCAGCCTTTCAAAGAACTTTGAGGCTTATTTACCTTAAAGAATCCTTTTATTTCTGCATAGCTTCGGCATACACGAAAGTTAAGCCAAAAACTGAATCCTCCCTCTCCCCATCCCCCCCCACAAAGCATAACTCACTCCTTCATTGTACAGTCATCAATCACATTCTCCAATTAATGTGAAGGTTGAAGTGCCCCTCCCATTACAGCTGACCTTGGCAATACTGTGCTCAGATATTGTTATGGGTAGCTGCATTTTTTCCCACCCACTAGACTAGTATTATCTGCTTTAACTCTAAAAATGCTATACAGGCTAAAAAAACAACAACAGGCTTGCTTCTTCATATATGGCAAGCAAGAACATCCAATGTTAGCAGTCTTGACAATTAGCTCAAGTAAAACTGGAAGACTGCTTATTGGAAGCATTAACAGTGAAGGTAGAGCTTAAGGATTTTGGACACAGAAAAGAAAGGTATACTGGAGAAGATCGTATACTTGGAAAAAAATCAAAAGCAGTGAAAGAGAGTCTGATAGATAGTGGATAGATATTTACACTGATGGCAAAAGCAGGAACCTATAAGAATTTAAGGAAGAAGCTCTAATAATCTTGATGTAATAATGTCCATTGGGTAATGAAGGGTCAGAAGTGGCTGAAAAACCATCAACAGCTTACGATGGTGCTGTGAGTCATAATTACTAAATGTTACTTTAAATATTTGCAGCAGTGTATTTTCAATACTAATTGCCGCAGAAGGTGAATGGAACAGTACTATTACATAAATGCCCTGGTTGTAAACTTTAATTTGATTTGATTCAGTGCAGTTCTTCTAATGTTCTAAGCATTCTATAACAACCGGTTCTAATACATGTGGGCAATTCTGCTGAAGTTATAGAATTTGAATGCAAAATATACTGAATTGTGCATACTCACTCTCATCAATGGCAGATTTATTTTCCGCATGGCTTTCAATATCTTTAGAAAACCATTCATTGAACTCTTCGTGGGAATCAAACAGTGTTGGCATAATGAAATGAAGCAAAGCCCAGAGCTATAAAAGCAAAGAAAACAGTAATAAATAACCCACTAACTAATATATCTTAAAACTCATTTCTTACATATACTGAATAGGTTCAAGGAAATTTCTTTCCAAAAATGTCAACATGGGTCATCTGGACTGACAATTCAGAAAACCTTTCAGTAACGATGACAGTGAAGACTATATCAAAACCTGATAACAGATTGAGGAACGCCATTTTCTGAGCACCTCTGGGCACAAAGTAAACAGAAAGAGGCAGGCAACACTACAAGTTATATCTGTGAAAACATTAGATTGCTACTATTTATAGAAACCAATGAGAACAAAATATGCCATACCTCAGCCATAGTGTTTTGGATGGGGGTTCCAGTTAGCAATAGCCGGTTTCTACATTGGAACTGAAGTAAAATTTTCCAGCGGACGCTAAATGCCAACAGATTTTGAAGAAACTGATTTAGCAAATGGCAATAAAGGAACACCGTTTTTATAATGTTAATTCATAAGACTTCTAGGAAAAATAAAATACTATACAGATTTTACTGCCATTTAATCTGTCTCTAAAAGCGCTTCTACATTAATGTGACAAGATCAATTTATAAGCAGTTTAAATATTACTACAAATAATACTATTTGTTGAAAGAGTTAGCTTGGGAAGTCTTAAGCCACACAGCTGATGGCTCTCCTTCTTCTCTGTTGACCTTCTCCTGCACATGCTACTTCCTTGGCCACCTCTGCTTGCCCAGAGAGGAGCATCTGATAGCTTTTCAAAGCCACTGCCTAGACAATGGGAAATAGGAGAAACCTGGTTGTTGTAACTTCTTTGTTACTGGAAATAGTCCCTGGAGGGGCCCATGGAACCTAAATATACTCGGTGCTTCTAATGACTTACAACCTAGCCACTTACAGAAAAATTACAAATCATGAAATCTTCATAAAACAAAAATACATTTTAGAAAGTGGCAGCATTTTAAAAAGTGACACTACAATTAATTACTGCATCTTAGCTTCCTTTTTTCCACTGGTAAAACCGTTTAACTCTTTCTACTACATAAAATACCTGGAACTACTCTTGAGTGCCTGTGCTTCATCCAGCACCATATATTGCCATTTCACCCGTTGAAAATACTTGACATCTTGGACTACAAGTTGATAACTGGTGATCACCACATGAAAAGAAGCATCCTGAGTATACAAAGTCTTCTGCAATCAGGGGAAAAAAATGAAATTCCATGAATAAAATTGACCCATTGAATATACTCACTCTTGACTGGAGCTCTGTATTATACTTATTAAACCACAAGATGAGGTTAAATCACTAAGAAAAAATCTATGTGCATTCAGATAATCACTCAATTAGCCCTCAAATATATTTAAATAGTAAAAGCCAAACTTTTTGCAAATTGTAATCCTAAGCACTAGCTAGGGAATGAAATTCTCACATGTTAAGGGAAAACTTTATGTGCATATGAAAATAAGAGTTGATAGGGACAGGCAAGAGTTGGGGTTTTAGGACTTTAAAGATAAATATTATTATAAGAAAAAAGATGTAGAGGCAAGTACTGAAGAGAAGGCAAACATTAAGATAAAAGTAACAAAACCTATGATTAAAAATATTCCCAAGTTCTATTACAGAAAGACAAAAACACATTAATTCATTAAATAAACAAGAGGGATAGTACCTGACTCCAGAATTTCCTGATCACTTTTCGGTCATTGGGATTTCCCCAATATGGTAGCACCTACAACATATAAAAAACAATCCATGTTAAGTACTTATTATTTTTACAGAAATCCTTTAGTTCTTTCAGACTTTTGCCATTCCTTGTTCACCAGATTCAGATTTCTGGTCTTTTACATCAGGCTTCCGAACTTGGCAATTCCTAACTCCTAGAGTTAGGAGAGTAGGAAGTAATATAAATCTACAAATTCTTTTAAGAATTTAGGAAAATTGAATGATGGAATGGAATGATCATGTCTGCAGTTACCTTAAATCTAGGAACAAATCTGGCGAACTCCTGATGCCAGTTGTTTAATGTGGAAGCTGGTGAAATTATTAAAAAGGGGCCCCAGATGTTCTCTCTCTGGAAGGAAAAAAAACTTTAATTAAAGAATGTTTAATACACTTTAAATAAATATCAAATATTATGAGTAAAGAAAATATACAAGTTATAAAACTGCTTTGTACTATATAGGTGTTTTGTATGTTGTACAGAAACACACATACTATACACAACAAATACATTGTTTCCTGACATGCCTTTCCCAAACATACTATGGTAAAGCCAAACCAAGCAAAATAATGCATGCAATTTATATTGATTTATTCATAAAATAAGACAAAAAGGAAGAGCAAAAGTGCCTGAATAGTTCTTTTAACGTAATGATTACTTTGAGGTATGGCAGTAACATACATACGTTGCAACCTTTGCCTTTTGTTTTCAGTACAAAGTTGTACTTGTGTAACTCAGGATATCAAATGTGGTACAAGTGTGGCACAAATCCCTTCATAGGCAACCTGGGCTTGCAGTTCAAAACAGCCAAAACAAAGGTAAAAGAAGAATACTTTGAGTCAGGCTGTAGTAGGGATGAAATTTGGGGAGGATCAGTTAGCATCAGGAAGCATAAGAGATTTTGAGTACCAGAAGAGACTTTGGAATGAAAGAAATGAAAGCCTCAATTCAATTTTGCGCAGAAAGGAAATGTTATTACACATATGCACACACACACATTAAATACACATGGGCCTCATTTCAATAATGCAGTAAGTGCTTACTTTCAGCCAGAGGTTTAAAGCACAAAGAATCTACTTACCTCAGCCAGATGTGCTAATAAGGCAATACTTTGCACAGTTTTACCCAGTCCCATTTCATCTGCTAGGATACCATTGATGCCCTGAAAGAATGAAATTGAAAACTTCAGTCTGGGTAAGGCATAAAAATAAGCATATACAATACCCTGTAAATCAGTTCAACATTAAACTTCATCATTTGTCTTCAAAAAGCATGAAATCATAGTTCTGGAAAGTTCTGTAATATTCTCCTTTCCATAAAAATATACCTCGAAAGTATCTCTGAAAATATACCTGTATTCATTTCCATAGATGACATTTTAATGTTAGGAGTATGAATGCAATATAAGTAACCATGGTTCAGCCCTCTTTTTGGAGCCATGCCAAGAAGTAATGTGTTTTAAAGATTTTGCTTCAAGAAAAACAAGCACACCTGCTCATAAAGATTGGCTAGCCAGTTCATGCCTTTCAACTGGTAACCTTTTAATTTGCCATTGAAAATGGTAGGCTGTGGAATGTCCTCTCCTGCCCGGATGGAAGGGTTGGCAAGGCTGTAGCTCTCTCCAAAGCCAGTGCCAGATTTATTGGCAGCTCGAAGTGCAGCTGCCCGGCTCTCCTTAGCATCTTCATCAAAAGACCTGGTCTAACAAAGGGAGGAGAAAACGGTTAGAGGGATAATCTTACACAAAATGAACAAGCCCGAATCCCAAACTTACAACTGAATAAAGACACATGGGACAAGATAGATCTTCTTTCCTTTGTTAACATGGTCTCATACATATGAGAAGAGTAGAACTAAAGTAACAGAAACTAATACAGTCTGCAATCTTCATCTTAAGTTTTACTCCTGATTCAATTTCTGAACTTGAAATACTTGAAGTACCTTATCATGACTATTCCTCATACAATTCCATGGGATAAGATTCACTTAATACCTATGCCATTCAGATTAATTCTAATAAATACATTACCTAATTATGGACATCTTTATTGTTTAAAGAATAAAGCTAGTAACTTACAAGAAATATTGAAAAGTTGCTATGCCAATTCCAGACATTTTAAAATTTAAAATTCTTTCCAATTTACATTATACTTTATTGTACACACTTACTTGGGCCTGATGAATTCGAAAAGCATCTTCAGCATTTTTCAAAGCCTGAGCCTTGTAATAGTTACTATCTGATAATAAAGCAAAATTTAAAAATGAAACAAGGATTACATTACAAAACTCTACTCATAAGCAATTCACAAATTTCTGAAAATTAAAAGTTTGAAATGGAGCTGAACAGATTGTTTGATAACACACTTCATTTACCCATAAAATTGCCTCTCTTTGTCTTGCTATTTGTTTCTTTAATTAAGGGTTTCAAAGAGGCATTTCATTTGCAAGCAATCAGCCCTAGTTCATAATTCAGAGAAAGCATGCCATATAGTAATGATGGGTTGTCCTAAATCTCGCTAGAATTTAGTTTCATCCTTACCATAATCCTCTTGAGTAATGTTGACAACAACTCCTCCACCAATATCAATCTGCCTCTGGATAGAACTGTCTTCAAGTTTCCTTAGAATTTCTTCCTGAATTCCATCATGTCCTGTATCTCGTTTGCGGCTCATGAAGTGGGCATACAACTCGGTTTGGGTTATCAGGAAGTTAAGTTTTCTCTGCTGTCTTTTAGCCTAAAGTAATTTATAAGTAAATAAAATAAATACTTTCACATATAAAGATCCACATAGAATAGTTTCACAACTGAGGAACTAAAACAATGATTTCCTGAAGAATGGCTATTGATGTATTGAGTAAAAAATACAACTTCCAAAATATCCAATATAGCTGTATCTAACCTACATGTTCTTGCTAATTCAAAGAAAATAACTTATTAAAATAAGCATTATAAAATAGATCAGTTTGACTTTACAAAAATCAAAAGATGAAATGTGAAGAGAACACATTCAAAAATTACAACAATTTTGATAGGTAATAAAACATACAACGAATCTTGTATTTTGAGCTCTCAGAGAGGGGAAAGGAAAATCCTGTTTTTCAATTAAAGGAGAATCCTAGTGTTTTAAATGTAGGCTCAGCTTGGAAAATTATGTCACAGAGGCTAAAACCACATATAATTTGTTAGGCAAATATTAAAAAGAATTTGAACTAATATTAAATTTATGATTTGGATAATATTAACTGGAACGTTGTAGTCTAGATTTGGAATAGTTAACATGATGGTCACAGGGAATAATTATTTGCACACACCTTCCCAGGTATCTGTGTCTATTGACTTCAAGTATTTTTAGATTCATTTAATTAAAAAAGAAATTAATAAATGGGAAACTGGCAAGCTGAAAATTAAATCCCTGGCTTCTAACATCATCTTTATTTACAGAAATGTTTTTGGTTCTTACATAGATCACTTTAGAGAATAAAAAGGGTAGATGGCGACATCTGTCCAGAGGGGAAAAAAAAGTGGGAATGTTTGAGAGTACCCCATAGAGCTAGAAAAAAACAAGTTTATCAGTTTGTTTCTTAGTAAATGGCTGGTCCATAAAAAGCAAAACTATACAATAATCATTTTGTGACAGCATTCAGGACCAGCCCTCAGAATTCTAAAAATGCCTAGTAGCCTGAAATATTGCCTTTCCTTCCTCTAGAAATTTGTTTTCAAAATTCAGAATTAAATAAAAATTAGAGGATCCTCCACAAGGAAAAAAAATTGGATACTTTATATTTCAATGACTCTGTAGGACAAGAGCAATGTTGGCAAAAATAAGATTTCTGGTAGCACCTTTTCTGACTAACATACTTCACTGAGCTGCAGCTCACTTCATCAGAGGCATGCACATCAGTTGCATCTGATGAAGTGAGCTGCAGTTTAAAATAGCTTATGCCTTTTAATGTTAATCAGAAAAGGTGCTACCAGACCTCTGTTAGTCAGAAAAGGTGTCCCAGTCTCCCTCTGATTATCTGCTGCAACATCTGCTTTGTTAATATCTAGGTTTCATTTCCTAAATGAAATATTCTTACTTCTCTCATCTCCTCATCCAATTTGCGTTGTTCCAATGCTTCTTTCTCTGCTCTTTTGCGGTGCTCTTTTTCCACTTTTTCATATTTTTTCCAATACAAAAGCATCTCCTTTGTAAGTCGACGTGCCCTTGGTAGAGTTTCCTTGCAATTCTTTTGGGCTTGAATAGCTGCTCGACGCACCTCTCTCATACACTGGTGAGCCAGCTAAAACAGAAAAGAAAGGGGGAAAAATTAGAATTAGGCAAAGAGAGAAAAACCAGGGAGAAAAGTTTATATTCTCAAGTCCTGCACTGGAAGGAGTGTTCTTGAGTATCTCCCAGTACCAGAGCCGAAATTCACAAATGCTGCTTTAATAATACTTTGCTCTTATATCTTAAATACTTTCTTTGTAAATGATATCCATTTAAGATAAAAACAGAAATCTGTCCTTCTGACAGAAATGATGCTTTCTTCTTATTTGAACTAAATAGATTATGGAAGTTAAATTGGGGAAAAACTATGAGTACAGATATAGCTGTTATTATTATTCCTGTTTAAATATGACAATTACAGCAAATACAGATTCTTAGTAAATTCATGTCTGGGTAAGGTAATGAACTTGATGTGTGCCAAAAAACCCAAACTCAGTCCAGACAAGACAGTATAATTTATCTTTCACTGTTTCCAAAGGAACAGGTCCTAGTCTGTTCAATTTTCAAAGAATTACGGGTAGCCCTCACTTGTTTAGCCAACTTCACTGTCTGCTGTTCTCCTTCCTAGCCCAATTCAAAATGTTTGGTTTTTTTAACCTTCAAACACCAGAGTTCCTAGAACTGTGATTCCAGGAGCGATTTCCCTTTGCCTCTACACAAGCCTCTCTTTATACTAAGGTAATTATTAAAGTCCATTTCTGGATTCCCTGCCACCTGAGGCAGACTTTTATAAGACACAGCTGTGAAATGTTCTTTGTTGGTCATTATTTTTCATTTTTAAGTTTATAAAAATAGTTTTAATCTTTAAAATTCTGATGATTAAAAATGTTTTAATTGCATTTTTAAGACCACAAATCAAATTCCAACTAACGATATTAGACTCTTATCAATGCAATACATTTTCCTTCTGCCTGGAGGAATATATCACTGTACCATTAATACCAAAAAATAGGTAATTTACTGTAGCTGAAGGACAAAATATAAATTCTCTTAACATTAAAACATTTTTTTAAAATCAATGTATTTCAGTCCCAGTATGGTACAAAATGTTGCATAGTATACCTTTCTGCTATTGCTCAAGAACAAATTTCGGGCAGAGACTTTTTGCTTGTATGCCTAAAAAAAAAGGGGGGGGAGGATACATTATTATATCATACTATAACAATTATTTTTTTCACACAACTAAAAGTATCAACTAGAAACATCAAATGTGATAGTCTTGCTTCAAAGATGTAATTCATTTGAATTTGGTACTTAAATCAGGGGACCCCAACCACCAGGCTGCAGCCCATTACTGGGCCGTGACTTATTTGGAATTGGGTCATGCGAGTGGCTGGTTAGAGCACATGCTTGCGCAACTCAATCTGCATGAGCGGCAAGCTGGTGAGCACTTGTGCACCTGCACGCTGGCCCACTGTTTACACAAGTTGAGCTGCGCACGTCGGCCTGCAACTCAGGCAAGGGCTGCCTGCACGTGGGCCCGCTGCTCACTTGAGCCAGTTCCCTTCCCCCTCCCAGCCAGGCTGCCAAGCTGCAACGGTTGGGGACCGCTGATTTAAATCAACAACTCAAAATAAATGTTTTCTGCCTTCCTCTCCTTTTTCTTCCAACTATTCACTATGTATGCAGAACATGTTGATTCAGAAAATTTTTTTTATATAATTTGCCATTGAATGTAATTTTACCTCATATGATTTCTGTATCCCTACTAGTGGTACATTTCAGTTTGCAGAGCCTACCTTGGGCAGCTCCTTTTTAGCAATGCTCAGCCATACTTTCCTCCGGCGAGCATTTAACTGTTCAATGGATAAATGCTTTTTCTTAGACCCTGGTGGAGGGGTGTCATGAGAAAACTTGGCAAAAACTTTGATCTGGTGGTGATGACGTCGTGGTGACTCCTCAGACGAAATGTCTTCATCCCTTCTTTTCTTTTTTTTCACCTTTTTCAATTTTGCTGGAAGAGGACAGCACACAATATGATCAGTTTGAATTCATAGCATTAACTTGCAGCTTGTGAATGTATTCCATCCAATAATGGAACCAATTCGAAGTAGCAACTAATTTTGCAATTCTCTATAAATCTGCAGGAAAAAAAAATATCTGGGCTTGTTTATAAAGACCATCTCGTTCAAAAAGGATGATTATAAGCAAAATGTCAAAACACTGTCATTTATAGCCTCTCTTTTAAGTGAAATGCTATTCAAATGTTTGAGAAAATAATCAGTTAAAGAAAAAGGAATAAAACTGAGCTTTAGATGCGGATGAAATCTACAATGTGGCAAAAGAGGAATTATAAAACAGTTTCAGAAAAAGCATATCAGATTGGCAAAAGCTGTTCCAGAAAGAGGACTCTTATGATTTATTTGTAAAATGCATTAAGTCACTATAGAGCAATAAATTCCAGGTTAGTTAATAAAGGCTTTCCTCACTTTATGAGGATTACATACCCCCAAAATCTCATATAATGTTAGATTCTGAACCAGAATAAGAGGGTCTTGTGGTATGGATAAAATTTTGACAAACATGCTCTAGCCATTTTAGAGCCTTATTCTTGAACACTACATTACTTAAACGTGTTTTATTCCTTGTCTCATATTCTATGTAGAGTCAAAGCCTTTTCTCTACCTTTTGAACAGCTGGATTTCTAGTGTGCGTAATTATAACAGCAGACAAATGGGCAAAACTGCACCACAGCATTCTGAATTCTTCATTATGTTCTGTAAAATACATTTGCCCAGACTAGGTCTGAGGATCTTTCACCAACTTCAGTGTGATTTAGTATGTCCAACTCAATCTCTAGCATTAGAAAGTTCTTTTTCACTTTAGATGCAAGGTTTTAATAAGATATTGACAACTGCTTTGAACCCCTAGTAATAGTAGCATCTATGGAAGGTATGGAAGTAAGAGAAAGGAATATATACAGCTAGTAAAATTTCACAGTCTGGTGGTAAATACGTGATACAAATCAATGCCCAGAAAAGAGTGAGTTAGCATAAAGATGTACCTTTTAATTTTTTTTCCTCTTTCAACTTCTTTTTCTTCGGCCCTATGAGATGACGCTGTTGCTCATAATAAGGATCATATGTAGACAGCAAACCTGTACTGTAATACTGATACTGCTGTAACTGAAGCAGACATAAAAATAATTACTTTTTTAAAATTAAGGCCTAATTAAGTAGGAAATATAGCTGGGTAGAAAGTTCAAGTCGCTTCAAGTTTAGATTGTTTTTATGTTTGGTAATTATTGAGTATATTAACATGATAAGCTTAGCTATAAAATGGTAAGATATAATACAAAATCTGAGGAAAAGAATAGAAAGAAATACAATGCCTCTCTTTAGGGAAAAGGCTGGTTTTTGTTAACAAAGGAAATCAGTTACTGTATAACATTGGGCCAGTCACCCTGTCAACCCAACGTACTACACAAGACTGCTAGGGGGATAAAAATGTGGGATAGCCCCATCTATGCTGCCTTGAGCATCTTAGAAAAAGTGTGGGATATAAGAATATATGTACATAAACAGGCACAGCCAACTTGGTCTACTCTCCACTATAGTTTGCAATTGATTAATTTCTTTCTGGCGTTTTTTACCTCTTTATCTTTGCTATATTTATTTTGATGCAGTTTTTTGTACTTGTGTAATCGCAGCATATTGTGAAGTTCTTCCCTTGAAAGAGTGAATTCTTCTCCTTCCCCATCTTCATCAGTTACTGATTCACTGTCACTGGAGTCATCACTCAGGAGAATGCTCTGCCAACGAGATAATTTCAATTTTCAACGACAGTGAGCAAAATGACCAGAACAGGAAATAAAAATTTCTGAAACAGGCCAATGGGATTAAAGCTTCTGAAAAGGGGGGGGGGGAAACCTAACAACATTTATACACATAGAAGAGCTTCACTGTTTAGCATTTCCTACTGCATCTTCCTCCACCACAATATTAACCATCATGAAATCTTTTGAGGCTGCTTCAGTGGATGGTGCACACATAACATTTCTGATTTCTCAATTTACTACTTTCATGTATACATGTTCTCAAAAGCACTGCCAGGTAACCTTCATTTTAGCCTTAGGAACATCACATTTCTGTTATCAGTAAAACATTTCTTGCAATGTTTGAACAGTGACCTGGTCAGGCAAAATAGACTATGAAATTGACTCGTTGAAATTAAACATAGTATTAATCCACACGCCTGGTTCAATGGCACATTACAAAAATATAGTCTTCTTTCTGGCCAACGTTGGAAGTACAGAAGCCCAATGCTTTGGGGTAAGGACTCTTTTCTACAAATTTGCATTGGCATACAGTGTTGATAAACTCTGACAGATCTACCCTATATAGGTAGTCCTCAACTTATAACCATTTGTTTAGCAACCATTTGAAGTTACAATAGCACTCTTCAAAAGTGACTTATGGCCAGCCCTAACACTTATAAGCATCCCCATAGTCACATGATCAAAATTCAAGTGCTTGGCAACCGGCAAGTATTTACAAGGGTTGCAACGTTCTGGGGTCACGTGATCAACATCTGCGACCTTCCCAGCCAGCTTCTGACAAAGTCAATGGAGGAAGCCGGATTAGCTTAATGAATGCATGATACCTTTAGCAACTGCAGTGATTCACTTAAAAACCATGGCAAAAAAGACTGTAAAATTGGGCACGATTCACTTAATAACTGTCTTGCTTAGCAACAGAAATTCTAGGCTCAACTGTGGTCATAGGTTGAGGACAACTTATAATCATGCAGATGTTCCCCATCCTCAAACCCACCCACCCATTTACCCAAGCTACAAATACATTGTAGAGAGTCAGCTAGCTATGCTTTCTTTGAGTAGCGGTGGAAGGAGCTGCTATCATCTGGACTGCAGTGGGAAAGGAACAGAAAATAAAAGGGAGCAGTTACGTTGTTCACTTCTGCATATGGAACGATACAGCTGAAAGAGTAACACCGCCACAGACCATCTCACCGCTGCTTGGTAAACCCATTAGATCAGCAAAAGAGGAAGGAAAAGATGGGGATTTTTCATCTCAGGTTTAGTAGCATGGCTGAGTACAATAGATGGAAGAGTAAAACCAGGAAATGGACACTAGAAAACCTGGGGGCGGGGATTTCTGAAGGAAGCTAAGATATCAAAACTTGATGCTGTGCATTACAAACCTTGAGAACATGAGAAGAATTAATGGAAGATTTAAAAAAAACCTGTAACTTTTACCACTAATAAAATGTAAGAGGAACAGCATTTTTAAATTTTTTTTTTAAGAAAATGTCGCCGTTTTTATAGATTGTAAGTTTATAGACAGATCAGAATAACGTTAAGAGAAGGATCACTAAGAATAGATCTGGATTTCAGTAACAAAAACTCACCTTTAGCCATTTTCTGCTTTTCTTCAATTTGGAAAAGTTATATAGACTCCCTTTTTCTGTTTTTGGCTCTGTTTAAAGAACATATCAAAACACTTATATTGTGCAAACAATTCAACGTAAAGATACTTTCAATAGAGAAAGCATTTACTCCAAACTGAATTACCATTGAATCATTTTGCAATGTGAACTACAAAAAAAAGAATCTTCTGATTATGTCCAGCGTATAAGCACATCACATTTTTGATGAATTATTTAATCAAACCCAATTGCTCCTGGATCCAAGTGATATGCAAGACCGGCCCACATAATTATCATCAAAGGCAAACTAAAATTATTTTTAAAACTCTCTTACCAGATTGTAGCACTCCATTGAGTGAATGTGTGTTTAACATTCCTGAACTCCCTGCTCCAGAAGGTTCTCCAAGCAATGAGGTTGCAGGCTCTTCTTTCACTTGCATCAAGGGACTCCCAGGCTGAGGAAGCAAAGGATTGTCATCCAATCCATCCTCACTTTCATCACTACAAGAAAAAATAGAAATATACATTTTATCATAATAAAAGGATTAATGCCGTAAAAAATAATTATGCTCCAGAGCAACTTTCATTTTCCTTATCTCTAATACCAGAAGGAGGTGAAACTGACTTCAAATCCTGTGGATACACTGATGTAATGTAAGTATTTTGGCAATAAAATGGAGTGGTTTGCCACTGCCACCTTCTTGGATGTTTTTCCAACTTTAATCTAACCTAAAATCTTGATATTCTGTGGTTTCCAGGTACTAGCAATGCCCAATTCTGTTTAGTTTCCATACTCAGACAGGATTAAACAATTGTTGCCACTGACTGACACTCTGTCCCAGTGGTGGCGAACCTATGGCATGCGTGCCAGAGACGGCACTCAGAGCCCTCTCAGTGGGCACATGGGCCGTCGCTCCAGCCCCGCCTCCCCCTGTGGCCCCCTCACCAGCAGCCCCCCTAGAGGTGAGTCGCCCCTGGGGACGACCCATGCAGAGCAGCGCAGCCAAGAACATGGCAGCCGGGCAGCAGGGACAAGATTCCACCCTCACGCCTTGTCATTCGCAGATGATACTGCGGGCACAGGCGGAGGGCGTGGCTGCCATGGTGCTGCTGGGTCGCCTGGGCGATCTCCTGCAGTAGGCCATGGAGGCAGTGGGTGGTCCTGCAGGCGGGTGAAAGTGGGGTAAAGCGGGGTGGATCAGGTTGTTTTTGGGCACTCGGTCTCTAAAAGGTTTGCCATCACTGCTCTATCCCAACGGTACCGGTGTGGGGCCCATTGGGAACCTGGCTTTGCAAGCGGTAGGCAAGCATGTGAAGCTTCATTTGCGTGTGCAAAACTATCCCCCCCACCGCTGCTGGTTCACAGATCAGAAAAGGTTAGGGACCACTGCTTTAACCCTAGAGGGATACAATGTATTAGATGTCTCAATAAGATAAAATCAGGTATGATTTTATAAATATTAACATAACACTATTTAAAATACTGTTATATAAAGTACATTTTTCCACATTCAGTATTGTGTAGGAATTTAAGTTCTGTATCCTTTTAATTTTCTTCCATTTTTCTAAAAATCTTTTTTATTCTTCCATGATTTCAAATTTTCCAGTTCACATTAGAAAACAAATTATGACTTTGGTAAACTTAGTATGCGTATTTTTAAATACCCTATGCTTTCAGAACTAAATGAAAAATAAATACATAGGTTCTGGTCACATCTCCCATTCTTTAAAGCATTAACAGCAGCATCAGGATATACATGTAGATATTTGGATATACACTCTGCTTCCTTTTCAATATTAAAATCTGAAGCTGATATCTGCTGATTTATCTGCAGGTTCCCATCCTCATGAAGCTCATTTGCCCCCATTACTGAAACTAATGTTAAGAATTAAGATAGTTGGAGTATGAAATGTCTGCTTTTTTTAACTGAGCCCACATCAAAATGGTTTTGATACCTGGATGCAGTCCTATTGAAAATGGCAGAAGTCTGTCGTAAAAAGTGATCCAACCGCAGAGCTTTCTCCAAATACCGCAGATAGAGAGGCGTTGCCAGCTCTGTGCAGTTGCCATCTTCTCCTGAACCCAGCTCTGAGGCCATAGAACAAGTCTCTCTTCATGCAAAGATGTCTCCTAACGCACAGCTGTTTCAAAACAGAATGCAGTAGGTTAACACATCATTCCTATTTTCTGGATTTTTTTTCAGTGGTGGGATAAAATACATTATTTTCCTACATCACATTTCACACATGGCAAGCCCAAACAGAATATAGTTAAGAAATCAGAAGTTGCAGAATTGCACACTTATTCTACATAAAATTATTCCCACTTGAAAGAGAAAATATGGAGAAGGTACTGGAATAGGCAAGTAAATTACATCCTCCCCACGTGTATTTTCCTGAAGAAAAAATATTAATATCCAATTATTTATATTCTCGTCAATACACAAATCATAATCCCATAAAATTGTTTGCCATATTGTTTAAATGCATAGTGTGATTTGTATATCTCCCTACACAGGGGTTGCATCCTATGTATTTTAGGCTTATCTTTTGCTTCCAGTATCACAACAAACAAATCTGTGCTTTAATGGAATTGTGTTCTAATCTCTGGTCCAAATAAATTTCTATACTACCACTCTTTCATATGCCATTGATAGCATTATCTTGATATGGATCTCAAGTGAATTTCTGAATCCAGTTGCAATGGCTAATGACAAGAAGGACCTAATTACATGAAGACAAATAGTTATAACAGACTGAGTATGTGTACAGAAAGCAAATGTTAGTCTATAATATTCTACTGTTGAATGGTAACCAAGTATAATCTATCTCATCATTAACTCAGAGTCAAAAAGACCTTATGTGCATTTCTAAAAATATTACTTTTGTGTTTTTTCTAACCAACTGAATTTAGTATAATAAAAATGAAACCAGACAATTGACTGAATAAATAGTGGATGGTATGACAGAATACAATAAACCTGTTCAAACTAAATTCTCCCTGAAAAAAATCTGGTATCTTTGGGGAATCTCAAAAGTGTTTTTCAGAATACAGGTAGACCTTGACTTACAACAGTTCATCTAGTGACCATTCAAAGTTACAATGGCACTGAAAAAAGTGAGTTATGACCATTTTTCACACTTATGACCATTGCAGCATCCCCATGGCCAAGTGATTTATATTTGAATGCTTGACAACTGATTCACATTTATGACGCTTGCAGTGCCCTGGGGTCATGGGATCACCTTTTGAAACTTTCTGCCAAGCAAAGTCAAAGGGGAAACCAGATTGACTTAACAATCGTGTTACTAATTTAACAACTGCAGTGATTCAGTTAACAAATGTGACAAGAAAAGTCATAAAATGGGGTAAAATTCACTTAACAAATTTCTCAATTTAGCAACATAATTTTTTGGCTCAATTATGGTCATAAATTGAGGACTACCTATCTAATGCCAAAGCATGGACAAGATATGCAAAAATGTTACTTTTTTAAGAAAACATTTCAGGAAATATAGAGATGAATTTTGCCATATGACAAATTTATTTCAAGTTTTATTATTCGTTACAGAATTGAAGGCCAATCTGCGATGACTTCTCTTCATACAAAGAAAAGGCAAATCTTCATATAATAATAAAGTTGGAAGGGACCTTGGAGGTCATCTAGTCCAACCCCCTGCTCAGGAAGAAAACCCTATACCATTTCAGACAAATGGCTGTCCAGTCTCTTCTTAAAAACTTCCAGTGTTGGAGCATTCACCACCTCTGGAGACAGGTTGTTCCACTGGTTAATTGTTCTCACTGCCAGGAAGTTTCTCCTTAGTTCTAGGTTGCTTCTCTCCTTGAATAGTTTCCATCCGTTGCTTCTTGTCCTGCCTTCAGGCACTTTGGAAAATAGCTTGACTCCCTCTTCTTTGTGGCAGCCCCTGAGATATTGGAATACTGCTATCATGTCCCCCCTCGTCCTTCTCTTCATTAAACTAAGCATACCCAATTTCAGCAACCGTTCCTTATATGCTTTAGCCTCCAGTCCCCTTATCATCTTTGTTGCTCTTCTCTGTACTCTTTCTAGAGTCTCAACATCTTTTTTACATTGTGGTGACCAAAACTGGATGCAGTATTCCAAGTGTGGCTTTACCAAGGCATTGTAAAGTGGTATTAATACTTCACATAATCTGGAGTCTTCGTGTGGAGGTCAACTCTTCGTTAGGAGGTGTTATTCTGCCAGAAAACAGAAGCAGGACTTATATTGACAATGGCTTCCAAAATTTTTGAGACTGTGGGTAAACTCGGCTTGGGACTGGCAATAGTTGGTGGAGTTGTCAACTCTGCTCTGTATAATGTGGATGCAGGATATCGGGCTGTCATATTTGATCAATTCCAAGGTGTTCAAGACATAGTGGTGGGAGAAGGAACCCATTTTCTCATTCCTTGGGTTCAAAAGCCAATAATCTTCGACTGCCGTTCCCGCCCTCGCAATGTGCCTGTAATCACTGGAAGCAAAGATCTACAGAATGTGAATATCACACTCCGAATCTTGTTCAGGCCAGTGATGACTCAACTCCCCCGCATTTTCACCACTATTGGCGAAGATTATGATGAACGAGTATTGCCTTCCATCACAACTGAGATCCTCAAATCTGTGGTGGCTCGCTTTGATGCTGGGGAGCTAATCACACAAAGAGAGCTGGTTTCCAGACAAGTGAGTGAAGACCTCACAGAAAGAGCAGCAACATTTGGACTCATTTTAGATGATGTTTCCTTGACACACCTGACATTTGGAAAAGAATTCACAGAAGCAGTAGAAATGAAGCAAGTTGCCCAACAAGAAGCTGAAAGGGCCAGATTCATAGTGGAAAAGGCTGAGCAGCAGAAGAAAGCAGTTATAATTTCAGCTGAGGGAGATTCAAAAGCAGCTGAGTTAATTGCCGATTCATTGGCTTCAGTAGGTGATGGCCTTATAGAATTGCGGAAGCTTGAAGCAGCTGAAGATATTGCTTATCAGCTCTCGCGGTCCCGTAACATCACCTATCTGCCATCGGGACAGTCAGTGTTGCTTCAACTACCCCAATAAGTGTCCTCCAACTTCACCCACTGTCTCCCCACCCTTTTTTGTACTCTTTCCTTGTGGGAGGGGAGACAAATTTGCCAAAGTAATCCTAAGCTTTCTCAATTGGGTTAAAAATATAAGAAATTAAGGCTGATTGAAAATCCCTTCAAATAATAAAGGCAATTGTTCTTTAAAAAAAAATACTTCACATAATCTTGATTCTATCCCTCTGTTAATGCAGCCCAGCACTGTGTTGGCCTTTTTGGCAGCTGCAGCATACTGCTAGTTCATATTTAAATGATTGTCCACCAGGACTCCGAGGTCCCTCTCACAGTTACTACTATTGAGCAAGGTACCCCCTATACTATACTTGTGCATTTGGTTTTTCTTGCCTAAATGTAGAACCTTACTTTTTTCACCACTGAATTTCATTTTGCTAGATAGTGCTCTGTGTTCAAGTCTGTCCAGATCCTTCTGTATCTTAAGCCTGTCTTCTGGAGTGTTAGCTATTCCTGCCAGCTTGGTGTCGTCTGCAAATTTGATGAGTTCCCCATCTATCCCCTCGTCCAAATCGTTGATGAAGATGTTGAAGTCTTTTTCATTTTCAAAATGATTTCTTCTATTTCTTTTTTCTTCTCTCATGATATATACTGCATTTTACATGATATATATTGCACTTTTACAAACATTTTCTTCACAGTATAGTGAATTCCTATGCATACTTTGTTTTAATATGCATGTTGTATGACCTTTCCTTAAATACATGTTATTGTACGTATTAGTGAAATTGCAAAGTAGTCTAAACGTGCTAACAATTTTACATATATCGTATGTAACGTATAGATGATCCTTGTTTAACAACTGTTCAAACCTATGACAATGCTGAACAAATAGTAGTTAAAACCAGTCCTTGTGCTTAGAGCTGTCGCAAGCTGCCCACGGTCTCGTAACTACAACAAGTAGTTGGCTCACGATGCTGCAACCTCCCCTCAGTCACATGATTACAACTGTGACTTTTCCTGCTGGCTTCTCCTAAGCAAAGTAAATGCTAGAACAAAGTCACAACTCACAATCAAGTGAGATCCTCACTTAACAACAGCAATGAGGACTGCTAGAACTGCAATTGCTAAACAGTGTAGACACATTGTTTTTCGACTTATGACTGAAGTCCCGGTTAGCACCATTAAACAAGGACCACCTGTACTGATAGCAAATAATAGAATGTGTATAAAACTATTCCTCTCTCTCTCACTGTTGAACAAGGGATGTGATTTTCCAATAGAGTCTGAAGAAGATGAGAAACGAAACGTCTTCTAAGAAAAACAAGAAAGTCCCATTTGCCTCATGAAAAAACATCTTTGGGACAACTATGACCCGGATGACTTGAGAATCTCCATAGTCAATAAAGTCCTATGGAAACCAAAAGCTCTTTGGAAGTTTCTTGATGCTATCATTAATGAAAAGAAACTGGTCTACCAACAAAGAGAGATCACACCCCAGACTACAGATAACCACCTTGTACTTTCCATATTTATATAAGAGCCAGTATAGTGTCAACACTGCTAACATCGGATGTTTCGAAGAAGCAGAGGTCAAATTGCCAACATTTGCTAGATTATGAAGAAAACAAGGGTGTTCCAGAAAAAAAAATCATCTTCTGCGTCATTGATTATGCCTTTGACTATGTAGATCACAACAAAGTGTAGCAACTTCTTAAAGAGATGGGAATACCAAACCATCTTACCTGTCTCCTGAGAAACCAGTATGTGGGTCAAGAAGCAATAGTTAGAACTGGACATGGAACAACTGATTGGTTCAAAATAAGAAAAGAAATATGACAAGGCTGTATATTGTCACCCTGCTTATTTAGCTTATATACAGAGCACATAATGTGAAATGCCAGCTGGATGAATTACAAACTGGAATTAAGATTGCCGGAAGAAATATCAACAACCTGAGACATGCAAACAATATCTCTTGATGAGGGTGAAAGAGAATACAAAAGCTGGCTTGAAACTCAACGTTAAAAAAACTAGGATCATGGCATCTGGTCTCATCGCTTCCTGGCAAACAGAAGAGGGAAGAAATGGAAGCAGTGACAGATTTTAGTAATGTATGGATGTGAGAGTTGGACCATAAGGAGGGATGAGAGCCTAAGAATTTATGCTTTCAAACTGTGGTGTCCCTTGGATTACAAAGAGATCAAATCAATCAATCCTAAAGGAAATCAACCCTGACTATTCCTTGGAAGAATAGGCATTGAAGCTGAAGTTTATATATTGTGGCCACCTAATGAGAAGAGAAGACTCGTTGGAAAAGACCCTGATGTTGGGAAAGAGTGAAAGCAAAAGGAGAAGGGGATGATAGAGGATAAGACTGTTAGTGTCATCAACACAATGTACATGAATTTGGGCAAACTCCAGGACAGTAGAGGATGGAGGGTCTGACACTCTATGGCGAAGAGACGAAAAAAACTTAGTGACTAAACAACAACAAAATAGTGGTTAAGGTGCTGAAGCAGGCCCCAGGTGCACCAGGTAATAGTCCCTCCTTAGGCATGGAAGGGGCTAGGTGTCTTTGGGCTTCGCCTAGACTGGGAAATTGAAAAAATGTCTTATCTAGTTACCCCTAACAGGACCAGTGTGGCAATTATGGTCTAGAATTGTCAATAAAGAGGCCTTCATCCTGCAGAATCAAAAGATAAGATATGCACCAAAAATCTGCAGCTTCAGACAGTTGAGTAGATTTGGCCATTGCACAGCAGAAACTGAAAACTCTAACTTTCATAATTTTGTTTCTACAACAAACTAAAATGTATGCTAAAATGTTTTTAAAGAGGAATTTTGAAACATTAGGAATTAGTACTATGCACACGGGGATGAATAATCAGAAAAGTGAAGATAATACACAATCAAAGCCCCATCCCTTTTATGTGCATATGACCTCGGTACATATACAAAAGGGCCAGACATCAATATAGTAGTCATAACTGCCATCTGATTTTACTGACTTTATTTGCCTCTTTATTGACAATTATAGACCATAATTGCCACACTGGTCCTGTTAGGGGTTATTAGATAGACATTTTTCAATTTCCCAGTCTAGGGGAAGCCCAAAAACACCTAGCCCCTTCCATACCTAAGGAGGGACTAGAACCTGGGGCACCTGGCACCTGCTTCAGCACCATGAATGTCCTTGCTATGGGCTGACTTGGTTATATTAAGCCATAATATAATTTGTTTGATTTTCAGCTAACATATGTTTACAGAATATATTGCATTTTGCTGAATAAATGCAGCAAAATGCAATTTATTTCATAAATTGTATATCAACAGGTCATTAAAAAACAATAAATAAATCCAGTTACTTAGTTTCTACTTCAATTTGGACAGTGAATAAACCATAATTGGCAAGTTAATCTAATGTAATCATTCAGAAACCATGGCTTACATATAAGTGGGTTTACGGACATGCTAAACTTAAGCCAAAGTAAATCAAACCATGTTTGAGGATGTGTAAACTAGAGATACCAAATTTGATGCAAAAATCTAGGTAACAGCAAAGAAATACGGAAAGCTCTGGTTTTTTATGCCATCTCAAAGGCCATTCAGAATTGTTTAGGTTAGATATGGTAAACCTAATGTAAACCAGGTCTCTACTGGAGTTCCTTGTGCCAAGCAACTACAGATAAATAATGTGGTAGGCATTTAGTTAAACAGGGTTCTTAAGAACACAAGGTCTGGGTTCTAAAGGCATATTTTATTTGCTTCTTTTTTCCCATTGGAAAGAATTGATAGTCAATTTAGGATTTTTGCATTCTGGCAATTAACATGCTCCGCATACACAAGACAAATAAGCAATTGTTATGGGAAATATAACAACATTCATTTTCCTTGACTTAAGAAGGCAAGTAACAAAGCTGTTCTGAATTTACTGTAACTCCCAATAAGCAATTCCTCTTCCCATCCATAACAAAATATCTATCTTAATATAAACAATATACCACAATGTACTCAAAACTAATCTTCTCCAATGCATTTTCTATTATATCTTCTAAAGTAAACATTAGAGATTGTTATTTAAACTGAAATGTCTATGCCTTGTGCATCCACTTTTCAATCATTTTTATAAATGATTCATGTTTTTCATCCAGGAATATTTGAACAACCTGTAGAGAACGCTGCTGGGCATGCATGCTTAATACTGTACTTGTATTAAGGACCCAACAGGATTTCTTCAGCTGCAGGTGAGATTATGGTGGTGGAAGGAGGAGACATAGAAGACATTACAAATACAGTCCATCGTTACCCTACATCAGGGGTGTCAAACTGCCAGCCCATGGGCTGATTGCATCATGCGGAGGCCACACCCACCCGTTCCGGCAATGCAAAAAAAGTCAGGATACATTGCTACACGTCATGTGATGTGGTTTGACACCCATGCCCTACCTACATGGACTGATTTATTGCAACTCATATCATTGGGTAATAGTAATAATAAAGTTGGAAGGTACCTTGGAGGTCATCTAGTCCAACCTCCTGCTCAAGCAGGAAATCCTAAACCATTTCAGACAAATGGCTGTCCAGTCTCTTCTTAAAAACTTCCAGTATTGGAGCATTCACAACTTCTGGAGGCAGGTTGTTCCACTGGTTAATTGTTCTAACTGTCAGGAAGTTTCTCCTTAGTTCTCGGTTGCTTCTCTCCTTGATCAGTTTCCATCCATTGCTTCTTGTCCTGCCTTCAGGCGCCTTGGAGAATAGCTTGACTCCCTCTTCTTTGTGGCAGCCCCTGAGATATTGGAACACTGCTATCATGTCCCCCCTCGTCCTTCTCTTTGTTAAACTAGACATACCCAATTCCAGCAACCGTTCCTTATATGTTTTAGCCTCCAGTACCCTAATCATCTTTGTTGCTCTTCTCTGTACTCTTTCTAGAGTCTCAACATCTTTTTTACATTGTGGTGACCAAAACTGAATGCAGTATTCCAAGTGTGGCCTTATCAAGGCATTGTAAAGTGGTATTAATACTTCACGTAATCTTGATTCTGTCCCTCTGTTAATGCAGCCCAGCAGTGTGTTGGCTTTTTTGGCAGCTGCAGCACATTGCTGGCTCATATTTAAGTGATTGTCCACTAGGACTCTTAGACCCCTCTCACAGTTGTTACTATTGAGCAAGGTACCACCTATACTCTATCTGTACGTTTGGTTTGTCTTGCCTAAATGTAGAATCTTACTTTTTTCACCATTGAATTTCATTTTGTTAGATAGCGGCCAGTGTTCAAGTCTGTCCAGATCCTCCTATATCTTAAGCCTTGGTAAAATATCACAAGCTACAGTAACCGTTTTAAGTCGATTGTATTGCCAAGGAAATATGTCAATGCTGCTACTTTAATTACAGTAGTTATGTTTCTGTTTATCTTTTACTGCTAGCTGTATATAGCATTTTAGCTACACTAATGTCAATGGCCCATAGCAGCATACAGCCATTTGTTTGTTTAGCTACACTAGGGTTATATACATAGAAACCTCAATCATACTTCATTCAAGGAACTCAATTTTCTACTTTCTTATGATAGGCTAAATCATGAATCATGAGTGGTGTTGGTACAACATATTAGCATAAAACATGACTACGCAATATGCTGAATCATAAACTATCTGTACAACCTATATTTTGGGTGGCATTCACATATCATGGCAAGCCATGTTACCATCCTGTATTTACAGTCAGCACCATGTCTAAGATATTCAAAAACTTGTAATGCTTTGACAGAATTTCTATAAAAATATTATTTGGAAGATCATGTGACTTTTTACTGAATTCTAGCACAGGTCCAGGAAAGCAAAACTGCAAGCCTCAACAAAGAACATGCTGCAAAGCATCTAATTCCTACCCTAATTCATGATCAGAAATGCATTCAATTGTGTTCAATTATGGATCTTTAAAATTTCCAGAAATATTAATATTGCTAAAGGAATGTATTTGAGGAAAGAACCCCAAAATTTAGGAGAAATGAAAATATATGCATGATTGCTGAATTCTAAGGAATATGCCATCTTTTTTATTTTTGGATGTTTAATAGAAGCAGGCAGACAAAGTTAAAATGCAAACAAAAGTCCATCAATGTTATAATAAAGCAAAGGAAGAGGGTGGATATTTTCTTCCTCTGCATGAAATACATTAATTTTAGAATACTGAGAAAGGATTCAGGGACAAAGCTTCTAAAAACACATTCTGCAACAAGGAAAGTTGTATAAATCACTCTTATTTTCTGCATATGAAATGCTGGCATTTCTACATTTTAGATCCTTTTGTTTTTCTTAATTTCATGAATTTTAAAAAATTGGAGCTCTATTTGTAAAAAGCCAACTTCTCTTTCATGGCAAAAAAAATTTATTTGATGCGTTTTCAAATACAGCTCAATTTCTTTCATGTTTAACCATTTTATGAGTTCAGAAATTAAGTTTTATCATTTATAAGGCACCCTATCTTCTATGGGTGACTCTCGGTGGTATACAAGGATTTCTGAGAAAAAACTCTTTTTCTTTGTGCTTTCATACATCCTGTATTCAAAAAAATTTTAAAAGGCAAAACAGAATATTTGAACAAGGAATAACTTAACAAAAACCCTAATATGTAACTGGAAAAGTTATAAGCATAATAATGAATTAATGCATTTCCTTTTCAGTATTGCAAAAACCATTCAGTTTTGAGGAAAAAACACCAGTTTTCTGTCAGTTAGACATAATCACAAATGTTGTATGTTTTCTTGCAAAAATAGGAGGAAAGTATATTGGATGTGTTCGCCGCCTTGAGTTATTTCTAAAAATAATAGACAGGATATAAATAATCAAACAAATAAAAATAAATGAATATGATTTGATATGTGATCAATGGTACATGTCAATCATGTAGAAGAATATCTAACTAAGGAATAACACTCTGGAGATAAATGTCTTTCTCATACATTTTTTATTATCATACAAAACATCACATCCCAAACAACATTTCTAATTCAACATCACTGAATAAGGTGTTCCAGTGCTTAATCAAAATAAAATTGATTTAATATTATGAAGGATTTTATTAAAGCAAATAAACATTTTATTAGGTTTGTGAAAGACTTGGGAAACAATTCAGAAAATGTGCTTCAGAGAACATGGGAACAAAAACTTGAGTACCTTTCTGTAATTCTATGATGCAACCACATCTTTTTTTGAGATCACAGTGCTGAGTTTGCACTTCAGGCGTTCTGAATCACCTTTTTCAAATAATTTCTCAAGTGCAGCTTTACTAATTCTACTTTACATTCCACAGTTTCAACTCAAATTTGTTTAAAGATCAGAAACACTCAAGTCCTACAAAACAACTTACCACAAGAAATTTATCTGACATGTAGACCATGCATGCAATAAGGGGTTAAAAAGGTGATCACTTCTACTGTGCTGTATGTTACACTGCAGTGTTTGGTAAATTCGTATATTTAATTATAAATGATACAATGTCAATTATAATTCAGAGGCAAAACTGCTAGGAATTAATGTCTATTAGGTTGCAAAAAAATATTAGACATTTTGCATAATAATCAATGCCAAAAGCCACTAAAGCATCATCTATTCGTGTGAAATATTCCACGAAGCATTTTTTAAAATGTATCCTGATTAATATATATAAATACGTATAGATTTTTCTGATTAAGAAGACATAGATGCAAATTGACACTCCGTGCTCACTGCTCTTTGATGTTATTATCCTTGATAAAACGGCTATACCTGGATCTCAGATTCATTTAACATACCAACATGAATCTCTGCCAAGTATTCCCACAACTAGAAATCCTGTTATCTCAGAGGACACTTCAGGAAGCCGGGCGGCTTCCTCGTTTTCTACTGCCAGGCACTGAGCAAGCGAGGCGCGCACGTGTGACCGTGGACTGGGTGTGACCAAGACACAGACACACACAGAGACACACACAAACACACACACACACACACCGCATGCTGCCCGAGGCCAGAAGGTAGAGAGGCATCGCCTGAGGAATCTCCCTCGCCCTTCTGAAGCCTTTGGTGGGAAAGGGGAGACCCCTGGAGTACAGCACCCTCCCCACTTGCGCTCCCCCCCCCAAGGAAACATCCTGTCCCTTTAAGAGTAGGCCCGGCTGCCGGGGCCACTGGTGGGGGACTGCGAAGGAGCGGTGGGACGGGGGCTGATCCCGCGGCCTGGTCTAACGGGTCCCTGCTTTGCTGCCACCTGCCCCGGCCCGCGAATCACGGCGTCTCACCTGCGTGCTTAGCTCGGCTTAGGCCGAGAGTAGCTCCTGAGTTGTCCGCCCCGCTTTCCCTTCCCGGCCTCTCGCCCCGTACTGCGTTGGCGCTGCCTGTGTCCTGCCGCGGCGCCCTAGACTTCTGCTTCGACAAGATGGCGGCCGCGCTATTGCTGCTGAGAAGGAGGCGGCGGCTGCGGGCGCTGGGACGGCGGCGGCGGCCACTTTCGCTCACTGAGAGGAGAGGAGCAGGGACACGGGGAGCCATGGCGGGGGGGAGGAGAGGCGCCATAGCCAGGCCAGAATAATCGAAAGCGGCACCCCCAGCTAGTGCTCCGAGCCCAGTCACACAAACATTCCCCCAATGGGCTTCGCCGCAACTTTCATGCGGACCTTAAGTTCATATCCCGTGTTCAGTCCCCGTACAGAACCCAAAAGAAGTAATCCAGAAACGATTCGTTTATCACTCGATTGGTTGAGTCTGAGAGTGACGGAAATTGCCGAGTGCTTTCGGCTCCCAGAAACTAGCGTGAGTTAGCAATTCTCGCGCGAAGCTCAAATAAAGAGTCGCGAGACTGATATTCCAACGGGACCTCCCTGGAAGTGACGTATTGCTTCTACTAATGTTAGCTAGACATAAAGAGTAGTTGTGGGCCCAGGTAGGCCTCAACTTTGATTAGGATAGTTAGGTCTCCAATTATGGACACAATAGATTTATGAACACCTTCAAAAATCCACTCTTCCAGATAATTGGGCTTTTTCCCCAGCATTGTCGCTTGCCAATGGCTGTAGATGGCTACTTTAAAACTTAGCTGTGTCAGAAAACATACCTGACATGCTTTAAATTTATTTTTTTTCTGACAGCGTTTGTTCCAATTCAGTATTGAGATTATTATTTTTTAGAATTGGTGAAAACTACAATATTATTTTCATTGTAAGGATACCCGTGGAGACTCTAAAGTAGCTTTGAGGAGTTTTTTGAGATGGAGATGTGTTCAAGTCAGCCTTGACTTGGCATTCTGCTTAGATAAGCCCCTCAATTTTCTGGGTAACCTTTTCAGAAGTGATTTGCCATTGCCTTTTCTGGACTGAGACAAAGTGACTGGAATAAAGTCACCTAGCTGGCTTCATGTGGGAGGTGGACTAAGACCTCAAAATATTCCAGTTTCTAGCCTAGTACCAAATTGGCTATCTGGTTTTGCCTTGGATGTGTCATCATTATATTTCTTGGCACTAATAAGGGGTATATCAATACAGGAATGACATGAATAAATCCCAGATTACTGATGTGCCATAAAATTGATGTCAGTAGGTAGACCTTCTCCATGATGCTTGGTCTTCAATTGGGGCCTTTGGGTATTCCAAAAGTGCCACCATTCTCTTTATAATCAAATTTATCTGCCTTGATACTGATGGTCTTCCTTCTACTTTTCAAGAGAGCTTGTTTTAATGAATTACAGAATAAGAGTTGGAAGGGACACCAGAGATCTTAGTCCAACCCCCTGCTTAAGCAGGAGACCCTATACCGTTCAGGACTGATGGTTGTCCAATCTCTTCTTTAAAAACTTAGGACAGATCACCAACAACTTCCAGAGGCAAGCTGGTCCGCTGATTGATTATGCTCACTGACAGAAAATTTCTCCTTAGTTCTAGGTTGGATCTCTCCTTAATAACCTTCCATCTATTACCTCTTGTCCTGCCCTCAGGTGCTTTGGAGAATAGGTTGACCCCCTCTTCTTTGTGGCAGCCCCTCAAATATTGGAACACTGTTATCATGTCACCCCTAGTTCTTTATAACATTAGACATACCCAATTCTTGCAACTGTTCATCATATGCTTTAGCCTCCAGTTGCCTAATGTTTACTACTCTTCCCTGCACTCCTTCTAGAGTCATTTTTTTGTGTTGTGATCAAAACTGAACACAGTATTCCAACAGAATAAAATAGAGTAGAATAGAATATAGCAGTGATGGCGAACCTTTTAGAGACCGAGTGCCCAAACTACAACCCAAAACCCACTTATGCATCGTCGGATGCTGGGTGGGCATGGCCCATTGGCTGGGTGATCCATTGGGTGGGCGTGGCTGCGGTGATAATGGCAGACTGGGTGGGACTGAAAAGTTCAATCAATTCCAACTTTGCAAGATCTTTTTTTTCCCACGAGAAGTTGAAATTGACTGATTGATTGTGCCCAAAGAGAGGGCTCTGAGTGTCGCCTCTGATACCCGTGCGATAGGTTCGCCACCACTAGAACATAGAATAGAATATAGAACAGGAAATAGAATAGAATAAGAAATAGAAGAATAGAATAGAAATAAAAATAGAAGAATAGAAATAGAAAAGAATCTGGAAGGGACCTTGGAGGTCTTCTAGTCTATCCCCCTGCTCAAGCAGGAAAACCTACACCATTTCAGACAAGTGACTGTCCAGTCTCTTCTTTAAAATCTCTAGTGATGGAGTGCCCATGATTTCTGAAGGCAAGCTGTTCCACTGGTTGTCTTCATTGTTAGGAAGTTTCTCCTTAATTCCAGGTTACTTCTCTCTTTGATCAGTTTCCAACCATTGTTTCTTGTCTTGCCCTCTGGTGCTTTGGAGAATAGTTTGACCCCCCTCTTCTTTGTGGTAGCCCTTCGAATACTGGAATACTGCTATCATGTCACCCCTATTTCTTCTTTTCTTTAGACTAGCCAAACGCAAGTCCTGCAGCCGTTCTTCATATGTTTTAGTCTCCAGGCCTTTGATCATATTAGTTCCTCTTCTCTGATCTTTTTCCAAGGTCTCAACATCTTTTTTGTAGTATGATGACCAAAACTGGTAGCAGTATTCCAGGTATGGTCTTACTAGGGTTTTATAAAGCAGTACTAATACTTTGCGTGATCTTGATTCTATGCCTCTGTTTATACAACCCAGGATTGTATTAGCTTTTTTGGCTGCTGTTGCACACTGCTGGCTCATAGTCAAGGGATCATCCACTAGGACTCCAAGGTCCCTCTCACAGTTTTTATTTTTTATTTATTTATTTATAATCAAATTTCTATACCGCCCCTCTCCCGAAGGACTCGGGGCGGTGTACAGCCTAAATTAAAAACATATAGATATACATAATTTAAAATAATTAAAATGAATTAAATAATTTGGCCGTAAAATCCCCATTTAAAACCCAACACTTACAAATCTTAAAAAATTTACTCAATCAATCCCCTTAGAACACTCTAACCCTACTGAAATCGGAGCTTCTATGCCAGGCTAGCCTGTCGAAAAAGGAACGTTTTTAGTTCCCGACGGAAGGTGCGTAGATCTGTCATTGTACGGAGTTCGGGGGGGGGGGAGCTCATTCCATAACGTGGGAGCTCCCACAGAGAAAGCTCTCCCCCTGGGGGCCGTCAGCCGACATTGTCTGGCCGACGGCTCCCTGAGGAGGCCCTCTTTGTGGGAGCGTACCGGACGGCGGGAAGTATTTGCTGGCAGTAGGTGGTCCTGCAAGTATCCGGGTCCGATGCCATGGAGCGCTTTAAAGGTGGTCACTAACACCTTGAACCGCACCCGAAAGACCAGTTGCTGTTTTTGAGCCAAATCTCACCTAATCTGTACTTATATCTTTGATTTTTCCTGCCTAAGTGTAAAGCTTTGCTTTTCTCCATATAAAATTCATTTTGTTGGATAGGGCCCCTTGTTCAAGTTTGTCAAGTTCTTTTTGCAACCTGAGCTTGTCTTCTGGGGTGTTGGCTATTCCTGCCAGTTTAGTGTCATCTGCGAATTTGACGAGTTCCCCTTCAATTCCCTCATCTAAGTCATTTATGAAGATATTAAAGAGTCCTGGGCCTCTCTCCATGTGGATGTAGAACCATTGAGGACTACTCGCTGAGTACAGTTTGTCAGCCAGCTACAGATCCATCTGGTGGTGATATTGTCTATCCCACCTTTTTCTAGCTTACTAAGCAGCAGGTTGTTGATACTATCCCTCTATACAGCTGAAGACTGGTTGGCCTTTTTGGCAGCTGGAGCACATAGCTGGCTCATACTTAAAAATGGTTGTGAGTTCCCTCTCAGTTATTGCTGTTGAGTCAGGTAGCACCTTTGCTATACCTGTGCATTTGGTTTTTCTTGCCTAAATGTAAAACCTTACTTTTCTAACCACTAAATTGCATTTTGTTGGCTAGGGCTCAGTGTTAGTGTCAAGATCCTTCTGTTGTAAAGTGTTGCTGTTACCCCCCAGCTTTGTATTGTCTGCAAATTTAATGAGTTTCCTTTCCAATTCTTCATCTAAGATGTTTATGAACATGTTGAAGAGTACTGGGCCTAAGACAGAATCTTGTGGTACCCCACTGTCTGAACCCTGGCAAGACCAAATGACTTTGAGTGCATGGAGCTTCAAGATCTGGGACTTTGATATCCTTAGTTCTTGATGGGGTGGCACTATCCCAGACAGACCCAGTCTGCATCTTGGGGATTGTCCTGGACTTGTGATTCTTGCTTGAAGAGCAGGTGGCAGCCGCACCTAGGAGAGGCTTTGTACAACTTTGAGCTGTGTGGCAGTTGCGGCCTTTCCTGGATCAGGAGTCCTTGGGCTCAAGCCCTAGTCATTTCATGCCTGGACTAGTACAATGTACTCTACACAGGGCTATCCTCGAAGAACATTCAGAAACTACAACTGGTGCAGAGTGCGGTGGTGTGAGCAGTTTTGGAGCCACTAGAGTGGTCCATGATGTATTGCTGCTCTCCAAGGTGCACTGGCTGCCAATTTGCTTCCAGATGCAATTCAAGGTGTTGGTTATCATTTTTAATGGGTCCAGTTACTTGAGGAACTATCTTATCCCAATGGGACTGGCCCGCCTTACCTGTGCTGGCAGAGGACGCATACTGAGGACCCTGTTGATCAGGGAATTCCCTCGCAAGATCCAAGACAAGAACCTTCTCTGCTCTTGCCCTTTGGAACATCTTGCCCCCCTCCCCGAGGGTGAGGTCTGCTCCCATCCTCCTTTCAGGGTCTGAAAACATGGCTCTGCCAGTTGGCTTGGGGCCTCAATGGGGGAGTTTCATGCTGGAGGTGGTTGATGGACCAATAGCAGATCCCCTGCACATCCTGCTCCCTCTCTCACCATCTTTTAGTTACAGTTTGTATTTTTATTGTTATAGTGGGTATATGTTTGTATGGTTTTATTGCTTTTAATATTTTAAAATTAATATTTTAATCTATTGCCCAGAGTCACCTTTTTGCAAGATGGGCAGGCAAACAAATTTACTAATAACATAAAAAAAAAATCAAAGAAGACATTCTTTGTTTTTTATGTCCCGAAGAATATGGTCTTCTACTAAAGTGTCCAATTTCAATCCATTTCAATTTGCACATACCTAAGGTATTAATTTGTACATGTTCCATGTTTTTACATTCCATGTTCCCACTGTAATTCTTTGCAGTCTGAGATTTTCTCTTCCTGCATAATAACATCAGCAATCAGATAGCCATAGTATTAGTACTCCAAAAGATTCTCAGCACTTCCTCAGTAGCATGTTGTGTGGCACCAGGAGTGGGGGAAGGCAACATCTAGCATTATATCAGTCATTTTATATTTTCTACTCATGCGCAACATTAGCACATGTACCATATAAGCAGACTAACAATTTGGACAAAAAAAGGTAGTGTTTACTTACCTTCTTTCTTAAAAGTATAAAAGATAGCTTGAAGATTTAGATTTCCTAAAGCTGAAATCTTAAGAGTCTCTGCAATGAACATTATATTTGGGGATATATTTGTCTGCAAGATGTGCATAAAATGGACACTCTGCCCATTTAAAAGATGAGTACTACCTCCTACTTTACCACCTCTAAAATTATAATTCCTGAACTAAATTCACTCACACACACAATAACACATAGATCCATTGCACTACTTCCTTTTCAAATCAGCAATTTTATTACTACATCCATTCTACACAAATATTTTAACAAATCTAAAGTTTTATTTTAAACAGAATATCCCAACTGTTGGAATGAGTACAATTTTTTAAAAAAAATTAAACAGAACATTATAGAAAGAGTAATAGGATGTAACTTTTTAAAAAAAAAATGGCGACAGCACTCTATGTGTTTTTGATGGAGCTTTGAAAAGTTTTGCCAAGAGGGTGCTGGAAAGATTTTTGGATGTTGAGATTGGTATGTGGAAGCGGAGGAGTGTTTTTTTTAAAGAAAGGCAAGAGGGAGACAGGCACGATTGATGAGAGGCTGGAGATTTGGTGGAGAAACAGAGAGGTAGAAAGGCCAAGAGTCTGAAGAGTGGAGAGATCATCAATATGCTGATGATACTCAGCTGTATGGCTCAGTCTGCAGTGAGTTAAGCAATGCTGTAACCTTCCTCTTGCAGTGTCTGGAGGCTGTTAGGGGTTGGATGGAGAGCAACAGTTGAAACTGAACCCTGGCAAGACCGAGTGGCTCTGGGTTTGGTGTTCTTTGGCCCATGGAGAATTGCCACCTTGGGTCTTGGATGGGGTGGTATTACCCCAAACAGACTCTGTGCGTTATCTGGGGATTCTCCTGGACTCACGACTCCTGCTCAAAGAGCATGTGGCAGTCATGCCATGCCCAGGAAGACTGCACAACTGCCAGTTATGCCATTTTCTGGGCCAACAATCCCTACTCACAGTCACTCATGCCTTAGTCACCTCCCATCTTGATTATTGCAATGCGCTCTACATGGGGCTGCCCTTGAGAAGCATCCAGTTAGTTCAAAATGTAGCAGCCTGCATAGATTTGTGCAGACCTCAGTGTACACATGTCACCTCTCTTATGGGAGCTGCATTGGTTGCAAAATTGCTTCCGGGTGCAATTCAAGGTGCTGGTTGTCACCTTTAAAGCCCTTATGGCTTGGGACCGGGTTATCTGAGGGACTGTCTCTTGCTGGTCACATCCACCCAATGCACTAGAGCGGGGAGGCAAGGAATGTTGTGGGTCCCATCCCCTAAGGAGGTACATCTGGGTGGAACCCAGAAGAAGGGCCTTCTTCATGGTGGCTCCCTCCTTCTGGAACATTATCCCTCCAGAAGTTAGAGCCCCCCCCCCCCCGAGACTCTTTTGTACAGCCCTGGAGATGTGGTTTTGCCAGTAGGTCTGAGTGGGATGGAGCCCATTAAATGGCTGATTTGAGTGTGTGTTGTCACCAAGTGGGATGGAGGGGTTATTTTATTATTATTTTATTATTTATTTTTTGCTGCATTGTGTTTTTATTGTCTGTAAGGCATCTAGAGTTGCTGTGAGTGAGTAGGCAGCTATATAAATTATCTAAAATAAGTAACTTTATATAGAGAGGTTAAATGTATCTGTACTTACAATTGCTGTGAAGAATATTAGAAACCATTTCTTTATATATTTTTCTTTTATATTCTTTTCCATTTTTCTTTTGTTTTCCTGTACTTTTTGCTTTTTGTTTGATTCCCCCCCCCCTTTCTTAAACTTTCTTACATTATATGTTTGTGTTGGTTTTTATTTTTGTGTTTAAAAGTTTTAATAAAAATTATATACGGGGGAAAAAAGAGAGTACTGCATTTGTTTTTTAAATCAGAGGTCCTCAACCTTTTGGGCACATGGACTGAATCCATGGAGACAGTTTTTTCCACAGACCGAAGAGTGCGTGTTTTTTTGCTTGTTTGTGCAGACTGGTTGCTGGCATGCTGTGGCCCGGTACCAGTCCATGGACTGGGGGTTGGGGACCCGTTTTAAATCATACCTTCAAATTAATAAATCTGCACTTGCTCAAGTACATCTCAGGCAATAGCTGGCCTATTTTTAAATCTGCTACAGTGGTACTATATTTTTTATTTATTAAAGAAATGTATATGGCTGCCCAACTCACACATGGTTATTGGGTGGCTTACAACATTAAGAACCCACAATCTTAAGCAACCCTCCACCCATCCAATTACATGATTATAAGCCTTTTTTAAAGCTTGGATCACATATTCCATACTTGAGTTACTGTTCACATTAATAATAACGATCCAGAACAAAATGACGGCATAGATAACTTATTAGAAAAATTACAAACTACAGTTATCCATGCCTACCCTGTGTAAATAAAGTAGTTATCCTAAGCTGATAGTATTTCGTAAATACATTTTCAATTATATAAAATTAACGAATGGAGCAAAAAACTAATCCATAAACAAGACTGACAGCCTTTTCCTATCATAAAATTGTTTAGTCTTAGATGGACAATCTTTCTGATTATTTGGAAACTGAAAAGAGTGGGCCCTGAACCTCCAGCAAACAAATAGTCAACGAATAGGATCAACTGGATTACATGAGAGGCAATGCTGCACTGTAGATTAAAAAAATATTGAATCCCATGTTTGTTGTTCCAAAATGAAAGCCCTCATCCTAAAAAAAAAAATGCCATTTCTTTCCTGGCCTCTATGTTTTAATGATCTTAGCTGGCAGTTAAATCTGGAGACCCCTACTTCTTTTCCTCTTAGGAAAACCAAAGACAGTGGTACGACTTGCCGGATGAGATTCCAACAGGTTCCGACAGGGATTGGCAAGATAGCCCTCAGAAGGCAAAGGCAACCTTATAATGAGAATTCAGGTGTATTATTCATTTTTGAGCTAAAAAGCTGGGCATAGTTTATTTATTCATGTTTTTATCTTTCAAAATCTGCCTCATTTTTTTTCTGGAGAAAAACTTCCTTTGTGGTTATTTTCCCCTTCATTTTAGCCTCTTTCAATGTCAGTTTACATGAAATGTCCCCTTTCCATTTTAGAGTCTATCTCATCATCGCCAACTATAGGCTTTGGGTTAACATGGTTATATATCTCTTCTTTTTTTATGATTTGCCCTGGCCATTAGAACCCGGACAGTATTATTTTAGGATACTGTTCACTCTGCCTTTTTTCTTCTTATTGCCTCCACTTGTTTTCTGATAAGGAAACCTTCCTCACTCAGCTGGAACTTTTGCACTGCAGTTTGTCTTCGGATGTTATAAAGATCTGCCAGTTGCCGTAGCTCTTCTGGTAAGTTCATAGAAGACATCTGATTAACACAGGAACACAAAGAAATGAGAGCAGCACCTGATTGTCATTATTTCTTTGAAGTGCTATGTCGTATCTATGAATGAGGTAAATATGAAGAATACAACACTTTGCACTGAATTCAGAAGTTCCCTCATTTCTTTAAGGAATTTTTTTTATATTTTCTATAATGTTTGAAGAATATTAATATGTTTGAGGGGATTTTATAAGGGCTGTGCAAGGTATTTGACCAAGGTAATTGGCGAAGTTTGTTTAAAGCCCTATTTTCAAAGCATTAAATCAGCTCTGTTCTTTGGTTATTGGCCACACACAGCCAGGCTTTTCATCCCAGCATTAAAATGAGGTTTGCATGGATGCACATATAATAAGCAAAGTTCAAAGCTGCAGCTGCTTGCAGACTACCTGTTTTGAATCCTTTGTCCACATTGAGTATTGCCTATTTTCAATATGAACTTCACAAATATTTCCCAAAATATTAAGCCAGTGATCATTAGGTATATTAAAATATCACTTGTTGCTTGTATGTACGCTGAGAACTTATGCACTGGAGGCAAATTCCTTGTGTGTCCATTCACATTTGGCCAATAAAGTTTATCCTATCCTATTCTATCCTGTCCTATCCTATCCTATCCTATCTCCTTTCCTGTCCTAAAAACTGGTGTTGTACCTGTTTCAATACTATTATTTTGATATGAGGTGAACACTTTTTAATATTTCCAATTGTATTTGATAGTTTAGATATTAATCTTATTTGGCATCGATTTTGATTGATTTAACTTACTATTACATTTTATTTAATGTTAATGAACTTGCTCTTTTACTAATGCCCTAGAAAACAAGATATATAATAAAATGAGAAATATAGATAAAACAAATACTTTTCACAATTAAATATATAGTAGGAAGAATGAATCAACAATAGTTTTTAATAGACATGTTCTGCTGTATGAAAATTCTGAATATGAATATTAACATCCAACTCAACATTTTGCGTCTTCTCTCTCAATAAAATGCTAAGCATGTAGTGAAGTTTTGCAACTGCAATTGTTCCACATAATTGAAACAAAATGACAAAACTTCATTAATGCAGAATTCAGTGCCAGTAAAGTACTTTAATGGTTAATAGCTAATAGCATTAATAAATTAGATGATCCTACCCATTAGTGTGCAATTGAGATGGAATTTACCTTGATACTCCCCAGGGGGTCTGCAGATCCTTGCCGAAATGCATTCAAGTAACTATCCACTAATGCTGTTAAATCAGACATAATTCCATCAAGCAGCAGCAAACGGAGAGGGAGGAGATACACTGTTTCCATGGCTAATATATTCAACAATACAGGTGGAAGGGGTCGCACAAACCAGACCTCAGGATTTTCCTATATGAAAAAGTACAAAACAATACTTTCGATATTCCTCAAAATTGACTTTGTTAGTAGAAGTGCAGGTACAGTCTAATAGAAAAGAAACAAAGGAAACTTTGAAGGAATTTTCACTCTGCATGAACTCAGTGGCTAGCTTGGATGAGCCATTTGCTCTCAGTCTTATCCTAGATGTCAACAATATTTATCTATTTATTTATTGGTTGTATAAAAATACATCAAAATCTGCCAAAGACTTCTAGTCTTTGATTTCATCAAAATATGAAAACATTATCAATTTAAAATTCACAAAAACGTAACCATAAAGCTATCTGCTATGAGTCACAGATTATATCAACAGAAATAGAGAAGTTCTATTTCAGCCAATTTCCAGAATGTCCTCAGGATAGCCACTAAACTAATAAGAGCCCGTATTAGGGTTTCCTTTGTGACAATAAAGCAGCAGAATGTCCTTATTTCGCTTCCGTTATTGAATTCACCAGTAGCTGCCCAGTGGCCCTCCTCAGGGCGATCAAGTCTTGGCTAGGCAGGAGGAGGCAACAGGTTCTAATGTATTAGGAATATTCTGATTATTTGATGGATAAAGTCACACCAAGTTTGACTCCAATTACCTGGGTTCATCTGAGATATTGGGGAAGTCTGATGATATGATGTTAGGATACGTTTGAGTTGGTGAACCTTGCAAAATAATAATAATAATAATAATAATAATAATAATAATAATAATAATAATAATAATAATAATAATAATAATAATAATAAATCTATTATTATTATTATTATTACATGGGGTAGCCATGGGAGTACTTTAGGTGATTCACAACCATAAAAAAAAGTTTAAACCAAGCAAAAGTAAAATAGAATAAAATAAACAAGGAATAAGAAAACAAAGAAAACACATTGATATCACTAGTAAAAGAGATGGGTGTGGGAAGCAGACAGTGGGGGGGGGAGAGAGGTAGAGCCTGCTGTCAATCTAGCAGCCACCTCCAGACTCGAACTCCCCCATTGGGAAGAAATTGACATAATTCTCTGCATTATTATTTCAGCCACTTGTCTGCTGTACCAAGGCTGTTCCCGTTGTCAACCTCTGGCTGAAAAGCCCAACCAAGA
This sequence comes from Bothrops alternatus, assembly GCA_034064705.1. Classification (NCBI taxonomy): domain Eukaryota; kingdom Metazoa; phylum Chordata; class Lepidosauria; order Squamata; family Viperidae; genus Bothrops; species Bothrops alternatus. The sequence goes on along the minus strand of JARGCV010000003.1, from coordinate 26,521,270 downwards.
AAAACACCACAGCCATTAAGTCCTCTAATCTTTACTGAGCAGAATCATTTCAGTAGGTTCAAAGTGAAAGCTAGCTCTGAAGAAAAAGTGGGAAACAAGTAATTAAAAGAATGAACCTCTTCTCCTCTCTGACAGTTCAAGTCATATTGCCCAATACATCTCCCAGTAATTATTATGGGAAGAAACTTTGGTTCACCAAAACAACTCTTCCACAGCTCTGGCTTTCTCATGATGATAAGAACACCTGTGGATCCAAAGCATTCCCTGTCTCCCTCCCCGCTGTTGGCAAGCTAGAAGCACGCAGCTGTCCTAAAGGCAGTAGGGTCCATAGCTTGACACCTGTCTTGATAAGGCAGCTAGGGAGATGACTGTAAATGAGTTTATGCAATGGTATTGGCCTCTTTGAGGGACGTGGTGCTGTTAGGCTTGAAGAAGACTGTGCCATGTCCCTTCTTCAAGAGGCCATCTACTGCCCAGTCTTGAAGCACTTAACTGTGCCTCAATCAGCGGGTCCAACACGATAGCCGAATTAAGGAGACACATGCGGCCTTGCAGGTTCCTTGGGGTGAAGCGACCCAGACAAAAGGCTGCCTCCCCTTTTTATTACCTGTCACAGTGGGCGGTTACACAAGGCATCACAAGGTTACAAACATCCAATGACAAGGTTGCACCTGTAGCCAATGGCAAAGTTGCACTGGCAAAGTTACACCTGTAGCCAATAGTTTTAAAATCATGGTACAATCTCCTCCACCTATCAGCCCCTCCCTCATTTCCTGTTGTTTCCAAGCCTCATGGTCCTTTGTTCCAAGCCTCATGGTCCTTTGTTCCAAGCCTCATGGTCTTTTGTTCCAGGACTGATTTCTCACATCACACATGGCAGTTTCTTTTTCCCACCTACGCTCCGTCCCCAACTTCCCTTTTTAGGAATGGGTGTTGAGAAACTGAGGATCCTATAGCTGGAATTGGGAGCATTATGTTAAAAGTGATTGTGATTCCTTCACAATCAATTCTGGTCAGTGTTGGGTAGGGGAGAGAAGTCACTCCCTAGACCCCTTGTTTGTGAGGTGCCATAGGGCTTACACTCGCTCCTCTCTTGTTCAACATGTAAATGTTTAAATGTGTGTTATGTATGTGTACACTTTGAGAGTAAGCAACTGAATTTCATTTTTTAATGTGTGCCATTGTGCCCACAGTAAAAAATGACAATAAAGGTTATCTATCTATCTGTCTATCTATCTATCTATCTATCTATCTATCTATCTATCTATCTATCTATCTATCTATCTATCTATCTATCTATCTGAAACCACTGGCTGAGGTCATTTATTAGTGTGGGCTCCACTGATACGCTGATGATATCTAATATTATTATTTGACCCTCAGTCAGCCAAGTGAGGCTATCAAAGCCCCATCCCTGTGCCTGAATGTGATGCAGGATTGGATGGAAAGAAACCAACTGACTCAATCCTACCAAAACCAGGTAGGCTGTGGTTGTTGAGACTGGCTAGATCTGTGGTGATTTCCATCTTCTGAACGGTGTAGCACTATTCCTCCAATCAGGAGTGGGGCACAATTTGGAGGTCCTCTAAGACTCAGAACTCCCCTTGAAGATTAAGAGGACCTCCATGCTAGCTGTATTCTTTCCTGAATTGAGTGGCCCTTCAGATGATCAATCATGCTCTTGTCACCTCACGGCTCAACTACTGCAATGTGCTCTGTGATGGGCTATCTGGAACACCATATTAAAACTTCAACTGGTCCAGAATGTAGTGGCCCAAGCAGTGATGTGCTTGCCTTATCATACCCACATGGTGCTTCTGTTGCTGCACTGATTGCCAGTGTGCTTTCAGATGAGAATCGTGTTTGTTATCAGTTGTGTAACCCTATATGACATAGGGCTAGTTATTTAAAGGAATGCCCATCTCCCATGGTTTCTGCCTAGCTGGGTTAGTCAAACATAGAGAGTGTGCTCCAAATCCACTCACTTAAACAATTTCATCTTTCAGGATCCAGAAATCACATCTTTTGATGGCTCCCATTCTAATCACCTGAAAAGGCTGTAGGGTAGGGTGGTGAACCTGCAGCCTCTGTTTGAGATGTCATATGTGTATTGCTATGTTGTCCTAATTTTTATTACATTTCTTTTCCTGTTGTTATTTTGTGAGCTGGCCAGAGTCGGTTGGGGTTGGGTGACATCAAAATCTAATAAATAAACATTAATATTGATCAGATATTTTCTTAACTAGCATCAAACTATGCACGTTTACTCAAAAATGAGCGATAGTGAATTTAATAAAACTTGCATCAAAATAAAAGTCTGTTGGATTGCCTAAGATCCCATATTTGCACCAAAAATTAGAATTCAGGTGGTCCTCGATTAATGGCCATTCGTTTAGAGACCATTTAAATATATATTTTATACATTATAACAGCACTGAATGAGGAGACTTGCAACTGATCCTTGAAGTTGCAGCCATCATAGCATGCCTTCATGTGGTCATGATTCAGGCACTTGCCACAGGCTTGCAATTAGGATGGATGCATTGTCCTGCGACCACGATTGCCATTTATGACCTTCACTGCTGGTTTCTGACAAGCCCATTCGGTGAGGAAGGCTGCAGGAGGTTGCTGTCAGGGATGGTGCTAACCAGTGCTTTTTTTTTTTGTAAAAAAATAAAAAGGTGCTGTAACTCACACACGTTATACAACCCGCCTTGCCTACCCTACAAGGTTCCATCCAAAAAAGGTGCCGGAACTCCGTTCTGAGCATTCTATGACAAAAAAAGCCCTGGTGCTAACAGTGGTGGTGCGATGGACTCTATTGAGATAGCAGTTTCCAAGGAAGGCAGTAGCATACTCCAAGTGGGGGGTAAGTAAAGGAGGGGGACAATACAGTGTAGAAATTAATTCATTTCATTTTGAAGGGCTACAAAATATTTTACACTACACAACATAAATTCTACCTTGTTATCTGCCACATCTAGCTCTGTACGAACTAAAGAAAAATCATGGATAAGTATTTAGGATTAATATTAAGTATATGCTATTTTAGACATACTTTCCGTTACAGCCTTAAGAAGGTATAAAATAGATAATGGGCTTATTAAGCAGATCTGGTTTCCTTCAACTCACATGACGATGCCATCAGAACTAACCATCTTACCTCAATTGCTTGCTGTTTGTATTCCAAGAAAGAAACGCATTTGTCAGGCAGCCTCAAATACCGCACTAAACACTCTTGTAAAGTGCTGATCCTGTGTGGAAGGTAGCCACCTGTTTCCATTGAGAACTGTAATACATCAGCAACCTACGGGAGAAAAAGTGAAAGGATCAATTAGTCACTTCTGACTAATTGAATAAAGAGAATTATTCTTCTGTCATTATCGTTTTAATATTAATCCAACAAATAGCGTTTTGTAGATTTAAGAATATTTTCCAGCAAATCAATGGTATGTCACTACGGTAGGAAATAGAAAGGCAATAAAAGGCTGTTAGCTGTAAATATCTTGACTGAGAAACTTAAGTTGTATGGAATGTTTTATGCATATATATTAGGGACAGAAACCTTTCAGCTACAGTATTACTTTATGGAGTAGCATATTAAGCTACTTTCTCTCAAATCTGGTCATGTACAAGAGTATTTGACAAGCTACCTGTGTATCAAAGACATTGGCGAGCACAATTCCATATTGGTGAGAAAGACAATCTGAGAGCCAACGGCAATCATGGATAACCTAAGAAATATGAGGAAGAAGCAATATCATTTTGATCAAGTAATATAATAAAAGTAACATATTTTCTGGCTTTTTAAAAAACACAATTTCATGTTTCATCTCCATATGTTATTGGATATCGGTTCTACACAGAGACATACTTTCAAAATTTTCCGGTCCTCCAGTATCATTTGTAGTCCGTTCTTGAACACTTGAGCTCCCAAAACAAAAATGTCAAATAAGAAAACCTGACGTTCTGTTGCAACCTAGAGTAAATATGTACAGAAAAAAACATAATTATAGATCTGCTGTAATTCAAATATTAATACTAGAATATAGTTAAGAGTATCAATATTTTTTATTTCTCTTAATTCTAAAGATGTCACAGTGGCGTTAAGCTCAGTGGCAATATTTTTGTTTATTTAAATTGATGCAATCTGATATGGAAAGATTCTAACTAACGCCTTCCATAATATCTTGATGTTTTAAAGCAAATTACAACCAAAACACCTAGTAATCTCTATAGAAATTGAGAATTCTGTGAAGGGCACCAGATATAAAAATAGCAAAATATAAAATAGCAAAAATGAGGAATTATACCAAAAGGCAAAGATAGATTATTTTTTATTCTTAGGCCATTTTTGCTAATAAGAAAACTATCATTTTTTTACATTTACATTCCAAACTGCAAGGCACACTATGTATTCTTACTTGTAACCAAGAAAGTTTCCCATGCCGACACAAATTGACACCCTCTGCTGCTATACTACATACCCTTTGATTTTTGATGTGCATCATCTAATAAGGAAACAAAAAAATATAGCAGAATATGGAAGACATGTAAAACAACATGAAACTAGTTTTTGTGTACAAAGTTAAACTGCTTCATTTAGATGTAGGAAGATAAAAGGTTGATCAGCACAGCGTGTGACAATGTCATCTACGTACCAGATCCATACTTTGGGTTCTATGTGTAGGAGTGCTATAGATTCTAGAGTCTAGACAGATCAGTACATAGATGACATTCATGAAAACCAACTAGCAGTCAGAAGACATGATGAAAACTCCTTCCTTTCACAACATATGGACAGACTTAATCATAATTTCAACTGGGAAACTGTGAGCATCCTAGACCAAACCTAATCCAAAAATGCTAGAGAATTCCTGGAAGCCTGGCACTCAGACAAATCACTCATCAACAGTCACTGTTGGTATGATGGCCTATGCCCTAGGATCGTGTAAGAGCTGGATGGAGCATAGGTGGAACAAAGAGACTACCATGAGGCCTGGAACAAAGAAACTTCCATGAGGCTTGAAACAAAGGAGACAAAGGAACACAAAAGGCCATGAGGCTTGGCCATGAGGTTTTGGAACAACAGGAAATGAGGGAGGGGCTGAGAGAGGTGGAGGAGGTTGTACCAAGATTTGAATCTACCGGCCACAGGTGTAGCTTTGCCATTGGCCACAGGTGTAAGCTTTGTCATTGGCTACAGGTATAACATTGTCATTGGCTGTTTGTAACCATGTGATGCATTGTGTAACCGCCCACTGTAACAGGTAATAAAAAGGGGAGGCAGCCTTTTGTCTGGGTTGCTTCACCCCAAGAAATCTGCACGCCAGCATGTTTTCTTTAATTCGGCTATCGTGAAGGACCCGCCATGGATTGGGGCACAGTGAGGTGCTTCAAGTCACATAGAGATAAACAACATCTACATCCCATTCAAAAGAGAGAGCCAAAAAGGAAACAAGAAAACCAAAAGACCTCCTCACCATCAATCAACACCCAGATGAGAGATTAACACCAAGATAAACATTAGAACAGCAATCAAGAAGTAAACAATATCCCAATCAAGGAACCACCAACTCAGACAAATAAGCTAACAATAAACAACAGCCTAATCAGGCAACCACCAAGACCGTTCCCACCAACATTGATAAGGCAAGCCATTACTATATAAAAGGAGAGCAAATTCCACTCTCTTCTAGCACTGATAATGTTACCCAGTTTGGTAATAAAATGTCTGCAAGAAAACAACCAAGCTCAGAGAGCACCCAGGACTTCACATGCTATAAGCAATTAAAAAGTGTGCCATAAATACATCTTACATCAGCTGAGTTTATTCTTAATTTAGTTCCATAAATATGGCAACCTTTTGAAGGTGGAGGGCATTGGGAAGAAAACTTTAATCCACTGAAGGATTCTTCTGCTGGAAATGGAGAAGTTGCAACACAGGGGAAATCAACAGAGATTTTGCCACTGTTCAGGAAGATTCCATGATTCTTTGAAATAGTTGTTCAGTGTGACTGGACCACACACTGAAAGCCTCGCTCATAAAGCCTCACTCATTCACATAGCAGAAGAGTAATGGCCAGAAGTAGAGCATCAGCTTGCTGATTTCACCATTTCCTATGGATGCTCCCTAAGGTAGTTCTCGACTCAAACATAGCAGACCAAAGGACAGCATTATTCCAAGCTCCAGATCAAGACATCACTAGTATCTTAAATGGGACTCAGAGTGCAGCCATTCTTCAATTCGCCAACCCTGAATGTACAGCTATACTTTTCACTTTAAAGCCATAAACAAGAGGGGTGGTGACTATGCTTTAGCTGTGATGACACTCTTGAGGCTAGGAATTCAGCTGCTCCTTACCCTGCCCTGCCCTGCCCAGTCCAGAAACAGACTTGTTTCTTCTCTGCCAATGATCTATAGTTTATTAAACTGAGAAGCTGCAACCTATTTCTGACAGTCTCTTCTCTGTTAGGTAGGCACGGAGTGAGGAGTTTCCTATTCTCTGTACTGTTAACAAGATGGCAGCTTCTTTTTCCTCCCTCCTTGTCTCCATCAGATCTTAAATTTTAGATCTCTGAAGGCGCACTTCAGTTTACTCTGGGTCTGCAACAAGGTAAGTCTATTAAAGCATTTTATGAGAAAGAAATCAAAATTTCTACCCCAATACAATTTTCTGAGTAAGTGGATTATTTGAATTTTGGACCCCGATTAGGTGATCTGGAGGGGAGGGAAGACTGGAATAATTTGGTTATCATATTTAGGCTCAACTATGATTCAAAACCACAAACAACCACGCTTCTCCATTAATTATAAGCAGAAAACCCTAAATTGGAATTGTTCTTTTTCCTGTGATTTTTTTAATATATGAAATTTACATTTTAAAACATAATGCTATTTTCTCCATTTTTTACTTAAGATTTTTGTATCAACATATAAAAGGGATTCACTAATTGCAGCCCTTGAACAAATCCTCTTGAGATATTCAGGATGAATTGGGATATAGCAAAATAATAAAACACCCTTGAGAAGAAGCAACAATGTCTACTTACAGCAGAACCAAATGTCGTCTGGAATTGATTGATAACAATATATTCTATATTTTCCCCATTATCTTCATCTGTAATAAAATTAAAACAACCTCTGAAAGTGTTATCTTTATCTGTAATCACTATATAACATATAAAATATATATGACGCTTCTTCCTCTACACAAATAGATAAACTAAGATTAATAAATCAAACCAATCAAGATAAAGTTGGTTTTTCAAAGCATCCTCATATATGATGCCTCTAAGATCAAGTTATTCAATTGGATTTCTGGTAAGCGGTATTTTGCTAGCCACTTAACAAGATAAAGAATCCAAAGAATCCCTCAAATTGAACTTCACTCCTGATATTGGTTTGCTTTATTCCACAGCTGAGTATTGTGCCAGCAGGTGGCTTAACAGTGCCCACACCCAAATGGTTGAGGTCCAACTCCACCAGACAAGATGTTATCATCTCTGGCATGTTGCATTCTATTCCTGTGCACTGGTTACCAGCACTTAGCAATATCATACACTCCCACATTAGAAGACAACAAGCTCCTGTCCGGCTATGATCAAGGATGCTGAATGACAAGGCCCTCCCTATTCACCAGGAAAATGAACAGCAGATCATAAGATTGAAGTCTCATTGGCCAGAATGGAAAACTGATGTTCACTTAATAGCTACCCAGTTTAACCCCCAGAATCCTGGAGAGAGGAATGGTCCAAGGTATCTTCTTGTGGCATGGCCATTAATGATCCCTCTACCAAGCCACCTGGTTTTAACCTGCCTCGCTCTGTCTGGATGAAATTTAACAGAATTAGGTGTGATGCTGGAAGAAGTGCTTCTGCCCTGAATAGGGAGGGATGGCAAGATTCCCCTTGTTGCGATTATGGTGCTAATATACAAAGTACACTGTGTGCACAGTTATTAGGCAAGTTGTATTTTGGAGAAATAATTTTCGCATTGAACAACTATAGTGCTCTCGGTCAATGGAGAATATCTATGTGTGCACAATTATTGGGCAACTATTACTGTGCAGAATGTTTATACAATTAAATGAAAAATGAAAAGTTACCCATCTCATTTATTTGCATCTGTTAAAGTGAGAATAAACAAAAAACTCAGAATGTATAAACATTTCTGACATTTCAAAACAAAAAAACAGTGACCAATATAGCCACCCTTCTTTTCAATAACAGTCATAAGCCTTCCATTCATGGAGCCTGTCAGTTTCTTGATCTGTTGAAGATCAACATTTTGTGCAGCAACCCCAGCCTTGCAGACACTGTTCAGAGAGATGTACTGTTTTCCTTCACCATAAATCTAACTATCAGCCAGGAGCCCTCCCTCCATTGCCACAGACGCCAGGGACGTCCCTACCGCCGGCTGGGCGTCAGAGGCAAGCCTGCTGGACGCCGGGGGACTTGCTGCTTGCTGCAGCCACTCCTCACTTGCAGCGGACGCAGGCTTCCCCGGCGTGTTTGACCATCAGGACGCCACCCTCGCTCTGCCCGCCCAGAACTCTGTTGGCTGGAGCTGGAGACGCTGACGCCCACGCTTGTCGTGGTTTGTAAGAGGACGAAAATCCCGGGGGGGGGGAAGAGGGCTCTTTTTTTCCATGTAACATTTTTGAGGACTTCTCCGGCTTCCCCGGCATTGGGGCAGAAGGAGACTTGAAAAGAGACCAACGCCCTATTTTGTCAACTGGAGCTGGAGACGCCGACGCCTGCGTGTCCGACCACCTGGACGCCGCCCTCGCCCTGCCCGCCTAGAACTTTGTCAGCTGGAGCTGGAGACGCCGATGCCCGCGCTTGCCGTGGTTTGTGAGAGGAGTGTACAGCGGCCTCACCGGCTCCCAGCTTTTGTTTTGATGGATATATTTTATGCTAATATGAAGTTAATATTTGAGATGTTTATATATTCAATTTATATACCTGCCCATCTCACATTCATGACTCTAGGAAATTTACAATTAAAACATAAACATTACCAGAAAATAAGTCATACAAGCAATACAAACATATATACTACTAAACTATAATACAGTTTGTTTGTTTGCCACCTTCTATAAGCCCAAACTGAGCATCATTGTGCAGAAATTTGAATCAAGGTAACTCAAATCCACTAATTTATAGAATGCATATAAAATTTGGGACTCAAATCTATTAACTTCTATAATGCATATAAAATCCAGGACTTATTACTTCCATGTAATTAAAATTTTAAGCATCTTCACACCAAGTTGTTGCCACTGCAGCATCATTGTGGTCATCTGCGGTCATGTGATCGTGATTTTTGATGTCCCCTGCCAGCTTTTCCAGAAACAAAATCAATGGGGAAGCCGTTAGGAAATCAGAAGTCGCTGCCTATGATGGTATATTGTGGGCAGGATTCCCAGGAGGGAAGGGATGTGTTCCAAAGTAAGAATAAGAATAGAATAGAATCTGGAAAATCTTGGAGGTCTTCTAGTCCAGCCCCCTGCTCAAGCAGGAGAATCTATACCAGCGGTTCTCAACCTGTGGGTCGCGACCCCATTTGGGGTCAAACGACCATTTCACGGGGGTCGCCAAACAACGCAGTCCGCCAATTTTTCCCCCTTTTCCTTAGCTGTGCTACTCCCTCTTATTCTATTGGCTTTTGAAAACCAATAGAATAGACTCTCTTGAATAGAGTCTAATTCTATTGGCTTTCAAAAGCCAATAGGAATTGTCCAAGCTGTCTCTGCCCTGCTGAGCCTGCCAAAAGTCCTAGTCTGCAGTTGTCTGCAGCGAAGGCGAGCTGTCTGGAAGTTTCCACCCCTCCCTGCTGAGCAACTAATAAAAATGTAAGTAAAAGAGAGGCAGGGGTGGGAGGTGGGAGGCCGGCGGGCGCAGGGAGGGTTGCTGGTGCGCGTAGGGCCCGGCGGATGCCTTACCTCTCTTGGGCTGGGCCAGCTGGTGGCCCAGCCGGTGGTCGCCCTGTGCCGTGCCCAGGAGCGCCTGGGCCTGCCTGCCGCCGCCTCAAACAGGCGGTGGCCAACATAAGGCTAGCGGGGAAGCGGCGGGCACAGGGAGGGTTGCTGGCGTGTGTGGGGCCTGGCGGGTGCCTTACCTCCCTTGGGCTGGGCCAGCTGGTGGTCCAGCTGGTGGTCACCCTGCGCTGTTGCTGCCGCGGCCATCCAGGAGTGCTTGGGCCTGCCTGCCGCCGCCCCGAATGTGCGGTGGCCAAGGTAAGGCTAGTGGGGCAGCGGCGGGCGCAGGGAGGGTTGCTGGTGCACGTGGGGCCCGGCGGGTGCCTTACCTCCCTTGGGCTGGGCCAGCTGGTGGCCCAGACGGTGGTCGCCCTGCGACGTCGCTGCCCCTTGCCAGCTATGCCTCGGCCGGTGCAGGGGGCGGCACTACGCATGCGTGGCGCTCCCGGGCAGGGAAATACAGGTAGTCCTCGACTTACGATCGGTTGGGGGTCGCGGCATTAAAAAGGTTGAGAACCACTGATCTATACCATCTATACCATCTCAGCAAGTGACTGTCCAGTCTCTTCTTAAAAATCTCCAGTGATGGAGATTTCTGGAGGCAAGCTGTTCCACTGATTAATTGTCCTGTCAGGAAGTTTCTCCTTAATTCCAGGTTGCTTCTCTAATTGATCAGTTTCCAACCATAGTTTCTCGTCCTTCCCTCTGGTGCTTTGGTGAATAACGTGACACCCTCTTCTTTGTGGAAGCCCCTGAAATACTGGAATACTGCTATCATGTCTCCTCTATTTCTTCTTTTCTTTAGACTAGCCAAACCCAAGTCCCGCAGCCGATCTTCATATGTTTTAGTCTCCAGACCTTTGATCATCTTAATTGCTCTTCTCTGAATTTTTTCCAAACTCTCAACATCTTTTTTGTGATAGGGTGACCAAAATTGGCTGCAGTATTCCAGGTGTGGTCTTACTAGGGTTTTATAAAGCGCTACTAATACTTCACGTGATCTTGATTCTATGTCTCTGTTTATATAGCCTAGGACTGTTATTAACATTTTTGGTTGCTGCTGCACACTGCTGGCTCAGTCAAGTGATCGAATAAGAAGCAGTTCAGTTCAGATAGTTTGTGTGAGACAGAGTGGATGCAGATAGCCCCTCCATAACACTTATCAGAGTTTATGCTTGATATAGACAATAGGGTGCTTCAGTTTTGCAAGTTTCCGTCTATAGATGTGGAACAGTAAATTAAGGAAGAATCAACTCTTTCTTTGTTTTGGGGGCCTGACACTTCTATTTCCATTGCTTTTGTGCCCGCCCATGGTCATTTTACTTCTTTATGTAGGTAAGAAATATTTCTGAGATCATGGGTTGTCTAATTTACAAATAAAAGTCTTAGAGGAAGTCACCAGAAGAATATAGATACTCGAGAACAGTACAGCCATTTTATGAGCTCTGCACCACCCTGATCTCCAGGTCAGAAGACAAAACAGGTTTTCTGGCTCTCCTGGAATAATCATCAACCTGACTTTTGGAGGAATGTTGTTCCATAGAGAGGGTGCAGCAGCAGAAAAGGCCCACCTTCTGGGTCCCAGCAGATGACATTCTCAAGTGGATAGAATTTTCAACAAGCGTCTTCTGCTGTACCTGATGGGATGGAGAGATGTCACCAGGGAGAAGTGGTTCCTCAAATAACCCAGCCTCATGCCATGTTAGCTCAAGAACCCAAGATAAACAATGAACCACTTCTGTTTCTGCCATCAAAATCCACCCTATGATAAAGCTTACAATAAAGCATTCCTTAGCACATGTATTAGTTCTGTATTATATTTGGACATTCCACAAGGGATCAAGTCACCCAGTGTATTCTCCCCAACAAAATGTATTAATGGTCATCAGTAGTAAGACAGTAGGATCACATGCTGTTTTTCTGTTACAGCCCTATGTTACAGACAGCTTCCATCCTGAGGTCAGTTCATGGCAGTCCCAATAGCCTTCCAGAAGCTATAAAAATAAGAGTTTTTCAGTGAGTATTTGGGGAATGGTGCTTATGTATTATAAGTATTGATGAAATGTATTAAGGCATTGCTGTTTTAGTTTAAATATTGTTTTATTATTGTAAACTCCTGGGAATCCGAGCACATTATTGCAGCATATGTATCAATATAAATATATGTATATGTGTAGATAAATATCTCAAAAAATGAAAAACCTAATATGTCTTTTAGCAATATGTGAATGCAATGTATGTTTGTTGAATAAAAAGAAAGATGAACTTCAAAAGATTATAAAAGATCATATTTATAATATTACTAGGAAAAAAGAAGCCAAGTACAGTATGTGCTAATTGGATGCTGTACTTTTCCGTTTTCTGGTTTTTCTAGTTTCTTGGTTAACCTTTTCTAGGCATAATAAGCCTAAAGTAAAGGTAAAGGCTTCCTTGAGTCAAAATCAACATTTGATGGCTATATTTGTTTGTTTGTTTGTTTGTTTGTTTATTTATTTATTTATTTGACTTATATGCCGCCCTTCTCCCCAGACTCAGGGCGGCTTACAGCAAAAATACTACAAAAATATATAAATCATTTAAAATAGTAATACAGTATAAAACTATAAACTATACCCACTCATACAACATACAATCCCAATCAAAGGCCCAGGGGCAGAGCGCTGCTCACACGCCCCAAGCCTGTCTGCATAGATGTGTTTTTAAGAGTTTGCGGAAAGCTAGGAGGGAGGGAGCAGTACGAACCTCTGAGGGAAGTTGGTTCCAGAGGGCTGGGGCAGCAACAGAGAAGGCCCTAACCCTAGGTCCCACCAAACGGCACTGTCTAACAGACGGGACCCGTAGAAGGTCAACCCTATGTGCCCTAACCGGTCGCTGGGATTCATGGGGCAGAAGACGGTCCCGCAAGTATCCTGGCCCATTGCCATATAGGGCTTTATAGGTCATAACCAACACTTTGAATTGTGTTCGGAGACCAGTTGGTAGCCAGTGCAGCTCACGAAGGGCTGGAGTGTTATGAGCATGTCTTGGGAGACCCAAGACAGCTCGCGCGGCCGCATTCTGAACCACCTGCAGTCTCCGGACATTCTTCAAAGGTTGCCCCATGTAGAGAGCATTACAGTAGTTGAATCTCGAGGTGACAAGGGCATGGGTGACTGTGAGGAGTGACTCCCGGTCCAAATAGGGCCGCAACTGATGCACCAGGCGAACCTGGGCAAATGCCCCCCTCGCCACAGCTGAAAGATGGTATTCTAAACTTAGCTGTGGATCGAGGACACCCAAGTTGCGAACCCTCTCCGACGGGGATAAAACTTCCCCACCCAGAGTGATGGATGGACAGATGGAATTGTCCTTGGGAGGCAGAACCCATAGCCACTCCGTCTTGTCAGGATTGAGTCTGAGCCTGTTGGCACCCATCCAGACCCCAACAGCCTCCAGGCACCGGTTCATCACTTCCACTGCTCCACTGTAATGATGCGGGGTAGAGATGTAAAGCTGAGTATCATCAGCATATTGATGAAAACTCACCCTGTGTCGACGGATGATCTCACCCAACGGTTTCATGTATATGTTAAAAAGCAGAGGTGAGAGAACAGACCCCTGAGGGACTCCACACGGAAGAGACCTCAGAGCTGATCTCTGACCTCCTGCAAACACCAACTGCGACCGGCCAGACAGGTAGGAGGTGAACCACCGCAAAACGGTGCCCCGCACTCCAAGCCCCTCCAACCGGCGCAGAAGGATACCATGGTCAATGGTATCGAAAGCCGCTGACAGGTCAAGAAGCACCAGGATAGTGGAATAACCTCTATCTCGGGCCCGCCAGAGATCATCGGTCAGCGCGACCAAAGCAGTTTCCATGCTGTAACCGGACCTGAACCCAGACTGCTGAGGGCCCAGATAATCAGTTTCATTCAAGGACCGTTGGAGTTGGAGTGCCACCACCTTCTCAACAACCTTCCCTAAAAAGGGAAGGTTGGAGACTGGACGATACTTATTTAAAACTGCCGGATCCAGGGAAGGCTTCTTGAGGAGGGAGCGCACAAGTGCCTCCTTTAAGGGAGCCGGAAAGGACCCCTCCCTCAGTGAAGCGTTGACAATAGCCTGGATCCAGCTCGGCCCTGCTAGCCGAGACCAGCCAGGAGGGGCACGGGTCCAGTAAACAAGTGGCAGAACTCACAGCTCCAATGGCTTTGTCCACATCATCAGGAGTTACCAGATCAAACTCCTCCCATTCAACAGGACTAAGACAGGCTTCTGTCATCTCGACTGACTCATTGTCAGCCGACACTGTATTCCAATTGGAGTCCAAGTCAGCCCGGATCTGAGCGACCTTGTCTGCGAAAAAGCTGTTAAATTCTTCGGCATTGCCCTGCAAAGGTTCATCTCTCCTCCCCATATCCAGGAGAGAGCGAGTCACCCTAAACAGGGCAGCCAGACGAGATTCCGCAAACACAATCAATGCAGAAAGATACTGAGATCTTGCCGTAGTGATTGCTTCCAAATAGGTCTTAATATAAGCTCCCAATTTGGTTCGATCAGATTCGGATCTACTCCCCCTCCATTGCTTCTCTAAACGTCTCTTCTGGCGCTTCATCCCCCTGAGTTCCTCGGTAAACCAAGGAGATCTCCTGGGTCTGCTACCACAGAGAGTTCGCAATGGCGCAATCCGGTCTAGAGCCCCCGTAGCGGCCATATTCCAGGCCATCACTAGGGACTCCGCCGAACTGTGTACGAGCGAATCCGGCAATTCCCCAAGCGCCCTTTGAAAGCCAATAGGGTCCATCAGGCGTCTGGGGCGGAACCATTTAATCAGTTCCGGCTCCCTGCGAGAGAGGATTGGTGTCGTAAACTCAAGCCTCAGCAGAAAATGATCTGTCCATGCATGGGCAACACTTCTAATTCCCTCAATATCAGATCATTCCTCAGCTGTTCCGAGAGAAAAACCAAGTCAGGTGTGCGTCCCCTCTCATGGGTTGGGCCCTCAATTACTTGTGTCAGGTCCATGGTTGCCATGGAAGCCATGAACTCCCGCGCCAACCCAGAGGACTCACTGAGTGATGGCACATTAAAGTCCCCCAAGACAATAAGTCTGGGGAACTCAACCGCCAACCCGGCTACCTCCTCGAGTAGCGTGGGCAGGGCTGTAGAAACACAGCTGGGAGACAGGTACGTAAGCAACAGACCCACCTGTACACCTAGGTCCAACCTCATAAGGAGGGACTCACAACCTGATATCTCGGCAGCAGCGAGTCTGCGCAGCCCGAGTGACTCCTTAGCTATAATCGCCACTCCTCGCCTGATATAAGCTTATCAATGTGGTGTTTTCAGGAACAATTAAAACATGGTTTACTCTTCTCTTTTTTTGGGATGTTTTTTCAGCTTCCCCATTTGCCCTGTAGCCTTGGGATTTCCTTATGCTCTTTCATCAAATGAGATGAGATCTAAGCCAATTTAGTTGTGAGGACCAAGCCAGATTCAAGGAGCCTGAGACTTCATAGACCTATTACCATAATAGTCACAAACACCAATTATTCCTTCAACTTATAATCAACCAGGTCTCATTCTGATTCATAGCAGCACTTAGGGAGATAAAAAGAGATGTAAGATTTTAACGTGGGGACCGATTGGAAAAGAGAAAGAGGGGGCCAAATGGCTTTAGGCTTATAGATATCCCATTACTAGTTTTCTTTTCTAATATCAACTTTTCTAATATTTGTAATACAATTAGCTAATCAAAGAGCTGTCCCCTTGAATCTCCATCCACTAGCTCTTAAGTAATGATTGGAATAAAACTTGGCAGTAACTTTTTTTCAAAAACAGCCAGGGTTGGTTAGATGTTGATACCTGTTGCTACCTTTTAAGTCCATCTAAAACTTAATATAACTGTTTCTTCCTGACAACGTGAGGAAAACCTAATGTTTGTTAAATTTCAGTAATATGTGATCTTGGGTATTTCTAGGAGTTTCTAAACACTAAGACGATAATAGAAGTGGTATCAGCAATCCACGATAAGCCAAATGGACAAAACACAGGTAATATCCTCAGACAAATGCAGCCATTACACATTTGTACCCCTTTATTTGCATGCCATTGTCAACACACACATTTTGTCATTTGCCATCCTATTCCATGGATGCTCATGCATTGTGCAGGACATAAATGATTTACAAATTAAGTATTGAAGTGAACATTACCCAAACAGAGTTGCTGGCTCGCTGGGAAAACATTAGCTCTATGGGTGCTTTGATCCAGCAGTGATTCTTGGTCGATTTCAGACAACTTAGTAAGTGGAAATTCCCTGCAGAAAATATTATTTGAATTTTGTTTAATAAAAGTAAAATTGTTATCAGGATGCTGGTTACATTTTAGCCAACCCAAATTAAACTGTTTTACATGCAGTAATGAGTTATTGTTGTTGTTTTTGTAATCAAATATGCTTTTGGCTGCAGATGTTAACTATTCTTTAAACCCTGCTTTATCAGCTAATTACTCAAAATGTCATTCAAAAGGAAAAAAAATCCTTTAGCTTTAGCTAAATGCATTACCAAAGGCAGTGCTTTTTTTGTAAAAAAAAAAAAAAAGGTGCCGGAACTCACACATGTCATACAACCCGCCTTGCCTACCCTACAAGGTTCCATCCAAAAAAAGTGCCGGAACTCCGTTCTGGGCGTTCTATGACCAAAAAAAAGCCCTGACCAAAGGCAAAGTTAATCATAAAGATTATGATACAAAAATAAATTTAATGCATCGAATAAGGCAGCATCTGAGGCATGGCTAGTGGGTAAAATGGAGCAGAAAAGCTAGATCTAAGGAATTCAACCAAAGTACATGTATAGACTTTGTCCCAAAGACAAAGGAATGTAAAATAAATGGCCACCTATAATTTTCTCATTTATATTTTAATTTTTTTTTTAAAAAAAAGATAAGTTCGGCAACTAAATGGCAGTTTCAATGCAACCATCAGTTGAAAGTTGCCTACAATACAAAGTCTTCACAGTCACAGCCACGCCTTCTCTGGAACAGCACTGCTCCCAAGGTTGGATTGGCTCCCATCCTTTTGGGGTTTTTTTTAGAAAGCTATTTATTCTGCTATTCCATGAAGTTCTAAAAGTAGAGTTGTGATAAGGAGGACCATTCTACTATCAATCAATTTAATCAGAAATATTATATTAAAAATAGCTAAAAAGGAAAAGTAATAATATATATATATTTATATCAACTGTTGCCTCATTTTTGTCACAGTAAGACAAAATTTAGCTATGGTAGGGGTCATAAATAATTTCATATCTGTAAGAATTGGTTTATAGAATAATAATAATAATAATAATAATAATAATAATAATAATAATCAAGTTGGAAGGGACCTTGGAGGTCATCTAGTCCAACCCCCTGCTCAGGCAGGAAACCCTATACCATTTCAGACAAATGGCTGTCCAGTCTTATCCATCCTGTATCCATCCTTCCTGGGTTGACCTTCCTGGACAGGGTTAAGATGTAATTATTCCAAATATTCCTATAGAAGTTACAATATAAGAGTTCATAGTGAACTGCTTTTAATTTCCATAGTTCTGCATGGATGGGTAAGCTTCATTATAGGTCAGGGGTTCTCAACCTTGGCAACTGTAAGACTTGTGGACTTCAACTCCCAGAATTCCTCAGCCAGCAAAGCTGGCTGAGGAATTCTGGGAGTTGAAGTCCACAAGTCTTACAGTTGCCAAGGTTGAGAACCCCTGTTATAGGTAGTCCTTGACTTACAATCACAGCTGGGAATCAGAATTTCCATTGCTAAGCAAGGCAGCTGTTAAGTGAGCGGCACCTGGTTTTGCTGGCTCACTGGGCAAACAACATCAGCTCTATGGGTGCTTTGATCCAGCAGTGATTCTTGGTCGATTTCAGACAGTTGTAGCCTTCTGCAGTTGTTAAGTGAATCACGCAGTCATTAAACAAATCTGGCTTCCCAGAGTTTGTGTGTCGGAAGCTGGCCAGGAAGATCACAAATAGCAATCATTTGACCCTGGGTTGTTGCAACTGTTGTAAATAAGTGCCAAGTGCCTGAATTTTGATTACGTGATCTTGCAGATGCTGTGGTAGCCATAAAATGATGAATAGTCATGAGTCACTTTTTTCAGTGCCATTGTAACTTCAAACGGTTGTTAAATGAACAGTGATAAGTCAAGGACTACCTACAGTGAAGACCTTCTTGTTATGGTTTGATTTCTGTTGTTCCTCCTTGGTGGGAGCTAACAGTAAACAACAGCCCAATCAAGGAACCACTAAGAACACTCCCACAAACAGTGACAGGGTAAGCCACTAGTACAGGGGTCTTCAAACTTGGCCCTTTTATGACTTGTGGACTTCAACTCCCAGACTTCCTCAGCCAGGCATGCTGGCTGAAGAATTCTGGGAGTTGAAGTCCACAAGTCATAAAAGGGCCAAGTTTGAAGACCCCTGCAGTAGTATATAAGAAGAGAGCAATAGTATTCCCTTCTAGCACTGATGATGTTACCTAGCTGGGTAATGAAATGTCTGCAAGAAAACAACAATGCTGAGAGAGCACTAAGGGCTCCACAGTAAGATGGGTGTCTTAATCCAACATTTGTGGATTCAATCATGATTAAGCAAATCAAGGCTTAGCACAATGCCTGAATCTAGGTTGAATCTCTACTTCAGCTAATTTCATTATTTCTGACAAGGATAGGGAGGAGATGAGATCTAAAATAGGATGCTAGGAAATTGACTTCTTAGCCAGTAATTTACATAATTTGGGGTGAAGATCCTGAAAATACAATATTTAGAGCAGCCTCCTTATTGATATTGAAGTAAAGCAGGTTCATGACAAATACATATTTATAGTATGATAGTATATAATAGCATTTCTTTGGCTGGAAATAATGGCATAGCACTTGAACACTAAATTGGAGAAGGCTATATTATATGTAATAGATACATATACTATATATACACGAACATTATTAAATAATAGTGGGCACCCTTAATTTCGCTATGTTCCTAGTACACTGTTCGATAGATCACTAGTATACAAATAAGATTTTCCACTGACAATACTTTTCCTAATAGCCAGGATCTCAATAATTTCTCATAACAAAAATCTCATGTGTACCTGGATCCAGTAGGAGTGAAATTTCTTTCTGGAGCAGATTGTTCTAAGTCATCAAGCAATTCCACTGAAATATAAAACAGCTCCTATTAAGGATTTAAAGTTCAACCAGGAACTATACTTAATAACCAGATGAGATAAGTTAAAAGTGAATACAGACATAGTAACAAGTAAACCTGCCAGCATTAGAGCATGATAGAAAATAGGTTTAATCAAGTAGCAACAAGCCATGAAATATGCATGTTACATACCACAACAGGATTACATAATTTTACATGTAAGCTTTATGCAAATAGAATATAGGCTGCAATGGTTTATTCTAAATTAA
Organism: Bothrops alternatus; assembly: GCA_034064705.1. NCBI lineage: Eukaryota > Metazoa > Chordata > Lepidosauria > Squamata > Viperidae > Bothrops > Bothrops alternatus. Next base: position 26,501,841 of record JARGCV010000003.1, on the reverse strand, counting down.
CTCTCTTAAAACCATTTTGGCTTTGTTGTCAAAGAAACTCAGATTACACCATTCATATCTTTGCAATAGCAGCTTGTTGTTTAAGATCTTCCAAATATAGCAAATTCAGAAGAGCCCGTTGGAACTTTTCAAGGTTTTGAGTTAGATTAGAAATAGCAGACAGGGAAGAGAACAAGCAAACATGTTTCAAAAAAACTACATGCAGGTAATTTACAATTTTATGCAGCTTATATATTCAACACAGTCCTAAATAATTTTTCCCAATAAATTGGCTCTTATTTTATTAGCACAGATAGGATTAAAAATGTGAAGGAAAAGACTTCCAGTGATAACTCAACCTTGGACAATTCTCAGCACTACTATTATGATCCATAATTAGAACATGGAACATAGAACATAGAATACTAAGACTGGAAGGGACCTTGGAGGTCTTCTAGTCCAACCCCCTGCTCAAGCAAGCAACCATTCCAGACAAACGGCTGTCCAGTCTCTTCTTGAAATTCTATATGCTGATCTGAACAAGAAACAAAAGTCACTCTCCCACCCTCAGCTGCTGCAGGTCCAACAGCAAAGTTCTCTTCACCTCTTATGCCATCTAAAAAGAAAATATACCCCCTTCCCCATCAGCTGAGCCCTGAGGCTTTGCATGTTTGATCTAGGCCCGTGGTGGCAAACCTATGGCACGCGTGCCACAAGTGGCATGCAGAGCCCTCTCTGTGGGCACGCGTGTCGTCATCCCAATACCGGTACTAAGCCTTCAGCTGGGTTTTATAAAACCTTTTCGCTTAAACCCTCCCCCGCCATGTGCAACAAAAAAAAAGTTCAATGAATCAATCAATTTCACCTTCTTGCGGGGAAAAAAAAGATCTTGCAAAGTTGGAACTGATTGATTGAACTTTTTAGTCCCACCCAGTCTGCCATTACCACCGCAGCCATGCCCACCCAATGGGCCATACCCACCCAATGGGCCACACCCACCCAGCACCCGATGATACATAAGTGGGTTTTGGGTTGCAGTTTGGACACTTGGTTTCTAAAAGGTTCGCCATCACTGATCTAGGCTACAAAAGAGGGAAATCCAAAACCGGCATTTCCTTTTCAGGATCAGAAGCCAGAAGGTGAAAGGAATGATGAGACAAGAGCTCTATGTAATGTGAAAAATAGAAGATTACAGCAGTTTTATAAACTACACAGGTAGTCCTCGACTTACAACACTTCATTCATTGCAGCAGCATTGGGTGCAATACACGAGGCGGCAAACAGCTGCGCCACGCTGAAACCAGCCGTTTGCCGCCTCCTGCCCAATGCCGCTGCCATGAAGCTGCGGAACAAGCCGGGTGGCAGTAAGAAACCGGTATACTAGTCCCTTACCTCCACCCGGCTTGTTCAGCCAACTTATAGCAGCGGCATTGGGTGCGACGTGCAAGGCAGCAAATGGCCGCAGCCAGAAGCAAACAGCCACATCGCATTGAAACCGGCCGTTTGCCGTCTCCTGCACAATGCCGCTGCCATGAGGCCGTGGAACAAGCTGGGCAGAGGTAAGGAACTGGTATACCGGATTCCCCCTCCCCTACTCCACCTACTGCTAGAGGACTGGCCCTGTATTTGTAGAAGGCTGCGGAGCCTCAGACTGCACCGATCGAGGGGCTGGCAGGCTGTGGCTGCTGACAGACACAGTTGGCCCCCATGCACTCGCTTCACCCCGCAGGAAGAGCCTCCTGCCCACTGTCCCACCTGCCAGAGATCCCCTGGATCTCACCCAACCCTGCCTGGCCCCCACAGGTGTCCCTCCCCATGAGCAACATCGAAGTGGCCATGCCCCACTCCAGCCACGTCCACCCAGACTGCCATGACCACTGCAGCTATACCCACCCACTGGTCACGCCCACCCACTGGGCCACGCCCATCCGGCACCCAACAATAAATAAGTGGGGTTTTGGTTGCAGTTTGGGCACTCAGTTTCTAAAAGGTTCGCCCTCACTGATATAGGGTTTCCTGCCTGAGCAGGGGGTTGGACTAGATGACCTCCAAGGTCTCTTTTATAGTAATTCATTTCACCGTTCTGTTCTAAGGCTTAAGATAAAATCAACAATCTAATGAAAATGTATTCAAAAATATATTTAAAACTTTTTTTGTACTTCAGTCAGTATCAAAGAATATATGGTAAATATTGTCAGCTTGAAATATGAGATTGGAAAAGTTCGTAATTAATATGAGGTCCTGAATATATCAGTTTACATTATATCAAATATAAAATATTTTCTAAATGTAATTGTAAAATATTCTCACCATTAACAATTTCATGGCCAAAGAACCTCTTTATTCCAGGTACATTTCTGCCATTTTCCAAATTCTTAACTGAAAGAAACAAACAGAATCAGCATCATTCTCTTTAGATAAACAAAAAATTGGTTTAATACTAAAATTTAGAACCAATAAGAATAAAATATCTTTGGACTTCCGGTTCCGGTTCACGGTGATTCCAGTCACGTTTGGAGACTTGTCTCCACACCAGCTGGGTTTTTCTTCGCCGGTAGACCCCTTGTGGGTCGAACGTCGCCCTGGAGGGCGACCACCGAGGAGGAGGCTTGCTGGAGACTGTGGGAGGGCAACAGCTTCTCTCATGGCTCCAGCTATTTCCTGAGGGCCGACGCAGCAAAAGATCATCCTGTAAGATGGCCGATTACCCTGCTGCACCAGCCGAAAGTCACAGCAACATCTAAACGTGAATAGACCCACCGCGGATGATCCGGGTGAGACCCCTTCTCCTCTCTTCACCCTACTTTGTTCTTTTTTTTTTTGCATGTAAAAGCTCTGTTGGAATTATTTCCCCGTCTTGAAAAAGCAGCTTTGGTATGTGTGGGAAGAAAGGCGCTGAACAAAAAGGTTAAAATAAAAAAAAATTAAAGACTACACTGTATTCGTATCTACTTTGGGGTACAGAAAAAAACTTTTTTTTAAAGAACTCTACTATCATACGATACTGGAAGACTGTTTCTTTTTCCACCTTTTTCTCTAAAAGATAGAAAAAGGGAAAAAATGGTGTCTGGAAAAGATTTTTTAATCTACTGAGGACATCTACTGGCGAAAAGTTAATATTGCAACTCCTGGTTACTGTTTGGAAATGAGATGGACTTGGCCTTCATATTACTTTTGAAGAGAAAAGATAAGCGGATGCAGCTGTGGGAATTGTGGGGGTGGATACTGCTTTATTCTTATTGAATACAGCCTCCACTAAAATTAAAAAATGGACTCTCTTCAATTATTATTAAAATGGAGACACCGTACTCACAATTGAACTATAAACTTATATTGGTAAAGATCTATGAGGCTACTGAAGAAATATGTGCTGCAATGAAAGGGAATTCTACAGAATTAAGAGTCAGAAGCCATATTCCAACCTTCAAACTGACTTTCAGATAACACCTGACCATTCTATACACCAAAACATACTAGAAGAGGATTTAATTGAGACCAAAGAGAAATTTATTTTATCCTACAAGCATTTCATCTATACCTTGACGATCAGAAAAATCAAAGACGCCCAATGCAGAGGACGGGATGCTTCTTATTGTCTCAAATGATACTACAAGCAATAAAGAGAGACTTATTAGCTGAAAGGGAAGCTTTGTTATGGAAACCTGCCTGGCACACAAAAAAGGCCAGAATAAGACTGAAAAGTTAAACTCAAAATTATATGTGATGGATCAAAGGTACTGTAGAATTATGGATTGATTTAAGGATTAAGATTTAGAGTTAGAAGTAAGAGAAAAATGGGTGATTATTAGAATATATATTTTAAATAGATTAAGAATGTATTCTTTGGAATAATATATTTGGAATTATAGGTTTATTTCTATGAAAACTATTATGTAATGGAATGAAGACAACTGAAGAGGCGTTTTAGATATGGATTGATTTAATAACTAATTGAGTATGTTAAATTAGCAAGATGATGTTCTTGTCTGATAATATGCACGTTTTTAGGTATGATAATTAACTGGATGAAATATGAATTTGGCCCAATGGGCTGAAATGATTTAAGGTCTGATATTATTTTGTTATTTTGTTATCTTAAAGAGATTGATTGATTGATGGATTATATATGTATAGGAGAGACTAATATTTTACTTTAATTAGGAGATATACTATGTAGTGGAAGAAGAAATTAATGAGATTTGTGATAAAATTAAGGATTTAAGAGATTGAGATCTAGAATATATTTGGAAGGGATACCTGAATTGATAATTTGTTTCTTTAAAGTCAAATTTGATTATGCTAATTGTAAATTCACAAAGCTCTAAAACAGGTTTAGGATTTTTAGAAATTTAAATTAGAAATGGATTATCTTAAATGTATTAGGTTAATTGAGGGAAATAGAGAGGGAATATTTAATGTATTGATTTTAGTTATTCATATATGGTTTTATTTCTGGATGTTTGATTACCCCAGCATCAAGGTGTGTCTCAAGCACTTTGTTCTAAGAATCAAAAAACCAATAAAATTTGTTTAAAAAAATAGAATAAAATATCTTTGAATACTGTAATATAGGCTAGTGTTAGGATGTGAGAATGCTCCGAAATAATTATTTCCTCTATAAATATAGTTATAACTTACTCAGAAATAGTAAGTTCCCTTCCATGAACTTCTATTCTTTAATTCACTAAATATACACTAATATTACTGTTGATAAAGCTGTCTTCTTTGCTAGCAATCTTTTATGCACTAATCCTAAGACATAATACATATTATAACAAATACATTTATATAAAATACATTGGTAAAGTTTGGAATCAATATGCAGAAAAGGATAACTAAAATTATTAGGAGGCTAGAATAATTAAAATGTATTTTTCAGCTTAGAGCAGCGGTTCTCAACCTGTGGGTTGCGACATTTGGGGTCGAACAACCGTTTCGCGGGGATCGCCGGACACCGCAGTCCGCCATTTCCCCCCGTTTCTCCTCGGCCGTCGCACGCGCACCGCGCATGCGCAGTTTGGGCCATTGGGCGTGCCGCACATGCGCGGTTCGGGCGTCGCACTGCGCATGCGCGGTTCGGGCATCTCGGGCGCCGCGCCGCACATGCGCAGTTCGGCCCATCGCGCTGCGCATGCGCGGTTCGGACATCATGCGTGCACCACGCATGTGCGGTTCGGCCCGTCGCACCGCGCATGCGCAGTTTGGCCCATCGCGCGTGCCATGCAGGCGCGGTTCGGCCCATTGCGCGCGCGCCGTGCATGCACGGTTCAGGCCGTCGCATGCGCGCTGTGCATGCACGGCCTGTCGCGCCGTGCGTGCGCGGTTTGGCCCGTCGCACCGCGTGTGCGCGGTTCGGCCCGTCACGCCACACATGCGCAGTTCGGCCCGTCGCGCCACGCATGCGCAGTTTGGGTCATCGTGCACACACCGTGCATGCGTGGTTTGCCCTGTCGCACCGCGCGTGCGCCGCTCGGGTCGGGGTCGCGCCGTGCATGGGTGGCACAGGTGGGGTCTCGGCCTAAAAAAGGTTGAGAACCACTGGCTTAGAGCAAAGGCTTGTATGGTAAGATAGAGGTGAAAAAAATGAGGTCAAAAACAAGTTTTTCTCTCTTTCAATGAAATGGAGGATCATCCACTGAAATTAAATATGTGGAGATAGTAGATCAATAAGTAGTAGTGCATCTTCACTCAAAGTATAGTTAATCCAAATAATTCACTGCATCAGATATGGTAGTAATCACCAATTTAGATTGGTTTTAATGGAGGGTTAGATAATTCAAGAATAATGGCCCCTCAATTTATACTATCATCTAAATCATACTTTAAATACCAGCAACAATGATAAAATGCTGTTACCATCTGTTCTGCTTGAAATATTCCCAAAGTAATCTAACTGGTTACTTTATAATATTAGAAGGTACTTTGGCTTGATTCTGCCGGATGGGTATATGTGTATGGGGACCAATTTTTCTTGTGTTAGTGAATAATTTGAACTCTACTCTTAATATTTCTAAGTTCTAAATAGCTCTTGCAGATTTCCCTGGAATTTTAAATATTGATAGATTAATCCAGAAATACTTGTAGAAAACTGCAGAAGTACTGTGTAACTCTTGACTTGAATGTTGGTCCTTTGTCTTTACCCTTGTTATCACAGAATCAGTGGAATTTAATGTGTTTTCAGATTCAGAAGAGCAGGCTGCAATCTGCACACCAACTAAATCAGAAAGTATTTCCGTTTATATGCATTAAATTAAGTTAACTGAAGTTCCATATATATATAGTCTTCCATATATATAGCCTTAATTTGTTAGGATTTATGTTGGAAGGAATCTTCTTTGCCTCTGAGATTTGATAGATGATTACTAATAAAATAACCTCTTTTCTACTGGCCCTAAAACTATAAAACTTCTTGCTAAATTTTATTAGGAAGAGAGGAATGTTGCTTTGCTAGTGTATCTACCAAGAACTCACACCACAAGTATAATAGCTTTGAGTACTGGAGTTATTCATTTTCTTCTCAAATTTCTAGAAGTTGGAATTCAATCCAGCATTTTTTACTTTCACAGCCAATCCAGATTTGAACTTTTAAACAAGCTCTAGAGAAAAAAGTTTGGAGCTTGACCTCTAAGGAAATAACGTTAAATCAAATGTTCTAAAAAGTGAGACGTTAATGTTGGGAATTTGGTGATGGGGTGGGGAGATGCAATTGCAAATATAATATTTATTCACATAATTCATCTTTTTGATAACCTGTGACCAAACTATGTTTTTATTCCACAAAACAATCTAGAATGAGACCTTCTTGTATAGAAATTAGTCGTATTGATAGAGAAAATACATCAAATCCCACTACAATTTTCAGTACAAATGCACTGAATTTTTTTTAAAAAAAACAACAGCAATACCTCTGTTTAGAAAGATACACTGACTGGAATCCACATGTTGTAATATTCCCTGGAATGTGCCACATTTCAATGTGATGTGTACAGTTTTCCCCAAAACACGATGAAGAAAGTGATGATCACAGCTAGGATCCATCGGAGTTTTCTCTCCAAGGAATCGGGCTTTCAGTCTAAATAAACAAATATTTATTTAAGAAAAGGCAATGTGTTCAGTTTTTAAGAAAAAAATATGAGGTCGTGGACATGTGCTTTGTTTGAACTATAAGTAAACCAGTATATATGTATTCCTCAATTTACAACTGCACCTGGGACTGGAAATCTAATTATCTTGACTTACAACGGTAACAACTTACAGTTGGATTTCCAGTCTCAAATTCTTTTCCTTAAAGACTAGTTTAAATGTTAAGAAACAACATACAATATATTAGCAATCTATTTCTAACTGTCGCTATGTCGCTAACTGTTTAATAATTCTTTTATGCCTGGCTGGTGCTGTTCTACTTCCAAGTCCAATTCAAAGTGTTGTTTATCACCTTTAAAGGTCTCCATGGCATAAGACAGGTTACCTGAGGGACTGACTCCAATTACGTCAACTTGTCCCACTTAGTGAGGTAGCAAGGATATGTTATGGATTCCATTGGTTAAAGAATTTCAATCGACAGAGCCTAGGAAGAGTCTTCTCTGCCGCTGTCCCTGCCTCACCTCTGGGGGCAAGATATTCCATAGGCAGAGACAGCGGCAGAGACTTTCTGGAAGAACATGAAGACCTGGCTCTGCCAATTGGAAAGGAAGAGTGGCATGCAACCCAGGGGTCACCTGAGAGCACTCCCTCTGCCTCTTAACTCATCTGTTTTTATTGTTTTTCACTGTTTTGTTTTTAATTATGTCTTTTTGAAATGGTTTTATGGTTTGCATTTGTAAACTGCCTAGAGTCATTTGGATGATGAGATGAGCAGTGTCTAAATTTCATAAATAAATGTGCAATAAAGTAGAAATAACAGAGAGATATAGCAAGACAGAGTGAGACAGAGAGAGAAAGAGAGTCTGTAAAGACACAGTGGTTTATAAATTAATCTACTATCAGCACATGGATTACGTCCAGTCCACTGCACAATTTCATTTACTCACAAATATCCCTTTTATGTTGATATCCCAAGGAGGAAACCAGCCCTGACAGTGCCAAATAGCTTCTGGCAGTGCTGCCTTATTGTTGGACAAAGTAGGCAGCAGAATCCTCCTCTTCCTTCTCAGTGAGCATCTCCCTATTCACTTCTCCACTGCTTTGCTTGTCTTCATATTTCCACTATTCTGTGCTGCATCTAGTTTTGCATTCTGTGAATCAGAAGCAAACTTAATAGACATTGTTACTCTAGTCTAGACTATTTATAGAATATATTGTAATATACTGTACTGTATATACAATGTATATAGTGCAGTATACTGTAATATACTATAAGTAGTACACATGCACACACTACTCTATATTCCTTATAGAATACACTGTTATTCTATTCTATACTGCTTATTCAGGGAAACAAAATATGTCTGTTTCTCATATCTATATAAGCTAAAATGACGATCAGACATTCAACAACTCTGCAGCTGAAGAAATGCTGAAGAAAGAGAGTCATGCAGTGTCTCTCTCATTTGTTGACGAAGATACCAATTCTATTATTTACACTTTCCCTGTCCTCTTTGGTTCCAGAAAAGACTTTGTTTTCTTCCTCTGGTGCCTTTTCTCTTCAAGGTTTCCTATATGGCAATCAGCTGCTTCACAGCTTTCTTTTCAAATGTAATACTAAATACTACAAACTGAGAATATGAATTTCTATTTTCCAAAAATTCACTATTATTATAGATTGAAATACCACAGACATGGGATTTAAGAAGCAGCAGAGCAACACAACTTTCAAGATTTAGGCCACAGCACTTATGAAGATTCAAGTCTATAGTTGATAAAATAATATAACTGAGTATGAGCGCCTTTTACATTTGTGTTTAGTTTTCTTTGTAAGTTCTTGGTGCTTTAAAGTTCCAAGTAAATGACAACATATAAAGGTATTATACCTATTGCTTTTCTTGGGGCAATCTTTAATTCTATAATTTGATATTGGTTAGTAAAACATGTTTTCCCCTTTCATTTAAAGCCACTAATAAAGTCTCTAAAAGATAAAAAATAAAATTATTGGAACTATGTTACCATAGAAAATTTGAGTATACCTTTAAAATGAAAAGATAAATCATCTACAGAAACTCAGACCAAGTCTCTCCATTTAATAGCATTTAACATTTAAGCAACATTATCACATCTAACTCCATTACCATGAAAGGCAGCATCATGATTACCATATATCTGAATTTTGCAACATAATTAAATCTCTCTCCTAGATTTTAAAATTTACATATAAATGCAGAGCATCTGATTCAACCAGTGTGGCTAGTTTCTTGATCCCTCAGGCAGGACTGCAAGATACCGGTAGTTAACTTTATGGATGGTCTATAAAGGTTTGCCATTCCATTTTAACCAGTTCTGTAAACAATGAGAAATCATCTTTCAAAATAAGAAGTTGTTGATTTTTCAGTGTTTTCTTTTAAAATCTGGTCAATCTATATGGGAGGTTTTTGGGACACAAGTGCCTCTCTGAAACTAGAAAATGAAACAGTAAAAAATTTAAAGACAATGAAGAACACAAAATATAGGAGGTCTTTACACAGTAAAGCTGAATTACAAGAGTACAAATATCTCATGGGGGACTCAATTTAGTATATTCCAAATGTATGAAATTTCTTACATAATTTCATTTTTAAAACAAGTTAAGGCAAATGAGTTCTAATACTTTCAATTTCATAGATCTTCCCTTCACTACTAGCCTCAATAGAAAGACATTTTGTCTCCATTTGGAGGGACATCTTCAGTGCCGTTTGAATTGTGTTCGGTTTGTTTAGAATGTTGCACATATACATATAATGTGTATGTGTAGTGCACATATATTATAAAAAATAAATAAAACAAAAAATAGGATATTTTATCAAATCGGTAATACTTAAGTTACTACAAAAGACACATCTAACTTACTTATTTAGATGTTTTGTATCAAACATACAAAATGAATAAAAACAGATTCATGTAGACAAAGTTTTCAAATGTGTATAAAAGTAAGCCATGTAGAAGGATTCCTAGATCTTTAACATGGTACATACAGTGCTATTGTTAAGTACATTTTGTCCCATTAATGGAAGTTACTATTTAATGCAGACATTTCTAAAACTCCTTGGGAAAAAATAACCAGAGAAATTTTAAAAAGTACCACAGCTGCTCTTCTATTTACTGTGCTTTACATTTCACACAAGGTCAAGTAGTAATGCTAAAAGACAAGTAAATTTTCTAAGAACTTAATAAAAAAAATAGGTACAGGTCTAAATTCTAAAACTCATTCCATGGAACCTACAGTTCTGTTTTTCTAATAGTAGAGAGCATATGTAACACAAGGTTGAACTGTTAGGTTCTTGGTGTTTTCCAAGTTTGCCTGTTTTCATATAGATGTTTAATTACCAAGCTAAGTAACATCATCAGGACATGGAGGAATAATCTTGCTGGTTGGTTATACTATGTATAGTAGCTTATCAGCAAACCTCACTCTTCCATGTCCTGATGTTACCTAACCTGGAAAAGAAATATCTGCAAGAAAACAACCTAATTTAGAGAATACCAAGAACCCAACAGTTTAGTGTTCATTCAAAATCTTTCCTTTTCAGAGATTCATATCCTCAACACTTAAGATCAACTCAATTCTGTAACTTACTTTTTCAACTCATTTCTCATATACACACTGAATTGAAACATCACACTTCAATTTTAGCATGGCAGTTCATAAAACAGGACTTATTGCTTACCATGTTCAGAACTCAGTCACTTGTGGTATATTCCACAAATCATTTAAGACTTAATGCAATATACACACCTTACCATACATTGATATTGTCTAGTCAAGCAAAAGGAAATCAGGATTTTTCTGATTTTTATTGCTACCTTACTCATTTTTTTCCTGAATGGTGAGGTTTTCATTTCTGATCACATTTGTTCTTTCTCCTCCTACCCATTATGTTAAATTGTCTTCAATCCACTCCTAGCCTGTCTACTTAGTATTTCCACATTATTAAGTCACATAAACCTCTACCAGTTTTCCTGCTACTAGGCCAGAACCCTCTACGTTACCAGATAAATGAATGTAATCTGCCCACATCCTGCTTCAAAAGGAAAAAGAACTGGCACAGGTAGTCCTTGATTTATGACCACAATTGAGTCCAGAATTTCTGTTGCTAAGTGAGAGAATTAAATGAGCTTTGCCCCATTTTACAACCTTTCTTGCCACAGTTGTTAAGTGAATCACTGCAGTTGTTAAGTTAGTAACCCGGATAAGTGATTCTGGCTTCCCCATTGATTTTGTTTGTCAGAAAGTCATAAAAGGTTATCACATGACCCCAGGACATCCATTATAATAAAGATGAGTTGACTGCCCAGACAAGTCCCCAGTTTGCTTGGAAAGATTTCAAAAATCTTCACCTTCTTCCTAGGACCAAGAGAAAAAGTCTGGCCCAAAGTGATCCAACTGTTTTTATCCACTGGCAGAACTAGAACTCATAGTCTCCCAGTTATTAGCTTGATGCCTTAACCACTACACCCAGCTATCTCTCAATAAAGATTGCCAAAGACCCATATTTATTTTTTGACTGCTCCCTACTACGATATATCATTCTAAATCACATTAACCTTCACAACATTTCAGGGACCAACATCATATTGCTCACTCGTCTTCTATTGTTTGCGACTGCTAATATTACAGTCACCTTTCGGGGTTAAGTGCTCAGCGACCTAACCCAGATGAAATAGCAAAAGCTTCTATTTCCTCTACATAGGAGCCAACAAAAGGCCTAACACAGTGGTTCTCAACCTTTTTCAGGTTGAGACCCCACTTGCACCGCCCATGCGCGGCGCGACCCCGACCTGCGCGACGGGCCGATCCGCGCATGCGCGGTGCGTGACAAAAAAAACCCAAAATGGTGGACCACGACGGGCCGATCCGTGCATGCACGGCGCACGTGTGACAAAAAAAACACAAAATGGTGGACCGCGACGGGCCGATCCGTGCATGCGCGGCGTGTGTGCGATGGCCCGAACCGTGCATGCGTAGCACACGCACGATGAAAAAAACAACACAAAATGGCAGACCGCGACGGGGTGATCCGCACATGCACAGCGCGCGCGATGGCCCGAACCGCGCATGCGTAGCACACGCATGACGAAAAAAAAACACAAATTGGCGAACCGCAACGGGCCGATCTGCGCATGCGCGGCACATGCGTGATGACCCGAACCGTGCATGCACGGCGCGCAACAAAAAAACAAAATGGCGGACCATGACGGGCCGATCCGTGCATGCACGGCGCGCACGATGGCCCGAACCGCGCATGCGTAGCACATGCACGATAAAAAAAAACAAAATGGCGGACCGCGACGGGCCGATCTGCGCATACGCTGCACGTACGCGATGGCCCAAACCGCGCATGCGCGGCGCGCAACAAAAAAACCCAAAATGGCGGACCACGGTGTCCGGCGACCCCCGCAAAACGGTCGTTCGACCCCAAATGGGGTCGCGACCCATAGGTTGAGAACCGCTGGCCTAACACATTCTGAAATCTGGTTGGAAAGAGCTGCTCCTCACCCAGATTAATCTTGAAATCCTGTGGGGCAGGACACTGGTTATCTAGAATAGCCACTCCTTATTAAAACTGAAAGTAATTCCCCTTAAATACTTAACAAAGGATTGTAAAGTGAGGGAAAGTGTTAGCCTGCTTTTTTAGAGAGCAAGTTCTAGAACATAAATTACACAACCAAAGCTGATTTTTTTTTTGTCTTCGCGCCCGGAGACTCCTCTATCAATCCATTCATCAGATCTCAAGCCATTGTGGTCGTATGTGGATAGCCACAGCTCTCAGAATTTCTGCGTCTCATCAGTTGAGATATACTGCATTTGCTGATAGGCGGGCGGAGTAAACCGGGAAACCATATTAAAATGCTTTAGAGCCCGCAACTGCAATCCTCACAATACTACTGTACTGTAACGAGGAGGACATAGTAAGAAAAAAAAGACAAGTCGCCACGTTAGGAGCCAAGGACACGCCCCCCTCCAATACAATCGTTTAAAGGGGTAAAAGCTAACTTGACCTAACACACGAGGCAACTATAAAACCGGCGTTGTGTGCTCCGCACTCCGTAGTTTTCGGGGACAAAGGTGAGAGAATCGCCCTCGCGACGACGCCTGAACGGAACTCAAAGGCGGAACTGATAAAAGACCCGAAATGGGAGCGTCTCCCTCTGCGCAGAAGCAAGGAAAGGGAGGGGGCGGTTTCTGCTGCGCGGGGGCAAGGGCGGGAAGTGGGCGGGGAAGCTGCGGATGATAAAGAGGGGTCGTCGCGCGTTCTGTCAGTTGCCTCGCAGGAGCTGGTGCGACGTCTGCGCAGCTGATTGGTTCCGGCGCCGGCTGTAGGCCAAACGACTGGAGCTCTCCTTGACGGTTCGTGAAGCGGCTGCGATGGGCTCTCGGGCATCTACGCTGCTTAGGGACGAGGAGATCGAGGAGATCAAGAAGGAGACGGGCTGTGAGTACCGATAGAAACAATTAGTGGCGGCAACGCCGGCCGATGCAGGGCGCTGACCTTCGCCTGTGGGATTCTGGCCGGGCGAATTTGCTTTTCCTTCGTGGTTGAATAGCTTTCACTGCCCCGACACGAGCCCTTCCGCGTTTTCCTCGGACGGGAGGGGGCCGGATTGAGCGAGGGGCGCGCTGGTGATTTATCCCGGTCATGACCATCACTCCGCTCGAAGCCCTTCCACGGGTCTCTGGGTCACCTTGGCGAAGGGCGGCGGGGCTACCCAGCTGCCTCTCCCGCTCCCTAGCCTGTGCCCTTTGCTCGACACGGGCCGGTATCGGTCGTCTGAGTCGGCGCGACCCACAGCATCCAAAAGCCCTGCTCATACGGAACAACGAAGTGCCTTCGTATGCCTTATATCCGGTCACAGGATACCGGGAGAGCTTGGCATTTGGGCATTTGTACTTGCATTTCTGTTGTGAGCCGCCCTGAGTCTGGGGAGAAGGGCGGCATATAAGTCGAAATAAAGATAAAGATAAAGATAAAGAAACGATCCTCTTTTGCCCCACTTGGGAGAGACGGCTAGAGGACTGTGTTAAAATGCATCCCCGGGCCTTGAGTCGGCAGAAAAGTTATGCCGGCAGGAAATTGATGGCTCTGATGGTCATTCCCTATTTTGCTTCAGTGGCAAGGCTTGCTGAATGGGACTGGCCTTGCCATTTTCATGTAGTAGAACAAGTTAAGAAAACCAATTGGTGGATTCCCCCTTGCTTCATTTCCTGCTTTATCAACAATCGGTGATCACTTTCCTTAATAGGGAGAGGAGCAGGATTGTGCAAGTATAGGTGGGTGCTTTAAACAGTGAGTTTCACACCTATTAAATTGCCCAACTACCGTGTCCTAGGTGTAGGAGTATTTTGAACCTGTAAAATTTCAGTCAAATCAATTCTAAACATAAGACTTGAAAGAGCACTACACCTGTGTCCAAAAATAGCCTACCTGGCAAGTCACAGGTGTGGAGAGGAGGCTCACAGCAAAGCAGGAGGGAATTCTTCTGGTGCTCCTGCGCAGAACAACCTTGCCTGGGACTTGTTATCAGATAATTTCTAAATATGGGCTACTGAAAGATCAAGCCAAGAGATTGGAGACAGAGCAGATGGCTGGCATAAGAATGAAAGAATTGGTACTGCTCAGGAAAAGATGATAAACCGCATAAGAAGGAATTGGGGGAACTGTTTGTGAAAGTTGTACATGTGGAAATTGCGTGAGGAGGACCTGGAAGCCAAGGACAAATTGAGATTGAAAAAAAGTATGAGAAAAGATGAATGTTTTCATACATGACCTGTATAAAGGTGCTGTGATGATTTTGTATATAGGGAATTTCCAGCAATATAAAGTGGACAGAGTGGAAGATAGGAATGGCCAATGAGAACATGAACATCCAGTAATCTCCGTGTGATGCCTCTTTTTCCTCTCGGCAGACCCAATCCATTTGTGATTGCTTTGGATTTCTGGGCTTGGTTCCAAACAATGGAGGGGGGAAAAGGCTCCCTATCCCAACAAATAAGGGAAAGGTCAGATGCAATGATAGTAAGCCAAAAGAATGCTGCAGCTTCTATGTTCTTTTTGCCTTCTGATGTGAGGAGCCTGGAATTCAGAAAGGGGTGTCTGCCAGACATTTCCTCTCTTTCAACCCTCCCCATATGAAAGTTGTGGTGATAAACAACAATAAAGTTGTAATTAAAATGACTTTCTGTGCAACAAAGAACATTGTGTTCTCTCAAAGGGAATTCAAGTTCTGTTTTGTAAGCACAGGTCTAATGTTTGTTTTCTAAAGAGGATTACACTCGTGTATATAAGGATCTTGTGGGAGATCCCACAAATGTTTGGAAAAAATCAGTCAAGTATCACATGTACAGATGCCTCTACAGAAGTCAGGTGTCCAGTCTCTTTCAAGCCAAAATCGCATTAGGAAACAGGATGAAGGAAAAGGGACAAGGTTACAGCACGCCTAAGTAACTAATAAGAGCTGAGCAGATCTTAGCTTTAACAAAATTGTCCAAGCACATTGTCTTTGAAATTTTCTATGTAGTGCCCATAGCAAATTGGATTGAGAAAAGGAAGAAAACACAACTTTAAAATTGGAATAATTAAGTATGGTTTTAAGCTCTCTCATCTGTGGCCTGGGAATGAAAGGAAGACAGTATTATGAGGAGATCTATCTATCTATCTATCTATCTATCTATCTATCTATCTATCTATCTATCTATCTATCTATCTATCTATCTATCTATCTATCTAGAGATATATTTAAAGTCAATCAGATAAAAAATATAAAGAGCTCTGGGATGTAAGGTAAAAGGCTTTTTTTTAATTAGTTGCTGAGCTTTCGTTAACAACCTGTTAACATCATCAGAGCAAAGGGCTAAATGAGAAGGGGGGAGTTTAGCCCTTTGCTCTGATGATGTTAACAGGTTGTTAACGAAAGCTCAGCAATTAATTAAAAAAAAAGCCTTTTACCTTACATCCCAGAGTTCTTTATTTTTTATCTGATTGACTTTAAATGTCCATACCTGGGATTCCAATATTCAAAATTATCAAAGATATATATCTTTGCAAGGGCCCACTTGCATCATGCTCTGATGATGTCGGTAGTGTTGACCGACGAAAGGCTCAGCTTTTAATTAAACAGTTTTTTTTAGCATTATCCTGGTGTTTGGATTATTTTATGGTATGGATTTACCCAGGATTCGCATCTTTAGCATAATTAGAGACTACTATGAAAAAGTAGTTCCCCCTGTAGCCAAAGGATATGTTATTTTCCATGTAACAAAAAAGTAGTCTTTTTCTATTTGGTGTTGTATTTCAATTCTTTATTATGTTATTAGAGCAAGTATAGCAGTTCAGTTACTCACCTAGTCATTTTAGAATAATGGAATGTGATGTCATGGGAACAATTTTGGAAGGTTTTTAAAATTTGCCTGTTTTGTTTTTTGACATACAGTAGCAGCCTATTTAAAATATGTAGACATCTATGAACATAGCTGTAAATCATTCTCCCATTGCTGAATTGCTGTCACTTGAGGATTTTTCATTGTTTAAGACTCATATATAAATGCCATTTTGCTTAATTTGTAACATTGGATAAGTATTCAAATTATGTTACGTTTTAAAAATATTTCTGTCTATTTTTTGGTAATGATAATGGAGCATATTGGGAGGAGAATAATTCAGTCTTATTACTGCATTGATTCATTAGTTAATCATTAAGGATAGATTTGTGCTTCTTACTGTTTTGTACATATTTTACCTTTGTTAAGAGCATTATTTGTCACTGTGATATCCTGATCTTTTTAAAATGACAAATATAGAGCTACCAATTGAAAATTGATATTTATATGAAGTACTTTTTCTTAGATTGTATGCAATGTTGCAATAATTTATAACCAAGTTCTAACAGAATAGTTCCATGAATACATACTGAGAAGTAAATACCATAGAATTTAGTTATATTTTAGTCACACCACAATATATTAATCTTACATGTTCTTTCATTTCTATTTCTCCTTCATAGAATTGGATCTATTACTATGTGAATCATTGTTTTTATATATGTAAAATGCATGCATACTTTTGGCATGTTATTTATAATTATAATTTATCCTTGACATAGCACAATTAGAAAAAATAATTTGGAATTTTTGCCTCTGCCTATCCTCCCATAATTCTATGAGTGCAATGAGAGGTTTTAGTATAGTTTTAATAACCGTACCTTTGTACCTCTAATTTAAAATATGCTGCAGCCTTTATCTTATGAAGATGAACAACCTGATAACATTGTAATTTTCTTTTTATAGTTAAAGAAGTAAAGCTAAAAGAGCAAGTTGCCTGGGGCCTCCTATTAGTTTTGTGGAAGAGCTGGGTCCTAATGTGGATTGTCTGTTATCAAAAAGAGTGGGGTTTATTAGGCGATGTCATTTAATAATAGAGGAAAGAAGAGTTAGATAGTTTGAACTTACTTGCAAGTGTTTAGTATTTTGTGCATGTATGTGTGTTTGGTCTGATACAGTTTTATGTTAGAGGAGCCAAGCTAGCACTTGAATGTACGAACTGCCATACTGAATTAGACAAAGGTGTTTATAATACAGATTGTTATTCCAACTGTTACTTCTAACTTGAGACCTAAAAGTTGGGTTCCTCAGTAGTTGAAGACTGTTAATTAAATGAAATATTACCTTGGTTATTAAATATCAATGATGATAGCTAACTTATAGTTACTGAGTAGTATAGGGTTGCTTTGTCATAAAAATATTAAAACTCAAAACAATGAATTTATAAGTCAATAGTGTCCTTGTATAATAAAGACTGATACCAGCCTCTGTGCTGAGGTGTATGAACAGGGACAATTCTCTGTTACTGTACTTAGGATATCAAAAACAGAATCAATATGTGACACTTTGGTGTTCGTTGAAGTGGGTGTATCTGTTGCTTAATTGATAATGGGGTAGATTAAAATAATATTTTTAGGGGTTCCCTATGCAGTCAGATTGTATTTGCAGCAGTTTCAGTGTTGATCTTGTTTCAGAACAGCTAATTAGACTTTACCTTTTCATTTTTTAATTTTAATTTCTCCTCACCTGCTCTCACAAACTAATTTTCATACTATTTTCCTCCTTCTTAACACTTCCCTTCTAAATCCTTTCTCAGAGACCTATTGTAATAGGAGTCCTTGGGATAAAGAATGCTAAATCTCATTATGGTACAAAAGTTCACAGCAGACAATTCAATTTTCTCAAGATGCTGAACTTCCTGGTTGTGCAGGTGATAAGTCTGTCAACAATTGACTGCTTGTGTGCTTAGCGTGTCTTTTCTCCAGTTCTTAACTACAGCAAATGTTAGAGTAATTCTTTGAAACTGTTTAGTATATTTCGTTGTAAAAAAATATACTTCAGTTATCATAGGGATACTACGGTAAATCAGTACAGATAAATTAGCAGTAGAGTAGGAAAATCTTCTAAAAACTTGGAAATTTAGAAGATGTTGCAAATTCTCATCAAAAAATGTGATGCATTTGGTTGTTATGCAATAAAAGATTTATTATTTCTTTATTTTAATTTTTAAATAACAGCGTTTTTCACTACAATAGAAAATGATGAAGAAACTTTAGGAGCTGGGAATGTAGTCTTTTCATTAACAGTCTGAAACTAGGGACTGGATAAGTAATAAGATACAGGTGATTGACTCGGTAAAGGATCTTGGCATAATGGTTGATCATTGAATATTTGACCAGTGTTATTACATTAAAAAACCTAATTCTATATTCAAGGTCACTAGGAAAGAAATTTTCTACATTATGAGATCCAAGGTTAAAGATTATGGCTCAGGACAGGAATTCACATAGTGCTTACAGAGTGATTATGATGATGATAAAATTGGAGGAAGGAATATCAGTTTGGTCTAGTGGTTGAGGGCACCAGGCTAAAAACCAGGAAATTGTGGATTCTAGTCCCATACAATGGTTGTGTGCCATTGAGAGACCTATTCAATGATGGGTGGTTATATAAATTTGCTGAATAAATAAAATTTATAAAATTTATAAAAAATGACACATGGGTCAAGACTACCTTTATTGTAACATCTACAGTAAGAAAATCTTGCAAATCTGATTATGTTTCCCCCCCTCCCTTTATCTTCCTATCAGTTAGGGAGGGGCCTGTCTGAGACATTTACACACACTCATTTCTTGGCATGGCCCGGAGGCCCCTCTTAACTGACTGTTGCTCTTCCTTCTGTCCTTCAAGGCCATTCTCCGTGCCCTCTACATACGTACATCTCTTTAATCTCCTAGACCAGGGGTAGGCAACCTTGGCTCTTTTATGACTCGTGGATTTCAACTCCCAGAATTCCTGAGCCAGCATGGCTGACTAAGGAATTCTGGGAGTTGAAGTCCACGAGTCATAAAAGAGCCAAGGTTGCCTACCCCTGTCCTAGACGAAAAGTGTGATATAAAGCTATACCTTAATTACAATTTCACACAATGTATAGTCAAACTGTCAACACTGAACATATACTGTTGTTTTTAAAAGATGTAAGGAAATTCATAGATAGGACTATGTCATTATGGAAATATATTGCCTCTAGGATCAGAAACAATATCTCAGTACAAGTTACTTGGGAACTGGGAGTTGGTTGGCATATAAATTTAATAAATAAAGTAAATCAAAGAGACAGGTAATTAAAAAGTATGACATATGAGTGAATGAATGAAAGAGAGTGAATAAATGAATGAATGAGTGAGTGAATAAATGAGTGGAAGAGTGTTGCGTCTTGTGGATTTCCTGTAAGCACCCTTTTGGTCTCCTTAACATAGTTAATTTTGTCACTGTCATTCGTCTGGAACTGTCAGAACCTTTACTATTGAAACTAAAGAACCAGCACAATCATTTAACAAGTAACTACTGGTAAACTGCCAGTTCTTGGAAGTTGTTTAGTTAATGTTAGAGGTGTTCCTGTTGATTTAGCACAGGCATTCTGTTCTTTGGCATATATCTAAGGGCACAGCAATCTTTATTGGCATATATCTATGGACACAGCAATCATTTTTCAAATTGGCACATAATAGTTGCCTACTTACTTTATATTATTCATAGATATTTTGATATGATTTGAGTAGACAGAATAGAGAAGAAGATGAATGGAGCGTTCATGGAATGAATATAATGCTAATCCTTTAGTAATAGAAGCCTTTTGAATCTGTCAAAGATGTTTCTATAATGTCAAAATAGAATATAAAAGAGTTATAATAATAATAATGATAATGATAATAAAGTTGGAAGGGATCTTGGAGGTCATCTAGTTCAACCCCCTGCTCAGGCAGGAAACCCTATACCATTTCGGACAAATGGCTGTCCAGTCTCTTCTTAAAAACTTCCAGTGGTGGAGCATTCACCGCTTCTGGAGGCAGCTTGTTCCACTGGTTAATTGTTCTGACTGTCAGGAAGTTTCTCCTTAGTTCTAGGTTGCTTCTCTCCTTGATTAATTTCCACTTGTTGCTTCTTGTGCTGCCCTCAGGTGCTTTGGAGAATAGCTTGACTCCCTCTTCTTTGTGGGCAGCCCCTGAGATATTGGAACACTGCTATCATGTCCCCCCTCTGTTAACTGCATAGTTTGACTTCAGTTACCTTTTACCTGATAATCTGGATTAGAGGAATATTGTTAGGGCAATGTCTTAGATGAAGGTTCAGAGGAAAGAGAACTACTGTAACTATAAATGGTTTGAAGATTATTTTAGTATCCAATAGCATGATCAAGAGGCTCTCTTCTACTGAGAATGAAAGATGGCTCAGGAATTCTGGGAGTTGAAATCCACGAGTCATAAAAGACTCCTCTTGTTGGAGTCTTTAGGCAACTTGCATTTTAGGCAGTTTGCTCTGCTGGAGGTAGAGGAAATCTTGCCTAAAATGCAAGTTGCCTAAAGACTCCAACAAGAGGAGTCTTTTGCCTAGTTGAAAAAGACTCCAACAAGAGGGGCTGAAACTGAGTGAGGGGAAGGAGGATATATTCTGCAATTCTACATTTAAAATCTAAAGCATATATCGATTGTGACTTTGTATTCATACATACAAACACACATACACACACACACATACACACACACACACATACACATATACACATACATACAATACACTGTCAAAATCTAAGGTACCCAACCATAGTAAAGGATTTTGCAGATGTGCAAGAATTGCAGGTGAGAGGAGAAAGTCCTATTGTTTTGGTATATCAGCTTGATAGGTAGTTCCCACCCAGGTTTTTTTTTTTTTAGTTAATGTTCCCTTCCTTTCGTAGGTCAAAACATTTTCTGAAATTCTAATAGTCCTCAGCTTGTTGAAGAATGGCTTCTTCATCATAATTTTATTTATAAACAATGTTTATACATAGCAAAAAAGCACTGTTTCTGGGCAGCAGTGATTGGTTCAAGGAAAGGCTACTGTACTTTTGTGTAAATTTCCTGAAAGAAAGCAATGTGGTGTCCTCAACGGAGTTCCATTTATAAGGAATAAAACTAAGCCAAAGGAGTCATTTCCAAATCAATATAGCAGCTAAGGAAGGGAGAGTAGATTTTGAATCCTATGCTTTACTGACCAGGAAGAGTGAAGAAAATATTAGGGATCATAGAACTTCCAAATTTGTCTTGATAATAATGCTTTCAGACATGGATTGCAAACATGTTTTTTAAAGTAACACCTGGTATTCATTAGCTTTATGTTCTGCAAGAGCAATTTTAAGATGTCTTTGTTAAATTTGGAACATTACAAAATCCAAGTTCCAAATTACTGTAAAATAACTCTTTATCGGATTAATTGTATATTTAATTTAAATTTATATTTAATTTAAGCCTTATTTCTTTGTTTTCTCTCCAGTTTCTCATAGTCAGATTACTCGTCTATATAGTCGGTTTACTAGCCTGGACAAAGGAGAGAATGGTACCCTAAGGTATGTACTCTTAGTCAATTATTCTCTTAACTTTCCAATTATGCAAATGGTCTTTGCCATTTCTCTCCCAAATTCTTCTCCCAGGTTCAGATTTTCTTCATTATGATCTATACCTAACCTGATCTTCAGGCATTACAACCTTGTACCCATTGCCACTATGACAGAATCTACCCATCCATCTTGCTACTGCTGTTTTTCTCTTCCACCTTTCCCAACATTAGAGCCTTCTCCAAAGAGCTACGCCAGGGGTCTTCAAACTTGGCCCCTTTATGACTTGTGGACTTCAACTCCCAGAATTCCTCAGCCAGGCCCCTGAGTTAAGCCCTTGCATAATGTGGCCAAATTATTGTAAATTGAACCTGGTTCTTTGTGTCTTGAGTGATTTGTTCAGTGATCCATTTGTTTCATTTTCTTGGCTGTCCATGGTATTCTTAGCAGTTTTCTTCAAAAACATTGATATTCTTTCCATCCTGCGTCTTCAAAGTCCAACTTTATGTGGTGAAATCTCCAGCCAGAATGGGGGAAGATGTGAAGAGGTTGGCTAGCTTAGAGTCCTTGCATAGAGGAAGTGACACAGACCTGATCTCCCCCCAGATCCCTGAAACTCTTATCTGGCTGTCCCAAAGAGAATGCAGTCAGTCTGGCGAGATTCTTGCAAGGAGGTGAGCAAGAGTAAAGACGTAACTCTGATCAGCTCAAGGTGTTGTTTTGTTTCCTTGCGTTTGACACTTTCAGTTCCACTAAGTGTCACAAGGAATACTATTTGCCTGCAGTATTCTAATCTTTGCAGGTACAGACATATTACAACAACTTTTCCATAGCTTTCATGGTTGGTCTGCCAAGTGCTGCACTGCAGTATATTTCTTGACTGTTTGTGTCTTTATGTTTGTTGACTGTTTGTTTCTTTTATGGTTACTTGAAAATGAAGAAGATTTTACATAAAACTAGGCTTTTTATTTCAAACATTTTTACCTTACTGTGGAGCAAAAGCATTTAAGCTGAATCGTAATAATTAAATAGCAGTTTCAAAAGAAAACTTAATCCACTGGTGGGAACAAGAACATTCCTATTTTTGTAAAATGTTTTTTTTTTAACCAAATCTCCTCCAAATGCCTCATTTCATCATTTTTGCCCCCTTCTGACTAGCATTCCAAAATAGCTTGCAAATTTCAAAGATATCTATATTCTTAATACACATAGCCTGTGAACAACAAGGCATTTAGTTATGGTAAAATCTACTGTAGGAGTAAAAAAAAAAATCTCCATAAATTTTTACAAGGAGAAAAATCTTCCTTTATTGAAAATTGTAATGAGGAGAGGCAAAAATAGTATTTTAGTTTAGTCTGGAAGCACGTTTATTTATTTATTTATTTATTTATTAAATTTTTATACCGCCCCTCTCTCGTAGGACTCGGGGCGGTTCACAACAGAATAAAAACATAAAAACAATAAATATTTAAAAATAAATTAAATTAATATTAATACAAGGCTGTTGCTAAAAACCTGTTAAAAACCCAATTCTAAAACCCAAACAGCCTTGTTTAAATTTTTTTTTTTTTTTTTTTTTTAAACCAGAGGAGATCTAGGCCAGGCCGGCTTGATTGAAGAGATGAGTCTTCAGTTCTCTTCTGAAGGTGCGGAGATCATGACATGTCCGGAGTTCTGGGGGGAGCTCGTTCCACATCGTCGGTGCCCCCACAGAAAAGGCTCTCCCCCTGGGCGCCACCAGCCGACACTGCTTAGCCGATGGCACCCTGAGGAGGCCCTCTCTGTGGGAGTGAACTGGTCGATGGGAGGTATTTACTGGCAGAAGGTGGTCTTGTAAATAACTGGGTCCTATGCCATGGAGCGCTTTAAAAGTGATAACCAGTACCTTGAAGCGTACCCGGAAAGCCACCGGCAACCAGTGCAGCTCGCGCAGGATAGGGGCCATTCGTACCCGTTGATAATCTCATGCCCCAGAATTGCCAATCTAATATTTAGTGGACTAAAGTTTATCATACTGAAACCTGCTCTTTTAAAATGAGATATGCTACTATTTGTAGAGCCGTAATGGTGCAGTGGTTAGAGTGCAGCACTGCAGGCTAATTCTGCTGCTGATTACCAGCAGTTCTGCAGTTTGATTCTCACCAGCTCAGGGTTGACTCAGTCTTCCATCCTTCCGAGGTTGGTAAAATGAGAACCAAGATTGTTGGGCCAACATGCTGACACTGTAAACTGTTCAGAGAGGGTTGTAAAAGCTCTATGAAGCAGTATATAAATCTAAATGCTATTGCTATTGCAATATACAGAATTCAGACTTGCTAATGTAATATAATGTAATGTTGGAATCAGGTGAAGAAAACAAAATTCAAACCCTTTTAATTAGATTCTTTGAGGGATTTAATTTAATCAGACAGACAGACAGACAGACATAAGGAGGATCTGGCTGAGCTGTTCTCTGAGGGTTTTTTCCTCCCAATCTTCTGTCATCTGAGCTTTGATAATCATATTTTCAAATCCCTTATACAAATGTTGAATAGTGCAACGGAACCTTGTGGCATGCCATTCAACTCTTTCCACAGCTCAGTTGATTAACATTTTTGGGATATGATTATTTAGTAAACTCCATCCACTGAATGATTGTCTACCTAAGACTTTATCATATTTGCTATTATAATCTTATGGAATAATTTGATTTTGCAGAAGACAAAATACCCTGTGCCCACCACATTGGCACCACTTGCACAGTCAGCTCTTTCTCCTGGGTCATATCTAACAAGAAAAAGTGAAGGAAAGAGTATCTGTGTCCCAGCTTCTTCACTCTCATAGCTTGTCTTTTGTTTCCTTATAGATTATTAGGAAGGGATATTTTCAGTATGCTTAAAAAATCTTGGGACTTTCTATCACAACCCAAGAAGCCACTACACTTCTCATAACCGACTCCCCAACCAATGGATTGATTATAGAGAATGGACATTAGATAATTTCTAAAATAAATTTAAATTCTTCAAAAATAGGAGAATTAAACTTTCCATGTATGTGGGTTTGTTGACTGTGTTAACATCTTCATATTCTTTTAAACTGCTATCATTGCTAAGATTCAAAAGGAAAACAAGTTAATGTAATGGTTTTCCTCGTGATTATTTTATTCAAAATGTATATGAGGTGTTAATGTTTACAAATGAATACTATTTCAGTATAAACAAATAAATAAATAATACAATATGGTGGCTTTACGTGGATTAAGTAAAATTTACTTTAAGTTAAACAAAAATTCTACTAATTTCATGGACACATACATGCAAATAGTTTTTATAGCAGTATGGAAGTTATTTCCCATTTCCTTCCTAGATCTAGAGTGTTTTTCCAGTCTATCCTACCCTCTGTTATTTTCTGATATTCTCTTTAAGTCAGTGGTTCTCAACCTTGGGGTCGTGACCCCATTTGGGGTTGCGTGACCATTTTGCGGGGGTCGCCGGGCACCGCCTGCCGCCATTTTGTTTTTTTTATTTTAATTTTTTAAAAATTTTTTTAATTTGTTTTTATTTTTTTGGTGTGCGCACGCCGCGCATGCTCAGACCCGCCCGTCGCGGCAGAAAAAAAAATTAAAAAAAATAAAAAAAAAATAAAAAAAAATAAATAAAATAAAAAAAAACAAAATGGCGGACCGCGACGGGCGGATCTGCGCATGTGTGGCGTGTGCGACAGGCCAATCCGCGCAGGTGCAGATCCACCCGTCGTGGCCGCCATTTTGTTTTTTTTTATTTTTTAAAAAAATTTTTTAAAAAAATAAAAAAAACAAAATGGCGGCCCGCGAAGGGTGGATGCGCGCATGCATGGTGCGTGTGACGGACCGATCCGCGCATGCGCAGATCCGCCCGTCGCGGCCGCCATTTTTGGGGGGGGATTTTTTAAATTTTTTTTAAAAAAAATAAAAAAAACAAAATGACGGCCCGCGAAGGGCGGATGCGCGCATGCGTGGCGCGTGCAACGTGCCGATCCGCGCATGCGCGGATCCGCCCATCGCGGCCGCCATTTTTTTTGTTTTTTTTAAATTTTTTTTTTAAATTTTAAATTTTTTTTTGCGCGCACGCCCGGGTCAGGGTCGCAGCACGCATGGGCGGGGCAAGTGGGGTCTCAACCTGAGAAAGGTTGAGAACCACTGCTCTAAGTCTTAATCTACTCAGGCTAGTTTAATTTTCAAGATAAAGCTAGATTGCTAAATGCTGCCACCTAAGTGGGATTTTTTTTAATACATATTACGGTATATTTGTTTATTTCAGTAAATTAAAATTATATATGTAGTAAGTGTCCCTATCATGCAAATCGCTCAACAGTGTTTATTTGAACAGGTTATTCCACACTGAGCTATGGGAAGGTGTGGCATAATTTATACCTTTCCTGTGGAAAACAATAGTTATATCTGGTTGTGATGAAAATGTCTAGCTTAATCATATGACGGCTTTTATTGCAATATCTCCTAGTCTTTTATGCCAAGAGATAATTTTGTTATTTTTATAAATTATTGGTTACTTCGAGTCTGGGAGGCACTTAATGAAATCTGAAAGAAACTTAATATTTAATGTTTGAACATTGAAACACTAATTCACAATGACCATTATTTTAGTTTTGATTAATTCAGAAATGTGTATGGCAAGTAATACTTATGACAACAAAATTTTGTATTTGGCATTCTCTGTGCCTCTAACTCTGTACAGTTAGAATGCAATCCTTTATGGACCACCATTCTGACGAATGCAAGTTACTGTTTGTAGATAATTTTTATGTTGAAATGTTTTTGTTGATTCATTGGAATAAATATTACTTTCTTTTGCCAAATGGAGAACTAATCATTATCTGAATTCTTATGACCTAGATCTTACACTTCTTTCATTTCCCCAGATGGGGTGAGGCAGTAGCCTGCAGAAGCTTACATAACAAGCTTATCTAAGTTCTGTTTGGAACTTTACGTATGAGCAGAATGTGTTGTGCAGTAGCACTTCCAATTCATTGAGATTGCATTTATTGATAATCCTTATTGTATTACTATTTTAATACTTCGAATGTTACTGACTCTGAAATATTTTATGTGTAATATGTATTGGGAAATTGTTTACTAAAAGACATGCTTGTCTATTACTTGTCTATTGAGACTCTAGAAAGAGTGCAGAGAACAGTAACAAAAATGATTAGGGGACTGGAGGCTAAAACATAAAGAATGGTTGCTGGAACTGGGTATGTCTAGTTTAATGAAAAGAAGTGACATGATAGCAGTGTTCCAATATCTCAGGGGTTGCCACAAAGAAGAGGGAGTCAGGCTATTCTCCAGAGCACCTGAAGGCAGGACAAGAAGCAATGGGTGGAAATTAACCAAGAAGAGAAGCAACCTAGAACAAAGAAAGAATTTCCTGACAGTTAGAAAAATTAATCAGTGGACAAGCTGCCTCCAGAAGTTGTGAATACTCCAACACTGGAAGTTTTTAAGAAGAGACTGGACAGCCATTTGTCTGAAATGATAGGGGGTTGGACTAGATGATCTCCAAGAACCTTGCCAACTCTGTTACTCTGTTCGATTTGATTGAATTTTTTCAACATTCTTTTCCATAAAATATCTAATTTAAACTAAGTATTTCTTTTTTTGCTTTTTCATCCTTATCACAACAGATATATATTTCTTTTCCTTCTACCTTAAGAAGTTGATATCTGCCTTCTCCTTAGTCACCATTATGCCAAATATGTTACTAATGTGTTATAAATTAGTAAAGTATCTCTTCATGTTTCCTAGCGTTATCCCTAATTTTTATTTTTCTTCATGATTTGTTCTGAATGATAGCTATTAAAACTAAATATTCAAGATTGCTTCAAAAGACAAATGTTCTTGGGTAGAGCTTACCTGATAATGTTGCTGTGGCATATAAGCAGAAGAAACGAACATTTCCTGTAAATTCCAACCTAATCCAGTATAAGAAGGTTTAATTAAAATGAGACTTGCATTTCAGTATTCATTTACTTTTATGACTGTGCAGGTTTTCTAGTTAACATTCTGGGCAAATAATATTCCTTTCATGGGTAAAATGGCATGTTTAAAAGTGATTGACAATGACAAAAATAGATTTTTTAAAAAAGTGTAGTTAAAATGAGGTTAATGTTCAACCTAAAGCTCAGCTATAAAACATACAATATAGAGACAGATATCCTCTGTTTAAATTTTAAAAGCTGAATCTGAACAAAAAGGAATAAAAAGTTGAGGAGCTTATACATATTATATATAATACAATAATATTTTGTATTATATATAATATATGATAATATATAATACTTTAGATTCTAATATTGTGCTATAAGTTTTGGTTTTCAACTTTGTAAATCACCAAGAATCACACGTGTGAGACGGATGGCTATAGAAATTGAACAACAAACCAATAAATAGAGTTAAATTAGTTAATTTTGCACAGGTAGATCATCCATCATCAGATTGTACAATTAGATATGGTTGGATGAGTGAGATTCATTGCTAGATATGTGCTATATAGGAGACTTTTACGCAATGACATTCCGGTTTAAATGTCCATTCATAAATCTATTGGAGAATATTCAAATAAAAACGAAGTCTTAAGTGTTTTTTAGAATAGCTACTAGCTATTTGATTTTTATTTTATTTTAGGATAGGATTCAGGGAGTAGTAATTTGGATTCACAGACAAAAAAAGTACCTTGCATCATATGAGAGCACTCATGTAGACATGTGGACTCTTTCTGTGACTCACAAATGAAGATAAATAATACATGTCCCAGGATAATGTTGCAGGATCCAGTCTGAGTTCAGTCTTCTGTCTGTGACTTCTTAAAGTGATGAAGCTTTTCCTAACACATGATGCTTTCTTTTTGCAACTGCATCAAGAGCCCAGAAAAAAATCCATTTGGTTTAAGGAGTTGGAGGGAGGTGTCTGAAATATCTTATTGGCCTTATTGGATATAAAAGTGAAAAAAGGGTTCTTAAAATAATGGTCTTGTTTCCCTTAGCAATGGGCAAAGTAGCACTTGACTTGAATTTTCAGTGTAAATAATTGAGTTATCAGGTTGCAAACTTTCTTTAGTAAATCTTTATATAACAGTGTATTGTACTGGGAAATGATAAGTTGGCACACTCCAGACTTTTTTTCTTTTTTTCAAGTGCATTTAGACTTGAAGAAGTGATTTTTGTCTGTCATTCTAAATGATATAATCTTTAAAATTATATAATAAATATATAATTGCAGAAGTATACATTATAAGAAACTAGAATACTGTAGATTACTATATCTTTAAATGTTTGTAAAACATTTTGATTAACGGAGCTTTCTTTTTCATAGAATAGTTTTGGGCAGATATAGCTAGTGCAAAAAGCTTGGTACACAAAGATCTGAAGCTTTTAAAAATGGTAACAAAGTTGAAGCAAAAGTAACTGAGCATGGTGGGGTTTTTTTTTAAATGTGCTCTTGGCTTTTAATGGAGAGGGCTATCAACTCTACAACGAACCTACCTAACTGCAGCTATCTTGCTTGTTCTAGGTTGCCACATGAATGGGAGGGGGTGCAGAGTATCTTTGCTAGTCTAAGCAATTCTGTGTCCTGTGGAAACCAAGGTCATTCTATCAGTTAGGTTAAAGGGTTGGGCGTTTTGTTAGAAAGCCTGCCAAACTATTCTATTGGGGAACATGGATGATTGCATAGCTCTGGGGTGGGAAGTTTGACTTTTTAATAGTGTAACTCTTTGGATGGAATTTCAGACTTGGTTTCACTTTTCATCATGCTGATCTTTTGTATCCAATAAACATGTTCTTTGAGGAAACTTCTCGCCTCAACCATGACAATGGTATTTGAACGAAAAAGTAAGATTAAGAGTGGATATATGGTGCAAAACAAAGATATAGATAAGTGATTGGGTATTAAATAGTGTAGCAACATGAAAGTTAATCTAAAAATGACCATCTTGCATTTCTTTGAAGATGGACCTTCTTATAAACTTACTTTGTAGTTTTATTGTAGTAGAAATTGCTCATTAATGTAGATTTTTTACTTGGGAAAAAAGTGAGCTAATGGGAAAGCTAGAAGATTCCAAATTAAAGAAAGTATCATATTATTCACTTCAAAATCACAACAGTACAAATACATAAATATTTTATTAAACTTGGTTCAATATTTCATGATGTCACAAAACTGATTAACTTGTAGTGCTATAAGCACTCAACAGATACTAAATTAAATGGATATTTTCAATTACTTTGGTTAAGAGCTGACATTTATTTATTTGATATTGTAGCCGTGAAGACTTTCAACGCATTCCAGAGCTTGCTATTAACCCACTGGGGGACAGGATTATCAATGCTTTTTTCCCAGAAGGGTAAGTTCTATGTTATTTGAGTTCAATTGATTCCATGACGATGCTACTACAATATATTTAGATGGATAGACTTAAACGATAATCTGTAAGGTTTCAGATTAAAGACTTGATCTTCAATATTATCTGGATTAAATTCAAATCAGTAGCGTCTGTAATCGTCAACTGCCACCAATTACATAGGCTCAAAAGCAGTAGCAGTTAAATATCCCGATACTTGAGATTTCTGTTAAGATTCTAAATTGCTATATCTAAGGTAGCATTTGTAAAATGTAGCATTGTGTCATTGTTTGATAATACATTGTTTCACTATAAGACTTCCCTATGTACCTTAAAATCTATTCCAGAGAGTTAGGGAGACATTTTAGAACAGCTTTTAAAAATCTATGTGGTAGGGTGCAGGGGAGAAGATGAAACCTTGACTATTTGCTAATTAAGACTATTCTCCTGATTTAGAGAGAGGAAGAAATTAGCTATAGCCGTTCACTACTGTTTGGTTGAACAAGCGCTTACCTTGAATTTCTATTGAAAAGACAATTAGAATAATATGGAATGTTACATAAAAATAGCAATACTTCATTGTTCATATTTATTTGAAGCATTGTTAAAATAATCTAACAATCAGTATTGTATGCATGTAGAGAAGATCAGGTGAATTTCCGTGGATTCATGAGAACTTTGGCCCATTTCCGACCCATTGAAGATAATGAAAAAAACAGAGACCAGAATGGGCCAGAACCTCTTAACAGCCGGAGCAACAAATTGCACTGTAAGACATTTTTTAATGGTAATTCACACGAACTGCATTGTATTATACTTCATGGATTTCATTTTAAGATTTACCCTCCTTTCTTTGGTCTTTAAACGACTTTCTCATGTCTGATATTTTGTAACCTTCAATTGTGCAAAATGTGCTTCATATGACAAAACGTGGGTAACACAGGAACCTCCAAAAGACTAACCTACAGAATGCTGGAACCCATTACTCCTGAGGGAGTGAAATTTGCTGCTTCAGCAACAGTCATATGTTCCCCATTTTCAATACTCCTGACAGCTTCCCACAACTTGGATAAACCAGAACTAATATGATTGCTGATGCTTCTACACTCCTTGCCACCTTCCCACTAGCAAAGTCTTTGATTATGGGAAACTTGCAGTCTTTTCAAAAACCTTTGGAAGGCTTCCAGGCTGTGTGCAATTTGGACAAGGGTACATAGGGCCTTGAGAAGAAGGCCTGGTGTATCCAGCAGCTGCCTCATGAAGGGCCCTGCTGGGCACATCTTGTCAGCAGTGAGAGAAAGAAGACAGCAAAGGTTATCTGGGATGGCAGAGCAAGCAGGGTAAGCCCAGTGTGGGGTCAACAGAGGCGGCAGAGTGCAGGGCAGACAAAAGGCAACAGATAGAGGGAAATAGGCATACAGGAAGAATTTATTTATTAAATTTGTTTGCTACCCATCTCGCGGCGAGCTCCGGCGGGCCGGACACGGGTGCGAGGGGGCCTGGCCTTCTCCCTCAGTTGAAGGCTTCAAGCCTGCCCTCAGGCAGAAAGGAGTTGGCCAGGAGCAGGAGCAGGAGATACCTTTCGCATAGAGAATGAAAGTTTCTGAGGTCCGTGATTTGGTGCAACTTCAAACACTCGTGCAAGATCACGGACTCCAGAAACTTCCATTCTTGGTGCAAAAAGCATTTCCAAGCCGACTCTCCTCTCCTTCAAAGGGAAAGAAACCACGGCAGAGAGGATTTTTGCAAAGTAAGTGAATCTGTTGTGGCAGGAAGGGAGGGGGAAGCAGTTGTGAGGAGTTGGGGAGGAATAGGGTGAATGTTGCAGTGCCACTGAAGTCACTCGTAAGGGCGAATGATTGCCGTGGTGCTGCAATATTCGTAACTTTGGGACTTGCTTGTAAGCACTGGGGGCACTCATCACGTAACTTCGAACAAACGTTAAGTGAACAATCGTAACTCGGGGATTACCTGTACCTTGCCCTCTTTCTACAGTTCTTGCCTAATAATTCTGTTTTCTCAGTCCTGGCAGTTTTGGACAGTACTCACTGATAAGTCTCTGTTGTTTGTTCTCTATTAGCTCTTATCAAGTCACTTTGCTTTGTCTTATTTTATGGAAATATCTCCTCAAAATTCCTATTATGATACCTTTGCACAATCATATAATGCCCATGCTCAGTTACAGATATCCCAAAGCTTTTGGGGCCCATGGTCATGGAAATGTGAAAAGCTGCAATGTTCCTCAGAATAGTTGTCATGAGGCATGGCTACTTAAAGAAGACAAGTAACTTTCCAAGAAAGTAAATGCAAAACAGAAAGTTAGGTCTGAGGCTAAGAGATAATCCATTACTTTTCTTTCTTTTTTTTCATCCTACCCATAGCAATCCTTGCTTTCCTCTATCTCTTCATAAAGTCATAATGTTTTGCATGCTTATTTGGTCAATTTCAATGAAGTTAGTGAGATTTAATTCTGGTATATAATTCTCACATAAAATGTAACATTTTTGCTTGGTTCACTAGCATGTGTCTTTCTCGCATGGCGTATCCCAAACCAAAAGGAAAGAAGCAGTCTTTCCTCCTTTCGCACAATTCTTCCTAGATGTTACAGGAAATAAAAGGGGGTGTGAGAGCAGATAGAGAGGAAGAGGAAGTATGCCAGGGGGGCAGAAGAAAGAGGGAAGGAGTCTTATATTTTGAATTTTTTTATTTGTTCAATTTCTACGGCTGCTCAGCTCACTCAATGACTTTGGGAGGCTTATAGTTCATAAAATATATTATTCCAGCAATTAGAAGGTTTGGATATATAAAATACGATATTTATGAGTGGCCATTTCTACTATACAGTAATATTCTTCTGTGGATAATATGAAAGTATAGAGTACTATACAATTTAATTATTCTATGCTTTGATATTATCCACTGAAGAATATTACTGTAATGTAATATTCAAAGTATATCAAAGTATATAGTAAATAAATTGAAGACCTTATCAAAATTGCAAAGGAAATGGCTGCTGTCTATTTCATTAGAATCAACATAAATATTGGGCATTTATTAAACTTTTAATTCAGCAACTTAATTTATTCTGAAAGCTGAAATTTTCCTTTTGGAGATTTCATTGAATGTGTTTATATAATCACCCTGTAAATGCATGTTTATGACAAAACCTTATGCTGACATTTAACAATGTAAATTACATATAAATTGTCATTGGAGAAATATAGATCTGTATTCATTATCGCATTTACATAGATGTAATGTCCATTAGCAACATTTAAAGATTAAGAGAATGCCTTTATATTATGATCCTGTATATGGGTCTGAATCCATACTGATTATGTGATGTAGCTTGTATGTGGCAGATGTAGCAAAGATGCTAATCTTGTTTCATTTTATTTTCTAGTTGCTTTTCAATTATATGACTTGGATAAAGATGATAAAATTTCTCGAGATGAATTGCTTCAGGTAGAGTAAGATTGCATAATCTATAAATAACTTTAATCTGATTGAAATTACTTTCTTATTTTATCCTTTAAAAAAAGTTTTGTACCTCTAAGTCAGGGGTGTCAAACTCGCAACGTCACGTGACGTGTCACGACGTATCGCGACTTTTTTTCCCATTGCTGGCAGTTTGACACCCCTGCTCTAAGTGATCATTATTAATGGATGAGATTGAATGGTAACTAAACATACAACATTTGTCACTGGGGCATTTCTATATTTATTTTTCAATGTGGTATTGCACATTATAGTAGAGCCAATAGGAGAATGGGAAAAAATGCAATGTACATAAAGGTCTATTTGCAACCACAACTGTGCCTGGAATTTTCGTCATCAGTCATTGCAATTGTTATCATGTAACCTGACTTGATTTTATGACTATTTTTATGATAGTCAGTAAGCATGCCACTGTGGTTAAGAAAAACACTTGGTCAGTAAGCAAATCTAGCATATCCAATGGATGTTTTTGCCAAAAAATGGCAAAAACATCACAAATGGCGGTCATGTAATTTTGGGATGATGCAACCAGTTGTAAATATGAGCTGGTTGCCAAACACCCAAAATGCACTCACCTAATGTCTGGGGCATGGTTACAACAGTGTAATTTTGAGGATGGGTTGTAAATAACTATTTTTGAGTCCATCGTAACTTGAAATGGTCATTAAGCGACCAGTATAGTAGTTGGGCCAGTAGTACCAGTATAGTAGTTGGGTTCTACCTACCTCTTATTTCTTTTGGAATTCCTTCTCACATTTTTAGTCTGGCAAAGTCATGTTTATAATTTTGATTTTGTAATTCCCTTTGTTTTTGAATTTTTTTCATTTTTTCTGAAACTGTTCTAAAGATTTTGCATAGTTATTCTTAGGTAAAAGGCTTCTGCTAATTATTCTTTGTGGATAAGGAAATGGTGAAATCCATTTCTCTGTATTATAGGTAGTATGCCAGATATGCTAATTCCCACCTGCTGTAGCTAGGGTGGTGAAAAATGAGAAATGCAAGTTGTCCACTTCATTCATTGTGCCTACACTAACTACTTTTAAGAATTGTGTCCAAGCATTGGAAAGTTTATTTTATAAGTATTACCTTAAAATCATTGCATTTAAATTATCAAAAAAAAATTCTTAGTAAGTTTAATAGGCACTGTTTAAAATAGGAAGATTAGCTTTGGTAAAATATTCATCTTAACCGTCGCTATTCTTCCTAGAAGTGATAATTGAAGATTTTCCCATCTTTCCAGGTCTATTTTTATTTGTTTCATTAATCTCTCATAATTATCTTCTTTTAGTGTAGTATATTTCGCCGTTAAATAAATACCCAAATATTTGACTTTTTTAATTATTTGAAGATTTGTCATTTTAGCGAGTTGAATTTTCTGTCTGTTAAATTTTTTGTTATTACTTTAGTCTTTTCCCTGTTTATTTTCAGATCAGCCACTTCTCCAAAGTTCTCAATTTTCTGCAAGAGTTTATCAGCTGTTTGCAATGGCTCCTCTAGAATAAAGACCAAGTCGTCCGCAAAAGCCTGTAGTTTATATTTCTGGTCTTTAATCTCCAGACCTTTAATTTCTGTATCTTGTCTGATATTTCTTGCCAAAACCTCTAATGTAAGAATAAACAACAGAGGGGACAGCGGGCATCCCTGTCTAGTGCCTTTTTAAATCTCAAATCCATCTGTGTAGTCTCCATTTAAAAGTATTCTTGCTGTTTGTTTCTTATAAATTGCTTGAATTGCTTTGTTAAAATTTTCACCAAAGTCCATTTCTTGAAGTTGTTGAAACATAAATTGCCAATTTAAATTATCAAAGGCTTTTTGTGCATCAAGGAATATAAGTGCCATCTGGTTCCCTGGATGGATTTCATAGTACTCCAAGACGTTTAAAATAATCCTCAAGTTGTTCTTTATCTGTCTTTTTGGTAGGAAACCATTTTGGTCTGGGTGTATAAATTCATTCAAAAAGTTTTTCATTCTTTCTGCCATTATTGCAGCAAAGATTTTGCAATCCACACTTAGTAGTGATATTGGTCTGTAATTTTTAATTAGTGTATGGTCAGTATCTTCTTTAGGTATCAAAGTAATATTAGCTTCAGTCCATGAATCCGGTATTTTTGTCTGTGTAAAAACGTGATTAAATAAGTCTTTCAAAATTGGAGTTATAGTATCTTGTAATGCTACATAGAATTCAGCTTGCCTCTGTAATCTCCATCATTGAAACATTCTCATTTAACCTCTTGACGCATATTCTCAGGAACCTTTGGGAGATTTGCTTCTTTTAAATAAGCTTGAATTACATCTTTAGACACTGTCTCTGCCTTATAAAGTGTCTCATAATACTCCTTCTTAATTTTTTCCATTAAGTCATTGTGACATTGTAGGTCACTGTCTGTATCCCGTAGCTTACTTATTAATCTTTTTTCTCTTTCTTTTTTTAATCTATATGCCAGCCATCTCCCAGGTTTATTGGCATTTTCAAAAAAATTCTGTTTGGACCTTTTAATCTGTTGTGTCATTGTGTTTGTCTCAAGTAAGTTTAACTTATGGTTTAATAGTTCCATTTGTATTTTCAACTTTTTCTTTTGAGGGTCTGATTGTAATTCAGCTTCCAAACATACTAAGTTGTTATTTCAATCTGTGTTGAGCAAGTTTCTTTTCCTTATTCTTTTTAGCAAAGTAAGTTATGGCCAAACCTCTAAAATATGCTTTTGCCGTGTCCCATACAATTTGAATAAAGGTTTCTTCTTTTTCATTAACTTTAAAAAAGAATTCCATTTCTTTTATTGCGAATTGTAAAAACTCCTTTTCTTTCAATATTGATTTATTCAAGGACCATCTCGGTCTTTTCTTAAATCCTTTCCAGGTCATTTTCATTGAGTTGTGGTCTGCCCAAATGTTAGATTCTATTTGCATTTCTTGTATCATGGGCTTTAAGTCCAAAGAAGTCCATATCATTTCAATTCTTGACCACGATTTATGTCTGTTAGAATAAAAGGTGTATTGTGCTTTTTCCGGGTACATCTCTCTCCAACTGTCCTGTATACAAAGTTCATCTTTCATTCTTAAAAAAGATTTAGGTAAAATATTACTTCCTTTTTTCCCCAGTTTATAACTTTTATAGTCCCGTATTACCTTGATTGAATTTTCAAGGTAACAGTACTTCTTTAAATGACTTATTTTTGAAATACCGGATTCTATTGATGATATCACATGGATGTGGGCTGATGTCCTTTCATCTAGAAATGAGCTTTTCATGTTCTACTTAAATGTATGTACTTAAATGGGTGGTAGGCGGCCTTCCAAGCAATGAGATTGATAGACTCTTTCTAATGTTTGAATTTAAAACAAAACCTACTTTCTCATTATCCTTGAACTTTTGTCCATTACAGGTCTTGCGGATGATGGTTGGTGTAAATATCTCTGATGAACAACTTGGTAGTATTGCTGATAGAACAATCCAGGAGGCTGATCAAGATGGTGACAGTGCAATCTCCTTTGCAGAGTTTGTAAAAGTTAGTGACAACTTTCTAATCAGTAGATCTGAAGTGCTAAGAGTATATCTGCCATTCTGTTTTATAACAGTTGGAAAAACATTTTCATCTAAAGCAGGGGTTCTCAACCTTGGCAACTTTAAGACTTGTGGACTTCAATTCCCAGAATTCCTCAGCCAGCAAAGCTGGCTGAGGAATTCTGGGAGTTAAAGTCCACAAGTCTTAAAGTTGCCAAGGTTGAGAACCGCTGATCTAAAAGTTATCCACATTGTTTTCCCCCCCCCCACATACTATTAATACTTGGCCACATTTATTTTACTATTTATTTATTTATTTTTATACAGTGCCTATTTCCTACAGTTCAAGGATATCAATAGCACAACAAATATAGAAAAGATATATAAAGAAATCATAGCCAGCTAACTAAGGCATCTTTGTATACTACGAACATTTAGGATAGCAGTTCTTTTTCTGGATGATTTAGAAGGTATTTAGATGGGATATTACCTATGAATTCTGGGTCCCAAGAGAACACCATCTGTAGAGACCACAGACTCAGTCCTTCTCAGCTGCTGTCCTGCTTCTTCAAAATAAAGTTCCCTGAAAATTTCAGGCCAGTCCTGATCCTCCTGAGATGTCAAAAAGCAATGAAAAGTTATTTATTTTCAGCTACTCTTTGCAAATCCAGTGTAATGAACTCTCTTGTGGACAGATTGGATAAATTTGATGGGCTGTTCTTTAGTTCTGTCTCTAATTGGGACTAAAAAATACATGCATTTATGCAGAGTGTAAGAAACATTTCCAGTGAGAAAAACACAAGGATCCCTCTGTAGAATAGCAAAATTAAACACGATGAAATAAAACTGGAATATTCTGTGTTCTTTTTTTTTTTTACAGGTTTTGGAAAAAGTGGATGTAGAACAAAAAATGAGTATTCGATTTCTTCACTGATGAAACAAGGGCAGTTTATGTTATCCTAATATTTAAAAAATACAGCTTATTTTATTCACTTTACTCCTGAGTGTTGCTATTGGTGCATGTGAGGTGTGTCTCCAAACTTTTCCTAGTTTGTCCATCAATAAGAACATTCCTTCTGCATCAGAACAAAGGAACGTGGCTGCAATGCAGCTTGGAAATTGAGCAGCGACATGGCCTTTTCCTCAGCTCTTGAATGCATTCCTGACCATAAATTGATTTCTCCTCATGTACTGTGATTTGTAACATTTTACACACTTCTAATGAGAAATAGAAGAGGGCAAATCCCACTGAAGAGCTGAGAACTGTTCAAACAAAACACCTGATTTAATAGTATTATATCTTGTAATAGCAGCAACTGCCTCTCCTCCTTTCCTTGATTTCATTTAAATAGATGTTTGTCAGTCTCTTTAAAACTTTTAAAAAGTAAGAATAACAAGGCCAATAGCTAAAATGGTTATAGCCTCCCAAATGTGTCAAATGTTATTGTCCACAGGAAAGTCGGACATCTGCCAATAATGTAATTTGCAATGTAGTTCACTAATATAGACTACTGAGTAGAAAGATTTTCTGTTCGCTCTCTCTTAATTGCTTTTTGTGGATGTATTTGATCTAAAATACTTGTGCTTTTTATTATTTGTTAAGGAAATATTTGCAGCACATTTCTACAGCATAACTGTAATGAAAGTCATCTTTGTGCTACTGTCTTTATTCATACTGATTATCCTATATGAGCCTATTTGAAATTTTGGCTATCCAGTATGCATGTCAAACCTCAGAATGGAGAAATCAGCAGAAACAGAAAAGTTTGTAGGAAAATCTGTTGATTTTTTTTTGCATCTGTATCAACAGATTAAATAACATATTTCCAAAATCTCAATACAAAATCAGAATGGATGAATACAATACAATGAACATAATAAAAAAATTCTCTAGGTAGGTTGCCTTTAGTGTAGTAAACTAATAGCACTAATTATAACTTGACTAAAAAAAGTTATATAATTTGACATGCTCAAATGCTCATGTCTCCCATAATGTCAAATGCATTTGTATTTAATTTACCTAAATCTTGTACAATTCAGTGATCTTTCTGAAATACTATTTTACATGTTGCAAAGAGAAATTGATGCTTTTGCAGATCAATAATTTTACTAAGAGAAACATCCAGGGAACAATAACAATTCTCTCAAAGAAAAATATATTGATTCATATAACACAAACATTTTATAAAGAAAAGAATATAATACCAAGGTACAGAATTTTATGGATGAAATGTACATATTTTCAAATACCCTTTCTTTCTTTGCCTGTGTACTTGTAATCTAATGTTGTTCCTTGTAAAATCTGTTGTATTCAACAATCCATAAATAAAACCTTAAATCTACAGTCTATCTGCTCGAAATGTAAGTAGATTATTTTGAAGATGGAATGATGTATTCTTATTTGATTTTTAAAACAGCTTTTTCTTTTTCAAGAGAATTTACATATTTAACCTTTAAAAGAATCTTTTAAATGTATAGAGGAAAGCTCAGATAGTATGGTGCAGCAATAGAATATAATGCCTTTTTAACAACTTAAGATCTTCATTTAAAAATAGTACTCAGCAGAGCATATGAATTTGAGTTATTAGGCTACAATATATTTTTGTTGAGTACCAATATTGGTGACAATTATGTTATTAATTATTGTAATTGAAATGAACATGCTTGAATTTATCTGTGTTTCACATGGTGACAGGAATATTTGAGTTTATCTGTGTTTCATATGGTGTCAGGAATGTTGGGGAGAAGGGAGAAGGCTGAAATGTTATTGTAGAAATTCAAATTATTTGGTATGGAAAAAGTCTTTTAAAGTAAAATGGTTGATTAAGACTTCTTCATTATCATTATTGTATTCTAATCTGTTATAGGAGTCACAATAACCTGCAGGAGGATGATTTTAATTGTAAACATTTAGTGCAGTGATGGTGAACCTTTTAGAGACTGAGTGCCCAAACTGCAACCCCTAACCCACTTATGCATCGTCAAGTGTCGGCTGGGTGTGGCTGAGGTGGTAACGGCAGACTGGGTGGGACTAAAAAGTTCAATCAATCAATTCTAACTTTGCAAGATCTTTTTTTTCCCCTGCAAGTTGAAATTGACTGATTGAACCTTTTTTTTTTTTTTTTTGGCAAATGGCAGCGGAGGCCTAAAGAGAAAAGGTTTTATAAAACCCAGCTGAAGGCCTAGGACTGGGGCGACAGCGTGCGTGCCCACAGAGAGGGCTCTAAGTGCCGCCTCTGGCACCCGTGCCATAGGTTCGCCACCACTGATTTAGTATCTAAAAGTACTAAAAGTGCCTAAAAGTATTACAACTGATTTCAAGCAATGTTACAAAGATGTATGTACTGAATATACTATTGGCTGGAATGCCCACAATTAACGTCTGCAAAGAATATGTAAAATTTGCAAGAAGGAATGTGTATAATTTCCACACAAACACCCCTACATTCCAAGCAGTCTGTTCTTCTTAGGATTGTGGAGAATTTTTTTTCAGCACTTCCTAATCTCAATGAGAGACAGAAATGTTACTTTTCTTTGCAATATTCCAACTTTCTATTTTAGCCGTTTAAATAAAAAATAATTCCCAAGAAAATCCCATTTCTCCAAAAATGATGAGAGGATTCGGGCTGTAGTTCCTCTTCAAAGCATGAACTACTGGCCTGTGAGCAACTTTTTGCCAGCTAAGCCAGAAACGAGTTGTACTTTGGCCAGACATTATCTTTATTGCTACAGGAAAAAGAGATCTATTTTTTTACTTGAGTAATTTGTCTCCCAAGGTACTGATTTTTTCTGCAGATTAAATGTTTAGTCCATGGGTGTCAAACTCGCCGCATCACGTGACATGTTGACGTATCACTACTTTTTTTTGCATTGCCGGAGCTGGGGTGGGTGCGGCCTCCGTATGATGCAACCGGCCCACAGGCCGGCAGTTTGACACCCCTGGTTTAGTCCATCTGCTGTTTAGTGTTAACAAAAGCTAACACAATGTGAAGAGACAACTCCAGCAACTGAAAAAGAAGGCAAAAGTAATTAATTTTCTTAACCTCAAAAATACATAGCTATAGGGAGATATGTAGCCATGAGACAAATATCTGATACTTGGGCTAAAGGCTATGACAGATCTAGATGAAATCTTTTAAGTATTAAAGTGCCGAGAATCACACTGACAAAGGTAAATAATTTCCCACTTGCAACGTGACTTTTAAAAGCTAAATTATCAAACATGCTAAATTAAGGGGGGGGAGTACGTTTATGATGCTGGAGAAAATTGTTGGGAATTCCTTAATCCAGAAGAACAAATCATTCAATACTTGATGAAATGAAACTGGTAGAGTACTACTTGGAAGCACTAATAATAAAGCTAACTTTTAAGTATTTTTGATAAATATTATTAAGGCAAGTGTCCTTGAAAAAGACCTTGATGGTTGGAAAAATTCAAAGTTGGTTTAAAGGCAGAAGGACAAAGAACAATGATTCAAGAATAAGCTTGGAAGAAATCAAAGAAGCAATTAGTGAGAGAGTTTTGCAAACTGATATTTATCAGGTCATAAAGATTAAAAAGCAAATGAATGACACATTAGAAATGTTGAAGTGGAAATTTCTATCTGGAAGAATTGCCTTGGCACCCCGGAAGCTTTAGTTGCTCCCCAGCCTAAATTAAGTTGCCCAGTTTCTATTCCCACCAGCCACTGAAGAAAAAGAGAGAAGAGACTTTCTGACAAGATCTCCTCCCCACCTTTTTTTTTGCTGATTACTGATATATGACATGTTGCTGTTTTATGGATCCATGCCATGAAGGGCTTTATAGGTAATAACCAACATGTTGAAGTAACCCAGAAGCAAACTGGCAACCATTCACCTTATGGAATAGAGGTTATTATTTCTATGATTTAAAAAGGTATTATGACTAATATTTGACTTACAACTGTAGTGGAGCCTGGAATTTGTAAGTTGTGATGGTTGTAAGTTGAGACACCAATAAGCCAGACCCAATTTTACAACTGTAATTTTGCAGGGGTTGTAAAGCAACCACTTCAGTCAATAAGCAACTCAATGTATTCCGGTGGGCCTTTTTGCCAGAAACTGGCAAAAAAGAAATTGCAGTCACTCTACTACAGAATGCTACAACTGGTGGTAAAGGTAAGCAGGTTCCCAAGCAAACTGCAATCATGTGACTGTGGGACCGTTAGCAGCTGTTGTTACTCTTGAACTCTCATAACTTCAAAGTCACTAAGCACTCTTTAAGCAAGGACTACCAGTATGTTCTTCCTGCAAATTTGCTCCTTTAGTGGAATGAAGGCAATGAACCCGAATAGTAATATCCAAACTGCCGGCCAGACGCATCATCCGGAAGCCACGCCCACCTCATTGCCAGCAATGGCAAAACCGTCCCAATACATTGCGCGACATCACGTGACATCACGAGTTTGACATGTCTGTTCTGGAAGATGTTTTAGAGGAGTTAATTCAACAATCCTAGAATAAGTACAGGTAGTCCTTGACTTAAGACCACAGTTGAGCCCAAAATTTCTGCTGCTAAGTGACGCATTGAGTTTTGCCCCATTTTGTGACCTTTCTTGCTAGAGTTGTTAAGTGAATCACTGCACTGGTTAGTAACACAGTTGTTGAGTCTACTTTCCCCATTGACTTTGCTCATCAAAAGATGGCAAAAGGTGATCACATGACCCAGGGACACTATAATCATCATAAATAGGAGTCTGTTATGAAGCGCTTGAATTTTGATCACATAAGCACGGAGATGCCACAATGGCCACAAGTGTGAAAAATGGTCATGTCACTTTTTTCAGTCCTGCTGTAACTTTCACAGGTCACTAAATGAACTGTTGTAAATCGAGGACCTGTGTGAACTTACATTCACTGTGATCTCACACTATAGTAAAACCATCCGTATGCTACAATCGATGGCTTCCGAACCATGAACGTCTTCATCCCACATGCCGAACCGTGATCCACATTGCGATTCAGCCTTTGAATCCAGTCGCCCCCCCCCACCAAATCTCAAGTCAGGCTTTCCCAATTCCAAAGCTGGGACTACTGGCACGAGAAAGAGGTGCACATGCGAGAGTGGCTGTTAACTGAGCGCAAAATACGCAAAGGCAGGCATATGTACGGAAATAACAGCGCAGGCCCAGTGGACGGACGCTTCTTCTCTGCTCCGAGTCGCCTCCAATATAACTCGGCCGCCACCATCCCGCAGATCGTTTCTTCCTCGAAGGCGTTAGGAATGGCTGAACATACCAAACCACGAACCTCCGCCTCAGCGACGCGGCAGAGCAATTCCAGGAGAAGGAAGGCGTGCCCCACCCCTCCGCTTGGCCAATAGGTTTTCCGTGTTGCGGAGGAGGCTCAGGATTCGGTCAGCCGTCCAATAAACATGAAAAGCGGGAGGTGACCGATAAGAGATCAGACCAATGGCAGAGCAGAGTCGTCGGCAACGTGATCCTTTCGCGCGGGCTCCGATTGGGTGTCTTGAAGCAGGGAGGGGAAGATGGCGGAGTGAAGGGAAGAAGTGAAGCCAGTGCCGCTGCGGGCTGCGGCCCAGGGGCCCCAGCTGCGGTAAGAGAGCGGGGAAAGCCCAGCCGCTGCGGCGGAGAGGGTTGCGAGCGCTGGACTTTGTTGGACGTAAGCCCGACTCGGTGCGGGAGTTGTTTCGGCCCGGCTCATTCGCGGAGTGAACGGGGATCTGCGCCCAGTGTGAGTTCACTATCGCGCCCTTTGATTAGAACTAGTTCCAGGATTATCGAACCGACCTTTAGCTCTTCTTCCGACCTAGGCTCGAAACTGCTCCCTGCTGTTTCCCTCCATGGTTAACGGTGCCAAACATAATGGGCGCCAGGGTAGCATCTGACAGACGAAGCTTTTTGCTTCTGCTGGAGCTGGAAGAGGAAAA
This sequence comes from Bothrops alternatus, assembly GCA_034064705.1. Taxonomy (NCBI): domain Eukaryota; kingdom Metazoa; phylum Chordata; class Lepidosauria; order Squamata; family Viperidae; genus Bothrops; species Bothrops alternatus. Next base: position 26,457,543 of record JARGCV010000003.1, on the reverse strand, counting down.
CGGAGCATGGTTAAACGTGGCGCTTTCCGGGTGCCATTGAGCTCTGCAACTGCGAGGAGGGCACCACTAGCCTTTCCGACTAGAATGGCTAATGAAAGCCAGAGGGGTGGGGGGTGGGGAGTTTTTGTTGGATCGCGAACATCACGATTGGGCAAGCTTGATACAGGTAGTCCTCGACTTACAACAGTTCGTTTAGTAACCATTCAAAGTTACAGCGGCATTGAAAAAAGTGACTTAAAATGACCGTTTTTCACATTTATGAGCTTTGTAGTATACTCATGTGATCAAAATTCGGACGCTTGACAACTGACTCATATTTATGACGGTTGCAGTGTCCCAGGGTCTTGTGACCAGCTTTTGTGACCTTCTGACAAGCAAAATCAACGGGGAAGCCAGATTCACTTAACAAACATGTTACTAACCTAACATCTGCAGTGCTTCACTTAACAGCTGTGGCAGGAAAAGTCGTAAAATGGGGCAAAATTCACTTAAATGTTTTAGTAACAAAAATGTTGAACTCAGTTGTGGTCCTAAGTTGAGAACTACTTATAACTGATTTATTGGTATAAATACATCGCTATATGAAACTCCAGACTTCCTTTGGCTTTTGCTTTCATCTCTACCAATTCAAGGTTCACAAGAAGGCTGTAGTTGAGACTTTCTCTCCTATCCCAGACTTTTGTTTTATGTCCGTTTTTTTCTTGCCAAATTGATATATTTTTTGCTCATGCTATTTTGTATAGTGACTCCTCTCCTAGTTTAATATTGATAAGTGTGGGCTGTTCCTTTATTTTATGAAACCGGATTAGTGGCTATTCTTTTGGTTTCCTTGGATTCAGAATTACACTTTGTTACAGCACTGCAGTATTTTGTGATTTGGAATTGGAATTTAGGATGGGGATGGGTAGGAAGGCAAAATGTAGGCAGCCATATTTTTTCAACTGATATTTTAATGTCATGTCAGTGTTTTCCCATTTTGAACTCCTGTTTTCAATATAGTTTCTAGTGATATGCATATTTATAAGAGTAACGCATAGTGATAGGAATAATGAGCTTATGTGTAAGGAAGTCAGTAATGACTAGTTTTAGAAAATGCTGAGACATCTATGAAATAAATCTTGTTGGATGTAAGAGAATTGTTGGAGAATTCTGCAGATGGCTGGGAATTGTATTTTGAATAGATTCATGTGCACTGTATTCATTAGTGTGTACTCTGAAAGCAGCTGCATCTATTGAAGTAGATATTGCCAAAATATATTTAATGAGTACTTCTGAATTTTATTTATTCAACTGCTGAAATATCATTGAATAAAGGAGACAGATGCAGAGAAACAGGACTTATATGCAAAGTTATTTTTACTAGCCTTACTAATGAAACTAAAAACTGTAGTTGTCTGGATTTTTTTTTCATTGTAGAGATTAGATCAGTGGAGAATATTCTAGATCAGGGGTCCCTAACCCCTGGTCTGTGGACCGGTACTGGGACACAGCATGCCAGCAACTGGTCCGAACAAACAAAGCCCCATCTGTGAGATGCAGTCAGCACTCAAAACCATGCACTCTCCGGTCCGTGGAAAAATCTTTCTCTACGGAATCAGTTCCTATTTTTAATGTAGTTATTTTAGTAACACTCTAGGAGCGTTATAAATATATTTTGTAAGCTTAGTCATGGATAGATTTAACTTTGAAACTGGCCAATATGACTATTTTATGTGCATTTGTTATATGTGTAATTAATAAATTCTTTTTTAAAAATTAAAATAGTCTTTTTGTAAAATAATACGTGGACAACTTTCTAGTTTATGTTACTGTTTGGGCACAAAAATTTCAAAAAGGACTATCCTGGTAAACCTGTGTGTAGTGTAACAGATAAGTTGTTGGACAAAGACTGGGAAGGCCCAAATTCTAATCTACCCTCAATCAGAAAATTAACTAGATGATTTGGGGCCAGTTATATTCTGCCATAGAGAATAAAATTAAGGAGACACCCCCCCTTGAATTTCTGAAGGAAAGTTGGGATATAAAACTAGTAGTTCTGTAATTATAATATTCTACTCTGAATACTGCTTTTTGGGGGACCTGACCCAGTAAAACATTTAGGGAGGAATAGTCAATGGTAAATTTGTTACTAAATGTCTATAAGGCTTAGGAATGTGTATCTATTTTTTCAGTTAGTGTGGCGACTTACATATTTACTAGATTTATATGCTACTGTTCTTTTAAGAGCTCAATATGGCATACATAATATTTCCTTCTGCAGTTTTTCCCAAACTTAAAGGTGGGCTTCAGAAACTAAGCATGTATTTGCACTGGAAACTAGAACTCCTCCCCCCCCTTCAGTCCAGCTCCTTAATTACTTATCCAATTTCAGAAACAAATGCAAACATTACGTAATTGAGATTAGAAAATTCTGATACTGTTGCATGAGATGAAGGTGAAAGAAAATACAACCCAGAACTATTTATGTAGACTATGCTAAGATTTTAACGAGCCATTATTTACCAATTGCATATCCAAATTATGGATAAGGATATGTGACTGTATATTTTTAGTAGGATGATGGTGTTCATATCAGCTTTCAGGAACATTGATGATGATGCTATCCATTCAATCAAGTCCGATTTTCGAAGATTCTATGGACCAGTTCTCTCCACATTTTTCATCTTGTACAGCTTCTTTCAGTTGTTTTATGCTCTGGCTAGTGGTATCTAACCACTATGTTTTTGGTGACCTTGTTTCCTTTTACTGCTGACTATTCTGAGCATAACTGCCTTTCCAGTGAGTTTGATCGAATGACATGGCCAAAATAAGTAAAGTGGAATTTTATGATTCATGTTTGTTTTTTTACAGTACAGTATTGGCTTGTTTGTCACCTTTCTGCTTTATAAATTCTGTTCGCATTTGAAAGGTTCAGTATAAAGTCAAAATTTGTTCATTATGATTTTAATATATATCTATTGAGATGTGCTCCAATATGAAGTAATACCATAGAGGTCTTTAATGGTTACGAGATAGGGAAAACAATATGTAAAATGTCTTTTAATATCTTGTTCTTGCCTCCAGGTTCGTGCCCCTCCAGGTCTGTGCATATATCATGGTGATTGGCAGTCAAAACTTGCATTAACTGAAAGCTACAGTCAAAAGTTCTTGGTGATAAAATGATCAGTGCAGCATGAAATGAAAGGTAAGTGCATTTTGCCCATGGAATTGTGTGGCTTGCTTCTTTATGATTTGACAGCTCCCTAAGATTCTGGGAACATGTGTATCTATCCCAGAGTGCTAGAGGAATTTGCTGATGACATGCCAAACTTTTATGAATTATATTTGAAAAAGTCTAGCAAAGTGCTGGATAAAAGTTGTTCGTATCTTCAAAGAAAAAAAAGGGGGGGGGGGAAATGTCAGAATGGTCAATCTTCTGTTGTTAAGCGGGGAGATTCTAGAGTGGATCTGAAAGAGATCTGTAAACATCTTAAAACATTGCAGTAATTATGAAATCATAATGCCTTTTTCAAAAATTGTGCCAAACTAATCTCATTTTTTCATTGGCTAATTTTAGATTGGAAAACAAAATAGACTAGTATGCCTTGATTTCAGTTAAGTGAGGTACCCCATGTGATTCTGCTTTAGCGTGTTACCAATATATTGTTTGGGCTGGATGTCATGAGAAATAAAAGGATATATAGCTGGTTTGAGAAATCATACTTAAACAGTACTTAATTAGTAATTCCTCATCAAGTTAGGAGTGAAATATTAAATGGGGTGACTTGAATAAGGAAGCAGAGAGGATGCCTATCAAATTTCCAGATGAAAATTAGATAGGATAAATTAGAGGGATAGCAAATTCCCTCCTGTCCTTTAAAAACAATCTTAATAGGTTAGAAAAATGAGTAAAAATAACAATGAAATTTAGCAGATGCAATGCATATATTCCAGAAAAATAAACCAAATGTACAGATGTAGAATGGAAAAAGTACAAGATAAGTTACAAATAGCTTAAGATATGGTCTGTGAACACATTCCTCCATAACAGCAGTCCCCAACCTTTCCAGCTCAGTGGACTGCATGCCTCCACTCACCCATCACTTCCACGGCCTGGCTCCTAATGGGCTGTGGGCCAGCACTGGGCCGTGGACCGGGTGTTGAGGAACCCTGCTCTATCTGAATATCTCATTTTTTAGAAGTTGATCTTAGAATATCTTCATTATGACTTTTCTATAATTTTTGAAATCTATATTTGCAGAGATATTGTAATGGAATTGGAAGCAAGCAAATGTCCCTATTGTCCGAAAGGGAAGAACATCCAGGAATGATTTATCACTAAAGGTAAATACTCCTTCAAGCTAATCTTGCTTCCTGATAACGTTAGGGACTGGTTGTTTCCAGGAGATTTTTGAAACCTTCCAGTCTAATCTGGACCTCTGGTATTAGCAGCAGCTTGATGCTGGTGCTGATACTTATTTTATTATATTTGTTTGCTAGCCATCTCGCCACGAGGTGACTCTGGATGGATTACAATATTAGAAGCAGTAATAGCAGTGTGTGTGTGTGTGTGTGTGTGTGTGTGTGTGTGTGTGTGTGTGTGTGTGTGTGTAGGTCTTTGGTTATTCGGGTTTTCTCCCGTGTAGAATTTGAAGTGTCTTGGCGACACTACGCGGGAGAAAACACGAATAACCAAAGACCTACATACAAACACCCGCGAAAACCTCAGAAAACAAATATATATATATATGTATATATATAAAAAAATCATAATAATAATAATACAAATTATAATTAAAAGATCGTAGGGGAGGGAGCAGCATGCATGGGGGGGGGGAAGTGGGATCTGATGTTGGTCTATCAGCCACCTCCAGTGTGATACTCCCCATTGGGGCTCCAGGCCAACTGGCAAGCCCTTACAGAAGGTCAAGAGGGTGGGGGCAGATCTCACTCCGAGGATCAAGATGTTCCAAAAGTCTGTAGCCACAGTAGAAAAGGCTCTTCTCCTGGACCCCACCAGCCAGAATTACTTGACCAACAGGATCTGCAGTATGCCTTCTCTCCTGGCACTGTTGGGGTGGGCTTGTCCCCTTGGGATGAGACAATTCCTTAAGTAACCTAGACCCATGCCTTGAAGGACTTTAAAGATAATAGCCAACACCTTGAATTGCATTGGGAAGCAAACCAACAATCAGTGCAGCTCATGGAACAGCAGTGTAACATGGGCCACTCGAGGGCCCCCAAAATTTGCCTGAACTGAAGCACTCTGCACCAGTTGTAGCTTCCGAATGCTTTTCAAGGGTAGCCCCATGTAGAGCACATTGCATTAGTCCAGGCTTGAGATGACCAGAGCTTGAATGACTGACCTCAGATGTTTAAGACTTGATTTTTAACAGTGTGAAAAGGCCACTTTGCAAAATCTGTTTTAAATTAAATTCTTTTAAACTAAAGTCAAATTATACCAGACTAATCTTTATTTTTCAAAACAGTTAATAGTTTGATAGATAATTTCATATACTGTACCCTTTTTTCAGTAAAATTTCCATCAATTCTCCACAATGTTCTTTTTATTAGGATGGTTAAATTTTTAGTGTTTTAAAGGCTTTTACCTTTATTTAGAAAAAAACAAACTTGATCTATATCGTTGATTTAAACTGTTTGCTTCCTTCTTTAAATCACTTAAAAGAGTCCAGCCTCTTAGTTGGTAATTTGTCAGGAATTCTATTGTGGTAGATTCCCAGCATCGACAGAATGGGCAAAAATCATTTAGGGAACTTTCGTTTTTGTGAATGAAGTGAATTTTAAGAATCTCTATTATCTATTAATAACAGTTTATTTCTGTACCATGTAGGCCTAAAACAATAAATGGATATAATTTTTCCGAACAAAATATCACCCACAAAGGTTTAACACTTGCTTTTTATGGTCTTGCTTGAGTGATATGTTGACTATAAATGCTAAGCACTTTTACATTTATTTTGCTTATACAAATATTCTTGTTTAAGTGTAAATGGAAGTAAAACATTTGAACACTCTTAACAGTAAGTACAAAAAGGAGTGCTATGCCTTTATAGTTATTAAACTTCAAAAGTTCTTGAAGACCTTTGAGGGAAATAAAAAAATGTGCTGGGATGGAAAACTAGTAGGTGGGTTTTGGAATTGGTTCAAACTGTCATTTGAAAATGCATCCTTTTTCTGCAGTCTTCGCTTACAGTCTCACAATATAGGTTATATTGAAAGTCAACGTTCTTTGATATTGTTAGTGGCTTACAGACTGCTATCATTTTCATTAAAAAAAATTTCTGTTGTCTTTTATTCCATAGCAAGCTTTCAATTAAATAGCATTAATTCCTAAAGTGAGCCTCTCCTGCATTCCAAATGATAAACTTCTCCATTCAGTTGTTCTCAGTAGATTATTTTAGAACAGTATACTACTTTATGTTGTACATTTATCACAATATATTTCATACGCAAATAATGTTTCTACATTGTAAACTGCCCAGAGAGCACTGTAAAGTGCTATGGGGTGGTATATAAATCTAAATGCTATTGCTATTGCTAAATGCAATAGATATAAGATTTATTTTCCGTACTCAGTGACTTTTCATGGCAATGTTTTCCAGTGATATTTAGGTATCAGGAGGCAAACATAGTCTTCAAATTCTAGTTTATAAAGTAGTCTTGCTGTGTATGGGAAATTAATGAGTCTTAAAAGTGAGCAGACTATGACCATGATTAATGGCACAATACCCCAGTTGTTGACATTATCTAAAATTCATCTGCAGATTATTTTCTTGTGTTAAAATGCCACGTTTCCACGAAATGAAATATTGTTTTCATTAATTAATTGAGAGCCAGTTTGGTTGAGAGCTGGCTTGATCTAGTGGTTAAGGCTCCAGGCTAGAAGAGTAGGAGACTCTGGTGTTCAAGTCCTGCCTTGTCCATGAAAGCCAGCTGGGTGATCTTAGGCCAGTCATTCTCTCTCAGCCTATCTCACCTTATGGGGGGGGTTTGGGGAGGGATAGGAGGAAGGTTTGTTGGAAGTGTTCACAATCTTGACTTATTTGTAAAAATAATAAAGGCGGGATATAAATAAATAATTTGTGTGTGTTTCATTCCAGGTCTTTTCTTTTTGATCCAGGGGAGGCTGTTTCTTAAAATTCATGAATGCCCACCTTGTGAAGAAAACTCTTCCTTTATTTCACTAAATGGAAATGAAGAAATGCTGCTTTTGAGTCGTTTACAGCTCCTCATCATAAAAAATTACCACATGAAGCTGAATTATACAGACGGAAAGTACAACCCTTGCAAAAAGCAACTAAAATGAATATATAGACTTTCACGTAAACCAGGCCTTTGCTTATGGTTTTTGCCCTCTAAAAGTGATTGTGCATACAATACAAGCAATTGTCAATTCTTGTTGACACTTTGATTCATTCAGTATATTTTAGTGAAATAATTCACCGCAAAAATCTTCGGAGAACCTAACAAATCGGTATGTTCTTAAAAATACCGTCTCAGAAATCCTGATGAAAAATTGTGACAGAAGGACCGTAATGTACATGTGTTGTAAAAGAAAAAAGAGAAATAGTTTGAAAGATTTTTCCACTGAAAAAAATTCCTTCCTAAAAGAGCCAGTTTATAATTAGATTTTAATTGAAGATTTAAGTAAATCTTGATACAACTATGTAAAGTTGCACCAGTCAAGTTATGTACAATTGAATGTACTTAAAAGCTGGAAACGGGGATATTAATATGTCTCAGAAAATGAAGGTTGGAGACTTAAAAGTATAGAAAGTAAGCCCTAGGGCAGTAGAATTTACTAGTTATCCCAATTCTTTCATAAGGAATTCAACAATAAAAGGTACAATGACTTTAACTATCCAGGCTTTTACCTGAAAGGAACAACAATGCCAGTATAACCTTGTATGTAAAACTTTCCACTGCTTACATGAACAAAAGTTGGACGTGCTCAGGAAAGGCTTCTTCATTATTTCTCAATACGTTACCCAGAGTTAAGGTGGAAATTGTGTTCTAAACTTGTTTGCAGAACATTCTTTGCATTGTGTTTGTTTCTACGGGCTGTTTCAAGCTGGGATAAAAGTTACTTTTTGCCACAATGGGTGCAAAGGCCTATGTCTTCTTTCCTTACTGAGCCACGGAGCACCTTATTTCAGTTTTATTAAAATGTTAATTTAGGCTTGCTAATAGTTTAATATCCTCAATCTTAGCTAAAGGAAGTACATTTGATAATTGTTAGTCATAGCTAAGAATGTTGAATGCTTTTGGCTGATTGATGGCACATGTTATTTTCAGAGATAAAGTAGTGGCTGATAGAAGAACATTTGGGATGCTTGTATGTTTTAAATAGTTTTAATAAGGGGAATATATCTAGCAAAGCATTTTGTATTTGGTTGCCATCATGTTCTGTTTAGCTTATATATGATAAAAGAGTAAACATTTATTTTTTTTTGCTTTTTTGAATAAAATGAAGTAGAGGTAGTCCTCATTTAGTGACCACAATTGGAACTGGCATCTTGGTTGTTAAGCAAAGCAGTCACTAAGTGAAACTGATCTGTCATGATTTACTTCAGCTTTCCTTTGCTTTACAGACCTCTGAATGTCATAAATGTGAGGATTGGTTGTAAAGTTACTTTTTCATCACCATTGTAACTGTGGTACGGTTAATAAGAACTAAATAAGGACTTACCTGTACATTTTTTTTTAAAGTGTTTCAGTAGAACACTTTCAGAGGGCTTAAAATCTATAGCTACAGGACAAAAAAATGAAATATTTATTAGTCAAAAAGATGTGAAACTTAGAAGTTTATTCATACAAAATTGAAATCTTAAAATAATTTGGTTTATCAGGTTTTAGAAGTAAACCCTATCTTAAGGAAGCTGTTCTCTGCAACTCTTGCTAAAAATTAGAAAGCAGCATGAGTTTAATCAGTTTTTGGGATGTTGTTTTAGCTATTTATACCTCAAGAGATATGTTGTGGGGAAGATAATACAGTAGAATGGGACAGAGTGGGAATGTAATTTAGTTTCCCCAAATCATTAGAAAATGTTCATAGTATTTAAGAAGAAAATCAATTCTTTTCTCACTAAATGCCACTGTAACAATGTATCTCTTTCTATTGAATACGGCTGCATTAAGAGTAAACCTAGCATTTGAGAAAAAAAACAACACGGCTCTATATGCCCGGGAAATCATTTTACAGTGTAGCTATCCATGAGCATCTCCTTAACAGTACTAGTCACAGGCAGTATTGCCTTTATTTTTTAGTTTTACATACTCATCTGTTGTCCACCTTGGCAGGAAATCTTTCACATCTGAAAGATGAAGCAAATATGGGGCATGTGCAATAGTATAATATATACATATAAATATATTTTAATACTTGTGGACAAAATGTTACAAGTTGTTTGAGAACAACAAAATCACCAATGTCTTCCATTTTAAAATGTGTATAGTTCCATAAGCATTAGTGCTTTGTAGCAAAACTGTAGTGCCATGTTAGGATCAGTGCATGAGCCTAGTAGTACTTTTTTACAATTTCAGAGTGACAAATTAATGAAGCTGATGATGTAACTTATAGGCAACTGACATGGTTATGGTCATGGTCTAAAGATGCAGTGTCCTTTCTAGGCAATGGTAGAAGAAACTGATGCATAGAATCAGTGAGATGTGAATTTCATAGTGATTGCATGAAAATAATCTTTAATCAACCAGGTATATTTTGAGTGCACTTAAACTGCATGTAAAACCCTAATAGAAGTAATAATCCTTAACAAAACCCCTTGTGAATCATGGAATATTTTGCTATAATGAGAAAAATAACTGATAGTGTAACTTCTGAAATTTAGGGACTAGAATAAGCATATGACTAGTCTTACCCATGAAACGTTTTGGTATGTTTTGAATCAGAGTTGTTGGTTGTTTTTGTGCTTGCAGTAATACAGGAATGGATAACCTTTTACAATGTAACTGTTGCTTGTAGAAACTGAATGATAGATTGGGGCTTGCACATATCTGCCAATGGGGCAGCTATTAATCAAGAATAGCATCTTGCAAAATTGACTAAACTAGAAATGCTGTCACTGTACAGCTAATTCTGAACGCACCTAAGTTATTAGCATTGTTCATTATTAAAATCTCATTTTTTTTGCTTACTTTGCTAATTTAGGTAAAACATTTGCTGGAGTTTTCTTACGAATTATTTGGTCACATTTATTTCTTGCATCCAAATGTCTATCTTTATATTACACTAATTAATCTTAGTAGGTTCCCCCCCTTTTCTGAAGTTACTGCTTCAGTTAGGTAACTCATCTACTTAAAACTTTATTTTTGGTTCAAACAAGTCAGGTTTTAAGTTATGAATCTAGTTCTTTGTATATGATTATGGTTTAAATGCTACTTTTAGCTTAAAGGGGATACTGCATCTTTTTTTAAAAAAAATCTCTATAAATGGCCACCTTGACGAGAGAAAAGATGTCTCTGGCTTTGTATTTTTTTATTGGCAAAACGTAATGATAATTTAACTATTAAGCCAGAGAACTACACAATTACTTTTAAAGATCTCTATTTTCTCGTGAAAGTGGCAAGGTGTGTCGTTTGGAGACGAATTGTGAAGGCCTGAGCTTTATCAGGGTTCTCTTGTGAACAGCAGTACAAGTGAATGAAATGGGGCTGATGATTGGGAGAATTGATGGAAAAATACCTCTGAAACTGGAATGCAAAATAGCACAGTATGTAGGGGGGAAAAAATCCCTGATGCAAATAAAGCCATAATATGACAATAAATAGAACTTTAGTAGCAATAACTGTTTGCATGTAATAGGACTTAACTTGCATTGGCAAGAATTGTATAGTAGAATAAATGGTATTAACCAAATAGGTTTGCTGTGCTCTGTGTTGCAGGAAGTTGAATTTCTCATTCAAAGGTTGGTAAATTCCTTTCTACCACAAAACTATGTGTTTGAACGCTACAGGGCAAAGCTTGGCAAAAATTCCAGAATAATTTTATTTTTCAAAATTGATATAATTAGGAAAGAGGTTTATTGTGTATGAAACTGACGAGAGCTTATACAGAATGAAGATAATTGGTCATCATTTCTGAAGTAACAAAGAATCCTTGAGGCTGGGTTCTACCCAGAGATATAATTTAGTGGTTTGGGGAGCCAAATTTTTGAACCAAATTGCGAATTTCCCTGAAAGTAGTGTATGTTTGTATACTTGTTTTATTCATTTTGTTTTATAAGCAAATCTGATATGGTTTCACTTAATATATATATATATATAAAGCTACTTGTAGACTTGGAAATTGGAGAACAAGTTTCAGTTCACTCTGCCTGGCAAATTCTTAGCCTCATCATTTTAGAGAGTGCAGTTTATACCTCTTTAAAATTCAGTTGCACTAACTTTGTATGCACATGCATACTGAAGACCAAGTAAACTGTAAATCTAATGCAGAAATCTGCCTTAAGCAGGATTTGATTGACCAGATTAATCTGCAAGGCTGGGACATATATTTAAAGAAAGTGGCTTTAAATTTATTTTTGTTCTACATTCCATGGTATGGTTTATCCACACAATAGTTTTAAAATAAAATACATATACACAAATGCATGCATGTTTATACACATTCTATAGCACAGTTCACCAACCTTTCCAGCTTTGTGGACCAGGGAGAGGGAATGGTTCCGCATGAGCAGCCGGCAACTGCATGCGCAGCTCCATTTGCACGAGTGGCATGCGCGTGCACCTGCCGCTCACACAAATGGAGCGTGTGTGTGTGTGTGCGTGCACTTGCCTGGTAGGTGTGTGTACACACTCACCCATTTCTGCAGTCCAGTTGCAAACAACTCATGTGCCCACAGCCACGGCCCAGAGGTTGGGGACCCCTGTTCTATAGAACTTTCTGCTCTGTACGTATTTATACTGATCAATGAAAATTTAGCACAAGTTTCTAAAATGTTCAGAAGATTAATCAAATATTTACGTAGACAAATAATTGATATATTTAGTTGACTTTTGATCACAAAATATATAGGAAGCATTCATTAAACTCACTAACAATTTTTCTAACCCTGGAAAATTATTTGCACCTTCTGTAATTGCCTACGTGATTATTTCAATACTTGTTGGCAGAATCCTAAAGGTATCTCATATCTGTATCAGTACAATTTTCACTGCTCACATGTTTTGAGCAGCTAATTTGCAAACCTTTTTCACTGTTGGCTAAGCTGGTGCTAGGCTAAGATTATAACACTGCTGGTAGAAAATTTTACTTTCATAATCTGAGTCATGAATGTGAGGACTCAGGATTGCATGCAAGACTTGAATGTGGTGCTATTCTGGAAGAACTAGTTAGACTGTTGTTAATTGCTTAAACATCTGAATCACAGCCTCATCCTAGAGTGCATTACTGTCTTGATCTAAGTGATAAGGGACTATAGTATTTGAATTCCTGGAAATTTAATACTGAAATATAATTCAGATGAGAGAAAATTCTTAAGTGGCTCTTCATTGTACTTAATCTGCCTGTTCTCTGTGTAGTTTCTCCTTTCTTTGATTGTAATAATTATCTTGATAGCTCTTAATTTTTGACTGCAGATCAGTTCCATTGAAACATTACTATTCTTGATGAAAGACTCCATAGACCTTGCATTTCATCTGTAAATATTTTAGTATTTTTTAAAATTATTTTAATCAGTACCTACTCTCTAAATTTTATGATAAAATCCCTCTTAATATAAACTTCCCTTTGGATTTTTAAATTTTCCTTTATTTTGCACTTTGAAAAACAATAAGTCGTGTAAGAATTCAAGCACAATATTAACACTTAGGTGCCAGAAAATAGCTCTCACAAACAGGTTTCTGGAAAATAGATTGCAAGTTCTTTAATGGTTCAGTCAAGATTTAGAGAAGCTAAACTGGATTGAGATTTTGCATTCAGTTTGTATGCTTGGGATGAGTTACAAGAAGAGCAGGGAATTTAACTTTCCCAGGAATGTAGAAAAAATGGTAGCTGTGCATAGTGCATAGCTTTGGGAATAAATACATTGATGTATCTCTTAAAGGGGGATAAAAGATAAAGGCTTATTATTGGAATCCGAAAATTATTAAACAATGAATGCACGTTGGCTACGGGAGGATTAAGGTGACCATTTCTTGCATTCTAGAAAAGAAAGCTATTGTGCAGAGAGGAACTGACTTCATTCTAGGAACATGGGAAATGAATGATGGAGGCTTTGAATCTGAGCACTTCCTAGCTGGTTTTAGATGGAATTTCCAAGTTTTCTAAGTCACAGCACAACAAAAATTCCATAAAGTGTAGTATTTCTTAAGGACTGGATATTTCAATCCTTTTCCATGGTGAAGACAGATGATGTTACAGAGCTATCAGAATGGAATACTTGTGTGGGAAAAACCACTGGCACAAGCACATAGACTCACAAACCGTCTTTTTTTAGAGATAGTATTCTAATTATGCATGATTAAAATGTATAGTGTTATAGCTATTATCAGTAAATTGATATATGCATTTATACATTATGAAGCAATAGGAACCAATATACCAATAGCTTGAATTTACTGCTTTGATTCTCAGTTTTTTTTAGACAACATGCTGCCTCTTTAGTAAAGGGGCAAAATGTACAAAGAAGGGACGAAGCATGACGCCAAAACTGTGTATTAGAAAAAAGAATCAGTAGAATAAACCCTCTTGGCCTCTTACCAAGTTCATAGCAGCTCATGAGCCTACATAATATGAACATGGTTAATGGCAAGTTGGGTTTCTTGGTTGCTGCAGTTGTACAAACAGAAAAGGTGCAGAGTTTCAGAGCGCAGAAAAGGGAATACCTAAATTCCAAATGGGGCAATAAAAATGATCTAAGTAGTTTAGGGTTTGTGGTTATTTTTAAGTAGAGATAGTAAATATATCCAGAGCCTGTTGTGGCTAAAAAACAATGAGTAATTAAAATGAGTAAGCTGTCCATATTTTTCAGGTATTAATTCTTTCTAGGACAGGTGTAGCTTTTCAGGTTTTTTCCCACCACTTTGGCAGCTGGATTAAAATGAACTGGTTTGAAACCAGCAATAATGATACATTATGAAAATTGGAAATATTTAACTATTATTCATTCAAGCTATATTTAAATAGGGGGTAGCTGTATTGACCTGCTAGACTGAAGATAAGAATACTCAATTTTGAAAAAATGGTGTAGCAGAACATGTAGATAATAGAAATATTATAGCAGCATATCTGTTGGCACACACTTTTCCTATTAAGATGTGCTAAAAAGAAATCTCGAGTTTGAATCTTTAATTATACTAGTTTGCAAAAAGGCAGTCTTAGCTTATCTGAAACTAGTGTATCTCAAAGTCTGACCTGTTGTCTAGGTATAAACATTTGTTAAGGTATATTTATGCATTTTTTGTTTTTTGTAACTTTCCCAGTTATACATATTTCCAACCATATTTTTCTGAACATTCTTTGCCGGTAATGAGTAACTTCATATTACTAGATCTATTGAAGCTGTGATTAAAGTCTTGCAAACAATTTTAACAACTGAAATAAACAGTTTCTCATTTCTAACTTTTTCCTCCAAAATTGACTTTTCTTAAAGATTGTTTGCAGGTATTTCAGCTAAAGAGTAGGATTTAAGACTGGGCTACTAAATGGATATACTTTTTTCAAAATAAAATGTTATTCTAGTATTTGAAAACTGGGAAGAATAGGTAGCAAAAGTTCAGTCTAGAAGATAATCTACAAAGGTTATCTCTTTTACTAAGAGATAAACTCATCTGGATAAGAAAAGACAAGAAAGAGGCTACATATAATCTACTCCCTTATATTCATTATGTATCAATATGAACAATTTGTCTATGTATATACCTAATATTTTCCAGATGGCAGCTTGCTTTTATATCTATGCATATTTGGGGAAGGGAAAGAATGTGTTAAATGTATTCTTTTGACACTGTAAACAATAATTGTTGAAAAATGAGCTTTGAAACTCTGCACCTGTATATAATTTTTTAGCAATAAAGCAGCATGAGCTGAGAATGCACTAAAATGTCTGTGTCATTTCTTTCTAGAAACATAGTTAAATGTACAAAATCCTCTTGTTTCCTTCAGTATATAAGGGAATGTGTTTATGTTAAAGAATCATTGAGTTGTATATTTTAAACCTGGTCAGATGTTCTTGTGTATATTCTCTGTACAAATACAGAAATGTTATTCCTAGCATATGAGTTAAACTGAAGTAAAAATTGATAGTTATCAAAAGAAAGAATAGCTCCAGACTGCCTCATTTTCATGAGGGACAAGCTTCTGAATGTTCACAAAAAGCAGAAGGAAATGGCAAGAGTTTGTTGCCAAAAATTGGTTATCTAAAGATAACTATTACATAATTATTACAATTATTCAGAGCTCCTATATTCATTGGAGTAATGGTTTTTACTTCCGAACTATGCAGCAATAAGCGAATTACCTCAGGGTGTTTTGCAGAAATACTCCAAGCATTTGTTTCTACTGACTAGATTGATATTAATCAATTTGACTCAAAGGAAACAATTTTTTATATTTTGCTGATACAAATCCTATACATACTTCCTGAAAATTTTTTACAGCCACTGCAACCTATATCTCAATCTTGAAAGTACAATAACCAGGAAATTGAGTTTTCCGGCCCCAAGCCTTCTGACAAAAGGAAAACACAATGAACAGATTACAATGCATATTAGTGATTTCGTAAAGAGTTCCCCCATAATCAAAAAATGTTTCTAATAAAATGTTAATCTGATATTCCAAATGTTTTATTTTTTGACCAATTTTAATGTTACTGAACACAATTTATAGCTGAGTCCTGAGGCAACATAACTTTCTCTAGAGTAGACTATCCAGTTTCCAATATGTTCACAATGCAATCTTAGGACGGTTATTCAATGTTTTAAGATTTTTGTGAGAGTATATAGAAATATTTACACTTAGGAGTTAAATGATTTGAGATAGCTGTTCATGCTCAAACACTATATGCCCTTGAATGCGCTAGGAAGGGAAACTCACCAATTTGCCAGTGTAAAGCCATTTTAATTTACATTTTCAATTACAAACACAAGTAATTATAAAAACAATTAGTTGAGATAGGTAACTCTAAAAAGTTAACCGTTCATCTTTCTATTTGTATATTCATTTGGTCTTCTTTTGTTGATTGAATTCTTCTAGTTTCTTAATTAGCAATTCCACACGCATGTGAGCTTTTATAAGACTTTTTTTTAACTACAAACAAAAAACTAAGTGTAAATAAAACATATCACAGAATATCAAGCAATCTGACTTTTTACAAATATTTTTAAAATGACCAATGTTATGTTGCAACTTAAAAATATTCATATAAGCAGTACTGCAGAAACAGAATCCTTTCTTTTAATACCTTCAGTATTCAACCGCATAATAGGTAGTATGAGAATTTTAGTGTTAAAGGCTAATTTGGTAAACTGAAACAGGGCTAAGCAACATCTGAGAGGAATGCAATTCAGCCATCTACTTTTCTAGGGTCATTCACTGAAGCAATGTTACTAGAAAAGGCCTGTTTGCCCTGCCAAAGTGTTAATGGTTGGGAAAGGAAGTGAGAATCCTCTGGGAAGCACATCATTCTTTTTTCCATCCTTAGTCCATCGGAATAAGTCTTTAATTTGGGAATGGGAGTGAAAGTCAGTAAACTGTGCCACCATTTCGTAAACATTTGCCATAACATTTCAACTGAAAGAATGTAAATGGGCTCAAAGGGTTTCCAATCCTGAACTAACATTATGATTCATATTATAGTTACACAAGAATCTTTAGATAGTGGACATTGCATGGAAAAGTAAACAGTTGATTTCCCATGAAATCACAATTAGCTAGGTAAGCCTGGCTTATTTCAATATGATCCATGCCGTTTGAGATTCACTGTAGCACAATCTTTTCCCACTACATTTTGGGTTGTTGGTTGTTGGTTTTTTTTTGGTAATGCTGACATATTTACACATGGAACTGTTTCCACTCTGTCAGAGTTGGTGGCAAATCCCAAAGAAAATAAATAGACAGAGTGCCTTGTATTATTCCTTATAATAAGGCATGGTATAAATATAAATCAAGTAAATACAAATCCAATCCATACCAATATAAATTAAAAAATTTAAAGCCAGAAAATACTTACTTTCTCTACATGTTCCTTTAAGTTCACAACAGGACAGGTTACTTTTGAAGTTTCTACTGTAGCGGTAGTTTGTAGCAAGTAACTAAAACCAATGTTTTAATATTGACTCATTAAAAAGAAAATGAACAGTTTACAGTGCGTAACTCAGCCTGCCCCAAGATGGTTTGTAAGCAAGTGGACAAAGAATGGAAACAGTCATTGCAATAGTAAAATCTTTTCACAATATTAGACTTCAAGAACCTATTCCCTGAACATGATTTTCTAAGCTTTATCAAATTTAGCAAGATTTATGCATATCATACATGGATTGCAACACACACACACACACACACACACACACAAACGTGTGTGTATGTATGTATATGTGTGTGTATATATATATATGTATGTATGTGTGTATATGTATATATATATAAACATTTCATCTAGATTGAAAAAAACTATAAAATATGAATGTTAAAAAGATCTATTCAGATCTATTCATTGGTATCTAATCACTGAACAACAGTATCATTTATGTGAAAAAAATCTGATACTGTACCGGTATACGCCCTCAGCTTACAGCTGGTTTAGCAAGATGTATCTATATTATTATGGTTATTATTACTCAGGTCTTCACCAATACAGTAATACATTATAGTTTTGTTTATTATACCCATATAAATGTACTGACATTATTACAATATATTCTGACAGACTTCACTTTAAATGACCATATATAGTATTTTAACTCCTAATTAATTATATATCTTTACTCTGATGCTAAGGGAAACAAAAGCCCTACTTTTGAAATTGATTGATGACTACTGCTTTGCATGATGTTGCAGACATTTCCAAATTCTTGCCCTGAGTGGCTAGAGTGTTGGATATGGATCTGATAGATCAAATTCAAATGTCTGCTCAGTGGTTAAGATCTGGAGGTGATTCTGGACTTGTAACTGTAACAGCCTAATTGTAATTCTGCTTAAGGGAAGGTACATACCAGATTCCTAGGGGGATTTTCTCGGATAAAATGGAAATAGAAATAGAACGAACTTAGCTTCAAGAAGCAAAAACAAAGTTTAAGGCATTTTGTACATAATCATATATAAGATAAAAGTTAACAGTTTTTCCAACTTAAATTTAGTATAAAAACTAGAACATAGAAAGATGGCTATGGTTAAAGTACTAATCCCTGAGCCAGAAGAGAATACATTGGCATAACATTTTCTGACTGCTGAGCCATATTGTCACAGTAAGGAACCGGCAACTGATGCAGTCTTAACTGTTTTAAGTAAAGTGTTTGGAAAATTCTCTAAATTTTACTGCCCCATCTAGCAAGAACCCACTGCTATCAGAGAAATCAGCAGCTGCCATCCTTAAATGTGGAGAAGAGTTAGGTGACCGCAGAGAATTCTTGAAATGGCATTCAGTTATTTGATTAACAAGCTGCAGGTACATAGGTGCTCTGAGTTTGTGACCTATTAATGCAGACTAATCCTGAATATAAATCTAATGCTTTTTTTGAGAGAGCATTTAGCTGACAGGTCACATGCATAAAGTAGGGACACAAAGTAAAGTAGAAAGTAGTAACGTAATTGATAACGTGGGGTTTATCCTTACTAGTACTATAAGGAAATAGAAAGGCTGGTAACAAGTCCAATTGTGAATGGTGGCACAAGGAAATAGCCTGTGAAGCCATAAAGCTAAAAAGGCACTGTCCCATCCACAAAGTAATAAAAGTGGAAGTGCAAGCACATGAAACCCGCTATTAATAAAAGAAGAAAATGATGTAAGGTATCCAGTGATGGTTTAAACTACTTCTGTTTCTAGTCAAACGTCTAGCACTTGTGCAGCCATATGCCCAAAGCATAACCAGAGCAGAAGAAGCATATCCATAGGTGATTAAAGTAACCTAGGACTATTCATATCTAAGAATATTAGCAACCATATTGTCAATCAAATATGCTAGATAAGATCTATCGTAAAATCTGTATCTGAAGATGTAAAATATGACTTTAAAATTTGAACAGCTAAAGATAACTCTTATATAAAACTCTGTTTTGGGCTATATATGAGATGAAGACAACTTCCTAAGCACATGACATCAAAAAATCATTACCAGTTAAGGATGAACTCTTGGTGAGATGAATATTGAAAAAAAAATTATTTTGCTACATAATAACTGAATATTTTGATAACAGCCAGGCTGCATACACAAGATACTAACAGCCAAAACAAGCAAGACTGTGGCCTTTCTGAAACGCTGCAAGATCTTAAGCCTTCTAGATGCCCTTTGTTAAAGACTTCAATTCTGTATCTAAACTTGAACATATTTTATATCAGTCAATGGATTATGGATTACCCTTTACATTAATACATATATATCAACACAATTCAATATGCATTTGGAGAACACTAACCATGTGATGGTGTCCTTAAAAAGGCAGAAGAGGCCTCGCAGGTAAGCCAGTGACTTTGAACTATAGAGGATAAAGCCAATATTCAGTTGACAGGACTGACAACGCAATGTGTTGTAAGTGCTGGAAGAAAAAGAAAACATGAAATCGGTTAAACATTGCTGATTATGTTCCATAAATCTTTATAGTCTATGTACCTTGAGCCTCATGAGCAATAGCTCTTGGTTCTGCACATGTATATAAATTTACAATCATAGAACATCAATCAGCAGTACCTTTATTCTTTTGGGAGTTGCATATTTTTTATTACTCTTTTTTGATACATATACATATTGGGCTTTTCCTGCCAAATCCATGAGTATGGGTTGATGTCCATGAGTACATTCCCAGCACTGACCAAGACCTCTACTGAACTGTCCATCATGTTATTGGCAAAAAAAATCAATTTCTGAGGACCCCAACAGAAATAGTAAAGGTTCAAGATTTATAGACATATACTAATCTTACATAACTTAGAATACAAAGCCTGTGTTTATAAGGAGCTGAGACTTGACAAGAGCTTCAGAAAGCAGTGATGCCAGGTCTTTAGGTTCTTTCAGAAGATCGGGAGGATCTGGGCCAACCTCACACCAGGGGGCAAGATGTTCCACAGGGCAGGTGAAATGGCAGAGAAGGCCATTCTCCTGAATCCCTCCCGCTGAAAGGCAGCATGCCTCCTCTGCTTGCACGGGTAGGGTGGGCCAATCCCAATGGGATGAGACGGTCCCTCTAGTAATCTGGACCCATGCTGTGAAGGGCTTTAAAGGTGATTACCAACATCTTGAACTGCACCCAGAAGCAGACTGGCACCTCGTGGAACAGTGGTGTTACATTAAGAATATTAGCAATCATAGTGTCAATAAAGCATGCTAAGTATAAGATCTATGGCAAAATCTGTATCTGAAGATGTAAAATATGACTTTAAAAGTGGATTAGCTAAAGACAATGTTTATATATGGCCATTTTTTGGCTGGATATTAGACAGACAATTTCATGAAGACATAACATCAAAAAATGGTTACAACCATACTGTCAATGAAATGTTACATAAGATCTATGGCAAAAACTTTATATGAAAAATCAGATACAGCATTTGAAATTTAAGCATGTTATTTTAAATATGATAAAGGTAGAAAAAATTCTAGTGTAAAGACAAAACACTTTCTTTCTCTTTGATGTATTTGTTTTTGTTTTTTAAAAAATATCTACATGTATTTTAAGATTACATTGTTGTCTTATGGGCATGGAAAATACTTAACTAAATCACAAGTAAACATTGGAAAGGTTTTCAAAAAGATACCCACCAACCAGTGAGGTCTCCTTCAACACAGACCATCAAGTTGTCTTCCACAACAACATCTTTTGTGACCTCTGCAGAAAATAAGGGCAGCACTGGAATATTAGCAATAAAAACTTTTGTCTTAATAGTTTCCCACAAGTGGAGAATCCACTTTTTTGGATCATTGGTTGTAACAAGAATTGACCAACCACCTTATATCTTGATATTAGCAATAAAAAAAGATTCCCCAAACTATTACTTTTCAGTTTAGGCAACTATCCTTTTTTGCTTTTGCAAAAAAACAATCAATCAAACAAACAAACAAACAAAAGCAACCCACAATCTTTCTACACTCTTGCAAGAAAAGAGACAGTAGATAACACACACATATATGATCTTTGGATGTCGTTGGGGGGTGGGATTTATTCCTGAATAAATATTCCCTTCCAAATATTCCCTTTCAATAAGAAATAAAGTCAAAGTAACTACATACAAGAAAAGATACTAAAAACCAATCTGCAATTCCTATTGTATCTTGAAACAAAATAGTCTGCTCTCATTTATTACAATAATTTATATATTACTTGTACATCAGACACTATGTGAGTGCTTGGGCCTTCCGGTGCCAAGGCTTTTTTCATATCTGGTCCTGAATGAGGTGGCACTACATCAAGACTGACTTGGGAGACAATCTGGGGGTCTCCTCTTGTACTCTTGCCTCCTCCTAGAAGAGCAGGTAATAGCCATGGTTAAAAGGCCCTTTGCATACCTTTGGGTTGTGCACCAATTGTGCTCATTCCTGAACTGGGGGGCTCTGCTACTGTCACTCGTGTTCTCATGACCTCTCTTTGGATTATTGCAATACACTCTACATGGGGCTGCCCCAAATAACATTAAGAAACATCAGCTGGTACAGAATGTAGCTGTACAAGCTGCAAATGATGTCAGCTATTTGGCACTTATAACAGTATAGTTTTGTGGGCTGTATTGGTTGCCAGTGGGTGTCTGGGTACTATTCAAGGTGATAGAATCGTAAAACTAGAAGGGACTTCCGAGGTCTTCCAGTCCAACCCCCTAGCCAAGTCAGGAGTCTTTATATCATCCCAGACATATGGTTCTGCAATCTTTCCTTGAAAACCTCCAGTGATGGAGCACCCATAGCTCTGGGAAGCAAGCTATGTCATTGATTAATCATTCTGTCAGGAAATTCCTTCTTATTTCCAGATAGGACCTCCCTCCGACAATGCTTCTCATCCTGGGCTCATATGCTATGGAGAATAAATCAGCCCCCTCCTGTGACAGCCCTTCAAGTATTGGAAGACTGCTATCAGGTTTCCATTAAGCCTTCTCTTTGTTAGGGTAAAACATATCTACTTCTTTTAGCCGTTCATGGTATGATTTAGCTCCAGACCTCTTATTATCTTTGTGGCTCTCCTCTCCACTCTTTCTAGGCCTTTTTGTATCATAATGACCAGAACTGGACATGGTATTCCAAATGTGGCCTCCCTAGTGCAGTAGAACAGTACTATCACTTTTCATGATCTTGATGCTATCCATTTGTTGATGCAGCTTAGGACTCTAATGGCTTTTTGGGCAGCTGCAGCACTCAGCTGACTCATACTTACGGTAAGTGGTGGTCCACCAGGACACCTACAGCCCTCTCACAGGCACTACAGTTGAGCCAGGTACTGCCTATCCTATACTGTACATCTGGTTTTTCCTAACTGAGGACTTTGCTTATTCACTACTGAAATACATCATGTTGGATAGGACACAATATTCAAATCTGTGAAGATCCTTCTGAATCCCGAGTCTATCTTCCAAAGTGCTAGCAATTTCCCCCCCAACTTAGCATCATCCACAATTTGATGAGCAACCTTTCAATCCCCTCACCTAGGCCTTTTATGAAGCTGTTGAAGAGCACTGGGCCCAAGACAGAACCCTGAGGTACCCCACTTCATGTTTCACTTCACGTAGATATAATTACATTGAGGGCTACACATTGAGAGTGGTTGGTCAGCCAACCACAACTCCATCTGGTGGTGGCACTGTCTATCCCACATTGTTCTATCTTACCAAGTAGGCTGTGGTCCATTTTATCAAATACCTTATTGAAGCCTAAGTATACTATATCCACAGTATTTCCTTGGTCCACTAATTTAGTCACTTCATCAAAGAAGGCAATAAGATTTATTTGGCATGACTTGTTTTTAACAAACCCATCTGACTTCTCGTAATTACCTAGTTCATTTCTAGATGCTCACAAATCTGCTTGATTATCTTTTCTAGGATTTTCTCAGGTACTGATATCAAGCTGATTGGTCTGTAGCTTCCTGGATCCTCTTTTTTCCCCTTTTTTGAAAATTGGGGGGGCCAAGATGGGTGTGGCCTACTGGGTGGGCACGGCCAGCTCTACATCGTTCGCATCAAGGGTGCCTGTGGGGGCCTGGGCAGGAATGGGACAGATCTGAGGGTCTCTGGCAGAAGGGGATGGGACTGGGGCAAGCACCAAGGCATGGTCCATTTCTTCATTCCTCACAAAGGGTGACACCTCCCCAGCATCCACCCAGGGGGCGGGGCCGACACAGCAGGGACTGGTTCCTCGCTGTTTCTAGACAGCCTTGTGGATCTAAGACTGAATGTGTTTCAGCATAGATGGCCACCACAAAATTGTACAAGGCAGCGGGGGCCGTTCCCTCACTGTTTCCAGGATGGCTTTGCGGGCCGTATCTGGCCCCTGGGCCTTGTGTTTGACATGTCTGATCTATACAATTTGATCCAGCAGGATTGGCATGCTCCAGGCTCTGTCAGCCAAAGAATGTCAGCTGATGGGAAAGAGATGTGACTTTTCTGTAGTAACATCTGCCCTCTGGAACATACCGGTACTTCTTCCTGAGATTAAGATGGCCTGACCCTACTGCCTTCTGGAAGACCTTGAAACCTGGCTTGAGGCCCAGGGCCTTGAGTGTGTGTTTTCTTGTTATGTTGAAATCTATCGATTATTATATATTTTGGCTGCTATTTTTTAAAAATTATTTTTATATTGTGTTTAACTGGTTAAGTATTTTGATGATTGTTCATTGCCCACTCAAAAATGAGCAGCTGTACAAACTGAATAAAAAATGTATAATGGACCATGTATCAAGCTAAGATCAAAGTATCAAAACATACATTCCAAATACTGAGTTGTAATAACCAGTGCAGTTACACATTATCCAACTAATCTCCTTGAAGTACAGTATCTCCTTCAGAATAAGCATGTTTATGAAATAAAACATGCATGCATATCTATCTAAAAAGAGAGTTATTTTAGAATCCTTTGTTAAATTTAGGGATGCCCAAAATTTAAATCTGTCTAAATAATTAAAGTAGGGTAGCAATAATGTTTGTCCCTCATGCATATTAGTGTTCAAAATACAAGTATTCATATTTAGTACTACTTATAATTTATGGGAGTTATATTATCACATTAAGGACCTATTGTTTTGATCTGAAAGAGACAACCAGTTTGATCATTGTGATACAGTTATACAGTTGAAATTCCACCATTCCTATCAATTACATTGATAGTGAAATGGTCAAGTAGCTAAACAAGCATTTTAGAATGCCTACACTAGTATTGCTTTTAGATCTGTACAGGGAAAGCCAGTTATCTTGCTATGAGTACGCAACACATCCGTTCATATTGCTGAATATAATCATATAATAGTTTCTGAGAAAATTAATTTCAAGGCTCGGCCATTAATGCTTATCCAAATTCTACAGGGGGGAAAGTGACGAACAAATCACCATGCTAATTAGAGGAAAACACGCCTAAATAAAATACCATGTTTTGCTCTTACACACACACACACACACACACACACACACCCCTCCACTTTCTGGAAACAAATGGCTACGGAACGTTTCACGCTTAACAAGCACACGTGTATGTCCTCGTCAGCGAGAGCCCCATAAGCATCCTTGGTGCAGAACGATTCGCATTTTCCTACTACCTTACTAACGTTCGGTGCCCCCCGAAATTTCGCCGATTAACAGCTATGTACTCGGAGTTCGACTTTAGCATTTTCATTCTCCGGGGCAAAACACGCGACCAACTCACTGAAACAAACAAAAACGCGGAGTTCCTCCTCCTCCGCGCACAAGTGGAGCGAGTCTCCTAATACGACCCGGCAGCGCTGGCACTGATAGACAACGCAGTCTTCCAGCCTGAGTCCCGGAGCGCCCGGAACTCGCTCCCCGCGGCTCTCCTGCTTCGCTGGGCTTCGCTGGACTTGGCAGTCGGGCCGCATCTCGGGTCCTGCCCGCTCTACTGTAATCGTGCCCCCCACCTGGGGCTCCTCAAACAGAGACCGAAGTTTTTTCCTTAAAGACATCACACCTCCCGCCGAAGATTCAAACTTTGACTTCGGCTTCCTACTCCGCTGGTTGGTACCCCCTTGAGCTCGTTAGCAAGGACGGCCCCCCTCTCCCCGTTCATTGGCGAAGGCGCCTGTTCGTCTCTCGCTTTTATCTAATCGAGTTGCGAGAGTTCGAGCTCTGAAACTTTCTAGCAAGTTTCTAGGGAAACAAAACGGCCCCTTTTTATTTATAAACATTTCATCAGTGGCTTTTCCAGCAAGGGCTCGGCAGAGATTTCGCCACGATTGGGGAGTTTGAAAATAAAGGCGGGACCGAAGAGGCGCGGCGGTTGAAAGAGGCGTCTCCTCGAAGAAGGAGCTGATTGTTGGGCTGGTAACTGCCAGTCATGGAAGCGCTCTCTTTGTCTCAATTGGAGGCGCTCAAATACAGCGAATTGCAGTCCCTGGCCAAGTCGGCGGGATTGAAAGCTAACCTCAAGGTGAGCTCTGGGCTGGCCAGGCGGGTGGGGAAGCAAAAGCACTTTGGCGTAGATAGTAGCGAGCCGAGAGAGCGGGTCCCTGGCCAGCCCTTTTGAGCAAGGGACGTCTCGATACCTTCACCATAGGTTGCCGCCTCGAACTAAACCTTGGAAATGGGCATAATGCGAGTCGTGGATCTTGCCGTTGCAGGACCATGACTTTGTGACTTCGGTAGACTACGTGGATTTTATTACGCTAGTAGTCCGTTCCCTAAAGCAGGGCGAAACAAGTGTGATTTAATACAGATTGTCCTCGACTGTTTACTTAGTGACCTAAGTTTACTTAGTGACCATTCAAAATTACACTTGAAAAAAAGTGAGCTGTGTCCATTTTTTATAGTTATGACCGTTGCAGCATCCCCATGGTCCTGTGATTTACATTTGGTTGTTTGACAATTGACTTGCATTTATGAGGGTCATGTGATCACTTTTTGCAATCTTCTGACAAGCAAAGTCAATGGGGAAACCAGATTCACTTAACAACTGTGTTACTAATTTAACAATTGCAGTGAATCAGTCAACCAATGTGGCAAGAAAAGTTGTAAAATGGGGCAAAACTCAATGAATTTCTCACTTAGCAACATAACGTTTGGGCTCAATTGTTGTAAATTGAGGACTACCTGTACTGTATTTTTCAAAGTTGACAACGATAAATTATGTGGACTTCAGTTCCCAGAATTCCCCAACCAGCATGGAGAATATGCACGCTTCTTAACCCTTGCTAAGTTCGAAAACCATTTAGTGTAATCTCTGATTACTTCTCTGCCTTTGTCATAAGAACTGATGAAAATCTGGGTGTGACGATAGATGGGATTTCACTTGTCCAATTAAAATGTATAGTCATCTCCACTAGCCGATATGGTTTGTTTTTTTCCAAAAGTTTTTCAAGGGCTGATTCAACTGTGATCCCTACACCTTTTGCAAAAGGACAAAGAGGCTGCTGGAATGAGAGATTCTGTGGTTTCAGCTGGGAACCAAGAGGTAGAATTATGGGAGTTATGATCAGAAGATAGGCCTGAAGTTCAGCTAGGAAGCACCTAAAAGGGAGGTTGAAGGGCAAGGTTCCCATCCTTAAGGCAGTTGAAGAGAGACAAATATATCACAAATGTGTTACAGGTTTTTACACCTAGCTGCAGTAACTTGATTTATAACAGCCCTTTTGATAATTATTTTCTCTTAGGCAGCCAAGCTGTTAAATGCATTAAAGAATCACTTCTGTGAAGAAAATAAAAATATGGTAAGTGCACATTTTGACAATTTCATTAGCAATTTCATTTATCCTCTAGCAACGGTATCTTAAAATAGAGTAAATCTTGTTCCTTCTCCAGTACAGGAGATGGAGAATCCACCAATGGGTTTTCTTAGTCTGCCTGCTCTTGAGACCAAGTAGCCAAACTTGACACGCCCCCTCTTGCTAGGAGATCCAGTCTTAACTTGGTCTCAGCTCTTGAAGATCGTATAAGGTTTGGCTCTCAGCAGATAGCAGGTTAGGTTAGCCAAACCTAACGGCAGTGGCACATGTTGGACGTCTGCAGGGCACTGCGCAAGGAGCCTTTTCGTAAGTCAGAGGCTCTGTTTGTTTCCTTCCGCCTGGCTTCACTGGGCTACAGGACTTCCGCTGGTACTATTGGCAGGTGGATCAGGGCCTGTATTGCGGAGGCATATCAATCATCTTCCCTGCCGGCTCCACGTCATCTTACCGCCCATTCCACTCGCAGTGCTGCGACTTCTGCGGCATGGGCCACTCAGGCGTCAATCGAGGAGATTTGCAGGGCTGCAACATGGTCCTCGCCCTCCCCGTTTGTTCGCCATTACAGAATTGACCGCTTTGCTTCAGCGGACGCCTCCTTTGGTCGGAGAGTCCTTCAGCAGGTGGTTTCCGGGGACACTATTCCGGCCTTATCTGTTTCCCACCCAACAGGACAGTGAGGCTTTGGTATGTCCCATTGGTGGATTCTCCATCTCCTGTACTGGAGAAGGGGCGTTGTCTTACCTGAACGCCTTTTCTCAGTACGGAGATGGAGAATCCACACCCACCCTTTAGGTCAGTTAGGCCTTATTTAAGGATTTGAGAGCCAACACCTCGTCCACCTTCAGCCACTTCGCCCTCGTTAAGACTGGATCTCCTAGCAAGAGGGGGCGTGTCAAGTTTGGCTTCTTGGTCTCAAGAGCAGGCAGACTAAGAAAACCCATTGGTGGATTCTCCATCTCCGTACTGAGAAAAGGCGTTCAGGTAAGACAACGCCCCTTCCATATAATGAAAAGCCTCAAACACATTATTTAGCTGTCTGGCTATGGATCTGGTAGAAGTAATCTCATATTTATGTTCAGCTGATTTTCTTTAGCATAACAGTTTTGGGGACAGACTACTATGAATAAACAACTTTTAGACTGTTGTTAACCAGGGTGAATAATGAATGATTTTTTTCAAAAAGTTTTTTTAAAAATGGGATTTTTTTATTTTTATCAAATTTTATTTTAATAAAATACTTCTGGGTTAAAAATCTACCTAAAGATAGTTTCCTATTTAAGATACATTAAGAATTTAGTTTATTCAGCATGAAATGGAGCTTAGTTATGTAGCGTGAGGCTGTATATTTTGTAATATTTACATTTTTAGTAAATTCATTCAACGAATCCAAGCTCTGCAAGCTGAGATAACGTGCACTACACTGATGCATTCACACAATTTCACAGTAACCATGAAATAAATTATAAAACAAAGTTATCCCATTGTTTTGCAAATCTATGTACACTACAAACTGTATGATGTACCAGGCTCTTAAGTGTTTTAATTAAATAAAAGAATTTGACTAGCTCTCCAACTATGTGTGATTAACCTATTAACCTATTAAAATCAGTTCTGATATCGCTGTTTTACTAACCTGACAGCTTATTCTAAATAGGAAACCTTCATTTTGTTTGCAAATAATAATATTAAAGATTCTAACTACCAGCAAGAATGAGTCCTTACATTTAAAGAGCACCTGTCGTTTCAGATCCATCATGGCAGTGCCTGTTAGCAGGCATCCACTCACCTGCTGCCCGCCACGTCCCTCTCCTTGTTGTGTCATTGCCGCATCAACAGCCGTCCCATTAAAGTGAATGGGACTGTTGGTGACTTAATGGCGGGTCAGAGGAGGAGCTGCTGCGGGACAGAGATGACAGTTGCCTTTTAAAAATTATGATTTAAATTGAGCCTTTTAGTGATTTAAATCGTGACTTAAATCAACTCGATTTAAATCAAATCCACCCTGTTGTTAACTGAATAATACCTTATGGTTTGTCACTGAAAGAAATATGAAGATGATAATAAAATGGCTCAGTTTCTTTTGTACAGGGTATCAAAAAGACATCCCCATCTACAGATATTGAGGAACAGAATGACAGTCAAATTTCTGTAAATCCATCCAAAATCACCAAAAGGCATGGAAAACAGAAAGAAGATAATGCCCAGCAAACTACACAAGAAAATCTTAATGAAGAAAAAATAGAACTGGATTCAGAGAAAGAGGTGATACTATTTATATGAAATTGTAAGATATGCCAGTTCCTTGTTTTTAAGTTTGGTTGATTACTGTGAATATTAAAAGCTGGCAGAAGAGTATAAAAATAGAAATATATATATCATAGTAATTTATGAATTCAGTAGACCTTTTTGACTTTATTATATTAATGATCTGTTCAATAAAGCAGGGCTGAAGAAATGTGATATAGTACTGTGTGTTTCAAACTTGACAACATTAAGATGTATGGATTTCAATTCCACACATTGTTTAACGGAACATAAATTTTGCAATGCTATGTAATTTATTTTGCAATGCTTATTCTATTAGTTGCCAGAAAATGGAAGTTTCTACTGTATATATGCTTCTGAAACTTTTCTCTAGCCTTGACATTAATAGTGTCCCTTTTCTGTCTGTAAATTTATATATTATATGGAACTACCGTAATAAGTGTACTGAATGGAATAGGAATTGTATATGAATGCACTTGCATAAATATATTGCCTGTATGAGAAAATTGAGGTGAAACTCCATTATATGCTTCCAGGATGCAGGATTTGGAAAGATACTGGAGATAAACCAAAATGATGTATCACAAAGCAGTGGAACAGCAGGAAACTTAGAAGACTTTGTCACTCCAAGTCAACAAAAAGAAAGAAATTCTACTAGGCAAAAAGGAGTTGAAAGTAATTTGCATTTATAAATGGAATATTTGTTTTGCTTTGACGTTTAGGACAAGTGTGTGGACAATTTATTTGAACTTTGTCACTAGCTTTTGTCATCTGTAAAATCACATAGGATTTTCAGAAACTGAACATAGTTTGGAGAAAACAATATCCGAATATTCAACGTTGCCTTGTCTAACAATCCAGCCATAAAGTTAATGTGATGGAAGCTTGGATACCATAAACGTCCAGTATCTTGTGGCGTGTTTTAGTTCTGACTAGATAACTCATATTTCAAGCAGGATAGCATCTACTACAAGTAGTCCTCACTTAACTATTAGTTCAGTGACTTTGAAATTATGACTGCAGCTGAAAGGATGTTTTGACCTAACCTTGAAATTATGGCCATTGCAGCAGCACCCCACCACCCAGTCACATAATCAAAATTTTGGTGCTTGGCAGCTCGCCTGCATTTAGGACCTCAACACTTGCCTATCCCCACTTTTTCCAGCTGACTTTTGTTTTCTTCCCACTGATGACAAGGCGTGCCCAACTGAGATAGCTACTGACTCCTCCCAAGGCCAGAGACGTGTAAGATGTTTGGCTAATGAGCCAACTGGAAGTGTTGTTGCTAAATGGTCCCTTCACCAGATGTTTCACTTAATGACTGCTTTGCTTAGTGATAGAAATTCCACTCCCAATTAGGGTTGTTAAGCATGGACTATTGTACTTGCATAATAACAAACTCCTTAAAAGAAGAATGTGGCTTTGTATCCTCTATCTTTTAACTCAGCAGCTTGAATGAAATAATCTAATTAACTTATTGCTGAATTAACACATGAACTGCAAAACCAAGTTTGACCAACTTAGAACTTGAGAAGTTTATGAATCTTTTTGATTGTTTCATAAAGATGCATCTAATATGTTTACCTCAGGTAAAACTTTACTGGATTCTCTTTCTGGAAAGAAAACTACTTGCACAGGAAGCAAATCTAAATTGGGAAGAAAAGGAATAATTTCCACCCCAGGTATGTATGTTAAGCATAATGACTGTATGCACAGAATGTTTACTTGCTTATAAATCAAAAGACTGGAGATAAATGGGGAAATATATTACATTGGAAACTTTTCAGCAACAGCCAGAAACCCCCCCCCAAGTATTAAAACAATAGTTATTTTATTCTACAGAGATTGTTAATCAGTGTTTAAAAATAGATTATATGCATATAATATGTAAGTGCATGTGATTGCACATTATCCTCTATCCTTTCATTGGAGACAGCAAAAAATAAAACAATATGCAGATGGGGTTGTGTGCTGAAGAAAAAGATGTTGAGATTTCAGAAAAGAGCAGCAAATATGATTAGGATTATTGCTGTCTAAGGGGCTGCCAGAAAAAAGAAAGGGATCAACCTATTCTCCAAAGCACCTGAGGGCAAAACAAGAAGTAACAAATGGAAACTTATCAAAGAGATCCAACTTGGATGTAAGAAGAAATTTCCTAACAGTGAGAACAATCAATGGAACGGCTTGCCTCCAGAATGGGATATTGCATAAATTATATTAAATGTTCAAATTGGAAGCCATTTCATTTTAAATGCTTTCTCATTCACTTCACACGTGACATTTGAATATTCCAAAGTGTAATTTTTTTTGTAAAAAAGTTAATGAAATGTGATTGGTCTATGATAGCAGCCCTGAACCTTTCAGGCGCCAGGAACTGATTCCGTGGAGGGCGGTTTTTCTGTGGACCGGGGGAGCCTGGGTTTGCATGCTGTCTAAATCCCTCATGTGTGCAGTTGGGGCTTCGCTCACTTCTAAAGACCGGTTCTTGGCAGGCTATGGACCAATGCCCATCCAGGGACTACGGGTTAGGAAACCCTGGCCTATGGGACCCAACATTTGGTATGCCTTATATATTTTATAGCTTCATTTAATTTGGAATGAGTAAGGGAACTGAAATAAACATTCCAAATTAATTGTACTCCTTTATTTTAAAAATTAATTTGCCACATTTTAAGTCTTCTCTGGATGTGCTTTAACATTTGCCCATGTACCTATTACTTTAAAAAAATAGCTGACTTTTCTTATTTCAGTATCAGGTAAATATTTAATATTAAGCTGCATGTTTCAATGAACTGGCAATGAAGAGAAGAAAAATCTGAGTAATAAACTTTTCAATGTTGTAGATTTTAAGAAAATTCATGAGGCTCAGTTCAAGAAAATGTTATCTATTGATGAATACTTTGAAAGGAAAAATAAAATGTGTAATTTCAGCAATTCAGTTAATGAAATCAAGGTAAGTGATCTTTCTCCTACCCCAGATATATTAAAATTGAATTGAATGAAATTACAGTATGTCTCTTATTCAGTCATTTAAAAGAATGTGTGTATAGATGCCTTTTAAAAAATCTTATTTTTGGATATAATCTTATCAATTTGTTCTATGAGCCCCTCAAAAAATGGTGATAGTTATGTCATGGTCAAATTTCCCATATTTAAACCCTGGCCAATTTAATCAGACTTCCATTCTTCAAAGGTTAAGTCCAATAATCCGTTTAAGGGATTTATTTGTTCACAGTTCTTGAAGACCTGTTCTCCAATAATAACAATATGACAAATCATATTTTGCCTAACTAGCAAATGCCAAGTGGTGTGTCCTGCTTACATATATAACAAACAGGAAAAAAGCCCCGAGATTGCTTTGTGTTGCATAGGAAGCTTGGTTGTGGAAATATAAATCCCCTCCTTCCCCGTAGGTTTAGGGCACAGATCGGCAACCTGCTGCTTTGGAGCCGCATGTAGCTCTTTGAGCCTTCCCCTGCGGCTCCCAGCCTCCTCTGCCGTTGACAGAGACAGAGACAAACACTTGCGCTTCCCTTCTCTCCCTCCCTCTCTCTCTCTCTCTCTCTCTCTCTCCCTCTCCCTCTCTCTCTCTCTCTCTCTCTGTATGTATGTAAAAAAAAGAGTGGACTCACAGTGTTCTCCAAGAGCTGAAAAGCTTACTGGGCGGAGCTCCTCCCTTTGCTGCGTCTCTGCAGGAAGGGCAGGAGAGAGCTAGCTAGCCCAGCTATGCTGGCTCAGGAATTCTGGGAGTTGAAGTTCACGAGTCATAAAAGAGCCAGGGGTGCCTACCCCTGAGCTTGTTGGAGAGCAGCTTGAAGCCAGTTTGCCGGGTGAGCAGAAGATTGGAGAGGGAGGGGGAGAGAAAGAGGGGGGGGGAGAAAGAGAGAGAGAAAGAGTGGGGGAAGAGGGCTGGCAGACCAAGGGCAGAAAGAGAGGATAAAGAGCCCTTTTGACATCTAAAATGAAGATAACACTGCATATACCCTTTTTTACCTTTGTTTTCAGTGGGAAACGGGTCCAAGTGGCTTTTTGAGTGTTTTTGGTTGCCTACCTCTGGTTAAGGGGAAAGCCATTATTGTGTTCAAAATAGCGACTCAAGTAGTTAAGATAAAGGATGATGAATAAG
This sequence comes from Bothrops alternatus, assembly GCA_034064705.1. NCBI lineage: Eukaryota > Metazoa > Chordata > Lepidosauria > Squamata > Viperidae > Bothrops > Bothrops alternatus. The sequence goes on along the minus strand of JARGCV010000003.1, from coordinate 26,424,115 downwards.
AAGGAATAGTAATTTCACTTCTTCAAACATATAGTTGGTCTAGAAATTAAGGACCATACAGAGTTGTGGCAAACATTGTTTAACATTTCAACTAATGATTCCACATATGATCAGACATTCAATGAGCTAGCTAGGGTAGGAATTAAGTCCTGGTTATCTTACTCAGTTTAGTGGACACTTTTTTAGCTATCATCTATCAGTCTATATAACTAACTTTTTGTGGAGATCCTGTTATGAAAATGCGTGACAAAAATAATCCTAACTATGCTGAGAGCTTCTGTATTTTCTTGGCTTCAGAGATGTGTAGATGGAATGAGAGAAGGTGGTTTTCAATCAAGGCACTAAGCTTAAAAATGTCTTTGAGTGAAAGATATCTGTCATAACCCTTGTCTGATTTTCAGCAGGAAGTGAAAACGTGTCTGTATGTACACTTTGGTTAGAGTACTGATTTTTTCCCCTATTTTCCCACAAGTGTGGGATCTGCTTTTTTGTTTCTGACCTATCGAGTGTTGATCTATTGGTTGTGACAGGAAATGCCTAATTGGCTTGTTGCCCAAGTCTGATGTTGTGGGCTGAGAAAGAACGACTGACCACAGTCACCCAGTTGGCTTTCACGTCTAAGGCAGGGCTAGAACGCAGTCTCCTGGTTTCTAGGCTAGTGTCTTAACTATTAAACCAAACTGGCTCTCTAGTTAGAGTATTGATATGATACCGTTCTTTTTGTTGGAGCTATTAACTTTGGGATCTTTGGTGCTCTCTGAGTTGTTTTCTTGCAGATATTTCATTACCCAAAGTAGATAACATCAATGCTACTGAGGAATGGGGTTTGCTCTCAATTTATCTACTGGCTTTCCTATCAGTGTTGCTGGGCTGGGGGCTTTAGTTGGGCTGTTGAACTATTGTTTGGCAGTTCTTTGATTGGGGTATTGTTTGCTTGATCGCTGTTCTGAAGTTAAATCTTGGTGTTAAATCTATGCTCATCTGGCTGTTGATTGCTGGTGGGGAGGTGTTTTGGTCTTTTTGTTCCCTTTTTGGCTTGATGATTGTCTCTTTTTACACAGTATGTAGATGTTGTTTATGTTTATGTATCTATTGATAGCCAATTTATCGGAGTGCCATGTTTAGAAGAATTTCATAGTGGTTTTGGACTTGGCTAGGTCTAGGATGATCAGTTTCTCAGTTGAAACTATGGTTAAATCTGTCCACATTTTGTGAAATTAAAGAATTTTCATCATGTCTTGACTGCTAGTTGGTGTTCTGCTAGTCTTCTGCCTGTTTGTCCTACATAATGGCTGTTGCAGTCTTTATATTGTATGTTGTAGATCAAACATGTCAAACACAAGGTCCGGGGGCTGGATGCGGCCTGCGGAGTGGTTTCATGTGGCCCGTGAAGCCATCTTGGAAACAGTGAGGGAACGGCCCCCTCTGCCTTTGCCCTGGCCCAAGCCAGCCGGGAGCCAATGTACAATTTTGTGGTGGCCATCTATGCTGAAACGCGTTCAGTCTTAGCTCCATAAGCCCCCCCACACGCACGGCCTGAGAGGAACGGTGAGGCTCCTCCAGTGGACCATGCCTTGGCACTTGCCCTGGTCCCACCCCCTTCTCCCAGAGACCTTCAGATCTGTCCCACTCCTGCCCAGCCCCCCACAGGCCCCCTTGACACGAACGATGTAGAGCTGGCCACACCCACCCAGTAGGCCACACCCACTCCATCCACGCCCACCCAGTAGGCTGCACCCACCCTGACCAAGCCCACCCGGCCCCCTGAGGGCAACCACAATGCTGATACGGGCCTCAATAAAATTAAGTTTGACACCCATGCTAATGATGAATCCTGTTTTTTCTTCTGGGACTACTGGGTCTTTTGGTTTACTTAGGATGTTTTAGAGGGCTGAAGTTGGTTTGTGTACTGATTCCATGTGGTTGTAATAGTCTGTTGGTGCTTTGTCAGATTTTTTTGATGTATGGCAGTGTTATCTTTGGGTAATGAAACATCTGCAAGACAAACAGCCAAGCTCAGAGATTACCAAGATCCCCTCATTTCAACCCTCAGCTACAAATATTCTTTATCAGTAGCTATTAACTTTGGAAGTTATGTTTTGGACTGACCATAAAGTAATTTAGATTTTTTAAATTTCTAGTGGTTTAAGTCTGCAAAAATTTAGAAAGCTATTTTGGCTCAAATTCTGGCTTATGTTAATGTCACTTTTTTAATTGCTCTTCATGGACCAATTAAAGTCTCTAAAAAACACAGGAACCTTCCTAATGACTACATTGAGCTCAGGCTGAACATCACAAGAAACCTGTGGCTTAAAACAAATACAAGTTCTTAATTAAAGTTTCCATTGTTTCTTGTGGTGATAGATGAATTGGAGTAAAGAAGAAAAGCAGTACTATTTTTTTAACAGTTTTTGCTTCTGTTTCACAATTTGTTCATTTCTATGCCTAGCATTGGTTTTTAAAAGCATCCTGGTATTTTATTATGAACAATTGTTAAGAGGGGGGAAAATCCTAGGTCTCTAATTGCAGATCCTGGCTAAGAAGAATACGTCTCTGAAGACTTCTCAGAAAGAAAATCTAAATACCAATTCAAAGGTAAGGATAAATTTCCCGTTAATAACTTCCTTTCAACTTCCTTTCAACAAACCACATCCTAAAATGTGAACATGTCCCTCATCTCAGCAGGTATGTTCCGGTTCCAGGGGGGTTTTATTAAGTCCCCGTTCTCAAAAGAATAGGCTTTCTGCCACAGGCACTCCAATAAAACTGCGGCATTCAAAACACAATTCCCTTGGCATGGCAAATAAAAGTATTCTATCTCGAAAATCATCCTTCAGTTCAACCAGCCTTTCTACAACTAAAATGAATGTCAGGTAAGACGATGTGTGGCATTAAATAAAAATAGATTACATGTGGCAATGTGTAAATTACCAAATTTAAGGTCATACAATCCAAATATATATATTTTCATAAACAAAAATACTTAAAATTGTTTGGACTTAGGTCAATTATTATTATTATTATTTTGCATTTTCTCAGTGTAAAAATGAGGTATGCATTTGAGAGAATGATTATATGTAGAATCTACAAAAAGTTTTAAACAGAATTCTGAGTTAATTCCAGTGTTTTCTATGACAGGATATTCAAATGTTTCAATATTTTTATATGCTCCTAGTTGTTTGGATGAAGTGTATATAAAATTATGAGCCATTGAATACCATGAATATATGTTTTTGTTAGGTTTTCTGAATCTACAAAAGACAATGAAGAGAAACGTTCCCTTATCAAGACTCCATCTAGGAAATCTTCATTTCTGAAAAACTGCACTCCAGATAATCAGAAAAGCAGTGAATGTATAACTAGCAAAGACTTCAAAGAAGGAACAATGAACTGTCAGACAACAGAAACTTCTGTTACAAATTCTGGTAACTTTTCCGAAGAACTGTATAATTACTAACATGCACTTCATTTACATGTGATTGTTGTGGAGGATATTTATGCAGAATCTTTACACAGTCAAGACGATGTTCCTTTTACTTCCAGTATGTAGTTTTATACTATTCTAATTGGTACCAAGGGTAAAAAAAATGCTGTATCCTAGCATTCAAGTGTTATTCCCATTTTTAAACTCAAAAGTTAAATGAGTATGATCTCGTTGCTTATTATCACAATGATTTTCTCCTTATAGCTGTCATTCCTTTCAAGTTTATAAATCAGACTGTAGAACCCACAAGTGCCAAGAAATCAGTATTTGATCTACAAGCAAGTCTATCAAGACCACTTACTTATCAGCCACACAAAGGTAGCCATGGTTTTAAAAATAACTCAAGTGTAAAAGAGCATGAAAATATTAGCAGTTGCAAACAAATTGAGAATTTAGTCACATACTGTCTGCAATTTGCCTTTATTTTCTCAAATGTACATTATTAATCTCAGATTAATCTATCGTGTAATTTGGCATATTAGTGGAAACTAAGTTAAAATAAGCTATTCCTTGCTTTTTGAGTTTGTTCTTATCTCAAGCAAGTATATTTTTGGCTGGTCTACTGCTAATACAGTATGTTGTTTTTTGGCTCTATATTAACTTGCCTCACATAGGCAAAATTTTCTCACAAAAGAAACATGGGAAATATTTGCTCTTTTACTTGATGCAGCAGATGAGAACAGGAAAGAGACAAGTAACACATTTTCCTTATATCAATATAGGAAAACTGAAACCATGGGGCAACCCCAGTGAGACTCACCAGAGACTATCTTCCCGCAAGAAATACTACAAAGAACCACCTCTTCAAACCAGGCAAGTATATAATGTCAGTTCTTAAAAGTAGCCCTGTCAAGTGCTATAATTATTCTGTTGTCCTCTGCCTTCATTAAATTAACATTTGGGTAACCTTGAAGTTTATACCTTTTTCATTTTAGAATCGTAGAAATTTGATCAAACGCAGAGCCTTTCTTAAAATTCTCTATAGTATATTCCTTAAAAGAAGTTTGATGGCCCTATGCCAAAAATTAGAGCACATAGAGAAAAAAGGCAAGGATTTCTGACAAGTAGCTAAAAACTTAATTGCATGAAGTGTGAATAATAGAATTAAGTTTGCCTTCATTTTACTTACTTGTGCATTAATGCTAACATTATTTTGTCACTTTTTTGTTTAACAGAGATAACAGACGGAAGAAACACATACAAGAAAGAAAACAAAGAAAAGACCAAAAGCTTAGCACATTTAGGTGCCTGACTGTTATTTAAAGCTGACTTTCAAATTGTTCTGTAAGTAATCTTAATATTGAAAATCTTTACTTTCTTGTAAATAAGTCTTGTCTCTCCTTAAGCTATCTAGTCTGAGTATTCTTATTTTAATATGAACATAGAACACTGGCGCTACTAAATTCAGTTATTCAGTAGCTAATGCTATTGTCTTAGAAAGCTTAGAAACATTTTCAAAAGGTTAGCTATCTTTTCTTCTCTCAAATCTGCTTAGTATATGCCTTAACTATATCCTAAATTGTCTGGAAACATTCTCTTCTCAACAGCTGGATGAAAGTTTATTGTATCAAACAATTCAATCTTCTGGATATACAGCAAGTTTTAAATTCATTTAATGAGAATTTTTTTTATAAAAATGTCTTAATTTATTCCTAATTAAAATAATTGTGTTTATAGATAAAAGTTCATTTTAATTTTACTATTACTGGTATACAGCTTTGTCATATGTTGTCAACTTTTGTCAGTCAACTTTTTTTCCTTATACATTATACAAGGGGGGACATGATAGCAGTGTTCCATTATCTCAGGGGCTGCCAGAAAGAAGAGGGAGTCAAGCTATTCTCCAGCATGATTGAATGTAGAATCCACCGGTGGGTAATTATAGCCTTCCTGCTCAGCTAGACTGTCAGAACTTTAGCCACGCCTCCTTCAGGGAGTGTCCTCCAGTTTTGACGGGCGAAGCTTCCATGATGAAGTCTGACTCAATGGCTCCAGAACAAAAAACAAAGACACCTGCCTAGATTGTTAGAGGATGTTGTGGATTCTACATCATCATGCTGAGAAAAGGCGTTCAGGTAAGACAACGCCCCTTCTCCAGCATGATTGGATGTAGAATCCACCGGTGGGACATACCAAAGCCCAACATGTCCCTACGGGTGAGAGTCACCGGTGGATTCTACATCATCATGCTGAGAAAAGGCGTTCAGGTAAGACAACGCCCCTTTTCCAAGGCGTCTGAAGGCAGGACAAGAAGCAATGGATGGAAACTAATCAAGGAGAGAAGCAACCTAGAACTAAGGAGAAACTTCCTGACAGTTAGAACAATTAACCAATGGAACAACCTGCCTCCAGGAGCGGTGAATGCCCCAACACTGGAAGTTTTTAAGAAGAAACTGGACAGCCATTTATCTGAAATGGTACTGCGTTTCCTGCCTGAGCAGGGGGTTGGACTAGATGACCTCCAAGATCCCTTCCAACATATTATTATTATTATTATTATTATTACATATATTCTGATGATTAGGTTTTTCTTTTTAAAGTAGAACTGTTAATTTAATTAGCAAGTCAAAAAGAAAAGCTACCACAACTAAATCTATGATAGAAATAAAAACCTATCTTCTATACTCCAATTGGGGAAAATAGGATAGTATATACCGAGTTGACTTAAATTTTAAATATTGTTATTTCTTATTCAAAATAGATCAATTTCTTAGCTACCAAACCAGCTCTTAAACTGGTAAAAAGGTTCCTAAACTGATTTCAAAATATACACATAGTTATCCTAAACCTTTTTCCTTATACAGTGATTAAAACGTGAACCTATTTGGATTTTCAATGTTTGCATAAATATCACCTAATATATATGTTCTACACACAAGTCCAAAAAATAGATAAATTAAACAAATTAGCAAAAAACATCCCTATTCATTTATGTATTGAAGAAGCACCACTGTAGATTAAATCCTGTTAAGTTCTTGTACCATAATCATAAAATAATACTTTTCAAACAGTAATTTATCCACATTACTGGCGCTTGTGATAATGGATTAGGTAGCTTACTCAATAATACTTTTTCTAATCCCTTATTTTCTAGTACACATCTGGGGCAAATCATTAGGAAAGGAGCCAAAGTCAATTATACAACCGAGGTTAAGGTGAAATCTGGAGAGTTGTATCAAGCAGTAGTTAAATCATTTAATTGGTTGCTCATACCCAGTTTCTTCATTAGAAAATAATTGACATCAACAAACTTGACGAAAAAGAATTGCCTTTATAGCAATTTATAGCAGGTTTTTTCAAACATTTATGGAAATCTTTTGAAACATAATTTTCTCACCTGTTTGTTACAAAAATGCTTTCAGTTATCACTCAAATATAAAAGTGTGTTTTATTTAAATGTTAATTTACCCAGAATAAATGATTTTGGTATTTGAATTCTAAAGGTGCTGGCTGTAGTTACAACTTCAGAAATGCTATACTCTTGTTTGGGGAACAAACATAAATAACCTGTGCTATGTTGATACAATTGTAATAGCCAAAAATTGCAAAGGATCTGCAAGCTCTAGTAATAATAGTGGAGAAAAGTAGGACTAAAATTAAGGAAGATAAATTACAGATATTCCTTGTGTAACAGCCATTTGTTCAGCGATTGTTTGAACAAATAATATTTACGTCTGATGCTTGAAGTTAATGCCAATGCAGCAGTCATGTGATCATAATTTGGGCACTCACAAACCTGCCTGCACTAAGACTGCAGGGGCGCTTCAACTTCCTCCATCTGCCTATTTCCACTCCCTCCACATCTCTGCCCATTTGGCTACCCAGGCTTCCAAATGATCTTAATGGCATGAATGATTTGGAGAACAGGAGCTATGCAGGCCTTAGAAGCTTTTTGAAGGCTTTCAAAAGCACTCTCTCGAATTGCCAGCTCTGGCTCATGTGACAGCTCACTCGACCCGCAGTGCTGCCACGACTACAGCGTGGGCTACCCAGGCGTCCATTGAGGATATTTGCAGGGCGGCGACATGGTCTTCGCCTTCACCATTTATTCGACACTACCGTTTGGACAAATTTGCGTCAGCTGATGCTGCTTTCGGTAGACGCATTTTGCAACAAGTAGTCACACCATCTGGGGATCCGGCCCCAACTGACCCCCACCTGTAGGGACTCCGGTAGCTTTGGTACGTCCCATTGGTGGATTCTTCAGTCATCATGCTGGAGAAGGAGCGTTGGTTTACCTGAACGCCTTTTCTCAGCATGATGATGAAGAATCCACGCCCTCCCTTTAATTTCACGATCAGTCAGGGCCGAGTTGGACTCTTGTTCCTTTCTTATTTTCTTAAAACCTGCTTGAGAGTCATCACGTCGATCTGTTGTCATTGGCTACGCCATCGATGAAACTGGAACTACCAGATAATGAGGAGGCGTGACAACTTGACAACTTAGTCTGATTGGGCAGGAGGACTGAAATAACCCATTGGTGGATTCTTCATCATCATGCTGAGAAAAGGTGTTCAGGTAAGCCAACGCTCCTTCTGGAAAAGGCTCTAATGCTGGGGAAAGTGGAAGTTATAAGGAGAATGAACAGGAAGGCAGATAGACTTACAATAGCAATGGATACAATTTTGGAAGATCTAAAGCAACTTAGGGATAGACCATGGAGAATATCTGAGGTTGCTAGGCGTCATAAACAACTTGATGGCAATCATGTACAACATTTTAATATTCATACATTCATTTCTCCTTCAGCTAAAATAAATTTTCTTTTGGACAATGTAAGTACATGTAAACTACATGTAAAAAGAAGGATAAGTTCAGTTCTGTTTCTTATACAGATGTTCTTTACTAATTGGGGACTGGGGAGCATGTGCACATTAGTTTCACTTCCCACCACCATCACCATCCAAGTGATGGCTAAATGGCTGCATGCTAGATGGTACTATCATAGAATTTTTACTTTACTATTTTGATTTTTGTCATTTTCCCATGACTAATTGCTTATGTAACTTATATTCACTGATAAGTCCCCTACTCAACTGTAGATTACTATTGAATGCTATGCAATTGCAGAAATATTCTAAACTGATACGAACAACTGTCCTCTACTTGTTATGTTTCTGGGGATTTCTTTCATAGAGCTCATAGGCAAATGTTTCTGTATGTGATTTGTCACTGAACAATCCAATGAAGTCTATCTCCAGCTGGAATGGACCATCTACTTTATCAGCCAGAGTAAGTCCCAATGTGCTGATCTGTTAAAAAAAAGAGAAAAAATACTTTGTATTATTTTCACAAAAATATTGTATAAAGCCAGGCAGCATTTATTTATGTTGTGTCTATTAAGCCTAAATTGATGTTTTTGCAACTATTTTCATTAAAAAGATGAAACGTTAACTACGTAGTTTTTGATTAGCAACGTTCAAAATTTATTTAATTCAAGAACAGAATTTCCAGAGAACTCAAAAATGTTCCAAACCTCCTCTTCCTCCTCCTCTAGTACACAGATTCAGCAGTCTTTCCCCCATCAAAAATCTATACACCTTCAAGGCTGAAAGCTCCTCTGAAACAATGCATAGAATAGGCCAGGGGTTCTCAACCTTGGCAACTTTAAGACTTGTGGACTTCAACTTCCAGAATTCCTCAGCCAGCTTTGCTGGCTGAGGAATTCTGGGAGTTGAAGTCCACAAGTCTTAAAGTTGCCAAGGTTGAGAACCCCTGGAATAGGCAGATGTGACCCAGGGAATCCAAAGCATTCAGCAAGGCTGTCTTTTGTAAGCAGTAAGGCATTGCTGTTTATTAAATTTATCCCTGGATTCAAGCTTTAGTTTTTGATTAGTTCCCGATAATTGCTTCATGTTATACATTAAGGCATTTATAAGACCCAGTCTGATGCAAGCTCAACGAAGTATTTAAAACTTCCTTTTTACCGTACCAGCTTAAAAAAAACCCCAACAAACGCTTGAATAAACTTGGGTAACTTTTTAAACATGTATATTACTTTAATGACTAAAAAATCTTAAAATTTGTGGAAATGCATTTAAGACATACAGCAAAGCAGTATCTGAAAGAAAGCCTATCCAAATTTGGGCTGTAATCCTTTCTGTAAGCAGTGTTTTTGGAAGTTTGCTATTGTTTTCTTCCTAGGAATGAGAGAATGCCCCCGCAAGGTAACCCAGCTGGCTTTTGTACTTAAACCGGGACTAGAACTCAGATTTTCCACACTTAGTCCAACACTTTAACCATTACACCAAACTGACTAAAATGGATTGATATGATACATACCTTTAAATAATCAATTACACGTTATTCATTGTATAGGAGATCTGTCGTAATTGTTACAGTAAAGAATATTATGTAGTTCAGGGTTGGATTCTTGGTGTTTGCTGAGCTTGTTTTCCCACACCACACTGATTTTAGCCTAATTTAATAATGGAATATCTTCAGGAAAACCACCAAGTTCAGAGAACATCAAGACTCCAACTGTCATACTTGCTTTTAATGTTCTAGTTGTCCTAGTTATATAGAAAGTAACAGTGACTAGAGTTGGGATTCAAGGAGGAAAACAATGAAGAATTTAATTCATTTTCTGTCCCTATGTTACACCAGGTATGAATGAAGCCTGAGATTATCAGAAATATGACAATCGGGGAATATCTTTTCACTTTAAATGTGTTTCAATATCTAGAACCAGTTTAATTTCATATTAGGATGCTGAAGAAACTAGCTGACTGATACAAACTATGTTTCATATATATCGTATTCAACAAATTATAGAGAATTAGTAAAGTTCCAAATGATCAGAAGGATACAAATGTCCCTCACAAAATAGGAGAAGAAAAGATGATGATGATGATGATGATAATAATAATAATAATAATAATAATAATAATTGAAAGGGACCTTTGAGATCTTCTATTTAGTCCAACCTCCTGCTTAGGCAGGAAACCCTATACCATTTCAAACAAATGGCTGTCCAGTCTCTTCTTAAAAACTTCCAGTGTTGGAATATTCACAACTTCTGGAGGCAGGTTGTTCCACTGATTAATTGTTCTCACTGTCAGGAAATTTCTCCTTAGTTCTAGGTTGCTTCTCTCTTTGCACTTGATCTAGCATTTGATCTGTAGTTCTGAAGATGTGTAGTTTGAACCGTCTGACACCTGGGAATATTCCAGAAAAACTATTTATAAAGACTTTTATTTGTAAGCACTTTGGTACTTACTTAGATGAAATTGTCAAGAACCAACCTGGCCTCACTTATCTTATTCTCTGAGAAATCTTTTTAATAAATTGGGAATGCTACAGATATATCTGACTTCAGCAAAATATATAAAAATCCACATGGCATTGATTAACAAGCTTGTTAGGTGTGGTCTGAACGGTATAATTGTGTGCACTGCTGACTCAAGCAGTCTACTCAAATACTGGTTCCTCATCAAACTTGAGAGAAATATCAAATGGAGTGCCACATGAATTATTCCTGGATAATGTACTCTTCAGTGTTTTTTGCAATGAGATGGATGAGAAGAAAACGCTTATTACATTTCCTGAAAACAAGATATTGGGTGGAATACCCCCTCCTGAAAGTTTTTAGGAAATGTATAAACACGCATTTCTTCCCAAGTGGATAATCTTCCTGGAATTGATAGAGTGAATATAATCATTCATATATATTATTTTACTTAGTTTTTAACACTGCTTTTTTATTCTAGTTAGTTTAGTTTAGTTAGTCTAGTTTACTTTAGTTAGCTACCTTGATCCCTACCAGAGCAAAAAGACATGATATAAATCAAATTCAGTGAATAAATGATTAAGGATTTTGATCGCAGATCTTATATACATTTTCAAATAGCAAGTTTAAAAACCACTTACCCTATCTGGCCACATTTCATACTGGCCATCCTGGATTCTCCCATGGCTTGTAAAAAAGAATTTAGAAAATGGAACCTGTTGTAAAGAATTTACAGATCAGTTAAAAAATGTATGTGAGTATTTGAATATTTCTTTCAACATATTCATTTTTCTTTCATACATTCATTGTTTTTTCACAAAACCACAACGTACCATATATCTTTTTACGAATACTGACATTTTTATTCAATATACATTCATTAACATCCTTTCTTTTCTTGACTGTTTTACTGCACACATTTCTTAAGAGACCCATCTCTATAACATTCAACCCATTTTTTTTAGTTTCTACTGATATAACCAATTCTCACTTTCTTACATACAACCATTTTCACTACTTTTTGCATAGTAAATTGTCTCAATTGACTATAATTGGATAGGCAATTGTATGCTAGTTTTCTTAATAAAGAAAAATATTTTCAATACAAAAGTACTATAGCAACTGGAGTAGTAGAACTCCAGCTACCTACCATGGGTAGGTGGCAATTTGCCATTCTCAAACTCTTACAAAAAAAATCCAAGCTAGAGAAGAAAAAAAATCACATAAGAAAATAATCCTTTTTTTATGTTTCAAATATTTGAAACCAAAGATTCTTGTTTGCTTATTTTTTTCAAATATCAGAATCCATACTTTCTATAATAGTATCAAAAAAGTCATAATTATTACCTCGATTTCCTCCCAATATGGCCCCCCTCGGGGGAATATGAAGTAATTATAAGCATCCTTCACTGAAGTAGGGTCGTATTTGCTTGGGTTGATATTTAACATCCATGGCCTACCATCACCACGGACACGCAGACATAGACTATTAAAACTTGACCAATCATGTAATTTTGTACGATGAAAAGCAAGCTGCCAAAATATATAATATTACTTTTAGTATTTCACCAATTGTTACATTTGGCAAAGTTTCCTTCTCCCTTTCTTAATATTATTTTATTCACTGCTGAGATGGTTTTTTTTCTTCTATTATTCTGCTCTATCCTTTTCACATAACTGTCATGACAAGTGGATTCTGTCATAAACATTACTTTCTCATCAGAAATTTATCACGTAATAAACAACTGAACACAACCACACACACATACACATAAAAACCCCATTGTATTGAGACCATTTGTATCTACCCCACCATAGTTGAGAAAACTTTTCAATTATTCTTGGACAAGATACCAGAAACTATCCAAATTTCCAGGCTAGTAAAATTGTGGTTATACTGCCAATTTCCACACATACTTAGACCAAAATGCCTTTGCTTGAAGGTGACACTTGAGGGTAGCAGAATGCAACGTAAGTGCAATAGACAGAAAAATTCTAGAGACATCTTTTCTTCAAACAAGATCTACAGCAATGTTTGACATGTTACACTGTACCACGGCTTCACAACAGATTATAACTGACAGTCTAATGTTACAAGTCTCATCAATTTGCTTATTACCACTATCAGTGAAAAAGAAAATAAATAATCTGCACACTCCAGTGCAATGGAAGGATAGATAAAATAACTGTGAAGTGGGCTTTAAAAATATGATAAATGCTTGAAAAAACATTTAAAAATCACTTTTTTTGGTGAAAAGGAAAAAAGTTTATATTATGCTGCTGAATGAACTATTTCTTAAGATTAAAAATAATAAAGGCAAAATTTATCTCAAGACAAACCTGAATCCTGGTGACTATTTGGGCATATATGCAAGGTTTTTTTGTTTTTTGTTTGCAACAATAGGGAAGGGGACTGCCTTCTTATGGAAATTTTTTAAACTTTTGATTTTGTCCAAGTTCTTGGGATTCTTTGCAATCTCTGTTGATTACTAGTCCTCTTTAGTTTTTTAAAATTGTTCAAGTCAGCTAATTTACTTATGATTAGGCTCCATTAAATGCAGCAGTTTTATTTCTGAGCAATCATTGACAACACTGAACAGCAAATCACATTCTATATTACAAAAATAATAGGTTTGGCAATTTTTCTAAAGAAATCTATCTTGTGGGAAACTATAACTAATTTTTTAAACTTCATCTGAGATTTAAATTCTTAACCTAATGACCAACTGCACTTCATTTTAAACCACATCATTCAATTACACCTAATTAATTAATGAAATTGGCTAGGTTCATACAAAATGATAAAAACAATAATTTGTTTGAATGGGTTCAAGCCAAAACTAACAAACTACATTACAATAAATCAACAATGGCTTTTTAAATGTTTGTTGACAAAAAATAAAATCTAATGCAATTATGATTTAGCCATTATGAGAATTTTAGCCTGATGTAATATAGATATAACAAAATGCATGTTATAGCATTGATTAACAGGTGAAATTTTATTTTAAACATTATTTAACAGAGGTATTTCACTGTCTTAGCATATACAAGGACACTTAGATAGGAAATATGGCACATTTTCTCCAGCTAAATCAGTGGTTGTTAAAGTAATACTTTTTATTAAACAAGGGAGTAATTTGAGCATATTCTGAGGGTAATGGAGCAATTTGTAATTGCTTATTTGTGAATCAAGGATCTACTTTACAAGTCTATGTAAAACATAATACCACAATCCATAGATTTTTACTTTAATTCCAAGTAAGTGGCTAAAATCCCATTGAGTATAGCATACTTATATTTATCCTTTCCCATCCTCTCGTCTCCTGCAATCCCTGTAATGCCTCAAATCCCATGCTGGTAATTTCACAGTCCTGCAGGCTAGAGAGGTACAGATTATCTCTTGACTGCTATGCTGTTGAATGCCACTCAAAGAGGAATAAGAGTTAACAATGGAGAGTTACAGGCTAATATATTTAAGAATGCAGCTTTACTATTATTCCCAACTTTGAAAAATAGTATTAAAATGGGAATAGTACTTTTTAGAAGAGAATTTTGGAGTTTTTCAAATGGAAGCCATTTTTGGCTAAAAGAATAAACCTCTTTTAAAAATGTTAATATGATTGTACTCACCATTTCTGGTTTTGATACCATGGCACAATATCCACTATATTTTGTCACTCCATCATGAGGTACAGTAGTATCGAGGTTCCCAGACAGGACAGCATACTGTTTATTCTTATCTAGCTTTAGACAAATTTCACTTTTCCCTCCAATCGCTGTGTCAGAACCAAGCACCCATTTATTTAAATCTTCTTCACTACGAAATTCCCATATCACTTTTGTCTGATTCAATACATAATCTTCCATCGGTTTTTGGTTAAACTCTTTCATAAAATCAGCTACCTCTTTCTTTACAAGCCCACATTGTGTTTTGAGTTTTTCCACTACATTCTTTAAGTTACCAATTGCCTTCCGTGGTGAAATTTTCTCAACAGATGTTCCGGGTCTCTGATAGCCACTAAACCATCTTGCATGGTGACCATCTACAAGAGTCCTACCCAAACTACTTTGGCAGTGGTTTTTGTTTACCAAAGAGAGACAATCCAGCATTTTGAGAAATGAAGCCATAAGCGAATTTTGATGAGTAGCTTCCCTTAACCAAACAAAGATTCCGGTATCTATTTCTGATTAATGCAGGTTACCTTTACCTGTTATAATACAAATAAAAATATTTTTAAACAAAATATTTGTTTAATTTTTTTAGTTCCATTTACTTTCCCAAATATACCAAGATTTAAATACCTTGTTAACTGTAGTATCATAAGTAAAACTATCAATAACCTAAACTGCATAAACAAAACCGATACCATATGATATATACAATGTTCTTAAAACAAAAAAATAAAGTCAGCCTTTTCATTTGTGACACCTTTACTGCAAAAGGAAATGAAAATAAAATCTCAATTTATGTTTTACCAGAACTGCACACATAAACTCAGCAATGTGAACAAAATCTGGAAAATACCAGTTATTTAAACAAGCATTCATCAAACTTTTGTTTGCTAGGTAAAGACTTTATTGAGTCAAGATCAATTTTGGTGACTATATGGTCAGAGCCACATGCAAGTTTGCCACTGCCTTCTTCTATATATTCGGTTTTGCAGCCTAGTTTGCAATCCTGGGATTTTCTGCTGATCCCCCATCCAACTATTAACCAAGTTGAATTCTGCTTGACTTTCTGGGGTATCACCTAAGATTCACTAAGTCTTGCTGTGCCTTTTAAAAACCTCTATCTACTCTATAATTAGGGGCTCTGATTCAAAAAAGTTTCCATGGATGCTGAGAGAGAAACTCTGAGAAATGTCTCTTCTCTCAGAAACTCTTAAGAAGAGTTTCCTGGCTGGCTTGAAATAACTTTTTCAACATTTATTCACTCTTAAGGAACATTATTAGATAGGGAAGACCAGATAGCTGTAAACCAATAAACCCATTCACCGGGACAATGCACTCAGTTCGCTCTGTTTCTATCCTCCGTCGTCTTGGCTTTCTGCTTCCTTGAAGAAGTAGTAAGTTCACCCCTAACTTGCAACCAAGTTTCACTTAATTCTCATTCCCAATCCAGTAGATTATTGTCTTTCCCAGACAATGTGTACCCATTCTACTAATGCTGACTGGGAATGATGGGTACTGGGGTTCAACGGGGAATTAACCTTTGCAAAGTGCGATCCCCTTCGCTCACCTTGCATTCGCCGCCGTCATTTGGGCCGAGTTCTCCGCCGGCAAGTCCAACTCTGAAATCCGTCCGGACTCCTCAAGGAAAGACAGCCTAGAACAAAGGTTCCGTTTTGTTTACCTCGAGCAGATCAGGACCGCAGAACAAGAACATTTTCTGCCCCGACTAGAAAATCGGTGGCTTTTAGTGCTTTTTAAAAGGTGGAGAAAGAAGGATGTTTCATTTACTGATTGTTTTTTTAGCCTGGTCGAAAAGCTCTCCAACGGAAGAGAACTGACGTAAATGGCAACAGGACACAAGGGGCTTCCAATATTCTAATAGGCCCTCTCCTTCAACGATGGGCCTTGGCCAAGGTTTTATACTGCCTGTAATGGGTCTTAAGCTTTCACTAGTTACAAAAAGAAGAACTACGTGCACCCATCTAAGGCAACCACCCCACCATCGCTCTCTCTCTCTCAACTCCGACAGCGGCTCCCTCGGGACTACAGCACAGCCTACCCCCCCCCCCCAACTGACGCGGGAACGCCCCTTAACTCCGCCCCCGGCTCAGCGCCTAACGGCCAGTAGCGCTTTCTACGCCGGCCACGCCCACATCCGACGCGTTGCATGGCGCATGCTCGGTGCCCTTTGTGTCCCGGGCTGGCTGGCGGGGCGGGCGGGCGAGCGGCTCGCTGGCTTGGCAAAGGCCTGCCGCTCGAAGTGCCGCACCGTCCGCTGGGCCCGCTGTGAGGAGGGGACGGGAGCGGCGGCGCGAGTTCCGCCATGGTGAAGAAGCGGAAAGGCCGGGTCCTCATTGACTCCGATACCGAGGACAGCGGCAGCGAGGAGAACCTGGACCAGGTGAGAGTAGCGGCGCTACCGCCGCCGAACTGGGCCCCAGGGCTCCATCCTCGCTTTTGCCTGGGTCGGTTTTGATGGGTGCCGTAGGATACCGCCTCGCATCCAAACGGCTTTCGTCTCTCTCTCTCTCTGCCCGGAATGGTGCAGGAGTCAGGCGACTCCTGAGGGAGGGAGAGGGGAAAGCGTGAGGTTTTACGTACAGGAGGGTCGCGAAGAGAGGACTCTCGCAGCAAACGTGGTTGAGGAGATGGTGCAAATGGGGCTTTTGAAACGCGGGGGTGTGGTGGATGCAGTGAAGACGAATAATAAGAGCTTGGAGTTAGGCGAAAAGGATCCAGTCTGGCAGGTGGCAGGATGGAGAGGCTGTGCTGTGACTTGGAGAGCCGTGAGGGTGAGATCTATTTGAACATTGAGTTATCCCTCTGATAGTTGTGGGAATGATGGGCGAAGGGAACCTTTTTTAAACCCCTTTCTCTGTGCCTCACTCCTTTCTCCTCCGATAAACTCTATATCATTTATTTCAGTTTTCTCCTAGGTTTTGTACTTACCTCTTGATTTGCAACCCTTGCTTGAACTTACCCAGTTTCTCAGTGTCTTTGCAGCATTTCTGGAGTTCAGCGACTATATTGCTGTTTGTACCAAAGAAGATTCCTCTGGTGTAGATTATGTTACAGTGCGCTTGCTGTTGCTGAATTTTATACACTGAGATTAATTTTGTCTCGGTTCTTGCCTTTTTCAATGAGGCACCAATGTGGGTTGCATATTCTATCATTGCATGAGAAGATTCTAAATTCCAGTCATTACGTCTTAAATAGATTTTTTTTGTGGAAGGCTGCTTCATATTTTGCAGAAGGCTATTTCATATTCTCCATTAATATGCATATTTTTCTGGGTTGCTCTTTGTGTATGAAAACCATATAATCATAGAACAGTGAGCAACTATTGTAGAAACTAGGCCAAAATCAGTAACTGATAATATACATTTTGGATAGGAATATCACAGTTTTTGTCCATGTCTCCACTTATAATAATAATAATAATAATAATGATAAAGTTGGAAGGGACCTTGGAGGTCATCTAGTCCAATCCCCTGCTGAGGCAGGAAACCCTATACCGTTTCGGACAAATGGCTGTCCACTTCCTTCTTAAAAACTTCCAGTGTTGGCGCATTCACCGCTTCTGGAGGCAGGTTGTTCCACTGGTTAATTGTTCTAACTGTCAGGAAGTTTCTTGTATCCAACTATAGTACAAACATGCCCATAGCTTTTTGTACTGAGTCCCCATGATAGCTTAAGTCATCCTTGGCTGTACCAGTGCTATCAAACTGTTTCCCTTTTTATTTTGACACCATCCAAGGACTGCCTCAAGATTCATAAAATCTAGGAGGGAATTCAGATGACTGGGAAGAGAGGGACAGTGGGTTTGGCAATAGGGATAACATATTTTATCCCAATAGAGTTTCCTCCTGATATTAGGGATGGGTGGAAAGCATGATAATCAGCAAAGAAATTTTCTTTTGTGTTGCTCTTGGGTTGAAAAGCAGGATTTGATTGCCACTCTTGAAGTGTATAAGTTGTTGAGAGTAATATATATTCAACAAGGAAACCATAGAATCAGACCTGATTGAATCACGTGAAAAGTCCCCTGATATCTTCTCTCTCTCCTTTGTGGTATCCTAAAACAGTTTTCCAGAGTCTAGGGCTTTCTAAATTTAACAAACTCTTATCGCTACTAGTTGGCATCAGTACGGCTGTATATTATAAACTGCAGATAATAGCAGTGCAGTCTTAACATACTTGATGTATACTAAATTGGAAAAGGCTGTGATAGAAACATAGTTACTGATGAACTTTTCTTAATCTTGACTCATTAACTTTCTATCAAGAAAAGGAAGTTTATAGTGGAGAAGCTGAGCATACAAAAAGCAGTTTCTTGTAGAGAGTATTCAGTAGGGAATAGGGAACAGGATAACAAACATAAAGATTTCAATTCTTTTTTTTCTTGAAGATGTATTGATCATGTTAAGGTATTATGTGGTACCTTTAACTCAATTACAAGTTTTCATTGTTTCATTTCATCTTCAAAGTTAGAATTGTTTCTTATAGTAAGTGTCACGTGTTTTGTGGCATGATACAAAACATGCTCAATATTAATATTCATAACTTATGACACTTTTTCAGGGAATCACTAAGCTGAACTTGCTTCAACAGGAAGATGCCTATTTTATCTGTTTTTCAACTATTTGGCATGGGAGATGTACTGTTGGAATGATGTGACATGACGCCAGCTAATGGATATCTATGGAAGCTTGCATCTCTGTTCAATTTATCATAATTATGAACAATTCCTATGTTTTGTTTTTTATGTGCTCATTTGGATAGCTGATGTAGCCACCTTACTTACAAGGATTCCCTTGTTCCAGCTGTTTCCTCCTTTTAGATTGGGTGAAGATCTATTGCTATGTTATTGGTTAATATAAGGAATTGAAAATTGGTGAAGGAAACTAGACTCTCCACCAGATGTAGTTTCAAATATTAACTAATTACCGAAAAAGCCTTTATATTCATCTGTTCACAAGTAACTGCAGTACCAAAATGCCCAATTCCTTCTCAAGGTTTCATGATAATGTCTACAATGCCTTGTCAGTCTGGAAATTCCATACAATTTTATATGCATTTTGCTGTTAATGAAAACTAAGATTCAAACATATCAAGTTGTTGGCAGTATTCTTGAATAGATGGAGTGTATTTCTCAGTTTTAAAGAATTTCAATATTTTCCAACTCTGATGGATTCTGGTCCATTTGGATCTCTCTTATAAGATTCAATCCTCCACATATTTTGAACCCATAGTTTCATTTCTGGATTAATAGCTTCTAGATTGTTTTTAAATAGTGGGGTATAGAAACTTATCCTATTTCCCATTATTCTTTCACTGGCAAAAGAAAAGAGAAGAAAAAAATGAGATCAAATATGTGAGGTTCTATAGCAAACTTGATTAGTGTATGAAGTCCGATATCTCCTAGGAATTAACACTTCTTATATAAACAGAACGATACATTATGGTAAATCCAAGTGCCACAAGATTGTTCACGGTTTCATCTCTAACATCAAATTTATTCTATAGAATTTGGATTATTATGTTTTCATTTCACCAGCCTGTGTGCAGGGGCATGAGGTTGGTGTGTGGGTGGTCTCTTAGGATATTTCAGCCATACTACCAGTATGAGGCATTCAAGTCATCTGATAGTGTATGGATTATCAAAATGATGCAACAGAAAGGTAATATCTAAAACTACTATTAGTAGATGGTTTCAGATCATATGTTGCTTTCGTTTAAGTTGTACTCCAGATATTGGAGCCCATTTTGTATGTGGGACCACTACTTTCAGTTGTTGCAAATATTCTTCTACAACAAGATGCATTATAAGTGTTCGTACCTGACATTATTGCTTTACTATATAAATTTACTTCCTGCTCCAACTCCTTTTCAACAAGAATAGAGAATATTTGTACTTCTGGTCATTAGTAGGTGGGCTCATCCACATTAAATCTGTATTGAGCAACTCTTTAAGGAATGGGTTCCCACAGATTTCCATAATTGAAATTATGTTTTCCTCTTGTCACCATAATTTTTTCTTCCTGTTTCTTCTGATTATATTTATTTTTAAGTGCTTTTCTAATGGCTAATGCTGTGCTATCTTCAGATTGAATGCAAGGGTCGTTTTGGGAAATACTATTACATTTTTGTAATGCTTAATCCAATCTTTTATGGAAGAGAAATAAAGACAAAGTTATGTGTTGTACAAGGTAACAGTTCATAGTTTACATTGCTGCTAATTCAATTTTACTGAATTCAATGGAAGTAATTCTATTCATAAAATAACTAGCCTGCATCAAGTGCTATGTGTTGGCACTTCCCTTTACTCTTTATTTATTGAGATATCCTTCAGATAGTCTATAGCAGGCATGTCAAACTAGCGATGTCACATGACATATCGTGACTTTTCCCCCTTTGCTGGCAATTGGGTGGGCACAGTTTTGGTGTGATGCATCTGGCCCGTGGGCCGGCAGTTTGACATGCCTGGTCTATAGTGAATCTTCCAGTCCTTTGGAACTATACTTGTGAACTACACTTATGTACCAGGGATAGAGGGGGAAAGAAAAACCTATTCTGCCATAGAATGATACTACTGGGTACAATCCAATTTTCTCTGATCAGTTTTGATCCGTATGCATTGTTTTGATATTATGGTAGGTTATGTAGGAAATTGTACAAGTGGGAATTCTTGGTGAGAGAGTTACTTTGAATTTTCTTTAACATTAATATTAGGTTTTACAGCATAAGGATACAAATAAAAATCCCAAGTATTCTATCAGTCATGCAGATTATAAAAATTAATTGGTAAATTTTGTTTAATAATTTTTTTCAATCAAAATTAATACAAACTAAAAACAAAACAATAAAAAATACAAAGTGCAGGAAAAAAGGAAAGAAGAGAAAAAGAAATATATAAAACAATGACTTCCCTCTTCACCTCAAGAATAAAATAATGTTAGTAACTTATCACCTTCTCTTAATATACAACACATGATCTCTTCTTTCCATATCTCATCTCTTATATGTAAACAAATCTTTAAAACCTTGTCATTCAGTTCTGGTCAGCAAAAGTCCATTATGGGTTACCAGAGATAACAACATATCTATTTTAACCTTGATCAGATAAACCAACCTTATATTCTTCCTTTTACCTTTAACAATCTTGCTCTTTAATTCTTTCAAATAATGCCTTAGAATTTAATTTGTTTTCATTTTTTTCTTTGTCCTTTTCACAAAATCTTTCTCTTTTGTAAATCCAATATAGGAATGTTGTCCAAGCTACACTTTTTGTTTGTTCTTTGTAATATATGTCGCTTTTAATTATATAAGGCATTAGCCAGTTTCATTTGTATAATCCATATTCTTATAGCCTATCATTTTTAAATCCACATTCAAATCAGTGCCAGTCTTGTCTCGTAAAACTTGTTCCTCTTTCAAACAATCTATTTATAATGGCCGGCACTCTTAAAATTAACTTCTCAGACCATTGTTCACAAATATTCTTTGATACAGGTAGTCCTCAACTTACATCAGTTCTTTTAGTGACCATTCAGTGATGCAACATCATTGAAAAAAGTGACTTATGACCATTTTCACATAACTGTTGCAGCAACCCCATGGTCAAAATTTGATCAAAATTTGGTTGCTTTGCAACTGACTCATATTTATGACGGTTGCAGTGTATGATCACCTTTTATGACCTGATAGGCAGAGTCAATGGGGAAGCCAGATTCACTTAACAGCCATTACTAACTTAACAACTGCAGTGATTCACTTAACAACTGTGGCAAGATAGATCATAAAATGGGCCAAAAAAACTCATGTAACAACTGTCTTGGTTAGCAACAGAAATTTTGGTCTCAGTTGTGGTCGTAAGATGAGGACTACCTGTACATCCAACGCTAAAGTATTTTGCTCCATTTTGTAATAGCAATTTGAATTTAAGTATGTTCTCCTTTAGTTGTAATGTTTAGTTCCTTCTGGTTCCTTTTAGGAGTGTGCAGCCTTCAAAGTCCCATCCTATTTTTCTTTGAGAATAAAAAAGAATAGTATTTTCTCATGGGAAAGATTCTTATAATTAATTTCAGAATCTTATTTCAAATTCACCTGGGCCCTTAGTCTATTTGTAACTTTCCAAAATCAACTTTCTAATTTTTTTACTGTTTATTAAAAAAAAATCTTTTTAAAAATGTCCTTAAATTTGTGTTTAAAATTTCTTTCTTTAAGGTTTGATGCTTACTTACTCAGTGAATGTTATAAAGCTTGTTGAAGTGAAAGTTTTTAATAGTTGAGAAAGTGGTTGAGTAGTTTCCAAAAATGATTAAGCAATGAGACTCTGGGAACCTTCTGTCCTTGTAGGGTTACATTATGGCTATGAGCGTCATTGAATCCCGTTGACTCCCAGCTGCTTGACTCACAAGTCAGCCACAAGAATCTTAAATTCTGCGGTCTACTCATAAGTCGCAATCTCACAATCTGTCTTTTACCCGAAAAAGATTGTGCCGGTTACAGATCACCATCCGACTACCATCTCCACTGCCATTCCATGCCCACTCCTTCAGGGATATCTATTTTGCCATAAATCCTCACCTGAAGTCGTACGTTTTGAATATTTTGGGGGTACTTTGCATTCATTTGTAAGTGAGAAAGCCTAGCTCAGGGGTAGGCAACCTTAGCTCTTTTATAAGTCGTGGACTTCAACTCCCAGAATTCCTGAGCCAGCATGGCTCAGCATGGAAACCTCTCCCTTTCCCCTCAGCATGGCTGGCTCAGGAATTCTGGGAGTTGAAGTCCACGAGTCATAAAAGAGCCAAGATTGCCTACCCCTGGCCTAGCTGAATAATGCTTTTATCAGAAAAGACAGCTAATGGCTGTGGAAAGAGACCCTCTCAGCAAAGTTTGAGTGTTCCCCAATAAATATTTGCACAAGCCATATATTAAATAGAATCTTTGTCACATGACAGAACATGGGTTTCTTGTAAAAAAAAAACAACAAATTTCAGGACAAGTTGTATAGACTGTAATTCTCTTAGAATGGAAATTAAAACTTTGATCATTTCTGTGCAATTACTATATACAGGTAGTCCTCGACTTACGACTACAATTGAATCAAAAATTTCTGTTGTTAAGTGAGATATTTGTTAAGTAAGTATTGCCCTATTTTATGACTAGCCTTGTTTCAGTTGTTAAGTGAATCACTGCAGTTAAGTTAGTAACTCGGTTGTTAAGTGAATCTGGCTTCCCCATTGACTTTGCTTGTCAGAAGATCTTATAAGGTAATCACATGATTTTTGGGACAACAATAACAGTCATAAATATGACCCAGTTGTCAAGCACCTGAATTTTTATCAAAAAGTTTTATGCAAAAGTTGTAACTGTGAAAAACGGTCATAAGTCACTTTTCTCAGGGCCGTTGTAACTTTGAACAGTCACTAAATGAACTGTTGTAAGTTGAGGACTATATATAAATTGAGAAAAATACACCAGAAGGAATGTACTAAAGACTCAATGCAGAAATTCCTCACCTCCACCAATTCGAGGCAAAGGCAGACACGTCCCTTAAAATCATGTCTTATATAATAAAGGACTGTTACTTTCTAAGCTTCATCTAGTCCCAGTCTATTTGTAGAGTCCAAGTTAAAAAATGTCTTCAACCTTGGAAGAAACTGTTAAAGAAAGGAAAAAATGTTTAATACTCTTTTCTCCTACTGTAAGAGGAACTCCATTAAATAATTTGTATTTATCAATTATGTGTGGAAACCATTCTGGAGAAAATGCTAATCATCTTAGCATTCCATACTAAAAATCCCAGTTGCTAAGATAAATGCAAAATATAGTTCCACAACAGGACAGGGTTTCTGTACGGAATAAAAGCAGAAACTCAGAAAATAAGCAATTTTACTTTTCAATTTATATTCTGTCTGTACTGAGATACTTCATGTATGATTTTTTCCATGGGCTCATATGGAGTGTTCTTGCTCAGTTTTGTGACAGATCTTTAAATACCATACATTATTTCTGCAAATCAGAAACTATATACAGGCCATTTCACCTTGAACAATTTTATTTCCTTTCAACACTGTTACTGCACCTGTGGTGTGTTGTTTTAACAGAATTTTAAAGTTGAGTGATTTTTTTTTCGTGTTTGTCTTTCAGTAACAAAAGTTTTAGTAAGAATTGTACCACAAGCTTATTCAAAGAATCCAGGTTCTAAATCATCTCAAATTAATGTAGTTCAGTTTATTGTGAAATGCATATAAATTCATACGTTCTAAAAAAATTTAAATTATGAGCCAGATGTTTTAAAATGAAAAGCAACCTCAAGTATCCCAAAGCCCAAAACATATTTTTCCAGTACCGTGCTTTACAATTGGTATCAGGTTCTTCTAGTGAAATGTTATCTTTGATTTTTGCCAAACATGCTTTCTGGTACTATGGCCAAATTGCTCTGTCTTCGCCTTGTCTGTCCAGAGCACATTGTTCCAGAAGTCTTAGTCTTTGTCTAAGTGTTCATGAGCAAACTTTACTCATGTGCTGATGTTTGTTCTGGATAGCATAGGTTTTCTCCTGGCAGAACTTCTCAAGCAGATTGAATCTGTGCAGCTTTTTTTTTAATGGTAGACTCATACACTTTGATACTACCGGTATGGTGAGGAGTAGGGGCTATCAGACTTCTTTCAGCTATTTGCATTCTGATCTCAGGCTGAACTTGCTAGGATGTCCTGGTAGTACTTCATAGTTCAACCATAAAGAGCAAATCAAACTAAATTGCTTCCTCCCATATGAAGTTGCAAATCATTTGCATCTGATCTGGGGCACCTGATTCTAAGTTTAGTTATTTGAGGTAGTGATAAACATAGGGATTGACTTACTTTTTCCAAATATGAAACTTGCATTTCTGTTTATTTAAATTACACAATGGACCACAAAATATAAACGAAGATATAACATTTGTTATGTGCCTTTATCTACCTATATTGCTGAAATGAAGATCAAATATCTGTATGTTAAAGTATGTTAAAAAGTCAAAAATTTCAGTGAGGTGTACTTATTTTTTCATATGACTATAACTTTCTACATATGTCTCCTTCTCCTATACAGATGCTTAGTGACTTTTCCAAAGTATTTTTAAAAATTGCATGGGTAAAAAAGGGAATTCCTATTCCTTGTGTAATCTTGGAATTTGCTCTTTATTTTGACAAAATATGTGAATTAATCTTTAGTGATTATGATACCAATACCAAATACTCAGTTAAATAATATAAGAGCCATGGTGGCACACTAGTTAGAATGCAGTATTGCAGGCTAACTTTGCCCAAAGCCAGGAGTTCACTGCTGACCAGCTCAAGCTTGATTCAGCCTTCCATCCTTCTGAGGTTGGTAAAATGAGGACCCAGATTGTTGAGGGCAACATGCTGACATTATAAACCGCTCAGAGTGTACTGTAAAGTACTATGGAGTGGTATATAAGTCTAAGTGCTATTGCCATAATGCATTTTTGAATATCTGAAAATGCTTTGCTAATAACAGTTTTAAGTTCAGATTTTTAAAAGAAAAATCAATGGTTTTTACGGCCAAGTTGTGGAATTACATATGACATAATGTTAGTAATTCTTCAGGTCTGTCTTTCTTCGTTCCAGCATTGTGTGAAATTGGCGAGCAATCCTACTTAATAAGAATCAAAACAATAAAAATAGAATACTTCAAATAATAAGAATCCCCCTATTAACTAAGAAAAGTCAGGTTCCCAAGAATTTTATTCAGATAGAGGTTCAAAGGAGCAAGAGTCTAATAGGAAGGACACTTCCAATATACATTTTTCATTTTGGTTTGTATGGCAGACCTTATCACGACATATTATTTTAAAGAATTTTAAGCATTTCTTTAAGCATCCTATTTAACATTCTGTTAGGATTCAGATGGGAGATTTGAGTGGAATATGTGAGTGGAGATTACTTCTCTTCAACTTTGGAGAAAGTTCATGCTTAAGGAACTCTGTATTTGTGTTTTACCAGGAGCTCCTGTCATTGGCCAAGCGGAAACGTGGTGATTCTGAAGAAAAGGAAGCACCTGTTAGCAAGCCTACAGCATCTTCAGACTCTGAGACTTCAGATAGTGATATTGAGGTTAGTCTGTGTTTAACTGTAAATTGAATAAAACAAAGTAATGTGAATTAGTTCAGTTCTGGTGCTGAGATTATTCACATTAAATATGAAAGACATTTGTGAAGGCTAGATACACTTGACACTGCATGACTTTGTGATAGTG
Source organism: Bothrops alternatus (assembly GCA_034064705.1). Classification (NCBI taxonomy): domain Eukaryota; kingdom Metazoa; phylum Chordata; class Lepidosauria; order Squamata; family Viperidae; genus Bothrops; species Bothrops alternatus. The sequence continues at coordinate 26,397,461 of JARGCV010000003.1, read as the reverse complement.
TATATTATGAGTTGGGAAGTAGCTAATATTCCCTTGATTCCTGTGGAAAAATTATCTCAAAATGGCTGCTCTTAAAACAAATCTTAAAGGAAAACTCCAAAGAGTGATTCTCTTACTTATCAGGACGTTCAATCCTATTATCTCTAATGTAAAGATAATTTTCATCTGAATTTTATTTATTGACGGGAAATGGTTAAGGAAAGCGTGCAATGTTTTTGGCAATAAAGTTGGCTTGTTTTCACTATGTAGTTACCTGGAGCTAAAAGTTTTGAATGGCATGCTAAATTGGTAACAGTCCGAATTCAAGTGGAGTTTTCCAATTACAGGGAGGCAATTGCTTTTGCTCTTGTAGTAATAAACAGTAGTAAACAGTGGTTTAGTGTTGTACCTAAATGAAGCTGTTTTCCAGTTTATAAAATACTTGTTCAGTTCTTCATTCCCTTTTCTAAAAAATGAAAGTTTTGCTATTTTGCTTGCATATAGTTATAATACAATATTATTTTTGTTTTATAGCTGTGATTTTCTTAACTCATCAAATTAAATTTTGTTCAGTTGTGTAAGCATGTACATTAAAATCCGAAAGTCTGTACATTTAGCTTCATGAAATCTTTGAAGGTACTTCAGCCTTGTCTCATAACTCCTGTCTTTCCTTTTATGCTATAGTGGACAGTAGGGGGTTCTAAAAACAAAAAGAAAGGAAAAGCTGCAAAAGTAGAGAAGAAGGGAGCCATGAAGAAACAAATGAACAAAGCAGCTTCATCAGGCAGCTCTGACAAAGATACGTCTGCAGAGAGTTCAGCACCAGAAGAAGGTAACAAAAAAGGATGCATGTATTAGTGATGGGAAGAATTCATATATGGGCTGAATTTACACAGCATATTTACTCAGCCCAATTTTCTTGGTTTGTACAGTCCACTGATCCATAACTGTACAGGTTGGATTCAAATAAGTTTGGTTAAAGTGTGGTAAGTTAGTTTGGGATTCAGGGCATCATAAGAACATAGCCACATTCTTTAGAGATTAGACCATAGATTTTTTTTCTCTAGTTCAGTGATCTTCAAATTTCAGTTGCCCAAGGAATCCTTCTCAATATGAAAAATCAGTGAAAAACCCATTAAAAATTATTTCATGTAATACATTTTAATAATCCTTGGGTTCCAGAGAACATAGTTTGAATACTATAGTTCTAGATAATTTATTAACAGTAGGCCAAGTTGATATACCAAAAGTTAATAGAAGTCCATTTCAGGCTCTTTTCGTATTTGGATATAAAGGAAACAGAGGAAAAATGATTTGTGTCTTTATTCAAAAGATAGCTTTATTTCAAAGTCAATTCTGAGTATTTCCTATTCATATGGGTAGCTCTTGCTTAATAACCACAATTGGGACTGATATTTCTGAGCAATGTGGTCATTAAATGAAATGTGATGTAATAGGATTATAACCTCATTTCTGCCAAGGCTATTAAATGAATCACCCACAATCATTAAATGAAACCTCATATGACCACAACTTGACTGACTCTGACTCTGCTTGTTGGCCGTGAAAGTTGCAAATGGCTGTGACATGATCATAGGATGCAACAGCTGTAAATGCCTGCCAACTGTGAAAGGTCCAAATGACAATCACATGACCACGGAATTGCTGCAGTGGTCATAAATGTGCTTCTAGAGACTATCTTGCAAGCCAATGTACTGGTGACTACTCAAAAGCACCGAGGCATATTCAGAACTTTTGGATTCTGATATTTACTCAGTAATAACAAATATTAATGATGAACAGATGCTACCAATAAGTCTATAGAAAATGCACTCCCTGCTATTGCTGTAGTCTTTCTTGTCAAGCAGTACAGGTTTCAGGATTGATAACAAGACTGTATAATAATAAGTATGTATTTAATGCCAGTGCCTAGCATTCTAAAAGCTTGTTAGTAACTGTATACTTAAATATAAATCACATTCCAATAAAACACCTGAAAAATATTTCTGGGGAGAGAAGCCAAATATAGAGAATTTGGGTTCAGTGTAGGAAAAATATAGCTGTAAAGAAGAGGATTCAGTTTGGATGAGGAAAATTATAAAGAAAAAGATTTCTCAGCTATTTTTATTTTTAATAAATTTTGGAGTTTTGGTTTACTTTTCAGAGTGCTCTTGAAATGTGGTATTGCTGGTAACCTAATTTGCATTTGTGAATGTTCTGAATTCTTGAGTTTCTTGGACTTATAGATTTTGCTTTAAAGTAATTTCTGTTCAGTCCTACGAGTTAATTTTATATGGAATTGGTCTAGTTAATCAAGTAATTACAGTTCAGCAAGGGCTAATAAGGATCTATTAAGTTTATTATCTTTAACAGTTTCAAGGTTTGTCAGTGACACATGCTGACTTCTCACAAGCATGTGAGGCATTCTTGTTATTCTATGTATTGTTTTCTAACCATAGCTTTCTAGCTTAAATGGTAGACATCTGCCTGCAAAGCTTAGAATCCAAATGTAACTGGGTATGCAGAGGCAGAATGGAGATGCATGAGTAAGAAAAAATGGTTATGAGGCTTTCCTAATTATGAGTTCCTTGATTGCCTCCCAGTAGACGATTCTCTCCGTTTTCTTTCAGGGGAAGTATCTGACTCTGAAAGCAATGGTTCTTGCAGTAGCTCAGATTCTGAAACTTCATCTGAAGATGAATTTACTGATGGCTATGGGGAGGATTTTATGGGTGACGAAGAAGATAGAGCTCGCCTAGAACAGATGACAGAAAAAGAAAGAGAGCAGGAATTGTTTAATCGGATAGAGAAGAGAGAAGTTTTGAAGAAAAGGTGAGTTTTGGGGCAGCCGTTTCATATTACTGTATTTATGCAACATTCATTTTGGACTTTTTCAGATAAATATTTTCTTCCCTTTTTCTGCACATTATTTTTCAGGATTCTGAACAAAATGCCAGAAAATTGGTTTCTGGCTAGTGTTTGGTTTTTTTCCTGTGAAAAACAAGCATAGTTATAGAAGAAATGTATATGCATAAATAATTATCATTAAATGTAAAATGGTACCTGTATCTTTTGCTTTTTCATTTCACTTTTATTAAGCCATGGTTAAGCTCTCCACAAAGGCAACACAGTTGCTTGATCATGACAGAAATAATGGGGTACAATTAGAAGTTTGCATAAAATGAGAAATGTGGTTTTCTCCATGCATGGACTAAAATGTTACCAATGTTCGGTCACACCGTTCTAAGTCTGTCATGTTCCATCAAAGTAGATGAGGTTTCAGCCAAAGCAAATATGGATGAGTATAAAGGAGGGCAAGGCTGGACCATGTAGTCCAGCGGTTCTCAACCTGTGGGTCACGACCCCATTTGGGGTCGAACGACCATTTCACGGGGGTCACTAAACACCGCAGTCCGCCATTTTTTTTGGTCAGCCATTTTTTTCCCCTTTGCGATGCGGGCCGCCACGCATGCGCGATGCGGGCCCACCATTTTTTGGGGGGGTCGGCCATTTTTTCCCCCTTTGCGATGCGCCCCGTCGCGCCGCGCATGCGCGATGCAAGACGGGGCGCATCGCAAAGGGGGAAAAATGGCCGACCAAAAAAAAATGGCGGGCCCGCACCGCACATGCGTGGCAGCCCGCATCGCAAAGGGGAAAAAAATGGCCGACCCAAAAAAAATCCAGTCTATTCCATACAGCTGATAGGCTGCTTTGGTTTCTTCTGGCTAGTCAGGAAGAGTGAGCAAGATTTTCCATAGCTCTGCGTCTGACTTTTTCAAGATAGATATGAAAAAGTCTCTGAAGCACTGAAAATGTAGCTGTTTCCCCAGGCCTTGGGCTAAAGTGGGTGGCAGGTCCTGTATGTTTCTCTTTTAGATGTTGCTTTTCTTTTGGGAGTTTTTTGTTTCAAATGTTTTTACTGTACACTGCCCAGAGTTGCTATAGAGTTGAAAATAAATTTATTAAATAAAATATATGAACATTATTTATAACAAAAGTTATTTTCCTTCTTTAAAAAGCTTTATGTCTCATAATTCTATGTATTCGTTTCTGCTTTGGAATTAAATAAATATTTAATAGTGCCAGTAATTTGTATAGTTTAGATTTGAAAAATCTCATTTACTGTTATTTATTTATTGATTAAATTTGTATGCCACCCATATCACAGTCGTGTAACTCTTACTGTTACAAAACATTTAACCATTTTATGCCTTGTAGAAAACAAAAAACAATTAAAAATAATATCTTACATTAAGTTTGAATTCAGTGTACCAATTTGCTTCTTCCTGAATTAATTGGAGACTTCTACTTATTTTTTCCTTTGATTGAACCCAGGTTTGAAATAAAGAAAAAATTAAAGACGGCAAAAAAGAAAGAAAAGAAAGAGAAAAAGAAAAGGAAAAGGCAAGAAGAAGAACAGGAAAAGAAAAAGCTCACACAGATCCAGGAATCCCAGGTAAGAAACATAGAAATCACACTTTATAAAAAAAAATTGAGACTACTTACAACGTATTTGTAAGATTGCTTAAATTATCATTTATCTAACTACATCTAACTACACTGGATAAATAATTAGTCCTAATGCTGTAACCAAGTATTTTAATATCATAAAATATTCTGAGCTGATTCTTTTATATAATGTCTCTTATTTGTATAGCAGTCTTTCATAAAATTAATTGTGATAATATATCTGTGTTTTGCCTGTTGCAGCAAAAACAAATGTTTCATAATGAATTATAGCCAGTGCTGCATGAGTGAAATCGGGCGTAAAGTCCTTTCTCCTCTCTGTTTTATGTTCCCCTGTAATGCCAGAAATTTCTCTAGAACAATATGTCATGGTTCCGACAGATGAAACTCTTCAAAAGAACTTCAAGGCATTGTTTACTTTAAAGAATCTTTTATTCGAGAAACAAAGTATCAACACTACATAGTCGAAACCAAAAACTAAATTCCCCTCCCCTGGATATAAAGTAACAAAGCACAATTCCCTCCTCCAATAAACAGTCATAAATCACATTCCCCAATTAGCTTGAAGTGTGGGCTTTCTCCCCAGCTCTCCAGCCTCCCCAAACTCTTATCAACTCTGAGCCCAATGACCTTGGGTTCCCACAGCTGAGTTATTATTGTTATGACTAGCTGGACTCTCATCCACATTCCCCCTCCCAGCATCAACTAACTCTAAAAGCAATAGAAAAAAATGGCTGCATTTCCGCAAAATCAAAATTATTTACTAGCCTATGTTGAAAAATAATACAATATTAAAATCCGCTCAGTTGTGAGAAGTGGTAGCAGTAATGGATGGCAGAGGAACAGCAGCAGCCCTGCCTCGACCTATCCAAGCAGCAGGATTGGCAAGCTGGCTGCAGACAGTGGCATCTCAGCATCAGGAGCACTGAATGGTGTGGAATGGCATGGCAGGCTAGTGGTATTGCTGGCGGGGCTGTGGATTAGGTGTTTTTGCTGAAGCTGTCTGGTGGTATTTGGGCCATCCCTGAATATGCAGCGGGCCACAGCCTGTTTTCCATCCTCCATTTTGTGGTGTACTCTGGGAAAAATTTGGCAAGTTGACTTGTTTTCTGCATTACAGTGGCTATGGCTGCAGCCCTGGGTGTAGGAGTCCTGCTTGAGAGGAGGACTGGGATACCCAGGTGAATGCTGGTGGGTGGGTGATGGTGCTGCAGAAGAATGGATGTGCATCCTGTGGCTGCCACCTGGTCCAGCAGCCATCTTACTGGCTGCTTCTTCCTTTTTTTATAGGACTCAGGACTTGAATGGACTGTTTTGTTTAGGTTGTGGTAGATTGCCCCCTAAAACGAATACCTGTACTGGCAAAGATATATTTATATTATATTTATATTTATTCAATTTCTATATTGTGGGTTTGGGACTGTTTTGTTGGAGTGGGACCAACAAAATGAAATATGCCAACTTTTGCAAAATCTACATAACCAATATTTTCTAGATGATCAAAGCATGATATTAGAAAATCATGCATGGGTAAAAATTCCATTTAAAGTGCACTAGATTGTAATATAACCAAATATGAAAAGTTCATGTCAGATTTAGCATCACACCTAACATTTCAGAAACTACCTCTTATCGAGTTTTGGTGTAGTATTAAATAAAAATATCCACAATTATCTAAAAAGGGTCAAAATACCACTCCCTTTTCCAAATAAACATTTGTGCAAAGCCAGATTTTCTTCATATACATCAACTAAAACATATAATAGATGATATACAGAAGCAAATATGAGAATTCAACTATCTTCTTTTAAGCCAGATTATGGAAAATATTTTCAAAAATTTAAAAGAGTATCTCTCTTCTCATTTTTATTTAAAAAATCATGAAAAATATGTTAATATCTAATAGACTTAATGGTTATTTTTACATGATTCAATAATTACATATTCTATGAATGTATCAGTTTTAATTCTTAATGTGGTAAACATATAAACATAGAAGTCATACAAACCAAAACTGTTTTGAGATTTTCCATAAGTTTTAAAAATAGAAAAGGGTCCTGAGAGAAAACAGTTTAAGGAATGCTTACTTTACTTTACTTTACTTTACTTTGACTTATATGCCGCCCTTCTCCTCAGACTCAGGGCGGCTCACAGCAAATAATACAAGTACAAAATATAAATTAGTTAAAATAATAATATACAATATAAAAAACAATAAAACTATACCCACTCATACAACATACAGTCCCAATCAAAGGCCCAGGGGCAGAGCGCAGCTCACAAGCCCCAAGCCTGTCTGCATAGATATGTTTTTAAAAGTTTTCGGAAAGCTAGGAGGGAAGGAGCAGTACGAACCTCTGAGGGAAGTTGATTCCAGAGGGCTGGGGCAGCAACAGAGAAGGCCCTAGCCCTAGGTCCCGCCAAACGGCATTGTCCAACAGACGGGACCCGTAGGAGGCCAACCCTATGTGCCCTAATCGGTCGCTGGGATTCATGAGGCAGAAGATGGTCCCGCAAGTATCCTGGCCCATTGCCATATAGGGCTTTATGGGTCATAACCAACACTTTGAATTGTGTTCGGAGACGAATTGGCAGCCAGTGCAGCTCACGGAGGGCTGGTGTGACATGAGCATGTCTTGGGAGACCCAAGACGGCTCGCGCAGCCGCATTCTGAACCACCTGCAGTCTCCGGACATTCTTCAAAGGTTGCCCCATGTAGAGAGCATTACAGTAGTTGAGTCTCGAGGTGACAAGGGCATGGGTGACTGTGAGGAGTGATTCCCGGTCCAAATAGGGCCGCAACTGACGCACCAGGCGAACCTGGGCAAATGCCCCCCTCGCCACAGCCGAAAGATGGTATTCTAAACTTAGCTGTGGATCGAGGAGGACACCCAAGTTGCGAACCCTCTCTGACGGGGACAAGACTTCCCCGCCCAGGGTAATGGATGGACAGATGGAATTGTCCTTGGGAGGCAGAACCCACAGCCACTCCGTCTTGTCGGGATTGAGTCTGAGCCTGTTAGCACCCATCCAGACCCCAACAGCCTCCAGGCACCGGTTCATCTAGAGCAGGGCTTTTCAACCAGTGGTACGGGTACCACCTGTAGTACATTGGCACCTGGCAGGTGGTACTCGACTATCCTAGAAAAGTGGTAGCGGGGGAGGGGAATGGGCTGAACCGGTGGTAGCACCGCACAAGCCTGAGCAAGAGATGGCTGAAGTTGCAGGGCTGTCAGGGCTCAGCAGAAGCGTCAGGATCAGTGCCGCTTTCCAGCTGATCGGCGCTTCTTCGGTGCTATCAGGGCTCGGTGGAAGCGCCAGGATCAGTGCCAGGCTCCAGCTGGAGCTCGGCGCTGATCCTGGTGCTTCTGCTGAGCCCTGAAGAAGCACCAATCAGCTGGAAAGCAGCACTGATCCTGGTACTTTTGCTGAGCCCAGAAGAAGCGCCGATCAGCTGGAATGTTGCAGCATCTCCAGGGTCTTGTGCTTTACATTCAGATGCTTGGCGACTGATTCATATTTATGACGGTCACAGTGTCCCAGGGTTATGTGAAGTGACCAAAACCTGCTGCAACCACCCAGGAGACGGGGGGTATAAAACCCAAACACCACCACACCCCCGCTGCCAATCCTCAACAGAAATGCTCACAACAATGAAGACCTCGGAGGAGGAAGAGTGCCACTGGGTGGGCAGGCAGGTATCTTGCTTGGCTGTGGCTTGGGGGCGCTTTTTTCAGTGCCATTGTAACTTTGAACAGTCACTGAGCGAAGTCGGGGACTACCTGTACTTTATCACTTTTTTCCTTTTGGGGGGGTCTTCAAGTTTTTGACACCTTGCTAGGCAACTGGTGGTACTCGGATGTTGCCATATCCTAAAAGTGGTACAGTGGGTGAAAAGGTTGAAAAGCCCTGCTCTAGAGCATCAGGAGAATCTGTTCAATATCAATATCATTTCTGGGGCAGCGGTGAAAGGAATTTGTTTGGTCTTATTTTGTGATGAATAAATATCCTTTAAGACCATCCCAAAGAATAAACTAATATTATATATTTATAAATATTGAAGTTTCACCTTACATTGAGATAGGTATTGGAATTTATTGTACGTTTCTTTACACAGAGGTTAAGTTGAAAAAAAATCAACAAAGAGACATTTATTTAACAATGTAATATTATGAAGAGTGTGGAGCAGTGCTGTGGCCTAAAGGTGAAGACACTCATCTCACACTCTGGAAGTTGGGAGTTCAATCCTAGACAGGGGCAGATGTTTCTCTATCAGGACGCAAAGAGAAAATATCTGCTGCGAACTCCGTGTAGGCATCAGGAAGGGCATCCAGCCAATAAACACTCAGCTCCATTCAGTTGCCTTGACTCCACCCCGATACAAAGGATTACAGAGTTATTAAAAGAAGAAAAGTGTTACGAAGAGGGTGGATAAAATCTAAGTTGTTTAAGGAGTTATATCAACAAAATATATCTGTGCTTAATTTCAGAATGTCTGATTAGTTTCTCACAAAGGATTAATTTTTCCCCTGCTTGAGATAATGCCAATGTTACTTGTCTTAATTTTTTTCTTTTGTTAAAAAAATGTTATCCAATTATTAACTGCCTCTTTTATTTTTAATATGCCCGTCCCCTTTTCTAAGTTGTCTTAGTTTTATGGCTATATTTGACTGGAACAGTTGCTGAAAACCTGCTTTCCCTTTTGATTATTTATATTCTTTTTAAAGAATTTATACATCAAAATGATTGAATTGACCATTTTTACTATTCAACTGAATGTATATTATGCAATCATTTTAAAAACATATCTTATTATTTACTGAATTTGTATTACACTAATTCATGCAAACCAATGGAGGATTTTAATGAAGATATATAACTTTTTTCTATAGCAGATTAGGTTTATGTTTTTAGCTATATAGTGCAGTTTATAGTAATATATTGCTGTTCAGTTTGTAGATAATACTATAAACCACTAAGGATTTTTTTTAGAGAAGCTTTATTTTATTTTTTAAGAAAAATGTAGATGTCACTTTTTACTCCTGGAGGAAAAGCAGGATATTTATCAGATTAATAAAATAAAAATAAACTTTATACCAACAGCAAAAATATATATTATTTCCTGTCCTTCTAATAAGCTGCATTTTAAACTGCAATAAAATTGTTAATACTGTACAGAGAAATAAATAAAATCAAAAGATCAATTAAACAGCATAAGAATTATGAGATTGATTGAATTGACAAAAATATGGAAAAATAAAAAAGGTTTTTGCTCAGAAATACCAGAACTAAAGAGTAGACTTAAGGCAATATACCACTGCAAAGGCTCATCTCTTGGTAAAATCTAATCAAATATTTTTTAAGATAGTTGGAATTATGTTTCTATAGGTGATGTCACATAATAAAGAGAGACGGTCAAAACGAGATGAAAAGTTGGATAAGAAATCCCAAGCCATGGAAGAGCTAAAGGCAGAAAGGGAGAAAAGGAAGAACAGAACAGGTAAGTTCAAACATGTATTGTTTAGTTCAGGGTCTTCAAACTTGGCCCTTTTATGACTTGTGGACTTCAACTCCCAGAATTCCTCAGCCAGCATCGCCAGTTGAAGTCCATACAAGTCATAAAAGGGCCAAGTTTGAAGACCCCTGGTTTAGTTGAAGAAACAAGATAGGATGAACATAAACCATACACTGTAGATTCCACTGAAGTCCCTACTATTTCTATATTATTTATAAGATGGAAAGACATCCTTGATTGTTCTGGAATATTCCTTGTTTTGAAGGAAAGCACAACTTAATCTGGTCCATTATCCTCTTTCTTGTGGTGGCTCACCAGATACTTTTGAGATGTTCATTAGCAATTCCTTCTCTAGTGGTAGTATTCAGAGGCATTGTAGTGTCTTGGACATAGTGCAATGACCATAATGACTGCCCATTATTGGTAGTTTGATCTCCCATTAATTTGCCAAATTCCTTCCCAGATTTTCAAATCAGTAACTATCTGGTGCTTTTTTAACATTCATAAATATATTTTAGATTTCATCAATAATATTTACAATTGAATTAAATTATCTTTCAGTGAATGTAATTATTTCACAGTGAAGCTAATTTTTCTTGTAAATTTTTTAAAAGTCAAGAGCTATTTTGGATGTATCTTGTTATTTCTGAACTCTGTTTTGGAAAATTCCAAAACTATTGCATAGAAATATATTTGGTCAAGTAGAATAAGGGGAAAATGTTTCCCCAATCCAGATCCTGAATGTCACCCTCCAAGTAACAAATGCCATTTTTGTCCCATGCCTAGGCCTGAACTTAGAGTAGAAAAACTCCATATAATCTTCTTTCTTTAGGGCATTCTGCAACAAAAACTCGACCATCATTTTAGGAACATGGCAGTAATTGCCCAACATACCTGGATCCAAGGAAAGCCTCTTTACAAAGCCTCCCACTGGCATTTAGCATGGCTTCCTTCCTTGGAAAGATGATGATAATTCCCCAAAGTGCAGCTAAGCACAGCTTTCACAGCCAACCCAAAGGAGCCAAAAAAAGAGAGATGGATCCAAGCCCTAAAGGATAGAGCAGATATCAGAGATTCCATATCCACTTCATTAAAAGATGAATCTTAGATCACATTGTAAAGCATCTAGATTCAAATTTAAGCAACTCTTGCAAAAATGTGCAAATAGTCACAGCAGTTTAATTTCCCCCCAATTTTAAATTGTACCAATTGCGCCATTTTATAACAACCCACTGATACGACAATGGTGACAAATTGATTCTTCATCTTTGTTGTCTCCATGTAGGCTCGAACATGAGTTCTAACACCTACTAAATCAAGTTTACTTACTGTGCTCATATGTGGATGCTCCAAGCATTGCTTGTGTGGCTTCATCTCTCAGAGTTCTCAGAAAGCTAATCTGGGATTGGCAGACTGGGAAAGATTACTAGGGGGTAATTTTCAGACTCCATAGCTTATTTTGGTACTCAGTGAAATTGTCAGCTTAGTGAAAAATCACAAGTACTCATCAGGATCTAAAAGGGCCCGGGGCAAACCATTTTAATTGGACCTCTCAGTTTTTAGATGTTCTGGGTGGTGACAGTTCTCATCTGAACTAGGGAGCAATCTCTGAGCAGACGACTCAGAGTTTAATATTTTCCATCTTAATATTATATTTACTTTCTTTGAAACAACCAAGAGATCTAACACATGCCTACTTTATGCAACAAGCTCAAGAAATGATCCTGGAGAACAGCAGGAGAGGTGGTATATGAACAGGATCCTCCATTTATATCTGTAGTCCAACTTCATGTACAAGCACTCACATCCTCTCATTTACTGTCAGTGCTGGATGTACATGTGGCAGAATTCACAAACGTGCTAAATTAAAGACCTGAGAATACGAGCAGATTGCATTGGAGCAGACTTAAGGCCAGATACAGCTTTATACATCAAAATGTGTTTCCCCCCCCCCATTGTAGCTGAATTACTTGCAAAGAAGCAACCATTAAAAACAAGTGAAGTATACTCAGATGATGAAGAAGAGGAAGAAGATGATAAATCTAGTGAGAAAACTGATCATTCATCCAGATCTTCATCTTCTGATGAAGAAGAAGAGTAAGTATTCAATATCTACTTTGATATGTAGCAAATACAACTGAACGTTTAATAGTCCTTTAGAACTTGAAATTTACATTACTACTTTAATGATTTCTGTCTTCATAGTTCGGTTAATTGTTGTTTGAGGAAAAGTGATATGTAAATATAATAGATAATAGAATGTATGGCTCCCTTATATAGTTAAGTAACTTAATAAAGCTGATGGTACTAACAGCATTCTAGAGATTGCTCATCAAGCCCCTAATTTTAAAAAAATCAAAATATATTTATTTAATTAAAATGCCTGCACGTTTATGAATTTAGTCATTTTTATTTTCTAGTATGTGAATGTAGTAATTTCAGACTGTTTAAAGATGTGAATTATTTCCTTACAGTTGCTTTTGCTTTCCCATCAAACCAGGAAAGAAGAAATTCCTCCTAAATCACAACCAGTATCTCTACCTGAAGAACTGAATCGGGTTCGATTATCCCGACACAAACTGGAGCGATGGTGTCACATGCCTTTCTTTGCCAAAACAGTCACTGGTTGCTTTGTGCGCATTGGAATAGGAAACCACAACAGCAAACCAGTTTACAGAGTAAGCATACCCTTGTGTATTTTCCCATGTTAGTAATAAAAAAAGCAAGTTTTGTTCATGGAGCTTTTTCAAAGTATGATGAAGTGAAAGCTGGTAATTTAATGGTACAGCCTCCCCTTGTATAACAGCTACCTCATTTAGTGATAAATATGTTTGCAAATATGGTAATAATATATTTTGTTTAAAAATATCATTTTCAAGCCAGTGTATGCACCATGTCCAAACTTCTTTGCCTGACAACAACACATGCCAGAGTGAGAGTAACACTGGCATTACTGCATGAGAGGACTTTATCTAAACGGGACAGCTTCAACCAATAATCTTTGCAGTGTCTGTTAGTTTCTCTCATCATTTGTTCATTTTGTGACTATTTCATTTCATTAGGGAACAATTTGAGAGGTCTAAACAAGGAGAGGAGTACAAAGAATTGGTTGTGAATCGTCCTTTATTATGTCCTACTAATATATTTGGGAGGGAGGGAGGGACGGACAGACAGACAGACAGATAGAATGTATCTTTTGAAATAATATGTTTATTTTATGTATGAAAATTACCTTGTAATGGAATGAGAATAAGAAAATGGATTGTGATAATAGAGGCTTTGGAGATTTGGACTGATTTAACATACTCAACTGAGTATGTGAAGTTAGCAAGATGATATTTTGTGTAACAATAAGTTTGTTTTAGATATGATAATTATTTGGGTGAGATTTAAATCTTACCTAATGGACCGAAATGATTTTTTTTGTCTTGTTTTGTTGTAGAAATAGATTGACTGATAGATTATATATACAAAATATAGAATATTTTTTTATCTTAACGAGGATAACTATTTTGTAGTAGAAGAAGAAATAAGAGAGATTTGTGATAAGAGAAAAATTGGTACTAAGCAATGACTTATTAGACTAAGAAATAGAATATATCTGGAAATATTAGAATGTTATTGTTGGAATATTATGTATATTTTAGAAGGGGTACCCAAAGAGCTAATAATATGTTTATTCAAGATTAAGTTGGATTATGGTAATTCTAAATTAGTAAAGCTTAAAAACAGGATTTGGATCTATTTAGATGTAATGTAGAAATGGATTAACCTAAATATGTTATGCTATTTGAGAGGGAACATATATATATATATATATATATATATATATATATATATATATATATATATATATATATATATATATATATATATATATATATATATATATATATATATATATATATATATATATATATATATATATATATATATATATATATATATATATATATATATATATATATATATATATATATATATAAATGTTTTCTGAGGTTTTCGCGGGTGTTTGTATGTAGGTCTTTGGTTCTTCGGGTTTTCTCCCACGTAGAATTTGAAGTGTCTTGGCGACGTTTCGACGAAGTCTCATTCGTCATCTTCAGGCTGGTGCTTTTGGCTTCTGCTTCTAGGAGCAATGTGTGGTCGTAACTGTTTCTTCTCCAGCATGTGGATTACGAATCCACTATTGATGGGTTTATATCCAGCTCCGCTGCCCATAGACTAGGACCAAATTTCTTAGCTCCGCCTCCAACCGGGACTTCCTGTCCTCCCAACCGGGCTTCCTGTCTCCCAGTTTTTTCCTAGTCTTCAGCCCGTCAACAGCTAATTTAGCAGGCTCCAGAATAGGACTTAGAATTCAAGTTAGGTTTAAGTTTGTTTTTCCTTTTACTTTAAAATTGAGTAGATAGGTTGGATTAGACCTCCTTTAGACTTTCCAACAGAAGGAGGATTTTAATCAAACAACAGAAGGAGGATTCGGAGCCAGACGATCCAGGGGACCTCCCCGGATCGCTCGGACCACGCGGGGAAGCGGGAAGGAACAACACCCCAACGCAGACCGCGACTTGAATCCCCTTCGTGGATGAGGATTCTCCCCCGGAAGGCACCCCAGGACCCAGAGAGGCGAGGACCAAGCGGCAGAAGCGGCGACGGATCCGGCGCATCAAACCGCAAGTGGGGGGTGCAGTAGGGGGGAGGAAGGCGCCGCTGAGCTGTTAACCGGCAAGCGGCGCGGAGACCGATCGACAGCGAAAGCGAGTCGAGGGCTCCGGCGACCATCGAGGACCGCGTGGAAGAGGCGGAAGCCATCTTGAGCAGCCGACCTCGAGGTTTGTACTGCTTGCCCCACTACATACATTGGACAAACCAACAGAAGAATAAGTGCATGCATTGAAGAACACAAAAACTCAGTCAAAAAAGAGGAACCAACTTCTTCCCTGGTCCAACACCTTAAAGCCACAGGACATGAAATTGATTTCAAAAAGACCAGAACTATTGCCAAAACTGAACACTTTAATATACAGAATAATCAGAGAAGCCATTGAGATAGAAAAACGCCCTCACAGCATGAACAAACGAGATGATACCTCCCGCCTACCAGCCATTTGGAAACCCGCCCTTATTGACAAATGAATCCTTAACACAAAGAATGACACCAGAACCACACAGGATGCCACCACCACACATCCACGCAAAAAGCAAACCCAAACCCACACTGATGATGAGGCACGACCACAGACCAGGAGCCAGACCACAGCTGCATCATTGGCCACTTTGAACCCCTCCAGCACAACAAAGCCCCCACCCAAACAGAACACTCCCCCAGCCAATCAGAACACAGCCAACCCCCCAGCCAATCAGAGCACAGCCAAGCCCCTAACCAATCAGAACACACCTCCACCCAATCAGAACATAGCCAGGCTTCCAGCCATTCAGTTCAAACCCCCACTGGCAGTTAAAAGGAAGAAACAGTTACGACCACACATTGCTCCTAGAAGCAGAAGCCAAAAGCACCAGCCTGAAGATGACGAATGAGACTTCGTCGAAACGTCGCCAAGACACTTCAAATTCTACGTGGGAGAAAACCCGAAGAACCAAAGACCTACATATGTATATATATATGACTTTGTCTTTGGATGATTGATTACCCCATCACCACGGTGTTTCTCAAGCACTTTGATGTAAAAGTTAAAACAACCAATAAAACTTATTTATTAAAAAAAATATATATTTTTGAGCAGTTGAATTCAGTTAAAAAATTTAGGATAGGTCCAGACTAAATTCTCAAAAATGGAAGGTAAGGAAAGAAACCTTTACGGTTTCTTCCCCTAGAAATAATTTATATCATGGGTGTAAAACTCGTTGAGTCACACAATGTGTTGCAACATATCGCAACTTTCACATTGCCGGAGCTAGGGTGGGCGCGGCCTCCACATGATGCAAGCAACCAGCAGGCCAGTTTGACATCCCTGATTTATATCAAATCTGTTCCAGAGAGAACACAAGTTCTTCAAATTAGCTTTTTAAAAGAAGTAAGGAATTAAAACACGAATGGGAGAATTAACCAAAAAAAGACTATCAGCATAGTCATTCTGCCAGATATTGGTCTTCAACTGATAGAAGGAGTCATTCCATTTGCAAACCATCTTTAACTATTTACCGGTAACATGGAATGTTGTATTGTTTCAAATGAAGAGTATACGCATTTGTTGAGCTTTACTTAACATTTTTTAAATCTTAAAATTCTTTCTGTCCCACTCATGAAGAAATCGTAAGTTCTTATTAGATAATAAACTAAATGAAGCTCTTACGTAACCCTGTGTCTGATAAATTAAGAGTATAATTGCAAATTAACTAATATGCTTTAATCAGGGGTGTCAAACTGCCGGCCCACAGGCCGGATGCATCATAGCAAAACCATTCCTACCCCATTGCCAGCAATGGCAAAAAAGGTGCGATACGTCGCATCACGTGACGTTGCGAGTTTGACACCTCTGCTTTACATTTTACTTCAGATCCTTCTATTCTCACTTCTCACTAGATTTGCTTTGATTTTTCTACTTTGCTGAGAAAATGTATATATAATAAAGTCCCATCTTTTTTGTTTTGTTGTCATTTGTTTCAGGTGGCAGAAATAACTGGTGTTGTAGAGACAGCAAAAGTGTATCAGCTTGGAGCTACCAGAACAAATAAAGGGTTGCAGTTAAGGTGAGATATCTGAAAGTCTTATCATCTTTGGGGGTGGCATCGTTGTATAAAAAAATGTGTAATTATCCTGAATCAAGGGAAAATGAATACATTTCATCTTAGGATAAGTTTCTAGGGTAATGTGAATTTCCAGCAAATATTGGAGTGAAGTGTGTCTGTCCTATTGGGACTAATAGTTTACTTTCACCAATAATAGTTCATTTGGAACATATTTTCTTGTAGAAAAAGTAGAAATAAACTGACTTAATACATATAAAAGGTAATCAATCTAAGAGTGCTTTGATCACTTTCATCACTGTTCCCTCCAGAATTTGGGTAATAAATAAAAGCTACAGTTAATCCTTTTATTTTCACAGGCATGGTAATGACCAGCGTGTGTTCCGCTTAGAGTTTGTCTCCAATCAGGAATTCACAGAGAGCGAGTTCATGAAGTGGAAGGAAGCCGTAAGTTTCTACTTTTTCGATTGCTTTATCAAGAACTTAGGGCTGCATAGTGAATAAAATTTAATTATTATTTTTTTACTTTTGTTGCAATTAGATGTTTTCTGCTGGGATGCAGTTACCCACCCTTGATGAAATAAACAAGAAAGAAGTGTCCATCAAAGAAGCTCTCAACTATAAATTCAATGACCAGGACATTGAGGAGGTAAATGAAGAAAATGTACTTTTGAGCTGGAACCATTCATTTGGTCCATAATGGAAAGGTAGGTGAGGTTATAAAAGAGATGTTCTCGGGTGCCATGTTTTGGTTCTATAAAAATAACATGATTTTAAAAGCCATATTTATAACATATCTATGTTATAAAAGATATAGTCAATACTTTTGATTAGACTAGTGATGGCGAAACTTTTTGAGACCGAGTGCCCAAAGACTGGCACCGCCCCCACTCCACCCCCTGCCCCACCCCCACTCCGCCCCCCATCTCCTGCCCCGCCTGCCCGCAGGGCCACTCACCGCCTCCAGGGTCCGCTGCAGATTGCCCAGCCCAGCAGCGCTATGGTGGTCACGCCCTGTGCCTGCGCCCTGCAGTATCAACTGTGCATGATGGGGTGTGAGGGCAGAGTCTTGTCTACACTGCCTGGCTGCCATGTCCTTGGCTGCGCTGCTCCACATGGTCCACGCTCAGGGGCGACTCTCCTTCAGGGGGGCTGCTGGAGAGGAGGGGGTTGCGGGGGGAAGGGGAGGCTGGAACGTGCCCACAGAGAGGGCTCCGAGTGCTGCCTCTGGCACCCGTGCCATAAGTTCGCCACCACTGGATTAGACTATACTGCGCTGTTTTTCCCCCAGATATTATTTTTCTTTCAGATTTGAGCATCACAATAAAAAAAGATTTCTGTATTTAGAGAGCCTTTATGATGTATTCATTAAGACAGCGGCCCCCAACCTTTTGGGTATCGGACCAGTTCTGTGGACAGAGGTTTTTCTGCGGACCGGAGGAGGCATGGTTTTGTGTGCTGCCTGCATCCTATGGATGGGGGTTCATTTGTTTGTACAGACTGGTTTCTTGCATATCATGGACCGGTGCTGGTCCACGGACCAGGGTTTGGGGACCCCTGGATTAAGACATCAGGTTAGAAACTGGGAGATCATGAATTCTGTTCCCACCTTAGATACAAAGCCACCAGGATGACCTTGGGCCAGTCACACACATTCAGCCTAACAAAGGAGGCAATAGCAAACCACTTGAAAAAAACAAGAAAACTTTGTCCAAGCAGTCACAAGGGTCAAGGCACTCAAAGGCGCTCTCCCTCTCTCTCTCTCCCTCCCTCCCTCTCTCTCTCCCTCCCTCTCTCTCTTTCTCTCTCACACACACACAATATAGATGAGATTTAAAGTAGTAGGAGATATTTGTGCGATCACTTCTGGAAAAAAATTAACTTCTGCATGAGTTAATTTCCAATTTTAATAAAACTTTATTAAGGATGTTCCTCAGTCAGGATTATCAACTCTTGTCAAATCCCAAATTGCTTAAAATGATCTTGTTTGGATATTTAGTTTGTTTCATCTCATTTATTATTTTTTTTAAAGAAAGATCTGCATGAAAATTTGTAAAATGTTCAGGTAGATTTCCCAAAGTATACATTTTTACTTTTTTTTAACTGAAATTCTTCACACAAAGGTGTATATGTTAGCATATATATTATGCTAATTGATATAACCATTTTTTTCTATTATTCCTAAGCTGAGCTTATTCTTAATAGTTTTTGTCTATCAGTAGACTTTTAGCTACCTATGTAATATAATGGATTATGTTCTAAAATCTTTTTATTACTATTGTACTACATAAATATAAATAAGGTATACAGGGTTAAGAGGGCCATGCAATTAGCAATATAATGTGTCTTTTAACGGGTTTAATAAAATAAAAATTGCCACAAGGGTTATCTGCAGAGATTGTTGGCCAACCACCAAGAAATTTGTGTTAAATATAATATTGAGTTTCTCATTTTCCATTTTTAGATAGTAAAGGAGAAGGAAAGATTCCGAAAAGCACCACCAAACTATGCCATGAAGAAAACTCAGCTACTAAAAGAAAAAGTAAATAGTATTGCTTAAAGTACTAGATTTTCAATAAATTCTTGGGCTTCTTGAGAGAAAATTGCCTTGTACCTAAAACAGTACTGTGCATGGAACAGCAGTTTTCAGCTGGTTCATACATAAACCAAAATGCATGTTTTGGATGTTTTGCTTTGGGTTCCGAATGAAACTGGATTGTTTTGTTCCAGTGTCAGACCAAACAGAATTGTTCCAAGCAGATATACCATGCTGGGAGCTGTTGTCATGATTGCTATAAGAAACAGGTCCATGGTCCATGCAAAAGGGTTAAGTCCTAGAACTCTGGAGAATAAATACCCTCTTCTTTCTGGAAGTCATTGGGGGGGGCATGTTAATTAAGTTTTCTCTACACACCCCATGAAATCACTCTTAATATCCCTCCAGGCTTTAGTGCAACTGAAACCTTGGGGCAACAGAAAGGGGGCGTGTTTTGTTTCTGCCAAGCTATAAGTCATCAGAAACTGTTCAAAACAAACTATTTTTATTATGTGTATACCGCTAGTAACTTCTATGATTTCTCCTTCAAAATCTTGCACATTAACATTTTGCTTAACATTTACTTCTTTATGAGGTTCATTTTTGCAGAAAATGAAGAAAGAAAACAGTTCCCTTCATTTTTCTATATAAATAGTCCTCAACTCACGACTGTTCCTTCAACAACAGTTTAAAGATAGAACAGCCTTAGAAAAATGACTTATGACCCATCAACAAAGTTACAATTATCACACCGCCATGTGATCCCAATTCGGGCAACTGGCATTGTTGTGTTGTATATGTTGCTCACATACAGTATATGATAGTTGTGGAACATGGTTGTGACTTTCCGAGCCAGGTTCTGCCAAGCAAAATCAATTGGGAAAGCCAGTTGATTAACAACTGTGCGATTCACTTAACAACCCTCATGATTCACTTAATGATTGCAGTAAAAATGATCATGAAATTGGGTTCAGTCACACGATGACTTCCTTAACAACCTTTTTGCTTAGGGACCAAAATTCTAGTCCCAATTGTGTCAGATGTTCAGGACTATGTGTAAATCCTCATATGTTTTCATCACTGCCAATAGGTAGCATGTTACATTGTGAGAGAATAGCTAAAATTATTACCTATAACATGCAAAAATGTTTCAGTTAGATTCCTATGGGTCTGATTTAGGTTGATTCCTAGACATAACATATTCAAAGAATATGTTGATTGAAACATATCTTAAATCAAGATCTACTTGACATAATAAAACATGATTATAACTTTTAATCAATTCTCACCAGTACAGCTGGTAAAATGGAGAGAATGCAATACTAATAAATAATTCTTTGTTAAAGGCCATGGCAGAAGACCTGGGAGATCAGGACAGAGCAAAACAGATTCAAGACCAGCTTAATGAGTTAGAAGAAAGAGCAGAAGCCTTAGATCGCCAGAGAACAAAAAACATTTCAGCCATCAGGTTGGTATCTAATAGAACCTGGAGAAAAATTAAATCAATAGGCCATTTCTATGCTCCCCTTCTTAACTTGTGGTAGGGATGATGGTGATATTATTTCAGAGAAATCATGCTAATGGTTTTTAATAAGGCAGCAACTTTTTACATGTTTAGAAATGATGCTTTCTTTCCATTATTGAAAACAGGAATGCATCTTCAGATATGACTTCTAGAAGAAGATTCTTTATGACTGCAGATTGAGAAAGTTTAATCATTAAAATGCAGGGATAAATAGTTATCTTTCTTTTCTCAGTTATATCAACCAGAGAAATAGAGAATGGAATATTGTGGAATCTGAAAAAGCTTTAGTGGTAAGTAATGTTCATGGAGCAAAGAAAAAACAAAACACATTTTTATTGAAAAAGTGGCTTTCTGAATTTAACAAATATATATGGGGAAACTACTGCTTTTTTCATTTGTATATGATTTTCTGGACAGCCATACCAAAATATTTTTTGAGTTTTAAGCCATAAACTGATTAAAAAGTACTCATGTTTGGTGACAGAAAATGACAACACTATTTGTATTGAAAAAAAATGGCAGTCTGCAAAAGAAAAAAAATACCTGGTCCAATTATAAAATTAGGGTTAAAAAGCAAAATATGCTTTTGTGGATAATGAACCCAGCATGCTGGTTGGGGAACTTTGGGAGTTGAAGTCTATACAATTTAAAGGTTGAGAAACTCTTTTAGAGGAGAAAATAACCCTGAAATTAGAGGTTGCTAATTCTGAGTGTTACACTTAGTAAACGATGGGGGATTACTTTGAAGTCCCAGTAGTGGTTAGATCTAAAATGATCTTGCACAGAAAGCTGTTTAAATCTCAACTAGGCGATTGAATTAGTAGTGGTAACGCTCTAAATAAATATTGGGATGGGCAAAAAAGTGAGTTTCTACAAAATTTGGGCAAGCGTTTGAAAAAGTGCCTTATCTTCATATATGCAGGAGTAGGAGGCAAAACTACTTTTTATATAGGCACAAAAATCTGTTTGCAAACTGGTTGTGTGAAGCGTAAGAAATGTACTCAGTCCCATCTGTTACAGCACTGCATATTCCACAAAATTTGCAGAACAAAAGTAGGGCTACTTCTCAGAATTCGTTGAATCTATGTTGGATTCATTTCAACCATTTAAGATATGCTAATTAACATCTAGAACGGCTAAAGCCTATTCTTTGAGTTAAGAATCAGAAATACAAGATATTAGTGTTAACTTTCTAATACAGAGGTCCCCAACCTTTTGGGCACCAGGGACTGGTTACGTGGAGAGAGGTTTTTCCGTGGACTGGACAGTGCGTGGTTTTGTGTGCTGCCTGCATCCTGCAGATGGGGCTTTGCTTGTTTGTGCGGCACAGTTACTGGCATGCTGTGGCCCGCTACCGGTCCATGGACCGAGGGTTCGGGACCCCTGTTCTAATACCTTGCAGAGATGATTTTTTTTTGGGTCACCAAGAACCATAGTTCACCTTTGATAAATGGTCCAAATGCTTCTTTAGTGGTTCTTTTTCCTACATTGACTTATTAGAGGCATCTAGGAAGCTAAGAATCCAACATAAGCAAGAACTTAATTGGAATGAAGCAGGCTGCCTGATTCTAATGCTAGTGCTGCTCTCTATATGTTATTGAAGCAATGCTGAGAAAGGGAAGCTTAACATAAACATGTGTCTTTGTACTATGTTTTTGAAGGCTGAAAGCCACAGTATGAAAAACCAGCAAATGGATCCTTTTACAAGACGGCAATGTAAACCTACAATAGTCTCAAATGTAAGTAAAGAACAAAGTTGAATATAGTGAAGAATATGATTAGGTATTTATATCTGAGATGCTGATTATCAGTCGCTATTCAAATATCCAACACATAACACTAAGCATAAGCTAATATGAATTAAGATTAATATAATGTTTTGGTCTATTATCAGATGCAAAAAAGCATAGATTTTTCAACAGAATTAATTTAATTCCATGTAATAGCAATAGCACTTAGACTTATATAGGGTATAGGGATCGAACATCTGGAAGTGAGAATTCAGATTTAGCTTACAATACTGCATTCTAACGACTGTGCCACTACAGCACAGTATGTAGAATTATTTGTATATTGCTTACCCGTCAGATTCTAGGTGGCTTAAAATGATAAAAGCAGGAAAACACAATATAAATACCAATGTCCTTTAGTCCTATTCACTACTGTCACTGAGGAAGAGCACCGTTTTTACCACCTTTCTAAGTGACAGTAAAGTGGTAGAGATTATAATAATATGCAAATTCCTGTTTTTAGAGTAGGTCAACCTTTTGAAAATTACTGAAAATTAATTGTATTTGAAAAGACAATACAATATGTTTTAATTATACATAGATATTGAATGCACCAAATGAAGGGGAATGGTAATCCAACCAATAATAAATCTTCTTTTCCACAGTCCAGGGATCCTGCTGTACAGGCTGCTATACTTGCTCAGCTAAATGCAAAATATGGATCTGGTGTGTTGCCTGATGCTCCAAAGGACATGACCAAGGCAAGGCCTCCAAGTATTCATTATATCCTGTCCTGTAGTTTTAAAGAAATAATCTTAATTCTGTAGAATTCTAATCATATAAGGCAGAGGTGGTGAACTATGGCCCTTGTATGACTTACGGGCTTCAACTCCCAGAATTCCTGAGCCAGCATGGGCCATAGTTCCCCACCCTGGATATAAGGTAATAGCAGTTTCGATCTTAGATCAAGAATGGGCATATGTGAACTGATGAGCATAAATTTGTCCACCAGTACTTTTCCCGGAGACTGTCAGGGTTACTGGCCCATCTGCTTTAATTGCTTTTAAATTCTTTGTATTTAAAATACCAAATGAAAAGCTGGCATACTACAAAGTATGCCCAGCCATTAGGGCCACATTCATTTGTACGCTTATGTTTTCTTAGAACATAACGACGATGAATGAGCCAGTGCTTTGATTGGAAGGTTAAAAGGGACAGCTGGAACAGGTTCATCAGTTTGCCTGTTGGTCTTTCTGCTGTTTTGTGAGAGAATACTGATGTGCTTGCAGCATTCCATATCTGTCTCTGACTTAAAAAGATTCCCCAGCCCTGCAAGAAAATGGCATTTTCTCTGTAAGAATAGAACAAGATTTCCTTGGGAGCACGAGAAGATGATTCCGTTCCAGAAATATTTAGATACATCACCTGTTCTTTATTATAAATTCTACCTGATTTAAGTTCTGTGCCATAATATTAAAAACTTACTTCTCTTTCAGAGCCAGGGAAAAGACAAAGATATGAATTCAAAATCAGCCAGTGATCTCTCAGAGGATCTTTTCAAAGTGCATGATTTTGATGTGAAAATTGACCTTCAGGTTCCTAGCTCAGGTAGGTGCTGCTGCTTCTGAAGGGATGAAAAGTAAACGGGGAGAAAAAGAGGAATTGTCGCTCTCGCAAAATTGCAGTATTTGAGTAAAAACCTTATTTATTTATTTATTTATTTATTTATTTATTTATTTATTTATCCATCCCTCCTAGCTTTCCGAAAACTCTTAAAAACACATTTATGCAGACAGGCCTGGGGCGTGTGAGCTGCGCTCTGCCCCTGGGCCTTTGATTGGGACTGTATGTTGTATGAGTGGTAATAGTTATATAGTTTTTATATTGTATATTACTATTTTAATTGATTTATATTTTTGTACTTGTATTTTTTGCTGTGAGCCGCCCTGAGTCTGGGGAGAAGAGTGGCATATAAGTCAAAATAAATAAATAAATAAAAACTTAATGCTGTGGGTAAGCAACCACCATCTGCTAATGTGATTACCGGTAGTAGTTTGTAATTTTTTTTGCTTACTTGTTTGCTTATTTATTTATCAAACTTACATGCTGCTTATTTCGCACTAATTAATAATTGTAATGAAGAAGGACACAGGAATGGGAACTCCTGAGAATTATACTCCAACATATCTAGGGGCATTGTGGTAGGAAAAACTGCTTTCTAAAGCACTTGAAAAGAGAGTTACAGGTAATCCTTCAGTTACGACCACAATTAATCCGAAAATTTATGTTGCTAAGTGAAAGATTTGTTAATTTGCCCCCATTTTACTAGCTTTCTTACCACTGTGTTTAAGTTAGTAACACAGTTGTTAAGTGAATCTGGCTTTCCCATTAACTTTGTTGGTCAGAAGGTCACAAAAAGGGATGACATGACCTCAGGACACTGCAGCCATCGTAAATATGAGTCGGTTGCCAAGCGTCTGAATTTTGGTCACGTGACCATGGAGGTTGCTGCAACGGTTGTGTGAAAAATGGTCATTTATTTATTTATTTATTTATTTATTTATTTATTTATTTATTTTGGGCTTATATGCCGCTCCTCTCCGAAGACTCGGAGCGGCTTACAGCATATATATAAAACAACAATTACAATCTAAGTCCAAGCAAAAAATATTTAAAAATAAAACCCCCACACATATTCATCAGTCACACAACAATCCACAATCATCCCCAGGCCTGCCGGCAAAGATAAGTTTTAAGAGTCTTTCGGAAGGCCGGGAGAGTGGGAGAAACGCGGACTTCAGGGGGCAGTTGGTTCCAGAGGGCGGGCGCCACAACAGAGAAAGCCCTCCCCCTAGGGCCCGCCAGACGACATTGTTTCGCTGACGGGACCCGGAGGAGGCCGACCCTGTGCGCTCTCACCGGTCGTAGGGAAGTATGTGGCAGAAGACGGTCCCGTAAGTATCCTGGTCCCATGCCATAAAGGGCTTTATAGGTAATAACCAACACTTTGCATTGCGATCGGAGACCGATAGGCAACCAATGCAGCATGCAGAGAGTTGGCGAAATGTGGGCACGACGTGGAAGGCCCACAATTGCTCGCACAGCTGCATTTTGCACTAATTGTAGTCTCCGAACACTCTTCAAGGGTAGCCTATCATAACTCACTTTTTTCAGTGACATGGTAACTTTGGTCACTATAGAACTGTTATAGGGTCAAGGACTACTTGTATGTTGGCTTGGCTGCCTGTAACTCAGCAGCTTTCTGCTTTCTTCAGTCAGCTGAGTTATTTGTCTGTGTGCACCTTGTCTTCCCACAGAGTCCAAAACACTGGCCATCACCTCCAAGGCTCCCCCAGCAAAAGATGGTGCCCCTCGGCGATCACTGAACCTAGAGGACTACAAGAAAAGGCGGGGGCTGATTTGAGCATTCCCTCTCTCTGCTGCTTCTGATCCTGCATGCTACAAGGTCTCCTCTCGCCTTTTATTTTCTTCCCTTCTACTTCAGTTGACCCTTTTGGGTTGGAGCAGCAGCTACAGAGCTAGGAAGAGACTCTTTACAATTGCCAGCCATCTGTAATATAAATCATTGACTTTTTGCTGTATAGACTTCCCTTGTTGCTCTTTCCTCCTGCGATACACAAATATGGATCCGTGCTATTTTTAGGGAGAGGAAGGAATTTTTTTTTCCCTTTTGGAAGTACAGCTGTTTGGAATTGGCTGTATGTATTCAGTGTTAACTTGGAATCTGGATTTCTGCAGGAATCTGTTGGTGGCCGAGCAGTGTTAGCACTTTGCTTTTCCACCATCCCAGGCAAGGAGAATTTACCCGCGAGTGGCACAAGACCTCTTGTGAAGGTCGCCTGCACTTTTCCCTCTTCTTCTTTCTCCTTGCTCCTAGCTTTGGAGAGGGGCATATTTACAAACAGATTTCGGGTGAAAGTGTACATTTTTGCGGGGGTGGGCTGGGCTGTGTGAACTTTTTTCCAGATGTTTTTTTTATCATTTTTAACCTGCAGTAAATTTGTATTTGTCACAGTTCTTTAAAGATGTCTGGAATTTCTACCAGCTACATTTGAGCATCTGACACAGCAGGGGCAATTTAGTAAATGTGATTTTTTTAAAAACAAACAAACAAACAAAAAAGGCCTGGCTAACAATAACTCTGCAAGTTCACACTTTTCTGTTTCTTTTTGTAAAAAAAATCCCTCTCATCTGTCCCTCCCATATCAGGTTTCATAATACAGTAATATATGTGCTCTTGAATGACCTGTTATAGGAAGGTAGAGCACTATGTCTTCTCTGGCTGCTACTTGGATCTTCTCTTCATTTCCCCCCCCCCCAACAGAAATATGTGTGGTCATCCCCTTTGCTGCTCAGCCTCATCTTTTCTAGGCTAGGCTGGATATCTTTTCATTTGCATATTTTTTGGGGGGAAATGCTGAATGGGAAGGATATGGTAGAAATGGGAGATTATTTTAAACTGCAGTTATTTGACCTATATAACATTGGTAGGTGCAACCCGTGAGGTTGAGAACCTTAACAAAGGTTTGTTCATGCCAAGTGCTTGAATAAGAAACACGACTGCTTGATAATCACTCAGGGGTAAAGATCAATGTGTAAATAAAAGACATTTTATCAAAAAAATTCAGACTGAACTACCGTGGGTTATACTGAATATAGTACATGAATAATGAGAGGTTTCACTAGTGGATACTTTCCTGGCTCAAGAATCAGAAGGAGACCTTATATGAAGCATTTTTAAGCCCAGAATATCTGTGGTTACATCTAAGTGGAGATTTGAATCTCGTGGCTGTGATCTGTGAGTATCCTTGATGCTTTAATTTGATTTTTCTTTAATTGCTTATTTAATGCAAGGGGCACACATATCTGTGTAAAACCTATGAAATGAAAGGGGAGGGGAAACTCCTCCGTAGATTGTTTTGTCACATTGTGTGAAGTGTGTGGCTTTATTTACTAGATTGTCCACAGCTTTACAGACTGTTGTGTAAATATGTAATCATTCTGATTTGCTTTGTTTTTCTTTTTTTCAAGCTACATTTCTCAAGCTTTTGTGGGCTGTTATTTTTTTAAATGGATTTTTGGAATATGCCAGTGTATAACTGGGAGTCATCATGATATACTGTGTAAATAAGCAATATTATCACTTGATTATTTTCCCCCCTGCCAATATCATCTGTAGTAGCCAATCCCCAGTACTAATATTTCTGATGTAGAAAAATAGATTTGCAATACTTTTACAGGTTTTTTGATTGCCCACCAATTTCTATAAAGCTGTGACACGAGAGAAAGAAAAGAGCAAGCAAAGATTTAGCTTCTTATGTTTCTACCTAATTATATCATGGCAGTCCATGACAGACTTTTGCACCCAGAGGTAGACTTTATGACATTGGCCTCATAATCAAAGTGCAGAAGATTTTTTTCTCTTTAAGTTGTAAATAAAGCATTGGTTTCCTCCCCTCCAATTGGGTTCGAGCAATATTTCTCAACCTCAGCAATGGTAAGATGTATGGACCAAATTCCAGAATTGAATGCTGGCTGAGGAATTCTAGGAATTGAAATCCAAACATTTTAATGTCACTGAGGTTGTAAAATAAATACTGAATTAGATGAACTACTCAAATAAGTGGGGAATTTAAAGACACGAATGAGGGAGCTGTCCCAGTGTATCCCCTATGTACTAAACTCAGAGATGAGTTTCTGTTTTTCACAGAGGTAATAGTTGAGTCCTTGTACACTATCGTTTTCAGTGAGAATAATACATCGAGGGAGTATTTTTTCTCAGATAGCTATGAAACTAATTGTGTATGAAGGTGTAATGTTTTCTCCTCTTAAGTGCATGTGACAGTGAGTGATGACACCACAGTCTCATTTGGAGGGATGGGTTTATTTGCTTTAATTCATTGATGTCTCGGCAGCATTCGTTACAATGTATAGACTTCTATAAATAAACTGGTTGGTTTTAATAAAGATGCTCATGTTCAATCCTTTGAATACACAAAAACACAATTCATATGTTTGTACAACACTCAAAGGTTAAATCTAACTGTGCCCAGTGTTTCAAAGTTATTATTCAGTTAACTTATCAGACATTATTGTTTCTAATACTTTATGACTGTGGCAATTCTGGGTAGATCAAAATTAGCTGGAAGATATGTTAGGAACTTCTTTACATTTTGAAATACAGCAGTCACTTAAAATCAGGAGAACAAACATGTAATTTTTCTGAGTTTGAAAGATGGTCTTCAGCTTTGAGGACATATTAGGTGGTAGTCCTCTAAAATGGGTCCCCAACCCCCAGTCCGTGGCCAGTATCAGGCCGCACAAACAAGCAAAATGCCATATGCGGGATGCAGGCAGCACACAAAACCATGTGCCCTTCGGTCCACGGAAAAACCTCTCCACGGAACCGGTCCCTGTGGCCCAAAATGTTGGGCACCTCTGCTCTAAACAATAGGCAGAAGTGGGTAGATAAAAATAAAGTTATCTTAATTGAAATACATTAATTATATATGTTTAATATGATTACTCTCCATGTAATTGATAGTGTTTTGCTTCTATCATATTAAAAAAAAACGTTAGTTCCATTCCAGTTTTAGATAGATTCTTCAAGTCACATATACCACTAGTTACACATCTCTGCAGCGGAATATAAAATCGGGTGCAAGCAAAAATGTTAAGCAATTTCAGCAATAAATAATAATTACTTTTGAAGTAGGAAATAGCAGAGAAAAGAGAAAAGCTCCATGGTTAACATGTTATATTTAGCCATGAACTGCTGCTATTTAAAACTCCAAAATAAAGATAGAAATATATAATTAAAGAATAACAAGCAACATTGGCTGCTATATGCTATGAGAATTATAATACTAGTGAAAATAATGTATTATACGGAATAAAGATTGAGAGGAGGAATAAGAACCACAGAAATAAATCCTTGAATGTTATATCACAATAGGTTTGGATATCATAAATATACATATTAATGGGCAATGCTAAATGGTATTTAACCATTACTTAAAGATCCTAAACTACAGCAATTTATTATAAAAATAGAATAAGGACTTGAACTATAACAACTTCCTCCAAATAATTCCAATTCTTGGTTTGACTGTAATAATCATGGTCTTCAAAACCAAAAACTAATATTTAGGCTATGGTACTGAAAATAATTGGGTATCTGATTATGCCACGCAATACTGAAATTATGTTCCTAAGTTTATTCTAAAAATGTAGTAAGCCAAATGAGACAATAGCGTGATTCAGTAAATCTGGGACATCAGAGAAGAACAAATAATGGTAAGAATTAAGCAAACTGCAGATCAGATTTTGATGTAAAAAAACATAACTATATAGAATATAAAGAAGCAAATCAAGGAATGCTTGAATTCAAAGATAACTGCAAAATTAAAGGTAGAAAATTAATTCCAACACGTGTGTGTGTGTGTGTGTGTGTGTGTTTGTTTTCTGAGGTTTTTGCGGGTGTTTGTATGTAGGTCTTTGGTTCTTCGGGTTTTCTCCCACGTAGAATTTGAAGTGTCTTGGCGACGTTTCGACGAAGTCCCATTCGTCATCTTCAGGCTGGTGCTTTCGGCTTCGTGCTTCTAGGAGCAATGTGTGATTGTAGCTGTTTCTTCCTTTTAACTGCCAGTGGGGGTTTGAACT
Organism: Bothrops alternatus; assembly: GCA_034064705.1. Classification (NCBI taxonomy): domain Eukaryota; kingdom Metazoa; phylum Chordata; class Lepidosauria; order Squamata; family Viperidae; genus Bothrops; species Bothrops alternatus. Next base: position 26,367,318 of record JARGCV010000003.1, on the reverse strand, counting down.
GATTGGCTGGGAGCTCGGCTGTGTTCTGATTGGGTGGAGGTGTGTTCTGATTGGTTAGGGGCTTGGCTGTGCTCTGATTGGATGGGGGGTTGGCTGTGCTCTGATTGGCTGGGGTAGTGTTCTGTTTGGGTGGGGGCTTTGTTGTGCTCAGGTTAGTCTGAGTTACAGGGGGATTAGACTAACTCAGACTAACCTTAAAAGTAGGCACATACAACCTCGGATGAACAACAACATTACACCATGTCATCTTTTTTTTTTTTTTACAAAAAGCACCAAAATGGAGCCATGTGTGAAAAACTAAGTACATCTTTTGATTCAACAGCTTGTCGAACTACCTTTAGCAGCATAACTTGAAGTAATAGTTTCCTGTATGAGTTTATCAGTCTCTCACATCATTGTGGGGAAATTTTGGTCCATTCTTCTGAACAACATTGCTTCACTTCATTAAGGTTTGTGGGGCATTTGTTCATGTCTCTTGAGATCCTGCCAGAACATTTCAATCAGGTTGAGGTCTGGACGTTGAACCATTGCAACACTTGATACTTTTCTGTTTCAGCCATTCTGTTGTAGATTTGCTGGTGCGCTTGGGATCACTGTTCTGTTGCATCACACAATGTCAGCTTTAGCGGTTGGCCTCACATTTGACTCTAGAATACTTTGGTATACAGAGGAATTCGTGGTTGACTCAATAACTGCAAGTTGCCCAGGACCTATGGCTTCAAAACAAGCCCAAATCATCACTTCTCCGCCACTGTGCTTAACAGTTGGTGTGAGATGTTTGTGCTGATATGCTGTGTTTGGTTTTCACCAAACGTGGCACTGTGCATGATGGCTAAACATCTCCACTTTGGCCACCAGCCACGAGGTGCAGGTTGTGTTGTCTTTTATTGAAGCGCTCCAAGAAAAGGGATCCTGGCCAAAATGCCAAGGAACCTCAAACCACAGAATTAATAAAGTTTTATATATTTTGTCTGAAGTAGAAGACGGGATAAGGTGGGATATATAAGAAATATCATCTAATAAACATTTCAATAATAATCTAACAATTATTCTATTGGTCTCTAGCATTCCCTAATCCTAAACCTTGGCTAATGAATGTTTCAGGAGTTATCTAATATATATACTATTTGCTCCAGGTCATCTCTATTCCTAGCTTCTAGCTGAGCTTGCAAAATGCCTAAGTCTTTTGTTACACATATTCCCTGTGAATAAGGATTCTTTGTTCTTGCCAGACAAACTCCCTAATTACAGGCTTCCTGGTCTCCTTTCAAGTGTATGCCCTAATTTTGCTTTGTTTTGACAGATAGTCCATTATATAGTTGTTCTGATTTGACTTAATTTCCCAGGCCTGACCTTCTTGCGTTTTTTTTAGAAGTTACATTATATTGCTACTACTGATAGAAGTATTGCTTTATTAATTTAATAAGTTTTTTTTAATTAAACTACAAAATTTTTTATTGAGGCATATTACACTATGCAAGTCTTCATACCTAATGAAACATGGAAAACAAAAAAAATCATGACTTAAAATTACTTAAAAGAAGGGAAAAACAACTCTCAGAAATAATGATTTGGCACAGCAATGATTTTGTGAGAGGTTTGACGCTCATCCTTAAGGAATTCAGCTGGAGGTATGCGACAGAGGCTTGTTTGTGGCTACTGTGAAACAGCCAATGACATTATCGGTTTCAACGGAAACAGAGAGATACAAACACATCCCTGATATTGACAGCACAGCTCCAAAAATAAGATGATGTGATCTACATTTTAAAAGAAGAACTGTATACTGAAGAAAAATCTTTATAAAGGTGAGAGATTCAATATCATTTGACGCAGAAACATTTCCTGAAATTTCATCCCCTACTACAACTACTGTATACTAATGCAGTTATACACTTTGGATTCTGCTGTTTTGCCTGATTCACTTAGACTTTTCTGTTCTTTAATGTCTAACTGAAACCATTAGAGAAGATCACCTGTTGGTTTGAAATGAATTATACATTGCCAGCCCAGGCTGAGCTGGGAAGCCATATAAGTCCTTTACTAGTGTCTGGAGATTGTGAGGGTCTGGATGAGGTGTAATAAGGTCAGATTAAATTCTGCAAAGGCAAAGCTGCTGCTTTTCATCAATGAACAGCTGGATATGCCAGTAAGATTGTTCCCAGTAGTTATTCTTGATCAGATCATGCTCTTCCTGAAAAAGTGATTATGATTTCAAGATCTTCCTGGATTCTTAACTCATTAAAATACAAGGGAGAAGTCAAAGCTATGGGGGGGGGGTTCCACTCAGCTTTCATTAATTACACCCATATTTGAATTAGAATACACTGGCAATGATAAATTGGTCTGAAGAACTGCTTTGGCAGGCTTTCAACATACTATTACCCTACTAGCAATAAAGATCTAAAACTATAGAAATAAAACTTTAAAAATAAAGATCTAAAATAAAGAGACTAAAACATATGAAGAATGGTTGCAGGAACTTGGCCTTGAATAAATTGCTGTTCTAATCTAACAACTTTTAAAACTACTGGCAGCCAGAGGCTGCTGAAGGTGTGCATGTGTGTGTGTGTGTGTGTACTTGTTCTTTTTTTTTTTTTTTTATTTCAAGGAGTTTATTTGGAGGACCAGACGATATCCCTGTCTTGTATTTAGGTTCTTGAACAAGTTACTTGCCTTTTTTTTTTAAATTTTTTTATTAAAATAATCGACATTAAACATAGGACCATATTAAGGAGCAATCATTATAGAACCTGAAATACAACACTAAGTATTAGTCTTTGTAAACGTCTGACTTGGTAAACATTCTTCACTCCTCCCTGCAAGCCTCAACTATACACCTGTTACTTTTTATCTTTTATGATCCCTAACAAAAGATCCTGAGGTAGAAATTCAATAACCTGAGGTGGAAATTCAATCCGCTTTTTCAATATTAAAGTAATCAACATTTAACATAAGATCATATTAAGAAGCAATCATCATAGAACACAACATACAACATTAGGTATTAGTCTTTGTAAATGTTACTTGTTCTGAGACTTGCCAGAAACCTGGGAGCATTTGGGGAACATTTAGAGCAATAAAGGGACGGTTTGAACTGCAAGCTGACTGTGTTGTCTCTATGCCGTATCCTGGGTAATCACATTCTGTATCATGGGCTGCTTATACCCTTAAGTTTGTCAACCTTTGTTTATCAGAAATTTAAAAATGAAGCATTTTTTTCAAGTGAACTGATAACTAACTTCCCCTTATCTGATCTACCTACTTGAGTCTCTGCTTTATCTCATCCACTGCACTTTTAGTCTGCAACAATCCAATCATCCCTCAAGATTGTAAATCATGAGCAAGAACTTTTAAAATGACAAGCAACTTCACCTAACTGTATTTCTGTGCTTTCAGTTCCTCTTTTGAGTCAGGAATAATTCTGGCATTTTGTTGTTCAACTGGTTTCAACAGCTTCTCCCTTTGAAATAAAGCAGGGGAACTGTATTTTCTGCAGTTGGTTCCATAATTTATTGCTGTAGGTAGAGCAATACTTTAAAAAGTTAAGAGAACTTTCTGCTTATCTATTCGGAACTGCAGCTGGACTGAGTGTTTATGCTGCAATGTAGAAATCTACTGTTTTTAAGTATTTATTTAAATGATTTATTTTAAATAAATGTTTTTAAGGTTGTCCATCTCACAATAGTGATACTAGGAAATGTATAGGATAAACTGACACTTAGCCATGTAAACCATAATGCTGAAGATGGAAGCAATAAACCTAACCCATAATAACAGCATTGTTAGCAGGACTTGTTTAACCTCCTGGCCTACGTTCCTGCAGGAAGAGCCAAGTCTTCAGTGCCTTACAAAAGTCTAATACAGTGTGAGACAAATAGTCTGGTCCTATGCATTCTTTAGCTTAGGCACTGGCTAATTCACCTCTATCTTCTTCGACAACCCATCAGCTAACAACCCATTCCACCTACCTCACAACCTTCATTCTTCCCCAAATCTCATCATTCCAAGTGGTGACCAGAGCATTAAGCAGCAGTAGCTGAAAACCAGGATCTCTGGAGTTCTGATTACCAGGCCTTGGAGCAAAGCACAGGGGGTTGGAAGGTGACATCAGTAATAAATACTGAGGTCTCCTGCCCTGAGAGCAGCATGTCTCCAGTCACCCACCATATCGCCTTCTGCCCACTACCTTAATAGTTTTGCCTGACCCTTCTCCCTAGCCACTCCAGTTTCCCTCACTTCATCTATTCCATCCTCAAGCCAAAGGACCCAAACACACCATCTAAGCTATCAACCATGACAGTGAGAAGCTGGCACTACCTAGTTTTCAAAATGCTTTCGCCTTGCACTTTTTCTTTTGTTTGCAACTGAAATTTCAATTAGGATTAAGGACCTGCTGAAAACTTGCCCTGTTCATGTGGCCTTTTTGTTTTCACTATCTCTCGTGCCCATCCCATTTTTTTTAATAAATATTGTTTTAGATTGCTGTAAACTGTTTTTATGATTTTATGGTGGTTTTTATTGTTTAGACATAAAGAGCAGTACATCAATATATTCATGGATGTGGACTTCCAGTTCTGGCACGCGGTGATGCCGGATGTGCTTGGAGACTCATATCCGCACTGTCCGGAGTTTCCTTCACTGGTAGACACCCTAGGGGGTCGAAAGTCGCCCTGGAAGGGTGACCACCGAGGAGGAAGCTTGCTGGTAGATAGGGGAGGGTAGCAGCTTCCCCCGTGTCTCCAGCTATCTCCTCAGGGCTGAGGAGCAAAGATTGGCCTGCAAGATGGCAGATCATCTTGCTGCACCAGCCAAAAGTCACACTGACACCTAAGCGCAATATACCACTGCGGATAATCCGAGTGAGACCCTTTTTGTTCTTCTCTTCACCCCATGTTGTTTTTGCCTGCTGGAATTATTTCCCGGTCTGGAAAAAGCGGCTTTTGTATGTGTGGGAACAAAGGCATTTTATAAAAGGACAGATTAAAACCTTTTTAAAGACTATATTTTATCTCTATTCACGTTGAGGTACAGAAAAAAAATGTTTTTTCGTTTTTTTCTTTGGAGCACTATTATATTGGTAGAGTATTTCTTTTTCTAGTCTTTCTTTAAAAAATAGAAAAAAGGAAAAAATGGTGTTTGAAAAAGTCTTTTTACCTTACTGAGGACATCTACTAGTCAAAAGTTAATATTGGAATTGTTGACTATTTGGAGATGAGATAGTTTTGGCCTTCAAACTATTTTTCAAGAGAAAAGATAATTTAAGCCAGTTGTGGGATTTGTGGGGGTGGATACTGTTCAACTGTAGCCTCCACTAAAAAAAAGAAAAAAGAAAAAAGAAAAAAATGATTTCTTTTCAACTACTGTTAAAATGGAGAAGCTGCAATCACTTTGTATCATTTCCTCACGCGTTGTGACTATTGGACTCTCCCTGAAATGTTAAATACAGCAAGCCTCATCCTGGGTGCCCAAGGCTGCTCCAGGATATTACCTGCACCTAAATTGGCTGAGACACAGTGCACCTTCTGGAAATTCAAATATGTGGAATCATTAGCTTATCAAGTTTCGACCTACAACCAAACGAAATGGCACCAAGTCACATTCTCTTGAAATGTGCACATTTCATATCTCCTGATGTTGTTTTTCCAAATTTGGTCACTGCAGCAACTTTTACCAGTCTTTCAAAAGCCTGAAGGAAAGATCCCTTCTAGCATATTCCCTTATACATAGATCACTTTCAAAAATACACGAACTGCTTGAAAAGGAAACTAGTTTAAGGTGATTCTTTTTTTTTTCAACATAAAAATGATAAACAAATCAAAGATTACTGCCCAGTCCTTTTCTTAAGAAGCAAGAAATAAATCTGGAAAAACAGGTTCTATCGTTTTCCAACAGATACATCAGGAATTCTTGAATCTAAACTATTTATCAATACTGAAATTCCTATTATCAAAAGTGGAAGCAGTTAAGACTGCCTTTAAAATGGATGATATTGGTGTTAATTATATTTTATTCTCCTTTTCTTACCTCATGCTTTAGTTCCTTTGGTTTATTATTCATTACTTCTTTTCTCATCTATGTCTAATGTTGTTTACCCCCAACAATGTTTGAAGTATGCGAATGTGTCCGCACATAGTCACAAAAATGCACAGAACTTGCAGGAACAATAAATTGGTGATTGAACTAGCAATATGATTGCCAATGAACATGTATTTTGGGGGAAAATCATATGCTACAGACAAGTTGGTCTCATTTGCATAAGGTTGAATTGCTGTAACTCCTCCTTTTTATGTACATCAATTCTAATACAAATAGTGGGAGAGAGAGATACTCTCTCAATGTGTGGTCATACCAGAAGGAGACTTTGAACTAGGGGATGATTCAGTGAAGAAGGAGAAGAAGAAGAAGGGGAAGGAGGAGAAGAAGGAGAAGGTTGGGTAATTGTGAAGCTGCTGTCCAGGTAAGGTAGTATTATTATCATGGGCTTACCTCAAAGTAAAATTTGATTGCTGCTTGGGATTTGATCTTTAAACGTTAATATTTCTTAATGATCCAGATAGATCAAAGGGTGTTAATTAGTGAAAGATATTCATGATGCAGTTTGTTTTGGAAGGCAATGCCTCTCCAAGGTGCAGGTAATCACATTCTAGCGATCCCTTACGAGACAACTGGTCTGATGTTTGCCTCTAATTTTACTTCATTTGTTTATCTGCAAAAATATTATTCTAGTAATTTTTTTTTCTTCAGAGAAAGCCAGACATTAGGAGGCTTAATCCTGGAATGATCACACATAATTGGATTACTGTAACTAATGACAAACTTGCATTATAGGGGCTAGTGTGTATATGTGTTTCATCTCACTCACTGATGTATGCAACTGCAGACTTCTCTACTGTTGGAGGTGGGCTTTATCCTCTTCTGCAGTTGGTGACCATTTGAGTCTGCCATTGAATATTGTGGCAACCTTGTGTTAATATGGAAATACATGAGGTCATCCTCTCCTTTTACTGCTGTAATACCCCCTAATCCCAAAACAAACATAAACTTAGTATAGTACATTGTAAACTAAAGTTGTTAGGGCTTCAACCACTTTTAAGCTGAAAGGCTGGAAGAGTTACATAATTAAAATGGAGGGAAGGTGCTTCTGCTGAGGCTGCTTAAGTTCTTTATCCCATAACCAATGATGAAAGCAGAATCTCTAACAACTTAAAATATTCTGAAGTGGAGTGTGGATATGAGATTATGAGTTGAAGATGTATCTAGGAAGGGAAGCTAGTGATGACCATGGCTGATCCTAATTCTCAGGGTCACATGTCAACAAGTTCAGTGTCAGGAGAAGGAAAATTAATTATAATGTTTTATAAGAGCAGTTGCTTTTTCATACAATTCAAGTATTCTGTTGAATACAATTCCATTAGATGAACAAGCAGACATAGAAGTAGAAGCCATGGTTCCCATTTAGTTGAATAAGCAACCAGCAACTCCTGCTCCACTCCAAAGAAAATGATAAGGAATTACTCATTTGTTTTTTGAAAAATAAAATTATGTACAGTAATTCTGGTCCTGGAATCCACTGCAAATAATAAAAATAATCACAAAAATGATTGGAAGCCAATAACCATTTTAAGAAACCAATAAGTAAGTACAGAGATTGACTGAAGGTCAAATTAAAATAGATCAGTCTGACTTTCTCAACATGCCAAGACAGGATTTGCTGATTTTGGCTCAGCAAGCTGTGTGAACCCAACCAATCATGGTCTATTAAATAAATTATGATTTAAAGTATTTAAATCATCAAATGCTTTAATAATGCAACATGTCAATTCATTGATTCTCATGAAGACTTATCCTTTTTAATACCATTTGCCTTTTGCACTCCTTTGGATAAATTTTAGAGACTTAATAAAGCCTAACTGTCCTCGATGGTTTTTTTTTTCTTGAATCTCTCTTCCTCAGCTACAGGTTATTTTTCCACTTCCTGGAATATAGAAACTCCCTAGTAATACTATCTTAATCCATCTTTCAATAAATCTTATTGGCTTTTTCTGCATTTCATTTCAGAGTTCCTTTTCCCTTACATCTTAAAAATTACCATAAAACAGCCAATATAAAGGTGCATAAAACCGGTAGGTTGCTCAATTCAACCCTAAGATTTTTTTTTATTTCTCTCTCTCTTTCTGAACCACATAGATAACTTTTTAATTATATTTCTCTCCCTGGCCTTTTTTGGGGGGGAGGTGGGTGGGGAAGGGACGGTTCTGATTTTTTTTACGCTAAAAATTTCTTGGGGGCTTCTCTGACTTATGCATACAAGACTTCTTTTGATATTTTATTGAGAGAATGAAATTTCCTGCAGCCTGGCTGCAGAAAAGCATCTTTGCAAAGGGAAACACTTCTCCTTGGCCATAAGTGAAGACAACCTTGTGGCCTGCCAGGTATTGTGGAACTGCAGTTCCCACATCCCTCCTTACTAATAACAGTGGCTGGAGATACTAGCCTCAAATTTAAGATGTATTTTTTTGCAATACTGTATTTGTATCAGACTCTGAGAGCCCAATGCAAGCTAAATATTTTTTTTTCTTTTGTACAGGCTATATTTACACATTCCTTTTCTTTCTGGTTGTTTTTTGTTTGTTTGTTTGCTTGCTTGCTTACCTTCTTGTATGAATTCAGCCACTTTTTATTTCATTGTACTTATTCATTTTTGGTGAGATTTATATCTTCCCTTTATTTTAGGAGCTCAAGGTGGCCTACATAGAATCTTGTCCAATTTTTTCCCACTGTAACCTTATATGAGAAAGTCTGGGGAAGCTAGGAGTAATGAACCTTCACCTTCAACTATATATGCTCCTTTTTTTCCCAATCTTTTTTTATTAAATTTTTTTCGTCAATATATGTTAATTTTTCCAATCAACAAGTTGTCTGAAAGTTGCTAAACTAATACATGTTCAATTCCTAATCCTTCATTCTTTTCTCTAACCAAGAATAAAATAAATTCCAAATTTGATAATAGTCTGTATCTTCTTTGTCTTTCAGCCTCATAGTTAATCTGTCCATCTCTGCACATTCCAAAATCTTCCTGATTATTTCTTCCTCTGATGGCAATCCTTCATTCTTCCAATATTGTGCAAAAATTATTCTTGCTGCTGTGGTAATATGTAAGGTTAAATATAATTTCTGCTTATTAGTCTTTTCAGACATAATGCCTAGTAAAAAAAGTTCAGGTTTAAAATCCACTTGTTCATGCAATATTTTTTCTAACCACATACGTATATTTTTCCAATAAGCCTTTGCCTTCCCGCATGTCCACCAAATATGATAATACATGCCTATATTATGTTTACATTTCCAACATCTATCTGACATATTTTTAAACATTTTTGCTAATCTTGCTGGTGAAAGGTGCCATCTATAAAACATTTTATACAGATTTTCTTTGTATGAAGTTGACATTGTTAATTTATAGTTTCTCTCCCATAAAATTTGCCATTTTTCTAATTCTATGTTATAACCAATTTTTTTTGCCCATCTTATCATTATTTCTTTCACTTGTTCACTTTCCATATCTAGAATTAACAAAAAATTATACATTTTCTTAATCAATTTCTCATCTGAGGTTAACAAAATCTTATCAAACACAGTTTGATCCTTATAAAATCCATACATTTTTACATCTTTTTCGTATCTATTTAGTATCTGTAAATGTGCCCACCAGGATAGATTAATTCCTAAATTTTCCAATTCTTGTTTAGATTTTAATTTCCCATGAATATCTAAGATATCTTTATATGTCCATCTTTCTCAAAATCCACCAAATTTGGATGTATAAATACCTCCATCATTGACAACCACCCTGGAATTTTAAGATATATTTTAGCTTTAATTTTTTCCCATACTGTTAATAAGGCATTTCTTATAAAATGATTTTGAAAATACTTATGGACTCTGTTTTTCCCATACCATAAAAAAGCATGCCATCCCAACTGTAAGTCATGTCCTTCTAAATACAATAACCTTTTATTTCTGAGTGTTATCCACTCTTTCACCCATGTTAACACTGATGCTTGATAATACAATGTCCATTCCGGCAGCCCAAAACCTCCATTTTCCTTAGCATCTTGTAATGTTTTCATCTTAATTCTAACTTTTTTCCCCTGCCAAATAAAATTCAAAACCAATGAATTTAAATTTTGAAAAAATTTTCTCTCAAGTTTTATCGGAATCGTTTGAAATAAAAATAAAATCTTTGGCAATACATTCATTTTTACTGTAGCAATTCTTCCTAATATTGATAGTTGGAGATTTTTCCATCTTTCTAAGTCTAAGTCTAGTTTTATTTGCTTCAATAATTTTATGTAATTATCTTCTTTTATTGACGAACATCTAGCTGAAAGACAGATACCTAGATATTTAACTTTTTTCACTATTTGTACCTCTGTTTTCTCTAGTATTTGCCTTTTTTGTTTATCTGTAAGGTTCTTTACTATTACTTTAGTTTTAGCTTTATTTATTTTTAATCCTGCCACTTCTCCATAACTATATATGCTCCTAATCAGTATCAGATTGATTAGCTACAAAAGTTTATGAATAGTAGAAATTATCAAAGGACTTTGTAATGGAGTTATTGTTAAGTCCTTTGATTGGTTGCGAATGATGAAGACTCATTGTTGTCTCAACAGCTCTTTATTCATCACCTTCAAATGCCAACAACTTCCAAGGCATGCAGGCCTCTCTTAACTACTCCGAGACCCGCAAAGGTAACGAACAGATGGCTTTTGCGCCTCGCGCATGTGCGCGAGGCCGGCGCCACCCAGTCTGGTCCCGGGCAGCTTTTGCAAAGCCCGGGACCATTGCAAAGTCCCGAGCCTGCTTTTGCAGGCTCAGGACACAACACCCCTCCCCCCCTAGAGGGATCATGCCTGTTCATTCTCACACCTTATTTCTTGGGATAGTGTTATATGTTCCATCAATCAAATGCACCAAATGTGGAATACCCAAGGTTAGCGTCAGGCAAAAACTCCCTCCTACCGTTTTGGGAATATATGTATCCGAAATAAAAAAAAATAATACAATTACCCATTTTCCCATTTATTATGGGCCCCAATGAGTAGTTTCCCTTGAACTGGACAGCAAGTTCACAAAGTCCCTAAGATATTCGGGTGGGTGCTTCATATGACAATGGCCCAGAGACCTTACAGACCATAGCTTTTACCCATAAATGACCAGGCCCATAGTTACGTGCCCAAACCGGATCTTCCACTTGCAGTCTCCTTGGTGCCCTTGGTTGTGACACCTGTGAAGCCACCGGATCAGGGTGTAGCCTGTCCAGTTTTGTGATAAGGCGGCGACCCCATCGCAGTTCAGCAGGACTCTTCCCAGTGGCAGAGCATGGTGTGGTGCGGTGTGCAAAAAGGAAATCTGCTAACCTGTGATGTCAGTAACCGTAAGTCAGTCTCTTCAGGGCATCCTTGGTGGTGCGCACCATTCTCTCAGCCTTTCCGTTGGAGGAAGGGTGGAAGGGAGCTGAAGTTGCATGCCGAATCATGTTGGCTTGGAGGAAACCTTGGAACTCAGAAGATGTAAATTGAGGACCATTGTCCGAAACAAGAACATCTGGAAGGCCATGTGCAGCAAAAATTCCTCGCAGTACCTGGACGGTTCTGGCGACGGTAGTGGAGGAGACAGGAACAACCTCTAGCCACTTGGAATGGCTATCAACAACAACCAGGAAGAATTGCCCCTGAAAGGGCCCAGCGTAATCTATATGCACCCTGGACTATGGGGATTGAGTTTCCTCCCGCCTATGTAGTGGGACCTGAGGCATTTCAGGGCGGGACTGTTGGCACGCTTGGCACCTGTGCACCTGAGCCTCAATGGCCTTATCGAGTCCAGGCCACCAAAGATGGCTGTGTGCAAGTGCCTTCATTCTAACAATACCAGGTTGTCCCTCATGTAAGGAGGTCAAGATTCTAGACCTCAATGAGGCTGGAATCACTACCCTGCTGCCCCATAACAGACATCCTTTGAAAGTAGACAACTCATGCTTCTTTTTCCAGAAGCTTTGGAATTCAGCATCTGGGCACTTGTCAGGCCATCCTGACAACACCCATGTCAGCACATGTGTAAGTGCTTGATCAGTGGCAGTTTCTGCAGCCACATCCCTGGCATTGAGGGGAGACTCTGGTAACTCCTGAATGGACAGTATGTGAATGGCTGGAGCAGGATCAGGCTCCAATTGTTGTAGGGGCAATCTACTCAGGCCATCTGCATGACCCATTTCCTTCCCTGGTTTCTGAATTAGTGTGAAGTCATATGCTGATAGGAAAATGGACCATCTCAGCATACGAGGAGAAATGATATGTGGGGTCTGCTTGGTAGTAGTAAACAAGCCCAGAAGAGGCTTATGATCAGTATAGACCGTGAATTGGCGGCTGTATAAGAAATCATGAAATTTCTTTTTAAAAAAAAATATTTTATTGATTTTATAATTTTAAACAACAAAAAGAAAAAAACAACTCAACTTAATACATTCTTTTTCAACTTTGCACACTAAACAAAAAACCAGCATACATTCTTTTAAATGCATATATACAATACTTTAAATAACTATGGGTGTTGCTCGGCAGCACCCCCCCACCACATCCCCTTTCTTCCTCCCTCTCCTACTTCCCTCCTCCTCTCCTCTCTCCCTCCCTCTCTCCACCCTCCTCTCCTCTCCTCCAACCATCCTTCCTTCCCCTCTTTCACTCCTCCCTCACAACCCCCTCCAGATGTAGTACCCCTCTTCTATCATTAAATATTTCTTTCTTATATATTGCAAGTATTACAGTTGAGTACATTTGAAGAAATCATGAAATTTCTTAATGCCAGCCACTACGGCCAAAGCTTCTCTGTCAATCTGAGTGTAATTCCACTCTGCAGAAGACAGAGTCCTGGAATAGTAGGCCACAGGGACCTGAGTCCCATCAGCCATCAGATGACTGAGTACAGTCCCAACCCCGTAAGGAGATGCATCGCAGGCGATGCAAACAGGCAATTGCTCATTAAAATGAGCCAAAACAGCATTAGACGTGAGCAAAGCCTTAACCTCATTGAAGCTCTTGTCATGGACTTTAGTCCACTGCCAAGGAACCTGTTTGTCCAAGAGCCTTTGTAATGGCTCTGCCACAGCAGAGGAAAGCATGATAAAATTTAATAGGCCCAAGAATGCTTGTAGTTCACTCTTTGATTTAGGACTTGGGGCCTTTTGAATGGCTTGTAATTTTGATTCAGCAGGGTGAATTCCTTGAGCGTCTATCCTGAATCCTAAGAAGTCAGTGGAATTGACTCCTATCTTGCATTTGTCCTTCTTGAGTTTAAGGCCTGCTTTTCGAAAATGAAGCAAGACAGCCCTTAATCTCTCAGCCAACTTTTGGGATGACTCCCCAGCAATGAGGACATCATCAAAGTAGGGGCAGACCCCAGGAATGCCACGTAGTGTGCTTTCCATAACACTTTGGAATATGCCAGGGGCTACATTTACCCCAAATTGCAGTCTCTTGACTTTGAATGCCCCTCTGTGAGTCACAATGGTTTGTGCCTCTGCAGCTGCCTCATCAACAGGTAGCTGTTGATAGGCCTGTGCCAGGTCAAGCTTTGCAAATATGCGGCCCGCTTTGAGGGATGCCAGAATATGGCTTACCACAGGTACTGGATAAGCGTGCTGTTGTAGGGCCTTGTTTATTGTGCACTTGTAGTCTGCACATATATGTATATCCCCATTAGCCTTTAGAGGCGTTACTATGGGGGTTTCCCATAGGCTTGAATCTACAGGTTGTAGAATGCCTTGCTGGAGCAATTTGTCCAGCTCAGCATCAATCTTGCCCTTGAGGGCAAAAGGTACCTTCCTAGACTTAACCCTGATGGGCGTGATCTTTGGGTCTAACCTTAGTGAAACTGGAGGCCCCTTGTAGGATCCAAGCTCTGAGCTGAACACATCTGCAAACTCATTGCAGATTTCTGCCAGGCTTGACATTTGCAAATGGTGCAGCCCTGTAATCTGGATTCCCAGAGCCTCGAACCAATTGAGTCCAATAAGACTCATTCGTTCTCCCCCTACAACCAACACATCTAAAGGACCATCAAAATCCTTGTGCTGTACATTAAGGGTGGTCTCCCCCTTAACACACAACTTAGAATTTTGAAAATCCATGAGAACTATATTGGATGGCTTAAGCTTGGCTCGCAGGCCATTGCTGCTATACATCTTTTTGAATGTACTGTTGGATATAATGGCTAGAGCGGACCCAGTGTCCAACTCCATGGATAAAGGGACCCCTTGCAATCTTACTTTAAGGGACAGCTTCTTCTTAAGTGGTTTGTGTGTGCCTGTCCTTAGTACACTCCTACGTGATGCACAAAACCCACCCTATTTTGGCTGGGGACCCTGGTACCTTTCAGACGCAATTCTTCATGTGGTTGAATCTTCTGGTGGCCCAGACAGACGGCTGCAATGAGGCCCTGCTTTTCACATGCTCTGCAAATGGCGGAACGGAACCTGCAGACGGCTCTTCTGTGGCTTCCTCTGCATCCAAAGCATTTGAGGGACACTGCGGCCTTGTCCTGATGCTCCTTCTACCTTCTTCCAGCTGGCTGGAAAAGTCTATTCACCTCTTCTTCAGGATCCGCTTCTGCCTCTTCTTGGACGTCTTCCTGATGGATGGTAGCTACCTCTGGAGGGCTCCTGGTGGGCCGTAGAGTCTTCACAGCTCTGCCTGCTGCTTCTTCAGCTGTCACCTCTCTCAGTGCATCTTGGAAAGAGACATCTTCTCTAGCAAAAAGCTTTTGCTGCAGTCTCTGTTCCTTAATCCACACACAAAACGGTCATGCAGCCTTTCTTCCAGATCCTTGAACTCACACGGTCTGGCTGCTCTCCTTAAAGCTGCAATGAAGTCCTTAGCAGATTCACCTGCCCTCTGGTCCCTTTGCTCAAACATGTGTCTCCATGCAATCACAGACATTTTTGGCTGGGAATGTTCCTTGAGTAGTTTCTTCAAGTCAGTGTAAGTTACTGACTCTAGAGGTGCAGGGGCCACCAGGTTCTCTGCAATCTCAAACGCCTCCTGACCACAGACACACAATAGGGTTGCAGCTTTCAAGCCATCTTCTCTGACTTGGTTTACCCTGAAATAATTCTCCACCCTTGCAACGTATGAGTCCCATCTTTCTGGGTGGGAGACATCAAATTCAGAAATACATCCAATCTTCGCCATCCTACAGTCACAATTTCACCACTCGCTCCTGTTACTCTATTCTTGGGGGAAAGGGTCTTTCAGCCAAACTCACCCTCCAGTGACGCTGTACTGGCAGGCTTGAGATGCTGATTTCGACGCCGTTTTTCCTTCTGCAGGACTTCTTGGGGTGAGTCTTCACAGCTTCACTTTCTCCGCTTGTAACTCATCCCATCCTCGTCACCAGTGTTAAGTCCTTTGATCGGTTGTGAATGATGAAGACTCATTGTTGTCTCAACAGCTCTTTATTCATCACCTTCACAACGCCAACAACTTCAGAGGCACGCAGGCCTCTCTTAACTGCTCAGAGGCCCGGGCAAAAGTAATGAACAGATGGCTTTCGCACCTCACGCATGTGCGCGAGGCCGGCGCCACCCAGTCTGGTCCCGGGCAGCTTTTGCAAAGACCGGGACCATTGCAAAGTCCTGAGCCTGCTTTTGCAGGCTCAGGACACAACAGTTATCATCAGTTAGCCTTGAGTTATCCTCCTGATTTTCCCAATCATTGTCTTTTCTCTTTTCTCAATTTATATGCAGTTATCTTTCTCATTTATTTGTGAACTCAATGTGTCTTTCTTTCTCATTATTCAGTTTTATTTCTATTTCTTGGGCAGTCAACATAGATACCGGTAGTTGCTGGCAGAGTAACTTAATTTAATGTAAAAGTTTAGAGTCTGTTGGTGCCTTCTGTAACTCAGTTTCTTTTTTTAAGTTCATCAAATATCCTTCACATATTTTCTTGAGATTTATTTTCCAAATGGTTATATTGAATGAAATAGCCTTTCATCACAGCTTTACTCACTTCCCAAACAATCATTAAGCTCATACCTTTACCCAAATTATTATTAAAATATATTAGTTTTTCTTTACAGTCCTTTAGAACCTTTTTCTGTAAGATAGTTTCATTCAATCTCCATCTATAATGTAAAAGCCTTTTTTTAAGTATCAAAAGAACTGGATTGTGATCAGAAAAGGTTTTAGACAAAATGTCCACTTTTGACATTTTGTTAGCTAAACTTTCAGAAATTCATATCATATCTATTCTTGAAAATGATTTGTCATTCTGAATAAAAAGCATATACTCTATATTCAGTCCATTTTTATGTCTCCAAAAGTCAAACAATGCTAAATTGTCCATTAATTCGAAGAAGACTTTCAGTAATTTTCCTTGGGAAGATTTTAATTGATATTCTGTCAAAAGTGCGAGAGATTATTTCATTCCAATTAAAGAGATTGTTTTTGCTGTATGTAATGAATATTTACTATTCTTATACAAGTAAAAAATTGAGATTATGCTTCTACTATGTAATTTACTAGGTGGGAAAATTTTGCTTTTTCTTTCCCTTTCCCTCAATCTTTTCCCTTTACCTACTTTTCCCATTTTCTTTATTTTTATTTGTATTTTATATTTAAAAAGTTTAATAAAAATCATTACATAAATAAAATTTATGAGTTGTAAAAAGAATAAATAACATGGATAATTTTATAATAAGAGGAAACTTAAATATTGATCCAAACTGAAACTATACTAGAACCAAATGATTTTATAAATCAATTTTTTTTTCCAATCCAAAACATTTTCACAGAATAAAAAAGAATGAAAATGTTTTCATCAAAATGATGTTTCAAATTTGGAAAAGTAAATACATAGCTTAAATGATGCTTCTCTTTTAATAACATACGTAGATTAGGGTCATCCTTATGGTTTGGCTAAAATGAAAATTTTGACAAAATACAATCTTTATAGTCTCCAAGATGCTCTTTTCAAACTATAATGCTTTGTCCAGAGGCAACGAAGGGGATAGATGGGATCAAGGGAGTATTTGTGTATTAAAATCCATATTCTCTCTATCACTTTTTCAGAAGACTATTATGCAAAGCAAATAGGCTGCCTGTCCCTTTTGCACCACATTAGAGCTTTTAGCTATAGGAAGTGTGATAGCTTTACATATATGCCAACGGATGTGAGTATGTATAGGTTTAGGATTTTCATGCTGGAGGGAGAAGGATTTCGCAGATGGATCATGTGTTGGATCAAAGTGGCATGATCTTCAACTAATGGAACCAACAAGTGGTTGATGGGGATCACTTTACTTATAATGCAATGCTCTGATCCAGATTTCATTTTTCTTGTTCCTCCTAGCAGCAATTGGCCTGTTAGGAAACCATAATGACTCACCTGCTTCAAAAGTTGTTCATGATTCTCCTGCTGGGTGTACTGCTTGGATTGTTTTTTCCTATTCAATGGCACACAACAATGACAGGTAAGACAGTGGATCATGAATTAACTGAATTCCAGCATGTGGGGTCAATCATGTTTATGTTCCACTAAGTAAACATAAAAAAGTAGGTGAGTATGATACACAAGTGGAACTCTGTTAACATGGCACTCAGAGACAGAATAAAGAAATAAGAATAAGGATAGAAGAAAAGGATGGGAAACAAATGTGTTGAAATCAATGTCAAAAAACACATTCAGAAACAATGAGCTGTATTGTGTCTTGTAGTTCTGGGTTGACAGATGATAAGACCACAGAACGTACTATGGATTCTGCTGCCCATCATGTAGTTTTGAATAGCAAATTATGTGAAAACTAAAGAAGCATTTACTCACAGACCTAATTATTGGTTTACAGATCTCACAAACAGAAGTGTTACCGGTAGCAGCCATCATGCTTCCCTAAATTTGCAATGACCAATAGGCTTGCCATCCTCTCAACTCTAAACCTGATGCCTGTTCTCCTTGAAATATACACATGCCCTTAAAACTTTCACAGCTTCTTTCTAAAACAAACATTAAAGAATACAACAAATGACCATTCAAAAGAAAAAAAGAAAATGATAAAAAGCACTCTGGAAGGAAAATAAAGCCTCAGTAAACAAACAGGTTACAATTGTCATTAAGATTTTTAAAAAATCATTATTTCAATGATTACTTAAACATATAAAATTAATTATATCATTTTGAGAAATAATTTCAAGGCAAAAAAACATATACGAAAAGAAACCCCCTTAAAAACAGTAAGCAAAAACAATATTAAATTCTAGGTTCCCTCCCAATATACCCAGTTGGTGATTTCATCAAATTATTTATAAACATTGAAATAGCTTTTGGCTTCTATCTTGACATCAACTATTTCCCCCTTGAAAACCATATTCTAAATATTTGAGTCGGCCTTGTTATATGACTTGGAATATATAAGGAAGCAATGCATGCTTACATTTAGTCAAACGTCTATTCTGGATGCTTACTGCTGATTTTGGCATTTATTTATTTATTAAATTTATATAGCTGCCCTTCTCAGGAAGACTGATTCTGGGTGATCTTACCATAGCGTAACTCTGTGCGACTTACAATTACATTAAAGCACAAACAGTTAAAATCAAACCTTAAAATCCAAGACACATGAAGAGGGTAGGGGTAGTTTCCTATCCAGATGCAGGATTTTTCATTTCCATCTTGTTCACTGGAATTCATTGCTCCAGGCTGTCTGGAGCTTTCTGAAATTTCTCTCATTCATTCAAAGCATTAATTGCCCCTCCCCCAGCTTTATGACATCTGCATGACATCTGCAAACTTTTAAAAGTATCATTTCAGGTCTCTCATTCAAATAATTGATAATAAAAGTGAAATAAGAGAAGAGCCAAGTCACAGCTCTGTAGCCTTCTATTCAATGTGTAGGGAATGGGGGAGGCTTGAAGAAACCTGAAAAAGCCATACAAGTGTGGGAGGGAGTGAACCTGGGTGTCATGGTTTCGACAGAATAGATGAAACCGATCAAAAGAACTTCAAGGCAAAGATTTCTTCCTCAAAGAACATTTTATTTTGGAAACAAAGTATTGGCACTTACATAGTTGAACCCAAGACTAAAAATCCCTCCTTCAGGCTACAAAGTAACAAGTTGTAATTCCCACCCAAATTGCTGTCATAAATCACATACACCTATGACTTCAAAACGCAGGCTCTCGTCCCAGCTTTACAGCCTGCCAAAACTCTTATCAGCCTTAACCTTGATTCTCATACAGATGCATTGTTACGGCTAGCTAAGAACTTCAGCACCCCTTCTCCCCCTCAGCTATCTCTCTAAACTAAAAGTGGCAATGGATACGAAATGAAAAAAATGATTCCAGTTCAAGTGTCACAACGCTGACATTCTGTCCCCCTTAAAAGAAAAGAGAAATCCTGCAAATCAAACAAAAGCAAAAGTTAGTAATTCCCCCTCGGATGTTTGTCATAAAATTTATGTATGAGTCTATCAGCCTTTACATCAGTACACTTCACCCAGGTAGCTTCTGACAATGGATACCCTTTCCATTGAACTAAATATTGCAATTTCCCTTTATACAACCTAGCATCAAGGATATGCTTCACTTTGTAATGAGTCTCCCTAGCTACCACAAAGGGACCAGGTGCTTTTTTTGGGAGGGAGTCTTAGAGTAGAATCTCTGAAAGGCTTCAACAAACTACAGTGGAATACAGGCTGGATCTTTCCTAAAAGTTGAGGGAGTTTTAGTTCCACAGTCACTGGGTTTAAAATCTGCACTATGGGAAAAGGTCCCAGGTATTTTGGCCCAATTTCTTTCTAGGTAATTTGAGTCTTAAGTATTTTGTAGAAAGGTAAACCTTCTTCCCGACATGAAATGGCTTTTGAGGTGCTCTTTTCTTATCCGCTTGTTTTTTGTTAAGACTCTGAGGCTTTCTTCAAAGCTTTCTTTGCATTGTCCCACACCTCTTTCCAAGCAGACACCCATTGATTTAAAATCTGAGAGGCAGGTGGTTCCTGGGGGTATTCAGGCATTGGGATGAAATCCCTCCCTGTGGCTATTCTAAAAGGCATAAATCTGGTACTGCTGTGTATAGTGTTGTTATAAACCACTTCAGCAAAACGGAGGAGATCAGTCCAATTTGTCTGTTAGTAATCCACATAGCATCTAAGATATTGCTCCACCATTGCGTTCGCTTTTTCAGCCACCCCATTCATAGACAGTTGAAAAGCCGATGGCAATCCTTGCATGGAACCAATTAATTTTTAAAAGTCCCTCCAGAACCTGGCCACAAACTGCACCCCCTGTTGGAAATTATTCGCTTTGGCACACCATGTAGTCTGTAAATAGTCCTTGCAGATTGGTGACTCTGGGGAGTTATCTGAGAAATAACTTGAGGTGGAGGCATAACAGAGTCTATGACTTGCTCACATTGGCTTTGTATTGGGGCAATTTGGAATGGGCATCAGCTAAGAAATTCTTTCCACCCGGCGAACATTTCAGGGTGAAATTAAAACAATTAAAATATTGTGCCCAGAGCACTTGTTTAGGTGACAGTTTATGGGGTGTTTTCAGTGCCTCTAAATTTTTGTGATCAGTCCATACTTCTAAAGGCACCTTGCTCCCTTCTTTTTTTTTTTAAACAAGTTTTATTGTTTTTTTTCATTTTACAGACAAGTGCTTCCGAAACAATGTGGTGGCAGGGCAATCAATTATCCACACACAAAGTCATACCCATAAAAATCAGATTAAATCATTAAAAAAGAAAAAAAAAGAAAAAGAAAAAAACAGAAAACAGAAAACCCCTCTCTCTTTCCCCTCTAATAACTTATTATATTCAAATTGATATATTTCAATACAACTAGGTCAATCCTATCAATCCTCAATAACCTTTCATCTAAATAGATCCACAAATCCAACTCCTGTATGAAGTTTACTTATTTCAGTTACTATGTTCCATATTTCTAATCTAAGTACATAATTAACACTTCGGGAGTCTCCCCATTACCTTTTTCCTTAACATATTCAATAAACATTTATTAATATCATTTCTTATTTTTCCCTATTCTTCTTCCATTACAAAATAATCATCACTTCTAATGTATATATAAAAAAGTATATTAGTTCATATCAGAAAAAAACAAAGAAAAAAACAGAGCAAAGTAAAAAAAATACCTTTCTATTTCTATTATACTTTATAATCTAATAATCAATCCCTCAATATTAATATCAGATTTCTTTAACCTCCTCAAAATTACTATATCCAAAAGATATTAATACATAGATAAGCACCTTATTAAGTTCAGACCCTTAATTAATTTTTATTCAATCTAACATCTTATTTAACTGTCATAAGTCATAAATCTAATAAGCCTTCTAAAATCATTACATAAAACCTTCAATCACATTCTTAAATCTTATTCTAGCTTTCCTTTTATGCCAAACAGGTTTCTATAACAAGGCCACTATATCCATAAGCAAGTCATTTTTTTTATCTTGTAGTGTCCTTTGAGTGAAACAAAGACATCTTCTTTTCTGTTTTAGGAACCTAGCTCCTTTGTAAATAATCCCTTGTTGTTTAACAAGGTCCAATCTCCACGTTTGAAACTGTTGAGTAGCCAGCTCAATTATGTCCAGTTTTGTACCTAATAGTTGTTTATCCAAGTTAGCATCGTTCTCAGTTCGTTGGGCTTGTCTGTCCATTTCTGTTAATTTTAGGGTTGTAAGTGGTTTAATTACAGTCCTTTTTAATTCCTCAGAGAATTCATCAGCCTGTGTATAGAGTAAAGTGGAATCTTCTTTACCTTTAGTTAATCCTGCTTCTATTATTTCTTGACCCATAGAGTACTCAGATGAAGTCTGGGAGTCAGTTTGGAAGTTCAAAGCAGGATTTCCATTTTTTATTTCCATCGTAAATTCTTTTATTTTCAAACGTATTTCATCAGTAGCTTCATAAAGTTTTTCCAGTATAAGTTTATAGTCAAGTTGAGCCAAGGGTTGCTCCATTTCAAAGATAATCAAAAACAGTCTGCATCATTTAGTAGGGGCTGTGTTCAGAGAACATTTAATCAGTGTCCACCCCCACCAGTGCAGCTGTTAATTTTCTTTGTATTTTCCCCTTAATGATAATCTGAAAGTCAAGGTTAATCCAATCCTCAAAAGAAAAAGTTGCAATTTTAAGTCACTAATTAAAGTTGCAATTTTACGTTTTTCCACAAGGTGTCCTCAGTATCATGTAAAATCTTCTCCCAGAAACCAGGAATCTCATAAACAAGATCAGGAAATACAGAAAAAAGAAGCATTCAAACCCAATAGCAGATTCAATACTAACAAAATTTTCCAAGACCCCGAAGTGAAGGAAAAAAAGAAAAAAAATAGGAAAAAATCACTTTAAGTTAATTCAATCCAAGCTTCTTTCCCCCACACTCACAAATGCCACCTTCTTAGAGTAGGGAAATCATTTCAAAGGTGCTTTTTACAGGCACAAAAAAAAGAAAAACCAAGAGAGGAAAGGGAAAAAAAAATCTCACCCGGCTCAGCCAAGGTGGTTCCTGTGCTTAGATGTTCTTCTGACTTTTGGTTGCAGCAGCTAGATGAACAGCCATTTTACTGCCATTCTTTCCACCGTCGGCCCAAAGGAGCAATCTCAGTCCCTGGAAGAAGCTGCCGCTCTCCCAAGGACAACGAGGACCTCCTCCCCAGTAGCTGCCCCCACAGGGCAGCTTTTTGACCCAATTAAGGGTCTACCGGCAGCAGAGAATCAGCTGGCAAGGAGAGCCATCTCCTTGCACAGCTGCAAGCGCCGCTATCTGGAACCGGAAGTCACCTTGCTCCCTTCTAATGATGCCACATTAGCAAAGCTCATCTAGTAGCAAAAGCTTCTTTTGCCCAAATTGCCCACCTCCTTTCTGTGTCGGTGAATTTTTTTGAAGTGTAAGCACAAGGCTGTAAAACTCCCTCATGATTCTTTTGCAGGAGTACTGCCCCCACGGCTACATCGCTAGCATCAGCTTGAATTACAAATTGCTCCTCTTGGTGTGTTTTAGAATTGGTTCAGCAGTGAACAATCTTTTTAAATTCTCAAAAACGGTTTTGCACTCAAACGACCAGTGCAGGGGCTGTCCTGGACACGGTTTTCCCCTATCCTTACCAGTTTTTAATAGTTCTGTTAAGGGCAAAGCAATCTCAGCAAATGAAGGAACGAACCGACAGTAAAAATTAGCAAATCCCAGGAAACTCTGGAGTTGTTCCCGCGTATTTGGGGGCTGCCATTCTATAACAGCCTTCACCTTAGCTGGATCCATTTCAATACCTTCACTAGAAATTCTATAGCCCAAATAATCCAAATGTGTCTGATGGAATTCATATTTAGAAAGTTTGGCATAGAGTTTAACATTCAGCAATTTTTTCAAAACTTCTCACACTAAACTTATATGCTCTGCCATAGTCTCTGTATAAATTAAGATGTCATCAAGATACACCAAAACCCCTTTCTATAAATGATCGTGTAGGACCTGGTTAATCAACAGCATGGACACAGTAGGTGTCCCTGTAATCCAAAAGGCATGACCTTAAACTGATAGCTCCCCAGAGAGCTGTTGAAAGCAGTTTTCCATTCATTGCCTTCTCTAATTCTCACATGATAGTTTATTTATTTATTAAATTTCTATACCACCCCTCTCCCGTAGGACTCGGGGCGGTTCACAACCCAATAAAAACATAGTACGCCTCTCTCAGGTCTAATTTGGTAAAGATTCTCCCCTTTGCCAGATGAGTTAACAAGTCTTTCATTAAGGGAAGGGTGTACATATTTTCCATACTCACCCTGTTAAGGCTCTTAAAATCCATGCAGAGCCTAAGCAACCCATGTTTTTCTCTTTAAATAGCACCAGGGCCACTACCTTGGATTTTGCAGGCTTGATGAAACCTATGGCTAAATTCTTGTTGATATACTGCCATAATTCTTCCACTTTGAGGGGGGTCATGACATACATCTTTGACTTTGGTAATTTGGCCCCTGGCAGAATTTCAATGGCACAGTCATTTGTTCTGTGGGGAGGCAGGACATCACATTCTGCCTCACTAAACACTTCTGCTAAGTCCCGGTATTCGCTGGGAATGAGAGGCGCTCCTGGCAGGGGAATTGTCACTATCTTTATTGGTTCAGATGGCGGGTTTGCTTCTTTGCTAACGTCATGGGAGGAGCTGGGAGATGAGGGTCCTATGGGTAACCTCAAAGTTCTCATTCCATTCTCCCACCATATAAAGGGTTTCCACTTGTCTAACCAAGTTAGCCCTAGAATCACTGCTTCAGTCATTTTTGGGCCCACCATGAATAGAATGAATTCCCAATGTTCACCCACTTCTAGCCGCACTGGCTCCGTTAGGTGGGTAATTAAGGTTCCTCCCATTAAAGATCTATCTGCCTGTTCAAATTTCATGGGGTTGGAGAGTTGCTTCACTCTGATGCCTAATTTTAGGACAATTCGAAGGCTGATTAGGCAGTGTGAACACCCTGCGTCTACCAACACTCGCAAGTCCATTTGGACTCCTGTCTTAGGAACTATAAGCTTGACTCACTATCTGGTCATTCTCTCCCTTGTCATCGCTGTCATATGAAGCAGGTGTGATGGCAGCTATATCTGGGGTCTCGACCTTTTCTTGAGTAGGTGAGGTGACTTGGGTAGCTTCCGACACTGGGATTGCTGCCTGCACTAGGGAAAAGCACCTGCAGCCAGACAAAAATACTTCCCACCCCACTTTCAAAGGCACAGTACAGCTCATGAGTTTTTTCCCCAAAGGCCAAAACCCTAAGAGATGGGCTCGTGAATGTATGTGTGCCTTTATGTATTCATTCATAAGTTTACTTTCAAACATCCATGTTGGGGTTCCAGCTGGCTGGCTAATTGACCCACACCTTGGCACTTTCAAGGTTGTGCAGATGTCTGTAAGCAGCCTCACCCAGCCCAGGCCCTTGCTTGCAAAAATAAACACCAGGAAATCCTGTTAGTGTATAGGAAAAGAGTAGATAAGAACACAGCAAGAAGATGAGAAGTGGGAGGCAATGTTTGGAGACTGATAACTATTGCAGGAAGTTGGGTTATCAATCATTTGCCAAACCATAAGCTACAATAAGTGGCATATCCTGGTGGGATTCTTGCCTGGAGTTTGGATTGGGAGCTTAGCTGCAGTGCTCAAAAGCAACAACAACGCTTAAGAGCAGAGCTTGGAGCCTGACCTGGAGCTTGGCAGTAACCAGAAAAGAGGCAATCACACTGAGGCAGCACCTCATCGCAACTAGCACAAGAACTTTTAGAAGGAGAAAAAGGTTGTATGCTACTTAACAGACTTTGAGACTTTTGTTTGAAGAGTATAAAGGGTTGTGTATTAAAGGTGCACTTATATGACAGTATCAATTTGTAAAGCCTAGAAGGGTGGAGATAACCCATAGTAATATCCTGTAATTGAAGAAGGTGTGTGCTGCAATAAAGCATTGTGTATAGATCTGCTACACTAGGGTGTGTTTGGTCCCAGAAAAGCAAAGAACCCTCACAAACTGGAATGCTTGGAAAATCCCCATGATTTCATTTCTGTTTCAGAGGAAATAATAGACTAGACTAGACTAGACTAGACTAGACTAGACTAGACTAGACTAGACTAGACTAGACTAGAATAGAATAGAATAGAATAGAATAGAATAGAATAGAATAGAATAGAATAGAATAGAATAGAATAGAATAGAATAGAATAGAATTCTTCATTGGCCAAGTGTGATTGGACATACAAGGAATTTGTCTTCGGTGTATAGCTTTCAGTGCCTAAACAAGCAATAAGTGATAAAGCATGATCATAGTCATTGTAAAAATACATTCATCATAAATCATAAGATATTCACAGAATGCTAAAATAAGCAATCAACATAAATCATACTAGGATACTAAATAAAACAATATAAATCATAAGATACAAGCAACAAAGTTATAGTCATAAATAGATTAGGACAGTGGTGGTGAACCTATGGCACGGGTGCCAGAGGGGGCACTCAGAGCCCTCTCTGTGGGCACGCACGCCATTGTCCCAGTCCTAGGCCTTCAGCTGGGTTTTATAAAACCTTTTTGTTTTAGGCCTCTGCCGCCATGTGCAACAACAAAAAAAGGTTCAATCAATCAATTTCAACTTCTCACGGGAAAAAAAGATCTTGCAAAGTTGGAATTGATTGATTGAATTTTTTAGTCCCACCCAGCCTGCCATTACCACTGCAGCCACGCCCACCCAGTGGGCCAAACCCACCCAATGGACCATGCCCACCCGGCACCCGACGATACATAAATGGGTTTTGGATTGCAGTTTGGGCACTCGGTCTCTAAAAGATTCGCCATCACTGCATTAGGAGATAGGTAATAGGAAAGATGAGAAGAACAATAGTAATACAGCCTTACTAGATAGTTTGACAGTGTTGTGGGAATTAGTTGTTTGATAGAGTGATGGCATGGGGAGGAAAACTGTCTTTGTGTCTAGTTGTGGCATGCAATGCCCTATAGGGTTGTTTTGAAGGTAGAAGTTGAAACAGTTTATGTCCAGGATATGAGGGGCTGTAGATATTTTCACAGCCCTCTTTCTAGCTCATGCAGTATACAGGTCCTTAACGAAAGGCAGGTTATACAAATTATTTTTTCTGCAGTTCTAACTATCTGTTGAAGTCTGTGTCTGTCTTGTTTTGGTTGCAGTACCAAACCAGACAGTTATAGAGGTGCAGATGACAGACTTAGTAATTCCTCTGTAGAACTTTATCAGCATCTCCTTGGGCAGTTTGAGCTTTCTGAGTTGGCACAGGAAGAACATTCTTTGTTGTGCTTTTTTGATGACGTTTTTGATGTTAGGTGTCTATGTTAAGTCTTGAGTTATTAAAGAATCTAGAAACTTTAAGTTCTCTTCTGTTGATACTGTGTTGTCTAGTATTGTAAGAGGTGATAGTATAGGAGGGTTTCTCCTAAAATCTACTATCATTTCTATAGTTTTGAGTGTGTTTAGTTCAAGACTGTTCTGGCCACACCACAAGGCTAGTTGTTCAACCTCCCATCTGTATGCAGATTCGTCATTGTCTCGAATTAGACCAATCACTGTTATGTCGTCAGCAAATGTCATTACTTTAACAGTCATTGGTATATAGAGAGAAGACAAGTAGAGAGAACACACAGCCCTGGGTGACCCCTGTGCTAATTGTACAGGTATCTGATGTGATTTTGCCTAGCTCAGGGGTAGGCAACCTTGGCTCTTTTAGGACTCGTGGACTTCAACTCCCAGAATTCCCGAGCCAGCTGTGCTGGCTCGGGAATTCTGGGAGTTGTAGTCCACGAGTCCTAAAAGAGCCAAGGTTGCCTACCCCTGGCCTAGCTTCACCTGCTGCTTCCTGTCTGTTAGAAAGCTTATGATCCATTTACAGGTGTGGTCAGGCACGGCCAGCTGATTTAGTTTAGTAAGAAGAATATCTGGAATGATGGTATTGAATGCCGAGCCGAAGTCTGCAAAAAGGATAAGTCCTTGGAGATTCAAGATGTTATAGGATGTAGTGCAGAGCCATGTTAACAGGATCATCTGCCGATCTATTTGCTCAGTAGGCAAATTACAAGGGGTCTAACAGCGGATCCGTGATAGTTTTCAGGAGAGCCAGCACTAACCTTTCAAAAATTTTCATAACTACGGATGTCACAGCAACAGTCATTCAGTTCCTTGATGGAGGGTTTCTTCAGTACTGGGATGATAGTAGAGCATTTGAAGCAAGAAGGAACATAGCACATCTCTAGTGATTTTTTTTAAAGATAAGGGTAAAGATGGGGGCCATTTGGTCAGCACAAGCTTTTAAGCGAGAAGGAGTTATCTTGTCTGGGCCTGGTGCTTTTCCAGGCTTTTGTCTATGAAATGGACCTTGCACAATGTTTTCTGTAATTACCAGAGATGGGGGCCCCAGAGGGATGGGGTCAGTTGTAGGAGGATTGGCTATTGTTGATATATCTAAGACTGGGATGGTGGAAATAGGTGACAGTGGTTTCCTCTCAAACCTACAGTAAAACACATTCAGGTCATCTGCCAGTTGTCGATTTCCTTCAGCGTGGAAATGAGGGTTGCTGTAACCAGTGATATTTTAAAGAGTTTTCCACATATTTGCTGGTTCATTTGTTGAGAACTGATTCCTTAGCTTTTCAGAGTAGTTTCTTTTTGCTGCTCTGATCTCCCTTGTTAATACATTTCTGGCCTGGTTGTTCAGCAAGCATTCTATCTCCTGTCCTGTAGGTTTCCTCTTTGTCATGACGTAGCTGCTTGAGTTTAGCTGTGAACCAAGGCTTGTCGTTACTGTATATTCACAGGTTTTTGGTTGGCACACATAGGTCTTCACAAAAACTAACATATGAAGTTACAGTATCTGTGAGTTCATCCAAGTCTGCTGATTACAAACTTTCCAATCAGTGCAGTCAAGACAAGCCTGTAGCTTTAGCCTTGCCTCCTCAGTCCAAAACTTCACTGATTTAATTGTTGGTATTATGGTTTTAAGCTTTTGTCTATAAACAGGTACAAGGTGAATCATACAATGATCAGAGTGTCCCATAGCTGCTCGTAGTAAAGACCGATAAGCATCTTTTCATGTTGTGTAGCAGTGGTCTAAAATATTCTTGCCTCTAGTGATCCAGTTGACGTACTGAAAGTATTTTGGTAGCTCTTGGCTTAAGTGCTTAAGTTAGCACTTAATCCTATAGCAATTACTTCCCACAACACTGTTCACCAGTTATAATTAAAATATCGCTGAACTAAAATTCACCAAATTCCCGTCCAAACATGGCATTCAGGATTGCAGATCTGATTTTTTTTAAGCTGTTACTTTTTAAAAATTGTCTCAACAAAGTCTGAATTTTTTTTAGATCATAAAGAAGATTGGTTGAAAACACAAAACGATCGTAAAATCAATTTGGATTCCATCTGTCTGAGCAAGAATTTAAAAAATTTAAAAAGAAAACTGGATGTAGACGTGGCTAGACGTCTCTTTGTGGATGAGAAGTACAAATTTATCTATTGTGCGGTGCCAAAAGTAGGCTGTTCTAACTGGAAGAAAATTATTTTGCTACTCAGGCTCAACTTGAGTAGGGATGTCTTTGAAGTAAGCCAGGAGGTTCATAAAACAAACCTTCTAAAGCGGTTGAGTTCTTATCCATCTAAACAACAAGCAGAATTTTTGAACTCCTTCACCAAAGTGATGTTTACCAGGCATCCTCTAGAAAGACTGGTCTCCGCTTACAGAGACAAATTATTGCATGATGAACCTTACTATAGCATCACAGTGGCAAATCAGATTAAAGCCTTGTTTAGGACGGACAAAAACCTTACAGGGCGTGTGACTTTTCAAGAGTTTGTAAACTATGTTATGACAAGCGATGACAAATATTTGGATGTACATTGGAAACCAATGTTCCAGTTGTGTGATCCCTGCAATATTCACTATGACATCTTGGGAAAGTATGAGACGCTGCAGGAAGATGTCAATCATACTCTCAGCAGACTCAGAGTTCCAGAGATTATCCGATATCCAGACAGTAAATTCTATGCACAAAGGACAAACAAGAATCTCACTACCCAATATCTAAAAAAACTGGACGGGAACCAAATACAGAAACTCATGAAACTTTATCAGATAGATTTCTCTTTATTTAATTACAGTTTTACTGTTAAAATGGAAATGTCATTTTCAGGCTAAATCATACTTCTATTTTCTGGATACCTACCTTTGGGAGTAAGGCAAGAATTTGCTAGAAAAAAAATACATTTTCTTAGGTGACATGTATTTTAGAAAAAAATACATTTATTTAGGCGGCTATCTGTTTCTAAGTTGCCTCCTTAAAGATGTTTACTTGGTGTCTTCACTGACTTCACTTAGATGTCAAACATTTTATTTTATTCTGTAAATTCTGTAAATTTGATTTTACTGATAACTTGCCTTACTTTAGCCCAGGCAAACCATAATTTGCTCTTTATTTGCACTTCACAGTACGCTATGCTGCAAATCAAAGTGTTTGGATCAGTGGTGGGGTTCAAATAATTTAACAACCAGTTCTCTCTGAAATCATAGAACCTTTTAAAAGGCACATGGGTAAAAACCAAACTAGGGTGGGAGGGGAGGAGCTGCACCACGCACCCAGCACCTGCTTACTTTAAGGCCCCTGCATCCAGGCCGCTTCAAGCTTGGTAACCTCCCCCTTCCCCCGCTTGTGCAATGACCCGGCTGCCCACTCACCTCTTCCTTTTCACTCCCCTCCTGAATCAGACTGCCATGCTGAGGAGGATGGACCTTACCCAGTCCCCCTCCACCATTACGGAGCCAGGGCGAGTGACGGCGAAAGATTCTGCTGCCACTGCGCAACAGTTGTATCTGCTGCTGGATGGGCTTTCTTCGGTCCCCACTGCCCTTGCTGCCCACACTTCGCCCCACCCCACAGATCACTTGCCTGGAGGCAGCAGTCTCCTCCTTTTCCGTCAACTCTCCCGTGGCTTGCGCCGTGACCGGGGTATGTGTGTGTGCAAGCCTCTTCTGCTGGCTCCCTCCATAAGCCCTGGTATCTCTCCACCAGCCTTCCGTCACCACGCATCTGCTTGCACGAAGCAGCAGTCCACGTGGGCTGCCTTCTTCCAGCCAAAAAAGAGAGAAAGGCGGCTTACGGTAGCTCCCTTCACCACCCTGGGTCTCCTTAAGTCTTCCTTCCTTCTGCTGGTCTGCACTTTCTTGCCGCCCTGCATTGGCTGGCATCTCCCTTCTCCGCTCTGGAAATGGCAGCCCCGTTTTCAGCCACTTTCCTTCTGGCAGAAGGAAGGAAAGGAAGGACGCTTCGAACGGAAGGAGGCTATGCTAAATTACGCCAGCTGGAGCCTTCCCCAATGGTTCTGCAAAGCCCTGGAGAAGTGGATCCACTTCCCGCAGGGTTGGCCTCGGCCCCTGCTTTGGATGGTAAACAGAAGAGTTTTGCTCTTTTTCTTTTTTTGCAATTGACCCTCCCCCCTTTCGCTTTTCTGCCTTAAAATCCAGAGCAGACACATCTTCCTCCTGATCAGGTGAGGATACAGTAGCTACTGGTATGATTTTTCTAAGAACCTGAGTGTCTGCTCAGGATTTTAGCGTTCTTCCATATGAAGTGTCCTTCCTTTCCTCCCTTCTGCCAGAAGGAAAGCGGCAGAAAATGGGGCTGCCATTTCCAGAATGGAGAAGGGAGATGCCAGCTGATGCAGGATGGCAAGAAAGTGTGGACCAGCAGAAGGAAGGGAGGTGTTTCTCAACCTTGACAATTTTAAGGCATGTGGACCTCAACTCCCAGAATTCTACAGCCAGCATTGCTGGCTGTGGAATTCTGGGAGTTGAAGTCCACATGCCTTAAAATTGTCAAGGTTGTGAAATACTGAAGAGGACACCAGGGGAGGCAAAGGAAGGTACATTAAGCTGCCATTCTCCATTTCTCTCTTTCTTGGCTGGGAAGAAGGCAGCCCACATGGGTTGCTGCCTCATGTAAGCAGGTGTGCAGTGGTGATGGAGGGCTGGTGGAGGGAGCCGGCAGGGAGGCTTGTGCCACAGGAGAGTTGCTGGAGGAGGAGGAGGAGGAAGAGGAGGAGGCTGCCACTGGGCAGATTTACCCTTGGCACCCACTTGAGAAAGCAAACAGAAGAGGTTTGCTCTTTTTCTCCAGAAGGCCCTGTTCTGAACCGTATAGCTCTATGTAACCTCGTATAGCTCAATGTAACCCTAACTAGCGAGCATGTATCAGTATGTTAGAATATCTGGCAGTTATTGGGTTAAATGCTGATTTGTTAATGGGTCAGTGGGAGGAGTCTCTAAAGGGCATTGGGAGACTTCCTGGACACAAGCCAGATTGGAATGTCTTTGTCTGAAAGAAGCATGGGCCATCAGATGTCACCCGATGAGCCTGAGCCGTTATAAAGATGGTATGGAAGAGAGCATCATACTTTTACCTATAGGAATGGACAAAAGATGTATTTTCATTTCTATTAAGTTATCTATCTGACTTGATTTAAAAGAAGGCGTTGTTAACTCAGAGTCAGAATAGGCCCTTTGAAATTGCTCCCCACCCCCACCCCTTTGCTTTTCTGCTTTAAAATCCTGAGCAGACACTCAGCTTCTTACAAAACTCATACCGGTAGCTACCGTATCCTCACCTGATCAGGAGGAAGATGTGTCTGCTCTGGATTTTAAGGCAGAAAAGCGAAAGGGGGGAGGAACAATTGCAAAGGGCCTCCTGGAGAAAAAGAGCAAAACTCTTCTGTTTACCATCCGAAGCAGGGGCCAAGGCCAACCCTGCGGGAAGCGGATCCACTTCTCCAGGGCTTTGCAGAACCATCGGGGAAGGCTCCAGCTGGTGTAGTTTAGCTTAGCCTCCTTCCGTTCGAAGCGTCCTTCCTTTCCTCCCTTCTGTTGGGAGAAAAGCAGCAGAAAACGGGGCTGCCGTTTCCAGAGTGGAGAAGGGAGACGTCGTCCAATGCAGGGCGGCAAGAAAATGTGCGCAAGAAAGTGCCGTGGCGGTGACAGAGGGATGGCGGAGGGAGGGGGCGGGGGGAGGGGGCAGGCTTGCACAGGTTTATTATAATCGGTTTGCTGAAGTCTGTCGAACTGATGCAAACTGGCTGAATCCCACCACTGGTCTGGATCTCTCCATTACATTAGGTAACAAACAAGCAAATCACAGTTTAAAGAGCTGCGTGAAACGTTGACACTGAGCACTTGAAATATGTTTCCAGTTTATGACTTGCATATTGGATACGACTAGCAAGGAAGAACATGTTGCTTATATGCTTTCACAAGCATTCTCCAGAGTCTATGTCTGTATGTATTTGATATTTTGTTCTCACATGTCTGTTATTGGCATATGCATTTTGTGCTTCTGAAAAATAAACTCAGCTTGAAACGTGTCTTGGCATACACGTGGACTTTGCATAGAAGATGCATTTTACAAATTTGCATTTAAGGTATGATGATATTAATAGGATATGAATAAGATATGAATATTGTATTAAATATATTTCTCTTTGCTCTTCTCTCTTTTCATCCATCACAAGTCCTTCTGAACTTCCACAAAAGAGTCTCCAACTTTCAGGGACAATTCTGAAGGACATAGCTGAAGCTACAAGGAGAAAGGAATTTATTCTAGTGGTAGTCTATATAATACTAAATCTCTAGTTATCATTACCATTAACTGGGTTAAATATTGCATCATAGGGCAACAATTTCAGAACCAAAGTACCTCAAATGGGCTCACACACAGAATGCATCCAAAATCCAGGGACCCATGACTCTTATGGAAATTGAATTTGGGAAAGTTTGGGCTGCTTCAGTGCTACTGGCTGATAGGCTGTTGCTGTAGTCACATGATGCTCATTCTGAATGTTCTGTGACAGTTTCTCAGCCACTTTCCCAGTCCTTTGTTCCCTACCCTACCCAGCAACAAGGAATTGATTCAACACTTTAAAGGCTTTTAAAGAAGCAACCATTTTAAAGTGCATGAAGAAAGGCCTGGATATTTTTATTATTTTATGTTCCCCTTCTTTGGTATACAAACACGCTCATGTATCTATATCCTATCTTTGTTCAAGAACTTAAAGCACATACCTAGTGCTCCATCCTCCTATAGTTTTCATAACAGCCCTGTGAGGTAGGTTGAGTTGAAAAAAATCACCAAGTGAGGCTGCAAATGGAACAGAAACTGTATCTCTCTATGTCAGTCAAATACATTGGCTATTATTATGCCTTAGTCCTTGCCTATCCTGTTTCACTTTTCAACCACCCTACTCCGAAACTGAGAATAGAGCAGCCCCTCATTCAACCACAAGAAATCCAATAGACCAGCCCTTCCCTAGTCCTCAGGAGTCACATGCTCCTTTTAAAAATTGTCTCTGACAGCTTCTGCAACTCACCAGAGAAGGGATTTGGGGATTTCAAACTGTTCTGAGGTGAGAACATCAATGTACAAAGTTGTGGAATAATTAAATTAAATTAAATTAAATTATCATCAGCATAATTAGGCCTTGCAGAAAGAGAGCGGGGATATCATGGTCAAGAGATGTCACTAAACATCATTGAGATGTGGCAAGGAGGAGGAGAGATAAGGAAATAGGGGATGAAAGAGCTACACATTTCCAGAATAACAACGGAAGGTACAGAATGAGGCGATAAAGAAAAGGTGAAGGAGGAAAGGGAAGATTAACTCAAGAACATGTGGCAAACACTAATTACTGTGAGAATTCCCCAACATGACAATACCCGCCTTCAACAAGACCAAAACATCAAAAAGCGAGGTAAAATGTACAATTTATATGACATAATATATTTTTTGATGTTGGTGCTGTAGCCAAAGTCTGCCCTTATTGTCATGTCTTCCTTTTCTCTGGAGACGATGGCCAAGTTTTGCTGTGTGACTTCCTCGGCTAGGAAATGGAGATGAGCACTGCCCCCTTGTGTCAGACACAACGGGACAGGGAAAACCTTTACCTTTGTTGCTGCATAGGGGAAAGATCAGATTAGGCAATTTGTAACCTCTACCCAATGAACTCCTCAATTTATATAGCAACGATGAACCTGTTGCAATGGGTTCAAGACAATACAATGGCCTATTCCAAATGACATCCTTTGGTGTCAAAGAAGTCCTTCTAACATGGAATAGGATGGAATCCTTCTGTGATTATTTAGGGCAAATCCATCATTACATTGGTCATTTAGAGCCAGACCTCAACAGGCTAGTCAAATTTATCCAAATTTATCCAAATTCATGGATTTTCAAGCTTGCGTAGACTTAAGAATAGGTATACTCCTCGATGGAATTCATGAGATTGTTAAATTATTGTAAGGAACAGGGAGGGAGGGAGGGAGGGAGGGAGGGAGGATTTCTGACGTCCCTGCCAGCTTTCCATAAGGAAACACACTGGGGAAATCAGCAACAAGTCAGCTCCTGCTCCCATTGCTTTTTTGCCCACCTGTGGTCATTTGGTTTTTCTGCTTTAAGGTAAGACAGCGGTTCTCAACCTTTTCCGGGGCTCGACCCCGGCCCGCATTGCGCATGCGTGGCACGATGGGGCGCATCGTGCATGCGCGGCGCGACGGCCTGCATCGCAAAGGGGGAAAAAATGGTGGACAAAAAAAAAACGGCCAACCCCCCCAAAAAATGGCGGACTGCGGTGTTTGGCGACCCCCGTGAAATGGTCGTTCGACCCCAAATGGGGTCGCGACCCACACATTGAGAACCACTGAGGTAAGAAAATATCTCTGAAATGACCCAGTGGGACACGGCTTGACTACTATCAACTGAAGATGAAAACATACATTTCATAATTATATCTCTATCTCTGTCTCTATCCATACTTATCTAAAAAGCTTGCCGTGAATCTTTCCAAATTGAACTTGTATATTCTTTTCCTCACAGACAACATTGTAAAAAAAATCAACTGCATACAAAATCAAGTGCTCCCCAAATTACAAAACTCTGGGCTCACAAGGCGTTCTGCACAGGTCTGCTGCCTGGGTTTAACCGCAGCATTGCTGTGGTGTGGCCCTTGGGGAAGAGGCCACCTCTTGCCAGGGAGAGCTGACAGCAGTCCTTCCTCAGCCTTGCAATTGCAACCGGCCTGCCCTGGGTCCAGCCCAGCTAGAGACAGAATGAGTGCGACTCCACTGCTTCCTAAGCATAGAACGCTTCCCTCCTCCCTCGCAAGAAGATTTAATGTCAGGTGAGATTTGGGCTATACAGGGTCCACAGTCATTCTCACACAAATGAATGTTTTGATTAATAGTTAAAGTTTAAATAAACCCAGAATATACCCAGAGAAGAGAAGAATGAATGTGTGTGTGTGTGTATCAAAGAGAAGCAATCTAAATGCTTTTTGTATAGGTAGTAATTTTCTCTCCCCCCCCCAACAGCACCACCAAATGGTAGCCTTTGATTTTTGTTTGATAGGGAAATGTGAGCAACCTATTCCCAAGGTGCTTTTTTCAAAAGGCAACTGAACTTCCTTTGTTTTTCCTTGAAGACATTTTGCTTCTCATCCAAGAAGCTTCTTCAGTTCTAAGAAAGTCCAGTTGCTTTTTGAAAAAAGCACCTTTGGGTCAACTGTGACCTGGACGACTGAGACTCTCCATAGACAGTGACCAACCCATCTGAGTATCTGAAAGAGTCTGAAGCATCCGGACAGAACGTTGCAAGACATATTAGTCAGCAAAGGAGTGACATGAGGTTGTGCACTCTCTTCTTATTTATTCAACTTATTTGCTGAATATATATTGAGAGAAGCTGGATTGGAAGAATATGAGCACCTTTAAATTGGAGGAACACTGATAATTTTGGCTGTGCTGATAAGAATCAAATAGACGGTAGCAGATATAGCAACAAGACTTATTGCTGGCAATGAAGATATTAAATTGGCAATCAGTGTTTACCTTTTAGGATTGACTGTTGATAGTAAAGGAACCAGCAGTGAAGAAATATGCAATAAACTAGATAAGATAAAAGGAAGGGCTTGGAAAAAAATATTCAGATCCTATGTGGTTAAAGATTCTGATCTTGTCAGGAGGAGCTGACAGAGACCCGAGTTCCACACAATGGGGTGGGCTCCTGTTACTTGCCCCAGTTCCTGCCTACCTAGCAGTTCAAAAGCTTGCAAGTGCAAGTAGATTAATAGGTATCACTTTGGTGGGAAGGTAACAGCTTTCCGTGTACCTTGGTGCATAGTCATGCTGGCCACATGATCATGGAAATTGTCTTCAGACAACACTGGCTCCCTCGGCCAAGAAACAGACAAGCGCCCTGCCCCAAAGTTGAGCACAACTTACAAGGAAACCTTTACCTTTTGGGTGTGATATGCCTATACTTACAAACAACAGAATTCTGCAGCAATGGTTTTCCCTGTGGCATTCTTTTGGAAGTGGAAGTGGGACTCGGGGAAAAAGTAGGATAGAAACTCAGGGAAGGAAACCAAGTCCTCCCTTCACACAATTTTCTCTTTGTAATTCAAAATCGCAATTAGAATAGGCTCGTCTAGACAAAGATCAAAGTGCAACAGGAAACATAAATGTAATAGGTTCAATCTCACACTGTAAGCAGTGTTCCTATGGGACAATAGACATGTAGTCATAGATAACTTCTTTTTTTTCTTTTGTGTAAATTTTATTGCTTACAAATGGATTTGCAGTGTTCTTACATTTAACCAAACAGCTCGTACGGAGAGCGCAGAAATCTACTCAAGCATCAGTGAGAGAGACAATTCGGTTGTTCGCGGCTGTCCTCCGCCGTAGGGCAGTTTTCATTGTTGCGTTAAAACAAAATGCCAACGGAAAACTATACATTGTTCCAAACAGAACAGCTGAAATGCTTAGGAACAGGCAGGTCTGCCTACAACTACCAGCAGGACTTACTAGTGCAAAAGAGACAATTAACAAGCCAAAAAGGGAACAAAAAGACCAAAACATCTCCCTACCAGCAATCAATATCCAGCTGAGCAGAGATAAAGACCAAGATTAACATCAACAATCAAGAAGTAAACAACACCCCAATCAAAAACTGCCAAACAAGCTAACAGGAAACAATAGCCAGACCAAAGGACTACCAAGACCCCTCTGACAAGGCAGGCCACTAAAATATAAACCTCACTCCCTATTAGCACTGATGTTATCTACTTTGGGTAATGAAATGTCTGCAAGAAAATAACCAAGTTCAGAGAGCACCGAGAACCCCCTCAAAACTCTGGTGGAGGGGGACTGGCGATCTGAGAATTGTGGTCACTCCCAAAACGGTGCCCACTTCAGAGACAGCACCGTGTGGCCTCTGTATGGGAAGGCTGCAGACAACTGCAGTGATTTGCTTAACTACTGTGACAAAAAAAGTTCATAAAGGGGGGCACAACTCACTTAACAACTGCCTCGCTTAGCAATGGAAATTTTGGGTTCGGTTGTGGCCGTAAATCAAGGATTACCTGTATATCGGGGTGCCCCCTCCCAAAAAAAAAAAAAGGATTACCTGTATACCGAATACACACAGAATGTATTTTCGGTTTTCTAGAAATAGACCACTAGAGGGCAGAATCGGACCATTCTATGTATAATTGGAAGAATTTGTTTAAACTACCTTAAATCATCAGACTACCCAGCGCTCTGCTCTTCCCTAAAGGAAAACTTCATATCCCTTCCTCCAATTTTGCAGAACTATTTTCTTCCTGCAAAATAGAAGGGGGTGGGTGGGAAGTCACCTTGAGCTTCTCTTGGCAATCAAATACTTGGGCTCTTCTGCATGGTGGTATATAAGCACTGCTCTCTAGCATGCCAGAAGACAGAAAAATAATACACTTGGCAGAAATGGCGAAAATTTTGGCGTATTTGAAGGATCGTTTGAATGAACAATATGTGATAGACTGGAAACAGTGGATAGGCTATATATAAGAGAAACACCAATCAAATAAAATGTAACAGGCGTATTGTTGAGGCTTGACGTGAGGAGTGAGGAATGTTTACCAAATCAGACGTTTACAAAGACTAATACTTAGTGTTGTATATCAGGTTCTATGATGATTGCTTCTTAATATGATCTTATGTTTAATGTTGATTGTTTCAATAAAAAAATTAAAAAAAAAAACCTGCTAGCTGCACTCCAGCCCCTGCCTTTCAGCAGTGAGGTAGAACAGGACTCTGTCTGCAATAGAAACACAGGGGAGGAGAGAGGCAAGGCGAGGAATACCTCTTTCGGTGGGGGTACTGGTGGCTGAAGGCTTCCCTTACCACTCATAGGAACAGAAGTGGAAAGGGGGAGAGGAGGGGCTGGGGACAAGGTGGTTGCTCCCCTCTGTGTTTAACTTCATTTCAGCTGTCACTTCCCTATGGAATAGGCCAAATCCATGGAGGGAGGCAGCTTTACAGGTCGTGGTGTTCCGGGGTCATGTGATCACCTTTTGTGACCTTCTGACAAGCAAAGTCAATGGGGAAGCCAGATTTGCATAACAACCGTGTTACTAATTTAACAACTGCAGTGACTCACTTAACAACTGTGGCAAGAAAGTTCGTTAAATGGGGCAAAGTTCACTTAATAAATGTCTCACTTAGCAACAGAAATGTTGGGTTCAGCTGTGGTTATAATTACAAGTAAGACTACCTGTACCTAATCCAAGCTTTGAAATATACTTTTGGCACATGTTGAGAAGTTTTTTGGAAGACGTGTCAGAAAGTGCACCCACCCAGCCCCATAGGGCAGGCCCTTCCCACCAACAGTTCTCTGATCTCACAGAACACCTCTGTGGGACAGGAACATTTGTGGCTATGCAATGCCAATTCTCAGGTCATTTCTCCAAGGCCTAGCACAGGGGTTCTCAACCTTGGCAACTTTAAGACTTGGGGACTTCAACTCCCAGCAAAGCTGGCTGAGGAATTCTGGGAGTTGAAGTCCCCAAGTCTTAAAGTTGCCAAGGTTGAGAACCCCTGGCCTAGCACATTTATCCAGGTTGGCAAAAAAAATGTGATAGGGTTGATTCTTATGCTTGTGGGGAGACCCTTGTTTCTTTGCAAAATCCTTTTTGTAAAACAATGGCCAGGAATCAGGGCCAAATGCGGATTGTACGTCTACAGCAGCCTGAGATGGCCAGTTGGAGTTGGGCAAACTCCCAGTCCAAAACACACTTTGATACGAGACTTTTAGTCTGTCCAAACTGGTAGGTTTGTGTTGGGAGAAAGTGGGAAATGGCACTTTAAAACTAGACCACTAAAGACTAACTCAGAAAGGTTATCTTCAGAGTGTTCAGATATAATCCATTTATATCTTCCTGAAACTGTTAACAAGGCATCTCCCTGCTGTGGTTAGCTGATGATGCAGAAGACCTCTGAAGTATATCATTCTGCCTCTGGGAGAATGCACTGAGTTAATTTATTCCTTGTGGTTATCATTCAAGCTTTTTTTTTCTTCATAAAAGAAAAGGAAGAAAAAAGAAGAAAGGAAGATTATTACCCCGGAAATCTGCAGAATTTTAATCACAGCCAAACATTAATCCAGTCTTCGGGAATGTGTTGCCCTTCAAATATTCTTTGCTGGCCCAATTTTCACTATGGAAAGAGAAAGACTAGGGAGGGTTGGATGTGTCAATGTGAGTTTCTTGGTTTTGCAAATATATCAAATTTGGCTTCGCCTTGTTTTTTTTTCATTTTTGAGGCCATGTCAACATTGGTTTGTCAATTTGAGATTTAATAATTTTGTGCCAACATCTGTGTGTATTTTTGGGCACATTTCCCCAAACACGCATTTTTGTTTTCAATTTTGTTAGTGTAATGTACAAAACATTTGCAACATTTAATACAAGTTTATGCAGATTTCCTTCTTTGAATCCCATTTCCTTTGCACACATTAATTAGCAATATACCAGTCATGAGATATTATTATCTTTTGTACATGTTTTCTGGGTAGAGTGGAAGAAATATGCAGTGAGTCAAGATACAGCAACCATCCTAAAGCAGCAAAAGTTAGGATCTCAGAGGGAGTGAAAATAGAGAATTTATATACTTTTCCTTCAAATTTGAATAAAAGATGTTCTTTTGTTTCATTAAATCTGAACAATTCTAGTAGTAATGTTATAGTAACGATGAAATTATGATGGTAACAACAGAGTAGAAATTGGATACAATAATCTGAGAAATCAGTAACAAGGATCTGGAGATTTTTGCATGTGATTTTGTCATAACTTGCTCCAATTTATTTATTTCCCTTCAGATACTGATAGATAAATATCTTATTTTCATTTTAGTTCTAGGCCTTAGAAATACAACAAAAATGCATTATAGAAATTATAAAATTGATAATATAGCAGCAGAACTGAACTTAAGCCTGTAAGACTATTCTAACCCCAAATTAGACTTTTTGTTTCCTAATAAATTGTCCCAGAATAAAATTTTGCTATTTTATAAATAATGCGTGGATTTGAATCAGATGAAGGGGAGTGACATTAAACTGGTATATTACATCCAAATAGTTGCCTGAAAGAAGTGTTATTAATAGATTAGTATGATATAGAATTTTATACTTCAGGATAAATTATAATTTATATGTATGGATTTCTTCAAAAAGAACACTTGGCGAAAGTAATTATAAAAAGGTTTGCAATTGTTCAAAGTGTTTTTTTTAAAATCCTATCTGGCATAGCATCATTGCAAGAATAGTTCAGTTCACATTTTACAATATAGTTGCTTGGCTGATCATGTGAAATCAATTATTGCAATTTGTTTAACAAAATATGCTTAAGGAAACTATGGTTTAATGGACAATATAAGCTCAATCCTAAAGACTGATAGACTACAGTACTATACCTTGTGAGTAGGCCTACAGTTTCCAGAAGGGCCTCCATATTAATCTTGCAGCACAAAAAAAATCCAATCATGTGGTGGTTCAAAGATTCACTATTTGTGATAGTATCAGCTTCTTAGGATCATGGTTCAACAAAGTAAAGCTCTTCATTGAATATGTTATAATCAAATGAAAAGTAAAGCTCCAGGATGGATTATATAATACTTCAAGCCTGTTAATTAGATACTAAGGTCTCAGCAATAGTGAGCTTATTATAGTTGGACTTCTGTGTCTGATTGGAAAATTCCAAGTAACCATTAAATGACAGCCAAGAAGTAGTATTTCAGCTCAGATATGCTACTCCCCAATGATACACCGAGGGTGGATAGGAGAGAAATAAGCAGGTATCCTATCCACCCCCCCCAACGTTATCATAATCCAAACAGATGAAGAAACAGGCTAGCAATTTTAGGACTACTACATTTGGCTGCCCATCATAGACTAAAGTTTGCAGTTGGTTTTACATAACATATGTAGTTTTGACTTGGTATGTGGTGTGATCTCAGTGCTATGTAGCATCTACAGTGCTCAGTATATAATGATACATGTTTTAATGCCTTCTAAAAATCAATCACTGTATTTTACTTAATAAAACGTGATTCTATAAACCATGGCGTCATGTGTACATAGCCACTTCTGAAGTGGATCAGATTTTGTAATAGTTTGGAGTGAGGGAGTGCCAAGACAGAGGCAAAAGCCACTCTGTCTGCAGAGGCAGCCCCATGCTTGACAGCTCAGGTTTAGCATTCCTGAAAGTTGATTTCAAATTGAATGGCCTCGTTTTATTCAATTAAGCCCTGTACATATTATCTTGTTGGAGGTGTGATAGTATGGAGGCTACATATTTTCATGTATGGTGGACATGTAGAAAAATTAAAGCCTTCTGGAGAAAAATATGGTGGACACTTCAAACCATTTTGAAAAAGCGTATTGAATTTCTACCTCAGGTGTTTCTGTTAGGGATCATAAAAGATTGCACTACCACAGAGACGAACTTAATTCTGAACTTGATCACAGCAGCGAGACTGCTGGTGGGATAATACTGGAAGAAGCCAGAAATACCACCTATTGAAGAATGGACTTTGAAAGTAATAAATTTGGCAGAAATGGCTAAAATATCGGCATATTTGAAGGAACGTTCAAATGAACAATATATGATAGACTGGAAACAGCGGATAGACTACATACAAGAGAAACACCAATCAAATAAAATGCATCTGGCTTATAGTTAAATCTTGACATAAGGAGTGAAGAATGTTTACAAAATCAAATCAATTGTATTAAGTTGGATAGCAGGTAGCTTGAACTTTCCCCTGGTTTACGTATACAAAGACTATTACTTACTGTTGTATCTCATGATTTATGTTGACTGCTTTTTAGTATGGTATTATGATTAATGTTGATTGCTTTAATAAAAATTAAAAAAAAAAGACTGTAGGCTTTTGTGTTCAGATACTCTGAGTTGTTGAGAGAAAGATGGATAAAGACGCTCCAGTTGCTGCTTATGATAATAGTATTTAATCTTTTGTTATCGATTGCAATCCTTTTTATATAGAATTTCTGCTCTAGTTAATATACTTTCCTCTTTCATCAATAAACTTCTTCCTATCAAGGCTTCTTAAAATTTTGGCCCAAATAAAAATAAAGTATCATTGCTGGGGAGGAGGAGAAGAACAAATGAAAATGAAATTATTCTTTTAGTACTCAGAAAATGTATTTAATTAAAATAAAATCAATGAGGGATGAAAGGTTTTTTTGGTCTTCACTGTACCAGTCAGACTACCATTTGCTTGCTTTCATTGATCAAAAGAATAATGTAAGACAGCTACCATCTTCTAGAAGAAATGGACAACTTCCACAATCTCTTCTATCACTAGCCAAATGACCTGGTGATTGAGGAAATTAGGAATTCTAATGCAGCATAGCTAGAGAACACAAACTGAGAACAAGGACAGAGATGTATATTTTTGTAATTTCGAGGGAATGTTTTGAATCTTGACCCTTTCTTGGCAGCCTACTTTGATGTCATGATAGAATGAAGAAGAATTAAGAAAACAATGTAATAAAAAAGAGACTGGCTGGCCAAGAATTCCCTTCCCGGCCAATTGCTCGATTGCTCTCACTAGCATTGC